>JAUPFV010000003.1:258330523-259715800 GCA_036936605.1 Limnanthes douglasii subsp. nivea
AAAAAATAAGGGAGATAATGATGGTGCTAGGCTTAGGTCTAAGATAGCGGGGGGAGATCAGAATGATCAGTCGGATCAGTCGATGGACGATGGCGATGATCACTATGAGCAACGTAAAACACGTTCTGAGCAAAAAAAAGAATATAGCGGAATAAAGAGGAAAGAAAAGTTACAAAGGCGACTGTATGTAAACTCTAGTGATGAAGAGGACTTTGAAGATTCCGAGTCTGATGAGACGCCGAGGTACGAACGCTCTCGAGGCCGTTCAAGAGGAGCAGAGCGTGAGCTCCGGCCAGCTAAGATGTACAAGGAAGGAAGAAGAAAGAAAGAGAGGCGAGTATACTCACCTCGGAAGTACTCGCCTCGGAGGTGTTCGCCTCGGAGATATGAAGGTGAATCCAGCTTATATGCAACTGTGGGGATGAGAAATGAGGACCAGTACGTCCAGGGGGTTGATTGGAGGGACTTACCACTGGTCAGGCAGATCAGATCTGTGCCATTACCGAGGCGGTTTGATATTTCCAAAGTTGATAAGTTTGATGGGACTCAAGATCCCGATGACCACATAGAACAATTTAAAAACTACATGACTAATTTTGAAGATGATGATAGATTGGTGTGTAGAGCTTTTTCTCAAACGTTTAAGGGAACTGCGCTAAAATGGTTCAATAAGATTCCTAAGGAGTCGATTGCAAATTTTAGAAGTTTTTACACTGCTTTTCGGAGACAGTTTGTGGGAAGTAAGGAGATGAGAGCCAATGGAGACACGATAATACAGTGCAAGCAGGCTGTGGGAGAGAAGTTGAAGGATTATACCAAGAGGTTTGTGTCAACAAAGGCTGAGTTGGATGACTGTGAAGAAAGTGTGGCTATGGCAGCGTTCAGGCAAGGGCTGTTGCCTGGGGATTTAGCCGATGAGACTACGAGGCGCAGGGCGTTAACGTTTGGAGCTCTTATGGCTCAGGTTGAGGACCAGATTAAGGTCGAAGAATCAACGAGGGTTCGAGGAGGTGCTAGTACTTTTCAGAAGGGGAGTGGACAATCTAACATCTCAAACAACAATCCCTCGCGTCCGAAGAACAATCAAAATGTTTCTAACCGAGGAGCCTCGAACTCGTATCAAGGGGGATATAATCAACATAATTCTAACAATCAGCAGCAGTTTAGGTCCAGGTCGAATGTGTGGGTAAGGCCGGATTACTATGCAGATTTAACTGAGAGCGTGGCTTCAATATATGAAAAAACAAGGGGAACAATCAATTTTAGAAAGCCACCAGCTATCAACAGGCCAAGAGAGGAGCGCAATAATAAATTTTGTAAGTATCATGAGGACATCGGCCATGATACAAATGATTGCATTGCTCTGAAGATGGAGATGCAAATTCTGATCGAAAATGGAAAGTTGTTGGAATATGTCAGGAAGAATGCCAAGGCAACAGCTCCTAAAGGAGGTAATCCTAATTCCAAGCAGGAAACTGCGTTAATGATTTTAGATGTTGCAGGTGAGGCAGATGGTTTCGATGTAGCCTCGGAATATGTTGAACCAGACCCCAGTCGACTTTTGTTAATGTCGATAGATGAGCCGATGCGTCAGGGACGTGTTCGAGATTTGTGTGCCTTTTTCGAATCACTAACTATATTTGGAGGGGATTCGATGACGAATAACACCAATAATTCGAGGAAGAGGCATATAGTAAACTTAACGCGACAAATTGAGGGAGGCGCATCGGCACATCTAAGCAGCAGAAAGGATGTGCCCTTTATAATATTCGACGGAGATGATTTGAGGGGCATTACTGGGCCACATGAGGATGCGGTGGTCATTGGAGCAGAAGTATGCGGGGTGGAGATTCGACGAGTGCTGATCGACACAGGAAGCTCTGCTAATGTGCTTTTTAAGTCAACGTATGATAGGTTGACTGCACCACCTCGAATAGAAAAATCAGAGAGGACTATCATTGGGTTTACCGGCGCATCAGCAATTGTGATAGGTGAATTCGAAGGTGAAATTTTTCTTGGGAAAAGGGCCTTTCAAGAAGAAAGTACAGGTACTTTTCGTGGTGGTGGATTGTCCATCAAGTTACAACGCTATTCTTGGGAGGTCATGGTTGGCCAAAATGTACGCTGTAGTTTCTACAGTTCATCAGTGTCTGAAGTATGTGGTCGAGGACATAGTCGGCGTAGTCCGAAGTGACCAAAAGGTGGCAAGAGAATGTTATGCTGCTGCATTTAGGTTACGTGGTAAAAGTTCTGATGATCTCATGGAGAGTTAGCAGTTTGGGGGGTTGTCTTGTGGTGAAACAGACGAGGGAATTGATGATCCGAGGTCAACCCCGAGTTCTGTAGTGGTCAATGAAGAAATAGAGGAATATATTTTTAATAATGGCAGGGTACTTCGAATTGGCACTCTGTTATCTTTGTCGATGCGAGAAAAGTTGTTGAATTTTTTGTCTGAAAACTTGGATGTGTTTGCCTGGAGATCCGAAGATGTAGTAGGGGTCCCAAGCAACATCATATGTCATAGCCTAGCGGTTGATCCGAAGGTCAAACCAATTATCCAAAAAAGAAGGGCTTTTTCATTGGAGAAATCTGAGGCCATAGTTGCCGAAGTGGATCGGTTATACAAGATGGGGCACATTAGGGAGGCCAATTATCCGAGGTGGACGGCTAATCCGGTGGTAGTAAAAAAGAAGAATGGAAAATGGCGAATGTGTGTGGACTTCACAGATTTGAATAGAGCCTGTCCAAAAGATCCTTTTCCGGTGCCTCGAATAGATCAGTTAGTGGATTCCACTTCGGGAAATAAAATTCTGACTTTCATGGATGCATTTTCGGGGTATAATCAAATTCGAATGAATCCAGATGATGAAGAAAGCACGAATTTTATTACTGATAGAGGTTTGCATTGCTATAAAGTAATGCCATTTGGATTGAAAAATGCTGGATCAACATATCAGAGGCTGATGAATAAGGCGTTTGCTTCACAGATTGGGAGAAATATTGAAGTGTACATCGATGACATGCTTGTTAAAAGCAAAGGTGATGATGAACATATTGATGATTTAGAAGAAACGTTTTTGAATCTTAGAGCCATTCAATTGAAGTTGAATCCAGAAAAATGCACATTTGGAGTCCGATCTGGCAAATTTTTGGGGTATATGATTAGTGAAAGAGGAATCGAGGTGGATCCAGAACAGTTGAAGGCCCTGATATCGATGTCTTCACCTCGGAATATCAAAGAAGTGCAAATGTTAACAGGCAGGTTAGCAGCTCTGAACAGATTCATTTCTCGTTTTTCAGATAAGTGCTTGCCTTTTTTCCAGGTGCTGCGTAAACCCAATAATTTCGAGTGGACTTCGGATTGTGAAGAAGCCTTTTTGAAGATAAAAAATCTTTTGTCCTCTCCTGAAATATTATCAAAGCCTCGGAAAGGAGAGCAGTTATTTTTGTATATAGCAGTGTCAGATTATGCAGTGAGCGCAGTTTTGATCAGTGAAGACACAAAAATTTCGAAGCCTGTTTACTATGTCAGCAAAAGTTTGGTTGATGCTGAGAAACGTTACTTGAAGCTCGAAAAATTGGCACTGTGTATAGTAGTGGCAGCAAGAAAAATGCGCCCTTACTTCCAGGCACATACGATTGTAGTTCGAACTTCATATCCATTAAAGAATGTTTTACAAAATCCAGACATTTCAGGAAGAATGACCAAGTGGTCTGTGGAATTGGGAGATTTCGATGTGCTATTTTCTCCTCGAACAGCTATCAAAGCTCAAGCTTTAGCAGATTTTTTGGTGGAGTTTCACTCAAGCAGATCCGAGGTGAAAGATGCAGAAAAGGTGAATGAGAATCCGACGTGGACAATACGAACTGATGGGGGATCCAGTAGTAAAGGGTCAAGTGCAGGAGTTGAATTGGTGGCACCAACGGGGGAATTTATGTTTCAAGCTATAAAATTTGGCTTTCATGCTTCAAATAACGAAGCTGAATATGAGGCTGTGCTAGCAGGGTTGCGGTTGGCGAAGATTTGTGGAGCAATGTTTGTGCGCTTGGAAACAGATTCACAGTTGGTAGTTAACCACGTTAAAGGGGTATCAGAAGCTAAAAAGGAGCGTTTCGTTTTGTACCTACAAGAGCTTCGGGGGATGATGGCGCAGTTTGAAAATGTCGAAGTGGAGCATATTCGAAGAGGAAACAACACTATGGCTGATTCTTTGGCAACGATGGCTTACTCAGAAGAATACCCATGGATTGTAACACAACCATCGCCTTCGATCATATCAAATTCTGAGCAATGTGAAGTAGTTGATGAGGTGGTAAATAATCCGACGTGCGCTCGAGGAGATTGGAGGTTTGACTTGTTAAACTTTATTTCAAATGGAATATTACCTATGAATAAACACTTGCTCAAGAAAATAAAGTACAAATCCCTTGGCTATGTGGTACTGGATGGAGTACTGTACAAAAGGTCTGCTTCGAAACCTTTACTACAATGTTTAAGTAAGGATGAGTCTCAGAATGTTCTGTCCGAACTGCATGATGGAGATGGGTCAGCTCATTGTGGGTTTAGAGCTTTAACGCGTAGGGTATTGTTGGCAGGATATTATTGGCCTACCATTTCGCAAGATGCCAAGTCATTAGTTCGAAGTTGTGACACTTGCCAAAGGTATGCAAATTTAATACACAAACCAGCGGTACCCCTAATGACAATTTCAGAGGCGGTTCCTTTCGATAGGTGGGGAATTGATTTAGTGGGACCATTACCTATGGCTTCTGGTGGAAGACAAATGATTATTGTTGCGGTTGATTATTTTTCGAAGTGGGCAGAAGCAGAACCCTTAGCTGGGACAAAAGCTAAGGATGTAATCAAGTTTATTCAAAGTAACATTTGCTACCGTTTTGGAATACCTCGGAAAATAACAACTGATAATGGTCCTCAATTTAATAACAAGGAAATGGACTCTTTTTGCTCTTCGAAAGGGATACAGCAATGTTTTTCCACTCCTTTTCATCCCCAGGCAAATGGACAGGTAGAAGTTACGAATAGATCTATTTTGGATGGCTTGAAGAAAAATTTGGCAGGAGCAGCAGGGAAATGGCCAAATTTTCTTCAAGAAGTATTATGGGCATATAGAACAACTCCTAGAGAGGCTACAAAAGAGACCCCCTTTTCTTTAGTATATGGGATGGACGCTGTGTGCCCTGCTGAATCTACGTTGCCCTCTTATAGACTACTACAATATTCCGATGCAGATAACGATGAGGCTAGAAGGGTGGAACTTGATTTGTTGGAAGAAAAAAGGGTCAAGGCACATTTAAATGTGATCCATTATCAAACGTTAATGAGAAGCAGGTACGATGCTAAAGTTAAGAGAAGGGAATTCAAAATTGGCGATCTAGTGTTGCGAAAAGTGTTTCTTCACACTAAGGATAAACACCTCGGGAAATTGGCTCCGAATTGGGAAGGTCCTTACGAAGTTAAAATGAGGGTCAAACCAGGTTCTTACAGGTTATCAGATCGAGAAGGGAGGATGCTCAAGCACCCTTGGAACATAGAGCACTTGAAATTGTACTGTGAGTAAAACTGAACTTTGAATTTTTGTAAAACAGACATACTCTTTCCTTATCTGTTGGCCCAGAAAGGTTTTAACGAGGTGTCTGATTAATATTGAATTTTTTAATAAAATTTCTTTTGGCCATTGGTTGTTTGTTATGATGTGTGATTTATTATTTTGGTAATTTGGCAAGGATTGATCATCTTTGAAAGTTGACCAAGAATAATTTTCCGAAGCGATAGCTTTGAAGAAACAACCAAATTTTTCGAGGTGCCACGTCTTATGAGTGCATCTATTTTTCGAGGTGCCACGTCTTATGAGTGCATCTATTTTACGAGGTGCCACGTCTTATGAGTGCATCTATTTTTCGAGGTGCCACGTTTTATGAGTGCATCTATTTTTCGAAGTGCCACGTCTTATGAGTGCATCTATTTTTCGAGGTGCCACGTCTTATGAGTGTATCTATTTTTCGAGGTGTCATGACTTAAGCATTTATGTTTAAGAATAACCAGTTTAAACAAGTATATCAGAAATTTAAGATATAAAAAAAAGATAAGTGATTTCCTCGTGGAATAAAATACGAAGTTTACAAAAAGAAAAGGAGGGAGTACTTAATCACATACACAAAAAACAAAAACAAGTTGCTTAGCCTATTAGGCATCATCTTCTTCTCCTTCTGATGATTCCTCTTCGGAACTATTTCCTTCTTCTGAGGAGGAGCTTGGTGGCGCTTCGAAAGCTTCCTTGGGGCGCTGATCTTCTGGAACTCGTTTCCAAAGGTCTGATAAGTCTAGTCTTGGACAAGCAGCATGAACTTCTCGAAGAAGCTGAATAAATGTATCAATTTGAGTTTTCTTCATGCCTTCGAGCATCACAAAACTAACTTTGGTTTCAGCCTTTTTGACTGCAGCTTTCTTTTCTTCTTCGAATCCTGTTCGAAGTGTAGTAATCTCACTTTGGCTTTTTTCCAGTTTATCTTTTGTTTCCTTAATAAGTGCCATAGCATCGGAGATGGCAGTAGAATGTTCAGCCTTCAGACTTTCAAGAGCTTGCAGATGAGTAGTTTTAAGAGCTTCGACTTCCTCCTCGTGTTTTTTAAGAAGCTGTTCTTTCTCAGCTTCGAATTTTTGGAGTGCTTCATTTTTCGAAGTTTTTTCAGACTCTGTTTCTTTTCTGCTTCTAACTAACTCTTGGGCAAGACGCTCCAATTGGCTTTGAGATTTGCTCACCTCTTCGTATAATTTTGTGACTGCAGTAATTAAATTTGGGAAAGGTTGAAGAATCGAAATTACCTCATCGGATTTCTCTGAGTGAGGAAAGACTAATGGCTGATGAACAGGAGCGAAGGGGTTAGATGTTGAAGCTGTAGCAGCCTCAGTAAAAATTGGTGGAACAACGTTGGCAGGTTGAGAGCCAGAAAGTACAAAATCTCCACTTGAGTTGAAGTCATCAAAGTTTAGATAATCATCTACTTGTTTATCTCCAAGGGTTATTCCTCCTTCAGGATTTTCCTCAACAAAAGTTTTACCTTGTGCTTCGGAAGCTAGCACAGCTTCTAGTATATCAGCCTCATTCTTTTCATTGGGCTTGTTAGACTTATTCTCTTTCTTTTTTGGAGAAGTGTCCTTTTTCTTTTTCTTTTTCAGGATAGGCTGGTCTTCTTTGGTTATGGTGGGAAGCGAAGGTGCAGACGTTTTTCTTTTCCCTGTACTCTTCGAAGTCTTGGAAGGCTTAACCCTGCTTGTGCTGGCTTTCTGGGTCATTTTTCTTTTCTTCTTCAAAGGAAGATGGCTGTCACTTCGGTTCCGAAGAGGAAGATAGCATTTCCCATCTGGTGCAAGTATCCTCTCAACTGCTAGAAGGGGATCTGGTGGCGTCATCAGATCCTGAGGGAAGTCGGCCCCTAAAGATATACGCCAGAGATGGCTATTAACGAAGTTAATGGGCTCGAATGCTGAATGAAAACCATTGCCCCAAGATTTTTCAGCCCACTCAGCCATCTTTTGGAAGATAAGCTTGGCTTCTTTTCGACGACCCTTAAACCGCCTCGGAATTTCTAAAGAGAGAAAAATAGTTAGCTAAGTAGATTGATTCAAAAACAACTAGATAAACAAGGGAAGGTATCACTTACTACTGTCTCTCCAAGTAAGGGTGAGTCTGGAAGGATTGGCATCGGAAATTTCTTTGCCATTTTTCCAGGCGCCTGACAGAAAGACGAACCTTTGTTTCCAGAATTTATCAGCTTCGAGGAGGTCGTCGATAATTTTCAAGTCATCTTCAAGGGTTAAATAATAAAATGGCAGAACAGGGCCATTTGAGACTTTGGTTACTGAGATGAAGTCCTCGATTTCGAGGGGAATACCTCCAAGCCTTGATACCATAATTGCTGAGAACAAGGTGAAGAGCAAGTTGGGAGTAACTTGTGTTGGGCATAGTCTGTGGATTTCGAAGAACTTTACTATCATCGGATCCAGGGGAAACCGAAGTCCCCAGTTAAAGAGCTCAGGGTACACTACCAGCTCATCTTTTTGGCAGTTCAAGGGTGTCTCTCCTTCAACTGGTAGTCGAAGCGTCATATTGTCAGTTAACCCCCATAGCTTTCTGAGGTGCTCTTTCTCTGATTCGAGGTAGTAGCTGTAAGATACATTCTTCAAGGCAAGAATGTACCAAGCAGAAAGAGGCTTGAGATTTTCCTGAACTAAGGAGGCAACGTTCTCAGGCAGTGTAATGAGACCTTTTTTCCCTCGAGTTTTCTTTGGAGGAGCTACACCATCAGCTTCGGATTCCTCCTCGGCATCAGATTCAGTAGCTTCTGAATCGTCTTTTTTGTGACCTTCCTCGGAGTGACTTCGAATTTGTGTCTCTTGTTGAGTCACAGGAATTGGCTGACTACACTCTGGTGTAGTATCATCCACTTCTTGTGGGGGAGGAGGAGAGTGTTGAGGAGTAGAAGAGGTTTTTGCTTCTTCACCCATTACTAAGAAAGGTGATTTTTTGGCACGTTTAGCTCTGATAGCCTCGAATTGAGGAGGAAGTGTTTTGGATTGAGGGTTTTTTGTCTCTTCGACTTGAAGGACAGGTGATTTGAGTTGTGATTTGTTATAAGTGGGTGGCTTGTCTAAAGTAACTACTTTAGATTTTCGATGAGGTCTTAGTAATGAAGATTTGGCTGGATTTTGGAGAGAAAAGGTTGTTGAGCTATTTTCTGGGTTAGAAGCTAGAGGTGAAGACGAAGTGGCAAGGTTTGGATTGAAGTTGCCGTATTTAAAAGTGGTGCAGGAAGAGTGAGGACCGTTATAGATCAACCCAGCAGCTTTGTATTCTTTGGCTCTTCGAGAAATACAAAGATAATCGTAGGCCCCGAATACTTGGTTACTGGAACCAGGAAAAAGATTTTTCTTTGATCTTACTGGTCTTCTGGGTTTAAATCTATTGTATCTAGGGTATCTTCTCATACAATGGGTTTTGGTATGAGAGATTGCTTGGGTAGACAAGAAAAGATGAACAGGTTGAAGATGAACAGGTTGAAGATGAACAGGTTGAAGATGAACAGGTTGAAGATGAGCAGGTTGAAGATGAAGAACAGATTGGAGATGGTTCAAAAGGTGGATTCTCTAAAAAGCTCTTACTGAATGAATAGCTGAGTATTTATAGGGTAAAGAGTAACGTCGAGAATGTGAAAGTGTGGAACAAGTAATCTGTTTTCATTGGGTGGAATATGAAACGAAAAGGAAACTAGTGATGTCACGGGTCTACTACTAGAAGTCTAATCAGTCCATCAAGTAGGGTTTAGAGATTTCGAAGTGTTATTAAACTATGTGTGAAGTAATAATGTTTGAAAACCAAAGGCAAAGCAGTACCACAAGAAGTCAAATTCGACGAGGAGTTAAATTCGAGGCAGTTGAGAAATTCGTTTGCACTTACTCACCAATTCGAAGAGAGTCCTAGTTCATTGAATTTAATCATAATAAAGATGTAAAATGATGCTGATCCGAGGAAGAATTCGAAGAGCTAATAGTTCTTATACATTAATGTATAAGAACTAGGGGGGCTACTGATAAGGAAAGATATTCTTTAGGGACTAAAGTGATAAATTCTGTAATTATAGGATTAAATTAGGCTTTAGGAGAAACCGAAGGGTTAAATTGTAAATATGACAATATGTAACCGTTTCTCTAACTAACTCACCTTGCCTATTTAAAGAGGCTGAAGGAGTTATTTTGACCTATGATATATTCAGAAGTACTTTTCACTACTTTGAATTCTCTCTGTAGACTTTCTGTTCTTGATTCACTCATTACAACTTTAATTCACACCAAAAATAATTTCAAGGAGAGCTTAGAATCTATAAGGGACCTCATGAATGAATACTACATTGTTCCTGATTGGCTACACAATACTTTCTCAGTTATGGAAATCCTTCTGCAGCGCCGTGGACAAATATACCCAACTTGTTAAAACTGGTAGATTTCGTAAGAATACCTAAGTATTCAGATTACCAAACTCTTTTATATATTTGGTTAGACCAAGTCCAAGTCTATTCGTCCAACTATGAATCCATACACATTAAGTCTGAATCTATACACAACAACAAGCCTATTACATTTCACATTATAAAACATAATCATTTTACATAGCCTAGTCTGTTATACATGTGCGAGTCTATTACTTGAATTTGTTACATTTTATATAAGATTGTACAACTAGGTAGCAAGCCCTAGGAAAATATTCTTGCACCACTCAATGCTCTAACAAACCTCTGCTCTTATATATATGGAGATAACTGCATGATGTAAAAATATGAAAAATTAACAAACGACAAGAAATAAAAATTCTTTCAAATACTACTCTTAACTTGGTATAAGAACATGTTATTACCTTCAATGGCTAACCAAGGTTCCCTTCTATAATCTGAGACGAATTCTTTTTCTACCTACACCAGTGACATGCTCAATTACATCAATGGTGACCTGAAAAAGAGCCACATGAGTGCCTTCAACTCAATAATACTAGACAAAAGCAATTTCTTACCATGGAAAACCATAATGCTACCAATAATTCGAGGAAACCAACTATGAGATTTCATCACAAGTGAGGAAACATGTCTCCATAAATTGATTAATGATACTACTGGATATGTTATTAATAATAATCCTGAATACAAAATATGGATAGAAAAAGACCAACTACTTCTAGGCTAGCTATATAGTACTATAACCCCAAATATTTCCTCTCAACTGATATAGGTAAATGCAGCTAAAGAACTATGGGATGTTGTATCTAGATTTTTCGGTATACACACTAGATCTAGAGTAAATTATCTCAGATATTAGTTATGAAGAACTCGAAAGGGAAACAACTCTATGGAAGACTACCTAAACACTATAAAAATCTTAACTGACAATCTAAGTCTAATCGGGTCTCCTATATCCTTGGATCCTCTAGTGTCACAGATAATCAATGGTCTGGCTGCTGAATACAATGTACTCTGCTCACATATGAGAGTAGGTTTGACCAACTAAGCAAGATAAATTGTGGTGCTGCTAGTCTCAACATTGCATCTGCAAATCTTGCCTTCATGAGAGGAAGATCTTCCAATGGAAATAACAAGTCAGTAAACACCTATACAAACAACTACAGAACACAAAAAAAAATTCAGAGGCAGAGACCCACATGTCATATTCAACAACTTTAGAGGCAGGGCCTCTTATAGAGGAGGAAGATGAGGCAGATACACCACTCCCAACAAACACAACGACCAAGTTTGTGACAGATATGGCCATTCAAGAGCCTGAAAGCTTGATTGTAATAAGTACCTTCACTAACACTCAAAACAAATTAGAACATGAATCAAATTCTTTTCTTGCAACACAAGATACACAAACATGTGATGCTTGGTATCTAGACAATGGAGCTACCATCATGTCACAAGAGCTCTCAACAGGAATATTTGGTAAGAATACTATAATTGTGGGCAGTGGTCACAAGCTAAACATACATGATTTAGTAACATCTACCTTAATAATAATTCACAATAAAACTCTAACACTGGACAACATACTTCATGCACCAAATATTAACAAAAATATTTTATCAGTTCACCAACTTACCTTTTCTAATCCTATATTTGTTTAATTTCATCATAATAGTTGTTTTGTTAAGGACAAGGTCACATGGACAATACTACTAACACAGACAACTCGACAAGGTCTTTACAAGCTGGAAGATGCACTCTCTGCTAATCAGTCTAGGAAAATGGGTTCATGTTCTTTCTCTAACATTTTAAATATTTTTGTTTTCTCTAAGGATAAGGTCACCCTTTCCAAACATGTATTGATTGGAGACTTTAATCTAGATAAGGTCTTTACATACTTTCAAAGACTTTAAATTATTTGTTGAAACTCAATTTAGAAGAAAAATTAAAAGTTTTCAGTTTTATTGGAGAGGGGAATTCAAATATTTTTCTCCTCTAGCAAAGGAATGTAGGATTATGCTTCATACCTCTTGCCTCAAACCTCTGCTCAGAATGACAGAGCTGAGAGGAAGCGTAGGCATGTTGTGTAAACAGGTCTCACACTCATAGCTCAAGCCAAACTTCATTACTATTTTTTGCCAAAGGCTTTTCTGACCACTACCTATTTGTTCAACATGGTTCATACCTTAGTTTTACAAGACTTGTCATTTTTTAAAAACTCGTTCACTTCAAACTAGACTATTCCTTTAAAAAAAATGGGTGTTCATGTTTCCCAAGTCTAAGACCATATTAACTACATAAATTCTAGTTTCAGGCAACAAAATGTATCTTCTTAAGTTAAAGTTGATGGTTCGGAAATCTTTGGAACTAAGTTAAGCTTAGTGTCAGAATAATTCGATGGGCAGTTTAGACTATCATTCGAATGACAGTTTAGACTATCGTTTGAAGAGAATTTTCGAAGGGCTTTTTAGACTGAAAATAAAATTACTTTATTTCCTTGTGGTTAAGCAGTATGTCCACAATTATAGGTTGATAATATTTTAAACTTAGAGTTGGCCCATAATTCAAATGGGTCATTAACACTTAAAACCTTGACCCGACCCATGATCCTACTTCAGACTACAAGTACCCTAAAGAACCTCATTAATGAGGTGGAATACATTAATTACGCATAAGATTCATATCAACTAAATTATCTCACTACTCGCTACCAAAGTATTTAATATTTTCAGTCTAATACCTGAAATAACCTTCACCATATTTCCATCTTACCAATTTTTTACCTTTTTAATATATTTCAACCACATCATTTTGACGACCACAGCGGGAGCAAGGGAACCCAGATTACTAAAATCCAAAGCTTCGAAATATTTACGAACTGAACTTGGAAATAGATAACGAAATGGAAGTCGGTCTGACCCTAGTGATTGAAGAGGGCCAGGTCGGAGAAAGACATGTAAGAGCCTCGTTTGAAAATGGTAAAAAAGAGGAAAGAACCCAATTACGAGATGCGTTTTCCATAGTACAAAAGAAATTGAGGTAATGAAAATACATAGACAAGCTGGAATGAAGATACATAGACAAGCTGGAATGCGTTATCCAAAACAACCTTTAATGGGTAATCACCTAAAAACCATCAACTTTCTAGGCTAGAACCTTATGTTGAAAACAAAACTAGCTCTTTGGAGTCTAGTAAAATTTCATATTCATCAACATGTACGGTTTCATCCTTATGAAGTAGTGATTTCTAGATGAAAGATAAACCAATGGATTAACATATCATAATATAGACCAACTGTTGAGTAACCTATTTGCAGTTTGATTAGAACCAGGTTTGTTTGTTGATTTTAGTGAGATCCATCAATTCAGTTAGGGGCGTAATTAGAGGCAGTCACTACTATCAGCAAATATTTTGTCAGAACACCTCCCTAGGCGACTGAATGTCTCCAAAATGGAGAAATATGATAAATGTAAGGATTTGGACAATCATTTAGAACAATTCAAACTTTCATGATGAGTTTCAACGACGATGATAAGGTTTTGTATTGAGTGTTCTCCCAAACATTCAAAAACAATTCATTAAAATGCTATAACAGACTTCCAGAATGATCAATTAAATTTTTTGACATGTTTTGGATGGATTTCTGAAGGCAGTTCGTGGGAAACAACAAATAAAAGAGGAATGGTGACACAATAATTCATTGTCATCAACTAGCAAAAACGTTTAAAGGAATATATCGGTCGGTTCATATAATACCAAGAATGGGTAGACATATTGTTACGAACATGTAAGGGTTATTAGCTGAAGATTTAGCTGATACGGTAACTAGGAAAATGCAGAGACTTGGGTGGTTATTGAATCAGGTAGGGAAAAAAAACTAATTAATAATAAACTAAACTGTAAAGACAATCTCGACAAAATAAACCCCTTGCAATTTTTTCACAGCAACATGTTGGTGGCTAGTCACATGTTTCCTCCAACGTTCGTCCTCATGAATCTGTTCAGAGATCCCGTCCATCCAGGTTAAACCAATCTCAGCACACCAGGCTAGGAGGAAATTAATGGGTTCAACCAAGTTATTTTGCGGAGTTAATTGAGAATATGGAAATAATCTATGATATGTACAAGGGTCATGTACAATTTCGAAGACCCTTACCTATCAAAACTCCAAGAGAAAACTGAAATACCCGCTTTTGTAATATTATGAGGATACAGGGAATGACACTAAAGACTCTATAGCTTTGAAACAAGAGATTCAGTTGTTAATTGAGAATGGGAAGTTAACAACCTTTGTAAAGGTGCAAGGAACGAATAGAGCACAAAGTTTGAATAAGCGAAGATTTTAATATTGTCAAAGAGCAAACATCCGTACCAAATGTTCGAAGATTGGCTACAAAAGTTTCTAAAGACGAACAAGCCACAGTAATCACAAAACATATCGAGGAACCATTCGATATAGATTCATAATATCTAGATCTAAATCTCAATCAAGGTCTTGTAAATATGGTAAGTGGAAGTAATGAGAGGGTCTCCCGTTTGTATAAATTTTTCGAATCATTAACAATATTATAAGGAGATACAACAAAAACAGCACCTTCAAATTTCTTTAAAAAGAGGCATGTGAACACTTTAAATATTCAATTGAAAGGGAAAATGCCAACTCACTTATACCAAGACCCCTCACCGTTCATAGTTTTTGATGAAGATGATTTTAGAGACATTTTCGGACCGCATGAAGATCTTGTGGTAATAGGGGCATCTATTGAGGGTACATAAATCGAAAGGATCCTCATCAATATTGGTAGTTCATCCAAAGTATTATTTCTATCATCCCATAAACAAATGAAGAACCCCCGGTGATTCAACCTTTGAATCGAACTACCATAGGATTCACGGGGAATTCTACAGATGTAATTGGATAATTCGAAGGAGAGGCAGCCTTTGGCAAGGGACCTTCAAGAAAACGGTCAGCATATTGTTTGTGGTGGTAGATTGTCCAACTTCGTATAGCACTATTTTTGCCAGGTTTTGGCTCTAAAAAAGGTAGCCAAAGAATGCTACGTCACAACACTTGCCTCAAAAACTTTTAATTATTGGGTTACTAAACCAGAATAGAAAGTCCTCATCGGAATCTAATCATATAGATGATCCAATAGAGACTCTTAGTGCTGTTATTGTAGTTTAAGAAGTAGAAATTCATAGTTTGGTCAATCGAAAGAATGTTAGAATTGGGTCGAAGCTATCGATAGACTTGAAAAAAAAGTTATTGAATTTATTGTTTAATCATTAACATGTGTTTGCTTGGTGTAGTGAAGATATAACAGGTGTTCCACCCGACGTTATTTGTCACAGGTTATCAGTATGATCTAATGCAGACCTTATGATTCAAAGAAGTGAATTTTCCAAAGAAAAGTCTGAAGCAATTTGTAAATAGGTAGAACGATTAACCAAAGTAGGCCACATTAGGGAGTCATAATACCATTTATAGACATCAAACCCGATGATGGAAAAAAAGAAAATTGGAAAATGGCGAATGTGCATCGAATTTATCGATCTTACTAAGGCTTGTCCCAAATAACCTTTTCCAATGCCTCAAATAGATCAGCTGGTGCATTCCATGTATGGTACCAAATTATTATCCTTTATGTACGGTCGCTAGATATAACCACATTCAGATGAATCCGAAGGATCAGTACCATACAACGTTCATCACTGACTGAGTGTTATATTGCTACAAAGTAATGCCTTCCATTTTAAATAATACTGGGGCCACTTATCTACGTATGGTGAATAATATATTTTCCAACCAAAATGGTAGAACGTAGAAGTGTACATAGATGATATCGTGGTTAAAAGTATCAAGGAAGAGGATCATTTTTCTGATCTCATAGAGACATTTTCGAACTTTGAGGCTATTAACTTGAAGTTAAATCCACAAAAATGCACTTTTGGCGTCCAATATGGGAAATTCTTGGGCTACATTATCAATTAAAAGAGGATTCAAGTAGACCCTGATAAGGGAGAATGAAAGATGAGTGATTTTATTTAATAAATAAAGTTTATTTAGGAAAGATTGTTAATTATGTAATAGAAAAGGACTAGTTTAAAGGAAATAATAGAAGTAAGACTAATCATGAAATTATCAAGTTGTTAGACTTGTGGGACCTACTGTTGTACTACAAAAGCACCACCCTATTCTGGGGAAAAAAGATGATTGATAAACAAATATATTTTCTATCTCTAAAAGTGTAGAGTTTCTCGCTCTAGAACAATTAACTAAATAATCTTTAATACGAGATAAGTCCTCAAAACGTTGTTTGACTCTAAAAACCCCCTTGAAGACTTCTTACCGCTTCAGACCCGACAAAATTAAATGCCTTGTTAGCGATGGACTCTCTCAGGTTTACAAATGAAGTGCAAGTGTTAACATGAAGATTAACAGCTTTGAATCGATTTATGTCAAGATCATCTGATAAATGTGCATAATTTTTTTAAGTATTAAGAAACTCTAAGGATTCAATTGGTCTCCAAACTGCGGCAAAGAATTTATTGAAATAAATAAAAATTTATCTTGCCCCAAAACTTTGTTTAAGCCAGTGGAATGAGAAATGCTCTATATATATTTGGCTGTTTCGGACCATAATGTAAGTGTCGTGTTAGTTTTAAAGGTTGATAATTACCCTCGCGCAATATACTATATTAGCAAAACATTGCTAACTGCAGAAAAAAGGTATTTAAAACTAAAAAAAATTAGCATTGGCTTTGGTTATTGTAGCAAAAAATATGTGACCCTAATTTCAAGGGAATTTTTATCACAATTCCAACTTCTATTCCTCTTAAAAGTATGTTACAGATACCAAATATATCGCGTCGGATGACAAAGTGGTCTATTGAATTGCGAGATTTCGATGTTGATTTCACTTCTCGAACAACAATCAAGGGGCAAATAAGAGAAGACATTTTGGTTGAGTTTCATTTGGATCGGCCGAATTTGCAAGACCCTATTGACCCCCCCCCCCCCCCAAAAAGGGTGGTTTAGATAGATGGGGGATCTAGTATAATGGGATGTGGGGCTGGAATATGTTTAGTTTTCCCTTTTAGGGATTCAATGCACCAGGCTATTCGTTTCAGTTTCAAAGCATCGAATAATGAGGCCAAATATGAAGAGGCTATCGCTGGATTAAAACTTGCTTAAGTTTGTGGAGCAAATAAAGTCCGATTAATAAAAGATTCACAGTTGCTAATTTATCAGGTTCAAGCTTCTCTGAAACCAGGACGGAGCAATTAGTAAAATATCTCCAAATATTAAAATAGGTATCAACATACTTTGAAAATGTGAAGTATAAGTATGTACCCGGGGCTGAAGCCTATCCATCGATCTTAATATTGAGGCCTATCAATTGATCTCAATACAAGAATGTCTTTCAATAACAATAGCTTCTCTGATGGACAATACGAATGTGGAAGAAAATTGTCAGTTTTCAACTATTGCAAGCTCGAATTAGAGGTATGGAATCCAAACCTTCATTACTAAATGTATCCTTCCTGAAAATAAAAATAAAAATACAAAATTAAAGTTTTAAGCACATGGGTTTTTAGTTTTAAGAGAAGTTTCTTATAAAATATCCTTTACCAAGCCATTACTCGGATGCCTTGGGTATGAAGAATCTCAAGTTATTTTGTCTGAATTACATGATTGAGAAGAATCAGTCCACTGCGATTATAAAGCTTTAACTAGAATGGTTTTTCTAACAGGATATTACTGACCTACCATCATGGAAGATGCAAAAGATTTGGTTAGAATATGTAAGCCCTGCAAAAAGTTTGGAAATACAATTCATGTTCCAATTGCTCCAATGAAAAACATATGCAAAGCAATGTATTTGATAGGTGGGGGATTGATTTGGTAGGGCCACTATCCACGGCCTCTGGAGGTCGTCGTACTATTATTTTAGCAGTTGATTATTTTACGTAGTGGGCAGAAGCTGCACCTCTTTGTGGAACTTCTTCCAAAGTAGCAATAAAACTTATATTATCCAATATATGCTGTCGGTTCGGAATACCCAGAGGTATTACAACGGATAATGGTCCTCAGTTTGATATGGAAGATTTTTGTACCTCAAGGGGAATTCAATATTATTTCTCTTCACATTTCCACCCCCAAGCCAACTGACAAGTAGAAGTGGTGAATCAAACCGTTTTAAAAGGTCTAAAAATAATTTGGAAGGGGCGGTAGGAAAAAGGCCAAACTATTTACAAGAAGAACTATGGGCCTACATAATAATTCCACACTACGACCCAATAATCACCTTTTACCGTGGTATACAGAATGGATGTGATAGCCCTAATAGAGTTCACTCTTCTCTCTTTCAAAGTTCAAAATTATTCTGAAAAGAATAATGAGATCGCGGTAAGGATTCAGCTAGATTTAATTGAGGAAAAAAGACTCAAAGCTCATCTAAGAATGGTTCACTATCAGGGATTAATCAGAAGTGGATACGCGTCCAAGATACGAAGAAGATAATTTGAGTTTGAAGATCGAGTTCTGAGGAAAGTATTTTTACATACCAAAGATAAGAGATTAAGAAAATTGACTATGAATTGGGAAGGCCCATACACTATTGTGGAAATAATCAAGTGTGGGACATACCGATTAGTTGATCAAGAAGGCGTTACATTGAGGGACTCGTGGAATTTAGATCATCTGAGGATGTACCTGGAGTAAAATCTTGTAAATATTTACTTTACCCTTGTTTAATTTAAATATTCAAAATGGCATACTCTTTCCTACCTTAGTGGCTCGGGAGGTTTTAACGAGGTATCCATCTTATTAATCTACCACTTTTTTCCTTTGAATATCTTGATCCCAAGTAATATTATATGTCTTCAAATCGATTACCTTCGAATGGCTTGTGTTACAAATTTTAAATGCCTTCGAATGGATTACCTTCGAATGGCTTGTGTTAAATATTTTATATGCCTTCGAAGGATTTCCTTCGGATGAATTAACTTCTAATGGTTTGTGATATATATGCCTTCAAATGGATTACCTTCTAATGACTTGTGTTATAAATTTTATACGCCTTTGAATGGATCACCTTCGAATGGCTTGTGTTATACATTTTATATGCCTTCGAATGACTTGTGCTATAAATTTTATATATCTTCAAATGGATTACCTTTGAATGACTTGTGTTATAAAATTTTCATGACTTTGAATGGAATATTTCAAAATGATATTTGTTTGAAATTTTAACTATTCACGAGTTTTGTACTCGTCGAATAATAAATTATTCAAATTAAATTAGAAATTCGAAGCAAGGATATTTAAAAAAAAAAGAATAAGATTTTTCATAAAGAGAACCCGGATTTCGAACACTAACAAAATGTTCGACATAACATTACAAAATTCTTTGGTCATCCCAATGACTAATAAGAAACGAATCTGAACAAAAGAACAAAATTGCCTTGGATGTTTCAAGGACTTAAACATACTTCGTAATTAGAAACTATCAATTCATAGGCTCTATCCCTTTGGATTTCTCCCCTTTCGCACCTGAACTTCCTTCTTTGGACTCCACTTCATCATTTCCTTAAAAACTTTCATTTGATGACTCTTCAGAAGCATTCATCTTATCTGCCAAAGATATATTCGGTGGCACAAATTTCCCTCGAACCAAGATCCACAATGATCCAAGACTTAAATTTGGAAATTTTTTATGAAACATTTTAACCATTTTAATTAAAGCATCACGATTATTTAGTTTGTCTACAGTACCATCTACATATGCTCCAACAAATCATCAGCTTCTTTAGTAGACTTAGCCTTTTAGAGACTTGATTTTTTTTCTTAAATCTTATTTTTAACCTATGATACGATCCATAGACTTTTTACTAGTCTTTTGCTGATCCTGTAGTTCATATATCTCTTTAGAACTAGAGGTTTGCAATTCCTTAAGATCTTTTTGAACTTTTGACACCTCCTCCTTAACCTTTCCCACCTCTGATCTAAGTGTATTAGCCTCCTAATCGCACTATCAGCTGTAGCCTTCTCTGCTTCAATGGAGTTTTGAAGTTTTTTATTCTCCTCTTAAAGAGCGGAAATCGTTCATCGTTGAGTTTTGACCGCCCTTTCCAATTCAATAACGGGTCTTACACAACGCATTATTGAGTATCATACTGTGTCATTTTCTTTTGAGACTTCAAAGGAAGTATCGTCGTATATCATATCGTCAACTCATCCATCGGGTTATTAACCACGACGGTTCCTTCACCCTCTAAATTTGAAAATAAAAAAGGGGGATCTGGTGCAAGAATAGTATGAACTTGAATATTCGGACGCAACGCCAAATCCAAAATGGTTGAAGTTTTATTTTTATTTTTCCTTCTCTCGTTACTGTCTTCTTTGTGTCTTATAGAGCCTTCTTTTTAGGCTCACCTACATCTGTGGGCATAACATCTCCCTTCATAGTAGGCGCAACTGCATCTAACAATGATGCATGAATCCCTTTTGACTGTCAATCGGTACCTTTTTCAGCAAACTTTGTGAAGTCTTTTTTTTTTAATTTTGTTTATCGATGTGACTGAGGGCTCTTTATCTCGTCGGAAGATGTACCTTCCCATCAGCAGTCTCAATTCTTTATAGGAGGGTAGTGGACAACGAAGGAGTAGTAAATTCCTTCCACAAAAATTCCTTTTTAAAACTAGTCCTCCAAAGGGGACTACAAGTCAGATTTACTGCAATAAAACATTCATGGAAACTGTTGCCCACTTTTTCTCTACCCAGTCGTTCAGTTTCCTAAAAGTCACTTGTGTAATTTTCATATGATGTGTGTAGCGGTTCAAAATAACGAGGAAATAAAGATAAATTAAAACCCAAAATAAAACAAGACATAAAAATATTAAATAAGTTCTAAAACAAAATTTCCCAGTCTCTTCTAGAATCTAGTGAGTTTGCTTGGATTCCCTTTTGAGGAAGAGATCTTCTGGCCGTTTTCCCACGATCCGTTGATAACCAAAAATTGTGTTTACTATATCCTATATGATTCTAGTACATCATAAACTACTTTATACTTATTTCTCATGTTCAAATGATAGAATGAGACCTTAGAATTGTAGCATAAACTTACGATAGCTGTCATCTGCTTCATTGGCATATGCGTTTTGGAAATCCTGGATGCTATAATACAGGCAAGTAAAGTGAACCAGGTGTTCGAGCTGGCTTGGCTCGGACACAACCTAACCAATTGAAAATAACTAACAATTTTTGGATCTAAGGGAAACCTAATACCCCAATTCAACACTTCCATAAAAACTACTAACTCGTTCAAACAAAGTTCATCAGAGTTTCCCCAATCTCGGGCAACCTAATTCTAATCATTTCGGAAAATCTCCATTTTATGGGAACAACATCTAATTCTTTATCATGGAAATAGATATAAGATATCGTATTTAGTGCTATGAGATATTTTATACTTACTTTCTTGAAGTTGTGACCAACACGTATGGCCAACAAAATTGGCAGCTCCTCGGACTCTTCTTCTGTAATGTCATCCTTGCCCCGAGTCTTGTTTCATGCCAGAATTTTGTCAATAAATGGTTTAGAAGTTTCCTCTGTTTGATCAGATGTTTTTAGTGGAGAGTCTTCACTATAGTCCTCAATATTCCATTATTTTAGGGCCTGATCCTAACGGATCGACGAGTCGAGTACTAGATGAGTTCTTGTTTGGACTCGGAGAAGAAGGAAAATCAATGCCGACTGTCTAGTCACCGTAGTTGGAATGATATTAAATCTAATCTCATTACCTTGAATGTCGAATGTGTTTGATGACTTAAGACCTTTTGAGAGTGAGAGGGTCTTATGGAGTGTTGGGGTGAAGTGGATGATTGAGCGGTTGTAGGGAATATTTCGACTATAAGGGCAAGACCCACCGTACTCAATAACTTCAGTAGTTACTACTGGAGGCAAAGAAGCAGGAAGTCCAACAACGATTCGGGCTTTCTTTTTCTCTTCTTTTAGCTCAGATAAATTCAACCAACCACGTTTAATTGGAGCTTTTCTCGCAGTAAACATACAAGCACCCATATTTTGATTGTTGGCTTAAGTATTAGCTTTATCTCTAAAAGTATTTAAACCAGTCAAATGAAGGATTTACTTATATAGAATCAACTAAAATGGTACTTAAGAACTTTATTAAGGAGACTTTAAGTCTTTTGAGTACCCTATTAACTAGGTGGAGGCGTGCCCACTACTGAAATCTCTAGGGGAGTGTAATCGTCGCTCTTTAATTAGCTTACGTTACCTAGGGAAGAGTATATTTAAAGACTAAGTTGTTGACACATGTCAAAAATGCGGCGGAGAAAAACGGTAACCTTTTGGACTTCGAAACAGGTTTGAAATTTTATTATTTAAAAACACTCAACTTCAAATATGAAAACTCTGATTTGGTTCTACATCATTATTAGTCGTAAAAAACCCTTTGTGAGGACTAATAGGGACCATATGATGGGTCGGAAATCTTTAGAACTAAGTCAAGCTTAGTGTTAGAATAATTTGAGGGGCAGTTCAGACTATCATCCGAAGGGTAGTTTAGACTATCGTTCGAAGGTTATTTTTGAATGGATTTTTGGACTGAAAAATAAAATTACTTTATTTCCTTGTGACTAAGTAGTATGTTTACTATCATGGGCTAATAACTTCTTAAAGTTGGAGTTGGTCCATAACTCAAATGGGTCATTAACACTTAAAAATTTGACCTTACCTATGACCTTAATTCAGATTATAAGTACCCTAAAGAATCTCATTAATGAGGTGGAACATATTAATTAGGCCTAAGCTTCATACCAACTAAATTATCTCATTACTCGCTACCAAGATATTTAATATTTTCAGCCTACTACCTGAAATAACCTTCATCATATTTCCATCTTACCAGATTTACCCTTTTATATACTTCAACCACATCAACAGTGACGCACTCAAAGGTTACAAGTGTTTAATCACCACAAGCAGACTATATATTTCCAGATATGTGGGTTTTATTGAATTGTTATTTTCCTTGGACTATAAATTTTTCAAACACCATTAATTTTGAACCTAAATATATTACTAATTGGATACCTATGTTTCATAGACAATCAATATCTACTAGCATTATTCCTATTGTAGGACCAGTGTATGTCTCTAGTCAGTCATTGATACCTATGAATCCAGTTCAATATACAACAAACCAGTCACCACAAATACAATTTTCATCTTACAATCAACAACCAAAAAATTATGTGCCAAACAACTACCAACCTACATCAACAGATTCATCAATAGCCTCATAAACAATGTCCCAAACACCAAACACACACACACACACACCACATGGAACATAGTTACTGACCTACAACTACTACAAACCACACACACGCAATCACATAATACAGATAACATGACTACCAGAGTAAAAAATAGCATACATAAACCAAAACAACCCTACACTAGCCTAACAACTGCCCCCATAGTAGTCTCACAAGAACCTACAAAATTTTCTGATACTATCAAAAATCCTAAATAGGTTCAAGTTATACAAATAGAGGATGTTGCTCTTGTCAAGAACAACACTTGGACTATTGTTCTTTGGAAGCCTTACATGAATATAGTGGGTTGTAAATGGGTTTATAAGATTAAGCATAACTTCGATTGGTCTATTCAGATATACAAAGCACGTTTGGTTGCCAAGGGTTTTCATCAAACACCATTTGTCGATTTCACATAAAACTTTAGCCTTGTGATAAAGCCTTTTATAATCATGTTGGTCCTGACTCTAGCAGTCTTAAACGACTAAAACGTTTTTCAATTAGACATTAACAATGCCTTCCTAAATGGTGAAGTAACTGAGAACCTATATATGGCTCAACCTGAAGGTTTTGAGGCCCCAAGAACTTGTCTCATGTCTGTAAACTTCACAAGACCTTATATGGCCTCAAACAAGCCCCAAGGGCCTTGTACTCAAAATTAAAGGATACTTTAATTTTGTGGTGATTTACAAACTCTAGGGCTGACAGTTCCATGTTTTTCTATGTGTCCAAATAAGTCATTATCATCTTACTGGTCTATGTAGATGATATTATCATCACAGGAAAAAACCCTGATCATCTACAAAAATTTATCAACAAATTTAACCTAATGTTTGCACTATAGGATTTGGGAAGCCTACACTACTTCTTAGGCATAGAGGTGTCACGAGACTCTACAGGTTTCTACCTAACTCAGCAAGCATACATCAGAAATATATTAGCGAACGAAGGACTTACCTCAGCGAATCCTTACACTACTCATATGTGTACTTCTCTTGTCATCTCTATTACTGATAGTACTCATCTTCTACAATCAAATAAATATCATAACCTATTAGGTTTTCTATAATATATTCTCCATAAAAGAGCTGACATTGCGTTTATTGTTAACAAACTCAGCCAATATCAACAAAATCCAACAAATGTACATCTATAAGCCGTAAAGAGAGTATTGTGGTACTTATTTGGGAGCTCAAATCTTGGTCACCATATCAAGCCCAGCCTGACCTTCACCTCAGAGGGTTCACCGATGCTGATTAGGCCTCTTCTCCAGATGACAGACATTTTGTGGGTGGCTACTGTGTGTATTTTGGAGATACTCTTGTATCTTGTTCTTTAAAGAAACACCAAGTCGTGGCAAGGTCAAGTAGTGAGTCTAATATCGTTCTCTTGTAAATCTCTCTCCTGAACTCATTTGGCTTCAATCAATTCTTCAAGAATTCAAGTTCCATCTCTCTCGATCTCTAATAAATTGGTGTGACAAACCTGAGAGCTAGCTCGCTTGCTTTGAATCTAGTTTTTCGTGCTAAAATGAAGCACATTGAGCTGTACATCCACTTCATACACGATCAAGTGCTTCAATTGAAATTTGATATCACACACATTCCTCATATGACCAATTAGATAATATTCTGACCTAGCCTCTTCCTCAAAGTCGTTTTCTATTTCTCAAAGATAAACTCATATTATAAGAGACCACCATTCGTCTGTACGGGCGAACATAGAATACCTAAGTATTCAAATAACCCAACGTTTTTATATATTGGGCTAGAACAAGTCCAAGCCCATTCATCCAACTCTAAGTCCATATACAGTAGGTCTGAATCCATACATAACAACAACAACAACAATCCCATTACACTTCATATTACAATATAAGATTATTTTACATAGCCCAGTTGTTACACATGTGTGAGTCTATTACTTGAATTTTTTACATTGTGGATAAGATTGTACAGCTAGGTAGCAAGCCCTATAAAGAGATTCTTGCACCATCCAATGCTGTAACAACAATATGATCATCTATATATATATATATATATACATGCAAGACGTAAAGGTATGAAAAATAAACAAACATCAAGAAATAAAAAAGTCATTCAAATACTAATTTTAACTGATTTCAAAGATACTTAACTTTAATTCTGATCATTTAGTACAGTGTTTATCTAATTATCAGGTTTATTTCATTAGCCCAGATGAGAATTATTAATAACTTCAGAGGAGCTTGTTCAAAAAATAATCTGGTGGAGAGGAGAATATAGACATGCGTCATCATACAATCCTAATTACGTTGGTAACAAGGTACGATCAGGTCCGGATATCTATTCTAGTACAGACAAGCGGTTCCCAAAAGAAGAAACACCATGCATTAAACAAAGTCTATTGCTATGAAGGAGGGTTCACCATATGCAGCTAATATGAGAGATATTTTTGTGGATGGTAACATTCAATGGTCTTCCAAAGAATTATTAGAGGTCGTCATACACATGAAAATGGGGACAAATCATTATTGCCTCAGTCGGAAATATATAATCTCATACTTGAATACATAAAAATATTCAATCTACGCGATCCTCTCTGAAAAATTCATGTTAATTCTAATTCAAAACTTCACAGTTTGTTTGGAAATCGGGGATGATAAAATTAGGAATTCAAGTCTCACGATACAAGGTGATGAAGATTCGGCTGGTGATGATGACATTGAGAATTTGAGGACGAATTATTCTCAACTGAGAGAGGATAATGTAGCCCACTATTTAAATTTAACTATTTAAATGTTTTTTTTTATATTTATCTTATTTTATTTTAAGAATATATTTAAATTAGTAAATCAAATCTGATTATGTTGAGATTTGATAGGATTTGATTTGGTACATTTATTGTATTTCCCTATTTTGTATTAGGATTTCAGACGATTTCTATTTAAGGATCATAACTGAATGATGAGTTTTTTTTAATATAAAAATTCAGACTTTGAGTCTAAAAGAACTATGCGTTCTTGATACCATAAATAGTTTTTATTCTTTGTTCTTTATATAATTTGTGTTGCATCAACTTTAATGGCTAATGTGGCGAGAAACTAACCGTTTTCAAAACTAATTTTATTGAAATTTGCAATAGATGGACCAAACTTATCAAAATTTAACAAATAAAAAATTTACAAGTAATATGAAAAGTGTTTTCACTACTCTAAGAGCATGTACAATCGTTCATGTTAAAATTACGTGTTAGTGGGTGCCACGTAGGAAAGAGAAACAACATTTAGGTTTTTTTTAGTTAACAAACCTAATTTTACTCTACTCGTGTTTGTTAACATATCTTCTCAAAATTATTTTAAATAACGATTTCAATTTTGTTTGTTGTTAATCAATGTATACAAAAGATATTTATGTTCATGAGTGTATCATCAAAAATTGATATGTCAAATTCTTATTCTAAATCTTCAATTAAGAAAGTTTAACAGATACCGACGAAGAACATAAAATTGTTTTTAATCGTCAACGAAAACGATCACGTAAGTATAATTTTTCTTACCTCTGCATATGGTATCACATTTATCATAACTATCGTATAAAAATGCATATTGGTGAGGTTTATTTTTGTGTGAGGGTAATTTTTTCCAGAGTTTTGTGGTACTTTGAAGGTGTTTAATGTTTGGATAGGGTGTAGAGGGAGAATTGAGCTGCCTGGTTGTATTTAATTTTCATTCACCTCATTTAATGTTGGTGGTTGGGTATTTATACCCTCACATTTGGGCCTTATGGGCTTTCGGGTCGTGTTTAATAGATTCGGGTCGAGTTTAAAGATCCATTAGTTCTAAGTAAGTATATAGGCAGCTTAGTCAAAAAGTGATTAGTGTTTTAAGTACTTTAGTTCTGTTCGGATAGTTCGATGGATGATGGTGTTCGAACTGACCCTGTCCGGTGAGGCAGACCTGTCCGGTGAGGTAGACATTGTCCTTATTGACCCTGTACGGTGACCATAAAGTGTGGTAACAGAATCCGGACTCATCAGTAGCCTCTTTTTAGGTGGTGCTCAAAAACCTTTAGCAAGACCTAAACAACAGTCCGTGTTATCATTCAAACTGTGTTATAGCTTTATCCAGACTGAAAAAAAGTTCTTGAAACTTAACGGTTTCTTTTCAGAGTTCGTGGGACACATGTCTCTCTCTGGTTCGTTACTTCAGCCGTTTTCACCTAGAATTTCGCTCCCACCATCTCTGAAAAGCAGCCTCTTCATTTAATGAAGATGACATCAGCGTCGTTCCCTAATCATTGCAAATCATTTCAAATTATCCTAGGTATCAAAGTGTGTTTACTATAAATTAATCACTTCTACATGTTTTATCATCATCTTCATACTTACTTTGTCAAATTTCAGAGCTTTCTCTCTCAAACACAAATTCTTCTTTTTGGTTGTGAGTTTATGTTCACAGCTAGGAACGTTTTAATTAAAGGCGGGTGGCTTAATCTATCAGAGCTAGAAAAGGCACAAAAAGTTGAACGGGAAAGGTGCATTGCTGCATGCCTACCTACTTCCCCTATCGACAAACCAGTAACCTCAAACACAGAGCATGACCGGGGCTCCTCCTCAACTAGAAGTGTTAAACCGAGGAGATTGTTTCAAACCAACCTTTCTCCTATTGTTTCAGGCTCATCGGTTCAAGAATCAGAGCCCACTGTTGAACCAGGGCAAGCAGTTACCAGCTTCAAAAAGCCTTCCCCATTTATCGCCATGGGGTCAGATGAAGATGTCTCTCCCAACAAGTTAGTCGATCGAAAAAGAGGTCGCCTGGTAAAAGGGCAGGCTTAAAAAAGTACACCTTCCAAGTCATAGGTCAAGGACAGTGACAAAGGGTCAGAGGCACCCATGAAAATACCTAAGGACAGGCTGTCCGGACCGAAGGCCACTAGCTCAAGCCTCCGAAGAGAAACCACCACATTTGAGCCCCAGCCGGAGGCCAGAGTCCAGGAAAGCATTAAAGCTCAACAGTCCGGAGGTCAGACTGGACTAACTTCTAACTCCCCCTCCCAAAAACAACTGAAAAGTCCTCCTCGGTAATGGAGGAAGTAATGAAGGATTCCATCAAAGAGGCTCCGTTCGAGTCCGAACCCTCCAGACAGACTAGTGATGCTGTTGCTGCCAAGAAAGATAAAGGCAAAGAAAAAACTATGCCTTAGGCACCCAGATCTACCAGAAATCCTTGAAGGAAAAGTGGGACCTTGCTTCCACAAGGTTAGTGTTAAATATCTTCTTGCTTTACAAAAAATTACTTATGCTTTCATCCATACAGCCGAATTGGGACGGATGCGTACAAAGTGGGGGATTCCGGAGAACGTGAAAATAAGAATCCCCATAGACCCTGAAACCCCAATGGACTACAAGCTTAGTGAAATAGTTATCTTCACTGAGCTTTTTAATTGGGGGCTAAGGTTTCCCTTAGATCCAGAGATAGTTAGGTACTTCCACCTCATCAAGCTTTGCCCTAGTCAACTGAGCCCCAACGCCTGGTACACTCTTATGGCCTGCATCATGGCCTCCAGGCTCTCCGGAATTCCTTTACCAATGAAAGAATTCGCAGCTATGGCCAGCCTCTGCAGAAACCACCACATTCCCTCCTATCACTTCAACATGGGTGGTAATTATAAAGCAGTAGATGACCTGCTTGAGTCGGAGAGAAATTGGAGGACTCAATTCTTGTTCGTAAGTGGCGCTTGGGAGAATGGGAGGAAGATCAAAGTCGGAGTCAACCCGAGTCTCCTCACCATCAGATGGCGAAGTGATCGTAAGAATCCCACCTTACATCCTCATTTTTATTTTTATCAAATTTGTTTAACTGGCCGTTCTTGTATATTTTCTTGACAGAGCTGCCCAAAGACTTCAACGATTATTTAAAGGTCGGGCAGACCACTTGTACCAAGATCAACACTTGGGCTGCTGAAAGGTGGGGAAACCGTTTTCATGACGCCTTTACCGGAGGCAATCTCGCAAGGTCTCATCTCTGGAACACTACTGGCCGGAGAGACTTGACCAGGGAGGAACTTACCGCTCCACCCCCTCCGGATGTAGTCCTTAAAAGAACACATGCAGCAGACGGGTCACTGTATTTGTCGGGTCGAGCCAAGGCCCCAAGTAAGATGAAAGGCAAAAAAGGAAAAGGCAAGAAGAATGTGGTTGAGGCTAACCCTTCCGAAGCGGAGAAAACTGCTCCAATAAACCAAGAGGGGCCAGTTCCAAGTTAGATTGATGCTGATCTACTAGAAGTAGTAGAGCATGAGAGTGCTAGGGAAGAGGCAGGATCTCTGAAACCCCCAAGGGTTCCTAAGAGAGACCGGAAACGGGGAGCAGAAAGCAAGGAGAGGGAGGCCAAGAAGAAAAAGACCTCCAGGGGTGATGAACTTTCTCTCCGGACTTCGGAGCCCTTCCCTCCTGTTGACCCTACTGATCAAACAAGAGCAGAAGAGATCCCTGGTGACTTTTAAACCGATGAGGTTGGAGGAGGATACATTAGCATCGATGGTGTTGACATTACAGGGCTTGATGGACTTGGTGACTATTTTGCAAACCTTCCCAGAGATAACTTTGCTGGGCCTTACCTCCCTCCGAGCACTTCGAACATCGTTACCTTCAATGGTAAAACTTTCACTGTTTCAAGTGAAAAAGAGGCTATAACTCACTCTATACTGAGTACCATTCAGCCAGTGTTGGTCCTGGATAAGCAAGTACAAGGTCAAGAAGCAATCATTACTACCCTTAATTCTGACAAGGAGAGATTGTCCGGAGACCTCCTTATTGCCAACCAAAACACTGATGTTTTAAAGAGAGAAACGAGGAGTTTAAGAAGAACCAGGAGGGTTGGGTCACAAAGGTCTAGAAGATACTATCAAGGGCCTCCGGGAAAAGCAGTCCGAATTGGATAAATATCTTACCTCTTCAAAAGAGGAGATGAAGACCAAGGATCAAGTCATTCTTACTTTGACCAACGACAAGATCGCCCTTGAAGACTCGGTGTCCAAGGTTATAGAGGAAAAAGCTGATTTGCTAAGGGAACAAGAGGCAAAAATCCAGGCTAAGATTGATGTTTATGCCAACAACGTGATTGACAGTCAAGAAGAGATCTATGCCAAGGTGAAGTCGTACATGGTCTTGATTTTTCACGAGAAGTTTCCGAAGAGGAATCTGGGAGACTTATGGTCTTTTGTAGAGTATCCAGACCTTCCATTTCATATAATGGCTGAGGGTGACAGGTTTGATTTCTCCAGTACGTCCTCATCCGATGAAGAAGAGAACACCGGGGAGAGCCCAGGTGAGGAAAATGACAATCCCAAGAAGAAGAAAACAAGTAAGGCTGAGCCGTCTTCAAAGGCTCAGTCTTAAAATATCAATTATCCTTTGTTTTTTATTTTGTTTGAACTAAAGTCCTTAGAAGGCCAAGGTATTTTTGTAACTGCATCCGGTGTTTGATCGGACAGATCTGTTTGTTTTGAAAACTTAAAGTCCTTGGATGGCCAAGGCAATTCGGTTATTTTAATAGATGTCTTTATTTTGCACAGATTTTGCATTCTTTCATAGTTTGTTTCAACTTTGGTGGCTAGTGTTTAAACAGCCCTTAGTTATTTCATAAACATTCTAAAGCGAGAGTGTTTAAATTCTCCGATGACAAATGTTTAAGTAGTCATCATTCCTTTAATTCAATCCGGCCGGTGTTAAACAAAAATTTGACAAGAAACAAATTAAGAACACTCCGAATTTTTAAGAAGGCATCAAATTTTATAAAAGAGCCCGGACACCTCATTAAAACCTCCCCGCGCCACCAGGGTAGGAAAGAGTATGCCCCCAAATATTTACATGGATTTTTAAACAAGTAAATATTTACATAGTTTCTACTCCAAGTACATCCGGAGGTGCTCAATATTCCAAGGGTGATTCAAAACCTTTCCATCCTTATCTTCTAGCCAGTATGTTCCAGGTTTAAGCCTTTCAATGACCATATAGGGCCCTTCCCAAGTTGGGGCTAGTTTGCCGAGCAGCTTCTCTTTAGTGTGTAAGAAGACTTTCATTAACACCTTATCCCCCGGGTGAAAATCTCTTCTTTTAACTTTGGAAGCAAACCTGCTTCTCATCAAACCCTGATAGTGTGCAGCTCTAAGGTGAGCCTTAACTCTTCTTTCCTCTATCAAATCGAGTTGACTTCGGACAGCCCCCTCGTTAGCGTATTCAGAGAATTTATGAACTCAGAATGAAGGGAGAGTTGCTTCTATGGGAGCTATGGCATCCATCCCATAGACCAAGGCAAAAGGTGACTCTTGTGTCGCAGCCCCAGGTGTAGTCCGGTAGGCCTATAAAACCTCTTGTAAATAACTAGGCCACTTTCCAGCAACCCCTTCTAAATTCTTCTTCAATCCGGACAGTATAGTTCGGTTAGCAACTTCAACCTGACCATTTGCTTGTGGATGGAAAGGTGAAGAGAAACAATGCTGTATACCTCTAGAGGCACAAAAACTCTCCATTTCCTTGTTGTCGAACTGTGGACCATTGTCTGTTGTTATCTTCTGTGGAATGCCAACTCTGCAACAGATATTGGACAAGATGAATTTTATGACAGCTTTTGATGTTGTACCTGCCAACAGGGCTGCTTCAATCCACTTCGAAAAATAATCAATAGCAACAATTATTGTCCTGCGTCCTCCGGATGCCATAGGTAGAGGTCCCACCAAATCCAACCCCCATCGAGCAAAGGGTATAGGCTCATAAATTGACTCTAAAGGGATGGCTGGGATATGTATTTCATTGCTATATCTCTGGCATGGGTCACACCTCCTCACCAGATTCTTAGTATCTTGCATTATAGAGGGCCAATAATAACCAGCCAATAAAACTCTCCTTGTTAGAGCCCTGAAAACACAGTGAGCTGATCTTTCACCATCATGTAATTCGGAGAGCACTATTTGAGATTCATCAACCCCCAAACATCGTAAGAGGGGTTTACTGTAAGACTTCTTATAAAGAACATCTCTTAGTATGATAAAACCACGAGCTTTGTACTTCACTTTTCTTGCTATTGACTTATCCGGAGGCAAGATGTCGTCGAAGAGATATTCAAAGAGATGAAACCTCCAATCATGGGGCTGTCCCATCTGTATATCGAAGCTTTCTTCCTCATTACCCATATCGAGTTGAATGCAAGGGCACTCCAGCACATGGATCCAAGGGTATGATTCAGTATAGGCTATGGTTGCCAAGGAGTCTGCTAGTTCATTTTCTGTTCGGGGTATGTGCTCATAAACAACACTTTTGAACTTAAGTGCCACATCTTTGGGAATAAGTAAGTATTTTATTAGCTACTCCTTTTTGGCTTCGGATTGACCTTGTGCATGATGGATAAGAAGCTGAGAATCACTCATCAACTTGACCTTTTTGGCCCCACTAATATGAGCTAACTTTAAACCAGCTATAGCAGCTTCATATTCGGACTCATTGTTAGAAGCCCTAAAAGCAAAACATATAGCTTGGTACATTTTGTCACCATACGGAGAGGTCAAGCATACCCCTGCACCACATCCCATAGTACTTGACCCACCATCCGTCCGGACAACCCAGACCTTTTTATCTTTCATCTCAGTTGTTTGCTCTGTATCCCTATCTGAGTGGAATTCAACTAAGAAATCAGCCACAGCTTGGGCTTTGATTGTTGTTCGAGGAGCAAAATCAATATCGAAGTCCCCCAGCTCTACCGACCACTTAGTCATTCTACTCGAAATATCAGTCTTTTGTAACACGTTTTTCAGGATATAGGATGTCCGGACAATAATAGGATGAGCCTGAAAATAAGGCCTCATCTTTCTGGCAGCAATTACCAGGGCTAGTGCTAACTTTTCCAGCTTCAGATAACGTTTTTCTGCATCTATCAAGCTTTTGCTGATATAATACACTGGACGGGGATAATTATCCACCTCTCTTACCAACACAGCACTTATGGCACAACTGGAAACTGCCAAGTATACGAAGAGTGTCTCTCCATCAACAGGTTTAAATAAAGTCTTGGGGGATGACAGATGTTTTTTAACCTCATTGAAGGCTTCATCACATTGTGAGGTCCAGTCAAATCCTTTTGCACCCTTTAAAGTTTGAAAAAACGGGGCACACCTGTCTGAAGACCTTGAAATGAACCGATTTAACGCAACCAACCTCCCAGTCAATCTTTGTACTTCTTTAATATTTCGAGGAGGCTCCATTTGGAACAAAGCATTAAGGTGGTCCGGATTGGGCTGTATCCCTTGCTCACTTATTATGTAACCTAAGAATTTTCCGGACTGTACTCTAAACACATACTTTTCTGGATTTAGTTTCAAATTCACTTTTACTAAGTTGGTAAAAGTTTCTTGGAGGTCTGCCAAGTGTAGCTATTCGTCCACACTTTTAACCATCATGTCATCGATGTATACTTTCATATTTCTTCCAATTTGAACAGCAAAAACTTTGTTTACTAACCTCTGATAGGTAGCCATAACATTTTTTAACCCAAATGGCATCACCTTGTAACAATGAAGGCCCATATCAGTGACAAACGTAGTATGCTCCTGATCCTCCGGATCTACTTGAATCTGGTTATACCCGGAGAAGGCATCCATGGAAGATAGTAGCTTATTCCCAGACGTAGAATCCACCAGCTGATCAATCCGGGGGACAGAGTACAAATCCTTTGGGCAAGCCCTGTTGAGATCTGTGAAATCGATGCACATGCGCCACTTGCCATTTTTCTTTTTCACCAAGACCGAATTGGCTGTCCATAAAGGATATTGAGACTCCTTTATGTGCCCCATTTTAGTAAGCCTATCGACCTCTTGAACGATGAAATCAGCCTTTTCTTTGGAAAAAGTTCTTCTTTTTTGTACAACAGGTACTATGTCTCTTCGGATGGATAAGTAATGTGATATAATATCTGCTTGCACCCCAGTAACATCAGCATTGCACCAAGCAAAAACATGTTGATGGTCTTTTAAGAACTTCAGCATTTTACCCTTCAGTTCGGATGCCATTTTGGACCTTATCTTAACATTTTTTCCCTCTTCCAAAGAATGTGTTTCAACTTCTTCAACTGGTATTAAAACTCCAGGGGTCTCTCTGGTGTCATCAATTTCACCCTCACCCCCAGAAATCCCCTCAAACTGCTATTCCTCATTGATACGAACTGCTCCTAACGTCCGAGGAGCCACTGTTGTTGCATAACACTCTCTTGAAATATTTTGGCTACTCCGAACAACTCCCACTTGTACTTGCACAACATATTTCAAACATTGGTGGACTGTTGAGGCCACTGCATGCATCCTAGAGAGCCAAGACCTCCCTAGAATAGCATTATAACAAGTGGGACAATCCACCACGATAAACAGTATTCTAACCATCTTCTTAAAAGGGCCCTTGCCCAACAAAACTTCCTCTTCAAACTCCCCGATCACATCTGCTGAGCTTCCAGTGAAACCCACAATTGATCTGTTCGAACGCTGAATTACCCCAGAATTTTTCATTTTTTGTAGGAAGTTAAAAAGAGGATATTGGCTGAACTCCTAGTATCCACCAAAATTCGGCTTATGTCATTGCCCCCAATGGATGCTCCTATAACAACAAAATCTTCATGAGGACCTGCTATATCCCTCAAGTCATCATCATCGAACACAATGAAGGGAAATGAAATCTGTGATTGATAGGAAGTCATGCCTCCTTCCAGTTGGGTAGCTAATGTATGAACGTGCCTCTTCCTTGAAAAAGTAGTGGGTGCTGTCATGGTATCCCTTTTGAAAATTGTAAGTGACTCAAAAAAGTTAATAAGCCCGGACACTGTTTTAAAACGTTCTTAATTGGCACCCACTCTGTTTCGAGTTGGATCATGGTCCAAATACTCTGACTCTACATCGAACCTCTCAACTATCACCATAGCTCCTTCCGGAGCGGATGTGCTTGCATTATTTGGACTAGGCCGATGAGCATTATCAGGCCTATTTCCTCCTCTTCTTTTAACATAAGCTCCCAACTTTCCTCTTTCAATCAAATTATGGACTTCTTGCTTTAAAGCGATACAATCATCAGTGGTATGGCCAGTGTCATTATGGTACTGACAGAAGGAATTGTTACGATGCTCCCTAGGGGATTGTAGTGCAACCGTCCTTCTATAGTGTACTTCTAACTTAGTTTTATCATAAATAGTGGCTACAATTTCTTTTAACTCATCAAACCACTCCGGTTGAACCCAAGGCCCTCTCTTATTTCTAGATTGCTGACTCTGGGCAGGCGCAGCTGGCTGAGACTGAGCTTTAGCTCTGTTATGACCCTGCCCAACCTCCCTTGCCTTGTTCCCGGACTGATTTTGATTGGGGTTTGGTGCAGCCGGGGTAGACCTCACCTACATGTGCACCCTAGTTTTCTTGGTTTCATCAACATTAATTTGCTTCCCAACCTGATTCAGTAGACCTCCCCAAGTCATGGCTTTTTTCCGGGTCACTGAATTAGGAAAATTTCCAGGGTTTAAGCCCTGCATCAAAGATGCTATTGCTACTTGCTCAAATCAATCAGCCAACCCGTTTTTGGTGTTTACAAAACAGCTTATGTATTCTTTCAGTGATTCGTTCGGCTCTTAGGCACAATGGATAATTGTGTCCCCATTGCCCTTCAATTCCTTACTTCCAACAAACTGCCTCCGAAAGGCCACCCAGAAGGTATCGAAATTTCTGATACACCCCTGTGGTAAGCTGTTATACCACTTCAGAGCACTCCCCGTAAAGGACTGGGAGAATGCTCTACAAAACAACTTGTCGTCATCATCGAAATTCATCATGAAATTTTTGAATTGTTCCAAGTGGTTGTCTAGATCTTTACTGCCATCGTATTTTTCCATTTTCGTACTATCGAACCTCTTATGGAGGTTTCCGGACAGGATCTTGGAAGACAATGTAGATTGTCTCCAATTCCGGACACGACTGAAAACGGTATCCTCATTGGGAGTTGCAAAGATACCTCATTCATCGTAGAAGGCAAAAGGATCCACCAGCATCTGGTCTTCGTGTCTCCGGCTATGAGATGACCCTTTGCCTATATTCCTCTCTAACTTTCCATGTTTATCCTTTTTTCTTGAATACTTTTTAATCAACTTTTGTTTCTTTTTAGATCGGCCCTCATCACTACTGGAGGATAAGGACTCTTCAACTTCATCCTCACCCGAGGAGCTACTAGAAGATTCTGAGTCTGAATCATATGAGACTTTTTGGAGCTAGCATGAGTCTTCTTCGTACTCACATGGGTCTTCGAAGACTCATGATCTCTAGGGTTTTCAGTATGATGAGCAACTGATGCCTTTGATTTCTCTTATATGCCCATCTTTGTCTTCTCTGCCCTCAGAGCTTCTATATCACCTTTTAATCTATCACGCTCCTCGATGGTGTATTCATCATTTTCACCCACCACTTCAAGCAAAGTTTGTGGTACTTCTGGTGTGTCCGGATTCATTCAGACTGGTTTTTCTGATGGTTTTGAATGCTAGATTCAGGCACCGTCGTCCTCCCACTGTGGTCGCCAATTTGGTGAGGTTTATTTTCGTGTGAGGGTAATTTTGTCCAGGGTTTTGTGGTACTTTGAAGGTGTTTAATGTTTGGATAGGGTGTAGAGGGAGAATTGAGCTGCCTGGTTGTATTTAATTTTCATTCACCTCATTTAATGTTGGTGGTTGGGTATTTATACCCTCACATTTGGGCCTTATGGGCTTTCGGGTCGTGTTTAATAGATTCGGGTCGAGTTTAAAGATCCATTAGTTCTAAGTAAGTATATAGACAGCTTAGTCAAAACGTATTTAATGTTTTAAGTATTTTAGTTTTGTTCGGATAGTTCGATGGATGATGGTGTTCGAACTGACCCTGTCCGGTGAGGCAGACCTGTCCGGTGAGGCAGACATTGTCCTTATTGACCCTGTCTGGTGACCATAAAATGTGGTAACAGAATCCAGACTCATCACATATGGTATCACATTTATCATAACGATCATATAAAAAGAATAAATATATAGGAAGAAATGATGAGATTAACCATCAAATTATGTGGAATGATTATTTTGTCTCGGGTTGCACTTATCCATCTGATTACTTTCGTAGACGATAAAGAAGATACTGACAAAAAAAACTGTAAGATGAAAAAGACAAATAAGACAATGATGAATAAAAACTATAAAATAAAGAAGATGAATAAAAAAACGGAAAAGAAAAAAAATCCGCCAAATAATTAATATAACTTATGTGATTTTGTTTGGAAAAAATTAACAAAACTAATAATGTTTTTTTGTGTCCGTGTTAGTAACAATATCAATAATAATACGTTAGTAATATAAAAAAAATATTTACACTCTATTTAAGCATCTTTAAACATATTGATCATTTTCAGAACTATTTTTATTCAAATTTATAATATATAGAATAAGTCTAGCTAAATTTAAAAAAATTAAAAACGTCTCGCTCTACCTCTTAAAATCAATTTTTTTTTAATGAAAACAAAACACTTGCTCCACAACTATATAAATATACTAAAATGGAGCACAACTTGTACTGAAACGATTTTTGACTTATATAAAAAACTTAAAATGTATTATTACTTTTATAATTTTTTCATTTCGTGTACAAGAGTGCTATAACCTCACTCTTACAAAACCAGTGAACCTACTATATAGCGCCAATCATATCAGATTATTTTACTTTGCTCTTCTTCTTTTTTTCAATCTTCTGCATATAAAAATAATATTATATTTACTAAAATATCCTTACTTCTAATAACCACTTGACTGATCTTGTTATTTTTCATTCTCGTTTTTCATCTGAACCTCACCAACCTCTTTTTGATTTTTTGACTTTTTTCGGTTTGAAACACCAAACAGAACTTCCATATCTTCAAGCTTCCTCCCTTGCGTTTCAGGGAGAAAAGTGTAAAAGAACAGCCACGCCACAATAGCTACCCCTCCGAACAAGAAAAACGCGCCACCGGTGGTCATTGCATTCGACATTGATAGAAACGTCATCGAAATCACTCCACTCACCACTCGGTTCACCATTACTCCCATACTCGTTCCTTGAGCTCGGAGCCGTAATGGAAAAATCTCCGAGCTATACACCCAAGTGATCGGTCCCATCCCGATAGAAAACGTGGCCACATATGTCAAAACTGTCGTGATACTAAGTCCGAGCGCCCATTTTATTTTCGAATTACTATGGTTCTGATCGATCACAGTGAGACTAACCGCTAAAGTTAACAACGACACGATCATTCCTCCGACACTCGTGAGAAGCAACGGCCTCCGACCGATTCTGTCTAGTAAAAATGTCGCCACCAAAATGAAAAGTGTTTTCACTACTCCAACAGCCACCGTTGCGAGAAGCTGACCGTTTTCAGATTTGATCCCGGCTTTCAAGAAAATCCTGGGCGAGTACAATACAACGGCGTCAATTCCGGACGCTTGTTGGAAGAAATGGATCCCAATGGCAGCTATTAAGACTCGTCGGACAGCCGGGGTTGGCTTGATGAGCAATTCTTTCCACACACCTTCGCCGTGGCTTCTTTTTTCGACTGTGACGATGTCGTCGGTGCAATGTTCAGGAATTCCAGCCGCTTGTTTGATTTCAGCGAGTCTCATTATCGATTCCTCTTTTGAATCAGAAGTTTTGTCGAGAACTCGCCTTGCGTCGCCTAGTCGACCTTGCATTACCAACCACCGTGGGGACTCTGGCATGGCTAGAACGCCGAGAGCGAGGAATATTGAAGGGACTGCCCCGATTCCTAACATGAATCGCCATCCGAGATGAAGAGGAAGCTTCGAGAAGGCGTAGTTAGATACGTATCCCAGTAGTATTCCGGCATTGATAAATACCTGTATATTTAAAATCAAAATAATACATTAATTTTCAAAGGCACGCAAATACACGCAAGAGAAAGATATCTTACAATATTTGGGACAACGTGAGTCGACAAAGACAAAATGACTCAAATGAAGTACAAGTTTTACGATAAGCCCCTAAACACTTTTAGTTTACTCAAGTCACTTGACTATTAGTATGTTTTACACAATTCACCTAAAAAAGAAGTTGTAAAAGGAATTAAAACTATTATATCTATAAATTAGCTGAAAGTAAAATTTAACACATTTTTATTGAAAGAAATAACGAAAAAAATATTCACATCTCACAGAGTACTTGACGATAAAATTGTCGACCACTATATGAAATAAATAGTACTTTTTAAACCACTTTTATAATCAAATCATAGATACCGAGAAATTTTTTAAAGAGTTAAATATATATATATATATATATATATATATATATATATATATATATATATATATATATATATATAATGATTTCGTAAGACTTCAAATTCAAAATATACAAGTTCAAATATTTACCAATTATTCTCTAACAATTCACGACTACCAAAATCAAACAAAATCCTTTGAATGAGTTAAGCAAAAGAAAATAATATTAGAAATAAGTTTTAAAAAATTATATAGATTTTTATAGAACAATTCGGATAGACTAAAACAAAAAATTAAGATATAGATTATATTCAATATTTGATTTAGTAAATATAAACAATATCGATTAATTTAATTAACGTTAATTATTTTTATAATTCAATTCAATTGACATAGAGATACAAATCATATAATAAAAATCAAGGTATTATTTAGTTTGATCATAGCTTTAAAAAAAATCAAAATTATTCCTAATGATGTGTCAGTTAATTTGCAAAATATTATTTAATTTTTGTTAAAAATTTAACAATTTTTTTTTAACAAAATAAATTTAGTTCTGAAAAAAGTAGTCTAAAATAATATCCAAATTTCATTAATCACTAAAAAAGGAATTCATAAAATACTACACAAAATAATTTCATCTTTTTTCTTTACAACTGTCTTTTGGCTCCAAAATATCAAATATTAACAACGTAAAAAAAACTACCTTTTAATTTTACAACAGGGTTCCAAATGGTTAGGAAGTGTACTTGGCTCAAATCTACCCAATGAACGTCAGAGAAAAAGACAGGACACCAAGTACAATGTAAAATTAAAAAACAAACAACGATTCGGAAAACAACAAAATAAAAATTATTGCTGGTAGAAAACAAAAAAAAACATATACTTTCAAAAATTAAATATTAAAACTTTTCAAAAAGACATAATTGTTACCTCCGGAAACGACGTGAGGAATCCACGTGAGGCCGCCGGCGAAACTTCAGCCGTGTAAACAGGAGCAATCATGAGGGCATAACCGACACCAACTCCGGCAACAAATCGACCAACCATTAGAAAAAGGTAGTTGGTAGCAAATCCCATAAGAAGTGCTCCGGCAAAAAATATTGCACCGGCCAATACAATAGTAAACTTCCGACCTATCCAATCAGATGTTCGGCCAGCAGCACACGAGCCGACAAGAGAGTACAAGTTTAAGATTCCGACTAAGATTTCGAGTTGGACGTCGCTGAGTTTTAGATCCCTTTTTATGTAAATAGCTGCTCCACTCATTACTCCAATATCTAAGTTTTCATTTCAAAAAACATCATTAGCATTTATACACATAACAAAAACATAAAAATAATAGATTAGAAAATAATTAATGAAGTAACTAACCATAACCGAGGAGGATTGAAGTCATGGAAGCTAGAGTTGCACAAGCAAATGCAAATCTATTCTTTTTAGGTTTTTTTGGTGGATCGAAATCCATAATAGCTTTCTCGTTTAAATTTTGGCCGGAGACGGCAGCGGTTGCCGGTTCCGAATACTTGGCCATAAAGAGAGAGAGGGAGAAGTAAGTAGTGATACGGAGAGAAAGAAGAGTGTGTCGTTGATTTTGTGAAGAGCTGTAGATATGGGGTCAAGCTTTAAATAGACTTTAACAAATAGCTGTAGTATATTTTATTATTTAGAAATGGACAAAATATCAAAAAATCATGTTTATATTATTTTTATTTTTTATTTTTTAATGACCTTTTGTACGTATTAGTTGTAGTATTTTCATTTAATATATAGGCCGTAAATGGCTTTTAGAATCCGAAACGCGAATTTTAAACCCGGTAGTCTTATACTAAAACTCGAAATCGATAGAATTAAACTAATCGATAAAACTAATAGAATTAATAACTAATCGAATCCTGAATTTCCAATGATAACATGAAAATGTTTCTTTTCTCCCAAGAAACCCTTTTTTGGTAATTAATCTATCCTTCTCTTCTACTGATCCTCTTTTCTTTACCATGGAAATATTTTCAAGCAAGCATCTCATTATTGAAGAGTTCCCAGCTTTTCATAGTGACAATGGGACTTCTCAAGCCACGAAGTCATATGCTGATACAGTTAGGAAATCGTCATCAAACCCAAGCCTCGACATCAAGCCTGAATTTTGCAAAGAATCTGTTGATCACTATACGATTCAGTATACAAAAGACGTCAAAGATTTTCTGGTCATAAAATCTACTACTACAATCATCGGAAAGTCCAGTGATGGAATACCAAGAAAGTCGGTGTTAGAAGACTTCATACAAACTTTCAAATTCAAGGGAAGTTACAAGTTTATCAGCCATGACTCGAGACATGTATTCATTGAATTCCACTGTAAAGAAGACGTTAGTAATATTTGGTCGAAGAACTTCTGGAATGTTGATGGAAAGATCATGAGAATTTTGCGACGGGATCCTGATTTTAATAAAAGATTTAAGAGCCCAAAGGCTCTTGTGTGGATACGTTTTGAAAGGATTCCAGATTTTATGTATAATGAAACTGTTATACACGACTTGGCTTCACAATTGGCTCTACATACAAAGTTATTATCCCTGATAACAAAGCTGTCATGAATGTCTGTTTTGCTCATGTGGAAGTTGATGTTTCGAAAAGTCTTAAATGCAGAATATGGACAGGTTTTGGCTCCAACGATGGTTGTTGGATCAATATAAGTTATAAAAATGTTTCACCTTACTGTCACGTTTGCTATCATATTGGGCATAAAGATATTAAATGTAAAAAGACTGACAATAAGAAACAGCAAGAGAAAGAACCTGAAAAGGCTGAAAAATACGATGAAAATGTTGAAAGTGTCAACACCAAGAATGAAGTTTTATCAAACAATGAAGTTAATGCCAAAGATGATTCGAACCAGCATCAAAGAACGTCTCAAAATGTTTCAAGTAACATTCAATCTTTTAGTAAAGTTTATAGAAGGAAACTAAAGTCTGTTATAACAAGAAAATATAAGGATCTTGACTCAAAATATTGCAGTGATAACATAAAGGATGACACTAGCCAAAAAAAGTGATTCAGTTGAAAGTAATATGGAGATCATTGAAGCCTTGCATAGGATTGACCAAGACTTTGCTCAAAACAACATCAATATGGAAGAAAACAAAATGTTTACAGATTGTGAAAGCATTGGTGGTAGTTGTGAAATTTCTCCTAGAAACTCTACTTACAATAGTGATTTTGGTTCAATTATCAGCAGCAAGCTAAGGTCTGAAATGAAAAGAAGAAAGTCCAAGAAGTTTACTATTAATTCTCTGTCCAAGAAAGGAGAAAAATCAAAACATAAATCTCTATCAGATAATGATAAAGATAACTAATTGGAATGCTAGAGGTCTGAACAATAAGCCTACCTTGAGAAGGCTCATTTCTATTATTAAAGAAAACAAGTCTAAAATTTTGTCTATCCAAGAACCCATGGCTGATGTTAGTAAGATGGAAGATGTTTATGTTGTTCTTGGTTTCAAGAAGTTCATGTCTAACTGTTCCAACAAAGTGTGGATCTTCTGGGATGAGGATGTTGATATGAATGTTCTTGTGGATCATGATCAATTGCTTCACATGGCTGTGGCTTATCCGGGTTGTAATACTAACTTCAATTTTAATGCTGTTTATGCAAAGAATAGGCGTTTACTTAGATTAGACCTTTGGGACCAGTTGAAAGCTATTGCTACTGATGAGCTTCCTTGGATTATAACTGGAGACTTTAATGCCGTTACCTGTTCTGAGGACCAAGTTGGATGTTCTACCTTTGATCATGCTGGTACTTGTGACTTCAATGATTTTATTAGGCAGTACAAACTTGAAGATGTTGGGTATATTAGCTCAAGATATACTTGGAATAGGGGAATCTGTTGGAAAAGATTGGACAGAACTTTAGCAAATGAAATGTGGATCAATAACTTCAATAAAACTCAGGTGTTTCTCATGGTCAAAAATTGTTCTGACCATGCCCCCTTTTTAATCCAGTCTAGTTTGATCTCAAATTATAACAATTGTAAAAAAAGTTTAAATTTATCAATGCTTGGTCTAACGATGATAGTTTCTTAAGTACTGTGAGACAGAATTGGAACATGGCTTGCAAAGGCAATCAGGGGAAGGTTTTTTGGTTCAAGCTAAGGAGACTTAAGAGCTGCCTAAATAAGTGGAATGCCAATACTTTTGGTAACATCTTCAATAAGGTTAAAGACACTGCTGAGGTGGTCAAGAATATGGAGATCTTTCACTTTGAAAATAATAGCAATGATTCAAGAGCTGCTCTCTCTAAAGCCAATAGCATGTATATCAAAGCTCTAAGAAATGAGGAAAGCTTCTGGCATCAGAAATGCTATAATGCTTGGCTTAGAGATGGTGATGGGAACACTAAGCTTTATCATGCTTATGTGAATAAGAAAAAAAGAAGAAACAACATCAAAGGGATTAAAGACAATGGTGTATGGATTGATAATCATATTGATCTTGCCAATTATGCTGAATCTTTCTTTAAAAATATTTTATCTTCAAATTCATTCACTAACAGAAATGAAGAAGCTCTTTTAATGCAGGACGAAATCTTATATAATATCCCTAGCCTTGCTAAGGATGATGACAATGTTTCCATTACTAGGCAAACCAATAAAGATGAAGTTTGGAGTGTTATAGCTAAGATGAAAAATGATAGTGCTGCTGGGCTAGAGGTTTCAATATATTTTTATTTAAAGTCTGTTGGTCTATCATCTGCATTGATCTCTGTAATGCATTTAACTCTTATCTTTCAGGCAATAACATTCCTGATGGAGTCTTTGCTACAGGCATTTGCCTGATCCCTAAAAGCCCTAACCCAACTGCTTGGAACAACTACAGACCGATAAGTTTGTGTACAATGTTCAATAGAATTTTTTCAAACTTAATCAACTCTCGTTTAGCTAATATTATGCCTAACATAGTTTCCAAGATGCAGGGAGCCTTTGTTAAAGAGAGGCTCATCCATGAAAATATCTTAATCACAAAGGAAATGATTCATGATATAGACAGAAAACCTAAAGCTGGTAATGCCATCATTCAGCTTGACATGACGAAGGCTTTTGATAAGCTATCTCATGCCTTTATTCTAAAAGTATTATCTTGTTTTGGGTTTTCTGAAAATTGTAGCTTTAATAAAAAAATATGATTACAAACATTCATATCTCAGTGTTTATAAATGGTTCAGTAAATGAATATTTTAAGCAGATGAAGGAGTTTAGGCAAGTAGACCCTTTGTCTCCTAGCCTATTTATCTTAGCAGAGGAAGTCTTACTTAGAGAGATTTACAATCTCTTCAACAACAATAAATGTCTTCACTTTGCAACTAGATCAAACTTCTTGGTGCCATGTATTGCCTTTGCAGACGACGTTCTGATCTTCACAAACTGCAAGCCTAGCTCTATTGCCATGTTGTGCAACCTCCTAGACAAATATCAGCTCATCTCTGGGCAAGCTGTTAACAAAGAAAAAAAAAAGGTGATCATATCCAGAAAAGCAAATCATGCAAGCACAAATAACATTAAGATCAATACTGACTTCAACACTGATTCTCTACCATTCAATTACTTGGGTATCACGATTGCTCGAAACAACATAGGAAAGTATTTTTCTACTCTTCTAGATAAGATTCAAGACAAAATTGGGGAATGGGACTTAAATAATTTGTCATTTGGGGGAAGATTAACATTAATAACAAATGTTGTAATGCCTATAATCTACTATTGGATGCATAACACTTTGCTCCCTAATAATATCATTAAGAGAATTGAATCATACTTTAACCAATTCTTATGGAGATCAAACTATCAGGTTAAAGCTATCCACTGGTCAACTTGGAACCAGCTTTGCAAGCCTTTCTATGAGGGATATTTAAACACCAAATGCCTAAATGACATTCAATTAACATTTTCTTACAACCCGTGGTTTCTTTTCAGGAAAAGCAGTAGCCTAAGGTCTTCTTTGATGCATAAGATCTACTGCTCTGACACTCATACCTTAAAGGCTAATTGCAAAACAACTGACTCGAATGTCTGGAAAAGGCTTTCTCTTATCAAAAGGGCAGCTGAGAAAAACATCAAATGGAAACTTGGACAAGGTCACATGGACTTCTGGCTAGAGGACTGGCATGACAAACCCCCACTGATAAGTGATCCTAACTCCTAAAATTGGTATCTAAATGCTAGTGTTAAATCCTTTTGGAAAAGCAACAATTGAGATTTAAATGGTCTTCAAAACATTATTTCAAATGATACAATCAGCCATATAACAAAGTATAAAATTGATCCTGAAAAGACTGACAAAATCATTTGGACTCTTTCAAAAAACCAGGATTTTGATACTAAGAATACTTGGGAAAGCCTTAGAAAAACCTTCACTAAGTCTGGTCTCTACTTCAAGATTTGGAGCTCTTCTATTCCTAAAAAGTTCTATTTTCTGTGTTGGAAGCTTCTGAAAGGATATATTCTTATTGATAATATTATCATGAAGAGGCACACTCAAATGGCTTCCAAGTGCCAATTCTACAACAACTGCGAAGAGAAAAATCATCTCTTTGTTAGCTGTTGCTTTGCTTGGCAACTTTGGAACTATTTCTGCTGCCTGTTTAAGATTAAGATTGGTAGGCATATGGTCCTTCCCCATGTTCTTCACTCCTGTTTTTGGTTTTTAAAAAACAAACGTCACATTACTCATATTATACCCCAAGTCATATTTCGGGTCATTTGGAGAAACAGAAAACTGGTCTAAGTTTTCTAGCACTCCTGATACTACCGAAAAGGCTATTGGCAGAATCACTTTCATTATCAGACGCCTGGATATTTCTAATATGCTATCTCACAAACTATGGACTAACTCTTATAATGCTGGTGTTTCTCTTGGTTGTAGCTCAATTATAAACAACAGAAAAGTTCCAAAATACCTCAGATGGATTGCTCCAAATCCAAGAAGAATGAAACTCAATGTTGATGGCTCGTGTAACAGGCATGGAGAAGCAAACACTGGAATTCTGATTAGAAATTCTGATGGCGACATTCTGCTTGGCTCTGGAACGCTTTTAGGCAAACTGAATCCTCTATTTGCTGAGCTGAGTGCCCTAACTGAAGGTCTGATAATCTGCAAGAAGAAAAACTGGTCTGATGTTGATGTTGAATCAGATAGTTTGATTTCGATCAACCTTATTGCTCATAGAAATGAAGCATGGTACCTGAAATCATCTTAAGACATCTGCAGATCCTTGATTCACCCAAAAATGTCGATCAAGCACATCTCTCGATTCCAAAATCAGTGCTCCGATTGGATTGCTAAAAGCGTTTTAAACTCAAAGAAAAGCATTCAATTCTCTAATCCTCCTAATGAATTACGCAGTATCGCGCTTCTTGAAAGCCTAAGGCTTGGTTTTGTTACCTGAGTCGATGGTGAAGATGAAGATGTCATGCTTCAATTTGAATTTGAAGAAGACGAAGGCGCCATAGTTTTGTTTTGGCCTTTTAGTCCTTAATTTCTGTTTTTTTTTTCTAATTTGATCCTAAACTTTTGTATTTGCTTTAATTAAGTAATAAAAGTTCTTAGTTGCTTAAAAAAAATAACTAATCGAATCCGAACCGGTAAAATTATTGCGCTAATAATTTTTTATATATATTATATATTCAAAATTATTAGATAATAACTAATAATAATAATAAAAATTAACATGTGAATTTTAATTTTTATATTTATTTAAATAAAAAAATTGAAAACCACATTATAATTGTATTTTTTTTAAAAAAAAAAGAAGTCAAAATGGATCAAAATCAGACGACAACCAACCAAAACAGACCGGATGGAATTAAAATAGATCAAAATCATACCAAATTCAAATTAAAATTAAAATTAAAATCAAAATCGAACCAAACTAAAAGAATTAATAATCAAGTCCGACTTAAAAACTTCAATTATCATATCCGAACGGCAGCTTAGCTGTCTATCCTAATTGCATCCAGTACGAATCGATTATTAGAAATTTACAGACTATATTTATTCTAACTTTAGCTAAATATCTTATTGTGAATCTTGCCAAATGTTGGCTTGACATTAGGGGATGAACGTTGAAAATAATTGTAAAATTTCGTCAGAATTCATCCGACAACTGTTCTCTTCTTATATAATAACAAAAGGAAATTGGCGTACTCAAATAATAAACATGATAATTATAATAGTAATAAAATTATAACCCTTACATTTTTCTAAAAATAAAATATTATCAAGTATCGTAAAAAGTCATGAAAGCTAAGAAAACAAATTTTGATTTAAATTTTCATGCAATTATCACTTTCTAAAGACAAAATGGTATGTGAACACTCTTAAAAACGATGGACTACCACTTATTTTGGCGTATAATTTTCCAGGTCAACAAAGAGAGGCTCATAAAAATCAGATCTTGAATATGGATAATGGACCCATGTACTCTTCTTCCCTTATCGGCCTTTATTACTATTTTATTGCATATGACTTAACGTGGTATGTTTATATTCTCAAAACATTCATATTTAGATAAAACTCTGTATCGTGGTAATAGATAACAACATATACCCAACGTAAGTTTAACTTTTCCATATTTTATAAGGCCGGTAGTTGTTTAAAAGAGTTTCTTTCTGGATTCATTCGGTCTTAAATCGTTTTTCAGATATCTCACTTTCCCAAATGATTCAATAGACCATAAAACGTGTTATTTCAAACCGAAATCTCGCCTAAGTTAAATTGATGGGCGCACTTTATTATAATTATATGGTTAGATCGTAGCGTTTGAAGTGATCGGAAAATGAAATATAGATTTATTATGAGCTTTGGCGTCGATTCAAGGGGTTCCATAATTATAATAGATTTAGTGTCGGTCTTAGAGTAGAGTGGTTTGACTATTATAAGGATAAGCCTCAACGTCGAATTCAGTTTCGACACGAATTAAGGACCAATTTGGCAACTAAAATTTGATTTCGGTAAGTATTAAGTTTCGGAACGATAGACTCGGCATCGGACGATTTTATGTTTCGAATATTTTTTAGGAATCAGTATGATATATTGTATTTGAATGTAAATAGATATGGATTGATGCAAAATTATTATAGATTGTTTGGTGAAAACAAAATTTTAACTTTCATGACATGTTTCATGTTTTAAACGATGAAAATTATGAACATGAATAAATTATTCATATCAAAATATCAATTAGATAGGTTTTTATATAAAATTAGTCTATTTCAAAATAGACCATATTTATATGCATCAGTAGTTGAAATCTTATATAATAGAAGTTTTGTATTATATTAAAAATTATATAAAAAGAAATTTTAAATCAATATGAAAACACATAGTTACTAATCTTACTATATGGTTGGTGATGATTTTTGTTAATACACATTAATTTTTTTCTCTCATCTTTTATCTTTAATAAAAAATTTAAAATATTAGTTTTATGGTCGCCTCAGACTGTATCTGGAGTGACAAACAGTTCCTCAATATGTTTACACCGGTCTAACTGAGTTAAAATCGACGAACTTTCTTGTAACAAGATCCACATATACTCTTCTTTTTATGCAATAGTTCCTCAATATAAGATTGGTTCATCATAAAAAAAATATGTAATTAAGTAGAGAGAGAAACTAAATAGTAAATATTTTTAGTACACAATAATGATTGTTCACCATTTCCAAGATAGGTAGCAAGTTATATTTATGCGGGCATATTTGATATTTTGAGTACTTATTGTCCATAAATACAAATAACTACTATTGAGTTTATTTTATAAGATTTATAGAAACAAGTTATTTTGGTCAAAGTCAGATAATGACCCGAGCGATAACTTCCTTATCAGTAAACTTCATATTTTTTGTGTTCTCATCGAGGGAGGAATATAGTTAGCCTTGAGATTGGGTCAGAGGCTTTAGAACGATTAAACTCAATGTAACCTTTTTGGTAGACTATGTATTTGCTTAAAAAGATAAAACGCTGCCAAATGAGAGAGATTTGTCTCGGATTTTGAAGTAATTGATCATGATGTGACCTCTCTAATTATCTTAAGCCGCGCCTTAAAAGTGGCAGTGCAACACATGAAATTAAGGAGCATCTTCCTTAGGCTTCTTATTTCCCATGGTTAATCCTGCAACAACCTCCATGTTTCTCTTTATGTATGAACTTGGTTCAGGTTTAATGATCACATGTTTTCGCGCGTGCATGCAAAATTGTGCTTATAAGCCTGTTCGAGGGACATGTAACAATTAATCATAGGGAAGGAACACTCCAAGGCATGAAGGTTTATCCCTCCGAGCAGCCTTATTGAGAAATTTGAAATTTTTTAAAAATGAAATAAAGTTTGCTAATTCTATATACGACCGTTGCAAAAGCTTTCATGATTGTCGCAAAATTGTTATCGGCGTTTAGTTCCTCCTTTTGACCCTCCGTATGATATTCCAAGGTGAGATCATCTTCTCTCAAAGAAAAATTGTTTTTTCCCAAGCTTTTGATCCTCTAAGGAGCCGGTATGAACCATTTTTGAATTAGTCTATTATGCTTTCTTTGATTTGGTTTAACTATCACTCTAATCTAAGGTAATTTTTCTTTATGTTTTTCTTTAGCTAAAGATATTAACTATATGAAGAGATTTTGTGAATTTATCCATCCTCTTATGGTCAAAGGTAGCATCGATGAATAATCTTCCTCTTCCCAACAATCACTCTGGTAGCCCGACTTGGTAGCCAATCATTCTAAAGCAAAAAGATAAAAAATTGGTCTCACCGTGATTATGATATATGGTAGAATCCATACACATTAGGAAACCCTTTTGTGAGTCCTCGTATTGCCATCGGCTCACCTACAAATTTCTTCCAACATGTTGGTGGCCGCCAAAGACACCGTTACCCATCCTCAAGATGAATTATTAAGTTTGGAACCCCCAAAAAAGATGTCTAAGCTTCAGAAAAAGGATTATGAGATCCAATCAAAGCGTGACGAAGTTGGTAAATTTATGGGACCATCAAAACAAAAAGGGAATATGGTCAAAAATGAAACATTAGACTCGGGAGAGAGCAACTCGCACTTAGAGTTGACTTTCCTTGATATGAACATAAGTGATTCATATTTTCCAACTCTTTGGAAGATTATCTACGTTTACTCGGAGCCCTACGAGCTTCAATCACTTAGCAAAGTAAGACATCCCAATGATTTTCAGGGTGAGACTGCCCATTCAGGAAGATTCACTCACCTCGGCCCGAACCAATGAACTCATTCTATTTATAGACCTATTTGATTAGGGTTTTAGGTTTGTATTCCACCTGAGTCTACGAAGGTTTTTTGCCATACTAGAAATATGTTTTAGCCAAAAAAATTCTATCACTTAGAGCACGGTAATGTCCTTTATAACCGATTCGTGAGTGTCGAAAAATTGATTTTGATATGGAGGGATTAATCTCGAACTAGAGTTTTTTCACCAACGTGAATTATCGTTCTTACTATTTTAAGAGTGTGTGGTGAGTTGAAGCTTGTACGAGCAAAAAAAGCTCATTTTAAGTATGTGGTGACTCAAGGTATTGTTATTAAATTTACACTACCAACAAATTGGACACCCGATCCAAACTTTGTATATTCTTTGGCTACTTTTTAACTCCAAATGTCTAATACTGCATTGATGTGTCCACTTCCAAAATATATGCCTATAGGATTAGTGGACTAGTTAAAAATATATTTCCATTCACTAATATATCTGTTCCTGCATCTTGTGCTCCATCATATTCCATTGTTATTTAGATTCCACTACCATTTTGAGTTCTCATCTAATGGGTGATACCACTACTTGATTTATCGCATGTAGTTGATTTCCAACAACAATCACGTTATGACACCTCTTTACCATTATACATGCCTCATATACCAGCCTCATGTGACATCTCACTTACGTTAGACCATATGAAATATTTTCTCCACCAAAAGCACGTGAACGTTCAAATACTATCAATTTTTCATAACAAGTACCACTTATATATCCACCCCTCAGACACAACCCATCCATTAAATGATTTGTAGATCCAAACACAATATTCACAAACCTATTACCAATATAATCTTCACACTCAATCAAACAAATGTAATGATCATTGACCAACAACCTTAATCGAAGCTCTCAAAGATCATAAATGGTGTCGAGTCATGTATGTAGAATATGATGTATTAGTGAGCAAGGACACTTGAAATCTAGTTTTTCAAGATAACAATTAGAAACTTGTTGGTTGTAAGCTGATATTTAGAACTAAATAAAAATTTGATGGTTTTGTTTGATAGATTTGAAGCCCGATTAGTTGTCAAAAGATTACACCAACGTCCCGGAAACGATTACCAAAACATGTTGACTCTCATTATAAAACCAACTACTATTTGAATTGTTAAGAGTATAGTAGTTAGTCGTTGTTGATTTTTAAAACAACTTCATGTAAACAATAATTTATCAAAATCTACATACCATAACCACCAAATTTATTGATAAAAATAACTTCGCTTACAACTGCAAAATCAACAAAACAATTTAAACATAAAACAATATATCTACTATAATATTTTATAAATATTGTCACAAATTTAATTAGGTTTTCTATTCTTCCTGATAATACAGTAAGATCTAACATCAAAACCTCCCAAAATATTTCAAAGATTTACAATAACTTCTTCAAAGTAAATAATATTTTTAATATATATTTATAATAACAAGCATCTCATTTTTTTATTAGACATCAATATCCATTTATAAAATATTTTAGTTGTTTCGAAAATATACTTTCATAAACTTTCAAACCATATAATAGGTTAAACATTACTCATTGTTTTTTATGTATGGATTTATTTTATAGTTGGAGATACCTATAATAGATTTTTATAAAATTATTAATATTTCAACTATAAGTATGTTGCGGACATTTAGATTTCTTATCTTAAAATGAATAACATATTACAATTTGTTTGATTAATTTAAATATTAAAAATTTGTACGTAAATAAATAAATAAATAAATAAATAAATAAATAAATAAGTTTATTTAGATATAATGATAATAAATTTATTATCTCTAAAATTCATATTTATACATAATATTATAAGTGTTTAAATATAAAATGTAGTTAGTATATTATTAATTGTGAGATACAATTTATTCATAATTAATTGTATCTTTTACTAGACAATGTAGGTATTTTTGTTCATTTATTATATATTAATTAAATTTGAGCATATGTTAATTATATTTCATCGTATATTTATTATCTTTGACATTATCTTTATAATATTTTACTAACGAGAAAATTAACCATCATCAGCAATCTGATAGTCATTGCGAGTGAAGTAAAAAGAAGCTATGATTTGTGTTTGATTGGACCAAACCGTATGCATATGGGTGTTAAAAAATAAAGAGAGAAATAGCCGCAGGAAGCGGCTAGGGTTTTGTGTTTATTAGAAAATGTTCTTTTTTATTTTATTTATGCATTAGAGATGTTAACTCAATAGTAAGGCTCTCAATATATAGAGAACTTAGAGGCCTATACAAGGAAACTTAATACACTGAATATTCTAACACTCCCCTCAAGTTGTGTAGTGGGATCACCAATACCCAACTTGGATAAAACTTATTTGAATGTTCTTGCAGCAACCACTTTTGTCAGGATGTCTGTCAGTTGGTCTTCGGATCTAACAAACGGAAGTTTGACTGTCCCATCTTCAATCTTTTCTTTTATGAAGTGCATATCTATTTCAACGTGCTTTGTTCTATCATGCTGTACCGGGTTCTCTGAAATATTAATCGCAACTTTATTATCGCACATTAACTGAGTTGGACACTTCAGAGGGGATCTAATTTCTTTCATTATCTTCTTTAACCAAAGTATCTCGGTAATCCCCTTAACGATTCCTCTAAATTATGATTCAGCACTTGACAATGATACTACTTTCTGTTTCTTACTCTCCAAGTCACCAAGTTACCTCCAAGAAGAGTAAAGTAGCCAGCAGTTGATCGCTTGTCGTTAGGATTCCCTCCCTAATCAGCATTTGTGAATACTTCAACATCAAGGTGTCCATTTTTCTTAAACATTATGCCTCTTCCTGGTGTGCCTTTGAGATATCGAATAATCCTCATTACTGCCTCCATAAGGTGTTCCTGAGGATGATGCATGAACTGGCTAACTACTCCCACCGCGTATGCAATGTCGGGTCGAGTGCGAGCCAGGTAAATAAATTTTCCCACCAACCTTTGGTACCTTTCTTTACTCGCTGGTCTGGCCCCCTCAATTATCTTTAGTTTGTGATTCACAACCATAGGAGTGTCATTTGGTTTGCAATCCACCATGCCAACTTCAGCTAATAAATCCAATATATATTTCCGTTGGAAGATATAAATCTCTCCTCTTGACCTAAGAACCTCGATTCCTAGGAAATACTTCAATCCCCCAAGGTCTTTCATTTCGAACTCCTTGAAGAGGTTTTTCCTAAGAGAGCTAATTTCTTCTTCGTCATTCCCCGTTATAATCATATTGTCGACATATATTATAAGACAAGTGACTAATTCTCCTCTCTTTTTGTAAAATAAAGTATGATCCCCATTACTCTGTTTGTAGCTATACTGCTTAATTGCCATTGTAAATCTCCCAAGCCAAGCACGAGGAGACTGCTTGAGCCCATATAATGCCTTTTTCAGTTTACATACCTCATTTTCTTGAAAACCATAAGAGAAACCAGGTGGGGGTTCCATATATACCTCTTCTTCCAAGTCTCCATGTAATTAAGCATTCTTTACATCAAATTGATGAAGAGGCCAATATTTATTTGCGGCTATTGAACGTAAAACTCTGATAGTGTCAATCTTTGCAACCGGAGAGAACGTTTCAGAGTAGTCTATATCATATGTTTGTGTATATCAATTGGCAACCAATCTTGCCTTGTGTCGCTCAATGGTGACATCAGATTTATATTTTATATTAAACACCCATCTACACCCGACTGCTTTCTTCCCTTTTGGTAACACACAATTCTCTCATGTACCATTCCTTTTTAGAGCTTCCATGTCGGTATTCATTGCCTCATGCCATTCAGTTATCTTCTTAGCTTCTTGAGCTGTTTTAGGGATTTGTTCAGAGAGAATAGTAGCTGAAAATGCCTTTGCAATCTTTGTCATTCATTTCCTGTCCGTTTTTACCGGATATGTAGAAGCACGAGGAACGTGTTCCGGTGAATACCGGTCAGGAGGAAATCCTCTATTTTTTCTTGGGGGAAGAACCAAAGTTTGAGTTTCAACAAATGAACTTCCTGAAATGTCATGGTCAGTAGCATTTTGTGAATTATGACATTGTAAATTGTTTACCTCTTGATGGATATTTTCTTCGGCTGATTCGCTGGTAGTATCCATGGCATTTATTTCTTGTTGGACATTGTCTTCGGGAGAATCATTGGTGGTAAGAACTGCCTCGTCGATCTCCTTTATGTTGGAAGAGGCGTGTTCGGTGGTGCCATCTACCGACTCTGTCGGCACATCCTCAAAGTAACTTTCATATAGCAACCAGTCGAGTGATTCACTTACTTTCTCCCCCTGAGCACGAGATTGGTGGTCAAAAAAATAATTAGATTCTAAGAAGTCACAGTCCATGGTGACATGGATTTGACGAGTAACCGGATTGTAACACCGATAGCCCATTTGATGGACACCATACCCAACGAATACACACTTTTCAACATATGGATTAAGTTTGTTTCGACTAGTTTTAGGGATATGAACAAACACCGAACAACCAAAGACAGGAGGTGGTAAGGTTATAACAGATGGAATTGTAACTTGGGTGGAAAGCATTTGTAATGGAGTTTTATTTCCTAGACATTGAGTTGGTAGACTATTTGCAAGATACGTGGCTGTAGCAAGAGCTTCTGGGCAAAGAGAATGAGGAACTCTAGATTCAATCATAATAGCACGATTTTTTTCAAGTAAAGTACGATTTTTTTCGTTCTGAAGTACCATTTTGTTGAGGTGTGTTTGGACAAGTGGTTTGATGGATAAGACCATTTGTTTTGAATAAATTATGCATTGTTTGGTTGACAAACTCTGTTCCATTATCAGAACGGAGAATCTGTATTTTTTTTCAAATTGAGTCAAAATCATTTTGTAAAAACAAACAAATATTTATGGTACTTCCGATTTATGTTTCATGAAGTATATTCAAGTCATTCTTGAGAAATCATCCACAAATAAAAAAAATTATCTGATTTGATTGTTAGTGGAATTTGGTGCTGGACCCCAAACATCAGAATGGATTAGCGAAAAAACATAATCAACTCTAGTATTACTTTGATTAAATGAGACCCTTTTGCAAGAGTGCAGATTTCACATTTCTCAGGAATGGAATTATTCAAAAAACGACTAGGAAACAAACTTTTAAGATAGCTAAAAGAAGGATGACCAAGTCGCCGGTGTCATAACCAAAGTTGCCTTTCGGTTGTTCCGTGAGCAAGCATGACATGTCCTTTATGAACTACCTCATCAACATAATAGAGACCTCCTTGTTCAGTAGCACGCCCAATGATCTCTTTCGTACGAATTTCTTGTAAAATGCAAAAAAATGGATGCATAAGAACCACATAGTTGAGTTGTTTTTTCACTTGACTAACAAATAATAACTTTAAGGATAGTGAAGGAATGTAGAGGCAGTTTTTAATTTCTATTTTTTCCGAAAAAATAATTGAACCTTCCCCTTTGACTTCACAAATTTCTCCACTAGTAGTTTCAATATGGGACTTCTTTGGAGATGACATGTCACCAAAGTCTTTAGGATCATAAGACATGGTGTCCGTAGCCCCGCAATCAAAGATCTAATTCATTGATTTCTCAAACCCTTTACCTCCAAGTTTTTCATAGGAGCTCGCCGCCATTCCTCCAACACCAGTGCTAATTCCTTGCTCATTTTTAGTCGGATCTTCACCGCCACTTGTAGACGAAGCCCGTTTGATATTAGATCTGAAACGCTGGTTATTTTTCTCCTTATGACCGTCCTCCTACCATTTTGGATAGCCAACTAGCTGGAAACATGTCTCTTTAGTGTGTTTCTTCATCCCACAATGAGTGCAATACAACTTGGATTTATCTTCTTTCTCTTTGGATCAGAATTTAAACCTCTATGCAGAATCTTTAGCAGCCAAACCCATTCCAATTTCAATCGAGTCACTATCAGAAGAACTTGATTTTAGTATATTAAGCCTGGCCACTTCCCTTCGTATTGTAGCATATGCTGTTTCCACAGAAAGAAAAGGATCATTTTTCAGGATATCTCTCTTGACTGGTTCCAGCTTATCATTAATCGCCATTAGCAATTGATAGAGTCTTTGTTCTTGAGTCTTCTTATTGTAGATCTGAATGTCTTCTGGGTCTTTCATAGGGTTTGGATATCGCCTATCTATAGACATCCAGATGTTCTACAGTTTGTTCCACAAGTATTCTAGTGTATCAGACCCTTGCCTTAATGAATTAGCCCTCTTATGAAGGTCAAACACCTATAACGAATCTATGCCAGAACCGTATGTGGTGGCTAACCCATCCCAGAGGGCTTTTGCAGTGGGATATTGCGAGACATTATTCACCAAGCTGGATTCGAGATTCTGGATAATCCTTGTGAAAACACATTGATCATCTTGTTCCCACCTTGTATATGTTTTGTCAGTTTTGGATGGAGGTGTCGGCTCCCCTGTAATGTGAGAACCTATCCCCCTCCCCCCAATTTCTTTCTTTATCAGGTTTTCCCATATGGCATAGTTGTCACCACCGAGTTTAATCCCTATGGATAATTTCTCGGGGTTAGTTGTTTGTTGTTGTGTTCCGAGACCGTTTCTCAGAATGGCAGCAATCTGCATTGTTAATTCATCAGGGACTTGACTGACCACGACTTTATTGCCAACCATCTTTGTTGAGGATGTTTAGAATTCCCAGAATCACACGTGCTCTGATACCATGTTAAAAAACAAATAGAGAAGTAGCCGCAGGAAGCGGCTAGGGTTTTGTGTTTATTAGAAAATGTTCCTTTTTGTTTTATTGATGCATTAGAGATATCAACTCAATAGTAAGGATCTCAATATATAGAGAACTTAGAGGCCTATACAAGGAAATTTAATACACTGAATATTCTAACATGTCCATATACATTATGTATTAACCCACAAAACTTGTCTTAGTGAGTGAATCTAAGATGCATTGGTGATGATGCGTGCAGTCACTTATGTTTTGATATTAACCCGCTAAATCTCTCATTGCTATCTTAGGATAGCATCACGAGTTAGCAATAAGAGATTGCTTTGAGTCAAACTATCTCTCTACAAATAAGATAACTCACTCTCTAAGAGATATATTTGTTTTGAGTCAAACTTTAACTCTCTACGAATAATAAGATAACTTTATTAATCTTGATACAAAATGAAGACCACAATCCTCTATTTAGAGTTTCTTATGAACCATCTAGGAATTGGGGTATTTTAGATATTTTCAAACTCCAATACAAAATATATTATTATTTAATAACTTCTAGATACTTGTACCACTTACTTACATAAAATATTATTTTAATAGTTTCTAGAATTATTTTTTCATGGGTCTTTTTTAATAGGAGATTTTAGTAGACCATGTTATTGGGCCAAGTTTATGATCCAACACCCTCTCTTAAACTTGATCATGTGACATCTAGTAAATTTCTTAATATTTTTAAGTTTACTATTTTAGGTGGCTTTGCGAAAATATCGGAAACTTGATCTTATGTCTTCACATATTCAACTTGTGCATCTTGTTTTGAAATACACTCCCTTATATAGTGGTAACAAACATCGGTATACTTGCTTCAATGATTGAATAGTAGATTCTTGATTAATGAGATGGCTGACTTATTATCAACATACACCTTAATCAATTATTTTTGTGTTAATTTTATCTCATTCAATAGATTTATAAGGAAAATTGCACAACAATAAAAATTTAGTAGCAGCAATATAATACACCTCACAAGTTGACAACGTGACAATCGATTATTTTTTTACATCCATGTGAAAGTAATATTTCCCATGAAAAATAAAAAACTAGTAGTACTCATTCAATTATCTATGTCTCCGTCTCAATCACTATCGTTATACCCAACAAGTTTTTAATTATTAGAAACTGAATAGAGTATGCCAAAATCAATTGTACCTTTCATATAGTGAAGGATCCTATTTACAACCTTAAAATAAGTTGTTGTTGGAGATTCAATATAGCGACAAACCAATCCAAATGTATGAAGAATATAGGCCATTGTGAAAGTTAGATGGCGTAGAATTTCCACTAAACGTTTAAAAAACGTTAGACATACATTTTCACCTTCTTCATGTTTGGATATTTTGAATGTGAACTCCGTTATTGTGTTTAGTGACTTACAGTTCTTTATCTTAAACTTATTAAGGATATCATTTTCATACCTTTCTTGTGAGATGAAAATTTCATCATTTTGTTTCTTAACTTCAATTCCAAGGTAGTACACCATGAGCCTCAGGTTTGTCATCTCGACATCCTTCATCATCACTGTTAGAGATGTAATGGCCCAAGCCCATTATCCCTTTATTTAATCTATAAATAGAAGCCTATGTTCTATGTAATACACACATTTTATGCATAATACAAAAACCCTAGCGTCTAGCAGCTTCTCTTTTTATTTATTTATGTTATATGGTATCAGAGCCTGAAGTAATCTGATAAGGAAAGCGTAACGATCCCCTATTTCGTAGAATCTATCAGGTATTTGATTTCGTATTAATTATTAAAATTATCGTTCGAGAATATGAGTACGATCCGCTATTAATTGGTAAAATTCAAAGTTGAATTATTAGTAAAATTATGGATAGAAAAGATAAATACTGTGAATTTTGCTGATAAAATTGTCGCTGAGTTAATGTCGCGAATGAATCAGAATTACAAAGGGATATTGTTTGGTAAAATTATAGAATAGTACTTTGGTAAATTTGTGTTACTGATAATTGCGGAAGAGTATTATTTGGTAAAATTACACAATCAAATTATTGGTAAAATTACAGAAGAGTATTTTGGTGAAGATATGTGGAATTGCAGAAGAGTACAGTTACTCGACAAAATTGCATTATTGAGTTATTGGTAAAAATGTAGTATTAAATTAATTTGTGGAATTTGAATAGTTGAATTAATTTGTGAAATTACGGATAGACAAAAATATGAGTATTCTTGATGTTGCTATTAATTGGTAAGATTGTACTTGACGGATGAATTGGTAAGATTGCGGATGATGATATAAAATTTCCCCAAAATTATTGGTAAAATCATAATAGTGTGAATTAATTGGTGAAATTGAATTAGTTAATTAATTGGTGAAATTGCAAGAAATTATTTGGTACATTCAGAATTGAAAAAGTGTGTAGTAAAAGTTGCATTGATTTATTGATTTGGATTTTGGTTTTATTTTGGATCGATTTTTGTGTGGTTTCCAATTTGTTCTTTTGTGTTTCGATTGGATTTGTGTTGGAAATTTTGATCTGTTTTTCATCAGAATAGATACAGTTTCAAGATTTGGGATCTCATGTGTGCAGCTCCAGTTAAACGGTCCGATCGAAAGGAAAACGGTGTCTGTTTTTGCTGAATTTTAGAGAGCATGTTCAGGACATCTAATCATTCAATTTGACCGGTTGGATTTTAATTCGGTGTTATGATTCAGAAGAAATCGCTACTGGAACAATTATATGGACTTGGTATTTGGATTTAGTTTGGTATTTTGGACCTGATTTTGGATTTGGATTTGATTGAGTATTCGATTTTATTTCGCTTGACCACTGAGATTTTGAATTTGGATTGGGTTTGATTTTGAATTTGGGGTTTGGTTAAGATTTTTATTTGATTTGAGATTGTGGATCATATTGTGAATATGATAGGAAAAGATGATTTTCTATTGCCTACTAGTAACAAACTAAATAAGAAGAATTTTGTTATCTCTACATCAGCAAACCATTCAGGTATGTGTCCGTCTTCCACTCCAGGTATTGATTCATCATTGTGGATTTTAGATTCAGGTGCGTCTCATCATATGTCACCTCACAGGTCGAACTTTGTTTCGCTGTCTCATGTTTCACCCATATCTGTTTTGTCTGCTAGTGCTACACCAATATCAGTAGAGGGTATTGGCTCTATTTGTACCCCTCATATATCTTTATCCAGTGTTTACTACGTTCACACATTTGCTTTGAATCTTGTTTCGATTAGCCAATTTTATAAAGCTGGTTATTGCGCCTTGTTTTCTGATTTTGTTTATGCTATACAAAATCAACAGACTCATAAAGTGATTGGGACAAGTCGTAGAATGGGGGAACTCTATATTTTAGAGAAACTCAAAGTAACAGATATGGATGTATATGGTGTTGATTGATCTTCGTTTCATTTGAGTCCTTCATCGTTTGAGTTTTATGTTTGGAATTCTTGTCTCAGACATGTATATGTATCACGTTTAAAAATTTTAGTGTCTACAGGTGCTTTAGGTTAGTTAAACACTTGTAATATCTTAGATTGTAGTGGTTGTAATTTGCAAAATTTTCGGCTTTACCGTTTAATGAAAGTATTACTTTTTCTATTGCTCCATTTGATATTATTTATTCTGATGTCTGGGGTCCATCTCATGTCTCCACAAAGGATGGTTCGTCCTACTATGTTTCTTTCATCGATGATTATACTCGGTATACTTGGGTTTACCTTATGAAATGGAGATCAAATTTCCTTGGAATTTATAGAGAATTGCGGGCGCTTGTTAAGACTCAACATTATACTGTAATAAAATGCTTCAAGTGTGACTGAGGGGGTGAATATACATCCAATTATTTTGCACAGTTACTTGCATCTGATGGTACCATACATCAGTTTTCTTGCAATGACACCCCTCAGCAAAATGGTGTTGTAGAAATAAAACATCGTCACCTTATTGAGACTGTTTGGTCTTTGCTTTTATCTGTTAAGGTTCTTACTATTTTTTGGGGAGAAGCAATTCATACTGCTGTATATGTGATTAATCAAATTTCCACTGCTCATAATGTAGGGATCTCTCCCTTTCAAAAGTTATACAAACAACTTCCAGATTATTCTTCGTTACGAGTTTTTGGATGTACATGTTTTGTCATTCTTCCTCATGTAGAACGCAACAAATTGGGCCCTAAATCCGCAATATATGTTTTCTTGGGTTATGGGGTAGACAGAAAGGTTATCGTTGCTTTGATCCCACTAGTCAGAAACTTTATATCTATCGACATGTTAGATTTCTTGAGCATATCCCATTTTATTTGATTCCAGCTAAATCACATGATATAACAAGTACTAAACTTCAGACTATTGATCTTTTTGAAAATAATAGCAACATACCCATTGATATTGATGTGCCAGCTCATGAGACATCGACTACAACTGATATTACTTCTGCTCCATCAATGCATGGGTCAGCTCCTTCTTTTGGTGAACCACCAGCTTCACCCCTCAAAAGATCTACTCGTACAAGTAAGTCTACCAAACTACCATATTTTGCGTATTATTCTTACTCAGCTCCTTTCTCCTCTTTTATAGCAAACATAAATGATTTATATGAACCTCACTCGTTTAAATAATCTGTTTCTGATCCTCGTTGGTGAAATGAAATAGTCAAAGATCTTACCACTCTTTATCAGACTCATATATGGAATATAGTTAAACCTTCATCCGGTAAGCATATAATCAGTTCTCGATGGGTTTTTAAAATTAAAATAAAGTTTGATGGGTCTGTTGAAAGATATAAGGCTCGTCTCATAGCAAAAGGGTATTCACAGAAGTATGGTATGGATTATGATGAGATATTTTCCCCCAGTGGCAAAAATAACGACAGTTCGTACTCTTATTGTGGTTGCATCCGTTCGCTAGTGGAAGATCTTCCAACTAGAGGTCAAAAATGCATTTTTGAATGGTGATCTTCATGAGGAGGTTTACATGAGTCCTCCTCCAGGTGTTGCTCACAAAACAGGTGAAGTTTTTCGACTTAGGAAAGCTTTATATGGTCTCAAACAAGCTCACCGTGCTTGGTTTGAAAAATTCTCTACGGTTATTACTTCACTTGGTTTTCTTGATAGCAATCATGATTCAGCCTTGTTTATTAGATGTACGAGTGCTGGACAAATTATTTTATCCTTATATATAGATGATATGATCATTACAAGTGATGATATTGATGGTATTGAGGCACTAAAACGTGATTTGGCTCAGCATTTTGCAATGAAAGACTTGGGACTATTGTGTTATTTTTTAGGTATTGAGGTGGCTCACTCTCCAAAAGGTTATATTCTCTTTCAGAAAAAATATATATCTAATTTATTCGAGCGAGCGCGACTTTCTGATAATAGGACGGTAGATACACCTCTTGAAATCAATGCTCGATATTCTCTGACTGGTGGTGTTCCCTTGTCAGACCCAACTCTATATCAAACTCTCGTAGGGAGCTTGGTTTATCTTACAGTTACTCGACCAGATATAGTTTATGCTGTTCATGTGGTTAGTCAGTTTATTACTGCTCCTGCATCCGTCCATTAGGGAACTGTTCTTTGAATATTGAGATATCTTCATGGCACTCAGTTCCAGTTTTGTTTCCTTCGACCTCTTCACTTGAACTGCGTGCCTATAACGATGCTGATTGGGATAGTGATTCTCACTTGAACTGTGAGGGTTAATATTACTAAACCTACTTCCTTACATTGTGATAACAAAAGCGTCATGTAGATAGCAAAGAATTTTGTCTTTCATGAGAGGACGAAGCACAGTGAAATAGATTGTCACTTCACTCGGCATCATCTTCAGATTGGCACTATCTCACTTCCATATGTTCCATCAGCTTGTGCAGGTTGCTGATATTTTCACAAAGGCTCAGTCAACAACGCGGTATCGTTTTTTTTACAAACTCTCAATGTTTATTATTGTTGCATTGTGAGTTTGAGAGAGGGTGTTAGAGATATAAGGGGCCAAAATCAATAGCCCTTTATTTAATCTATAAATATAATCCTATGTTCTATGTAATACGTACATTTTATGCATAATACCAAAACCCTAGCCGTCTAGCGGCTTCTCTATTTTGTTCTTTATTTTACAATCACTTCCTTGAATTTATTGAACATGTTTGGATTACTTCCAGTAAAGATAAAATTTTCCACATAGATAATCGAAATCAAAATATCTCCAAATTTGATCTTGGTATATAGCATGCTCGTAGAGAATTTTTTTGAATTTATTCTCTCGGAATTACTTGTCGATTCTCATACTCCATGCCATTGGTGCTTATTTTAGCCCGTAAAGAGGCTTCTTTAACTTCAACGCCTTGTCTTCGTGACCTTTGATTTCGTAGCTTAATGGTTGTTGAATATAGACATCTTATTCAAGAACATCATTTAGAAAGATTGATTGTACAATTATTTGTTGCATCTTCCACTTGTTTTGAGCCACAAAAGAAATTAGTAACCTAACCGTTTGACTTTAGCCTTTTGCAACAAACCTCGCTTTGTATGATTCAATCTCCCTTTAACATTTTGCTTTGTTTTGTATAACCATCTAACACTTTCCATCTTGTACATTTTGGGAAGTGAGCTGAATTTACATGTGTCATTCTTCTCGTTGGCTTTAATTTCTTCGTCCACCACATTATTCTATTTTTTTTCTCTTGTATAGATTGTCATTGGTTCACAATTTAGAAAGAGACAAAATAGTGTAAGGTTATCGATTGATTTAGTTACCTCGTAAATATCTCTAAATGTTATTTGTATGTTCCGGAGCTCTTTCACTTTGACCACCACTTATAAATTATTAAAATTCCTAATTCTTTATTCAAAATAATTATAATTTTAAATATAATTTTTATAATTTTTAGTTTTAACATATTTTTCGAAATAAATCCAATTCTTTCAAAAACAACATTACCTCTTGAAATGACAATTTGAACGAATGCATAAATATTCACCTTATCCCCTGTGTAAAACTAATAAAATTCAGTAAAAATTATATTTTTTACAGTACTATCTCAAATCATTTAAAAGATATAGTTTCTAAATAGCTAAAGTGAATTATTATTGTTTTCGTATTACAATTTCGATACATTTTTTTGTAACGTTATTATAATTTTTATAGTTAGTTTTGTTTTGACATATATATTTTTTAGGGAAAAGTACCACTAAATACCTTTTAAGTATGTATCCCAAATAAGTACCCAAATATGAGACCCTTAGACTAGTAGTAAAAAGCTAATATTTTTACCAAATTAGCCCTAATACTAGAAGAAAGAGAAAGTAAGTTATTATTAATACCCATCTCCTTCTCTCTCCTTCGATTTATTACTGTGTTTTTTCTCTCTCTCTCTCTTCTATCTTTGGATTTTCATCAGATATGGTGTTTCGAAATCCCTTTTATTACCGAATTGTTTCATCAGTTAAACCAAACCCCACAATCATACACATATACGGACAGGACAGTACACACCGTCTCTTTATCTCTAAATCTCTTTTTGTCTTGCAACACCACCTTCGATTCACTCTTTATTGGTTTAAGTTTCTGAATTTTCCCGGAAAATTACGAATTTTCTCGGAAAATTCAATTCATGACTTGGATCACTAACTACAGTTGTAGTTTCTTGGTGTTTCAGGTGGTGTTATTAGCTTTGGATTCACGATTACAGAAGTGCCAAGGATTATGAGGTACTTTCACTTTCGATATCCAAATAATGATTCTCAGAGCCGGTTAAGGAAATCTTAATAGTCGATGGACTGCCGGAGAAGAATTCCGTTAACTACTTCAAATTGTTTCATCAGTTCAATTTTTATCAGATGTGCAGGTCTTATGACGCTAGATGTGCACGTCTTATGACGCTAGATGTAACCGTATTATGATGCTAGATTATCCAGTACTCTAACGCTAGATATGCACGTACTATGACGCTAGACGAGTTGTACCTATGACGCTAGATGGATGAAAATGGACACTGCATTTGACGCTAGATGTGCACGTCTTATGACACTAGATGTGCACGTCTTATGACGCTAGATGTAACCGTAATATGACGCTAGATTAGCCCGTACTTTAACGCTAGATATGCACGTACTATGACGCTAGACGAGTTGTACCTATGGCGCTAGATGGATGAAAATGGACACTGCATATGACGCTAGATTAACATATCATATGACGCTAGATGTGCACGTCTTATGACGCTAGATGTAACCGTAATATGACGCTAGATGTAACCGTAATATAGCCCGTACTCTAACGCTAGATATGCACGTACTATGACGCTAGACGAGTTGTACCTATGACGCTAGAAGGATGAAAATGGACACTGCATATGACGCTATCATATGACGCTAGATGTGCAGGTCTTATGACGCTAGATGTGCACGTCTTATGACGCTAGATGTAACCGTAATATGACGCTAGATTAGCCCGTACTCTAACGCTAGATTAGCCCGTACTCTAACGCTAGATATGCACGTACTATGACGCTAGACGAGTTGTACCACTGACGCTAGATGGATGAAAATGTTTAAAAGCTACATTGCGCGAGATAGCATAACAATATCAAAAACTGTAAACTACAGCTATCGTCTTCAACAAGACATGTAAGCTATAAACGCCATTAGAGAACCTGTACCAAATCTCGACTTCGAAAAAAATTAAAAAAAACTAGTTTCAACAAGGTCTAAACAAAAACAAGACTTTGATGTAAACAAAGTAAACTTGAAATCTTTGAAAACAAAAAAAACAAGGAACTAAGAAAACCCATGAACTAACAAAAGTTGGAAAAAAAACATAGTTTCTATTCGTGAAAAGCATAACAAAAGAAGGGAAAGAAGATAATAGAGCACATTTGAGGGTATTTCAGGAAGGGAAATATTAACTGAGTATTAGAAATGAATTAGTTTGGTGGGATAGGTATTTAGTAGACATAGAAAATAGTTGGGATATTAGATGATAATAAGTTTGGTGAGAATGTATTTAGTGTGACATTTCCCTATTTTTTATGTATATTTTCCTCAGCTATAATTTCAACTGAGATTTTAATATATTAATTACCGATAGTTTAAATTTTTTGTTTACGCTATAAAGTCATCTTCTTCTCAATACATCAGCAAATCAAAGGTTCTACAAGAGTGTAATTAAATATGTGAAAATGAAAAGCCTTAGTTGACTAAGAAATTTTGGCCTGAAATTTGAATTCCCTCTCATCTCGCATTTGTTTTACCAACTACTCTACTGCTCCCTGCAAATCTGCAATATTGACCCGGGAGTGTACTTGTGCATATATCCCAACGCTTATATTTCTGTCTGTTGTACTTGTATTTAAGAAATGTCATTTGAATTATTAGAGCTACTGTAGTCTGTAAGAACAGTTCTGTCAAGAACTTTTTTTTAAAACAAGGTCACATTTCATCGACACAATATAGATAAAATCAGCGTTACATTTTCTTTAAAGATTTTGGGCTATATAATAAAAGAGAAAAAACATACAACACAAATAAATAAGATTATTATTAATAAATATTAAAAATATATGATATTTATATAAAATATCGATTAATTTTCATAGTTATGTATAGCTATTAAAAATATATTTTATTAATATATAACACTCATTAAAATTTTAAAAGTTATTTTGTTATTAAAATCCCGATCATTTTGGTATGATAATGTAAATAATTTAGTTTTAGTGACGTATATAAATCTAAGTTGATTATTATTCTTGTTATCATATTTGAATATATATTATTAATAAAATATACTTTTAAAATATTTTGATCCATTTAATGGATTTATATCACCGTTTTAAAATAAAATTAAAATTATCAGATTTTAATAGCAGAATATTTATAATACGTGAATGTTATATATTACCGTTTTGGTTGTCGTTTTTTATAAGGCTATATGCCGTTGTGACACCATTATCCTTATCAAGGAAAAGTAAAAGTTTTTATGACTAAAGTAGAGATATCACTTGAGAGTAGATGAAGGTCTACAATAACAAATGAAAACAAACACTAAGTAATAGTAACTGCAAAAGATAAACGCATCGACAAAATATATAGTGAGAACAAAAATGGAAAATACAAAAAATAAAAGCATAAAAATGAAGGAAAATCTTTAAATATAAAGAGTGGAAAATATACTAAAAATTGGTTTAAGATAATAAAAATAGTAAAAGGTTTGAAATAAATATAATGTATTACTAAAATAACCATAACAATTAAGGAACTAGGTAGGAATTTATGTAATTTATCGTTGACACATGTGGTAAAATATACATATTATCTATTCTAAATAATTAAAAATAAAATATTTAAAAATAAGATCATTTCTTTTATAGAAAGTTTTGATAGGTTGGATTTCAGTAGACTTCAACCTTCAAAAGAAAAACTTTAATCTACCTTCGAAATGTCAATAATGTAATGACATTGAAATCACTAATCACCTATTTGTAAACTATCCCACTATTTAGCCAATTTGGAACTACTATGTTGTATTATTTATTGTCTCTATTGCTAATTACATGACCATTCACCATCTAATCAGATATTGGTTTTGGTCCACCCAAAAAAATAACGCATATTAGACTCATTCTCCCAATTATCATATGTTGGACTATTTGGAATTTCAGAAATAAAACTAAGTATAAAGGTTTTAATGTTTCCCAAAAGATTATCATTGACAAGATCAATCAGATTTTATCTAATCTGGATTGTTCCAATTCCCTTTAGCATAAAATCATGGCATGGTGATCTCAAGGTTTCTAATAATATTGGTTTATTCATGTATATTGTCTCCAATAAAGCTATCATGATTAAATTGATCCTCCCTTATGTTAATAGAGTCAAATTAAACACCGGTGATTCCTCCATCTTCAATAGGGAATCTAGTGATGCTAGAATTATGAGAGGTGTTAATGGTAATGTTATATATGCGTATGATAACCTTTATGGTAAACAATCGCCTTTAATTGGTAAATATAGGGACATTCATGATGGTCTAGTCATATGTAACAAAAAAGGTTTTAAAAATATTGACATCAAGACTGACTCTGCATTAATAATGAAGATGTTCGCCAAGGGTGTTGGATCCTTGTTTTTAAAACCTATTCTAAATTGTTGTAGAACTCTTTTGTTTTCCACAATGACTATTGAATACATTTTAACGTCTAAAATCAAGTTGCAGATTGACTTGCTTGTTGGACTCTGAAACGTAAAATGAAATTGAACATAAATAACCGCTGAATCTCAAACCCATTAAAAACCATAATATTTCTTGAAAGTTTAAAGTATAGTTGCTTGAGAATAGAGGACCGGCCTTTCAATTTCATTCTCTCGTATATATGATCAAATGTTTTGCTTGGTAATTTCAATAATCATGTTCTTATGGATTATTTTGGTTTGCCGGTCAATATTTAAAGAAAATATTCTGATGCAAGTCTCTAGTCAAATGATGGTTTTAAGCAAAGCTCAAAATTTGTTAAAGAAGTGGATGGTGAAAACATTAAAGAGGGTGCAAAAATAATTCTTATAGCAGCCAAAAATGAATTTACGACATGGAGTTTCTATTCAATGCATCACCTTGGTTAGAATTATTTTCAGCCAAAGCTTCAAGCCTAATACTTGATGTCTTCATATATTTGTTAATTACAATAATTAATGATTTGTGTTTTGATTTTAATTATAATGGATTATAAACAATATTATTTCATCCAATAAATAGATAGGTTATTGTTTTAGAAAAAAAAATATTAATAAAAAAATTAATTTTTATTAATAATAACATTGCTCTTAATATTACTTTTAATCATTGAATAACTTTAACTTTTTAAAGATAATTGGAAAAAGAAAATCCTCCATTAAAATCTTTATTTGTTTGTGTACTTTTATAATTATAGTTGTTAAATTTTAACGCAATATTTATTTAAAATCATATATTTTTATATTTATTAATAACAACCTTTAAATAAATTTAAATATAATAAAAATGGTTCAAAAATTTATAAGGTAATTCCAAACTACAACTTTTTTTTGGCAAGTAATGAATTTTATTACTAAATTAAGAGAAATTACAATGTTTTGGATCAAATTGAAAAATAAAGCAAATGATAGGGACTAAAGAGCAAAGCAGCAAGGTGCCTAAAGATTTGAATTCATCTTCTTCCCCAGAGCTACGCCTTCGATTCCAAAACTTCAATCAGGTGACATATCCCAACCCCAAATTCTCCAGCAAATCATGGATCGGAGCTCGTGAGGAGGAATGACAAATTGAATGCTCTTCTTTGATTTGATTACAGTTTTGGCAATCCAATCAGCACACTGATTTTGAAGACGAGAAATATGTATGATCGACATCTTAGAATGGATTAAGGATCTGCAGATCTCCATTGAATCATTAAGGTACCAAGTTCCATTCTATTAGCAATTAGGTTTATAAGAACCAGGTTATCAGATTCTACATCAACGTCAGTCCATTGATTTTGCTTGCATTTTATTAGGCCCTCGATTAGAGCACTCATTTCGACGAAAAGGGGATTCAATTTTTTCAAAAGAGAACCAGAACCTAGAAGAACATCACCCTCAGAGTTGCGAATCAAAACCCCAGTACTGGATTCACCAAACTTGTTATACGAGCCATCGACATTGAATTTCATCCTCCCAGGATTAATACACCAAAGTAGAAGGGTTTTATTTTACCATTTTGCACAAAAGCAGTCAGCTTTCAGTTCATAAAACTGTTTGCTATATTTTTCTCGCTAAATGTGTTAAAATCATACATCAACTCAATTCAATAATAATAATAATAATAATAATAATAATAATAATAATAATAATAATAATAATAATAATAATAATAATATCATCGGATACTACTGAACTAGTTTTTGTCATAATGGTAACCTCACAAATGCAACACGATTCAGAAAGTGTCCTTAGGAAAACAAAACAAACGGCTATACACGTATAGGACAATTAATTTATGGATAAATCTAAAACCAATCCTTAAAATAATATTAATAACTGTGTATCCGATTGATATATCGAAATCCACAAAAAATTATGGTGGGAAACAAATTACGTTTCTTAATTAATTGGAAGATTCTCTAATCTAATCTTGGTAATGTTAGTTTTTATATAAACCCACTGACCAGTAAATTATGAACCTTAATTAAGATATTAAAAAAGGGTTATTTTATATATTTGTAGCAAATAATGACACTCTATATAATATAAAAATTAGTTGGAATTAGTTAATTACATTATGTGGTCAAACAAGTGGGCAAGTTGAATGACCCAAATAATAGTATGGAAATAAATAAAAAATATGTATACATAAAATATAAGTTAATAAACCTCACAGCTGTTAATTAAAAAATCATTGCACTAAACGAGACAGCTTAGATCTTCGAGTTGTGTATATAAAACAAAACATGCAAGAGACTGTTTTGTCGACTCATTTTATGATTAGAATTTATTAATCACTGGGTTATTAAAATATTAACGAGAAATATTTTATTAATCTGACTAATGTGTATCTTTTATTAGGTTGATTGGACCGATATGAGAATCCTTTCATCATTCATTTACTTATGAATACGTCCAAGTAATTTAAATTATATCTGAGCATAGTTAAAGCCAAATTATTTATATGACAATCTATTTATAAATCAGGTTTAGTTAATATTAAAAAGTGAAATTAATTTACAATTATAGATTTTGTATCATGCATCAGGAGCAATTGTATTTAATAAAATGATAAAAAATAAGATTTTTAGCGGAACAAGTTTAAATGTTAGCTTGTGTGATATTAAATTTGATAGAAACAACATAATCATATCTAATTAAATATATTCGACCATTATTGTGATTATCTATTGTATGAATTGAATAAACGGTAGACTTACGGTTTTGCCTACTAGTATCCATAACCATATTTGAATTTTTATTTTAAATTCAACTACACTTGAATCATGTTTAAAGTTCTCCAAAACTCTGTCCTTACAGAACATTTGTTAGTCTTCTTCTCAACAAAGTAATGACTGATCTTTTAAAGTTTGGGTTAAAAGAATACCTGAACTCGATTCATTCCTTTTTATAGACAAATACAACTAAAAACTCTACTCGTATAAAGCTCATTAACTTATACAACTTTGTGATCGAGGACCACAACCACTAAATTGATTTTATCAATTTAGTCCATGAATTATCAGTTTAGACCTAAGTGTTGAGATTTGGGTCCAATCTTTGACGGTGCCCAAATTCAACCAGGTTACCACACTTATAAGTCCACAACGCATTTTCGTCTATAGGGCCAAAAATTATTTAATTATATATAATATAATTAATTTGATTTTTTTTTTATTGGACTATCTTATGACAATGACCATATATATTTAGCATACCGATCCATAATTATTGCAATAAAACTCTCAAATAAACCTAAAATAACGCAAAGAAAATGCGGATTTAAAGATTTTAGAAACAAAATATTACAAAGCCCAATGGAACTTTTTGGTAGATGAACGAGAAAATGAAGCTTTTTTGCTTGCATGTACAATCGTAATGTTAAATGGTTACACATAGGGAAAAAATTACATTTAAAATAGTGTTTAAGTGTAATTTAATTATAATCGTATATGTTAAAATATGTGCTAGCGAAGATAATATGAAGTGGAGAAAATAAGGGATAAAAGACTAACAAAAACAAAAATGATTTACCTGTTAACTCGCTCTCGGAACTTAGCAGATGAGTTAGCAATTTTGTTTTCCATGTCATTTAACATGTAATTTAACAAGTCGATTGGAGTAATTTTTTTAATATGTTAACTAAAAAATAAATTAAACATGTCATTTAAAACATCATTGTGCATTCTCTTATATAAAACTCCATTGATGTCTGTAGAGGATGTTGTAGAATTATATATTCTAGAAAGTTTTACTAGTTACAAAAATATAAAGACTATTTAATAGTACAATAAATATTTTATAACATCTTAGAATGTTTCGGAATCTTGTGGTCTTCTCTATCTTTTTCCATATTACCAAAATACTCTAGACTATTCTAGATCCTTCCAATGAACCTCATGGGACAATCCATCATGTAAGGAAGATATATGGCTGTAATATTTCTCCGTTAATATCAACGTCCTCGTCCCTATTTGTGAGTGAAACTGGCCGATTTCTTCTTATGAGAAACGAAGCTCCCTCTAGAATGGAATCCACTGGTTTGACTGAAACCATGTAACTCAAACTTGCGTGGTCAGAGAGAAGAAGATATAAAGAAGGAGATGAGTTGAGCAAGTACTTAGGGATTCCCTAACCTAAGTCAATCACTAATCAGGGGTCGATTTTAACTTGTGATCCAAGCCAAGCAATCCAAGACAATAAAACATGAGCCCAAGATCTCTCATTTAAATAAAGCTCGTATATTAAATAAAAAAATCGTTACACTTATGAATATGGAGTTGTTACATTTTGAACTGAGAGCTGTTACATAGTGAATTAGAATATTCTTTACAGTTGTATTCTTGTACTAGGTGAGAGGTCCAAAGTAATAGAATCACCATGATTATTGGAGCCTCACACGTGAGTATATATACATGTACAAAAGCAGAATTGAAATAATGAGAAATTAAGAAATTCAGTCTGAAAGAAAACTCTCTATTTTTTATAGTTCTCACTTTTTTTATCTTCCAGAGGGATTCTTCGCACTCCTGTGATTCTTCTTGTACCTATGGATCTTTCCATTAACTAATTATTATTATAAAAGGAACTTTATTCATTCGTGCGATACGGTTGTCTAGTATCCTGTCCACATCCATGTAAAAATAAGTGCCTATCATAAATAGTGTGTGAATTAATTCACCTCAACCATAGTCTTCCTTGTCTTTATGGAATATATTAGAATTTCTCACGTGGAAGATGGGATGAATTCATCTTTGATGAGAGTTCCACTAGATATAAGATTTTCCATACTTTGTCTTATACCTCTTGACCTTTCGTACTTGTATAATAAGTCTTTGTGTAAAATCCGAGTGCACTTGAATTCTTGAGGCAAAAACTTACACAAACATCATGTCCCCAAATTGAAACACCACATGCATTTTCTTTTTATCAGCCAACCTTTTCATTTCTTAATCATATTTTTTAATTAGGCATGTGCTAACTCTTTTTGTTGTTGTTAATCCTTCGTGGCCTTGTATACTCATGGGCTAACACCTGCATAAAAAGTTTACAAACTAATTTGTGTTAAAGGTTGATTTATGTCTGAGAGTTCAAATGGGATCTTCTCGGTTATTCTAAACCCTATAAGTTATAGGAAACCTGATCTACATCGAACACTTATACCATTGCCTAGGAGATTACTTCACATCGTATAATGATTTGTACACGAGACATATATGGTCACTTATTTCCTTATCTACAAATTATTCAGGCATGTAGATGGTTTCTTCAATGGTCTTGTTTAGGAAAGTTGTATTGGTGTTCATATGGTCCAAAAGTCAAACTTGGCACTCATTGTAAGTAGGATCCTGACAAAATTAGAAGAAGAGATTCTATTATAATACACATCCTCCCATTGAGTGAACCCTCTAGAAACCGACCTAGTTTTATACCGAGCCACTTCAATTCTATGAATCGATTCCTTCCTTTTTTTCGAATCCATTAACAATCAACCAATCTCTAACGTTTAGGTTTATTTGCTAGATACCACATATTATTATTCTGAAGCGAATTCATTTCCTCCTTCATAACAATAAGCCACTTGTCTTTATCCTCACTTTCTATTGTCTGCCTAACATTCTCAAGTTCAGAGTGAATGCCTTCAGATGCAACAACCAATATGAAAGTTTTTAGTTTGGCATACTCGTACCTTTGAGGATCTCAAGTGACTATTTTGGTCTCGTACCTTGCCATCTAGTAACCATGTTGAGCTTTCATATCCATACACGCTTATTTTCCAAGTATATCTGATGGCCCAGATCCCCTTAAACCACTAACAGGTTCTCATCAAGGTGAATTCACTTCAATCTCAAGTGTGTCACTTCTGTTAGGTTGGGTTTCATGCATTTTAACACCCAAACTAGGATAATAATTATTGTTGAATATCACATCCCTACTAATTAGACACTTCTTATAACCCGTCTTGAGGCACCATAATTTATAATCCTTGACGCCTTCTAGATATAAGTACTTCAGGGATCTTGGTTGTAGCTTGTCCCGCCTAATAAGTGCATAAGCAACGTAATCAAACACTATCAGATATGAATAATCTGAAGGCTTCACGTACCATATTTCTAGTGGAGTCTTTAAGCCAATCGCACTACATGGTCATCTATTTATGAGGTAATAAGACGTCATTACTAAACCAACATGCACCTCACCCTATAAAGAATAGTTTACTTATCATTTTAACAATACCATATTGCTATAAAGTGTCCTAGATAATTGTATGTCGAGTTATCCATATTACTTTGCAGTAATCAGTAAATTCATTTGCATAGAATTCAAGATCATGTTCCTTCACAAACTTATTTACTTCTTTACCTATTTGTTTTTCAACCATGATCCTATATTTCTTGAACCTATCAAAAGTATATCTCTTCAAGTTCAATAAATAAATCAATAGTTTTCTTGAGTAATCATCATTAATTAACATAAAGTATTTATTACCTTCATGAGACAGAACCCTTGCAAAGCCTCATAAATCAATATATATGTAGTCAAAGGTTCCAATTGTTGTGTGTTTGAATCTTACAAACTTGACTATGCTAATCTTGACATGCACACAAAAGTGACAATATTCCAAACCAATAAATTATATTTTCCAAAGAGCCATTTTTTGTGCAACTCCAACAATCCCTCCTCACTCATATGGCCCAACCTCCTATGCCATAGGGTTATACCATCTATTGGTCTTTCAGATAAGTGGCCACTGTGTCTATAACAATATCATCGATCAATAAATAAAGTCAATTTGGTATTTTTCCCTTCATTAAAGTTACTAAACCTATAACAATATTTATGTATTATTTTCAACTTTGATAAAACAAACTAAATTTCCCAACATGCCAAGGGAAATTAGATTTATTCTCAAATCGGGAACATACCTCAGATTCATCAAAATTTGATCATAACCACCAAACATTTAAATTTTCTCATATCCAATCCCAACTATCTTGCAAGCCTTGTTATTATCAAGTAACACAATGCCTCAATTATTCTTTTTAAATGAGTGAAACCAATCCTTATGTCGACTCATATGGAATGAGCATCTAGAATCCAGAATCCATTCTCTATAGCCTTCATCTAAATAGTGCTATAGAATCTCTACATATTTCATATCATTCAAAGGAAACAAAAGCATCCCCATGATCTGATCTTCAATCACCATGCCTTCTCAGCCGTATGGGATTTTATCTTATAAAATGGCCTTGGTTATTTTAATAGTGACATCTAATCTTGGACTTATTAAACCTTTTTTTGAATTCGATGTATATTTTCCTCTGGCCTTACTGGTATTCCTTCTCTTTGATCTATCTCCAATATTTAAAGCTTGATGATTACTTGCGAAAATCCCATACCTTAGACATTACATGAGTTCCAACTTATTGAACTTTATTGTAGGTTCTATATTATCCATCGATAATGTTTCTTTGTTGTATATGATAATATCTTTTGATTTTCCATATATATAAGGTAATAAGTTCAACACGATCACTGCATGATCTTCATTAGTTATATCACCACCAATGTTTGCCAAGTCAACCATTATTTTGAAGAAGTTATAAAGGTTCTCATCAAGAGTCTTGCCATTTTGCATATTGAAACCAAAGAATTTCCCCTTTAAATAAATTTGATTTGTTTCAGACTTTATCATATACAGACTCTCCAGTTTGTTCTAGACTCCACGTGCTGAATTTATTTTGAGATCTTCCTCACTACATTATCATTCAGATACAAAATGATCGTGTTGTATGCAATTTCAACCATTTTTTGCTTCTTAGACTCATATAATAGTTCAGGAAGCTTAGTTTTCCTTACTAGGGCTAGTAGAAATTTTTGTTGAATCATGATTGCTCGCATTCATTGTCGCCATATTCCAAAATTATATTTATGTTAAAGCTCCCATCTGAAACTTCATCAGTCCCATTTTAACTTTAAGAATCGCTTCATAACCAGGCTCTAATACGAACTGTGACGCTATGAACAAGCTATGTTCGATCAATTCAAGCCTCAAATTAATCGTTCAAAGAACTACATCACTAAACATGTAATAATCCTAGTGAAAATAAAACAAAGAAATAAATACGTAAGAGAAAATAGAACACATAGATTTATAGTGGTTCGACAATATGCATACGTCCACTCTAAGTCACAATATATTTCATTTCCATGATTGTTCAACGTTAACAATGATAAACAAAATTAAGATAATGGAGAAATACATTGTATGTAAAAACTCCAAATTCCAAAGCTCATACTCGATACTCTTCCAAAACCACTATATGGTCTACTAAGTATTTTCTCTCTCAGTCTTTATTGCACATTCAACCAAATTCTCATCATCATCTTTAAATTCCAAAGCGCACTATTTATAATACTTGGTGTCAATCTCCCTCCAAAACAGAATATAACATATAACACAAGATCGCTCTAACCATTATAATTGACCTTATCCCAATAGTTACACTTAACAAACTTTGGTAGTTTGTCTTCCTCTACCATGTTTTGAACTTCATATGATCCTAACAATCCTTTGTATAATGGCATATATCACCATGAATACTTAATTTTATCTCTATTATCCCCATGGCTTTATAATTTTATGGAGATTGATATATGAGCGTATTTTTTTTCCATTGATTATCTCCAGATTCTCGGCCAGTTATGTATACAAATCTCTAAGGCGCTCGAGTCTTTGAATTTTACGGTAATTGCCCTTTTACTTTCCTCAAGAGCTTTGGTTGTTATATTTTGGCCAAGATGATCCTTCATTGTCTTTGTTCTTAGTAGACTCTTTATGCGGGTTAGAGTTAACCTGTTCCACAATATGTACTTTATTTGTTTATTGCGTTGTTCTTTGGGTATGTTGACATAGTGATAATATCTCGTTCGAACCTTACCTTTTCATTTCTTCTACTCAGATGCAGCGCTCCATTTGTGCTAGTAAATCATGGAAAATAACTGCCTTATTTTTCATAATAGTTTTCCAAAGATCATGCAATATCCCCTACCAATATGCGGTAACGAATATTTAATCGTGACAAACTTGAAACATACTTTTAGTTTCTACAATCCTCCGGGTATAGTCTTTCAAACTTTCCTTTGGTTTTTATTTATAATAGATGATGTAATCACCATCTCATTTTATCAATTTGGATTCTACAAAGTGATTTGACAATAATGTATGTATCATCTTGAAGCTTATAATAAAACATATTAGGAAGCTGTTAAACCATGTTAATGAGTTTCGTCTCAATGTGAGGATGAATAATTTACGCTTCGTATTGTATGCCGCTTCTAGGTATCTTAACATCTTGATTTTAAATTGTCCCATATGATAATCTGGACCCCCATTGACATTGAAGTTATCCATCTTATAAATGTTGGAGTTAGGTGGTAAATTTGCATACAAGATGTTAAATGCAAAAGAAGATTCATCCTATAAGTCATCATCATCAATGTTAGTGAAATGTTTTTATATATAAGCCTACCTCATAAAAGAATATCCACCCTACTGATGGGTTAAAGGCTTTCTAATATCTTGAAAATTAGGTGGAAATCCATTAAAGTAAATTTTCAAGGTTGCTAGAGCATAAAAAGGTTAGGCTTACTAGGATGATATGAACGCAATGGATTTTTTTGGCACGTTAATGATGGAGGCTGTATATATTGTTTGTTATTCATTATTTCCGAAGACTACAAGAATTCATGCGGTAGATCTGGGTAAAAATGTAGCATTGCTGCTTTTTGATACTCTATTAGGGGGTTTGATATTTTTGGTAATTTGGATAAATTATGGCCCAGCCGTCGTGGAGCAAAAAAAGTATGGATTCCCTAGTTGGGTTATCGAGGCTTGTTGCCAATTAGGTAAAGCTTATTGTTGAGCCGCAGGGAGTTGATAGTAATTTTGTTTTATTATATGTTGTAGCAGAGAAGTCTGCTTCCATTTCTTATTTGAGAAGACATCAACTACCAGAGTATTTTTTTCATGGTCGCTATCCTTGATTGGTCAACATTCTCGATCGTTCCCTCATTTTCATCTATCATTTTTATCTTTTGACATAAAAGTCATACTCTGTTTCTTTCGGCTATGATACTGAAAAAGACGTCTTCCACTTTATTGGAAGATCCTTAATTAGAATGAATATTAACATCATTTTCTTGGTATAGGGAGGGAATGTTGCGTTGGTTTTTAGTGACGTTTATGAGATGGTATTTTAACATGGAGTTGTTCTCATCTTCATATTCTTCTTCACATCTTCTTTACCAGGTACAAATATGTATACTCCTCCACTTTATTTCTAAATTGTCCATATTTATCGGTGAAGTGTTTTTTTGCTTCGAGTTTTCCATAATCCTGATATATTTTCCTTACTATTATTTTTTAGTGGAAAATTCTTAGGTACCAGTCGTTTTCAATGCCAATTTGTTGAGTATAATTTAGCTCAAATGGATTCGGATGAGACCCGAAATGCAAAGTAAGTAGCAAAATATAACACCAAATAAAAAGGTAATGGTAATTATAAAAATAATGTTTTGTTTGTTAAATTGAACACTATTTGTATTTGTAGAGTTACAATGCTTATATTCGATATCAAAATAGATGATGATTTATCTTTATCAAACAAAATCTTTATTTTAATATTTAAAAATATAACAGCTTACCTTTAGTTACAAGTATTTTGATTTTTTATGTTGTCGAGTGATTTTTAGTCAGCAAAATAGGATTTAGTTTTGGTCTCAATTACATATTCGACATCTGTATATAAGTATGAACAATCTGATCTCCACACTAGCATGATATTGGCCGTTTTGAGTCTGAGGTCCGTACAATTTTGCTTTTGGTCCACTTCTAAAAGGCCTCATACTAATAGAGATATATTCTTTACTTATATACTATTCTTCCTTCCATGTATAGCCAACGTGAGACGTGAGATTTTGATCGCACCTAACAATCCTTAATTTGGAACAAAATACCACTATAACCTCTTCTCATTTGACTTCCATACGCCCACTCTAATCATTTGAGGACTAGGTGACCTCTAGACCTCATCAGACGACACTGTCTGTTCCTCGTCATGTTCGACATTTGATATGTCCGTTTTGGATCTGATGACCCACAATTTTACTTTTGGTTCACTTCTAAAAAACTTCGTACTAATAATATATTTTTTATTTATATACTATTTTCTTTCATATATATATATATATAACTGATGTGGGATGTTTGATTTTTATCCCACCTAACATTAACTAGTTATAATTAAATCGGACAATTTATACCTTTAAAATACTAATTATTGAATTCGATAATTATAAAATAATAGAGTTTTTTTTCTCTTTCTTTCTATATGTTAACTATTTCAATAATTCAATTATAAATTTGACGTTGGTCACCAAAATCATTGGTACCCCATAGTCTTATATGGGTGTTGAATTTCAAATGTAACAGAAATAATACAATACTTGGCCATCGTTTTCGCTAGTTTTCACTTATGTGACCACTTCGAAACATTAAATGAAAATGAACCCACCACATCTACGACCAAGACTTTATTGATGGTCCATTTGATGTAGTAATATTTGACTCATAAACTAGTACTATATTGGTCATTCTTCTTGACATTTAATGCTATCGGAATCTTTGAAAAACTTCGTTTTTAACCTGAGATAGATGGGTTTTGCCTTTTTACGGTTGAATATGAGTGAAGGATCTAATGTGACACGTAAGGTGGATTACGGTAAAGCTAAAGCTATCACGGTATGTATAATAACGGTTTACGATAAAATACGACGAGATTTAATGTCACAAAAATCAGATAAAATATACTATAATATTATAATTTAAAATTAGTATAATTTTATTATTATATTTTGAGTATAATTTATGTATACTAAAAATGTTTTGTTATACCGGTATTAATGTATGTAATACCGGTTTTGTAAGTTATAATTTAAGAATATGCATAAAATTATCTAGTTTTATTTTGGTTAATTATTACAGTTTGATTTTAAATACTATAACGGTCGTCGTCTATTATTTATTGAATAGTTGATTTTTTTTTCCGGAAGAAATCTGCAGCCACTATTCAACTAGTGTACACGAGGTAAACTCTCATTCTGACGCAATAGTCTGTAAACCAATGCCAGAAAGTAAACCACAAAAGCATGTTTTACTCCACCAACTCGGCTACTTCTTTCGAGTATATTATGAGATTAAAGAACAAATTATAAATTTTATTGATTTATACATTTCACCTTTTATGCTTTTACCCGTTAGGAATTGTACAAATATTTTTAGATTGAACTACCCTATTATAAAAGATCTAAAAATAAATACTATAATCTATCAAACTAAAGAAAAGAAACTATAAAGCCTAATAGATAAAGTTTTACATTGATGACCACTAAATTGTAATTGAAATTATTGTTAACAAACTATATCATATTTCAAAGAACTTCAATATTAGTTATAATACACATTGTAAAATAATAATAATAATAATGATAATTTTAATGATATATATTTTCTCTTACAATGTGTATTATAAGTTGATACCAAGACTTATACGAAATACAACATAATTTTGTTAACACGAACGTCAATTTCAATTTAGTGGTCATGGGTGTAAATTTTATCCATTGAGATTCATAGTTTGTCTTCTTTGAATTGAGAGATTATAGTATGAAAAAAACTAGTAAACAAAACAAATATCAAATATCGCACAAATAAAAGAAAGAAAGTAGTATACCAAACATTTAAATCACAAATGATCTTGCACTGATCAGTAATAGGTTGTTTTCGCATCTAGCAACATAAAATTTAAAAAGGTTTCGTATTATATGGTTTTGCATCTATCATAGTGGGCTGGTTTCGCATCTAGCATCTATCATAGTGGGCCGGAAATCACATCTAGCCGTACAAAATTTAAACAGATTTTGCATCTAACAAAACAAAGAAGTTTTCGCATCTAACAAAACAAAGAAGTATTCGCATCTTCTTTGTTTATACTATAAACTTTAAAAAAAAATTAAAAGTCTGTATCTTTTAAACCATAACTCGAAAAAAAATGAAAATTTCATTGGTTTTGTTTTTTAAGACTAACAAAACTACAACCAAGCAACTCTAATCTCTCACTACAAAACACCCAATCATTAAATACCTTTAAAACACCATAAAACACATGACAAAATTACCCTCAGTAAAAAATAATCCACACCAAATTGGTGACCATAGTGGGAGGAGAAGGTGCCTGAATTTAGCATTCCAAACCATCAAGAAAAACCAGTTCGGGTGAATCCGGACGAGCAGGCAATACCACCAACTTTGTTAGAAGTGATGGGAGAAAATGATGAATGCACGATTGAAGGCGAGATAGATTGAAAGATGAGATAGAAGCCTTGAGGGCTGCTAAAATGGTGAAAATGGGCTTAAAAGAAAAATCAAAAGTGTCAGCCATTCACCACACTGACCTAGGGAGCATGACCCATCAGCAAAAACCCGTGTAAGTACTAAAAAGACTCATGCTAGCTTAAAAAAGTCTCACCGGTCAAAACCGGTGGAAAGCTCAAGCTCAGATTCAGAATCCTCTAGTAGCTCCTCGAACGAAGATGGAGTGGAGGAGTCCCTGTCATCCAGCAGCGATGAAGGTCGTTCTAAAAAGAAGCAGAAGTTGGTTAAGAAGTATTCAAGAAAGAGGGACAGACATGGAAGGTTGAAAAGGCATCTAGGAAAAGGGTCATCTCATGGTCACATCCATGGTCGGAGACATGTAGACCGATTGTTGATGGGTCCTTTCTCCTTTCATGATGAACCAGGTATATTTGCGACTCCCAATGAAAATACTGTGTTTAGTTGGGGCCGGAATTGGAGACAATCTCCATTGTCTTCGAAGATACTGTCCGGAAACCATCCTAAGAGGTTTGACAACACAAAGATGGAAAAATACGATGGGAGTAAGGATCCAGATAATCATCTGGAGCAATTTAAAAAAAATTATGATGAATTTTGATGATGATGAAAAGTTGCTTTGTCGAGCGTTCTCCCAGTATTTTACGGGGAGTGCTCTGAAGTGGTACAATAGTCTGCTACAAGGCTGAATCAGGAATTTTGATACTTTTTGGGTGGCCTTCCAGAGGCAGTTCGTTGGAAGTAAGGAAGTGAAGGGCAATAGAGACACTATTATCCATTGTGCCTAAGAGCCAAATGAATCCTTGAAAGAATATATAAGTCACTTTGTGAACACCAAGAATGGATTAGCAGATTGCTTTGAACAAGTAGCAATAGCTTCTCTAAGGCGGGGTTTGAACCCTGACAATTTGGCTGATTCGGTAACCAGAAAGAAGACCATGACGTGGGGCATTTTACTGAATCAGGTTGGGAAACAAATCAATGTAGATGAAACAAAGAAGACCAGGCTGCATAGGTAGGTGAGATCGGCCCTAACTACACCAAACCAGAATCAGTCCGGGTATAAGGCTAAAGAAGCCGGACAGGGTCCCAACAGGCCAAGGCTCAATCCCATCCAGCACCAGCTCAAATTCAGTAATCCAGAAATAAGCGAGGGCCTTGGGTTCAACCGAAGTGGTTTGCCGAGTTAAAAGAGAATGTGGCAACTATCTATGACAAAACAAAAGACGAAGTGCACTTCAGAAAGCCAACTGCGCTTCAATCTCCCATGGAAAGTCGTAATAATTGTTTCTACCAATATCATAAAGATATTGGTCATAATACAGAAGATTGCATCGCTTTAAAGCAAGAGGTGCACAATTTGATTGAAAGAGGAAAATTGGGTGCTTATGTTAAAAGAAGAAGTGGAAATAGGCCTGATAATGCTCATCGGACTGGCCCAAACAATGCAGGGACATCGGCTCCGAATGGGGCTATGGTGATAATTGAAAGATTTGATGTGGAGTCAGAATATTTAGATCATGATCCAACCCGAAATAAGGTGGGTGTTATCACAGAACACAACAAGACGGTGTCCGGACTCATTAGCTTTTTTGAGTCACTTACAATATTTGGGGGAGACACCATGACTGCACCAACTACTTCTTCGAGAAAGAGGCATGTTCATAATCTAGCAGAATCCTTGGCAACCATAGCATATTCTGAGTCCTACCCATGGATTCATATGCAAGAATGCCCATCCATTCACCTCAATCAAAGCAATGGCGGGGAGGAAAGTTTAAACATACAAGAAGTCTTTTAGCAAACCTCTATTGTGATGTTTGGGGATTGAAGAGTCCCAAGTAGTGTTGTCCGAACTACATGATGTTGAGGGGTCAGCACACTGTGTTATATAGCTGTAACCAGAAGAGTCTTGTTGGCCGGATACTACTGGCCCTCTATAATGGAAGATGCGAAGAAATTGGTAAAAAAGTGTGATCCATGCCAAAGATACAGTAATGAAATTCATGTCCCAACTGTCCCTTTAGAGTCAATATCTGAGCCAATTCCTTTTGCTCGTTAGGGCCTGGAATCGGTGCGACCTTGACCTATGGCATCCGGGGGATGCAGAACTATCATAGTTGCCATCGATTATTTCTCAAAGTGGATAGAAGCAGCCCCATTGGCAGGAACTACTTCAAAAGCTGTCATAAATTTATCTTATCTAATATTTGCTGCAGGTTTGGGGTTCCACAAAAGATAACCACAGACAATGGACCACAATTTGATAATAAGGATATGGAGAGCTTCTGTGCCTCTAGAGGCATTCAACATTGCTTTTATTCTCCTTTCCACCCACAGGTGAATGGTCAGGTTGAAGTGGCAAACAGAATCATCCTGTCCGATCTTAAAAAGAATTTAGAAGGGACTGCTGGAAAGTGGTCAAGTTATCTACAAGAAGTATTATGGGCCTACCGGACTACTCCTGGGGCTGCTACACAGGAATCTCAATTTGCCTTGGTATATAGTATGGATGCAATAGCTCCTATAGAAGCAACTCTTTCTTCATTCAGAGTCCATAATTTTTCCGAACAGGCTAATGAAGGGACATTTAGAAGTTAACTTGACCTGATAAAAGAAAAAAGGGTTAAGGCTCATCTCAGAGCCACACACTATAAAGGTTTGATGTGAAGCAGGTTTGCTTCCAAAGTCAGAAGGAGGGATTTTCAACCTGGGGATAAAGTGTTGAGAAAAGTCTTCCTACATACTAAGGAGAAGCAGTTTGACAAACTATCTCCAACTTGGGAAGGACCCTATGTGGTCATTGAAAAGCTTAAGCCTGTCACATACAGGCTTCAAGATAAAGATGGAAGGACCTTGAATCACCCATGGAACATTGAACACCTCCGGTTGTATCTAGAATGAAATTATGTAAATATTTACTTGTTTAAAGTCCATGTAAATATTTGGGGGCATACTCTTTCCTACCCTGGTGGCGCAGGGAGGTTTTAATGAGGTGTTCGGGCTTTTAATAAAATTCGATACCTTCTTGAAAAATTCTGAGTGTTTCGATTGATGGCTTCTTTGAAATTTTTTATAGTATTACTGGCAGACTGGATTGAATTGGTAGAATGATGACCCTTTAAACATTTGTCATCGAAGAAATTAAACACTCTCACCTTAAAATGCTTGTAAAATAACTAAGGGCTATTTAAACATTAGCCATCAAAATTAGGTAACTATAAGACAATGCAAGGATTGTGTAAGATAAAATTTCCCGGCTAACACCGATGAGTGATATTAAAATATGTAAAGTGCTTTGGCCATCCAAGGACTTTGAAGTTTTAAAAGAAAGTGTTTATCCGAACAAGAGCCGGACACGGTTACAAAAATGCCTTGGCCATCCAAGGACTTTAGTCTAACACGAAAATTAAAGGAAAATAAAAAATTAGTTAAAACTTCAAGGCTGAGCTTCCTTAGATGGTTCAGCCTCATCTGTTTTCTTCTTGGAGTCTTTAGGTTCCTCGGTGGGGCTCTCCCTGGTCCCTTCATCTTCATCGGTAGTATCATCCCAACCACTGGAATAACAATGCTTATCACCATCGACCATAGTATGGTGAGGAAGGTCTTCGTATTCCACAAATATCCATAGATCTCCTAGTGTCCTCTTCGGAAAGTTTTCATGAAAGAGCAAGACCATGTATGATTTGACTTCAGCATACCTTTCCTCTTGGGAGTCTATCACCTTGTTGGTGTATGCATCGATCCTGGCTTGGATTGTCTTCTCCTACTCTTTTATCAAGTCATCTTTTTCTTGGTTAACCTTAGACACGACATCTTCGAGCGAAATTTTATCACTGGTTAGGGTCTGAATGACGTTGTCTTTGGCCTTCACCTCCTCTTTTGAAGTGGAAAGATCCTTCTCTAAGCCCGAACACTTGGATTGGAGTTCTTTGATAACCTCCTCCGAAGTGGCCAGCTTGGTGGCCAAATACTCTTTCCCTTTCTTCAACTCTTCGATCTCTCTCTCTTTAATGCCTCAACATTCTGGTTGGCAGTAAGGAGGTCGTTAGACAAACTCTCTTTATCTAAGTTGAGTGTGTTGATGAAGGATGATTGGTTTCGCACTTGCTTCTCCAAATTGAGCACCGGTTGAATATTGCTCAACAAGGAGTGGGTCACCATGTCTTTCTCTCCGGAAACAGAAAAAGATTTACCATTGAAAGTGAAAATGTTCGAAGAGCTTGGGGGGAGGTAAGGGCCAGCAAAGTCGTCCTTCTCAAGGTCTTCAAAGTAAAGGCCAATCCATTGAAGGCCACTGATGTCTACTCCATCAATGTTGATATCCCCTCCGACGCCCTCTCCGGTGTGAAAGTCACTTGGGATTTTCTCTGCCTGTGTTGGGTCTGTTGGGTCGACCGGAGAAAGAGACTCTGGAGGCCGGAGAGCAACTTCATCTCCCTTAGAGGTTTTCTTTTTCTTGGCTTCCCTATCTCCATCTTTTGCTCCCCGTTTTCGGTCTTTCTTGGGAGCCTTTGAGGGTTTTGGAAGTCCAACTGCCTCTTTGGTACTCTCGTTTTCCACCACTTGAAGCAGAGCAACATCAATCCCTCCTTGGTCCTGCACCTCCTGGTTTGCTGGGACATTCTCCTCAACACCACCTTGGTTGACCTCAGCTACATCTGGCTTTTTCTTACCTTTTTTGCCCTTCATTTTACTTGGGGCTTTAGCTCTTCCCGGCAAGGCCAGCTTCCCATCCTTTACATTTGTCCTCTGTAGAATGACAGCCGGAGGAGGCGGTGTGGTTAATTCCTCCCAAGACAAGTTTCTCCGGCCGGTTGTGTTCCAGAGATGGGACCTCACCAGATTGCCAGCAGTAAAATAATTGTGGAAGCGATTTCCCCATTTGTCAGCAGCCCAAGCATTCAGTTTGGCACAAGTAGTCTGCCCCTCCTCCAAGTAATTAGTGTACTCTTTCGGCAACTCTACCCAGAGAAAAAGAAGAGCATTTAAGTAAAAAAACTTTTTAAAAAAAGAAAAACAAACATGATGAAGTATTAACCTGTGCTTTTCCATCTGCTGGTAAGCATGCTTGGGTTGTCACCAGCCTTAGTATTTTTCCCATTCTCCCAAGCACCATTAATGAACAATAATTGGGTCTTCCAATTCTTCTCCGATTCAAGAAGGTCATCCACCACTTTATAATTGTCGCCCATGTTGAAATGGTAGAAGGGGATAATGTGGTTCTTGCAAAGGCTTGCCACAACAGCAAATTGCTCCATCGGAAGCGGGATTCTGGAGAGCCTGGAGGCCATGATGCAGGCCATGAGAGTGTACCAAGCGTTAGGACTCAGTTGGTTTGGGCAGAGCTTTATCAAATGAAAATATCTGATGATCTCTGGATCCAAGGGAAATCTAACCCTTAGTTGAACAACTATGTGTAAAAGACTATCTCACTTAGATTGCAGTCCATTGGCGTCTCTGGATCGACTGGTAACCTTACTTTAACATATTCTGGGATCCCCCACTTCGTCCGGATCCGGCCTAATTCAGAACTATGAATGAAAGCATAGTTAATATTATGTATGGCTAGCAGATACTTCACACTCACCTTGTGGAAGCAAGGTCCCACTCTACCTTCAAGGGACTCCGGCAGGTCTGGATGTTTTAAATACAGCTTCTCTTTACCCTTGATTTTCTTAACAATGGCAGCCTCCCCCGTCTGCGCGGAGACGTCAGTCTCAAAAAGTTTTATTCAACACTGTCCTCCATAACATCTTCCATCACCATGGAAGGGTTGTCAATTGTCTTAGGTGGAGAAGTGCTGGTAGTTGGCTCAGTGAACTGTTTAGATGGCTGAGCATCGCTTTCCCTTTATGGTCTGGTGTCCGGCTGGGGCTAAGATCCGGAGGGTTTATTTCGAAGGCTTGTTCCGGTAGCCTCCGGACCAGACGACTTGTCCTTAGGAGCTTTGAAGGGTGCTTCTGACCCTGTAGCTTTGTCTTTGGCCCCAGACTTAGAGAGACTTGATTTCGGAGACTTAGACTGTGGAGCAACAACCTGACCTTTTACTAAGCGACCTCTTCGTCGAAGCGTTAGCTTTTCTGTGGAGTTATCAGCATCTGACCCCATGGCTATGAATGGAGAGGGTCTCTTTGTGCTTGTAACAGCCTTTTCCCGTTTGACTGTAGGCTATGACTCCTGAACCGATGAGCCTGAGACGATTGGTGAAAGACTAGGTTGAAATAACCTTCTAGGTTTGGAGCTTCTGGCAGAAGACGAACCTCGATCAGGCTCTGAGCTTGGTGTTTCAGATTTGTCGATTGGAGAAACTGGAAGGCCTGCAGCAATGCGCATTTCTCGTTCGCCTCTTTGTGCTTTCTCTAACTCCGAAAGATTAAGCCACCCACATTTTACAAGTGCGTTTCTTGCTGAAAACATAAACTTACACCAAAAAAGGTTTTGAAAAGAGAGATGAAAGCTTTGAAGAAAAGGAGAGAAAGAGTGATGAAGATGGTAAAACAACGAAAAATGAGGTAATTTATACTAACGAGATAAAAAGATACCCAGAAACCTAGGAGAATACAAAAAGATGGAAGTAATAATTAAATATGTCGCTGACGTCACAAGCATTAATTTAAGAGGTTACTTTTTAGGATTAGTGGGAGCGCTGTTCTAGGAGAAAAACGGTTGGTGAGGCGAATCATAAGGAGACACGTGTCCCACGATCCACCATTTTATAATTGTCGCCCATGTTGAAATGGTAGAAGGGGATAATGTGGTTCTTGCAAAGGCTTGCCACAACAGCAAATTGCTCCATCGGAAGCGGGATTCTGGAGAGCCTGGAGGCCATGATGCAGGCCATGAGAGTGTACCAAACGTTAGGACTCAGTTGGTTTGGGCAGAGCTTTATCAAATGAAAATATCTGATGATCTCTGGATCCAAGGGAAATCTAAGCCCCCAGTTGAACAACTCTGTGTAAAAGACTATCTCACTTAGATTGCAGTCCATTTGCGTCTCCGGATCGACCGGTATCCTTACTTTAACATATTCTTGGATCCCCCACTTCGTCCGGATCCGGCCTAATTCAGCAGTATGAATGAAAGCATAGTTAATATTATGCATGGCTAGCAGATACTTCACACTCACCTTGTGGAAGCAAGGTCCCACTCTACCTTCAAGGGACTCCGGCAGGTCTGGATGTTTTAAATACAGCTTCTCTTTACCCTTGCTTTTCTTAACAATGGCAACCTCCCCCGTCTGCCCGGAGACGTCAGTCTCAAAAAGTTTTATTCAACACTGTCCTCCATAACATCTTCCATCACCATGGAAGGGTTGTCAATTGTCTTAGGTGGAGAAGTGCTGGTAGTTGGCTCAGTGAACTGTTTAGATGGTTGAGCATCGCTTTCCCTTTGTGGTCTGGTGTCCGGCTGGGGCTAAGATCCGGAGGGTTTATTTCGAAGGGTTGTTCCGGTAGCCTCCGGACCAGACGACTTGTCCTTAGGAGCTTTGAAGGGTGCTTCTGACCCTGTAGCTTTGTCTTTGGCCCCAGACTTAGAGAGACTTGATTTCGGAGACTTAGACTGTGGAGCAACAACCTGACCTTTTACTAAGCGACCTCTCCGTCGAAGCGTTAGCTTTTCTGTGGAGTTATCAGCATCTGATCCCATGGCTATGAATGGAGAGGGTCTCTTTGTGCTTGTAACAGCCTTTTCCCGTTTGACTGTAGGCTATGACTCCTGAACCGATGAGCCTGAGACGATTGGTGAAAGATTAGGTTGAAATAACCTTCTAGGTTTGGAGCTTCTGGCAGAAGACGAACCTCGATCAGGCTCTGAGCTTGGTGTTTCAGATTTGTCGATTGGAGAAACTGGAAGGCCTGGAGCAATGCGCCTTTCTCGTTCGACTCTTTGTGCTTTCTCTAACTCCGAAAGATTAAGCCACCCACATTTTACAAGTGTGTTTCTTGCTGAAAACATAAACTTACACCAAAAAAGGTTTTGAAAAGAGAGATGAAAGCTTTGAAGAAAAGGAGAGAAAGAGTGATGAAGATGGTAAAACAGTGAAAAATGAGGTAATTTATACTAAAGAGATAAAAAGATACCCAGAAACCTAGGAGAATACAAAAAGATGGAAGTAATAATTAAATATGTCGCTGACGTCACAAGCATTAATTGAAGAGGTTACTTTTTAGGATTAGTGGGAGCGCCGTTCTTGGAGAAAAATGGTTGGTGAGGCGAATCAGAAGGAGACACGTGTCCCACGATTCATGGCAAAACCTTTGAACTTCTGAAGAGTTTTTCAGTCCGGATAAGTCCTTTATTGAATTCTAAATCCGTCCGGAAAATGTCACAAGTGCTGAAAATCCATTTTTTAGGTCTTGCCAAAGGCCTTCGAACAAAACCTAAAAAAGGGGCTACTGATGAGTCTGAAAATTTTCACCACTCACCGTAAAAACTGGACAGGGGAAATTCGGACAAAAACCACCCACTGAAGCATCCGAACTGAACAAAAATATTAAAAGCTAATCACCTTTTGACTAAGCTAATTGCTAATCTGCTTAACAATCTAATAGGTTTTTGAATTCGATCTGTTTTCATAAGTTTGACCCGAAAGGCCATGTGGCCCATAATTAAGGGTATAAATACCCAACGACTTTCATTAATGAGGGAAATGAACATTTAATACAACCAGCCAGCTCTAATCTCTCACTACAAAACACCCAAACATTAAATACCTTTAAAACACCATAAAACACCTAACAAAATTACCCTCAGTAAAAAACAATCCACACCAATTATGAGTATTGTACTACTCAAGACCATGTGAATATTATTTGAAAGTCAGTCTAACACCCAAACAAGTATGCTTAATCCTTAAGAAGGTATGCGTAACCACCCACACACTCACCAGATACCGTTCCAACTGATCCCCCATTATAACCGAATGCCCAAATACTTATCTCATTGCCACAAATACAAAAACATTCCAACAAGTTCCGGCAGCACAACCAGTGACTCAGCCTAACTTCTATTATCCTTAAAAAATGCCACAAAATCAACAAAAACGTTTTCATACCCCCATACCACCATATCAAACAACATTCACAGGTTGTAATTCAAGCTAAACTTTGTCACGAAAAAAAAAATCTCTCAGGATTACCCACCGATAATACCTCAAAACAGCTACCATAAACTTTGACTACACAGTAGGAGGAACCTAGGCGTCAACAAGCTTAACCCTTCTCAAGGAAAAGGAATAAAAAGAAACAAATATGTTTATTGACGATGAGGATCTTCCCAATGAGGAGTCTCCATTGGTCCCAGATATATTACATGTAGAACTTCCACTAAAATTTAAGATTCGCAAAATGGAAAAACATATTTGGAATATGTCAAAAGACAATAACAACACGATCTCGACTTGTCTGAAATATTATGGTCAATGTCAAAATTCAAGAGCAAAGTAAAGAGGGAACTGTAATAACAACTAAAATGCAAGACATCAGCCAGAACATGCTAATAAATCTCCATACACAAAGTCAACGAAGAACTTAGAGATGATCTATGGAAATACCAAAGATGTAATAAAGTATCGACAAACAGAGAAGATATTCTCTGGTATAGAATATAAGAGATATTCTATAGATTTCATAAATATATTAGGATTTAAAATATGAATTTCATAGTATGATTGATGAGGGAAAACTCTCAGAGTTTGTGAAAACAAATGAGCCGAGACATGTAGTTGAGGGTGATCCTCCACCAAGGCATGACCGATAAGTTGTAACAGTGGAAGATGAACCAAGGGTTATGGATAATAATGTTATCATATAGATAAAAGAAGAAGATTACTGGGACCCATATCAGATAATGAACTTGCAGGATTTTATTATCCTTGAGGTGCCTTCAACAATATCATTCATGTAATTCAAATGTGGATTAGAGTCACATCTAGCTTCTGTAATCTATATTTTTTTACAAAATTGGCGGTACCGATTTGGCGCCTCCAATATCAGGAATTGTAACTTTTTAGCCCTTATTTGGGCCTTAATAAAAACTTGACTTGGTTATTTCCCAACTCAATTAATAATAAAATTATGGGAGGAGACTCAATTTATGAGATTTCCAAAAACTCCAGGAAGAGAAACGTAAATATTTGGAAGTTCAAAATCAAGGTCATACGTCACCACATAGATATGGGAATCATTACCCGATGTTAGGATTCTCAGATGATGATTTAAGAGGGGTTACATCATCTCATCAGGATGCAGTGCTCATTACAGTTGAGCTTATAGGAGTAAAATTATAAAGAGTGATAGGAATTTTAGCAAATATTTTATACAAAAACACATTTGATAAGTGAGAGGTGCCTCAGTTTGTATACCATCACAAATAATTTTTATTGGGTTCACTACGGAATATGCTAATGTTTTAGGAGAATTACCTTTAAAGGCGGTATTAGGAATGCATAAATTTCAGGAATAAGGTCAAGTGTTCATTCATGATAGTGGATGCATTATTTTTCTTAGAATGTGATTTTGGGAAGGTCATGGCTTAGTTGTATAATTAATGGGAAGGTAAGAGTGGTCAGAGGATTTTAAATAACTTCAATTGAATGTTATGTGGTGTGGATAATAATAGCCTGAGGGTAGGCTGGTAATTTCAGTTGGTGTTTTATGGTGGTGTGTGGGTGTTTAAGTGTTTAGAGTAGAGAGTAGAGAGATAATTAAGCAGCTTGGTAGTAGTTAATTCTCATTACCTATAGTTAATGCAGGTGGTTGGGTATTTATACCCTGATGTTTGGGCCCTTATGGGCTTTCGGGTCATGTTTAATGGACCCGGGTCATGTTCAAAGACCCATGAGCTCTAAGTAGGAGAGCAAGTAGCTTAGTCAAGAAGTGTTTAGGTTTTTTAGTACTTTTGTCATAGTTCGAACAGTCCTATGGTCATAGTGTTCAAAGTGATCTGTCCGGTCCATGTGATCTGTCCGGTCCGGAGGCCTTGGACTGATCTGTCCGTGTCCGGTGAGCATCCTGAATTCGGACTCATCATTATGTATCTTCCTTAGCACTTAAAATATAGAAATTAGAATTGCTATTGTCATATTGGATAATATGGATGACCCTAAATAGGCCCCACACCTTATTGAGTTAGGAGAGGAAGCATAAAACATACAAATGAAAGAAAACAAAGTCTTGTATTTGATAGAGACATTCATACCAACCACTATATAAACTATCAAATTTTTTGTAAAGAAACTTAGATATGTTTGTTTGGACTTCCTGGGATATATGATGAATCCCAAAGAAGAGATGTGCCATAAACTATCTATAGATGGTAAGTTTTGACCGATTAAACAGAAGAAAAGATCGTGCTCCCAACAAAGGACATAAGCGATAATGGAGGAGATAAATGGACTTACAACAGTATGTCACATAAGGGAGTCATATTGTCCAATATAGAAAACATATCCAGTGCTAGTAAATACCCCTTCCAAGAATTGATCAATTAGTAGAGATAACGTTAGGAATAAAATTCTTTTTATGGATGCATATTGAGGATACATCCAAATCCTAATGCATGAATATGATCAAGAGCATACTATATTCATAACTAAAAAGGGACTTCATTGTTACAAATTAATGCCACCAGACTAAAAAATGTATGGGCTACATATTAGAGACTTATCAATAATATTGTTGCAATACATAATAGCCAAAACCTACAAGCTTAGATTGATGATATTCTAGTTATTAGCAGTCAAAATGAGGATCATTTGGCTGATTTGGATGAGATATTTGCAAACCTAGGAGTAGTAAATTTGAAGGTAAATCGAGATAAGTTTTCTTTTGGTTTATCTGGAAAGTTCTTGGGGTACATGTTCAATAAAAAATGCATCAAAGTAGACCATACTCAGCTATCAAGCTTTAGTTGCAGATGCACCAAGAAACATAAAAACATTACTAGCATGAAAACTGGCTACACTAAACAAATTTCTCTCAAGATCTTCAAACAAGTGTTACCCTTTGTTTCAGGTGTTAAAAGAAGAAGGAAAGTTCAATTGGACTTTGGCTTTTAAATAATCTTTCAAAAATAACAAAAAGTTCATCACTTCTGTAGGGGTATTAACAAAGGTGATATCACAAGAGTCTTTATTATTTTACTTAGCATTTTTGGATTTTGATGTTAGTGTTGTGTTAATAAGAGAATAAATAAAGGCATATAAGGTTATATATTATGTAAACAAGTCCTTACTAGATATTAAAACTATATATTTACAATTATAAAGTGTTTCATTAACATTGGAGTTGCAGCTATGAAATATGAGATTACATTTCGGCTCATAGTACAAACCTTTTCCCTCCTAATAAATATATTACAAAAGTCAGATGTATCTTAACTAGATTTTCAATCGAAGTGGGAGACTATAATATAATTTTGAACCAATAATTGTAATTATAGCTCAAGTATTGGGAGGAATTCATAACTCAATTTTAATCATAAATACCTACACAAAAGATAAAAAAAGAATTTAAGTGGCAAGTAAACACTGATGAAAGGAGCAATAATTTGGGGTTCAACATTGGAGTTCAATGAATATACTGGACATGGAAAATTTTGAGCTAATCCATAAATTTTGGTTTATGTGCTTCTAACAATAATATAGAATATAAGGCTGTAATAGCAGGACCTCAGTTTGTAAACATATGTAGAACTAGAAGAGTTAAGTTTCTCATAAAATATCAGTTGGCAGTCAACCATGCTTTAGACCAAATATAATAAAAAAAAACCTCATACAATACCTAAAGGAATTTTGACGTTAGTAAGATCTCCTTCAGAATTATTTTTAAACAAATACAAAAAGCATAAAAGATAGCTACAGACGTCTTGGCTTCTTCTCATAGTTCAAAATAAACCATCGAGAATAATCCTCTAAGAAAAATCACCCATCAACCTACCCAACATGTTTATATTAATATTTTGAATTCAAGCGTTATGATAATTGAGAGAGAGAGGAAGAAAAAGAAAAATAAAGGACTTCCATTAAAAAATATCTTATAATAGAAAGATTTCATTAAGATAAGACCGAAGTGATGCGTATAAAAATGAAGCCAACAAGATATGTGTGGATATGTGACACCTTATACAGCCAGAGACCCACCAAACATTTTCTCAGATGTCTCGAACGCGGTGAAAAAGCCTTTATAATAGAAGAGTTCCATGGCGGAGGAGGAAGTTCCTATTGTTACTACAAAGCTTTGCATAAAAGAATTTTGTTGCAATGCTACTATTGCCTATAATTATGGAAGATGAAAAGAAGGAACCTTACTCGGTCTTGCTTCTTGAGATAATTTAAGAGATAATTTCTTTTGACAGATAGGGCATTGACATAATAAGGCTATTACCATAAGAAATCAAGAGGAAGTAAATTATTATTGGTAGTTGTATATTACTTTTTCAAGTGGGTAAATACATAATAACTTGTACAAATTAAAACTAAGGATTCCATTACCTTATTTAAATCAAATGTATGATGCAAATATAAGATACTAAAAGTTATTACAATGGATAATGAAACTCAATTCCATAATGAAAGTTTAACATGGTTCTGCGTAAAAAGAGGTATTAAACAAAAGGTTTTTTCCTTTTCATCCACAAACAAATTGGAAAATGAAGGTCACCAACAAAACAATAATAAATGGTATGAATAAAATGTTGTAAGTAACATAAAGAAGTTGGTATGACTTCATACAAGAGGTTTTGTGGTCATATAGAACCACACCATGATATAAAATATTTGAAACACCCTCTGCTTTGGTGTATGGAATGGAGACAATAGTCTCAATTGAAACTATTATGCCTTCACACATCATATCAACATATGAGGAAAGAAGTAGCTCCGAAGCAACAAGCATAAAACTTGATGTGTTGTTTTTAAAGTAAGAGCCCACTTAAGATCAGATCATTGCAAAAGCATGATAAGAAATAGATACAATTCCAAAGTGAGTTTTAGAAGCTTTGAGGTGAGAGATAAATTCCTCATGAGAGTATTTATTCATACAAAACATAAATATCACGGCAAGCTAGGACCAAAATGGGAAGGACAATACACAATTGAATCGAAGGTATAGTCTGAAACCTACATATTACTAGATAATGAAGGAAACCAACTTTAGCCTTCAAAGTCTTAGAGGATTTATCATAAAAAATTCCAAAAAGTCTTTGGCTTCATCAAGCAAAGAAAACGCAAAGCTGGAGGATCATTCCAAAAGTAATTTCTAATACACTAACAAGTCTCTCCATATATCAAACAATAAAATAAATCATGTATGATTCAAAAAGTATTTCTTATAATATCACGAAGTCTAAGTACTCATTCGATAAAAAACAAATAAAAAAGGTTGTATATGAATGATTTGAAAAATAGTCTTATAACAAATTCGAAAGTCATGAAACCTTAAAAAAAAATTGGATATATTTAAATAATGATCCAACATTTTCCTTTCTAAATGCCAATGCTTTCAGAAATGATCCTTCCGGTAGGAATAATAAAGTCTAGGAAACACATATGCTTTCTTTCACGAAACAAACAATAAATGCTTAAGATAAACAATATAAAATATATTTACTATACAAAATAAATAAAATTTGTGTAATAAAAACATAAGAAGTAGTCTTTAAGAGAAAAAAAATCAATAAAAATCCAAGTAAACATAAAATTTTCCAATAGGCAGGTACTTTTGTTCAAAACAATAAAAAACAAACAAAGTTATGAAAGAGTAGAAGGTTGAGAATAAGAATCAAAAGTTTATTCCCTAGAACATGAACTATCTTCATTCTCTAAAGGTGGATCACAACTTCATACCCCAAGGCAGGAGCTACATCTTCATTTCGAAGAAGGAACCACGGCTTCATCTTATATAGTAGGAGCAACATCTTTGGCTTACTGAGAGAAAGTGATATTAGTCTTTTTAGTAATAGGAGGATCATTTGGATTTAAAGCATCAATATAAGAAACAAGTTATTATTTACGCCTAAAGTAGAGATGCCATCGACCATATGTATTTCTACTTAAAGAAGAAGCTCGGTAACTAGAAATTCACCCTCATATTAGTACAAAAAGCATATTTTCTTCAGATAGGCGATTATCTAACATCATCCGATATTTCTTATTTAAGAACATAATACCATAAAAATTCTAGGTTCACGTCAAGATTTTCCGCATGAATATAAAAAATCATATTCCTTTATTATCCTCTATTGTTTCCTCAATAACCTTCCTAATACAACTTATTAATTGCTTCTTAAATTCAGTACGATCCAGACTCTTGACCTCGAGTATCTTTCATATAAAAGATGTTGCTCAACTAATGCATCAGTTAGACTCTTCTGAAGCTTCTCTCTCTTAACCTCAATATTCTTGATAAAAATAATTTATTTCTCTTTATCAATGGCCTAAAGGTATTGTTTAGATTTCAATTTAATAAAATAATTTTGAAACCCAGTTTGAAGTTTATTCTCTAACTTTCCCTTAGCTTGAAGCTCAACCTTCAAACATGACTCAACTTTGGCTTTGACCTGAAATTTAGTTCTCAACTTCTCCCTAGCTTACAGCTCACGTCCACTTAAAAATTTCTCTACTACAACTTCCAGCAATAGCCAAAAATCGGGTGATAGTATGTGATTGTCTCTCGCATGCTTTGTGAAAATTTATGAAAACATTATACATAGACTACACATAAGAAAAATTAAGATTAGAATAATTAAAAAACATAATAAGTAACCAAAATTTCCAAAGGCTTACCTCAACACCCAACTATATCTACCACCTAGCTAACTCTATAAAGTCAAATGATGAGGAAGAGTCCTTACGTGAGCCAAAATTGCAAAGTGAATAATGTTTTTTGAAATTTTCTTAATAGCAAAAATCTTAAGTGTGCGAGTATTAAAATAAGAAGAATCAAATCCAACTTGATTGCTAGGAATATTAGGTGCAACTACTTCAATAATAGTATAAATATGGAATGAAGCGCCAACAACTTTGACTAGATAAACCTTATAAAATACCAATATTTCTGGTAACAATTCCAATAAGAGAATTAACATATTCTAAAAAATCAACACAATGTCATATTGGATAATATAGGGCTTATCAAGAGGATCATTACTAAGAGGCACAACAACATAAGCAACAATAAGAACAACTTATAAAGAAAAAACAAGTGGAGTAAAGTTGGTCACAATTACCTCTAAAACAGATGTTAAGCCTGGAGGGTTGTCAGAGAATGCATTTGAAATCTCGAAAACCTTGGAAAAAGATGTATGTTGGCCTTCACGATGTTCCTAAAATTGAGCATGTTCAAATATTATAGTCTTAGGGATCCGAATGTGTAATAATGGGACCCTTGGCGTGAGAGTGTCTCATATTAACATGTTTTTTTCTTTAATCCAATAGCTCTGGAATACTTGAGAACAACTTCTATATTTTCAAACTCCATAGTAGAAATACCTATTTCTTCAGCCACAACCTTAGGCGGTGCATAAAAAAACACCTTTTGAAGGATTCGGCTAGAACCCACTCTTTATAAAATGTTTAACCACCAGAATAGTATTTTTTTTATCATGTGAGAGTTTACTATCCCTTGTGACAAGTATGGTATACTTCTTATAGGAAGCAACAATCTGATGTTTACAGTAAGATGTCGAATCTAGGAAAAATAATAGATGACAATGACAAATACAAATAATATTTGATAATAAATATGCACAGTAAAAACTCATGTATAAGAGAATAAAATTACTTTAAGTATGGTAGCATGAGAGAAAATACATTGATCCAGTTTTTAACTAGTCCGCCAAACTCCAGAGGCATAAAAACCCTATATTTTCCATTTTGTTATCATAAGTAGAAAAATGTTCTCAAATGCGACAACCAATTTACGTAGTAAAGTAAAATAAAAAAATATCCATTCTATTAGAAATTGTACACATGACCATAAAATTTAGAAATATAAAACGCTTGTAAACAAGCCGAGACATGATAATGATCCCATAAGCATTCTCCATGCATTGGGCGCCAACTGGTTTGGATATATATGGGTTTATTGAAAGAATTTTAGAAAATATACATTGAATGATAGTTGAAGACTGGTTTAAACATATAAGTAAGAACCAATAATTCTCAGCGAATAACATTTAAAAGATTTTCCTATTCTTTAAGGAACCAAATTTCGACGTTAGAAAAAAAATCGTTCTTAATTTTATATTCATTGTAATAAGTATAATCCTTTATATAAAAATAGTTATGGTAAGTTAGAACCATACTCTCAATACGTTGCAACAAACATATTACAAATTGATTTCATAAGCTTCCTTAGCATTTGCAATAAGCATTTGCAATAACAGGTGTAGATGAAGTCTCTCTTATGGAAATGTTTAACAAAAGTATCGATTGAAGTGCCATAACATTGCAAAGAGTAAAATTATTAAAAGGATCAAGAGCAATAACATCTTCAACGAGTTTGTTTAGAAAAATAATACCGTAAGCAACAGAGGAAGATAAGGAGTTTTTAGAAAAAGTCGAACCTTATTGGTTTCTTCAGGAGAATCATCCTCTCTAGTATAGTTTATGGTATAAGGTGTCTTAGATTGAGACTAAGGTTTTGATTTTTTCTATCAGACTACTCAGCGTCTTCAGACAGCTAAAATTTTAAATTTATTGTTTTAACCATCGTATAAGATAAACAAGAAGGAATAAAAGTAGCTTAAAAATTAGACAAACAAGTAAATCTTAAGCTCACAAGCTCTAAGGAATTCAATCAACAAGAAACTGAATAGGAAAGAAAAAGACTCATGCAATAAAAATGCAAAGTTTATAACAGAGTAAAATTACGAAGGAATAAATTCAAATATGGAGTAGATGAAGAAATTTTAACCTTTAAACTATTTAATTAATGTTTTAGATCGTTTTCATGATTAAAGATAGATATTTAAAAAAATTTATGATATTTTGTTAGGTAAACTACTCATTGAGGTCACCCTTACTTTAGAATAATCAACAAAACTCAAGTCCCAACAACAGCTGAGGTTCATACAACGTTAGCCGAAGCTTAATCGTTTATGTCGAAACCTGTTAGGTGATCGTATTGAATATGCAACAAGAATAAATGAGACATGCAAAAAAGTCTCGTACTCACTTATCTATGCCCTAACAAAACAAATCAAGAAAGAAACAAGAATATGAAACCTAAGCACACATGACAAGACAAATTTAACATGGTTCGGGTTGTGAAGAAATCATACATTTATGAGAAACATACACAAATTGTATATATATGAGGTTACAAGAAGATTCAATCAAATACTAAAAACTCAACCACTCATATTTGTTACAAAGTACTCACAACTTACAAAAGAACTATGGAGCTGAAAATTTCTTCAAGTATTTATCTTTTACCTCACTATGTCGAAAGCTTCTACTTTTCTCTCTCAAAAATATCTAAAGTTCTTTCTCACACAACAATGGTTTCATACCGAGCTCTCATTTTTTAGAGGATAAAAAATGTGCACAATAGTCAGTTAAGATCATAATAGTATCTGACAGCCGATTGTCCTATTTATTAGACAACCCAACACATTAGACAAGGCTGACGCTGACATTCGTACGATAATGGGATAACAATGCCTCATTGTACTTTTGTTCTATGCACCACTCCTTAATCCAACAAAGCTATGATCAAATATTGAGATTCAACATCAATTCAGACTTTTAGTGACTAATGTTTCATTAAAATCTTTTATGTATATCTAGATCCCATTCTGAAACCATGCACTACCCTTTGGCCAACTGTTTGGCCCATTTAGCCAGACAACCCAACACATAAGACAAGGTTTACGCTGACATCCGTACGATAATGGGCTAACAATGCCTTATTTTTTTTTACTTTTGCTCCATGTACCACGTCTTGATCAAACGAATCTATGATTAAAGGTTGATATTCAACATCAATTCAGACCCTTGGTGACTCATCTTCCCCTCTAAGCTTCTACGTATATTCACATCCTCTTCGAAAATCATGCACTACCCTTTAGGTTTTGATAGTTACATACATCTTGACTTTGGAAAAAAATTTCTTATAGTTTTCAGCAATGCAACTAAGTCTTGACCCTAGATCTTTCCTGAGAGATTCAAATAGTTCATACCTCTGCATGTCTTTGGTTGTCCATACTCAACCTACATGTAGTCTTTAATGTTACATACGTTATCAAGTTACGTATTGTCTACCACTAACAATTATCCATTTAGGCTTATAGTAACTCAAGCATTTCTTTCTCACGATATTCTACTCTTTAGAGGCCATGTCACTCGCATCACAGACTTGCACAAGTCTCTTGCAGTTCATGAATTTTGAAACCGATAATATCTTGGTTAGAACATCTGAAGAATTTTCCTTGTTAGCAATCTTAATCACCTTTATTTTCTCTATGTCCACCACGTCTGAGATAAAGTGTAGTTTGATATCTACGTTCTTAGTTTGCTCATGAAACTTCGAATTCTTCAATAAATGAATACCACAAGTAATTATCATATAACATAATCACATTTTTTTATATATCAGTGATTTCAGTCAAGAATCTCTTCAACCAAATAGCTTCCTTTATGGCTTCCGTAGTAACCATATATTCGACTTCCACAAAATTTTGTATAAAATACTTCTAGCTAACCACTCCACAAAGCATAATAAACAGATAACCCGAAGTAGACTTTCTTGTGTCAAAGATGCCCATATAATTAGATTCCACATACCCTCTCAAAACTATATCAGTTGTATTCTTACTATTATAACACAACCCAACTTTAGCCAAACCCTTTAAGTATTTCATAAGCCACTTAACTGCATGTCAATGCGGCTTTCCTTAATCTAACATGGTTTTTTTTTTTCAAAATACTTACGACATATGCATGATTAGCTCTTGTACAAATCATCGTATACATAATGCTACCAATAATATTGGTATAAAGTATCTCTAACATATACTATTTATCTGATTCTTTAGTTGGTTCTTGAGTGACACTAAGTTTGATATGGGCACCAATAGGAGTTCCAACGTCATTGACTTCAGACATACCAAACCTTTTGAAGACCTTGTGTATGTACTTGTGTTGAGATAAGAATATATACCCCTTCGGCTTGTTCTTATTAATCTCAATACCAAGTATTATTTTAGCCTCTCTCATATCATTTATTTCAAAGTCTCTATTCAATTGCGTTACTCAATTATTTATTTGTCCTTTTCAGATATTAGTTAGTCATCAACATAAGATAACAACATGATTTGTCTATCTCTATATGTGTTTCTTCATTACAATAGACTCGATTTTTATAGCAACTTCAGGTATATTTGATAGATCTCATAAAAGAATCAAAACTTCTATTCAACTATCTCGACAATTTTTTCAACCCAAAAATAAGTCTCATCAACAAACACACATCTTATTCATACTTTTCTTCAAACCCTTTTACCTGACACATATAAATTATATCTTCTAACTCACCATGTAGAAATAAAATGTTAACATCTTTATGTTCTAACTCTAGATCAAATCTAGCAAACACTTGTAGCATAATTGTAATGAAGGCTTGTTTCACAACCGACAAGAATATTTTATTGAAATTAACACCCTTATTTGTGTAAATCCCTTAGCCACCAGTCTAGCTTTTTATCCAGATAACTCAACCCTGCGAATTCCTTAATTCCTTTTGAATATCCATTAATCCTAACAAACTTTTGGCCCTTTAGCTGCTTCACAAAAATCTAGGTTCTCATCTTCTCGAGAGATCTTAACTATTTTCTCATGGTCATAAGACATTTCTCTTTATCACTACTCCTCAAAGCATCCTGATAGATATTCGGTTCAAGAACATCTCATTGCATTTCAATTGATAGAGTATAACCAATAACATCAACAAAACCATACTTATGTGTAATTTTACTTGGTCATCATGCTCTACCTCTTGCCAATTGATATATGCCAATCCCATGTTTTTATCTAGTATGATCATCTGAAGGCCTTAAAACACCATACCCTCGGCTATATTCAGACTCGTGCAACGGGTAAAATTCCTCTATACGAGCCGAAGTTAGACAAGTTCCTAAATCATCCTTAACAGAAGCATCCCCAGCTTAATTATCTAGATCAAATTCTTCGTCAATTCCATATCTTTTTTTGGCCGTACTAGATTGGGTCTCCACCTCCTTCTTCAATGACATGTCCTCCTCATTGAAAACCATGTCCCTACTTATCCCAACCTTTTGAAATCTAGGTTCAAGCTACCACAATCTATATCTTTTTACTCCTTATGGATAGCAGAGGAAAAAAAACTATAATGCTTTCGGCTGAAGCTTATTTTGTTACAAATGTGCATATGTAGCACATCCGAATACTCTCAACTATTCCAACTTAGGTTTCTCTCTGCTCCATGCATCTTGAGGGCAAAGAAACTTTAGCAACGTAGATGGACTCATGTTGATAATTTATGCATTCTTTCTCCCCTAAACCTTCAGGTCATTCTAGTTGTTTGAAGCATACACACCTAACCATTTCCAAGAAGGTTTGATTCATTCTTTCAGCAAATTCATTTAACTGGAGAGTCTCACTCACGATTTGATGTCTAGTAATAGCAAGCTTTGAATAATAGCTAGTGAATTTCTTGTTCACATATTCCAAGCCATTATTAGTATGAAGATTCTTCAGTAGTTACACGGTCTGATTCTCTATAAAATCTCCCAGTTCAAAAGCATCAAATGATTTATCATTTGTTTTTGAAAGTATAACCCATAATTGTTTGGGATAGTCATCAATTAAAGATATAAAGTACCTTGCACCACCTATAGCTGGTTCCCGTGTCGGGCCATAAAGATCTGAATGATGGTTATATGATTACTAGGCATAAAATTTACCCTCTTTCTCTTATCCAACACACAACTTTCACAAAATCTCAGTTTCTAAATTGTGTTACCATCCAACAACCCATGTTTGATAAGATTACTAAGGATCTTTTCACCCACATGCCCAAGCCTTAAATGTCGTAACTTGGTTGTGTACTTCTACATACTAGATACACTCTCTTACACTATAGATCACTCAAGAACTAACATATCATTAGTCATATAGGCCTTCATAACAACAAGCGAGCCTTTCAAGAGCCTAAGTCTGTCGTCTCCACCTCTACATGTAACTGTTTCCTCACCTAAAATTCAAATATAAATAAGGTTACGTTTAACTTTGGACATGTACCTCATGTTGTTGATCACTCTCTCACGTCCTATAAATAACTTACACTGAAACGTTCCCATTCCTTTAACATAACCTGATTCATTATTCCTTAGGATGACATTTCCACCTTTAAATAATCTCAGGTCTTCAAATTAATGTTTATTGGAAGTCATCTAAAATGATGTGCCCGAACCAAACACTCACTTGTTACTATACCTACAAGAAGAGATATCCATTAACCCTTTAGTATACTCATAGTCGTCCAAAACCATTGCATCATATCCAACTTAGGCCTTCAGATAACTATTGTCCTTTATTCTCTCTAAGAAGTTCCTACTGATATTGCTTTCATTCTTGCACAACCGATATCTTACTTTAGAATCTGTTGCAAGACCCTTGGACTTTGACCAAACGTTCCCTCTTCTTTTCCTTTAATTTATCCTTAAGTCTTTTCTCCCACATTCAGTTCGAGACCTTTGGAGTCATCCTTCAGAACCATGTTCTTATTTAAAAAAATCAAGTTCAAGGCACTATTCACTTTGACCATCGGAATGGACTATTTTTCGTAGATCATGATGACCATAAAGTGCTTGTACGCCTTAAATAGAAAACTTAAGAGGATTATAGCCTAATTCATATCCTCCACCGTGACGATAATTGTATTAAATGCAAGGATAATTTTATTAAAATCATTTATTTGCCAACGATTTTTTCATGTAAAGGACATTCATCTGATTCCATATTGCCAACGTCGTAGGCTCTTTAGATACCTCATAAAACACTTCATACCCAAGCTCAAAATGAGAGCATAATAAGAGTTTGACATCACTTTGTCATCAATCGTATTCGTAGATTTCTCATCAATAACAACTGTTAATCCTTTTTATACTAGGTAAACTCTAATCTTAATTCTCCAGAGGTTAAAATCATTATATCCTTAAATTTTTTTAATGTTGAACTTCATGGAACTCATCTTGGTGGTTTTTTTTGTTTCTCGGCGAGAACTTTCTATCTAACCTCAAGATATGAAATTATCTTTCTCATTTATTATTTTTTTCAACACTACACACGATATTGCTCCATATTATCCACATTTACCGCTCCACTACTCCAGCCGAAACCTGTTTGTTGATAGTCTTAAATATATACCAAGAATAGATGAGCCACAGAGTGTTCTCAAAGCTTAGCCATGCACCCAAAACAAAAAAAGTGAGGAATAAACAAGAATGTCAAACCTAAAAACACACACAAGACTAATTTAACGTGGTTCGGATTGTGAAGAAATCTGTTGTTATGGAAAACAAGAGAAGATTTTATATCTAAGAGATTAGAAGAATATTCACTCAAATACAAAACATTCAATCACTTATATTTGTTACAAAGCACTCACATCTTACAAAGGAACTATGGATCTCATAAGGTCTCGAAGTATTTATCTTTTACCTCATTATGTCAAAAGATTATAGATTTCTCTTTAAAAAAATCTCGTAAATGGTTTCTCACGCCGTAATATATTTATACTTAGCTCTCACTATTTATAGTGGATTCAAGATTTTCCTAATACTTCTTTCAGCTCAAAATAGCGCATGACATTCGATTTACCCATTTGACCAGACGTGCTAGCATATAGAACAAGGTTGGTGTTGGCATACGTACGGTAAGGGACTAAAAGCGTCTTTTTGTAATTTTGTCCCATGCAACACATTTTGATCCAATGACTCTATGATCAAATGCTAAGATTCAACCTTAATTTAGACCCTTAGTAACTCAATTTTCTCGAGAAGCTTCTAGGTAGCTTCAGAAGCCATTCGGCAACCATGCACTACCTTCAGTATTGTTGATGACCAGTCTACTCCTTTGGCCTTTAACATGGGCATATATCTTGTATTTGACATAGTTTTACCTTAAGTTTCAACAAAGCTCTTCGCAACTAGGTCTCGACTTTAGGTCATGGCCGAGAGATTCAAACATTTCCTACCTCCATATGTCTCTGGTTGTCCATCTTCGGCCCACATATATTTTTTGGTAGTAAGAGTAAAATACAACATGTCGAAACATAAAATAACAATTACACACCTTAAAACACGTACCAAACAAAATCTTCACTCATCCAAAAACATAAAAATAATTGCTATTTACTAAGCCAACTCTTATTTTTATTCAATTAAATTGAAAAAACTTTCGGTAAAAAAATCAAAAATAATTTCCAATGATAAAGGAAAGTGTTTGTCAAACAGGAAACTTTCAATTAGACGTCGGTCACTTAATTTAGTTACAAACTAATATTATAACGTATATATATTTTTGTCTGCTTTTATCGTTCAAGTTCTAAACTGCTAGTAGTCGAATGCATGGGGGTATTGGATCTTAGTGAATTCAGGACAAAATCGCAAGTAGCAAGTCAATATAGCGATTTCCTTGCGTTGAAAAACAAATCAAGAACCTCACGTCTCATATTTTGGTAAGATTTATAAAAGTAAAATTTTTGACGCTCTTTCGTGGTCAGTGCTCACTTATTCTACTTCTTCAATATCAATATTAAATAAAATTGAACTCACAATTCTTCTTGAATGGTAGATTTTAATTTGATGTAACAGTTAGACTAATTAACTCTCTTTCGCATTTCTGATTTCTGGCATGAGATTTGGTCACGTAACTTACAGAAAAGCTGACACTCTTTGACCCTTGAATCATTCAACTAAAATATTGTACATCAGAAAACGCTGAATAGCATTTAATTATCGTTTTGACCTTTCTTGGTTGGTTTGAGCATGGTATTTTGAGTCAGTCATATTGAAAATTTACCCATGTACGCAGTTGCCTCTTCTTTAAAAAAAAACATTTAACTATCTATTTATTTGGTTTTTAAAATATATTAATAAATAATATATGGATATATATTCACAACCGAAGTAAATAAGAATCTTTTATACCTATACAATTCTGAATACTATATTCTAAGGATGAGAGATGTTTCTCCTTTCTAATTTTTTTTTTATCTCCAAAAAGTGAATTCTTTTCCTTATCATCTCCATATATTACCATTAACAGCATTAAGCAATGATTTGTGGCAATCTATCATCTCCAAAAAGTGAATGACCGTTTATCTTTTGCTTCGTCTCTTGCTTCGTCTCGCAACATATTGCAAAGCTACATTTTATTTACTTTTACTTTTAGGCCGACTGTGATAAATCTTAATCCATTAATTTATAAATCTAATTAATATAGAAAAGACAAATTAAAAGAAGATTTAATTAATATAGAAAACTTAATTAATATAAAAGTCTAATTAATATAGAATATCTAATCAATATTGAAGATCTAATTAATATAGACATCTAATTAATATAGAAGTCAAATTAATTTAGAAATCTAATTAATATATGAGACCAATTTTTAAAAATAATTATGCTTCAAGTTAGAGCTAGCCTAAACATAACAGTTCTCCATCTAGCCTTATAGTAACTCCAGTATTCGTTACCCCTGATGCTCCAACTACTCACCTGAGATAAAATTTCCACCTGCATGCCTAGAGTGATTAATTCTCATGTAGTCCCTGAAATCTATTGAGGAAATCCTCCTTAATAGACGAGTCTCTTGACCTCCTACATCTAAGAAAGTCGTACTAACATCCATCTGGCATCTCCTATAATCAGACCAAGTAAGACTTGACATTTGCTCCACAATTTTAACATCTGAATCCTCTTCAAGTCAAAACTCAAACCCAACAATGGTTGAACTTCCTTTGCAAAGGTCGAACCTGAACTCAACTTAAAAACGGATTCTATAGAGGCAGTTATATCTCCACATTTATATTTAAACTTCAACACAACTCCAGTTCCACTTTCGACACCTATTACATCTCCACGAAGACAGAAAGTCTAGGGCCAACTGTTGACGATGATAGATGTCTTAGCAGCTCCTTCACTCAACCTCTTGTTATGTCCAACTGTTAGAAGCATAATCTTTACTCTAATGGATCTAAAGCTTATCTTATTAGCTATTTAATGCTTCAATTTACTCTTCAAGATTTTGCGCCTAAGCATACCAAATTTAGAGCAATAACGAGTGAAGGATAGGTTCACTAATACCACATCATTGTTAGTCCTAAACCTCTTCAGGTACTTCCAAGATTGGATCTTCACTTGCTTTGACAAGCCTTCAACTTCCTCCATTCGAATTTCAGCAGATCCATTCCCCATACTAGATGTCTCTTCTACTATGGACCCATCCATGACTAAAATACCACCAGTCTGATCAACTTCAATAACAACATATGAGTCTTGCAAGACCCCAAGTCTTTTATCTTTACTTGTATACAATTCTTTCGTTATCTAACATACCTATCAAATATAAGGTTATGTTTAAATTTAGAGACATGCCTCACATTTATGTAAGTATTTTCCAGTCCAATAGATAGATGACTTGCATATTTTCTTATTCAACTTCTATATATTTAAGATATCATCCACGTAAAGGATAAAAATGAAAAAAATCATCACCATAAACTATTTAGATGAATAGTAGTCATATAAAATCCTATTATATTTATGTTTCATCGTATAAAAATTAAGTCTATTATACCACTGTTGGCTGTTTGTTTGAGACCACACAAATTCTTCTTTAAATTACAAACTAAATTCTATTTATCTTTAGCATCAAATACTTCAGGTTATTATATATATTAAATGATTAAACATAAAATAAATTTCATATTAAGGTGTTCTACTATAATACCTGAGTGAATGATACTTACCACAAATGAAAAAATTATTTAGAGTACTAAATTTTATTTTCAAAAAACTTACATTTTTATAAGGTATAAGATAACTGACTCATCCAACACTTGATGATAAGGGGTCTGAGTGGCATTAAATCCACACGTTTGGATCAAACTAATCATAAAAGACTGCTCTCCAACTTAGGTGATATAATGTTAATCCAATTTTACGTTTTTATACATCTTTATAGTTTAAAGAGTGTTCACCACGAGTAAAAAATTTAGGCTTAAGTAAATATCTAGGTTGGATCTTTTAAAAAGTGTAACTAGCAACCACCAAACGATTTTTTCAACCATGATTTGTCTGGACAAAGCATAACCTCGTGTATTTAAAAAAAAAATATGATTCTTTCATAATTATTTTCATCAATTACTTTCCAAAACAAAAACAAAGTTTAACTGCATTTAACTATTCTGTAATAATCAATTTTTTGATATAATCCTTTTTAGAGAAAATTTAAATCTCATAAGTTATTAAGTTTTTTAAAAAATACAATTTGTATCATATTATTATTTATTTATTATGAAAAATGTTTTATGAGATATAATAAGTTTTTTATATATATAAATATAAGAAAACAATTTTTTTTAAAATACATATCAATTAAAAAAATTAAAATTGTTCAAAATTCAAAATATTTTTAGATTATTTGTAATTGAGTTCTCTCTATGTGCATGTTACTACCTTTACATGCATCACATTTTTTAGAGCACATTTACTTTTGAAAACTTGCATTTGTTGGATTTTATCATGACAAAAGATTAGACTCGTCGTCATGACCAAATGTTTACATAAATTGGCATCTGTTACGATAATGATTGACTTATTGTCCATACAAGCTAGAAAACTATTTCGACGATAAATTTTATGTAAATATTTTGTTGATTAGCTCATTTTTAAGATGGTTGATCCAAAAATTATAGGTCTGGTGGCGAGTCATGTTTGTCGCAACATCAACTGACATATAGTTATATATGTTGAATATTTTCTCTATATTTTTGCATCAAATCTTACCGTGATTACGACATATAGTTATATATGTTGAATATTTTCTCTATATTTTTGCATCAAATCTTACCGTGATTACGACATCTAGATCAAATATTAAGCAGTGACTTACTGTACCATAACATGCTCCATGGATGACACGTGCTGCCGGGGTCGGAGAGAATTTTGCAATGGTTGAATGTGTGCTAAAATAAAATTATGTTGTGTGTTATATGTCATAAGATATAAAACATCATGATACGTGCTCATGGTATTTTATGTCTTGTGAAATGTTTGCACTAAAAAATCATATAAAAATTTATTTATTATTTATTTTTAACGTATTTGTTTTTGTAAAATAAATCATAATTTTTTTTTATGTGAACATACACAAATCAAAATAAGATAAATAACTTATTATGTTTATTTATATAAAATAATAATTAGTATTATAACCTAAAACAATTTCAAAAATAAGGGAATCTCATTTTAAACACTCAATTTTATACTAAAAAAAATACAAATCTCGCACATTATTTAAACAAAAAATTTAACAAAAAACTCATAACTTGTTTACTATTGAACATCTTATGTTTTCTTTTTCGTATGGATTGTTTTGTGTCTGTTTGTACTCCCACCAACAAACATTATAATCCTCCATTATAAGTCAATTATAAATGTTTTACATATATAAATTTTTATCATTTATAACTTTGGACTATTTAAATTTATGTCACTATTTTTGGTCAAAGAAATGACAGGACCCCAACAAATATTTCATGTTTGCTTCGAAGGAAAATATTATTAGTCTTATAACATTTATACATATATCAAGATTTGTTTTGGTAATAATTTTATCGTCATAAATTTTCATTAATACAGATCTTTTCACCATTAAATACTTTGGTTTTAAAAACTCTATGAATCTAACCATACCAAATATCAATATATTTTGATCTTCGATGATATTTTGGATTTTTTACCGAAATTACCAGCGCTTTGATTATCACAATTGAGAGTGCATTTTTTTTATAGGGACCAAACACTATAAAAAATGTAACAAACGTTTCTAACTTTGATTACCGTAATTTTTTTTAATTTGCATCATCATATATCATGAAGTCGATTTTATAATATCAACATCAACAACTATTTTTGAAATTTTATAACGTTTTTGAATATGTTTACCCATGGTCAAAACATCAACACAACTAAGAAAATTCACTTCAAAATGACTAACTATTCTAACAACATGACAAATATAAAGTTTCGTAAAAATTATAACATACATCAAGCTACCCTTGACTGAAGAATAAAGTAATTTTTAATTTTTTCCATGTCATTGTCACTTGTAGGTAATTATTTAAAATTAAACTTAAAAATTCATACAAGTGAAACACTACTCATGTTAGCTCTTTTGAAACATTGATAATCTATAATTTAATGTAGTTTCAAAATATCTTTATTATGAGAAATTATCTAAGGAGACCTAAGTGTTCAAGTGCAAATAACGTTCATAATTTCTTATTTAACTTATATATATTTAACATATCATCCATGTAAAGCAAAATGATGAAAAAACCATCACGAGAAATAGTAATCATATAAAACCTTATTATATTTATGTTCCATCATATATAGAAGTCAAACCTTTTATACAACTATTAGAGTTCTTGTTTGAGATCGCACAAACTCTTTTTCAAGTTGCACACTAGATTCTCTTTATCTTTAACATCAAACACTTGAGGTTGTTTCATATTAAGTTTTTAAAATACTAATGAAAAATAAATTAACATTCATATTAAAGTGTTCGACTCCAAATTTAAACTAACAACTATTCCAATAATAACTTGAGTGAACGATATTTACCACACATTAAAAAATTTATTTAACATCAATTTATTTCCTCTAAAAAATTAAGTAACCAATTATTTTTGTTGTGGTTTCTTTCTTCAATTTTCACCTTAAAAAACCATGTGTTGTTGAATATGTTCTTCCATTTTAATAACTAACCTAAATAATATATTTGATTGTCATGTAAAAACGTCATCTCCTCTTTAATTTACTTTTACAATTCTTCTTCATGTCTATCCATTATAGGTTTTTTTAACATCAAAGTTTTGTGTCATCAGTTAACCACACATACTCATCTATTGTGTATTTAGTTGATTTCTTCCATAATATTTTGTTCATTTTCATCTATTGTTATTAGATTTAACGAACTTAAATAAATTTGCAAGAAATAAAGCACTAAATAATTAAATTTCTAAATTTGAATATTATCTCCTTAGAAAATATACTATGATATGTTTAAATAGTATCATATATATTATCATTACACTTATAATATTGGACCATATCCTCCTTATTACAGTTTTTTATACTTTTCTTATATTTCGGAGTAAGAGAAAAGTGTTGTCCAACACTACAGTTTTATGAATATCATTGCATTTTTAATGAGTGAACATATTGTATGCCATTATATATAACTCATTTAGAATGAGTTTACCTTAATTGTATAAGTACACTAAACATACAACATTTAATTGTAATCATCGCATAAATAACATAAATAGGTGTATTTTCCAAAAGTTCAAAGTTGTAATAGACATTCATTTAAACTCACTTGTCGTAATTCTTAGCAGGGACTTTTGATCCAACGTTCTATATGTTACTTCTAGATGATAAATTTTTAAGGGAAACAATGTTGGTTTACTAACACATCTGTAAACAGTTAAGCTTTCTTTTAAGTCGACATGACTATTTTGTGACACACTTAACTGAAATCATTCAACAGTATAGTCCGCTTGTGTATGAAAGTGTGGCGTGTAAACATAATAATAAAATTATATAGTTGTTTTCTCACCCTCAAACAACTATGAGCATTGCATTTCTTTGGGCCGACCTACACATACAACTACTGATCCTTGGAAATGAATTCACAAGCTCCATTATTGTATGATCCACTAGTACAGATCATTTTAGTGATAGTATCTAGGTTGTCATACATTTCTAGAAAATGAGCATATAAAATATCCATGTGTAAATAATATCATACAATAACCTTTTTAACTGAAAATACCTTTGTGTTATATTTCATTCCACCATAAACATCTGAAACAAACTTCAATATCTAAAAAATATCCCTTTAAGTGTTTGGATATCTTAAGAGAGATGAATGTTAATCAAACTTCAAACCTAAAACTGAAAACAAACAATCTCTAGGAATGCATGACATCATCCAGACGTTCATGAGTCCAAGTTCTCAACTGTAATGCGCAATCAATTCATATAATGAAGGTCATACATTCAAAACACTGAATACTTACTTGAGGCACGTATAATGGGAAAATATAGCTTTACATCTCATACAACTTTACAAAATTTACACTGAAATAAATATAAAATATGTAACACTAAATTTAAAAAATTTACTAAAACTTATATATTAATTTTTTAAAATATCTGAAATATATATGAAGTGGGTCTGAACGACAAACATGTATACATAAGTAAGTAAACTAAAAAATTATATATACTGAATTTCTGAGCTTGAATGACTCGATTATTCAACACTATAACTGAATTATCGTGTAGATATATGAATCTTAGGTAGAATAAAAAAAAGAATCACCTAATTTGGACAAACAAAATACAAAATTATGGTTTTGTGAAGACACACATATCTTTTTGACACACTCGACGAGATTTACCTTTGTATGGTTGATTCTATGATGCTACACTTGTGTGTTGTCTCATATATGTGTGCAAAACCGTTACAACCTATATTTACACCATGCATGCGCATTGTTACCACAAACATGTTTGCATCAAGGTTGGGACTTATAATTGGGCCTGCAACAATGTTGTCACACACACACACGTGTGCGTAATTGTGTTGTAACCTGCAGATGCAACAATGTTGTCACACACGTGTGCGTAATTGTGTTGTAACCTGCAAATGCGTAGCTGCTACACATATTTTTGAAGATGCACGGAAACTCACAACAGATGTTTTGTTATAATAATAAACCTATTACCATATTAATTTCTTGATTTTTAAAAAATTATTATTTCTTATTAAATTAAGAATTTAAATATATATATATATATATATATGGTTGTGATATCAATGGTAAGAATAATATCTATGTATTTCTATATATAAAATATAACGCCGTATATTTGCAAATAGATTTGGAATGTATTAAATAGAAAAATATAGAAATAGTAATTAATTACACGCAGTTATTATTCATTCAACGATAAACCAAATGACATCAGAAAAGAATGAGAACGTCAAAATCGAATAACCGACTATAGGTGAGTAAAAATTGGAGTTTTACAAATCTAAGTATGACAGATAATTATCTACGTTAGCAGCATTTCGCACGGTTCTTGAAGGAAAAAAACCGGAAGAAGTACATAGAGGCAACAAAGTTGAGATTTATGGTTATTGAGAAAGAGTTGAAAAAGATATTGTATTGAGGAAAATGATAATAAATAGTATAGAATATATTATTTTATATTCACTATTTATATCAAAATATTATATGAATATATTTATACTTAACTTAAAATTATAATCTCTATAGTTTATTAGACTGAATTTCATTACCATATTTTACTTTTAAAGTCCAATATATCTAGTGTTTGATTTGACGAGGTCGGAAATCTTTGACCATGGTCAGTTCTGACCAACGAAATATCTCACTCCTATCATTTGACTTAATTATTTTGGCAATCATGTATTTAGCAGTTTATATTATAATTATTATTTTTTGTATAATATTTAATGGTTTTCTTAGTCTTTTAACTTGGCCCAAGATTATGATTTGCTTTATTTGGCTAAAGTCAGACTATATATACTTTTTGAAAGTGTATTTAATAAGGATATAACTTTATCTCTTTAAGTATTAAATTGACCAGTTCAATTATTTTTGTACTGTCTACCTTGAATTTAATACTCTTTCATACATGACCGAAAAAACCCTACGAATGTAATATATCTTCACCAAATTGGCGATCATAGTGGGAGCATAGGTGCCTGGATAGCCGATTACAAAACCTAACATAACAAAATTTGCCTTTGGAACCCTTCGAATGATGGATCATGAGATGCTTGTAGAATTGAAGAGGAATATGACCCAGTACCACATATGAATGTTGAAAATGAAGAAAGGCTTTTTATGCAAGAGAAACGAGACTAATTACAAAGGAAATTGATGCATTGAGAACCCAAAGACAAGTTAAGAGGGATATTGTGAGGAAGATTCCAACAGAGCACCAAAAGTTTGAGGGACCAGATGACAATCCTCAACACAGTCCAGAGAAGCACCAAGGGGATCAATCTTCTCAAAACCCACCAAGATTCTAAAAACGAATATCAAGCTAAACATTATTCTAGCTCTTCAGAGTCTAGTGATAGCTCTACTTCAGAGTCTAAAATTTCCTGATCGTATTCAAGCAGTGATCATTACCTACAAGAAAAAGAAAGAAATCCACTAAGAAAAGCGCCAAACTAAAATTTAGTTGAGTACACACCATAAATCAATTAAGCAAAAAGTACCAATATTATAAAGATAATAAGAATTATTACAAGGAAAAGATAAAAATATTGGATGACCATAACATAAACCATCTACTACGTGATCAATTTTTTGTTCAATGTGAGTCGAGTATATTTGCCATGTCTAATGTTGATCCTATGTTCATTCAGGGATATAATTGGAGAAAATCGCCTCTATCTACGAAGACCGTGTCTAGACATCTTCATAGCCGCTTTAATATTTCTAAAATGGAAAAATATGATATGAGCAGAGATCCGGAAAATTATCTTGAATAATTCAATGGAGAATTGAAATACACGTTTCCATAAATATCATAATGATGTGGGGCATGACACTAAGGATTGTATTACTTTGAACCAAGAAATACAATCGTTAATCGAGAATGAGAAATTAACCGCATTTATAGCCCAAGTGGATAATAGACCGTTGTCAAGTGCAAGTGGAGTGCAAACAACTTTTCCAGTTCGAAGATAAGCTATAGAAGCTCCCAAAGAAGAAAATACGATGGGGCTAACTAAGCAGTTTGATATAGAATCGAATTATTGAGATCCCAATCCGGATCATGGTTGGGTAAATATGATATGTCAAAAGGAAGAATGAGTTTTCAAGTTATTTCAATTCTTTAAGTCATTAACTACTTTTGGAGGGGATATTGTTATAGCCCTTCGAGATGCTCTCGAAAGAGGCATGTGTTTATCTTGACCATATAATTAGAAAGAACAGTATATAATATTTTATATCAAAATCCAATTGCATTCACAGTTTTCAATGAGGATGACTTAAGAATTGTAGCTGGGTCACATGAGGATATTATGGTCATTGGAGTTGCTATTGAGAGAACAAAAATTCAAAAGATTCTGAATGATATTGGCAGCTCAGCAAATATTTTATTTTTGCCTAACTATAATTTAATGAAAAACTCATCCATCATTCTCTGATCTGACAGTACTATAGTAGGATTTACGGGAACATCTATTGATGTTATTGAGGAGTTCGAAGGAGAAACTGTCCTTGGTAAATGACACTTTAAAAAAGTCATTAGAGTTTTAATTGTAGTGGTTGATTGTATGAATATTTGTAATGCCATATTTGGCATATATTGGTTATTAATAATACATGTTATGCTTCAATGGTTCACGAGTGCTTAAAATATGACGTCAGAGACTAGGTAGGTGTTGTTCAAAGTAGTTAGAAAGTAGCAAGATAATGTTATGTTACTGCTCTTGCTCCTAAGGCTTTGGAAAGTTTGACAGTTAAAAAGGAATAACAAGTAAAATAGTCCTCTTCAGATTATAGTAAAATAGATGATCCAAGAGAGACTCCTAGTGCATTTATCCTAATTAAGGAGGTTGAAGTACACAATTTCCCAAATGGGAAGAATGTTAGGATATGAACTAAACTACAATCACAAAATAAAAGTAAACTTGTTTTTTATGTCCATGAACTTTCATTTATTTTCGGGGTGTAACAAAGATGTAACGAGTGTACCAGCCATCCTCATTTGCTATGATTTTTTGTACGATCCGAAGCGGGTCTGGTAATATAGAGACGAAGGTCATTTTCTATCGAAAAAGTCGAAGTCATTGTCAAATAGCTGGATAGGATAACAAAAGTAGGGCATATTAAGGAATCTCAGTACCTGTTGTGGAGTGCTAATTCAGTACTTGACAAGATAATAATAAATGACGAATGTGTATTGATTTCATAGATTTAAACAGGGCATGCCTGAAGGATCCTTTTCCCATCCCTTCGAAAGATCAATTGATAGACTCCACTTCTAGAAATAATAAGATACAAATGGATCTAAAAGAGTAGGATTACAATATATTTATCACTGATATGGGGCTGCATCGTTACAAGGTAATGCATTTCGGTTTAAAGAATGCTGGAGTTATTTGCCAGCATTTAGTGAATAAAGCATTTTCCAGTCATATTGGGATAAATGCTGAGGTTTATATTGACGACATGATGGTAACAATTTTTAGTGATGAGGACCACTTGTTTGATCTTTAATAAACTTTCTCCAATTTGGAAGCCAACAATTTGAAGCTAAATCTGGAGAAGTGCACTTTTGGCATACGATCCACAAACGTTTTCGGGTATGTCATAAATGAGAAAGTGATACAGGATAACCTAGAAGAACTATATGCACTGATTGCTATAGACCCTCCTAGGTCCACAAAATAATTTTATATATTGATTGGAAGGCTAGAAGTATTAAACAGGTTCTTATCAAGGTCGTCGGACAAGTGTATATAATTCTTTCAAGTGTTGACAAATGCCAAGGAATTTAATTGGTCGCCGAACTGTGATGAAGAATTCCTCAAAATCAAGAATCATATATATCTTCACTTAAAAAATTGTCTAAACTAGTGATGAGAGAAAGACTCTATGTATACTCTGCAGTATCTGACTATGCGGTAAGTGCAGTGTTATACAATTACCCTCGCCCCATTTATTATGTCTAGTATGAGTCTGTTGGATGTGGAAAAGAGATATCTAAAGTTGGAAACATTAGCATTAGCCTTGGTAATAGAAACAAGAAAAATAAGACCTTATTTTCAAGCATATTCTAATAGTATTTGAACTTTTTTCTACTCAAAAGTATGTTACAAAAGCCAGATGTATGGGGTTGAATGACCAAGTGGTCTTTAGAGTTTGGGGATTATAATATCGATTTCGCTCCTCGAAGTGCAATCAAAGACCATACTGTGGAGGATTGTTTCTTGAGTTTCATTCTGAACGACCATATGTGGAATATTCAATTAATCAGCATGGGAAAGCATGGGTAGTCCGAACAGATGGTGGATATAGTATGATGGGTTGTGGGACAGTAATTTGTTTACTCTTCCCCTTCGGAGACTCAATTTAGCAAGCAATACGTTTTGGTTTCCTGGCATCAAATAACGAGGCTGAGTACGAAGTAGCAATATGTGCGTAGACTTGCCCAAATATGTGGTGCCAAAAGAGTCTCATTAATAAGTGACTCACAATTGCTCCTGCATCAACCTCATGGTCAACTTGAGGCAAGAATATAACAATAGGTGAAGTATCTACAAGTGTTAAGAGAAACATCTGTTTTCTTCAAGTGTGTAAAGTATGAAAATATTCCAAGGGCAGAAAATTCGATGGTTAATTCCTTAGCTACTACTGCATATACTAAGGCGTATCCTTGAATATTGATACATGAATTATCTTCCATAAAAATAGACCTGGGATGGGATTGTAAGATGATATAATGTGAGTGAAAATATCAAGCGAGGTACGTATCGATTTGTTGATCAAGAAGGCAGTCTTTTGAGGTATCCATGGAATATCGACCACTTAAGGATTTATCTTGAGTAAATGTGTAAAATGTTTACATTATTTTTATTTAATGTAAACATTTGGGGGCATACTATTTCCTACTCTAGTGGCTCAGAGAGGTTTTAATGAGATGTCCGAATCATTATTAATCTACCATACTTGCCTTGAAATTTTCTCACAAGTACATTTATGTATTAATTTTATGTACCTTTGAATGGATTACCTTCACATGAATTATGTACTAATTTTATGTACCTTCGAATGGATTACCTTTGAATGACTTATGTACTAAATTTGTGTGCATTCGAATGGATTACCTTTGGATGGCTTATGTATTAAATTAGTGGGCCTTTGAATGGATTGCCTTCGAATAACTTATGTATTAAATTTGTGTTCCTTCAAATGGATTACCTTCGAATGGCTTATGTATTAAATTTGTGTACATTCGAATGGATTACCTTAAAATGGCTTATGTACTAAATTGTGTGCCTTCGAATGGATTACCTTCTGGTGTGAATTATTTTCTACTGAGGGTAATTTTGTCAGGTGTTTTGTGGTGTTTCAAAGGTATTTAATGTTTAAGTGGTTTGTAGTGAGAGATTTGAGCTGCCTGGTTGTATTAAATGTTCATTATCCTCATTAATGAAAGTGGTTGGGTATTTATACCCTTAATTATGGGTCACATGGGCTTTCGGGTCATACTTATGAAATCAGGTCGAGTTCAAAAACCCATTAGTTGATTAAGCAGACTAGCAATTAGCTTAGTCATAAAGTGATTAGTTTTTAATACTTTAGTCCTGTTCGGATGGTTCAGTAGGTGGTCTTTGTCCGAATTGCCCCTGTCCAGTTTCTACAGTGAGTGGTGAGAAAATCCGGACTCATCAGTAGCCCATTTTTTAGGTTATGTTCGAAGGCCTTTGGCAAGACCTAAAAAATCGCACATGAGCACTTGTAACAATGTCCAGACCAATTTCGATTTGTATAACGGATTTATCCGGACTGGCGAAACTCTCAGAAGCTCAAAGGTTTTGCCATAGATCGTGGGACATGTGTCCCTTTCTGATTTGCCTCACCAGCCGTTTTTCTCCTAGAACGACGCTCCCACTCATTTCAAAAAGTAACCTCTTCAATTAATGTTGGTGATGTTAGCGCTGTCTTTAATCATTACTCTATCTTTTCGTATTCTCCTAGGTTTCAAGGTATCTTTTGTATCTTTAGTATAAATCAACTCATTCTTCACTGTTTTACCATCTTTATCATCTTTTCACTTCTAATCTTCAAAGCTTTTATCTCTTTTTTCCAAAAACCCATTTTAGTGTAAGTTTATGTTTACAGCAAGAAACGCTCTAGTAAAAGGTGGGTGGCTGAATCTGTCGGAGTTAGAGAAAGCACAAAGGGTTGAACGAGAAAGGCGCATTGCTGCAAGCCTTCCAGTCTCTCCTATTGACAAATCTGAAGCACCAAACTCAGAGTCTGATCAAGGTTCGTCTTCTGCCAGAAGCTCCAAACCTAGAAGGTTATTTTAACTTAGTCTTTCACCGATCATCTTAGGCTCATCGGTCCAGGAGTCAGAGCCTATTGTTGAACAAGAGAAAGCAGTTACAAGTACTAAGATACCCTCCCCATTCATAGCCATGGGATCGGATGTTGACGTCTCCCCAAAAAAGCTAAACCTTCGACGAAGAGGCCGCTTAGTAAAAGGCCAGGCTGTTGCTCCACAATCTAAATCTCCAAAATTTACTCCCTCTAAATCTGGGGCCAAAGACAAAATTTCAGGGTTAAAAGCGCCCATTAAAGTTCCTAAGGACAAATTGTCTGGTCCGAAGGCCACCAGTTCAAGCCTTCGAAACGAACCCTCCGGATCTGAGCCCCAACCGGACTCCAGACCACAAAAAGAAAGCAATGCTCAGCCATCCGGACAACTTACTGAGCCAACCACTAGAACTTCCCTCCCAAAAACAATTGATAACCCTTCCATGGTAATGGAAGACGTAATGAAGGACAGTGTTGAAGAAACCCCTTTTGAGACCGACGTCTCCGGGCAGACGAGTGAGACTGCCATTGTCAAGAAAAGCAAGGGAAAAGAGAAGCTATGTTTAAAACACTCAGACCTGCCAGAGTGCCTCGTAGGAAAACTTGGACCTTGCTTCCACAAAGTGAGTGTAAAGTATCTGTTAGCCATGCAGAAGATCAATTATGCTTTTATTCACACAGCTGAACTAGGCCGGATCCGGACGAAGTGGGGGATCTTAGAAAATGTTAAAGTGAGGATACCGGTCAATCCGGAAACGCCAATGGATTGCAAGCTCAATGAGATAGTTTTCTTCACGGAGTTATTCAACTGGGGCTTAGGTTTCCCTTGGACCTAGAGATCATCATATATTTCTATCTGATAAAGCTCTGCCCAAGCCAACTGAGCCCTAACGCTTGATACACCCTCATAGCCTGCATCATGGCCTCCAGACTCTCCGGAATCCCGCTTCCGATGGAGCAGTTTGCTGTTGTGGCCAGCCTTTGCAGAAACCATGTCATCCCCTTCTACCATTACAATATGGATGACAATTACAAAGTGGTAGATGACTTGCTTGAGTCGGAGAAGAACTGGAAGACTCAATTTTTGTTTATCAATGGTGCTTGGGAGAATGGGAGGAAGATTAAAGCTGGTGACAATCCAAGCATGCTTATCAGCATATGGAAGAGCACAGGTAAATATTTTATTACATATTTATATATTTTCTTATAATAAGTTTGTTTGTTTAATTTCTCTTCTTTTGTTTTTTGGTAGTGCTGCCGAAGGAGTTCAATGACTACTTAGAGGAGGGGCAGACTACTTGTGCCAAGCTAAATGCTTGGACTGCTGAGAAATGGGGAAATCGCTTCTATAACTGTTCTACCGGAGGCAACTTGGCAAGATCCTATCTCTGGAATACAACCGGCCGGAGAGACTTGTCTTGGGAGGAATTAACAACTCCACCCCCTCCGGAGGTGATTCTTCAGAAGACAGATGCAAAGGATGGAAAGCCAGCCTTGCCGGGCAGAGCTAAATCCCCAAGCAAAATGAAGGGCAAGAAAGGCAAGGCTAAGCAAGACGTGGCTGAGGTCAACCCAGGTAATGCTGAGGAAGCTGTCCCTGCAAACTAGGAGGGGCAGGACCAAGGAAGGATTGATGTTGCTTTGCTACAAGTGGTAGAAAACGAGAGTACCAAAGAGGCAGTTGGATCTCCAAAGCCCCCAAAAGCTCCCAGGAAAGATCGAAAACGGGGAGCATAAGGTGGAGAGAGGGAAGCTAAGAAGAAGAAAACCTCAAAGGGAGATGAAGTTGCTCTCCGGCCTCCGGAGTCTCTTCCTCAGGTCGACCCAACTCAAGCGGAGGAAATCCAAAGTGACTTTTACACCGGAGAGGGCGCTAGAGGGGACATCAAAATTGATGGAGTAGACATCAGTGGGCTTCAAGGGATTGGTCTTTACTTTGAAGACCTTGAAAAGGATGACTTCGTCCGCCCTTACCTTCCCCCAAGTTCTTCGAACATTGTCACTTTCAATTGTAAATATTTTTCTGTTTCAAGAGAGAAGGATGTGGTGACCCACTCCTTGTTGAGAAATATTCAACCGATGCTCAACTTGGAGAAAAAATTACGAAACCAGTCAGCCATCATCAACACACTCAATTATGACAAGGAGAGTTTGTCTAATGGCGTCCTTACTGCCAACCAGAGTGTTGAGGCATTAAAGAGAGAAAATGAGGAGCTGAAGAAGGGGAAAGAGGACTTGGCCACTTCGGAGGGGGTTGTGAAAGAACTTCAATCCAAGTATTCTGACTTGGAGAAGAATCTTTCTACTTCAAAAGATGAAGTGAAGGCCAAAGACAACATCATTCAGACCCTAACTAGCGACAAAATTTCGCTTGAGAATGTTGTGTCTAAGGCTAAGCAAGAAAAAGACGACTTGGTAAAGGAGCAAAAGAAGACAATCCAAGCCAGGATTGATGCATACACCAACAAGGTGATAGACTCCCAAGAGGAAAGGTACGCCAAAGTCAAATCAGACATGGTCTTGCTCTTTCATGAGAAATTTCTGAAGAGGACACTGGGAGATTTATGGCGATTCGTGGAATACGAAGACCTCCCTCACCATACCATGGCTGATGGTGATACGCACGGCTACTCTAGTGGTTGGGATGATACTACTGATGAAGATGAAAAGACTGGAGAGTACAAAATTCATCGGGTGACCCAAGGACTTGATGGAATCTGAGCTGAACATTACAAAAATGCCTTGGCCATGCCAAAGACATACATAAAAAATTCTGATCACTATCACAAAATGCCTTGCATACAACAAATTCTTGTACAAAACAACAAGATACAAATCTATTGACCTTTGAGCTCGTTCCCATCGACAGTTTCTTCTTCTACTTTTTCTAAACTCCCACTTTTGGAGTCATTTGCATCACCATCATCGGATCCATCGGTAGGAGAGTCTTCAGATATACATAACTGATCAACTATGGGAATATTGTTGGGCCATAATTTTTCGGGACCCAATTCTCACAAAGACCCAGGGACTAATATAAGGAATCTCTTATGAAATTCCAAAACCATGTCGGACTTGATCGAGGTATTCCGTGTCTGTAGGGAATCTAAGATCATATAGAAATATGCATCTATCACATCATCCGGCTCTTGGGTGGACTTCACCTTGAGAGAAGCCACTTCGTCTTTGTACCTTCTAACATGCGCCTATTGATCACGTTTTCACTAAATAAGTGTTCGATGGTACCCTTGCCAGTAGTTTGTTGATTCTTTAACGAGGTGGTCTCTCCAGAGCTGGATAAATGCAGTTCTTTATAAACAGTCTTTGCCTTGGTCAATTCTTCTTTGATTGAATTGACCTATTTGGATAGATGGTCAACCCTAGCTTTTTCCTTTTCAAGAACAGCCTTTTGATTAATGTTCTCCTCCTAAAGAGAAGCAATGGTTTCTCTATGGGACCTCACTTCTATTTTTAGGTCTACAATGGGCCTCACATAACTCATAATAAAATATCCAATTATGTTATTCTCCTTTGACAATTTGAAGGGCACGCCATCAAATACCATATTAGTGGCATTACTTGTAGATTCTATAAATTCTTTCTCAAACCCCTTGAAGTCAAGCCCCCCAACACCCCCATCGGGTTGTTATCTTCGTATGTTTGTCTATCAAGTACATGTAGGAATGGACAAGGAGGGTTAGATACTAAAATTGGTGGAGGATCAACGGTGGGGATTGTAAGATGTATAACATCTGAACGGAGGACAATGTCCAAACGATTTGAGGTTTTCTTTCTTTTCATATCTCTTATCACTATCATGTTTGGTTCTTTTGTGCGTCTTTTTCTTCTTATACATATGAATCTTTGTGGGTGAGTCACCCTCTTTGAAAGTGGCAGCAATAACAGCCAATAAAGATACATTGATCTTATCAGGCTGCTCTTCGATTTCAGCTTCAACATCACTTTTTGATGTGCCTTCCTTGTTTTTCTTGTCCTTTTTGTTCTGATGGTTAAGGGATCTGTTTCTGGTTGGAATACATACCTTGCCATCAGAAGCTTCGACTCTTTTTAAAATAGTAGATGGTCGAGGAAAAGTAGTGAAATGATTCTATGTCAACTCACGTTTGGGGTTAGTTCTCCGAAGATGATTCTGAATTAAGTTAGGAGGAGTGAAGCATTAATGGAAGTTATTAGAACATTTCTCCTCAACCTCTTGGTTTAGCTTCCTAAAAGCGACATTCACATCTTCTATATGATGCATATAAGGCTTCAAAATAGTTGTTGAAGAAAATAAATTAGAGACAAATTATAAAGTATATGTATACAAAGGAATTGGAGTCCATTGAGGGCTACCTGTATTCTTCCCGAACCTCGTAAGCCGATTTGGATTACCTTGAGATGTAATTTTCTTTCCATTCTCTCAACCACTTATGAAGATATATTGCATCTTCCATAGTTTATCTTCCTCCGACAGATCATCTACCACTTTTGACTCATTCCGCATGTTGAAGTTAGTATAATAAAATTTGAGAATTGTGAGACAGCCCTTTGATAACAAGGGAATTGTTCCATTGATATCATAAGTTTTGATAGTCTAGATGTTATGATGCATGACATCAAAGTAAATCAGGCGTTCAGACTAGCCTGACTTGGACAAAATCCTACTAAGCTAAAGTAGTTCACGATTTCGAGGTCCTAGGGAAATTGCATGCTCCAATTGAGCACATCCGGATAATCAACTAGCTCCCTAGGACCACAACTCAAAGGGGTCTCTCCGGATGTAGGAAGTTTAACCTTAGCTTCTTCAAGGAACCATCACTTTTGCATGAATGGGTTCTCATTCATTTTCATGAAAATAAACATATGGAATTTTGTCTAAAGCCATAAGGTGTTTGACACTAACCTTTGCAAAGTTTGGCCCTACGCGCCCGACCAAAGATTGAGAGAGCTTTTTGGGGGGCTTTACCTTTGCCTTTTTCATATTTGCTACTTTTATTTTTTGAAGTCTTGTTCTTAGCATGCTTTGAAGTCTCTCTGATATGACCAGATATCTCCAAGGGAAAGCGTTCACTAATATCTTCTATATTTTCTTCCATGACCTTCAGAATATATCATGAAGGTTCAATATGCTAAAAAGTTGTGTTATCTTTTTCATTTGGTTGTTCGTAGAGAGTTTGGTTAGATTTGAAGGGCTCAGCTGGTTGGGGTGCAGTGTTTTCTTCCATATTCAGATTTTATGAAGAGGGATTGTTAGAAGACTATTTTTATTGCACTAAACATATCTCCTTGGATGGATTGACTTCACCCTTGGATTGTTTGGTCAATCTAAGACAATTTTTTTTCTCTAAAATCAGATACCATAGCTTTGAAAGTAGAAGGAATCCGACGACTAGTGGCTCCTTTGGATTAAGATGGTATCAGTGAACAAATTTGAGAATTATATTATTGAGCAATCAAATAGGGGTCGAAAGGAATATTACATATGTTGTATGGATAGACTCCTCCGTAGACGATTGATTGACAAACTGTAACTGTGCTTTTGGAAACAGGTAACAAAAATGTAGTCCTAGATTTTTTATAATCTTCGTCTGATTTAGATAGATTTAACTAACCGTCCTCGGTTAATGCATTTCTGCCAGTGAACATGCAAACATTGGAATATCATAGGAGTAAGGATTTGTGGTGGAAGATCGAAAGATTTGACTGGTGGTTAATTTGTTAGTAAAGACAAAGAACAATTTCTTTATCTAGAAAATGATGTTTTTTCTCCAAAAATCTCTAAAATGGAAAAATGGGAGGAGAACTTATACAAGGAACTATTGAGGTTTGTTGAGTTCCCTTCTATGGAAGTGGAAACACTACTAAACCTATAAATCCCCAGAGGAGATGAAACGTTTCCAACTGTTGGTGTACCTCGTCTATGATAAAGCAAGTTTGTGGCTCTAATCAAACACTTGTTATGAGTACGACTGGTTAAAAACCACAACTTTTGGACATTAACCATCCGCGTATGATGCCATGAGAAAGGGTTCGAATGTGTTCCTTGTCAGATAGAATAGTGAAGAATCATGTTTGGAGAAATATAGAAATTTTGATTCGAATATGTGTCAGATAGCCCTCACAAAGTACATTTGAGAGGAAAAAGTGGGCTATATGATAAGTTCAGAAATATTTGATCTCAATATATTTGGTAGGGTCAGAAATATTCGAGGGTCAATTCTGACCGAAGGCAAATAACTCACTTTTTCTATTTGACTTAATTATTTGAACAATGATTTGTTTACGAGTTTATATTATATTTTTTATTTATTAGTATAATGTTTAATGGGATTTTTAGTCTTTGGGTTTGGCCCAAGACTATGATTTGGCCTATTAGGCCTATTAGGCTAAAACCAGACTATAAATATTCATTGAAAGTGTATTGAATAGGGATTGAACTTTATCTCTCTAAATATTAAATATAGTATCTCAATGATCTCTTACTTTCTACCGTTCATTTAATACTAGTTCACACATTACTAAAAAAACTCGTGGAACATAATCTATCTTCACCAAAATTAATGAGCTCTCCCTTGAAATCATACTCCATTCCAACTAGTATATACACTGTATACCCTATAAGACCCAATTTATTACCCGTTCGTCCAAAATACTTATATTTTATTACATTTAACAATTTGATATACATTTACATCAATGAGATATTTTGAATCTCCAACAAATGAGACATTTGAATTCATGATATCATTACAACTATAATTAATATTTCACGTCACAAATATTTTATAACATTTAATGAGAGAACATACATGTCATCGTATAGCAAATGTTTATTATTTATGTAATATTATTATTTTGTGAGGATTTGGATGTTGATCAATAAAGTTTGATTTTATAGACGATGTGATATGTTTCAAATTTTCTGATTTAGTCACCATCATTATTCAAGCATATACATTTCAAAAAAAATTTAGTTTATCTGTAAGACTTGATATGAAACTTTTTGAATACTTCTAATACTCAATTTTTGGTTTTCAAAGAATACGTCCATATATTCTAAAATAATCACCAATAAACGTGAATAATTATGTGGATCACCCAATACGTATATCACTTATAAAACATTCACATATATGGATTAAATCAAGAATAATATACCTTTTACATGTTTATTGTGCTCAAAATCTGAAAATATATGTTATTTTGTTGCATGATCATGGATACCTTTTTTTTAAAAGTAAGTGAGGTTTCGTGAGAAATATATTTTGTGAGAATTTTAAGTTCATTTACACGTAACCAATTTTGTTACGTTATAAATTTGTCAAACCATCATGCTTAATCACATTAAATTCTACTCCACAATATTTTTTTGTTTGCCTACAATAGAAATATCCAATCATTTTTACCTTTAGCCATCATTAAATAATTTTTTTAGATCTTCTAAATATCATATATAAAGTTTATATTGTATCTTCTAGCATCTATTTGATCAATAAACATCAAGCTAATAAGAATTTCTAGAACATACCAAACATATACTTATAAAAACTTATAACTAATGGTATTTTCTAGTGTTAATTGCTTTTATAAATAAGTTTGAATTCGGCTTTATTTATTATTGTGATAAAGCCAAAATCTTCACTTGTATAAGTGAAAAAATAAAATTGTATTAATTCTTACATGATGTGGTGTTCTACGATTAAATATCCATGTAACCTCAAATGTTATGATTTTTACCAAAAATAAATTTAGTTTCACCATCCTTTGTTAACACCGTCTTTTTTTTAGTGTTTATTTAGATGCGTTTTCTTTCAGCTTTTAACAATTTCTCTTACAATGTCCAGATTTAAGACGATAATTACAAGTGAGTTTAAGTTTTGATTTTGATATTACTATTAATTTTTTATCTTTTAGCGATTAATTTTTATCCGTAAAAAGGACTAAAAATATTTGTTCATCTCTTCATTAGTCTTTTTTTGGATTTTCTAATAACATAATTAAAGTCAGTTTTTGTGGTGCAAAATTGTTAAGAGCTACCACAAGTATTTTCTAGTTATCTCGTAATGTTTTCAAAAAAAATCTACTTAAATTTCTTCGACTAAAATAATTTTTATGTTTATCAAACTTTTAAGAATCTTTTAGTGACTAGTGTTTATCTATATAAAAAGGACTGAAAATATTTGTTCAACTCTTCATTTGTTTTTTTTTAGAATTTTTAATACCATATTTAAAGTCACTATTCGTGGTGCAAAGTTGTTAAGAACTACCACATGTGTTTTCTAGTTATCTCGTGATGTTATTTCTAATTATGCTTAAATTTATTCGACTAAAGTCAGCTTTATGTTTGTCAAATTGTTAAGAATCTTATCAAATTTCACTAAATTATCATATGCAATTTGTTTTTTATAAATCTTTACGATTGTAATTTTCTTTTTGATTATTTTTAATTTGATAAATCTCTTCCAAATATTGCTATAATTTGAAAATATTGTTTACGGCATGGTGAATCACCCTTGATTCAACCTATCACCATATCATGCGTGCTGGGTTCAGATATTATTGCAAGTGCGCTTTAAGAATATCTGAATGGGTAATTCAGGCAGAATAAAAAAATCGATCGATGAATAGTGAGCTCAAGTGGATTATGACTCAACTGTGTGTTAAACCATTTTTTAGTCTTGGTCTTTGAAGTCTTTAAGATTGACTCAAATCCAAGATCTAACCCGAACGACCCATGGGTCCTAAAACAAAAGTATAAATACCGCAACCAACCACATTAAATGGGTGGGAATTTTTCGTAGAAAAATAATTACTAGCACACACCTCTCTCATCTCTCTACCTTCTAATTAAAAATTTAATACCCAGTTGATAAATTACCCAAAATACCATTCGATTAGAAATCATCCACACTAGATTGGCGACCACAATGGGAGTATAAGGTTCCTGAATAGGTTTATTCAAAACCAGTAAGTAAAAATCGTAGTTCATACATTATCAAAGTATGGATCTTAACATGCAAGATGTTCCACCTCCTGAAGCTGAAGGTGTAAGAGAGATTAATAAGCACACTACTGTGTCTCATGTCAATCATAACACAGATAAAAGACATTTCATGTAGAATGAACGTGATCAGCTGAGGGATTAAATTGAAGCTATAATGGCCCAAAAGCAAGCTGAAAAAATAGTTGAACGAAACGTTTGATGCATGTGGTGTGTCTGCATATGAGCATGGTGACAATGATCAATCCTCAAACACTTCTCTTAAATCTAAAAATACGCATCGGGCTAAACAAGTTATGAGTACATCGGACTCATCTGATGGTTCATCCACTAAATCTGACTCTGATGAGTCTCCTTTATCTAGTAGTGACGAGTGCCATCAAAAAACAAATTGAGGCTAACTAAGAAAAATTCAGCAAAAATGGACAAGAGAGGTAAAACAAAAAAAATCAAGGAAAATAAAAAGTTTGACAGATTATGGCATCGATCATCACTGTCCTCGAAAATACTCTCTGAATATGTCCCCAGACGGTTTGACAGTTCCAAGGTGGATAAGTATGATGGAAGTAAAGATCTGAACAACCACCTCGAGCAGTTTTAATTTTTTATGATGAACTTCGATGACGATGGCAAACTGTTATATTGGGATTTATCACAAACTCTTAAAAGAAGTTCCCTAAAGTGGTACAACGGTCTTCCACGGGGATCTATAAAAACAATTGATATGTTCTGGGTGGCATTTCGAAGGAAATTTGTGTGAAGTAAGGAGCTCAAAGGGAATGATGATACTATTATCCATTGTTCCCAATGAGTCGAACGAATCATTAAAATATATCAGTTGATTTGTGAATACAAAGAATGGGTTAGCTAATTGTTTTAAACAGATGGTTATCGCCTCTTTAAGACAAGGCTTAAATCTGGGTATGTTAGTTAATTCAATAACTCAGAAGAAGGCAATGACTTGGGGAGGGCTGTTAAATCAAGTTGGAAAATAGATTATAGTTGAAAAAAGTAAGAATTCTAGAGTACCGCATCAGAATAGGTTTGCTTCTACAACATTAATTCCAAAAGCTACTACTCAATCCCAAGTCATTGTTAATTATAGGCCGAAAGAGTTTGGATAAGGATCACATCTTCCCAGACAAAATCAACAAGCTAGATCCAAAAGGGGCCAATGGGTTCAACCTGAATGGTTTACCGAACTGGGTGAAAATATAGCTACAATATATGATAATACTAATAATGTTGTGTATTTTAGAAGGCAAAACCCAATTCAATCTCATAGAAAGAGTCACAATACTTGTTTCTGTAAATACCATAATGATGTGGGTCATGATACACATGAATGTATAGCATTAAAACAAGAAGTATCGAATCTCATCGAGAGAGGAAAGTTGGGTGCCTTTGTTAAAAGGTAAGATAGTAGTTGCTAAAATAATACCAACTCTCAACCCAATAACAATCCACCCTAAACAGCCTCACCAACCGGTCCAGGGAAAAGTATGGGGGCATCCAGGTGAGAAGATACCATGATGATTGTGGAAAGATTTGACGTAGACTCTGAATATCTTGATCCTAATTCATATCAGAATTAAGTTGAGGTAATAATAGATAAGGATGCAACTGTTTCTAATCTGCGCTAGGTTTTCGAATCATTGACTATTTTTAGAGGAGACATTGTAACAACACCCTCAAGTTGTTCAAAGAGAAGATATGTTAATAGTTTAACAACAGTTAGAGGGAAAAATGTCCACACGTCTTTACCAAATCCTTACTTCATTCACTGTCTTTGATGGAGATGATTTAAGAGATATTGCAGGCCCACAGGAAGATGTTGTTGTGATAGGGGAATCTATTACAAGAAATGATATACGTCGGATTTTGGTTGACATGGGTAATTCAATAAATATATTGTTTTTGATTGCTTATAGACAATGAAGAATTCCTCACTCGTCCAACGTTCGAACAGAACCATTTTAGGTTTACTAGGAGTTCCGCTGATGTCATCAGGGAATTTGAAAAAGAAGTGTTATTGGGTAAATGACCATTTAAAAATGGTAAGGGTGTTGTTCGTTGTGGTTTATTTTCCAACTTCTTACAACTCTATATTTGGTAGATCTTGACTCTCCAGGATGCATGCAGTGGCTACCATTGTCCATCAATGTTTAAAGTATTTTGTGGGAGGTCAAGTGGGCGTCGTCCGAAGCATCTAGCAAGTAGCTTGTGAATGTTATGTCATTGTTCTTGCCTCAAATTCATTGGAGGCAGTGAAAAATAACAAAGAATAACAGTTAGTAGAACCTTCTGCCAATCAAAATGAAATAGATGATCCGAGAGAGGCTCTCGGCGCTGTAATTCCAGTTGAAGCAGTTGAAATTCATTGCATGCCAGAAAGCAAAAGTGTTAGGATTGGAGCCAAATTACCATTAAGTTCAACACAAAAATTATTATCTTTTTATAACAATTTACATGTGTTTGCATGGTGCAATGAAGATGTGACCGAAGTTCCATCCGGTGTGATAAGTCACAAACTATCAGTCTGATCTGATGCTGACCAAGTGGTACAGAGATGAATGACTTTTTCCAGAGAAAAATCTGAAGTGATTTTGCAAGAAGAATATCAGCTAACCAATATGGGGCATATTAAGGAATTTCAATACCCTCTTTGGACAACTAATCCCGTATTAGTCAAGAAAAAGAATGGGAAACGACATATATGTATTGACTTCATTGATCTTAATAGAGTTTGTCATAAATATCCTTTCCCAGTGCCCCAGATAGACCAGCTTGTAGACTTCACGTCTCGAAACAAATTATTATCTTTTATGGACTCTTTCTCTGGGTACAATCAAGAATGATCAAGATTATACTACTTTTATTACTGATAGGGGGGGCATTGCTATAAGTTAATGCAATTTGGGTTGAAGAATGCTAGAGCTACTTATCAACGATTGGTGAATATGGCGTTTCTTAACCAAATTGGCAGAAATGTAGAGTTTTATATAGATGACATGCTGGTGAAAATCCTTAAGGAGGAAGATCACATATCTGATCTCTAAGAAACTTTTCTAACCTAGAGGCTATCAACTTGAAGTTAAACCTTGAGAAATGTACATTTGAAGTCCAATCTGCTAAGTTTCTGGGATATATTATAAGTGAAAAATAGATTCAGGCTGATCCAGATCAGTTAAATGCTTTATTAGCCATGGATCCACTTTGAAATACTAAAGAAGGCCAGATACTAACTGGAAGATGAGCTGCTTTAAATCGGTTTATCTCGGACGTCTTTTCCTTTAAATAACGTGCTACAAAGGGATGACATATTAGAAAGAATGACTAAATGGTTAGTTGAGCTTGGAGACTATGATATTGACTTTGCACCTTGAACCGCAATCAAGGCTCAAGTTGTAGCTGAATTTTTATATAGAATTTCAAACTGAGAGACCTCGCGAAGAAGCTCATGGTAGTAAGTTTCATAAAGAGTGGGTAGTTTGAACGGATGGCGGGTCTCGTGCGATGGGATGTGGAGCTAGAATTTGTTTAACTTCTCTTTATAGTAACAGCAAGCACCAAGCTATATGCTTTGGTTTGAGAGAATCTAATAATGATTCAGAGTATGAAGCAATCATAGTTGGCTAGAGGTTAGCTCAATTATGTGGAGCTAAAAGAATCCCGTTAATAAGTGATTTTTAATTACTTATTCATCAAGCTCAAGGGCAATCTGAAACCAGAAAATATCATTTGATAAAGTCTCTACAAGTGTTAAATGAAGTCACCATAATTTTTAAATCCATCTGATATGAACATATGGTAGAGTGTGAAAGGGTATTTCTTCGTATGATACGAACCTCCATAAATCCCCAAGATATTTTTTTGGAAAATTCCCGTGGAATAACAAGACTATATATGATTTAATACTTTCATCCCACTTTTACATAGAATCCAATACCCCACAAATGTACTTATCCATTGAAGTTGCTATCTCTCGAGTTTGGTTCTCTTTTAGGGAAGTATTCTCTCCATCTTTATATTTAAGAAGTTCCTCTAATTTCTTCTTCTCCTCAGATAGTTGATTGATAATACTTTCATTACTGATGTGTTGATCTTTTAAATACTTGATCTCTTTGGAAGTAGTTGTTTGCAGTTCGGTATACTAAGTTCAGGATTCTTCTTGATCGATCTTAGCCTGATTCAAATCGGTACTCAATTGTTCATTTTATTTGCTCAAAGTTTCAACCTTCTTCTGTTTGGCTATGAGGGAATCCTTCAAGCCTTGATTTTCAGTTTTAAGGGAAACACAGTCCTTAGCTTGAGCTCTGACTTATCTTTCCAAGTTAATTAGTGGCTTTATGTAGTCTAATACTGCATGAATCAAGGTATTATGCTCATTGAATACTTCAAAAGATTCACCATCATAAATTATTGTATTAGCTATGGTGGTTGATTGGGGGAAGGTTCGATCAAAATCCTACTTGTCAAACTCACTGAAATACATGTTACCAAGATCCTATAAATTGACATCACCTTCAACAAAAAGTGGATCGGTTGTGGGAAAAACTGGAGATGGAGGATCAGCATGTACTTCTTCTTAAGGAAGAATTTCAGTATGGAGGGTAGGAGGAACGAACTCGGATTGAAGTATTATCCCTGACCCCAATGGATTTCTTCTTCTTATTTTCTTCCATTTTGTCACTCCCCTTCTTGCGTCTTTTCTGATCTTTTTTTTAATTTATGGTGAATGATGTGGCCCTTCGACCTCGCCTACTGTAACAACAACTTCCTCTAACAGAGCAGCGTTAATTCCTTCTGGATTTCCCGAACTACCCACATCGGGAAGTTGGTGGGATGTGCCTAGGGGCTCTAATCCTAGTTGTCAAGTAAATTTTACCATCCCTTCCCTCGGTTCTTCTGAGAATAACATCCGATGAGGGGGAGTGGTAAAAAGTTCCCAGGTGAGCTCCTTATTTGAGTTTGTACTCCATAAATGAGCCATTACCATGCTCCATGCAGTAAAACAGTTATGGAAGGAAATACCCCAATATTTTGTGGCCCACTAATTTAGTTTGGTATAACTAGTCTTTCAATCTTCTAGATGGTCTTAAAACATCTTTGAAAATACTATTTAATAAATCCAATATTAAAAGATAAAATCCAATATAAAAAATAGTATCAAAACAGTGATTACCTGAAATTTTCCAATATCTGGTCAATAAGCTTAGATTCCTTTTGGATGTGATATTCTTACCATTCTCCCAAGCCCCACTAATGTAGAGAAATTGAGTCCTCCAGGTTTCTATGTTGATGAGGTTGTCTTAACCTCTTAGTTTCATCTACTGTGATTGTTTTCCAGCTTGGTTCAACAAACTAACCCAATTCATTAAATTTTTACGGGTAATTGCATCAACTAATTCTCTAGCTAACAACCTTTGTCTAAGTGTAGTTATAGCTAGATGTTCGAAGCAATCTGCCAATCTATCTTTGATATTCACAAAACATTGGGTATAATCCTTTAAAGATTCATTGAGGTGCTGCCAACAATAGATTTTAGTGTCTCCGTTTCCTCTAAGCTCTTTGCTTCTCACAAATTATCTTCGAAAGTCCATCCAAAACATGTCAAAGTTCTTGATCGATCCCTGCGGTAATCTATTATACCATTTCAAGACGCTATCCTTGAAGGTCTGAGAAAACACTCTACGCAATAATTTATCTTCGCCATCAAAACTTATCATGAAATTCTTGAACTACTCAAGATGGTTATCAGGGTTTTGGTTCCCATCATATTTTTATATTTTTGAGATATAAAAGCGCATAGTTAGATGTATGAAGATGATTTTTTAAGATAAAGACGACTACCTTTAATTATGTCATTAATTGAACATTTGATCCTCATTAGAAATGGCAAAAAACCTAGGCTTGGATCGGACAGTAAATTCATCACTCAATAAGTGCTTTATACTATGATCAACTGACCATTTTATCTTTTCTTTATATTCTTTCTTTTTCTCTTTACAATTTATGTATATTTTCTTTCTCCAAGAATTCTGCTTACTTGATTTGTGGTGTTTTATCGAATGTTTCTTATACCAAAGTTTCTTTTTCTTTATCTTGCGACAATGAATACTGATTCAAGAGGATGAGGGGATTTCTGAATTTATTGTAGAGTTATCAATAGACTCCGAAATGCTAAAATAATATTTAGCTTGATGCTCTTTTATAGAATCTTGGTGTGCCTTTGGGGATTGATCACCTTGGCATCACTTCAGATTATGATGTGAATTATCATCTTGTTTATTGGATTTTTGGTTCTTCGATGAAATATTCCCCTCCAGATTCCTCTCAGTCTGTCTTTGGGGTTTCAAAGCCTCAATTTCTCTTTGCAACTGATCTCGCTCATCTTGCATGAGAATTTTTTGTTCAATTTTTTATTCACATGCGATGTATGCACCTGTTATTTTTCCATTATAAATTCTTTATTCTTCATAAGAGGGTCTGTTTGTATCTCGTGATCCATTTTCAAAGAAGTTCGAAGGCTGGTCTTTTACGTTAGGTTTTGTATTTCATTATCCGGGCACCTTGCTCCCACTGTGGTCGTCAATCTAATAAAGATTGAATTGGTTTGGAAGGTAATTATATAATATAGTAGAGGTGTAATAAATATGAGATGAGAAGTAGAGAGATAATTGATTTGCTTCATTTAAATGTGTGGAGAGATAAAAGTCCATAATCTTACATGTTTTTCTCAAAAGCTTTTATAAGCTACCTTGGGTTAATAGTCCAAATGGGTCGGATCATGGCCAAGCCCAAATATTGAAAAGCTCATTAAACATTATCCATTAATCTTTTTAATAAAAAGTAGCAAATAAAAAAGTATTAAATATATTTTCCCTGAAAAAAACTAAGTCAAAAGCTAAAAGTGTTGTATTTACCTTAGGTCAAGATTTGACCTAGAAGAACTCCGACCCTCTCAAAGAAATCTCCCCCGAGTATTTCTCACTCTATCAACTTCCATAATATATAATATATTATTTATAAAAAATTGAATTAGATTAAAATTCAAGTTTCAAATTTTCTAACTAAAACTGAAAGGGGTTCGCGGTGTAGTATCTTTTAAATATATAATCTAAGAGTATTATGCAACATTTATATTAAAAGACTATATATTTATTGAGCAAGTATTGGTCAAAATATATAATGGTATAGATTTTTTAATTATAATATTATATATATTGAAAAATGCATTAAATAAAAATAAAATAAAAGTTTTTACAAATAAATAAGGGCACACCTTAGAGTGTTGTATAAAAGACGTGAATAATAAAATAAAAAAAATTGACCTAAACTTGACTAAGCAAGTACAACAAAGCGAAGCTAAGTGCTAAGACCAATATGATCAAATAGACTAAATAACAACATCTTAAGTGAGCAAAGATAGCAAACCAATAGTGATTGATGGTTTCATCAATATAAAAATATAATATAATTAAGTTAGAGAATAAAGGGATTGGATTGGCTATATATGATCATAGAGACTAAGTACCAGCGTCGTAAGTCAGCAAAACCAACAGACCATTAGTGATATGTGTCTGCATTAATCTAAAAACAAAACAAAATTAAGTTAAAGATTAAAATGATTATATTGGCCAGACAACCTTTGTACCATGAAATCTGAACCATAAGTCAGAAAGCATGCGGTAAGATATCTACAGAAGCAATGGTAGAAAAGAAGCTAAAAAATATAGCATTGCTCTCACACCAGACATGGTAGATGATGACACCAAAGCAGGCATGCCAAAGGTTTCGTAAAGTGGATGGTGGCCAGTTGGATGGCTGATGGATCTAGAGATAACCAATTATTATTGTAACTTAAAGAAAAACCAAGCTTAGAGCTTGCACAACCCCAGATACTCGGAGTGTAACTATAGTCATAAAAGATATAATTAAGGCTTTTAGAGGCAAAATTGCATAAAAACTAATTAAGAAGAGTTTTTAAACCCAACTCAGAAGCTTATCACGAATATAAACCCTCCTTCGATAGCAAGACAAATGATGAATGAATGACGTTGGATACTAAATTTATGCCATACTAACCCCACCTATCCAGCACAAAAGATAATTGTACGGATGACGTTGTATGTCTCTTTGATTGTGAACTTGGTGGTTCCTCTCTTAGCAATCCAATAGTTGACGTATATAGATGATACAAGGGGGATAGATGATAAAATGGTTGATCTCCTGGAAAGTTTGATGGTTTCTTGCACCAGCAGGCCTTAATTGAGGCGACCAATTCGAAATACCATCCCATATTATATAAAATACCTTGAGGTTACTACCCAAACGAGAATCCCGAATAATATTAAGCCCATAGTGGTAGACCGGAGAGGTTGAGAGAAATCATTAGCCAAACCATAAAAAGGTATTCTCCTAGTTACCATACGTCGCCTTATATAATTTGTTAGCGAGTGACCTGAGATTTAACTTTTCCTCCATGTTCAGGAGGGAGAATAGACAATCTTTTTTGTCTTTAATCTTCAAATTCAGTCAAACCATATTGAATTTTTGTATTCACTAACGATGAACCACAAATGTTTGAGGACGGTCGCCTAATTCCAAGTTTTTAGGTCCCTCTAACAAAGGCAAGGTCACAGGATACCAAGCCACTTCAGCACCGATTATCTTCATCTCATGTTTACCAGAGGAAACAAAGAGACTAGGAGAGTTCTTTAAGAACTATAGGGGACATAATGAAGATCGAAGACCAGTAAACCTGCTCTTTAAAAATTATAGATTTAACGAGTTGAAGCCTACCCGCATGGTAGAGGTGTTTGGAAGTCCATGAGGCAAGACGAGTAGTACTTTTTTCGAGAAATATCGACAGTTGGATATGGGAAAGTTGGCCCATGAGAATATGGACTCCATGATATTTAACCATAAGAGAGCCTACACTAAAACCTAGGATTTTGATCAAGTCCGATCTAAGAGAGAGGTTGAACCAAAAGAGGAAGATATGGATTTTCTGAGGGCTAACTTTGAGGTCCGAAAGATCAAATCATTAAGACCATCCTTGATAAAATTGACGAAATTAATGTCACCACTGCAGAAAATCAACAGGTCTTCTGCAAAGTAGAGGTTGACAATCTTAAGCTTGTCTAAGACCATATTTACTTTTGAAGCGTTTACTGTTAATATTATAAGTATAGGAAAGGGTGACGATACATTGAATATTCTAGTTGCTTTTATGTGCAGGGAAATTCATAGCTACTAAAATGTCAAGGATAAGATACCAACGTACGTTGTTAAAAGCTTTCATCAGATCAATTTTAAAAGCGGTCTCGGACCGTTACCGTTAGTTTAGTTACCTCTATTACCCGTAATATTTTGGTCATCCACAAAAACCGACTGAAATTCTTCAATCGGATAAAGAAAATAGTCTTTAATCCTGTTATTCAGAATCTTAAAAATAATCTTATAAACCACGTAAAAACAAACAATTTGCTTAAAATTCTCGACGATTTGTTCTTAAAATTTAAAAAATATTAATAAACATTCCATAAAATCTCAAAATGAATATCGTATTAAAAAATATTAAAATCCTGTAGCATATATTTATGCCGACGAGATTCCAAAAATATTACATAAGACCCCCTATTATTTGTATTAGTATTAACGGAGCTGCCCCAAGGGGGTAGCCGAGTTGGTTGAGTATGGCATTCTTATAACCAAAAGGTCATGGGTTCGAGTCCCTCTACATACGCTTTCTCGGCTGAGCCTGTCACCTTGTGTGGTTTACCTTCTGGCGTTGGTTTGCAGGCTATCGCGTCAGACTGAGGGTTTACCCTGTGCGCACTCAGGGTTCCCTCGAAAAAAATATATTAACGGAGCTATTTAAAAATACTAGTAGAAGATAATCTATTTTAATGCATTAATTTAATTATAATTCATATGTCATTTCTTGAAAATGATGACCAATTTTTTAAATGTACCAACTTTTGACAAATCCTTAAGAGATGATTCGATCCTTTGGATCTCATATAAAAATACACACGCAATTTTAAGCTTAGATATATAAAGCTGGACTTATTTTGTTGATTGGTCAAACTTGGTTTCTATTTTATAAAGTTATCTTTTTCAACCAATGACATTTTTAGTCTTCGTGATAAGGGACAATTATATTTTTTAAATTACTTGGACAAATAAAATTTCATTTCCAATAAGTTGAATCTTATTAATAAAATATTACGAGACTCTTGTGTGCTGTCGACATTTGGTTCAACCACATTAGATTCAACGATTTTCTTGATTGCTGATTTGTTTTCTAAGAATAGGATAAGAATAGTATACACGTGATTTAAGCGAATAGCCGAAAATAAATTTAAGTTTTATTTTCTTTTAATTAATCTCGTTTACACTATATATATCGTTGTCTGGCTGTTATTTTTTTGGTTTCATCTTTAGGATCAAGTTATATATCATGGTTATATTGGATTTTTTTATCGTTTATACTTTCTGTTAAATTTTAATGTTTTTAGAAAAAAAGTTTAATAGGTTTTTTGAGAGGAGCCTCTTTCTGCCGTTTGCATTAAAGTTTTTTATTTTGACAGCGTATATGCTCGCTATTTATTTGATCTTTATTAAGATAATTCTTTACTGTTCACGCTGTTCATATTTTTAATCTAAGTAAAATGAAACCAAATCAATGAAGTGAACAATCTATCTTTTTGTTTCAAGTTTTTTTAGGAAGCTTCAATAGAAATAAAGTTTTACTTGTACTTTCATAATTACTTTCGAAGTTATGAGTGGTAGCAATATTACCAAACCATATATATGTTTTTTTTGGAGGGAACCCGCAGCCGCTACTCAGAGTGCAATGAGTGCGCACAGTGTAAACCCTCAGTCTGACGCGATAGCCTGCAAACCAACGCCAGAAGGTAAACCACATAAGGTGACAGACTCAGTCGAGAAAGCGTATGTAGAGGGACGCGAACTCATGATCTTTTTGGTCATAAGAATGTCATACTCAACCAACTCGGCTACCCTTTAAGGGCATATTACCAAACCATATACTACCACAAGTAGTGGGTTTTCATCTGGAAATTTTAATGCCATAACGTATTTTAAATCTTTTTAACCATTATTATACTTACCGAAAATGTGATAAATGTATAAGTCATTTTGTTATGTGTTTTAACATAATCTTCATTTTTTTACTATTGAGTTAAAATTTTAAAATATATATTTTATAAGTTTTCTTTCAAATCCCACATATCACGAATACAATATTTAATAAAATAATAATGATCTCATTTTTTTTTATTGCCTTCTATAGTTTTGTAGTTATTTAAGTTTGAAATTTTGAATTTTTCAATTTTTTCATTTTTTAGGTGTTTTCTTAGTGGAATAATGTATATTATTGATAAATCAATCTTTAGAATATTCTATTGTCAAAAATGAATTTTTGGTTCGAGTCGAATAGTTTTCATGATGAACATGTACTTAGTCGCATATTGGGCGCGACTAAGTACATGTGAACTCCGCAACTATAAAGTGTTCATCGAACACTTGGCACGACTAAGAGAGTTTATCACTATCATTTATGCGACAAATATGGTCTTTAGTCGCGTGACCTGCAATTAATGCTAGTTGTGTTGATTGTTCTATGTAAATTTTTCATGCTTTAATATAATGTTTATGTTTCATTTTGTATGTCTAGCGATATTTTTAGACTACTACAAATATTCGCTTACACTTTTGTAGATAGTTGCGTATAGTTTGGTTAAAACAATTAGTTGAAATCTTATTCGTAAACTTATTCTTGGTTTTTTTTCAAGACGGATTTGTGCCATAAGAATCCGATTATGGTGTGCTCCCCACATGTAGCACAACCAGAAAAGTTGCGATAGGTATTCATTAGACATCATAAGACTTCTCGTAATGCACAAAATTTACTTCAATCATCATTGCCAATTTATAATTGAACGTTCAAACGACGACCGTATATCTTATCTTACTAAGAGATATTTCAACTTAAGAGGGAACAATACTGGTGTGTTTGGCGGACCTACCGAGCAAACTTAGGATGAGGTCTTCTTTAACACCAATGAACATGCCATCGCTTGTACCCGGACTATAAGAAAAATGAGGTGTTTGGTATCGCCACCTCAAAACCTAATTAATAAATAATTTCTTTATTATAATTTTTTTCTAGGCTCGAACATCATTATATTTTTCTGTTATGTACGATACCATTCAATGATGAGATTTTAGTAGTTAGACTAAGGTCGGAGCGAAGGCTATGAGGATGATAGTCGATCCTTTTATAGAATGTATCAGGCGTTAGTTTACCCATATTCACCTACTTGAGGTATTCTTCGAGTGTTGGCCTTCAAAAACCTCATTTTCATTTTTACTTTGGTAAGATGATGGTGACACTAGAGGACATCCACACAATTACGAGTCTTTTCGTATAAGGTATGTGATTTGATCTTGTTGAGTGTGATTGTCCTAATAAGAGGATCGAGTTAGTATCCGATATGCTTGGTATTCAACCGATCATTCTTAGTATAGAAACTAAAATACATGCTAGTAAGAGTGGTAGATATATTCGTCTTTGATGGTTGCAAGGGACCTTTGTTAGTAGTATGTATTATGATAATTGTGTCACGAATGACCGTGTCTGGTATGCAATATGAGCTTATCTCTTATATGTTTTGGTAATTTGATATTTGCCAACAAGATTGTAAACTTCATTTTTGTTGATTATCTTCAGTTCACGCAACATTACACTATAATCAATATGTATACCTAAGATCATATGGTATTGGCTCAATTATATCATGTGCTTGGACATGGTTTACTCCATAGTACTAGTTATTTTTATGGGTTTATCAGGATTTTGGAGGGGTGGATATCCGATCATATTTTAATAATATTGGCCCCACTATATATTGAGTACACTATCACCTCACCGCATATGTGTAGATATACACCACAAATTGTTCGCTCCAACCCTCATATTTGAGATGATCTTCGACACACTATATATATATATATATATATATATATATATATATATATATATATATGTTTCTAGAGATCGATGTAAGTTTAAATTTTAAAATTTCAAAATATTTAATTTATTTTGCTTCATTTTTCTATAAATTAAATTTATTCTAACATATTATATATGTAGATTAACTTCTTACTCTATGCCTTGTCTACTATCTGTTTGACTATTTTATGAGATTTCTTGGATCAATCATACATTGAAGTCTTGGATCATCGTGAAAGTATACTATTCGATTTGTATGGCCTGAAAGTTGGATCATATTCAGATGATACCAAGAAAAGTACAGCCTCTTTTGAAGTCTGGTAGACATGTTAGAGCTAGGTTTCCATGGGATGAAACAATTTGGACTATTTGGATGGTCTCATACTATTGACCTATACCTTAAATGTGCTATATACAAATGTGGGCTAGATAGTATGGACCTTGTGTAACTTATTTAGGTTGAGACTAATTTGCGTTATGTTTTTGACAACCTGAATTCGACCATACAGGATACATATGTTGAAACAAACTCTTATGCAAGCACATATCAAGTTAACTCATATGAGGGAGATATAGGGTTATCGAGATGAAGGCATGTGATGATGACATGACAATAAGTGAGAGATACGATTGTTTACTTAAGTATTACCATCTATTACACCACTATAAGGGCCATTGATAGATTTGTTTGTTATGAATTGTATGATCTTGTTATGATTGGTTTACGAATTTTATGATCATATTTTTATTTTATTATGAGTTTTATGATCTCGATGTGACTTTTATGATCTTGTTATTGAAGTGTTTGTATTTTACTTATCTTTATTGACAATCTAGTTATATCTAGCTAATAAGATACTTTATGAAAAAATGCATATAAACATCAACAATTGGCACAACTACTAAGATATTTTATGCCTTTTGTTGTGTTCAAAATGCGCCATTTGCAACGTTAATCACATATACATAATTTGAAGCTCAATAAGAAAACATGTGAGACAAAATGTAGGTCGTGTGTTGTGCTCACTAGAAAACATATTCCCTATAAGTCACATATAATATGCAATTTATAGCTTTCTTGAAAGAAAGAAAAAGTAAGAGCAAACAAGTAATCATATGTCGTATATAGAGCATAACTAATTCCTCACTACGCATCCAATTTTCATATCTCCAACTATCCCTAAAAGTAAAAGGTTGTGTAGTACCAATCGTATACATTATTTTTTATTCCCTATATATATTTTGGCTAAAAACAAATGCATTACCGGTTTGAGGGTCTATAGATGGATTCCCCACTTCCCAAACTGTTTTAGGGTGACCAATGTTGTGAGACAATAAATGTCAAGCCATACCACTGGTGCCGAAATTTCTAATTACGACCTTATAAACATATGCTTTTGCACATAGGTTACACTTTGCTAAAGTATTTTCAGATTTATCACTAAAGTGATCCCATATCCATGATGCTTTATTCCTAAACTTCGACTCACCACTCGTACTACCACCACCACTTCCATGGAAAAAGTGTGTTTTAAGGTATAGGGATTCGACGGAAAAACCACAATAAGAATTTAGGTCGGGCCTAAAGGGAGAGTGAACTTCATTAGGTTCCATATTTCCACGTTTGGGAGACTTTAAAACACTTAAATAATTTTTGAAAAATAAATTAAAATATTTGATTTTTTAAAATATGGAAAAAACACTAATCGAAACTAATACGACTAAAAACTAATAAGTCTACTAACAAACAATATCTCAAATTACTAAAATAAATATTCAAACTAATATAAAAAATAATAACAAATAAAAAAAGATTTTTTAATATTTTGTAAATTAAGAAAAAACTAATATGATAAAAAAAAACTAATATTATCACAACCAAATAATTGAAAACACAAAACTATTAAATCAACGAGTATAATATTATCTATTTATTTTTTCGATCGGAAATTATTATAAAAAAATAAAACAAAAGTAATTATAAGAACTATTCAATAAAAATAACTAAAACTAAAACTTGTGATTTTAGAGACTTTTTTTATAGAATTAGAGAGTTTAAGAGAATAATTGAGAGCTGAGCGAACAAAAATAATTTTAAAACAATATGGCCGAAATCGGACGTTCGATTCCGCAATGGCTACTTTTTCAAACAACCGTTGCGAATCGGACGTACGATTCCCAATGGGGAAAAATAATAAAATGGGTATTTATACCCCATTCATTTCCAAAAAAATATGAACAATTCAAATACACACAAAATACTCATTTTCTTATAAAATCTTTCACGAAAAAGTGTTGAATTTATTTTATAGCTTCGAGAAAATTGAAAAATGTTAATCGAGGAGAAGATTGATTAGTATCGGCTTCGAAATGAATAAAATGTTCTGAAAGAATCTCTTCTTTCCAAGATATGGAAGTATCCGAGAGTATCCAATATAGGCCCGAATGAGAGGTTCTTGTTCAAAATTATCTAGCTACAGAAGAAGGAGCCACAATTTATTCGGGTATGTTTCTCAACTACGAAGAACTTATCGAAGTGGTTGGTATGCAAACATTTTCATCTCTATTTGATAGTGATAGAGGTTTAAGTTCCTTATTTCTTGTTAAGTTCCACGATGATTAGTATATTGAATTAGTTCAACAATTCTATGCAATTGGACGTATAATCCATTATGATGGTCGAGGTTTGGGAATGACTTGCACAATTGATAATCGTGAGTTTAGCTTCTTTGAGACAAACTTAAAACTGAATTTATGTTTCATACTAGCCCATTATATGCTGATGAAAAATATCCGCCCATTACTTTTCCTAAGTTGCGATGGGGTACTGATTGGCCTATGTATTTCGATATGGCAGTGGAGGCACTAAGTTGTGGTAATAAGAAACCAGTAAATAATATTTGAGCTAATTTGGATGATCAAATTAAATTAGCTTTGAAATTAGTTAATACTTATTTTCTTCCTACACTTAGCAATGATTCATAATTTTTGTATATTCAAATATTTTTAACTGCTGCTATAGACAAGATGCAAGATGAAATTAATTTGGTTAATTTGATCATAAGGCATATGAATTTCAAAGTTGGTGGGGGTAAAGTTACCTTATGGGATAATAATTAGTCGTTTACTTATTGAACAAGGAGTATATACGAGTATGTATAGTCCACGAAAAGTAAGAAAAATTGTGGTATAGGTAGGTATTCTTTAACATATCAAGATATATATTCACGAGAATGAGAGTTGTGGTCGAAATGGCAGGTATGGACCCAATATTACGAATGTTTTTTAATGATATATGACAATATAACGGTCTTACCAAAACACCTGACCCACCTCATGGTTTCCCTTAACAAGGCACGCATCAGCCAACCTCTTCCAACGCAGGTAATTTTTCTCAACAACAACTTTGTGGTCGCCAATATGCTGAGTGAGCGCATAATGAACATGTTATTAAATTACTATGAAATTATCACAAAATGGCTCAAGCACTAAACATATGTAAAGGAAAAAATTGAATGAACACAAAATTTAACGTGGTTCGACAATTTTCTACGTCCACGGGCGCCGCCAGAGAAAAGAGTTTCACTATGATAGAAAATGTTACAAATTTCAGATTATGTTTTGTGTAGCCTTAATAGTCGATTTATAGGGAATTAATAGACTTACTAGACAGTGGGCCTAATGGGCTCATAGACTATTTTAAGAAAATCATCCATTGTATTACAGCTTGTCAATGACACAAAACTGTACCATCGAGCACGGTACACTGTCAAGGCACTATTCGACTCATTCATAACAAATCTTCCCCTTGAGGCGAATATCCTTTCTTCACTATCAACAAAGAAACTTCTCTTCTTCTGACTCACCAAATGTCCCTAAGGCATTCACTCTATACTGTGAACACCAATCCAGTTTAGGCACTCCCTAAAATTTCGAACTCATACTACCTTGGTCATTATATCTACTGAATTATCGTGTGTAGACACTTTCTTCACATCAACAATTCCCTTTGATATTATATCACGAATAAAATGATGCCTGACATCTATGTGCTTTGTACACTCATGGTACATCTGGTTCCCTGTAAGGTGTATGACGCTTTGACTGTCACAAAACACTTTTGTAGTAGTCCTATCCAAGCCCAAATATTCCACCAAACCTTGCAACCATATTGCCTCTTTAACTGCTTCTGTTACCGCCATGTACTCTACCTCTGTTGTAGACAAGGCTACAGTAGCTTGCAACTGTGCTTTCCAACTGATCGCACTCCCAGTTAGAGTAAATACATATCCTGTCAGAGATCTTCTTTTATCCATATCACCTGCAAAATCAGAATCAACAAAACCAACCAATGATCCTGCAACATCATTCAGCGATTTACCAATATTGGTCTTGTTAAAAGTTAAGCCAACGTTCACAGTATTCTTAAGATACCCACTGCCTGCCAATGTTCTTTCCCAGGACATCCCATGTACCTGCTAACTACACTAGCCGCATGTGAAATATCAAGACGTGTGCATACCATAGCATACATGATACTACCAACTGCACTTGCATATGGAACCTTCAACATTTGTTCCAACTCAGCATCGTCCTTGGTCGCTCCTACTGCAGACAACTTGAAATGAGTAGGAAATAGAATGCTAACTGCTTTAGCATCAAACATGTTGAATCGTTGTAACACTTTCTCAATATAGCTTCGTTGAGATAAGTGTAATGATCCTAAATTTATGTTCCTGATAATCTTCATACCAAGAATTTTCTTTGCACTACCCAGATCCTTCATCTCAAATTTGGCACTAAGCTGTTTCTTTGACTGCATAATGTATGACATACTACAAGCAGCAATAAGCATATCATCCACATACAACAACAAGTAAACATAAGGATCATCTGACATCTTTTGATGATACACACAACTATCATATGGCATCCTCATGAACCCTTATAACACAATGAATGTATCAAAACGTTTGTACCATTACCTAGGTGAATGTTTCAAACCATACAGCGACTATTTCAGCAAACAAACTTTGTCTTCCATATTAGGTTCGATAAATCCCTCTGGTTGTCTCATGTAGATTTGCTCTTCCAATTCACCATGTAGAAACGCAGTCTTCACATCCAACTGCTCAAGCTCTAAATCTTGCAAAACTACTTTGGCTAACAAACTCGAATCGAACTATGCTTCACCACTGGAGAAAACACTTCATTGAAGTTGATTCCTTCCCTTTGAGTAAAACCCTTAGCGACCAGTCTTACTTTAAATCGAGATGCCTCAACCCCTAGATTACCTTCCTTTTTCTTGAACACCCATTTACTGCCTACTATCTTCTTTCCTTTAGGAAAGTCAACAAGCTTCCATGTTTGATTCTTATGAAGAGATTCAATATCTTCCCCCATAGCACCAATCAATCGATCTGACTCTGAACTCGCTATAGCTTCTCTGTAGCTACTAGGTTCATGCATCTCAATTTCTTCTGCAACTAACAGAGCATATGAAACTAGATTCGCATACCTTTTTGGAAGTCTAATATCTCTTCTTTCTCTGCCACTTGCTATGCTATAAGGTTGTTGTTCTGGTTTAGGCGCATCATCGTCACTATCATCCGATGCTGACGCTTTACCTTTTGATTTTGGATCCACCTCAGAACCACTTAAATTATTGGACCTGCGAGGAACTGATTCTACTTCAAGCTCCACCTGTTTACTCACAACCAATCCTGATTCGACCATTTCTCCTACTTATTTCTGACTGTCTATCGAAGCAAACTCATTAAAAGTAACGTCCCTACTGATGAGAAAACCTGGAGACTTTAGAGAGGTACACCATAACCTATATCCCTTCACTCCAGTAGCATATCCTAGAAATATGCACCTCTTTTCCCTCGGCTCAAGCTTACTATATCTCACATGAGCATACGCAGGACAACCAAACACCCTCAAATGTTCATAATCAGCCAACGATCCAGACCAAATCTCAAAAGAAGTTTTACAATCAATAGCTATTGATGGAGACTGATTCACCAAGTAACACGCTGTATTGATAGCTTCAGCCCAAAAATCATTTCCCACACCGGAATGCGAGAGCATACTTCGTGCCTTGTCACAAAGCGTTCTATTTATTCTTTTTGCGACTCCATTTTGTTGTGGTGTTCTAGACCAAGTGCGATGACGCACTATTCCCTCAGCTTCGCAGAACTCGTTGAACTCATGATTGCAATATTCTAACCCATTATCTGTCATAAGACGTTTGATTTTTCTTCCTGTTTGCTTCTCAATCATCGTATCATATTTGAAAAATGTTGAATATGCCTCATCTTTCGTTCTCAGAAAGTAAACCCACACCATCCTTGAATAATCATCCATCAAACTCATGTAGTATCTGACTCCACTCTTGGATGGAATTCTGTTTGGACCCCAATGATATGAGTGAATGTAGTCCACTGTCCCTTTAGTCTTTCTTACAGCCGATTCGCTGAATTTGACTCTAGTTTGCTTACCAAACACACAGTGCTCACAAAATCCCACTGATTCTACCTTATACCCTTTCAAGAAATTTTTATTTCCTAAAACAGCTAATCCTCTATCATTCATGTGACCAAGCCGTCAATGCCAAAACTTATTTTGATCCTGCCTACTTTGGCTATTAATCCCTGATGACGCCACTGCAGCATCGCCCATAACAACACTCCCCTAGAGAATGTAAAGACCCTTCTGCAAACTGCCTTTCATGCATACCATTGAGCCTTTTGTCACTTTGATTACACCATCTTCTGCACGGTACTTGTAACCCCGAGATTCTAGATTCCCAAGAGAAATCAGGTTTGTCTTTAACCCAGGAACATGCCAGCACGTCAAGATTCTAATAACCCCGTCAAACATTCTAATTCTGACGTTACCAATACCACCAACAGTCAACGAATAATTGTTTCCTAAATAGACAGTTCCCTGCAGTGGCTTGTAAGTATCAAACCACTACTTGAACTAACACGTGTGATATGTAGCGCCAGTATCGAGTACCCAAGAGTTTTTCCCAAATTCTGAACTCACGACATACATCTCCTCTACCTCTGTTTTCACTATCGTCGGAATCGTTCATACCTTCAACAATGTTTGTTGCATTTTCCTTTTGATTTCCCTTCTTACCATTCAGTTTCGGACAATATCTCCTATAATGACCCTGCTCACCGCATTCATAACAGTTTGAGTGCTTGACCCTTGGCTTGGACCTCCAGTTCTTCCTTCTTAAAGAACTCACTTTGCTTTTAGATCTTCCCATAGTCATAAGACCTTCCCCTTCAGCTTGATTGTGTGGCTGCAACTGTCTCATCTCCTTTGATTTCAATGCCCCTTTGACATCTGCTAGCGATAACTTATCCTTACCATACATAATGGTATCTACAAAGTTTTAATAGAGAGCTGGTAACAATCTCAATACAAAAAAAGCTTGATCCTCATCCTCAATATTGATATCTATGTTCTCCAAGTCCATTCTAATTGATTTAAAATTATCTAAGTGCTCTGTTATGGACATACCTTCTTTCAATCTGAAATCATACAAACGCTTCTTCAAGTATAATTAGTTTACTACTGATTTCTCTGAGTAAAGATCCCCTAACTTTTTCCATGCGCAGACAGTAGTCTTCTCACCACTAATCTCGCGAAACACATTGTCTTTCACACTCATTAAAATTCAGCACAAAGCCCTTTCTTGAAGATCTTGTTTCTCATCTTCTTTCATCTCTTCTGGTAACTTATTCTCCATAGCCTTCCACAGCCCTTGCAGTACCAACGAAGATTTCAGTTTAATCTTCTACAACGCAAAGCTGGATCCCATATCAAATTTTTCAATCATATATTTTGTTGCTGTAGATGCCATTGTGAAACCCTAATTGCAAAACCCCTAATTTCACCATGTGGCTCTAATACCAATTTTGTTATTAAATTTCTATACAATTATCACAAAATGGCTCAAGCACAGAACATATGTGAAGGAAAAAATTGAATGAAAACAAGATTTAACGTGGTTCGACAATTGTCTACGTCCACGGGCGCCGCCAGAGAAAATTTTACAGATTTCAGAATATGTTTTTTGTAGCCTTAGTAGTCTATTTATCGGGAAATAATAGACTTACGAGACAGTGGACCTAATGGGCTCATAGACTCTTTTAGGAAAATCATCCATTGTATTACAGCTTGTCAATGACACAAAACTGTACCGCCGAGCACAGTACACTGTCAAGGCATTATTCGACTCATTCATACCAGAACAAAGTTAATTGCATAATCAGCATGTGCAGTGACATGGTCAATACGAGCAGTCACATAATCAACACGAACAGTGACATAATGAAAACCAAGCCGACTTATTTGAACAAAAAGGGTGCATACGACAGCTGATGTACAAGATGAATTTGGAAGAGCATGGTTACCATATGGAGGCTCGAATTCCTTCTACTTCAAATCCTCCACCACCACCTTTCAACTATGAAGATCAAACTCCTTAGTTTTTTTATATATCTAATTGTATTAAGTATTTGTATTAAACAAGATTGTTATTTGGTAAAATTAATAAATTGTTTTGTTTTATTTATATGTATATTATATTTCTTATTTATTATCAATTAAATATATTTAAAATTTTATTTTGTTATTCATATAATTACAAAAAAAATCAAGTATTCCAATTATGATATATATATTTTTAACTATTGACATTTGAATAAATTAGAGCATACAATTTAATTTTTAATAAATATGTAAAACATATCTTAATATTAATAAATAAAATAAAATATCTAATAGTTAGATATTATAAATACTTTTTAAAAATAATTGAAATAAACTATTTATGATATCTAAATATAATTAAAAAATATATATACAAATATTTAGTTTATGATATACATATCATAAATACTGAAATTTCAAATAAATTAGACGTACAAATTATTTTTAATAAACATATAAAATATATTTAAATATAAATATAAAAATATCTAATATCTAATATCTAACTTGTATTATATATCTTTTTTGGAATATTCTAAATAAACTATTTATAATATCTAAATATACTTATAAAAAATATCAAGTATTACAATTATGATATACATAACGTAATTATTTATCTTCGAATAAATTAATGCATACAATTTAATTTTTAACAAACATATAAAACATATCTTAATATAAATAAAAAAATATCAAATATCTAATAATTAGATATTATAAATATTTTTTTGGAATATTTGAAATAAACTATTTATGATATCTAAATATAATTACAAAAATACACAATATTTCATTTATGATATATACATATCGTAATTACTGAATAAATTAGAACATACAAATTAACTTTTAATAAACATATAAATTATAATTATAGGGTTATTTCATTTATTGGAATTATGAAAATATTTTGTATGTAACAAGAATTTTGATATATTTGATGTACCTCTTAAGAACTCACCAATTATATCTAAATATAAATACAAAAAAATATCAAATATGTAATAGTTAGATATTATAAATACTTTATTTTGGAATATTCAAAATAAACTATTTATAATATCTAAATATAATTAGAAAAAATATCAAATAAATATTACAAGTATTAACATATCTTAATTACTCAAATTAAAATAAATTAACGTATACAAATTAATTTGAAATAAACGAATAAATAATATGGTAAACAATAAATTAAATGTGACATGTTTCACCTATCATGCATGAGATGCCATCACGTTTGCCACATCTACATACATATGTGTATTACTACACTGTCATTTATCCGCGTATTGTTAAATTGATATCCTGAACATCGTTCATCTAGCAAAAAGCCAGAATACTACTGACAACCGGTTGTCATGGCATATAGCTAGAGATTATGATGTTTTTCAGATATCAAGTTGACAATTCAAAATTTAAATATGTAGATTTTCAAAAATATCAATAAATTGAGTATACATGTATAACATTGAATGTCCATTAAACAAACAAATGATTCAAAATTGAAATCTAAAAATAAATTTGTGTGGAAAATAAATTCCGAAAATAATATATGTATAACATAAATTTAAAAGAGAATATGAAATAAATTTTGGACTCTAGCCGAGACTTGGTCGTAGTGATGAAGATTTCGTGCATATGTGACAAAAAAATATATATTATGTTATTTACTCACACAACAAAGTTAAAAAAATGCAGAACATAAAATTCACCATGGTTTTGATTGTGAAGAAATCCTACATCCACGAACAACTGAACACTAATTCTATATTGAAGAAATATTCTAAGGGAACTCTTGAATACAATTAGCACAACCTCCAACACATTATGTTCTAAAAATTCTCAAAAAACAAAGTACAAGCTTACATAGAGAACTTTGTGCTCATAGTGTTTCTCTTAGTGTTTCCCTCATAAGATATTCCCAATTTTTTCTTATCTCTTTAAAACTTGCTAATATTCATGCTTTCACACACATCAGCTTTAGTTTTTTTATTAATATCTATAAAACTAAGGATGTGGGATAAAGTACTCCAGTTTCATGATAACCTTTATTACAACATTTATCTGACATGTACTGACACCAAATCTTTCACATTCGTATTGCATGTACTATTTCTGATAGGTAGCGATACTAAACCTTTAACATCCGTATTGCATATACTACTTCTTAAAGTCTTAAGGAACACTCAGATGAAGCACAACTTGATTGATGACTAAAAGTATCCCATATTTATAAATTCATCACAGAATTCAAAAAACTTGCACATATATATATATAATGAAGTATCTTGAAGTACTCGAAAGCTCGGTACACAAGTTTCAGTAATAAAGTTCATGCTCTTTAGTTCTAGTAGTAAAGTCTGTATAGTTAGGTTCCAGTAGTAAAATGCATGCTCATAATTTCCAACAATAAAGTATATACACTTAGGTTCGTGTACAGTTTATTCAAATAAGTTTCGGTAAAGCTCATGCCCTTAAGTTTTGACATATGTTTATATACTTAAGTTTTGGCAGAGCTTCTGTATCAGTTACTTTGAGCCTACATTAAATATTCTCCACCAAGGCTTATAATAACTTTCTATATCTTATCTACTATTTAATGGAGACATTCAATCCGCCTACTTCACGGATTGAATAAGTTTCTTGCAGTACTTGAACTTTGAAACTTACATTATATTTCTAAAATGATCGTAAGAGTTTTCTCACTTGCAACTTTTGAAACCTTCCACATCTTGGATGATTTGAAGCTTGGTAGATATGTACTTAGTTTTCTCATTGAACTTCAGATTCCTCACCAAATGAAGAACAAAGGTATTGTCATATAACGCTGTCACTTCTTATTTATACCAGTATAGATGACAAGGAAACAACCTTATGAAGATAATATTTCCAACCAACCACTTCACCAAACATAGTAAATATATAACCCAAAGTTAACTTTCTAATGTCAATGCAACTTGCATAACCAAAGTTCACATACTCTTTCAGGATATTATCAACTTTGTACCTTTAATTATAATAAAACCTAATATCTTATAAACTCTTTCAGTATCTTATGAGCCATTTAAGGGCCTATCATTGGAGCTTTCATGGATTTGTCATAAATCTGCTCAAAATATTAGTTTAGTATGTAAGATCATATCTTGTACATATCATTGTGTACATAATGTTTCCAATGATACCAGCAGAATGTATCATTTGTATAAAGTTATTAAATTTTACTTTGGTTGGTGCTTGAGTGATATTAAGTTTGAAATGGGCACTAATGAGAGTCTCAACGACTCGGGCTTCAGACATGCCAAACTTCTTGAGAGCCTTATGTATGTAATATTGTTAAGATAAGAATATATAACCTTTTAATTTGTTCATCTTGATGCCTATTCTAAGTATTCTCTTAGCTTTTCCCATAGTATTCACTTTAAACTCTCTTTTTAGTTGAGTCTTCATATTTCTTAATCCTCTTTATGTCATTTCCAACTATGGGTATGTCATCCACATAAAATAGCAATATAATATGTCTTTTTATGTGTGTTTCCCTATTACAATATATAAAATTGTCGTAACAACTTCTTAATTTATTAACTTCATGAAAGATTCAAGTATCTTATTCCACTATCTCACCAACTATTTCAGTCTATATGGAGGTATTTTTAACAATTACATATCACATTCATTTTCTTCTTTAATACCGTGGTGCTGACTCATATAGATAGTCTCGTCCAATTATCTATGTAATAAAGAAATAGTAACACCCGTCTCATCTAACTCAAGAGAAAATCTTGAAGTAATTTGACCCTTACAGAGGTTTGTTTACAACCCATGAATTTGTTTTTATTGAAATGAACATCATTCTTTTGTGTAAAACCCTTAACCACCAGCCTAGATTTGAGCTTAGGTAATTAAACTTCAGAATTACCTTGCTTCCTCTTGAATATATATTTGTATTCAGTAAGCTTCTGACCCTTCAACTGTTTTATAAAAATCCAAGTGTCATTCTTCTTCAGATATTTGATTTTCTCTCACGGTATTATGCCACTTTAGTCTATCACTACTCTTCATAGTATCGTGATAAATATCGATTTCTGAACATTTCCTTGAATTGAAACAAATAAAACATAACATATAGTATCAACATAGTCGTACCTCTTTATAGGCTTGCTAAGTATATGTTCTCTATCCTTCACCAACTGATAACTTTCATTCTATATTTGTTACCGAACGTAGGAAATGCTTGAACATCATATACATGACTTGAACCCGTACCAAGTCTAAATCAACCTTTGACGGAAGAATTATATGCTGCAATATCTTGTTCAAGCTCGACCTCAACTCCAAATCCTCTTTCAGTAGTACTAAATTTAGTCTTTTCCTTCTTGAGTAATAACATCACATCTTCATTAAATAACAAAAATCTATTAATTAAAGATTTATGACTCTCACATTCCATACACCAAAATTTATACCATTTTATTCCTTCCAAATAGTCGAGAACAAAACACTTTAGTATTTTTAGATGAAGCTTGTTTTGCTCCACGTGTGCATAAGCAATGCATTTGATCACTCTCAAATTTTTTAACAATGATTTACTTCTAGTTCATTTCTCTTAAGGACATATGAACTCTAACATAGAAAATAGATTATGTTGGTTATACATGCAACTACCATGATAGTTTCTCCCTAAAACGTTCGGTCCATACCAATTTTCAGAAGCATACACATTACCTTTTATAATAAAGTTTGATTCATCATCTCAGCAAGACCATTCTTTAAGGAGATCTTTTCACAGTTTTGTGTATAGAAATTCCAAATTTAGAATAATAACTAATGAATGAAGGTGAGGATAATTTGTGGTTGGAGGGTATTTTACGGAGTTTATGAGTTGAACCTGATTTTTGGGGTAATGAATAGTGAGATAAATGAGGTGTATGCTTGTATTTAACGTTTTGGAAAAAGTCCAACCAATTAAATGAAGTTGGTTGGGGTATTTATACTAATTCTTTAACCCATGGGCCTTATGGGTCGGACCCTGGATCTAGTTCAATGTTAGCACACAACTGAGTCATGTATTGACTGGTCGGATTGTTCTTAATTTGTGTGGTCCAAGATGTACCCGTGCCCCTCCGGCTTTCACAAGAGTGTCCTTCCAAAAATATCTGACCCTATCAGTAGCCCCTTTAGTTCTTTCAAAAATGTTTTAGAAGGGCTAACTTATTTAAGAAAAGACCTAGATCGGATCCGAAGGGGTTAAAGAAAAAATGACCCATACTGGATCCGAAGGAGTTTCTTTTGTAAGTGAAAACCAACGGTCAGAAAACTGGAATTTGACACGTGTCACGTTTCGATTAAACCTCTCAGTCGTTTTTCTTTCTAGGGAGTTGTACCTATTTTCAAAAAGTAATTAGGGTAGACTTAATAGCCTCTAATCATCATTAGAACTATTTCATCTTCCCCAAAAGAAATACTCAAGTGATTTTAACTTTATTTAAACTCGTTTTACAATTTAGTTTCTCATAATCATAACCAATTTCTAGAGAGAGAAAGCTTGACTTTTTAATTTCACTATGTCTTTAAGAAGTTATATGTTCACCTCTAGAACAATTTTGATTAAAGAGGGTTGGTTGAACCTATCATATTTAGAGAGATCGTGAAAAGAGACAAGACAAGAAGCAATGATCGCAGTCGGACTCCTTGTTTCTTCTGGTGGAGTAATTAGCCCAGTGGTTTCAGAATCTGATAAGAACACATCATCATCTCGAACATCGGTAATGCGAAAACCCTCTTTCATTCCTGCATTATCTACTCTAGAATCTGAACCTTCAGTTCAAGCATCTTTAGATTATTCTCTTAAGAGAAAAATTGATTCTATCGTTAGGAAACCCTCATCTTTCATAACCATGGGATCAGATGCAGAAGAGGTCACGCCTCACAGAGTTACCAGACTCTCTAAATCTAAAAGTAACCATTTTTTATCCAAAAATATCACGTCCCTCCTTGATGAGGCCACTCAAGTTGAGAAAAAGGCCACTAGTGCTAAGTTGACCGAAAAAATAACTTAATAAAGAAATTCATGTAGGACAGTGGGGAGGACAATCCACTGGAAACATTCAGACATACTAAGAATACCATAACAGTTTGGACTAATAAGAAAAAAACAGGGATGTCTAACACCGAATCACTCTCGCGTGTTTAAAAGGGAAAATTGGGCCAAATCTTCGTAAGGTAAATGCGAAGTATTTTTTGGTCATTCAAAAAATTAACTACGCGTATACATAATAACGAACTAGATTGGATACGGATGAGCTGGGGCTTCCCAGAGTCTATCAAAGTGCTAAACTGGGGACTTTGTTTCCCATTGGATCCGGAAGTAGTTCGATACTTCCATCTGATTAAGCTTTTCCCTAGCCAGCTGAATCTGAATGCATGGTACACCCTTCTAGCCAGCATCATCGCTTCCAGGCCATCTAAAATTCCATTTCCCATGGAGCAATTTGTTGTTTTTAATGTTTTATATAGGAACCACCAGATCCCCTTCGATCACTATAATATGGGGAATGACTACAAGGTAGTGAACGACCTGCTAGAGGCTGAGAAACCATGGAGGATCCAATTTTTGTTCATTAGTGGAGCCTGGGTGAATGGAAAAAAGATCAACTATCAAACAAATCTGAGTCAACTAACTAGGTATTGGAGGAGTTCAGGTACACTCCATTTATTCTTTTAGTTATATTTAACTCTCTATTGTATAGACTGAACTGATTATTGTTTACACCGAAATGGTTATTGTTTTTTTTTATCCTATAGTGCTTTCAAATATGTTTCTTGAGCACTTAGAGGATGGAAGAGCTACCCTTGCCAAATTAAACCAATAGGAATCAGAAACATAGGGGCTTGGTTTTCACAACTATTTCACTTCGGGAAACATGTTGAGATCCCATCTATGGAACACCACCAGAAGTAGAGACCTTACCTGAGAACAACTGACCACTCATCCTCTAACAGATATTATACTGAGAAGGAAAGAGGCAGATGATGGAAATCTGTAATTACCAGCCCAGAGTAAAGCTCCTATGCATCTAGACAAAATGAAGAAAAAGAAGACTGGAACGGATCCACCTCCCGAGAACCCTGAAGCAGCCAATTTAGAGAATCCTGAATGGATAAATATTGTCTTGTTGGAAGTTGTGGCTGCAACAGTCAAGGAAACTGGAGAACCGGATCAATCCTCTCAGGCTAAGAAGAGAGGTCATAAAAGGTCCAAGGAAGGTGATGACGGTAAATCAAAGAAGAAGAACAAGATCAACCTGGGGTCATAGGTAATTCTTCGGCCTCTAGTTGACAATCCTACACTACCATGTGATGCTCCTCCAGAAGTAGAGGCACCTGCTGACCCTCATTCTCCAAGGTTTCTCATGCATAACCATCCATCTATTGAAGAAGAGGTCAACCTCGATGTGTTTCGCAACATGTACTTGAGTGACCTGGATAAGGATGATTTTGAATCCTTCCCTCAGCATACTATTCCCAATGTCGTCACTTATAATGGCGAATCTTTCGAGGTGTCAAGCGAACATGACACTTTAGGTCATGCAGTTTTGGGATTTATCAGGCCAATAATGGACTTCGAGATGTAGGAGAGGGAGCAAGCTGAAAACATTGGTACTCTTATCACAGCAAACCAAAAGACCTCACTACTGCTCTGAAAAGAATTGAGGCTTTAAACAAAGAGAAGTATGATTTGGCTACTGAACTGATTAAGTCCAAGAGTTCTCAAGAGGATATCCAAACCAAATACTTCACCTCAGAAACCAATTCTTCCAATGAAATCAAAACCTTGAAGGAGCAACAAACCACCAGAACCAACATGATTGTTATTTTTAACAGAAGAGAAAGGGAAGCTAGAAAAAGCTCTCTCAGGGAAAGAAGAAGAGAATAAATCTCTAAAGGAAAATAAATCTCAAGAGATAGTTGCAGCCATAAAGAACTATGCTGCTGGGGTGGTGGATTTTCTGGAGAAAAAAAAGACGAATGGGTCAAATCGGACATGGTTATGTTATTCTATGAAATCTTTCCAAAGAGAACCCTTGGTCCTCTATGGAAATATGTACCATGCGAGGAGATACATTTCCATACCATGGTGTATAGTGATAAGCATGGTTATTAAAGTGGATATGATTCTGATGAAGGAACTGGTGAAAGCTCAAGTGCTGAAATTAAAAGTCCCAAGAAAGATAAAAGTGAAGAAAAAATCGAAGAGAACAAGCCCTAAGGTTATAATTTTATTTTGTCTTTAGAACTAAAGTCCTTGGATGGCCAAAGCATTTTGTTATCTTTTACAATCCTTGTTTTATAAACCAAATTCCTTGGATGGCCAAGGAATTTTTATGATTGTGGATCAGACTAGTTCCGATCAGGTTATAATGTCAAATCTTTCTTATGCATGAACTCTTTTTTCTTCTTATCGCTAATGTTTAAGTGTTTTTCTAATATTTCTGACTTGTTTAATAAGTGTTTAATCACTTCAACAATACCTCATTTTGAAGGATGAAAGTGTTGAATAACTCCGATCACGAGTGTTTAATAAATCTGAGTAAGTGTTGAATAAATATGTTCATCTCAAAGATACTTCATTTGTGAGCCGAGGTGTTTAATAAGTATTCAATTTATCTGATCATCTCATATTACTCACAACAATTTTGAAGAAGGTATAAGATACCATTGATTTAAAAACTAAACACCTCATTAAAACCTCACCGCGCCACCAGGGTAGGAAATAGTATGCCCCCCTAATATTTACACTGAGATATGAGAATGTAATATTTACAAGAGAGTTTTATTCTAAATATAACCTAAGATGTTTAATGTTTCATGGATGCTTCAAAACTCTGCTCTCCTTGTCTTGAAGTCTATATGTCCCTCGCCTGACTCTTTCACTTACCATATAAGGGCCTTCCAGTTCGGAGCCAGCTTTCCAAACTATTTTTCTTTAGTATGTAAAAATACCTATCTTAAGACTTTGTCTCCCAACTGGAAATCTCTTCTTTTAATCTTGGATATGAATCTGCTTTTCATTAAACCCTGATAGTGTGTTGTTCTCAAATATGCTTTGACCTTTTTTTCTTCAATCAAATCCAACTGATTCCTAACTGTCATATCATTTTCCTGTTCGGAATAGTTTTGGATCCTGAAGGATAATAGAGTAGCTTCTATGAGTTTGATTGCATCCATCCCATAAACGAGGGCAAAAGAGAATGTTTGTCTGGCAGTCCAGAGAGTAGTTCGGTATGCACATAGTACTTCTTGCAAATAACTTGGCCATTTTCCTGCAGCACCCTCCAGATTCTTTTTTAACCTCGACAAGATCGTTCGATAAGCAACTTCAACTTGCCCATTAGCCTGAGGGTAGAAAGGAGAAGAAAAACAATATTGAATTCCTCTGGAAGTGTAAAACATCTCCATGTCTTTATTATCCAACTGTGGCCTATTGTCTGTAATGATTCTCCGGGAAACTCCAAATCTGCACCTTATGTTAGATATAATAAATTTTACAATCGTCTTAGAAGTGGTTCCAACTAAGGGTGTTGCTTCTATCCACTTAGAGAAATAGTCAATTGCCACTATTATTGTTCGATACCCTTCATATGCCATGTGAAGAGGTCCAACCGAATCCAAACCCCGTCTATTAAAAGGTATGGGCTTGGATATAGACTCCATAGGAACCGCTGGAACATGAATTTCATTCCCATATCTCTGACAAGGATCACGCCTTTTAATTATATCTTTGGCATCTGTCATTATTGTTGGCCAGTGGTACCCTGCTAACAAGACTTTTCTGGTTAAGGCCTTATAGCCACAATGTGCAAAGCCTTCTCCATCGTGTAGTTCAGAAAGAACATTTTGAGATTATTCAAATCCTAAGAAACACAATAGGGGTCTGCTGAAAGATTTCTTATAAAGAACTTCTCTTAATACCAGGAACCCACGAGCCTTATATTTAATCTTCTTATCCAGGGTTTTATCTGGAGGTAAAACTCTATCAAGAATAAATTGAAAAATATCATACCTCCAGTCTTTGGGTTGAATAACAAATATGCTCATATTTTATTAATCCCTTTTACACTTCTCTTAGCTTGAATCTATTGAGGGGAATTTTTACATCAGAATCCATGGGTAGGCTTCAGAATAGGATATGGTCGTTAGAGATCCAGCCATAGTATTCTCCAATTTGGGGACATGTCGTATTGGATACCTTTAAAGCTTGCAAAAACTTCCCTTAGTATCAGCAAATATTTTATTAATTGTTCCTTCTTTGCTTCAGACTGTCCCTGAGCATGATGACTTAGTAGTTGGGAGTCACTCTTCAATCAGACTCTATTTGCCCCACATATAAGGGTTAATCTTAGACAGGCCATGGCTGCTTTATATTCTAACTCATTATTGGAGGACCTGAAACCAAAACATATATCTTGATACATAGTATCACCATAAGGAGAACTTAAAAAAATTACGGCCCCACATCCCATGGTACTAGACCCACTGTCTGTTCGGACTACCCATTCTTTCTTAGATTGGTTTGTTTTTCTTTGCTCAGAGGGCCTTTCAGTATGAAACTCTACTAAGAAACCAGCCACAACTTGAGCTTTTACTACAGTTCGGGGCGTAAAATCAATATCATAATCACCCAGGTCGGCTGACCATTTGATCATTCTGCTTGATATATCAACCTTTTGGAGAACATTCTTCAAAGAAAAAGATGTTCGGACAAAAATCGAATGAGCTTGGAAGCACGGTCTCATTTTTCTGGCTGCTATTACCAATGCCAAAGCTAACTTTTCTAACTTCAAGTATCTCTTTTCTGCTTTCAATAGACTTTTTCTTATATAATATACCAGGCGGGGTAACTATCCACTTCTCTTACTAGCACAACACTTATTGCATACTCCGACACAACTAAGTATATATAAATTTTCTCCCCCTGAATTGGTTTGAACAGCGTCTTAGGCGAAGATAAATGCTTATTGATTTCAAGGAAAGCGTGTTCACATTGTGGAGACCAATTAAAATCTTTGGCATTTCTTAATACTTGGAAAAATTGAGCACACTTGTCAGATGATCTTGAAATGAACATATTTAACGCAACCAAATGTCTGATTAGTCTTTGAACCTCTTTAGTGCTTTGAGGAGGATCCATAGCCAATAGAGAATTTAGTTGATTTGGATCAGGCTGAATCCTTTTTTCACTTATGACATAACCCAAGAACTTTCCGGATCGGACCCGAAAAATACATTTCTTCGGGTTCAATTTTAATTTGATGGCCTCTAAGTTAGAAACAATTTCTTGAAGGTCGAATATGTGTGCATCTTCCTTGAGGCTCTTCACCATCATTTCATCTATATATACTTCCATATTCCTGCCAATTTGACTAGCAAAGGTTTTATTTACTAACCTTTGATAAGTGGCCCCAACATTTTTTAATCCAAATGGCATCATTTTGTCATTCTTTTTCTTAACCAAAACAGGGTTGGCAGTCCACAATGGGTACTAAGATTATTTGATGTGGCTCATTTTGATCAACTGGTCAACTTCTTGCACAATCACATCTATTTTTTCTTTGTAAAACTGGTCTAACATCAGTTCGAGCTGACAACTTATGAAAAATTACCTCAGCGAGTACTCCGGTTACATCATCATTGCACTATGAAAACACATGTAAATTGTTCGATAAGAAAGACAATAGCCTTTGTTTCAAACTTGGTGGCAACTAAGTACCCATCTTAACATTTTTGCCATTGGCCAGACAATGGACTTCAACTTCTTCTATAGGTATTATAACACTAGGAACCTCCATTGGTTCATCAATTTCATTCTTATTGGTGGAAAGAGCCAATAGCTGTTATTCTTTGTTAACTTTGACTTCCTCCAAAGACTTCGAGACAAGAGCTGTTACTTAGCATTCTCTAGCTACCTTTTGATTGCTTCAGACAACACCCACTTGTGCACCCACAACATACTTTAAGCAATGATGGACAGTAGAGAGTACAACATGCATCATGGAGAGCCAAGATCTCCCAAATATAGCATATTAAGATGTTGGGCAGTCAACCACAACAAACAATACCTTCACCATTTTCTTGAGAGACCCTTTGCACAGCAATACTTCCTCCTCAAATTCTCCAATTACATCTGTCGAAAACTCCCAGTGAATCCCACAATAGTTCTGTTTGAACGTTGAATAAACGAGGGATTTCTCATCTGTTTATAGGTATACAAAAACAATATGTTGGCCAAACTGCCTATGTCAATTAGGATTAGACGTACATCATTTCCTCTTATTGATGACCGTATCACCAATGCGTCTTCATGAGGCCATGCAATATCTCTCAGGTCATCCTCATCAAAAACTATAAAAGGAGCTGAAGTTTGGTATAGATGTGTGGACATTCTCCCATCCAATTGAGTAGTCAAGTTGTTGGCATGCCTTTTTCTTGAACAATTTGAAGGTACTGTCACAGTATCCCCCCCAAATATGATTAAAGACTCAAAATATTTAACCAAAGCGAAAATAATAGCAGTTTTGTCCACTATCACCCCTACCTGATTTCGACCCGGATCCGGATCAAGGTACTCATAATCCACATCAAGCCTTTCAATAATCACCATGGTATCCTCCTGTCTGGACGTTCCAGGAGCTATCGAAGGAGTCTTTTGGGGAGTATTGGTGCTAGATGGTGCGTTATCTGGCCTGATGCCCCCTTGTTTTTTAACATAAGCCCCCAATTTACCCCTTTCAATAAGATTATGCACCTCTTGTTTTAATGCTATGCAATCATGGGTATCGTGTCCCAGGTCGTTATGATATTTGCATAAACGGGTACTCCGGGTTTTCTTAGGAGACTGTAATGCAGCCGACCTTCTAAAGTGTACATTATTTTTAGTTTTATCATATATCGTAGCCACAATTTCTCCCAATTTAGCAAACCATTCAGGTTGAACCCAAGGTCCCCTTTTATTTCTAACCTGTTGGTTTTGGTTGGACTGATTATGCCTGGGCCGATGAGACCCCTGCCCAGTTTCCTTTGATCTGTAACTGGACTAGGTAGTTGTTTGAGGTGTTGATGCTATAGTTGTAGATCTGACCTAGCGAGACACTCTAGATTTCTTAGTCCCTTCAACATTAATTTGTTTTCCGACTTGATTCAACAGTCCTCCAAAGGTCATAGCTTTCTTCCGGGTTACAGAATCAACTAAGTTACTCGGACTCAAGCCCTGCCTCAAAAAGGCAATCATAACTTGTTCAAAGTAGTCAACCAATCTATTTTTCGTATTTACAAACCTACTAATGTATTCTTTTAATGAGTCGTTTGGTTCTTTGTCACAATAGATAATTGTGTCACCATTAGCCTTATTCCGTGCGTCCAACAAATTGCCTCCAGAACGCAACCCAAAATATATAAAAAAAACATTTATGGATCCCTGAGGGAGACTATTATACCATTTGAGGGCACTTCCCTTAGAGGTTTGAGAGAAAGCCATACATAGTAGCTTGTCATCATCATGAAGTTTTTTAAATTGTTCAAGATGATTGTTCGAATCTTTGCTTCCATCATACTTTACCATATTGGAACTATCAAATCTTTTAGGAAGATGTCTGGAAATTATTTTTGAAGGCAAATATGATTGCCTCCAATTTTTCCTATGATTAAATACAGTATCCTTATTCGAAGTAGCAAAAATGTCGGGTTCAGATTGGAAAGAAAATGGATCAATCCACAAACGGTCAATATATTGATTAGCTGATCCCTTTATTTTCCCCTGATACTTTTTGAGCCTACCATGCATATCCCTTTTTCTCGAATGCTTCTTGGTCAGCCTTATTTTCTTCTTTAATCGACCTTCATCACTACTGGATGAGACTGACTCCTCAAGTTCTGAATCATTAGATGAACCGATAGAGGACTCCGACGTGGACTCTTCATTCGTTTGGATTGATGTATTTTATTGGAGCTGAGGTGAGTCTTTATAAACTACTCATTTTCACCAGGATTATCAGTAGGGTGGAGCACTAACGCACCAGACTTTTCTTTAATTCTTTTTTTTCTTAGTTCTGAGCCCTTAAAGCTTCAATTGTAACCCTTAGTTGATCACCTTCTTCTTGCATGGACTGTTTTTCATTGCCATTATAATTAACATGGGACACAATAGTGTTCTCATTATTATTATTTTCACTCCTTCCACCTCCGGAGATGGAGACTTTTGTACATATGAATCCATCCGAATTGGTTTTTTTTACTGGTTTTAAATCTGTAATTCAGGTACCTTCGCCTCCCACTGTGGTCGCCAATTTGGTGAGGATAATTTGTGGTTGGAGGGTATTTTAGGGAGTTTATGAGTTGAATCTAATCTTTTGGGTAGTGAGTAGTGAAATAAAGGAGGTATATGCTTGTATTTAATGTTTTGGAAAAAGTCCAACCAATTTAATGAAGTTGGCTTGGGTATTTATAATAAAAAATTTACCCATGGGCCTTATGGGTCGGACCCTAGATCCGGTTCAATGTTAGCACACAGTTGAGTCATGTATTGATTGGTCGGATTGTTCTTAATTTGTGTGGTCCAAGATGTACCCGAACTGCCCCTCCGTTTTCACAGGAGTGTTCTTCCAAAAATATCTGACCCTATCAAATGGTAATACATAAATTCTAAGCCATCGTCAATCATTGACTTCAACCGTATCTTTTCTACCAACTTCTTTCACTCTTTAAAAACATCAAATATTTCATTTGTTCTTCAACAGTATAACCTATACTTTCTTGGAACAGTCATCAACCTGAGGAATACAATACATATCACTTTTTATTGTAGGATGCCTTATATGTCCCTGAATGTTAAAATGAACATATCCAAGCACGTTACAAGTTGAATGATTGTTTATCAGGAACTTAACGCCCTTACTTTTACCCAGCACACACTCCTCACAAAATCCTAGCTTTTGAACTTTATCACCACCCAAAAGATCTTGTTTGCTAAGTTCATTTAACTATTTATCACTCAATTTATAACCTCATATGTCACATCTTAGTTGAATCTCTCTCAGCACAAGACATACTTCCTACCACTATAGATCCTTAAAAAACTAGTACCCTTATAATTATATATTTTCTCATATAATATTCCAATAGAAAGAATGTTATGTTTAACTTTAAGGACATACTTCACATTCATTATGACTCTCTCAAGTCTTATAGACCATTTGAGTCAAATACTTCATATTTATTTCACATCACATGACTAATCATTCCATAGTATGACATTGTCACCATCAAAATCATTGAGGTCTTTAAACCGTCTTTGCTAAAAATTATGTAGAATGAAACTTTTGAGTCCAAAACCACTTATTATAGTACGTACAAGAAGAAGTCATTAGTACATTAGTATATTCATAATTATCCAAATCATTCAGGCATCTTCAACTTCAAACTTCTGATGATTATCTATCTTCTTCATTTCAGGATAATTCCTCATAATGTGACATTTTTTCTTACAAAACCAACCTTCCAATCTATAACCATCGGTCATCCTATTATATTTGGATTTCAAGGTTTTTTTAGTATTTGATTCTCTCATTCCAAGCCTTACTCTTACACTCAATCCTTGTTCTTCCGAGTCATTCTTCCAACCGGTCTTCCTTTGAACATCTTTTGAATTCATAACACTTTTTACTTTGAAGATCACAAATGACTATTCTATGGAGCATGATGTCAACAAAATGTTCATAAAAATATAATTTATTTTTCCTTATCTTTAACCTTGAATCCAATTATATTCAAATTAAGAATGAGTCTATTAAAAATCATCAAAGTGTCTTTAAATCTCCTTATTATCAATTGTTAGCGTATATATCTACTTATTGAGATATAATTTATTAGCCAATGATTTCTTCATATAAATGTCTTCCAACCTATTACAAACCCACATAACTCTAGACTCTACAAACACCTCCTGAAGTGCATTATCTCCCAAACTCAAGATCAGAGCACAATGGGCCTTGGATATCACTTCAGCATATTTCATTATATACACCTTCTTTAAAGATTCATCACCAATGAAAGCAAAAATAACCTTCTATATAAAGAACACTTTGATCTTAATTTTCAAGAAATTAAAGTCATTATTCTTAGGTGTTATTTCGTTGAATATTTTAACTATTCAAATAGTTATAAGTTTTATGATCATTCCACTAATAGTATTTTTAGGACGCGGACAATAAAGTTTCTAGAGGTTATTAAGTTTGCGGAGATGAATTCAAGAACAAATTTTTATTTTGAGCAAGAATTTATAGATATTCATAAAGGTTCTAATAAGGATAAGTAAGTCAACAAGCTGACAAATTGGTCCAAAATAAGGTTGTTGGTGGATTGATGATCAAAGATACAATGGTCATGCGGCCAACATATTGGACCAAATGAGGTTGTTGGTGGATTGATTCTTAGGTATCAGATGATTAGTTTTAATTTCAGTCGTTGAAGTCTTATTAGAACATGAAGTCATTCAAGATGAATATTGTGTCCATAAAAGGAACAAAACAAAATTATTTAGGTCAGTTCAAACTTAAGTTCATCAAGAAAGAGCAAATTTAATAAGTGATGTAGCGAAGATTGCGGATAAACTGGTTTCTTGGTCAGGTATCGGAATTAGGTGAAATAGGTACTCAAATCGAAGATTTCGACGAGACCGTAAGATTTCAAAACTGTGACTTGTCACAAAGTTTAATACCCAAATTCGACCTCTAAAACCTTCGAAAATCAGTTTTCATATTTAGACGTTATTTTATTTATTTGTTTTAGTTTCTAGACATTTATGTAATTTTCTTTATTTGATATTAGGGTTTTGGATAGATGCTATATAAAGCATCCTATACCTTATTTTGTCGTCAGACTATTTTGATTAAATAAAAAACTAAATTAGGGTTTTATCCCTCTTTTAAGCTTCTGCTACGTTTCACTCTCCATCATAGTGGTATCAGACACAGGCAATCCTGCGCGATGGTCCGAGCAAGAATCAGCGGTCGCGGTGGTCCTAGAGTGACTCGATATACTAGTGATGTAGATGATCGTGAAGACGCTGACCTACGCCGTCAGGTAGCCGATCTGACCCGGCAGGTGGCTGTTCTTACCGCCAAGCAACAAAGCACGGAGGTTGAAGGTATGGTTAACCCTTTTGGGGAGGGGAGCGACCAGACTACTTCTAACCCACGCCGCTGGGAGCTTGGGTTCAAGATAGACGTCCCGGATTTCGATGGCAGCCTTAAGGCGGAGGCACTTATCGACTGGCTATCACAGATTGAGGAAGTCCTGGACTTCAAGGAGGTCCCGGAGGAGAGAAGAGTTGCATTGGTCGCCATCCACCTACGCGGTAGGGCACAGGCTTGGTGGCAGCAGGTGAAGCAGAACCGCGCGCGTGAAGGTAAGGATAAAGTCCAGAGTTGGGAGAAATTCAAAAGAAAACTCCGCAAGGCTTTCCTTCCCTACAACTTCGAGCGGGAACTCTACCAGCGAATGCAAAATCTTCGTCAGGGACCCAGATCTGTTGATGAATATACCGAAGAATTTTATCAGCAGCTGGCTCGCACAGATGTGACCGAGTCGCCGCACCAGCGGGTCTCCCGCTATATTGGCGGGCTACGCCTCCAGCTTCAAGACACGCTGAATATGTTCGATCCATCCTCTGTTTCCGAAGCCCATCGGCGTGCCCTCCAGGCAGAAAAGCAGTCGGCTCGCCGGACCCAGACCGGCGTACGGACCGGTGCTCCTTCAGGGATTTTGGCGTCCAAGCCAGTTCTCCGTCCAACCCCTGATCCGATCCCTCCTGGGCGCGGTGCGCCAAGCCGTTCTTCAAGCAATTTAAGTTGCTATGGCTGTGGCGAGTTAGGGCATCGTCACGTAGAGTGTCCAAATGCTGCGGGTGCTAGGGGTCTTTTCTCTCAGGAGGCGTTTGAACCTAATCCCATTGTGCTTGATGGCCCTCCGAAATTTGATATCTATGATGATGATATGGCGGAGGTTACGGCGGAGGTTGTGAAAGGTGATGTTGGTGCAGTTCTGATAAATGATATGGAAGACGATCCGATTTATGATGTATACGGTGATGAGGAAGAAGACGATCCGATTAATAATGTAGACGATGATATTTGGATAACACCGGAAAAAATCGCATCTTCTTTCGACAAGGTAAAAAATAATTCTTTCTCTACTCCTAAAAACACCAGAGGATCTAGAGCTAAGGATAAAGACACAAAACCTTTTACACTATTTTTTTCATCGAAAAACAAAGAATTAATTTCGAATTCAAGTTTCTCTTCTTGTCCTACGGATGAATCGGTGGATAAAAGATATGATATCCAGTATACCCTCTCCAACTCAAAACCAAAAATAAAAAATAAAAGAAAATATATCAGTGGAGCCAATAGAGAACAAAGATTCAGAAGGTTACGGGTTCGAATAGAGAACAAAGTTTCAGAAGGGTACGGGTTCTTACCATTGTTCTTGCCACCAACCAAACCGTCTGGGACCAATAGAGAACAAAGATTCAGAAGGGTACGGGTTCGAAAACGAGGAAAACGCACACAGGGTAGACGAACACAGACAAAACAAACTGGCGTCATTAATGAGGCTCTCACAAAATACTCCAACCAGTACGAAGCTGAAAAAGGTAAGCCGAAATCATATGGTCTGTCCGATTTCACTCTTTTCTCTAGCGTTTCCGATCCCAATTCGGGTTATATGTATCGCCATGCTTATGTTCTTAGAAGTGTTGACACTTTGATGTTACATGAATCGATTACATTCAATAGTAATTGTAATTGTGATACACGATTGGGTTGGAATGGTTATATGAAGATTACGGATTCTGTGAGCTCTAAAATCGGGTCTTCACTGGATGACATCGTTGTGTTTCGTTCTTATTCTTGTGCACCTAAGATATTTGATGAAATGTCCAAAAGAGACAGTTTCGTGGTCGATATGTATGCTAAGTATGGGATAGAAATTTTGGGTTTCAAGAGATTGGAGGCTTCTGCTATCACACGATATTGCAGGTTTTTGCTGTTCGGTTCTTTCGATGCTGACTTGGATGCTATAACTCGGGGTTTCCATAGCATGGGAGTTGAGTCAGTCACTTCCGAATGTCGTAGTGCAGTTCATCCAATGTTTCCACGTTTTGAATTCGAGGTCGAATTCTTTCCAACCGGGGAAGGATGATGTAGCGAAGATTGCGGATAAACTGGTTTCTTGGTCAGGTATCGGAATTAGGTGAAATAGGTACTCAAATCGAAGATTTCGACGAGACCGTAAGATTTCAAAACTGTGACTTGTCACAAAGTTTAATACCCAAATTCGACCTCTAAAACCTTCGAAAATCAGTTTTCATATTTAGACGTTATTTTATTTATTTGTTTTAGTTTCTAGACATTTATGTAATTTTCTTTATTTGATATTAGGGTTTTGGATAGATGCTATATAAAGCATCCTATACCTTATTTTGTCGTCAGACTATTTTGATTAAATAAAAAACTAAATTAGGGTTTTATCCCTCTTTTAAGCTTCTGCTACGTTTCACTCTCCATCAATAAGGCTTTGAAGTATATCCAATATGGTTAGGAAGAACATTATATCTTTAGATAATAAATGTATCTTCAAAAAATAAAGATTCGCGGGGGTAAGGGCAAACTATTTGTCGTGTTTCTATGAAATCATGAAAAGTCATGATTCTCAGTTGTGGATCAACGTTATAAATGAAGAGTTTAAATCAATGAAAGATAACCCGTTATATGAGCTTTTTCCATTACCTGAAAAGAAAAAGAAGATTGATGGTAAGTGGGCTTACAAACCTAAACAAAATTTTATGGCTAATGTGGGAAGACATAAAATGTGTATTGTAGTGAAATGTTATACTCAACATGTAGGTATAGGTATTAGAGAGAACGTGTCTCATTTGGTTTTTGGATGAACTCGGTTAAGGACTATGGTTATTAAAGTTTCAGGGAGTAAGTTTAAAATTTTAGTACACCCTTGAATACCTTTATTAAAAAATAGAACAAATTGAAGTGCAAGTCGATATACAATGACAAACTTTGAGACTAACGAACTGCATAAGTTAATATATGTTTTGTCAGTGAGGAATCTGATTTATGCTCAAATTTATGCAAGGTATGATATTTTATGTGTTGTCGGGTTATTGGAAAGTTATGTAAGTAGTTCGGGGATGAACCCTTAGAAAGCGGTAAAAATGGACTCTCTGGTATAAGAAACAAACAAAAGAACACATATTGACATATAAGAAGTCGGGATGATCTGGAGATAAATGAGTATTCTGTCTCATAATTTTAATAGGTTGTGTAGACACATTTGGTAGCATGTTAGGCAAAATAATCTATTAGTTAGATATACTACATTCTGAAAAATGTAAATTTACATTAGTTACATCTTCTATATGTCAGTGTAATTTATTTAATGTTTTAATATAACAATTAAGCCAGTGCAGAAAGGAAAGAAAATACCATAAGAGTATGATATGACAATAATTCTACAATTAAGTAGTATGATATTATCTAAGTACAAACACAAACACAGACACACACATATATATAGAGCACATCGGTATTCATAAAAGCATATCATCTTACTAAAGTAACATTACCTACGATATTTAAGGAACAAATCATTAGGATATGTCTTGTTTGATTAAAATATCATTGATTTAGGTAGGATTTTTGTAATGAAACCCGATATATACTTACAATTTAATTGTATACATTTTGTATTATTGCAACATATGGCTCAATTAAAGTTTATGGACATCTGTAACTCATTTGAGTAGATATTCAGTAAGATAGAACCATTTAAGAATAAATATATGGGATTGCACTTTATATTATTATGATGTTACACACCGTAATAGATACATGTAATTTAACTAATGGTGTAATATGATTATTATTGCGTCTATTTGTTCACATTGTGAGGAAAATGTGTTTAGTCATTTATCGTTCATTGATCATGTGCGGGGCTGTTCAGTTCGCCTATTGATAATAGAATCAATACGTCCATTAAAGTAAATATATCATTTAGTAGCATATGACGATTCAAGTGGAAGATTGTTGAATTTTTTTTGGATATGTATGCTAATGATGTATTTGGGCATTGTCATAAGTCTATCCAATTAACAAATAGTCGAATTAATATATAATTAAATAGGCTAAGAACCTTGGTTAGTCATCGGAGTGGTCACTTGTGTCAAAACAGCCACTGAATATATTTGTATCAAAACAATCACTCTGTGTTGGTTTTTTTTACCTTCATGGTCACCCGCACTGACCATAAATGCAAATAAAAGACCAACAATAGTGACCATAGATGCAAGGATGTGGACGTTTTGATATACATGTAAAATAAGTGATTTTTTTTTAAACAAGTGACCAATTCGGGTGACTAATAATGGTTTTTAGCCAATTAAGTAAGAATTGAACTAATACGTGAAAACGCATTATTAGTATAGAAACTGGGTTGAATTTGGAATACGTAAAGGATTAAGACCAAATATCAAGATTTGAAACTGAAGTGAAAAGCTCGTGGACTAAATTAATGGAAATTAATTTAGTGGGTTACGGTACCTAATCACGAAGCGAAATATAGAAATATGATGTAATTAGGTTTGAGCTTCTAATCTAGTTTCATCGTCTATAAATAAGAGCTGCAGGTAATAGATTCATTCACTATTACTCAAAATTTTATACATTTTTTGTGATTAGATGATACACAAAATTCTAAATTTGAACTTCCAAAAATTTTGTGTTCTACAAAATTGGAGGTACGCTAAATCAAAAAAAAAATTAAAAAAAGATGATTAAAAAATCTGTGTACTTATTTACCGGAAACCATTGTTGCTAATATGAACAACCTTATAAATACAATTTTGTTTTTGTTGGATTTTGTATGGGCGTTTTTTTGGATTTATACGAACATAGTCAATGAACTTACCATCAGGATCTGAAATATGAGTTCCAAATTTCTGAAAAGGGGTACGGGAAAAACGACCAAAGCGATTAGAAAACAAGAATGAAAGGAAGTAAGCTCAAAAACCAACGCTCTTTATATGCAGTTAGATCGAACTACTTTCTTTTTATCAGTGACTATGAAACGAACAACTAATTATACTAATGTTGTTAAAAATAAAAATAAACATAAACATGGTAGCAAGAAGTACTAACTGATTCACCTACGATAATGATTTTTGTTTATGAACTCTAATTAGTATGATTTAAGAATTAGGTGACAGACCATTCATCCAATTTTTCTCCGGTTGAAAATGGAAAGCTGTTCTTCGCCAAGAAAACATAGCATTGGTCCAATTATACAAAAACATCGAGAAAAAATATATCTATAGATATAGATAAACTCTAATTATCTATAGATAAACTATATTGGCTAATGGGCTTAGGCCTTATATCTCTAACAATAACTACTTATTTGTTTAGTTAGGTTAACATATTCTATTAAATGAACGATTTAAAAAAAAATATCACTCATATCCGAATTTCTTTTATCCGGGTTTAATAAGAATCATCCACTATGAGCCGAAGCATTAGCCAAAATCAGTGAACATCGGTCAATAGGTTGCAGGAGGTAATCAAATTTTCGGCTCTATACTCTTTCAAACACAAAAGTAGTAAGTAGGGACATAAAGTGAATCTAACGCACTACAAGAAATTTAAAGTGGTTTGAATCGTAGAGAAATTCTACATCCGCGGACAATAGAAACAATATATATGAGGTTACAAGAAAACTTCAAATACCTAACACTCAACCACTTTTCTTTTGTTAGAAAGCGCTCACGACTTACAAAAGAGATTATGAACAACATCATCTCTTAATCAACGACACATATCTTTGATCCATTCGGAATCTTCTCATACAAGTGCTCATATTTCTTCTACGAACAAATAAGCATGTCCAAAAGTCTTCGGCCACCGGTTACTACACCTTCGGTCCAACAGGAGTTTAACCTGCATCTTCCATTCTAGTCGTAACAAATAATAAGCTTGTCTTCGGCTATGCTCAACTCTTAGGTTCCATTAGACTTCTATATACCTAAGTCCAACTGAGCTTCTAAATTCGTACAGAGTTATCTGTTTCAACTCTTTAAGTCTCATACAAGATCATAGTCCTTTCATGAACATAGAGAGTCAATAAGTTCAACTCCTTAAGGTTTAACCGAACTACACCAATCACATTTATCAAACTTCAGCAATTAGTTCCTAACTTTCGACACCTAGTTCCTGCTTCAACATTTAGTTTCATCTTCAGCCCTTAGTCCTCGACACTTAGTTTCAACTTCAACACTAACTTCCCATTTCAAAACTTAGTTCCAGCTTCACTATACATATAAAAGATATAGTTTCAGCACCAAGTTACAGTACTCGATACTAAGTTATAACTTACGCACCAAGTTACATCCTTCGGTACCAAGTCACAGCCTTCCGCAGTGATCTTGTTGCAATCACTTTGAGCCTATTTTTACAAATTTATCCACATAGGCTCAAGTGACTCCGACATATGTTACCTCGCTGCTCGAACTAATCACTAGAGATAAATTATTCGCCTGAATATTCGGAGCGTTCAAGTCCCATGTAAGTATGTGAATTGTATCGATGTAAACCTTCCTATGGACCAGTCTCATGACCTCTTACATCCAAGAAAATAGCAGTAACATCCATCTGACCTATCAAGATCAGATTAAACAACATATAGCCAATTGTCGTCTCTTTGTTTCTCTACAATTTGAATATCTGAAACCTTTAACCCATTAAACTTACAATCAAGACCTAATCCTTGCAGTTGTTGAAATTCCTTTGCAAAGACCTAACCTAAAACCATCTTGAAAACAACTTTGGGAAAAGCATCATCAGTCTTTATTTTATGTTCAAACTTCACATAAACTCCAGCTCCACATTTGGCACTGAAAGTTTAGGGGATTATGTTTTAAATAATTTCAGTTGTCCCAACAACTTATTCACTTAATCTCTTTCTAAGTGCACGTGTCAAAATCATATACCTTACTCACAATAAGGTCCGGTTTAACTTCTCAGCCTTCTATGATTGATATTACTGCTCAAGCTTATGCGCCTAGACATGCCAAGTTTAAAAAAATAGTTAGTGAATGGTTCATCCACTAATACGATGAGTCTTAAACCTCTTTAGGTATTTCTTAGTTTGAATCTCCACTTGCTTTTGCAAGCCCTTAATATCTTCCAGTCATATCTCAGTAGAATTATTCCCAACACTAGATGCACCTTCAACTATGGACCCATCCATAACTAAAACACTATCAGTTTGTCTACCCTCCATTACAAAATGTGAGTCTTACAAGACTATAAGTCTGTCATCTCCACCTTTATACTCAAACCTCTTCTCATCTAATATTTCTATAAACATAAGGTTGTATTTATGTTCAAAGACATTTCTTACATTTGTTAAAATTCTCTCAAGTCTAGTGTATTGCTTGAACCTAATACTCTTCTTTTTCTAACATAACCTTGCCATTTTCAAACACTCTCACGTCTTGAAACCAATTCTTATTGGAAATCATATTGAATGACATTCTAAATGGATACACCAATTTTTACAATACATGAAATATGACATCACTAGACCATTATCATATTCAGAGTCATCCAAAACCATTATATCATCTCCAATTTTGACATTTATATAACTTTGTTATCCTATTCTTAAGGTAGTTTCTAAATATATCCTTATTCTAAAAACACCAAAATTTCACCCTAAAACCAACATCTTTCTTGATTGAATTTATCAATTCAATCCTACCTCTCACACTTAATACTAGGTCGTCATACTCATTCTTCATAACTAACTTCCTTTGAAGATCCTTGGAGTTTAAAACACTTTTAACTTTGGGGATCGTGAAGGACTCTTTGTAATAGAGGACGATGCCAACAAAGTGCTCATATATTTTTGGCAGAGAAATAAAAAGGATTATTGCTTGATCGTCATCTTTTACCTTGAAACCATTTGCATTCAAATGAAGAATTATTTTATTGAAATCATCGAATAGTCTACGGATCTCCTTACCACCATTCACCTGTAATGTATACATCTTCTTATTAAGTTACAACACGTTTGCCAAATATTTATTCATGTAAATAATTTCAAGCTTAATCCAAATCCTCATGGTCGAAGACTTTCAAACACCTCTGAATCACCTCGTCCCTCAAGCTCAAGATCAGAGCACTATGGGCCTCGGACACCACTTCAACATCAATCTTCTTTGTATATTTCTCATCAACTGCAACATAAAGTCCCATATGTACAAATAATTCTCTAACTTTAATTGTTTATATATTAAAATAATTATCTTCTATGAATTTATCAAATTCAAAATTCATATAATCTATCTTTATTATTGTTTTTTATTTTTCAATGAGAACCAAGTCTTTACACTAAATATTTAAAATGATCTTCATCATTTTACCTTGTATTAATCACAAACAACAATATTGTTTATAGATTCACTACACCATTTGTTAGGTAAATCAACAATATCTTAATAAGATCTGACCCATACCTAATAAGAACCACCCAAGCTGAACCTTAACCATTATAAAACAAAGAAATTGATGAAGTTAGTGAACCCCTTCCATAGACTACATGAGGTAAACAGAGCTTCAACCCTCTGAATGTTTCAAAAAAAAGTTAACAAGAAGGAACAAAACATAAATCAAACACACAACAAGATATTTAACATTGTTCGGATTGTGAAGAAATCATACATCCACGAGCAACAAACAAATTATATATAGGAGGTTACAATAAGACTTTTTAAATACTAAACACTCAACCATCCATATTTTCTTATAATATACTCACAACTTACAAAATGAACCATGGATCTCAAAGTATCTCTTCAAGTGTTAATCTACATTTCACTATACTCTATAATACAAGACAACCCGAAGAACTTTCTCTCACTAAAAAATCTTCAAGTCTTAGATCCACATAACAAAGCTTCAATATTCTCTTTCACATTATATAGAATCAAAGTTGTGCATCAAAGAACACCTGAATCACAATAGTGCTCTGATAAGTACATAACATATCCAGCCATATCAGGAAACATCTCGTGCTACACTGACACAAATACAGTTGTCAAATAGTGCAATACTTCATGATGCAAGTTGTCGGCTTGTTCATGCGTGTACTTTTATATATTCTCTTAAAATGCACACTCTATATCAATCATATTAATTGATAAAATACATATTTCATCCATTCATAATTTTCTCATACAAGTGGTCATGTCCCTATCACATAAAAGCATATCCAGAAGTCTTCGGCCATCAGTTACTACACTTTCGGTCCATTAGAAGTTTAACCTACATCTTCGGTTCCAGTAGTAACAAGTAATATGCTTGTATTTAGATATTCTCAACTTTTAGGTTTCTATAGACTTCTCTGCACCTAAGTACGACTAAGCATCCATTCACACAAAGAGTCAGCAACTCTAGTTACTTAAATTTTAGCTAAATCACTTTCGGTCCTTAAGGTCTAGTTGAACTACACCAATCATATTTATCTAGTTTGAATACTTAGTTCCAGCTTCGGTACCTAGTTCTATCTTTAGCACTTAATTTCTGATTCATCGTTTAGTTTTAGTCGTCAACACCTAGTTCCAGTTTGAACCGTTAGTTCTAGCTTCAGCATAGAGCTTCAACTCTAAGTTACAACTTTAACACAAAGTTTCAAAAAAAAATTATAACTTAAACACTAAGTTATAAATTCAACACCAAGTTTTAACCTTCAGCACCAAATTATAGCCTTGCGGGAAGTGATCTTGTCGTAGTAACTTTAAGCCTATAATTTACAATATTAAACTAGTAGCTAAAATTGATAAAATATAACATATTTGATCTTTCATATTAATTTCATATATTTATTAAGAAGAGAAGCATTATTGGTTACCTCAACATAATCAACAATAATAATGAATATTATCATTTTTCAAAGAACTTGTGACGCTTTGTTTGATTTTAGGATACTCGATTGTGATAAGTAAAGTGGTTAAATTGTGCTTTCATCTCTTTGAACTCTGTTTTTAAAATTTTAAGCTCCCAACGAGCACGTAAAGCCTTCAGAAGTAATCTAGATCATAACCGATGCATCTTAAGAAGATAAATCTTTTTATTTGCCTTTATAATTCATAATAGTTATACCTTTTTTAACGAAAGCCTTTATAGTGGTAAAATATAATACATATATATATATAATGGTAAATAATTTCTTCAATTAAAGTAATGAAAAGGGTTTTGAATAAGAAAAGAATTACTTGATTTATACTATTCTCCTATTGTAATGCATTCAAACAATTATATAAAATGCTACCTTAATTATTATTATTTTCTTTATTCATTTTGTGATCATACGTTAGATAGAGAAATAATTTGAAAGATAAAAAACTTATATCATTTAAAGACCGAAGGCAACATGCAGATTTCTTCACAAAATCTCAGTTGGTATCTCACCTTCATTTTATGTGTGACAAACTCTGAATGTTTATTACTATTGCATTATGAGTTTAAGGGAGAATGTTAACAATATAGTTTATTAGTTATTTGGACCACTACGCCAATAGGATATTACTTTATATATTGTGACTTAAAATCTTTGTAAGATACACAATATTAATCAATACAACCATAGTCATCTTTTGTTTCTCTTGTTCTTTAGATAGATTACCCAAATTCATGATCAAGTCAAACAATTTTGGCTAATGTTAGTATTCCTACACTAAAATCAATTTAGACATTTCTATATTTTATTAAAATTTTAACTCTAAAAGTTCATACTCATAAGTTTAAGAGAATTTTATATAGTTGGAATGATATAAAACATTATAGTAATATACACATTCAGAAGAGATAGTCTATGGACATATACGTTGGTAAAATTCCACTCACATGAAAGAACGAAACAAAACTGGATTGATTTGTTATCACACATAAGAAATATTGGCATTTGGAACACATCGTATAATCTTGATAACTCAATGGTTAAGTTTATCAAAATATAGTCAAAACTAAAGAATATTTTTCTCGTGAACATTTATTCATCAATGGCTCGGGCTTTAGATTATTTTTATGTGCATGAAAAGTATTCTACTTGAACTCCTAAAAAATAATAAGGCTCGCAAATATTTCTTCCCTATCCATACTCCCTGATAAATAGATCTAGTGACGGAACAAAATGCCTTGTTGATCGAAGCTCTTTACGGCTATCGACTAATTGGAATTTAAGGAAATAAGTAGAAATAAGGGTTCGTGGATCAATTGTTTGCTGATTATGATAGAAGATGGGTGGTTAATGGAAATGAGGATCCCTTTCAATAAATTAGTATAGAGCTAGGTTAAATTCACAAGCAAACATGTAATAAGGGACCATAAAAATCTATATATCCATCCATTCATCAACCTAGTAAAATTAACATGTTTGGCAATAGAATTGAAATTGTAATTTAGGGAAAAAACTCTTTGATATCATTAATATGAGGGGTTCGGAAAACATATGATCGTAGATAAATACCTTAACATGTGTGGGTGTATGGTAGATGTAGCCAAGTGGATCAATGTTGTAGATTATGAATCCATGCCGCGCAGGTTTAGTCCTCATTGTTTGTCCATTAATAAACAAAACATTTGTTATAGAGACAAAAAAACACCTAGAAATGTGGTGTGCTCTTGAAGCTTTTTTTAAGAGAAGAAAAATGTAAAGGAACTTTACGAAAAATGATCATTCACATCACGAATAAAAGTTATTATAGTTTTTGTTGGTGCTTCTAGTTTTATTTTGAAAAAAGAGGTTGGGTTCGTGTTCAGTATACTAAGGTACAATATGCGATCTAATTAGAATATTGGATGGATAATAAACTTCACTCATCACATGCTTTTGAAGTATATCGTCTCTCAGTTGTTTCTATTATAAAGGGCTTCGCCGGTGAAGCCAAATATATTGTGGATCGTTCATGTAGATTAGTTTGAGCTCACTTGGTGAGATTGACATAGTATGAAGAGTGGCTAGTTATTAGACTCATTCTTCGTGTTTGACGTTTATGTATTTGATATAAGGGAAGAATCATGTTTGTTATTTATTGTTTCATTTGATTTGCTCATGGCACTAAACTAAACTCTTAAAATTTTAGCAAGGAAAGAATATTTGTTTTGTAATTATAACAGTTTCCTACTAAATGGAACTTATTGGTTTGAGCAGGTTATACAACACATATAAAAGAAATAGTTTTCAACTTAGAGGGAATTGTCTCTAAAACTGCTAGTCAACAAAAACGCAAGAATTTTTTTTCAAGATTAAAGAGATTTCACTTTAACCCTTCCATTTAACACATATTGGATCTCATATTAAACCTTTCACTTAACACATATGCTGAGAAAGATTTTCAAGACAAAGAGAGTTCACTCTAACCTTTCCACTCAACACAAACTGAGACAAATATTTTGAAGTTAAAGAAAGCTTACTCTGAACTGCCAATTCAACATAGATGAAAGGACAAGTTTTTAAAATAAAAGGAGCTCACTCTAAACTTTCAGTTCAACATAAATGGAAGAAAATGTTTTCATGTTAAATGGGGCTCACTCTAAACCTTTCATTTAATACCGATAAAAATAAAGGTTTTTAAGATAAAAAAGCTCACTCCAAATATTCCATTCAATACATATAAAAGATTACTTTTTCAATATTTAAAGAAGCTTATCCAAAATTAGATATGAGGCATTACAATTTGTGATAAGCTAAGGGTGGTAAGTTAAGATCAGCATACGTTTTTCCAAGTAATTACAGATAAAACTTATCATAAATTGTAGTAAAAGAAAAATAAACCATAACAAGAAGGATAACAAAATCAATTCAAGTTTCGTGGAAACAAAGGTATGTCAAGTTCTGAACAAAAGAAAATACAATCACGGAACCATATGCCTTCCCAAAAAAAGTACAACGAAGCCTAAAAAGGTAAACAAACTAACAACAAAGGTAACATGTGCATCTTACATAACAAATAAAAACCTCAATGGTCTGAAAAGATCATCTAGTTCCCTAGACAGATCGAACTCTCCTAATATGGCATAAATATAATATTCCCCATCATGCTTTTATTCTTTTGCTTGTCATCTATGGCAAGTTGACGACCCGAGATAAGCTAATAATCCGATATCTAAATACATCTCATGAATCCGTTCTTTGCTATTTTGATGATAAATCATTAAATCATATCCTTTATGATCCTTAAATCATATCTTTTATGATTATGTTTTTACTCAAACGTCGCGTATGATTCTAATTCTTAGTTGTGGACTATTGTAATAAGATAAAAAATTATGTAAGATAATTTAGTTAAATTCGTATCCGTTATCTAAAAAACTATTAGTTGGTTATACTATATTTGTACCATTCTTAACTCAAAGATAATATCATAGTACAATATGTACACTTCACCATAAAATTTCATTGAATAAATATTAAGATCATATATTTTTAAATTATAGCATTAACAAAACTTGATGTATATTACAAATCAATAACTCAAGCATATGGGAGATGGCGAGCATGAAGCTTAGCTTCTCCCTTTACTGTCCATGATTAGCCTATTTGGTTTTTAAAGGCTGTTAATTGGCATCATTCACAACATCGCTCATATGACGCACTTGCTTTGGGGCTATCATCTACCATGTCTGACAGGAGATGAACTCAAAAATATTTGGTTCTCATTCTCTTCATGCCTCTACGATGTATCATCGTATACTTACTGACCTTCGGTTCAGATTCTTTGACACTAAAGATATCTAACTTGTTTGATCTTCCATTTCTTAAACATCTTTAACATTGGTTTATTTGTACTATGCAAGGTTCGTTTTTCGAATTGGAATCGCTGGTGTGGGTCTTGATATGTTCTTGGATTCCCCACTTGACTTTTTGTTTTGGTATTCTTTACCTTTTTCATTGTTCCAACTGCTCTACTCGTTGTTGGCCTTCAGGCAATCGTCTTTTTGAACCAAATGGATTGTTTGAGTCGCGTTTACTGATATATGTTAGGTTTTCTGTTATTATTATGTCAACTTTAGACCCACTATACTTTGGTAAAATTTATAGATTTCTCTGAACTTTCCTTTTTGGATTGTGGTACTTTTGGTTTAGGCATAAACCCTCACTTTTTGAGATGTGCTACAAATATTTGTAAAAGTTATTTTATATAATGTTTTTAATTTTTTTTAAATGTGACTAATAAAAATAAACCATGTTCAAAATTAGAGAGTGTTAAAGAAATTATATACAACTTTAATCATATAGAGTTTATTTCCTTATATCTGCATTGTAGCTACTACTTTTATTATAAACTTTCTTTCCATAGCTTTTATTTTCATATTGAGATATTTTGTTAGTTTTGTAAGTTTGTAGTAGATGTAATTTTGTTAACGTTTTCTCCGTATATGTTTTGTATGTTTGGAATATATATAATTAAATAATAAAAAATATTAGTAAAATTTAAATTTTTATTATTGGTAAATAATAAATAAAAGATGGTAATAATATGTAGTGAAAAAGAAAAAAATTATAATTGTTTAGTTTTATTTTTATTTTGAATAATACATATAGATAAAAAGGTTAAACTTTTTTTCCTAAAATAAAAAGAAATACTGAAAATGTAAAAAATTCACGATAATTATTCTATATTTATCTTATAATTTTTAACATAAATATATAATATCAAGATGAAAATTTAATTTCATAAGATTCTAATACCTATTTATTTATATTTAATTAAATTGGTTATGGCTTGATGGATCTAATTCGACCAGTCCTAAGTTAATATGGTATGTGTTTTTTAGTTATAAGTAATTTATTTTTGTTTTTATAGTTATAGCTAAGTAATATATGTTAGGGAAACTTTATAAATATCATATATATATTTTATTAGTTTGTAACAACCTTTTTAAATAATAATGTTATCATATATAGTTAAATTTGTAATACTGCTTTTAAAAGGTAAGTTTTATATTTTATTTTTCACCTTATCTTTCATCTTATTTTATTAGTAAAAAAACATAACTAAAATAATTACTACAAATTTAATAATAATTCATTAAATTATTAATGCTTTAGTTTAAATCGCTGGATAGCTTGGGCTAAATAAATCCCCAAAGCAAGAACGTTATGGGCCTTTACTTTGAGCCAGTACTTAGAGTAGTCCACCATATATATAGATATAGAGAGAGAGAGTGAGAGAGAGAGAGGAAAAGAAACAGCGAGGAACCAGTCTTTTCTGACAAGAGAAAGAGTGAATGGAGATCGAAACAGAAGAGAAAGAAGCAGAGGTAGTGGTAATAGGAGGCATGGTGTTAGATATTCATGCCACTCTTTCAACTCCTGCACAACCTAGAACCACCACTCCTGGCAAGGTGAAGGTCCTTATATTATTAATTAATGCATTTCTTTGTGCTCCTATATGGACTACTATATTTTCTTCTTAAATAAGCCTGCTTGGGTCATTTAGATTTCATAAAATTCGTCCATTTTGAGGTTTCTCTAGGGTTCTTACTTTTTTCATAAAATAAATTGATAGAAGTGTGCTCTACAGATTTAACAAGATTGGTGTACATAGGTTTATTTTAATCTAGGAGGTGTTGCAAGGAATGTGGCCGAATGCATATCCAAGCTCGGTGTAAAGCCTTATATGATTAGTACTATGGGATTTGACATGCCAGGTTAACTTTCTTTTTTCTTAAGACATTTTGGTTTTTATGCATTAGATGGAAATAACTATGAGAATGAGTTTATAATGATGTAAGAATCATAATGTAATATGTATTTTTACTCAATTTACTTTTCGTCGGTGGATTAAGAAGACATGTATGGGAATTGCTACTAGATTTTGAACTTTTGTATGTTTGTTTATTCTTCAAAATATAGGTAATCTTTTGATGGAACATTGGAATTCTGCACGGCTGCCTATAAAAGGTCAGTATTTTCACTATCGTCGGCACCCATTGTTCAATATTCAGCATGAAGACAAGTTTTTTCATTTATTGTTTTTCGCAAACAAAGTTCCTTGCATGATTTCAGTGCTCGTGTAGGTATTCGGAGACATCAGGACATAATTACTCCTGTTGTTAGTAATATAATAGATAGGGATGGAGAGGTTGCCACTGGTGTTGCAAGTGTGGATTCGGTAGTAAGTATCTTCTTGAATTAATCTCCTTTATCTTTAAAACTTCGACACAATACCATCTTATGTATGTAAGATTTTAAACGGTTGTTGTTACAGGAAATGTATCTCACACCCGAGTGGATCCAGCAATTTAAAGATAATATACGTTCTGCTCCGGTACTGATGGTTGATGCAAATCTAAGTGTTCGAGCTCTGGAAGCCTCTTGCATATGTACTTTCTAAAGTTTTAACTGTCGAAGTTGAGTAATTATTGTAATAGTCAGGAGTTTCTAGTGGTTTATTTTCTCCTACTTATGTTCTGTTTTTTTTCGATCCTTTTGTTTCAGTGGCTGCGGAGTACAATGTTCCTGTGTGGTTTGAACCAGTGTCGCTTATAAAATCTAGAAGAATTACTTCAATTGCCAGCTATGTAAGTATTGAACTCAAACCACAATGCATATATATGTCTTGCGAGGCAAAAACGGGGTTCCGATGTTCCCGGCTTTGCTTTTTAATCCGGATTCTGATAAAAAGATTAGGAAAGCAGAAATTTTGAAATGCTTTTAAAAAAAAAATCAAGAAAATATAATCTTAGTTTAAAGACACAAGATTCAAGATAATCTAGTTGTTCAAATGTTTCTGTTGCTGTAAACTAGTAATATGTTTTTGAAGTTTTTTATACATAAAGACGTGACATTTGGATTGCTCCCTGATCATACCCAACCTGGAATTTGAATGGGACAATGCGGACCCAAATGTCCGAATTACAGTTCATGTCCGTATGCCTTTTCTTTAATGTAGACATTATCAGTCATTCAAACTATATTTTTTTTGACACCTAATATATCTGTCAGCGACTTCTAAGAACTGTCACTGTTGTTTTTCCATTGCAATATACCAGGTAACTTTTGTTTCCCCGAACGAGGACGAGCTAATCACCATGGCCAATGCTTTGTCCGGTGAAAATATATTCGAGCCAATCAAACTTGACGAAAATAATTTCTGTAGAGAAAAGGTCTATCAAATTCTAAAACCAGCAATCAGTGTCCTGCTAGATAAGGGTATCAAAATAGTTATCATAACCCTTGGTGCGAATGGAGTATTTCTATGCGCAAAAGAGTTCCCATATTTTGTAAAAAAGAGTTCAAGTGTGAACAAAGACAATGAATTCTGTTACTTCTACGAAAGAGTAGCATCGCTATGTCCTCCGAAAAGAATAAAGAGTTGTCCTCATTTTGCTGTGCATCTACCTTCACTTCCTGCTTCAGTTGTTAGGCTTACAGGAGCAGGTGATTGTTTGGTTGGTGGGACTATTGCTTCGCTTTGTTCGGGTCTTGATGTTATGCAAAGCTTGGCAGTTGGAGTAGCCGCAGCTAGAGCAAGTGTTGAGTCGGCGACTAACGTGCCTTCTGTCTTTGATTTGTATGCTCTTTCAAGTAAGAATGTAGTCAGAAATAAAATTAGTTCAGTTTTGTTTTTTCTAATTTTTTTGAATCAGCATACTAAATGTTGCTGCTCTATGTTTGGTGCAGATATTGCAGTGTCGGCATACACAGTTGCAAAATTCTTGTTTCATCAATCCATGCTCTAGGTAATGAATATAAGAGTTGGCTCAAAGAATGCATTCTGAGTTTAATAGAAATTGCATTCAAGTTTTTTGCTATGTTTTTATTAATGTATACTTGTGTGGGTGTGTGTGTTTTGTAAAGCATGAAACTAAAATTGTATGAATTGTAAATCTATTTTATACAGTTCTGTGTCCCATTGATATAAGTACTGCATTCAGCTGTACAGACTAATCCTAGAGCTGCTCTCATCGTGGACTATTACCTTCATTCTCAAGCTTCTCTTGCATCTCAATGAGGTCTGCCACTGCTTCGGACCCGTACTTTTGCTTTAGATCTTCCTGGTCAACCAGCAAAGTATTACATTCAATATATAATCAAAGAACTGGGGTAAGAATCAGCTGAGAAAAAATAAGCAAGCTCGACACAAAAATAGCAAATCATAGCACAAATCTTTGAATTTTTTTGTATCCAATATTAGCATATTAACAATATTGTTAAACGAGGACACGTCAAAGTTCTTCCACAGGGATTATAAATGGAAGCAAAGATTTTGATAGTATTAAGATTCAGACGGCTTTACCAGAATTGATTTATTTTCTGAACGGATCTCTACGATCTTTTTAGAATAACTCTTAAGTTTGGAGCTCAGTTCTGAAATGTTATATCTCAGTTCTTCCGCCACAGCTTCTAGTATTTTACATTGTCTCTGAGAAGCCAAAAAATAAAACAATATTATAGAAACCAGCACAAAGTACAAATACAAGTTAACTAATCACATTATGAAATGGCCTATGTAATCACGTTTATTGAAGTGTTTCTTTTGTATCGGCCCTGAAACTTCCATTTTGGTGTATATCAAATGATATCACCCTGTCTACAAAAGCTTTGATCTAACAATCAATATTCACTTATAAGAATTTCCTACAGAATGTTTTGATACCAGGTCATAACAAATATGAACCAACCAGTCAAGGATAATGCTAATAAGCTTTAATTCCTACAGGCTAAAGAATGTTTTGATGGCATGACCCAAAAATATGAACCTCGCCTTAGCAATAATATGCTCATAAGAGCAGCACACTTTATCGGAGATACTGAAAAAGGAGTTCGACAAATTTGTAATGCTGGATGAGCAAATTTGATATACCGTTAATTTTTTTTGGAGATTCCTACTTAAAAAATCAAATTTAGCTATGTGATATGTATGTAAACCATTAAATAATTAGATGAAGACACGTTTGAGTTCAATTATATCCCACTGATTTGGTGCCTAGGTTAATATCTCACTAATATAACGACATTAGATAGAAGCCAGCAGTAAAATTTCTAATTAGCTAGAGGGAGAACTAGACCCTGTTTCCATACCTATTCCCTTTAGATGCAACCTTTCGAGCAAGTCTACTGCCAACACCAATCAAATTATCAAACAATAAGTTATGTTACAAGTATGGTCTCACCTTATCTGCAGCGTTCTCATTTAAAAGATTCCGACGCACTGTCAAGTTTTGAGTGACTCCAATCATTCTATCAGCAGAATCCTCCACCAGATTACTTTTCTCAGACGGGCCCTCAATTTTATTTACAGTCCTACATATGAAGAATTGCACAATAATATTTATTGAAACACTAGGTTAAAAACTGTACTTTTTCAGAAGCCGTACTGCTAGCAAAGTAATACCTCTCTTCAGCCACATGAGCATCATTTTTGTAAGCCGAATTAACCTTATCACTTTTTATTGTTCTACTGGGCCAAGGCGCAATTATTTGTGAGAAATTTTTACGGTAAAGCGAAAGCAAGTCATCCTCTTCTGGAGTGACTTTTTCCTTTTCTGGGTTTGTCAACGTAGCACCCTAATCATTATCCATATGTAAAAACAAACACTTCAACAAATTGACTTAGCAAGTTATCTGACTATATACGGAAAATTGCCGTATATAAAGCAAGCTTGGAGCTAACATCTCTGAAAGAACTACACAAAAAGTAAACAAAATACGTACAATATAGTCAACAGCAACAAGATTCGGTTATCTTTCCAGAAATACGAAATATAGGGTTAGTAAGAAAAAGAAATTCGGAGGTACCCTTGACACAGCAGGATCTCCAACGAGATTCTAATAATGTTGAGCTATGGAATATCCAAAGAGAGACCAAGAGGGTGGCATTGGCCTCTCCTAAGAAACCAACGAAAAATAAAAACAACAAATCAGATTCCTGCTTCTCATTGGTTTAGAACAGTCTTAGTATTTGGCTAACTACCGGAGCTTCTAATAAACACGGATGGAAAGCTGGAGATAATCTTATATCGAAAGGAGTTGAAGAACCCCGAGCATATTCGATGGGAAAGTATGTTTGTTTCAAGCAAGCCACATTAGAAAATCACATTATTCACAACTGCTACATCGAGATATTATGTATAACGATATCTGATTCAAACCTGCATATACAATAGTGGGTCTAAACGCGGACGCGCACCATATAATGGGTTCTGAGACCAACAAACTAGAGAATAAATATAATTCAAAACAAAACACTTAGGGATATTTTAAATATGTACCTGAGTTGAATCTACTGTTTCTTCAGAAATCCTCTTAAACTTCTTTGTTTTTTTATCAGACGGACCTGTCCCCGAACTAATTCTCTCTTTCTCCATTTGGTTTCCTACTACAACAAAAAGCTAAGCAAACCTCCTTCGTACTGATTTCTTATATACAAAACACATCATACATTTTATTATAAAACATGGAAAGCAATAATACCAGCAATTAGAACTGAATCCGGCAATCAAGATCAATCAAGAATGTAAACAATAGATAAAGGAATCGCATAAGTTCTGAGTCTTGGTTATCTGAGTACTACATTGTTATATCATCGCTCTATTTATAAGTCGATCGATTCAACTGTATCCTTTGAAAACCTTTGTTCTTTGAATGAATATCGAACAGGCGACGAAGGAAAACGAAGAAATAAACTAATGCACAATCTTCGACGCAACTTTGATTCAGTCATAAGCAAAACGAAAAGCTCTAGCAGATTCAAACTGTTTTGTTGAACGATTACAGGAAATAATATGCACGTTGCATCTATATACGCTAATGTATATGCAATCAAGAGAGAAACACACCTGGTTTGATGGCGGCAAAAGAAGAGGAATATCGGAGTCTGAGAAATAATCAATGTGTCGCTGTCGAGAGGTGAAAGAAGAAGGAGTTAGTAGAAACCGGAAACCTCAGGGACGGGATATAATCAATCAACCGTTTGAATAACAGTTTCTAGTTGTAACAACATTCAAATTTGAAACTCTACTCCTATTTAATTTACTTTTTACTTTTTAATAATTTATTTAATTGAAGCTCTATATCGTTATTTCTTAAAAATAATTGTATGCAACAAACATATTTGGCCAAACCTATTTCCCGTCATATTTATTATTTCCTCGATTTGAAATTTCGAGGACACTTGAAACTGATTATTACTAGATTATCCTTATTTTGTCTTCAAATTTAACATTACGCGCCATTATTCAAATAGAAAGTCATACAGTGAAAAAACACATATTAACTCATTTTTAATCTCATGTATTTGATTTTTGCCTCTAAAATTAACCCTAAAACAAAAAACTTCAGTGTATCAATCATAAATTAGTCATGATTTATACAATCGACATGAAAAATTCACAAGCCAAATTCATGTTTCAAAAATAAAAAACAAACTCAAACAAAATCCAATAAAAGTGTCGTGATTCATCCATCGGCACAGCTTTTAACCAAGTACAATTATCAGGTATTATGAATCATAAGTCGTTTTTGGTGTACTAAGCTATCTGCTGTTTTTTTTAAAGAAGCATGTGTTTCCGAGAAACCATCTCGGAATCACATGCTTTTTTTTAACTAAAAAACATGTGATTCTGAGATGATGTCTCGAAATTACATGTTTTTTTATTTAGAAAAAAAGCATGTGTTTCCGAGATGGCCTCTCAGAAATACATGCTTCTTAAAAGAAACCGCAGAAGAGAATAGAAAGAGCCAAATCGAACCAAAATCGATTGCTTCTTAGAACAGAATATAATAGAACAGAATGAAATTCCAACCATTAAGCTAATTAGACAATTTCCAGAAAATATGTGAAATGTAAACTACACTGTGTTTAAGATGACTGGGTTCTGGAGATAGAGCACAATAAATCAATGAAGACGCTTATTCATTGTACTGAAAACTGACGTATAAAAATTGAATTAGCTTTGTCTGGGTGGTGGGGTAAGAAGAAATGATCGTCTTCTTTGAGTAATAAAGGTAATCAAGCAATTATGTCTTAATCAAATTTACAATATAACTTTACTTTTAGGAATAAGGTTTATGAAAAAGAAAAAGAAAAAAGTCCTGGGGAAAGTTTATTATGTTGGTGTTCTTGAAAATGAAAAGGGTAGAATAAATGAGCAGAAAGGTAAATATGTCATTTTTTTTATAGAGGAGATAACAACATGGAGTTTTTCTCAAATCATGGGGGAAATAAAAAATATGATGGAGGAAATAGCTTCACCCAACATATTTTTATATGTTTATTTTAATCTAGACAATATTTGATTCGCATATAAATTTAAAAACTTGAAAGTAAAAAAAGTTTATTTTTATCCAAAAAAGTCTCCCAATCCACCAATGAAATGTAATTTATTTGATTAGCGTACTTAAAAATTTATTTTTGCATAAAACTCGGATCTAAATATACGATTCTTGCGGACATATATGTTTTAAGCTATAGATCTATCAAACATTAATGTTAATATTACTTAAATCAAATTTGAGCAACTAAAAGCTAAAGAAAATTATTTTTAGACAAAATTTACAAAAAAATTGAACATTTATTTTTGTTCTATAAAAACCAAAAAAATAAAAATAAAAATTATAACTAAAAATAAATGTAAGAAACCAATCGAAATCGAACTTTTTAGCAGAGAAATGAGTTTTCCAAATTTTGAAAGTTCACATTTGAAGGAAAGGAGACGTGGATTTTACAATTAAATTTTATATTTATTTTAGACTAGAGATAAAAAAAATTACTATATGAAATATCTATTTAAAATAAATTATTTACAATATGTCGGATTTAACTTAATTGACAAGAAATATGATCAAATTGTTTTATTTAAAAATGCAAAGGACCGTGATATTTTTTATGATCGGTTTGGGAATATCAAAGATCTATTTGACAAAGGGACGAAACTGATTGTTCAAAATAATCTTAACAAAAATTGCTCCGACAATTACCTCTCAGTTGGGAATGGGTTAAAAGTCGTGGTACATCTACCGGATTCTGACGACAAATGAAAAAAATAGTTCATCTTTGTTCGGGAGCATGGGAGAACGAAGTTCCAATCAGGCCCAGCAATCCGACCCTATTAAGGAATTTCTAGCGTTGTGATCATAAAGATCCCAAAACATTAAACCATGTTTTACCTCAAACCTTCCATACAAAATTGAAATCGACTTCGTACGGTTTCTTCCCTATTTGTATTTTTTACTAACTCTTCTCAAATTCTCTCTCTTGCAGAGTACAAGAAGTTGTTTAACGCATACGTTAGGCCAGGCAAGAAACATCTTAACAAACGGAGTGATTGGACCAAAACCAACTAGGAGCGAGGATTTCTCAACTTCTCTAATGCCAATAATCTCATCAAATTGAAGTTTTTAGATATGGAGAAGCAAAATCCCGATGGTGACAAAAGGTTGACGTTGCGAAGCTTCAAACTACAATGGGAAAATCCATTAAGCTCCCGGACTGGTGTCGAGCTTCTAGCAAACACTTCATTAAAAAATAGAAGAATAACGTCATTTGGAATAAGGCAAAGCAAAACGAAGGTTCGAAGGTTGATAACACTGCCATAGTCAATCTGGACGGTTCGAAGTCGATCGATCCAACCAATAGGACCAACGTTGTTATGTTAGATAAATCTCTTGTTGATATGATTGAGAAAAGAACAGTAAAGGTCAAAGATAAAAAAGGTCAAAAGATCTTTCCACTACCCCTGTTAGTCTTGGGGATACCCAGTCTAAGACTCTTGAGCCAGCCAATAAGTAAATACTTGCATGCTCGTTTGTTTTCTTTTTTCAAACCATTAAATTCCTCAGAAGTACAGGGTATTTGTAACGTTTTTTGGGACCTTCCGACCATTTATCTCATTGCACTCTTTGTTTAAGTTTGAAACGTAGCACCCTTCTTTTTTAAAACCTCTTGTGACTTATGTTAGTACAAATGTGATCGACTCTAGGCTAACCAACAGTTCACTTATGGGTTTACGAATTTTGTTGCAGGTATTGGACCTTGCCTGGACCAACATATGTTGGAAACACTTACAAAGAGAATAGTTCGGACTTAACATGTCACTTCGAGCGTGATGCTCTGTCTTGGATAACATATGTTAAAAGCTTTTACAAGGATAAAAACTTAGACTTAACAATTCACTTTGAGCACGAGGCTCTTTTTCGACCAACATTTGTTGAAAATATTTACAAGGAAAACGGTTTAGATTTAACAATTTACTTCAAGCGCGAGACTCTGCCTCAACCAAAATTTAGTATGAACTTTTGCAAGGAAATTGTTTTGGGAATAATAAATCACCTCAAGCTTTGAACTTTACTTTGACAAATAAAGGTTGGAACACTTTATTGTAGTTCAAACCAAATCATGAAGATTAATCAATATCAAAAGCATTTATATATAAAAGGCTTCATTAAAATATCGTCTATGTAGACATTTTCTAAACTTTTCATGCACCACTAGCGTTGGAAAGAATATACCATCATTTCCTTCATAATTTACAAATACTTTAGTACGAAATAAACTGTATGAAATTAATACAAATTTAAATAACGTATAGCCTGAGATATTTGATTTTCCATAGGTGATTAAGTTTTCTTCATTCTTCATCCACCACTTTATAAGTTATTGTCTTAAAATTTTAAATCATAGTCTAAAAGCATTCCCAATTCAGGCCAAGCTTAGTAAGTCTCTGATCCTTAATATTCAAGAACATTTTTCTGAAGACCTTATCTCCCACCTTGAATTCTCATATTAAAACTTTAAAAGTGTATCTACTTCTGAGGAGGGTTTGATAATGTTGGACTCATATGCGAGCCTTTATTTGTTTCTCTTGGATTAAATATAGATAGGTTCTCATTCCTTCTTTATTTAACTCTTGAGAGTAATTAGAGACCCTATAAGATGGTAGATCCATATCTTTTGGGACCATTGCATCCATGCTGTACATAAGAGCGAAAGGAGTTTCACTTGTGGTGGTTCGAGGAGTTTCCTTATAAGTCCAACTTCTTGAAGATAATTTGGTCGTTTCCCCACAATCATGTCAAACTGTTTTCAGGACCTTCCAAAATGCTTTAGTTCGTGACCTCTACGTTTTCATTTGCTATAGGGTGAAAAAGGTAGAGAAATGCTGGTATATTCATTTAGTTTTATAGAAAGTGAATATATCTGTATTCTGCAACTAAAGAACATTTTATGTTTTTGGTAGTTATCATGGAGTACGGTTTGACCTCCAGCCCACTTCAAAAAATAGTCCACAACAATGATGATATGGTTGTGATCTCCTTTAGGGTTTGGCAATGGTCTGATCATGTTAATACCTTATATGTAAAAAAGTAGAGCCTCAAATATTAGTTCAAACATCATGAATGGGCAGTGATTCTTATTGGTGAACTATTAGCAAGGGTCAAGTTTTGTTACAAATAAAATGTAAGAGTCATTTGTGGAGGGGGCCCATTTTCTAGAAGAACTAGAATTTCAAGAAAATTACATATGGACGATCTTAAAGTCCCACGCTATATGCACATATCATCACACTTCTACCATAATCTCTACCCAATGTTAAGGTTCATTGGTGATTATATGTGAGGAGTAAAGACACCCCATAATGATGCATTGCGTATCACAATAAAATTGGCATGGGTAAAGCTAAAAGAGTGATGATAGACATCAAAATATCAACCAACATTCTCTATAAGAGTACATACAATAAAATGAGAGGTGTTCCAATCCTGATTATCTCTTAAATGATTTTAATCAGATTCACTGGTGCGGATACGAATGTGTTAGGATAACTCATGTTAGAGGTCTTCATCATGAGAGAGAGAGAAGTTAAAAGAAGTGATGGTTATTGTTCCTGATAGTATTATAATTTAATGATTGGATCAAATACATGTTGTAATCTCTATAATACATTAGTCCATTTGATACCCAATAAACATTAAGGTCATAATTATCAGGAGGAATTAGAATACTTCTAGAGAATGTTATGTATCTTCCCTACCCCATAAGAAATATAAGTTAATAGGAGACCCATGCGTCCTTGATGATACAGATGATCCCAAAAAGGCCACTCCACCTTATATAGTCATTAGAGGAAGTTGAAAGCATCAACATGGAAATAAGAAAAATATTGCAGATTGGTAATAACATACCAACAAAACTGAGGTACAAGTTGATTTTTTACAATACAAATTAGATATGTTTTCTTAGAATGCTCTAGATGTCGCAAGGGTCCGAGACGAAGTTGTGTGCCATAAAATGTCTACCAATAACAATCAAGCTAATCAAACGAAAGAACGGGTCATACTCTCAACAAAAAACAGAAAAAATTATTTAAGAGATAGATAAAATTAATTTTGTGGGATAGATTCGAGAGTCTTATTTGCCAATTTGGATAGCCAATCCAGTACTGTTAAAAATGAAGAATGACAATAAGAAGATGCGCATAAATTTTAAAGATCTCAAAAAATCTTTTCCAAATGACCATTTCTCTCTCATAATAATCGATCAACTTATGGATGCAACATCAAAGAATAAGATATTTTCATTTATAGATACTTATTCCGGATACAACAATATACAACTACATAAATATGGCCAAGAGCACATAACATTTATCACATAAAAGGTATTGCATTGCTACAAGGTTATGTCATTCAGATCTAAAAATGTTGGGGTTACGTCACAACAACTTATAAAAAAGGTTTTTGCAACACCTCTTAACTGAAACCCACAAGATTATATTGACAAGATGATAATTTATGACGTTCAAGAAGAAGATCATTTGGCCGAATTTTCGTAAACCTTCATAAAACTAATACTAGTCAATCTAAAGCTCAATCCGCAACAGTGATTTTTTGGTGTCTGATCCGATAAATTCTATTGGTTCTCGGTGTTAGTGAGAGAGAAAGGAGTTTAAGTATATCCTAATAAACTATCAAACCTGGCCATGAAACTCCCACGTAATATGAAAGAAGTTCAAAAATTGGTCGATATATTAGTTGTACTGATGAGGTCATTGCAATATATTTGGAAGAATGCCACCATTGTTTCTAAGTTTTGATAAGGTCATGTTTTTTAAGTGGAATGTGACATGTGAAAAGGAGTTTCAAAATATCAAGATGTTCTTAGATTCTCCAGAAGTATTAACAAAGCCAAAGCCAAAAGAATCTTTGTTCCTATACTTTGCAGTCTCAGATTATGTTGTCAGCGGTGTGTTAATCACATAATACAAGGACTTTAAAGGAATATGTGATGTAAGTACATCCTTAATAAGTTCATAAGCTAGATACTTTCATCTAAAAGTTGGGTTTGGTGGTTGCTCTTAAAAGATGAGAACATACTTTTAAACCATACAATTATTTTTCTCACACCATTACCTTTGAGAAATCTATTACAAAAGTTGGATGTGTATGCAAGATTAACCAGGTGGTCCGTAATGTTAAAAGACTATGATATTACGTTTGAACCAAGAACAAAAATTAAATTTCAAGCCTTGACAAATATCTAAACCAAGTTCTAGTAAAAAAGACTAATCTCTAAAAACGTTCGGGCGAAATCAATTTCAGAGGTCCAAAATGATGGTGGAAGTAAAAACCAAGGCTCGGGGAAAAAAATCCAACTAATTATCCCCACCAGATATATATTAACATGATTCATCAAGCTTGGCTTCCCATCTTCTAATAATGAAGTAGAATATAAAGCCTTATTGCATGCCTCTAACTAGCTAACATTTGCAGAGCCAAGAGGGTTCGACTCCTTACAGATCCCCAGCTAGTGATTCATTAGGCAAGCACTATATCTGATAAAACTAAAACAGATAATATCATTTAGATCTTAAAATAAATTTGGTGCCACGAAACTCTATTCGATGAGTTTGGTTTTGAATACGTCTCAAAAGTATGTAACCCTAATTTTTTATGCCTTGGTATATTTGATGTGTTCGGCCTCATCACCGATAGTCATATTCCAAGAAAAAACTTTCATCACCTTCTCTAACAACTTTTTATCCATAGTCACAACTTTGAGAGTGATGGTACTTGAACGTCACTAAGTCGAAGAGAAGATATGCGAATATATTATTCAATACCTCCCCGAAGGGTTACTTCTTGAAAGCAAGACTAAAGCTAGAAAAATTAAAATAAAATCGACCAGATTTGTATGGGTATCAGATCTACAGAAAATGCCTCACCAAACCATTTCTTCACTGCATAGGCCGTACTAAAGTAACATTCATAATGGAGGATTTCCATGATGGAGAATGCGGTGCAGACTATAGTTATAAGCTGTTATAAATAAATTTTGCTGCAGGGTTCCATTGCTTTAATATGATGAAGAACGTAAAGCAAAAATTCAAGAATTTTGAAATATTGCAACACTTCTCAAACTATATTTAAGTCCCAACTATAAACAATTTCCAAAGAAGTTCCTTTTGATAGAGGGGGCTAGATATTGTAGGACCTCTTCCAAAAGTTTTTCTTAATAATAGTAGTTGACTACTTTTCAAAATGGGTACGAAAACCGTTGGTGAACATCATGACCACGAAAGAAATAAAATTATCTATACCTACCATTTGTAGCAAATACGATACCAAGAGTCATCATAACAGACTATATAACTCAATTTCATATTCAAAGGCTCGTGTGATTCTGTAATACATAATGTATCAAATATTTTTTTATTCTCCTTTCCATCCTCATGTAAATGACTAAGTGAAGGTGACCAACATGAAAATATCAAGTGACATCAAATGTTTTCAACTTCTATGGTATTACAGAACTACTCAACGATCATCAACGGGAAAAAGTCCCTTTGTTTTGGTTTATGATATGAAACAAGTGGTCCCAGTCAAAACCGACATGCCCTTTTACAAAATTTGAAAATACTGGGAGAGAATTAATTCAGAAAAAATAAGTACCGAGCTAGATGTGATTGAGGTAAAACTCATTAAATCCCATATATGGCCAAAACATTATAAAACTCTAATACATATCATATACAATTCCAAGGTTTGGTTTAGAATCTTTGAGGTATGCTAGTACTAGAAACCAACGTAACTTCTAGGAGATAAACCATCTAATCTTCGCTTTCTCTCCTCCAATCATCAACTATGGCGATATGCATTGTTGGTCCGTAAAAATGAGAATGTAAAATTCATAATAAAAAAATACTTACAGTGCAATCTTTTCCCCCACCCCCATTGGTGGGTGGGCTGAGTTAGTTTGGAATAAGTTTAGTATTCTCCTAAATTCCTTTATTCTTTGACTTTTCATCCATGGTGAATTTTCTACTGGAGACAAGCTTATTAGATTGAGATTAAATTCTCGTCATGACTGTATCTTGTGTCATTTTTGTGCTAAATTCATCAACTATATCCTATTTAAGTGTGTTTACACTTAGAAGTATATGGGTTGCTACAAACACTAAGCTCGTGTTCTCTCTTATCAGAAATGACTGGCTATTATGGGTTAGGGCGACTTTGATTTGGCTATCTTCTAGCTACCGTCATCTTTAGAGTTCTTGTTTTGGCATGGTCATTTACCACGTTTGGTAGGAGATGAATTTAATATTTTTTTTCTCTTCTCTTGCCCTTGCCTCTTCGGTTTTGTACCGTATGTTGTCTGATCTATGATTTAAATTCTTTAGATCCAATACAAACATATACAAAATTCAAAACACTTTCAAGGGCCACGACAGAGGCTATTGTGGCATAAACAATAACTTTCGAGGAAGGTCTGGCTATTGAAGATGCATATATTGCATGTATACCACTCTATACAAGCCTAATTTCCAAGTGTGTGGCAAATATGGTCACTCATGAGCATATTTCTATTTGAGGGATGACCGAACTGCAATGGGGTCTATACCTAGTGATCAGGATAAGACAGACTAGGAGAAAAGTTCCTTTATTGCAACACAAGATCCTCATACATATATTGATTGGTACCTGGAGAGTGGAGCTACCCATCATATCACAAAAACCCCTATTCTAATGAGCCAAAATGTCGAGTATTATGGTAAGAAAATTATAATTGTTGGTAGCGGTGAATAACTAAAAATCAAACACTTAGGTAAATCTAACCTAAAAACGCATACCTTCAAAACATTAGCTCTAAATAATATCTTACATGTTCAATGAATTAACAAAAATCTATTGTATGTCTATCAATTACTCTATATAATATTGTTTATATTGAGTTTTATCATGATGTTTATTTTGTTAAGGATAAGGTTATAGGAAATATTTTGCTTAAAAGGACAACTAGGCATGGTTTATACAAGCTAAAAGGTGCTACTAGGTCTAACCAGTTTAGTTTTAAAGGTCTAAGCTCTACTCTTAGGATCCTTAATTTTTATGTTTTACTAAGGATAAATCTGTTCTATCCAAAAGCTTATTTTACATATGAGAAAGATGGCATGGTAGACTAGTCTACCATTCATATAAAGTATTATCTTTAACCCTAAAGCATTATAATCTACCTTATCAATCAAATAACGAAAGCTTCTGTGATTCTTGCCAATTTGATAGATCTCATGCATTACCTTACATTAGGTCTCGTTGTGAGTTGGAGAATATGAGGACCTGCCCTATTCATGTCTAACTTTTATTTTAAATTATGCATCTTTTGTGGATGATTTCACGAGATGTACCTCGTTGTACCCTTTAAAAAAGTGAGGCTTTACATATTTTTTTAAATATCAAAATATTTGTTGAAAATAAGTTTACCAAAAAATCAAAGCTAGTCTGATTGGGGTGGTGAGTTTAGGGATTTTTCTCCTATTGTAAAGGAGTGTGGGATACTGCTCCGAACATCTTGTCTTCACACCTCTGTCCAAAATGATTGAGCTAAGAGAAAACACATGCATTTAGTGGAGTCAAATTTTACACTATTAGCCCAATCACACGTTTTTTTACTTTTTTTAGCCATAAGCCTCCCTAACAGCCACTTACTTAATCAATAGACTACTTACAATTGTTATACATGATGTGTAACCCTATGAAAATTTATTTAAGTGTAACCCTGACTAATTATTATAAAAAACTTTAGTTGTGCATGATTTACATGTTTGAGGCCTTATAAACCTCACAAATTTAAGTATGTTTTACTAAATGTTTTTTTCTAGGCTATAACGATACTTACAAGGGCTATAAATGCTTTAGTTTTACATGAAAGCTCTATGTATCAAGGAATGTCATATTTACAGAACTATAGTTTCCATGGTTTAAAAGATTTCTACAAACCAAAATTGTTGAGCCTACATGTATCTTTACTTGGCTACCTAGATGACTTGGACAATTATCATCTATCAATATTCTTCCCAGTATTACACCTGCCTGTGTTTTTGAAAAACTACTGTCACCTACAAACCATGTGCAAACTGAACAAGTAACATCACAAACAATGCAAACAAACATTAACCAAGATACACAGATAACCCAAACAGACCACTTTTATATTCTCAAGAAACCCCAACATATTAGTATAAACACAAGTAACCATTAATGATCACATGTCCAATATACATTTTACCAAGAAAAAACTAGACAAACACTCAACATGCTCAACATTCTAACTCACCATGCAACACATCAAATATCAATGACAACTAATAGAAAACATTTTGAACCGTATAACATTGATCACATTACACATACAAGTAATCCTAATCATACTGTTGAACTTCAACTACACTACTCTGCAGTTAATCAGAACGCAAATCCTCCAACACTCACCCCATGACCACCAGAGTCAATCATTGCATCATCAAACCTAAAAACCCTTATTATGGCTTCACCACTACCAAAAAAGAGGTTTCATGAGAACCTATAAAGTTTTCTAATGCTATCATTAATCCTAATTGGCTTAAATCTATGCATGTTGAGTATGATACCTTAATGAAGAATACAACCTGGTATTTGGCTCCTTGGGTTTCTACAATGAACCTAATTGGCTACAAATGGGTATATAAGAGCATAATCGTGATGGCTCTATTCAAAGATATAAGGCTAGAATGATGACATAATGGTTCCATCAAACACCATGAATTGATTTCACTAATATTTTCAGTTTAATGATAAAAGTATGGTCTGGAATCTAGTAGTCTTTATAGAGTGAGATGTAAGAAAATTGGACATCAATAATGTCTTTTTCAATGGATAAATTACTAGAAAAAATTGCATGCCTCAACGTGAATAATTTTAGGTCTCGAGGAATCCCTGTTATGTATTCCATATGTACAAGGCAGTGCATGATTTAAAGCAAGCCCCAAGGCTTGGTACTCTAAACTCAGGGACACACTAATCCTATGGGGTCAAAAAATTCACGTGCTGCCTACTTAATGTTATTTTATATATCAAAACATGTAATCATAATCCTATTGGTATATGTTGATGATATTATCATCACATGGAACAAACCAGTCTATTTACAGAAGTTCATTGACGGACTTATCACTACATTTTCCTTGAAAGATATGGGTAGCCTACACTACTTTATTGGAATTCAAGTCTTTATGGATTTTACTAGGTTTCACTTATTACAACAATAGTACATTAAAATATCATTTGAAATGAGAACTTGACACAACAAACTCGTGCTACACACTCATCCATGTCACTCATCATACCTCTCTCATAGATGGTAAACCTCTCATGTATCCAACAAAATACCATTGTCTATTAGGTTTACTACAGTACTTATTACATACACATGCATATTTTACAGTAAATAAACTAATCTAGTATTAACAAAATCCTACCAGCATACATTTACAAGTTGTTAAGAGAGTGATGAGGTACATTATCTGAGAGCATTTCCCTGGCTTTTCACATCAAATCCAGCCTTGACCTTCACCTAGTGGTTTGACTGACGCATATTGAACTTTCTCCTTGGATGACCGACGTTTTGTCGACGGGTATTATGTTTTCTTTGGTGATAATATGGTATCCAGGTCTTTCAAAAAACAAAATATTATGGAAATGTAAAGTACAAAGTCTGAATACCATGCCCTTGTTAGCCTTTCTGTAGATTTTATCTGGTTACGCTCTGTTCTAAATGAAATTTGTTTTCTGGTGCTACGACCACTGATTATTTGGTATGACTAGGGGTTAGTTAGTTATCTTGCGTTTAACCCTATCTTCTATGTTAGAACGAAACACATCAATATGTACATTCATTTTGTTTGTGAGATATCAGGTGATCTGATGCACCCTTAATAGCCGGTATGTCCCCTCTCATGATCAGATCGTTGATATCCTCACTAAACCCATTGCTCAAAATCGATTTATCTTCCTTAAGGACAAACTCGAACTGATTCATTTATCCATTCGTTTGATGCGGGAGAGAGAGAAATCGACCTTAAGTATACTCCTTAGTGAGCAGGGCGACTGATTAATAAAAAAGGTCTTTAACAGAGGTCTCAAACGACTGAAATCAATTGGCCAAAACAATAGTGATTATGGTGTATTTGGGTAAGTCGAGAGTGAGAAGTGAGCTAGGTTTTTAAGTGTCCAGAGTTTAATATAGGGGAATTGCTAAAAAAAGCCAAAACTACTCCGCGAAGTCGCATGTTTCTGATTTTCAATATTTACAAGAATGCTACTAAGAAAAAAACCCAAAAAACCCTTGGAAGTCAAATTAATTACAAGTCATGCCATTTTAGAGTCCAAACTACTCCATGAAGTTGCAAACATAATTTCAAATCTCAACCTTAATTCATCTTCTTCAAACCTACTAAAAATAGAAACTTAACAACCAACAAAACCCATTTTTTCAAAAACTTCAAAACCTTTACGACATGGCTGGAAAAGAGTCAGAAGCACTTCCCAGGCAGAGCAGCATGGTCGCCGAGGAGGTACATTGCATTTCCCTATATCATTTTCGCGAAAAAAAATCGATTTTAAAAAAAAATCGTTTTTGCTGTTCTTTGCCACCCTCTGGCGTGGACGGCACAACGTACGCCAAAGAGAAGGCATAGGAAAGGATTGCAACGCCAGTAGACAGAGTGGGGGACCTTGCATACGTTGCACGTAAGGCGCATGGAGGGTTCTCTATGCCACACGCTGGCGTAGAGATGGTGGCCTACGCCTTCTACTCGGCGAAATTGGCTCAACTTGTCCGAAATGCCGGTTTAATTAGTTTTTCTACTTCTTACATATTGCAGGAGGTAACCCAATGCAATATTTCGCTTATTTCGGACTACGCTCACCATTTCACCACTCACGACGAGTATAGCTTAGACTCGATGACCGAGTGGGTAAAACGTAGGGGTAAGACGTTGGGTTTTTCGATAAACGTAGCATCGAAGGAGTTAGGGAAAATGGGGAGAACATCGAGATTGGATTATCGGTGCGAGCAATCCGGAATTTTAATTCGGTCGTTCAAGAGTGCGACCGTAAGCGTAAGGCTACCGGTAGAAAAAATGACCTTTTCATTTGGTAGGCAATCCGGTAAAAGGAGACGATAAGTGGGGGCTCTTAGTGTCCTTTCCGGGAAGCACAACCACAAACTGATTAAGCATGCCGAAGGAAATTTGCAATGGTCCAAGTTAAAACGGTAGGAAAAAGAGCTCGTTGATCTTTTGACGGTGAACGGGACAAGTCCGCAATAAATATTTGGTGCTTTGAAAAAGGCTGATCCAGAGAATGCTTCCAATATCCGTCACGTTTACAATCATCGTCAAAGAACGATGATGGTTGAAAAAGGCGGTCGATCCCAAATGCAATTCTTCATAGTTAAATTACAATTGCACAAGTACAAGTATTTGGTTCGGACGGGGAATGTCGGCTCTAACGTCATAACCGATTTGTTTTTCGCACATCCGCTTAGTATTGATTTACTACGGACCTTCACACGCTTGATAATCATGGATAGCACGTATAAAGTTATTTGTTACGGGATGCCTTTGTTCGAAGTAGTCGCGGTAACATCGACCAACAAAACGTTTTGCATTGGTTTCACGTTTATGGTGAGTGAAAAACAAGACAACTACGAATGGTCATTGGGATGCTTGAAACAGTGATGGAGAAGAATGATTGTGAATTACCTTGTGTTATCGTTACGGACCGTGAACTAGCCTTGATAAATAGCATCGACAAAATATTCCCTAACACTAGTCACATGTTATGCGAGTGGCATATCAATAAAAACGTTAGCGGGAGAACGAAAAAAATGTTTCAAGACGGAAATGTGCTAAAACAATTTTGGCGGCTTGAAACGACATTGTTTCATCCACTACCGTTGAGGTGATGAACGAGAGGTTGGCTAAGATGCGGTCGGTGTTCAAAGACCAAGATAAGACGGTGGATTATGTGGTTGACTTGTAGATTACGCTTTATAAAGAGAGGTTTGTTCACGCTTATACTAACAAAATCATGCATTTCAATAATCACACCTCTAATACGGCAGAGAGCTCGCATGTTACATTGAAAAAATATGTCGGGTCTAGTCGATTTGATTTCAATGGGTTGCGGGATAAAGTACAAGCTTGTTAGCGATGCAACATTCGACCATTAAAGAATCGATGGAGCTTAGCAAGTGACGTCTAATTCACAAATTCCAAGATTTTAAACCATTCAAATTTTTACGGGGGTACGTATCACCTATTGCATTGGCGATAGTATACGATAACTATGTTGATAAAAGTGGCGGTGAAAAATCCTCGTGCGTTTGCACCGATCGTACGATCCATGGTTTACCGTGTTCCCACGACTTGAGGCAATCCAAAGAGTGGACGGTCATGTGCCTACTCGAATTATAGATGAGCATTGGAAGAGACTAGATATCGTTTCGCGAGTTAAACTCACCGGTGAAGAAGAGGTCAAATTTAATTTCGCAAATCTAAATGCGAAACTTGAAGAGTTTGATGTTTATGAACAAAGTCATTGGCTCAAAAAAATTCAAATTTTTTTGGATCCGTCCACTACACTCCTTTGCGAACCCCTCGAGAAGGTTAAAACCCGTGGTAGAACTCCCGGACGTGTTGGAAGCCGTGGTCGTGGACGGGATCGGGGTCGCGTTAAAGGTAGCAAAGTCCAACGTGATTATTCTACGAAAAGGGATCCTTCGTATCACGAATATATCGAACAAGAAATGTTCGAGTCCCACGATAGTGCTGAAACTCCACGAGTGGTAACACCCGCCGCTAGTATAGCAACCCCGGTTGGCACTCTCTGTAGCACCGCAAGAACGGTTGCCGCACATACTCCTACTAATTCCGGAGCAAAACCGCCAAAAAATAAAACCAAATGGGTTCAATGCGTTGGTTTAGGCACTCCGGTTGTGTCGAACAACATCACCGTTATACCGTCATTCTCAGCTAAACCATTCCCGGCGAGATTACCTAATGTCTTGGACTCGAGATTTTCAAAAGACATACCTCAATATATGCGTCCTTTCATAAGCCGAGTTACAAATTTAATGCCCGACGGTAGTTGTGGTTTTAGAGCCATCACGCATGGTATGGTCGGTAACGAAAGTGGATGGCTAATGGTTAGAGAAGCCTTGGTTCACGAGCTAAAGAGCGATCGGGAGTTTTATAAACGGGTTGCATATTACGACGATGAAAGCGAAGTCGATAAGAAGATAAACCGGTTGACTTTCAATAAAGAGAATGCACCTTTTGCAAATTGGATGTCCTTGCCTAGTTGCAGAAAACTAGTCGCGACGACATTCAGTTGTGTTTTCTATTGCATCGCTCCCGGTGGAAGTACGACTTACCTACCGGTGAAAAATGCACCGCCGAATGATGCTTCTTTAAATGAGATCGGCGTGACATTCGTCAATAAAAACCATTTTGTTCACGTGAGTAAAGTACTTTTAGTTTCCCACACATTTAATCATTTATTTTCTTAACGCGCATTGATATTCAATGTGGATTTGTAGGTTGACTTGGTTAAAGGGTCACATTTACCGACAATAGATCCAATGTGGATGCGAACGGCGAGAGAAGACGCTATTTCTTGGCCGATCCCTTTGCTAGATAGAGTTCGTGTATTTTCAAGACTAAAAAATCTCACGCCGACACATTCCGTTGAATTTGATGACCCCATAGTGGACTTAACCAATGATTGATATTTTAGTTGGTGTTGTAATATTTAGTTTTGAATTGAATTTATTTTGTGTTTGATTATGTTGTTTCTTTGTTGTAAACTCAGTTCGTATTGTATTCACGTTCCATTTTGTGTTTAACTTTATTTATAAAAAAAATTGAATTCACAATATCAGAGGGAGACGTTTTCGCCGCCATGATGGCGTAACTGACAACGCGCATGCCAACGGTTGACGTGTACCGACGTCTAAACGCCAATTGTTGGCATGGGAAAAATACTCTACGTCATTTGGCTGGCATAGACGTCTTTTTTGGAGCCTTTGTTCCAAAAGAACAGAGGCTCTTTAAGATTTAACCCTATTGCCGCCACACGTTGGCGAAACGGGCTTCCCGTACGCCATTGTATGGCGTCAATAGGGTAAACCCTAAATTCCATAGATTATGTTGTTTGTTTTTTTAATCACCTTTAATTTTAATTTAATTTGAGGTTAATTAAACTAAGTAGACGACTAATGTTAGTAACTTTTAAAGTTCGAATTTAAATTTAATTGTTAACTTAAAAAATTGTACCATGAAGTCAAACAAGTTGAAACACAAACTAAAACATACGAGGGAACATGACCTGAAACATTAACTGAGACATAAACCGAAACATCAACTGAAACACAAACAGAAATACAAACTAAAACATAAAAGCGAGCATAAACTGAAACATGAACTTAAACATGAACTTAAACATAAATTGTATTAATAACTCAAACTTATCTATCAGGCCAGTTCAATTTTATCACTTTCCTTTCTTCTTTCTCATCCTGGTAGTCACTAATTTCCGCTAAGCGGATGTCGATAATGTCAGAACGGACCACATCCAGCTGATCATCTGTTATAAAATCCGTGACCTGGTAATTGAACCGGTTACATGCAACATGACGTTCAAGCTCGGTGAGGCCAGAAACTGGATGACGACGGAATGTGACTAGGACTGACAACCTAGCCTTCACCTCATCAACACGCCTTGAAATTCTTGGTGGCTGGACTTCATCCCTTCCGTATAAGAAGTACATCTGGCATACCAATGCCTCAAAGTATGCTTTACGCCCCTCTTCCATGTGTGTGTTGCCAACTTCGATCGATGCTTCCATCAGATATTGATCTTCCAACTCATTTCATGGACACATTTTTTGTTCAGTTTTTCAACTTCTTTACCGTTCTATGTGTGGATAGAACGTGTATTTATAGATAATTTTGTTTTCAGATAACGTAATCCAGTTAGACGAATTAAAACGTAGCACGTGTAAATTTAGAGGGAAGAAAGATAAGGATACGGACAAACGCCTAAATTACTCGGTGAACTTGCATAGATTATTAAATTTAACTGGGACCCACCAATAACTCCAACCGGTATAATAACTCCCACCAACACAAAAACTCTCGCCAAAAAATACCCACCAACATTTTAATTCCCTCCTGAGTAAATACCCGCCAAATTCGATTCCCATTAACCCAAAAACTCCCGACAACGCAATAACTCCCGCCAAGAGTAACTATACTATATAAACATGTCACAAAATACAACATTTCATAATAGAAACCAAGAGTCTACTTACAAAAAAAACACAAATACTTGAATAGATGGAGTTTACAGCTGATGAAGACTATCATTTGCTTAAGGCGGTGAGGGTTGTCCGCCGAGAAATGGGAGAAGATCGTAGTGATGCATTCTTTGACCGTCTCCTATGTCAGATGTATTTCAACTATGGGCATTTAGGAGCAGGAGACGTTGAAGTGAGAAATCGTGACGAAATCAAAAGCAGGTACCGCTTCGTCCGACCGCTCACTCCTCTGCTATTCCAACCAGCTAGAATTAAGAAAGAAGCACCTTTGGTCTGGAATGTGACGATAGCTGACCACATCAGTAGGGATATGGTGGCATATCCGGAGTAATCTGTGTTTAAATTAAGTTACTCCTGAATGTGTGTTGTTTTAGGTAGTACTACTATTTCAATTATGTTTGAATTGTGTTTGAATTATGTTTTATCTCTGTTTTAATTACGTTTCAATTATGTTTCAATTACGTTTCAACTTTTCTTCAATGTACTATAGTTTTAAAACAACCAAAACATCTAAGCAATTGCAAAAATACAGAAACATTAACTTCAAACTGAGTAACCGTATAGTACGTATATAAAAAACAAACAAACCATCAAAGTAACCGACAATAGTGTTAAAGTATTATACAAACAAAAAATACAACATAATGTCTAAGAAAGTCTCCTAGATGTGGACAAAACATTCTCGTAAGCCCCAGCCAGACGATCAAAATCATGATCAAACTCACCAACTCCAGGAAACAACGAGATCATGCGCATACCAGCACACAAATGTTGGATGATAGCTCCCTCTTGATCGTCATTCACATAGTCATCGAGCGAGTATATTGCGGTGTTGATGAGGTCGAACCAGCTAATCTTCTGATGAAGGAAAAGGTACTCAGGCTCACAAAAAGACTCAATGTCGTCTCCCACCATCGCTCCCAAAAATCCTGATGTAACTTGTTGTTCTCCCAGTCCTCCCAATCATCTGGATCAAATGCATACGCCATCGTCTTCGGTTTTCTCCTTGACTTTGACTGCATATCTAGCAAAGGATGCGCGATACCCCTTTGGACACAGCCAAACTGCCGCTGAACTCGCTCTGGATAGTATCCCTGAGAGTGCTCCACGCCGCATATGACATTTCTAAACCACGCTATATGTTCGAACGAGAAATGATCGCGTATAGCACGATAAGGATCAAACAATACCTGCAATACAAACGGATATGAACATAAACACATAAAAAATCAGTATTGGGATCACTAAAGAATAAGACTTACATCGCTCTCTTCCAGGTTGTTGACGGAGATACAAAGGTTCAGCTTCGTCCGGGAGTCAGATACTGCTGCAGCTGTATCCCATCTACCAATTGTGGGTTGGCGCTCAGTGTAAGTGGAACGAGTAACAGGATGGAGCATGACAAAATGATTCTGTATCCATGTGTCTAGCAAATCGATACATCCGGCCATAGTCCTCGTGTCGTGAAGGGAGGCCTCATGAGTACCTACTGACACCTTCTTGAGTCAAATCGCGCAACAAAAACAAATATTTGTAATTGGAGTACATGTTGCTCTTGTCCGGGAATATGACCATGCCGAACATATGCAATATGTAGGCGTGGACAGCCGCATCCACCATCTGATCACCCAGACCAGGGCTGTCATCGCAGAACTCTGGCCCACTAAACCTACTCCGGAGCCATTTAAACCCCAGACCAACGCCCTTGCATTTCTCAACCTCCGTCACGAAGGATAACTCATCTACCATAAGCAGTTCAACGCACTCGTGCATGGCCATAGTCTTGTCAGATATAATGGGAAACACAGCAAGCTAACTCTGAACCGGGAGTCCCAAAATGGTGTGGACGTCGTCGAGAGTAATCGTCATCTCTCCGAACGAGAAATGGAAAGTATTAGTCTTCATATGTCACCGCTCTAGAAAAACCTCCATTATGTTAGAGTGTGTGTGCATGTGATAGAACGGCTCTATGAGACGCCCGAAAGGAGTGACGTCAACTACGGCTCGTACCCTAGTCTATGCAGCCAAACTCCATGCTCTATTACTAGGATAATGGGCATACATCTGCATCTCTCTCTCCTGAAAAGATTTGTTCGAATTAGCATACGAAAAAACTAAACAGTCATAAAATGTCAAATTGGAATTTCGATATTACCTCTCCTATCCAAAGGTGGTATGCAGTGTGGGAGATGAAAGCCTCGCCGAATAGCGGTGGCATTCTCGACGGAGGAGGAGCTCTACGCTGCCCTATATGTGGGGGAGGATGGTGTCGTCCGCGGGAAGCGGAAGCAGAAGCAGAAGCTGAACTCGATCCGGACGCATGCGGTCTGGAAACTATAGGCAGCTCATCTATCGGAACTGCTAAATCGGCAGCTAAAACGGGCTGACCAACTTCCCGTACCCTACTCCGTTTTTTTATTCTCCTCGTCCGCGAGCCATCCGCAGACTGTGCGGCGTTGCCATGATCCATCACCTGAAATAAAAAACGTACTAAATGTCAAGTTTCGTCGAAAACACAAATTCTCACGCTCGAAGTGTTTTTAGACAAATAATAGCATAAATCAGGTTAACACACACAAAAGAGCAAGAATAAACCGGTCTCGGGCCATTCCGGTGACCGGAGCAGCCATCGCCATTACTGTGGCGTAGGTATAAAGGTGTACGCCATAACTGAGGCGTACACCATTATACCTACGCCACAGTAATGGCGTGGTACAGGGTCCCTACGCCACGCGTGTGGCGTAGGATGGGTTTCCTACGCCAGAGCGATGGCGTGGGATCCTAAGTTTACGCCTACAAGAGGCGTACACCCAGGATCCCACACCATCTCCCTGGCGTACGAAACCAATCTTACGCCAGCGTAGGGACCCTGTTCTTCGCCCCCGTGTGGCAAAGAACAGTTTCGCCATGGCAGAAGCTTGAAGCTTCTGTCAGATCCTACGAACACCCCTAAAACCCTAAAAACTATTGTACTAGCCTAACTAAACCGAACTAAACTATCTAACAACAACGAAATCAACTTATAGTAATTGTTTCGATTCTGATTCGGCGAATTTGCTCGCCGGTGTCGATCCGGTTTCTTCTTGTTACTCCGATTTGGTTTTCGGGTGATGATCTGAGCTTCGGTGGGTGGTGGTGTGTTCGGTCGTACTGGGTGCCGGTTGGTGTGGGAAAGTCGGCTTGGTTTGGATTTCAGGTGGGAGGAGGCGTGGGTGGGTTTCGTAAAGAGAGAGAGAAGAGAGGTGAGAAGTTTTGTTTTACTTTAATATTTAGGTTAGGTTAGACTTAAATTTTAGATTTAGGTTACTTTTAATTTTAGATTTAGTTCAGTTTTAATTTAATTTAGTTTAGGTTAGTTTTAGTTTTTAGTTATAATTTTTTAGAGAGAAGGTAGAGCAAAGTTAGAGAATTTGGGTTTTTTTTTGAAATTATGATAACTTCGCGGAGTAAATTTGACTATTTATAAAATTTTGATAAGGATAAAATCGTCAAACAAAATAACTTAACGGAATAGTTTTAAAAAAAAATTATAACGATTTTACGGAATAATTTTGACCGTTTTTTAGCAATTCCCTTAATATAGTTCACTTACTCGTACTCTTTTATATCCTAAGTCGTGGATCAACACGAGTCCATAAACATTTACACTAAAGTCCAACAAGACCTAGCCACTGATTCTCTATAAGCAGTGACACATCTCATTCTACACTGAAGCCCAAAAAAGTTTATAACAAGTCACAACCAAATTTAATATAATAAAAATAATTATAGAACTGATAAAATCGATAAACTGGTAGAACCGATAGGAAATCAAATCAATAAAACCGATTGTCTTTTAAAAACAATTATTTTTTATGCACTATATTGCCAAAATTATTAGGTAATAACCAATTTAAAAGAGAAAATCAAAGATTAATTTAAACTTTAATTATTATATAATTTATTTGAGTAAAAAAATTGAAAATATAGTTATAATTGGATTCAAATTTTTGTAGGTGGACTGTATCGGACCGAAACAAAATAGATCAAACTGGGTTTGAAAAGGACCGAACCAAATTTGAAGCGAATCAAAACGGGACCGGACCAAAGCGAACCAAACTGAACCGGAAACTTAACGGTTCGGTCCGGTTCCAAAAAATAGAACCGTCTAATTTGATCCAAACCGATACGCTTAGCGGTTTGGTCCGGTTCCGTCCAAATCCGGACAGAACCGGACCGATAACAACTCTAGATACTACCGTCTATTAAAAAATTACAATTAAACTAAATATTTAAATTTTATATTCTTTATATTACGCAGAAGTTTAATTTTAATATAATACAAAAACAGTTCTCTGATATTTAGCTCAATGTTAAACCTAATACATATAATGAGGTAAAAATGAGTTAGGACATGATTTTTGGAAGCCTAGATCGTACTGCCTCTACGCTCTATGACTTTAGGAAGCCTAGATTTTATTGCTTCCAAGCTCTTCTTCATCATCAACTCCTTATGAAACAGCTTATTCCTCTTTTGATGCACTTGGTCTCTGTGCAGGTTGCTTCATCATTTCTTTCTTGGCTTCCACTTAAAGTTGCGCGCGTGTCTCTCCAGCTAACTCAATAAGTATTTTATCAACTTCTATATCTATATCCTCCTCCGTATCCTCGGATTCAAGAGTTGAATCGATAGCATCATTAAAAAATTCAATAATCCCTGTTTTTATCATTTATTTGCTGAATTCTTGTATAGTAACAACCATATCTAGATCCTGTTATTCTAGTACTCACAAATTCTTTAGCAATCGATTTAGCCAAACCATGTTATTTCGCTTTGCAACCTCTTTAATGGCTTTGTGAACTATTTTTTCCTCTGTATATCTCTAATTTGGTGTTCAAAATTTTGTGATTTTTTACGGTGCTTCTATTGTCAATTTTTTAAGACCTATTTCTGTTTTGCTTTGGTTTTATGGTATTCATTAGGTCATCCTTTAATTGTAGGTTTTATGGAGATCCGGTCGAGATCCGAATACCTCAATTTATTTACAAATATGTTACGTAGCTTCTAAAGTTTGTTTTATTATTTCAGATTTTTAATCTAAAGAAGTAAATTCGTATAAAAAAGGCCCGTAATTGTAAAATCAAACCAAAACAATTCACTTGGGAAACTCTTCTCCAAAAAACAAAAAACAGAGAAGTTTTTTCACCAAGAAATAAAGAAATCTCTTCAATTTCTAATTCAATTCTTTAATTGAATATCCAGATATGCTTCTCTTAGATCTTCGTGAGTCCTGATTAGTCTCCACCTTCATATTGAACATGGAGAATCTATAAATTTCCAGTCTTCCATCCTAAAGACGCAAAATAAAGTAATCTTGCATTTTCTTCTGCAAAGTCTTTATGCCTCTATATGTCTCTTAATATGATACTAGGTTCTTCTAGTAATACAAGGGTACTAAAAGTAGATTTTGATCAAGTAAGCCTTCGAAAATGCAGACATCTTGCAAGAAATTGTATCTGGAAGTTGCTACAAAGATCAGAAAGAATGAAAGTTTCAAACCAGAATATATAAAGTTTAAGAACGACCACATTGACTTATAATTTGATGAAGAAATTCTAGAGAGTCTTCAGTCCTCTTATACATATACTCTTATCGGAAAATTCTCCAATGGTCTTCCAAAAAAGCAAGTTCTAGACAAGTTCTTTGAAGATAGAAGGTTTGAAGGTGATTTTTCCTACACTAACTGGGACTCACGAGACCTATTCCTTGAGTTCTCTCTGCGTGAAGATATCTGCAAAATCTGGAGTAGAGGGTCCTCGTCAGTTTGGCATTATTCAATGCGAATTTTGAAATGGTTGCCTTCGTTTAGGCCTAAGAAAGAATGCCCAATTGTGCTTGTTTGGGTCAGATTAGAAAAGTTGCCAGAAAACTTATACAATGAAAAGATTATACATTCTATCTCATCTGCATTGAAGACCCTATCAAATATTGGATTCCTCCCAAAAACAAGGTCATGTACAATGCTTGTTACTCTTGGATCGAGATTGATGTCTCTAAGCCATTATAGCACCATATATGGCTTGGTTTTGGAGAAAATAAGGGAGCTTGGATCCAACTAAGTTACAAGAATGTACCAAACTACTGTCATCAATGCTCTCATATTTGTTATGATGTACAAACCTATAAAAAACAGAGAATAAGCAAAAAGATCAGGCAATTGATGATAACACAAATACCTCCCTGAATTTACAGAATGATAAACAAGCACTTTTGCCAAATAATACTAGTGTATCAACCATGCCATTAAACGAAAGAAAGAATGAAACAGAATCAAAGACAAATCCTCAAACTCATTGTAATCAAATCTTACATGTTGAAAACAAAGAGGCACTTAATGAAGAAGTGGTAGCTGAGGCAATCAAATCTCTGGACACTGATTAATAATCCTCTCAATCTGAAGACTCCATCTCTTCTGAGTATATCACACCTATCAAAGAAAATACTGGGAGTCTCCCAATCACCCCAATATTTAAAACAAAAGAATTAGACCCATATTTTTAAAAATTACTAGACAAGAAGCTGAAGTTGGCAAGAGCAAACAAAAAGAACAAACCACCAGCAACCTTTGAATCTCTCCAGCCCAAAGGGAAATGAAGATCTGCCCGTATCAATCTAAAATGATCAAGATCTTATGTTGGAACATAAGAGGAGCAGGGAACAAGAATCAATCAGAAGATTGAAGTCGATTATCAAGAAAGAGAAGATATTTTTTCTCTGTATCCAGGAACCTATGATAAGCAAAGATCAAATTGATTCAGTGTCTACAAAGCTAAGTTTTCCTTTTTTTTCTAATGTATCTAACAAAATTTGGTTGTTTTGGAATGTAAATTTTTAAATAAATATACTTGAAGACTGTGATCAATGTATTCACATTAACATAATGAATTATCTAAGAACCAAAACCTTTTCAATCACTTGTGTATATGCAAAATATCAAAGAGAAGCTAGAATGGATCTCTGGAATACACTCAGAAATATTGTAAATTCATCAAAAGAATGGCTCCTCATGGGAGACTTCAACACAACTACTTCCTCTTCTGAACAACTAGGTTGTACTAATTTTTGTAATCAAAGTTCTGATGATTTCAACGATATAATCAAGGATTGCTTCCTAGAAGATGTTGGATTCTCTTGAACCAAATTTACCTGGACTAACAAGACTAAGTGGAAACGCCTTGACCGAGTGCTCATTAACCATGACTGGGCTGACTATTTTACAGAAACAAAAGTTGTTCATTTGGCTTAGGGATGGCAATTTAAACCGAAACCGTGGGTACCCGAACCGAACCGAACCGACGGGGTGGGTTACCCGAAAAAGAAAAAAATAAACGGGGCGGGTTATGGTTTTTATTTTTACTATCCGTTCGGGTTCGGGTTCGGTTTCGGTTTTGAATATTAAACCACGGGTAACTGCCCCGAACCCGCCCCGTAAAAATACCTTCCATCTCTGTATATATAAATATTATTTACTGATTTTATTTTTAGCCCGTTATAAAGACTAAATATTCAACTTTAATAATATTATTATTAATTATAGCCCGTTATAAATATTATTTATTACCGTCTCTAATCTCTATGTAATCTAGCCCAATAATATTCCAAACCCTAAAAGAAAAAAAACCTTTCAATATTATTTATTTGAATATTGTTTATAAATAATACTTTATTTTATTTTATTTTTTATTAGATGGTTCGATTATGCATTCGGACGGCTATTCAACTATTTATGATGATGTCGATGATGACGGTTTGGACCGTTCGGTCTTCGCGGTAAGTAATGTACTTACTATATAAACTTGTTGGATTTACGGTGCATTATTTAATCTTATGTTTAATAAAATTTATTTTTAAATAGGAATAATTGAAGCTTCTGCAATGGATGGTCGATTGTTGGTGCTTTAAGGACGGAAGCTAACGAAGACATTTATTTTTTACTTTAAAATATTTAAATGTTAAAAAAATTATTTAAATGTTTATTTTAATTTTATACGTTTGTTTTATTTAGAATATCAAGTCGATGAAGATTATAATTTATGGTAGTATTTTGTTAAATTTATTGTTAGATTTTTACTTTTATATTTTATTTTTTACATATTTTGTTTATGTTCGGTTCGGGTTCGGTTCGGGTATCTACAACGGGTTTCTTCCGCGGGTAGTTCGCGGGTACCCGTGTGGGTAACGCGAACCCACGGATTCGGATTTGGTATGAAAAAAAAAATACCCGTCGGATTTCGGGGCGGGTTCGGGTATCAGTTATTTACTGCGGGGCGGGTTGTGGATATATAGGTACCCGCCCCCGATCCGCCCCGTTGCCATCCCTTTGTTGAGCATAGGAAAAGTTTGTTTTCAGACCACAATCCACTTTGTGTATCAATCAGTAAGGACAAGGTTAAGCATAGGAAAAGTTTCAAATGTATCAATGCTTGGACTATGAACAAAGATTTCTTGGGAATTGTGGAATCTAGTTGGAAAATTCCAATGAATAGCTACCCCTTATCTATCTTATGGAATAAGTTAAAGAGACTGAATGAGGCACTAAAGTTTTTGGAATAAAGATTACTTTGGAAACATCTTTGATTAATTCAGTCAAACAGAGGAGCAAGTCAAAGCTTATGAGATCAGTTTTATGCAATCTAGTAGCACAGAAGACAAGACAAACTTAGCTAAAGCTATAGCAGGATACCTCCTAGCCCTCACAATAGAAGAAGAGTTTTAGAAAAAAACAATATGTTACTCAAACTGAATCAGAGATGGAGATAAGAATACGAAGACTTACCATAATTATGTTCATAGAAGAAGAAGAAGCAAATCAAACATTGCAGGAATAAAACACAACAACAAATGACTCACTCAAGATGATGACATTAAAGCTACAACTATATAATACTTCAAAAACATCTTTTCTACACCTCCATATCCTAATCAGAACCTACAGGATGATTATATGAACTCTGATTTATTAAACATTATCCATAAATTAATGGATGACTCTGAAAATTGTTTTATGTTAAAAGAGCCTTCTGATCAAGATATCTGGAACACAATTCAGTGTATCAACTTTGAAGAATTTTCTGGAGTAGATGGATATAGCAGGTGTTTCTTTATAACATGCTGGAGCATCATAAAACAAGACTTTTTCAATGCAATGAGATCTTTTATCAAAGTCCAAAACATCCCTCTGGGAATACTAACAACTGGAATATGTTTAATTCCCAAAGTTGAAAATCCTCAATTCTGGACCCATAAGTCTTTCTACTATGCTGAATCGTATCATGTCTAAACTCTTTAATAATAGGCTTTCTTCTTTGTTTCCAAAAATGATATCAGAAGAATATAGAGCATATGTAAGAGGCAGATCTATTCACAAAAATATATTGATTGCAAAAGAGTTGGTGCATGATATTGGCTGTAAAACAAAAACAGAGAACATAATCATCAAAGTGGATCTGTCAAAGGCCTTTGACAATCTTTCCCACTGCTTTATCTTGAAGGTTTTAAAGTGTTATGGCTTCAATAATGGAGTCATATCTATAGTGAGAAACATCATAAAAACTGTATATGTTTCTATCTTGATTAATGGTGAATCAGTAGGCTTCTTCAATGTTAAAAGGTATGTGAGACAAAGGGATCCACTGTCCCCAAGTCACTTTATATTAGATGAAGAAGTTTTACTAAGGAGTTTAAAGAATCCATTTACAAAAGGCAAGTCTTTAAGATTCTCTAATAGAAGCAAACTAATAATACCTAGCTTATCTTATGCAGATGATTTACTTATTTTTACTAATGTTTTGTCTACTTCAATGTAGAAAATTGAAAGCACATTGTAGGAGTACCAGAACATCTCTGGACATTCTCTAAATAAGGAGAAAACTACCATCATAACTGCAGCCAGTTTCTCTCAGTCTAGACGGAAACATCTAGCTATTCAAACAAAGTTCAGCCTCAACAATCTACCCACAACATACCTAGGCATAATGTTTAGTCCCAACAACAAAGCCTCAAATTTCCTACCTCTGCTTGAAAAGATAAAAACAAAAATCGAAAGCTGGAATAAAAAATTGTTATCGTACGGTGGTAGACTGACCTTAATCAACTTAGTCTTTATGCCCATTCCTTAATACTGGTCTCAAGGATGTTGTCTCCCAAACTCCATCATCACTAAGATTGAAATACTGTTTAACAAATTCATGTAGGGATCATCAAATGAAGACAATAAAACTCATTGGTTCTCTTGGTCAAATATCTGCAAATCATATGGTGAGGGAGACTTAAACTTAAGGAGTCTTCAGGATATCCAGATTGGTTTCTCATGTAAGCTTTGGATAAGATTCAAGGATAATAACTCCATGTGGGCTAATATTATCCACAACATCTATTGTAAAGGCAAACACATTTTACAAGTTAATTTCTCCATAAAGGGATCCCAAATGTGGAAGAGGTTGTGTAGTATTAAAGATTTTGCTGAGAAAATATCAAATGGAATCTGGGTGAAGGTAAAGTAGACCTGTGGCTGGACAATTGGTATAACAATCCTCCTTTAATTAGACTTGAAAACAATTCAAATGATGACTCGTTCAAAGGTATTTATGTTCAAACATTCTGGGAAAACTCTGAATGGAATGTTTATAAGTTAAAGAAATACTTAATAGAATCTAACATTAAATTGGTGTTAAAGACATCCATTAATGAGAAGGCTAAAGACTCCATACACTGGAAATATCAAAGGATGGTAAGTTCAGTGTTAAAGAAACTTTGAACACCATAAACCCTTCCCTTTTTAAGTCTTCATTATTTGAAAAACTGTGGAACAACTTCTCCCCAAGGAAGTGTTCCTTACTTGCTTGGAGGTTCTTACAAAACAAACTTCCAACTGATAAAACATTGCAGTCTAGACATATCAACATTGTTTCAAAATGTCAGTATTTTGGAACATTGAATCAACTAACCATGTATTTGTCTCATATGATTTTGCGTGGAGTATATGGACTTATTTTGCAGGAATCCTAAAAGTTGATATAAGAAGGTTCATGACAGTAAAGCACTTATTCAGAGTTTGGTTTTGGTCATCCCCAATTAAGACTCACATAAAGACAATCATTCCCTCCCTTATCAGTTGGTCTATTTGGCAACAAAGAAATAAAATAAAAATGAAAGGAGAAATTTACTCAGTCAGGACAACAATCAAATACATCTCGAACATGCTTATCCAGCTTGATCACTCAGGACTACTTCTGAGAAAAACACTGGAAACAAAATGAAGAGAATGCTACAACTTTGGGATGTGTAAATCATATCAAAACAAACCAGAAAGTAACTTACCTCAACTAGGCTCTTTCCACGTAAGGTAGATACAAAATAAAAACAGATGTGTGCTACCTTCAATCTGGATAATCAAGTGGGACAATGCTAATTAGAGACAACAAAGGAGAAATCATAACTGGATATGGAAACAACTACAGGAAACTAACTTCGTTGAAAGCTGAGGCACACGCATTGCACGATGGACTTCAAATTTTCAGAATTCTTGGCTTAAGGGAAGTAAACATTGAATCTGATTCCCAAATTCTTATATCTCTAATAGAGTCAGGAAAAGTCCCAATCTATCTAACTTCAATAATCAAAAGTATTCAATCATTGATTAACAAAAATATTCCGTTTCATTTCATTTTTAGGGAACAGAACAAAGCTGCTAATTGGCTAGCTCGCTGGACCCTAAAATGTAAAATGAAAATGGATTACAAAGAATTTAAGCCACTAAAAGAACTAGAAACAATTGTGCTCTTAGAGAACTCACATATAGGTTATATCAGAACAGGAAAATAACTCTCAGTTGCAGTATAGTTTACCCTATTTTGTTCTTAAGTGTATCCTCATTTTGCAGCAAAAATGGAGCAAAACTATGGACAACAAAGTACAATGAAGTAGAAGCATAAAGCCCTGTAGCAAACCAACCTCAAAATCCTGGTCTGAATCAATTTACAGAGTTCTTCGTATTCACAGATACAAAACTTGGAAAAAGATGCAGATACCACTTTAATATCTGTCTAGACATAATTTCAAGCTTGTTTCATCTTCAATGGTAGACCTCTGAATGTAGGAAGAAAAAAAATGAAGTGAAAGCCCGTTGAAGTTTTCAAGGCTGGAAGATTGGTGCGTTCTCCAAATTTTAAAACCTCACGGGCCTATATTTTATGTAAATTTTCATTTAAGTCTACTGCCTTTGTAGACATTCAAATTTGCCCAAATTAATAAATTATTTTTTCTACTAAAAAAAGTCAATTCATATAATTATATTATTTATTTAAATTTATGTTTTAAATTTAGTTGTTTAATTTTTAATTACGATAATAGTTTCAATAGTTTATCTATGTAATTTATCGTAATTTTTTTTATTTGTATATTTCTAAAAAAATTATTTTGAATGTGTGTTTTTAAATTTTAGTTGTTCTTTTTGAAAATTTATTTTCAAAAAAACTAATACGTATGTATTTTTTTATACAATTTATAAATTAAGTTTTTATTATAAATTAAGTTTTATATTATAACTTAAGTTTTTTCATAATTAAATTTAAATGTATATTATAAATCAAATTATAAATTAAATATCAATTATGTAAGTTTCTAGCAAGACTGAGGTTGGCCAATGAACAAGGATACCGCCATAGGTGATTCGACTTTATATTTCAGATAATTTGGATTAAGGAAAAAAAGAAAATGATTCTACAACGGGTAGGTTTCTGAATTTCCATTTGATTATATGGGATCACAGTTGTTTGTGTGCTACTGCAAATTGTATCTCCTATTTTAATTTCCTTGGGATTTTGAATTCGAGACCTTGCTTATCTTATTTTTTTTCTTCAGCAACAGGGCTTTCTTGGAAGCTTGGTGGGAGATCTGCAAAAGAAATTTGTCATGTAAAACTATGTTTGGTACCAATGCCTCTTACATTCCAGCCTATGCCATTTTGAGGAGCTATCATTAGGCATGGAAGACCCTTTGTAGTGTATAACTTTGGTGGTATTGAGCCTTTTTTGTGGTCTCAGTTTGACTTTTTTTAACAAAACAAATTGAATACTTTACTATCTTATCTTGAATCTATAGGTGATAAGGGAAAATTTCCAGTGAATTTGAGTTGTGGTGAGAAAATATCTATCTCTAGTGAGTCCAACTCATTGTTAGTCAAGACCAAGATTCCAGTATCAATTGTGTGCAGGGCTTTTATAAGCTCCTCATATCTGATCTCATGTAAGTGATTATCAGTCCCATAGTTATTGGTGGTTGTCATTGCTTGCTTCATTCTAGTAATGATATATGATTTTTGAGAGGATGGTCGTTCCTTTGGTTCAAGTTGTAGAGCTGATGAATCTTGTACAATTGAAGCTTGCTCCAGGTTAACTTCTTCTTGTATTTTCATTGAGCTTTCATTTTTATTTTTGTTTGCGTTGTTTTGATCCACTTTCTTGCTATTTATTATTTGAATTTGGGTATATATTTATCTGTGTTTTTGGAGGTTATTATAGCAGTTAAAATTGATCTTTTTGTATTGTATATATCTTGTTCAGCTTTGGCTGCCAAAGATTTCCTACATCAATTTGTTTGTGGCTTAAGTGAAAACAGTTTGCATAATAGTTAGACATATAATTATATTTAATATTTTGCCAGTAGTCTTCTGTTTTCTCAAAACCCACCCAAATTTTGTTCAATAGCTGCTTAGATATGTCTAGCTCTATCCAAGCATTGCAGTAGTTGTACATAGCCCTATTTTTGTAAGGAACCAAACAGTTAAGGAGTTGTCAATTATTTTTGCAATAACTTTTATGGTGTCTTCATTATACATGTAGGTCGGGATGTTTGGGATTGAGACCCGTATATGGGTTATTTGTGACTATTTCTTAGGATGGAAGGTGTTATTCCATTTTAGAATACACATTGTGTGATGACTAATGATTCATACGTTCATTCTCTATAGTTTTCATATGTCTTCGTGAAGATAGAATTCAAACATGAGGTGTCTTGGATCCCATAACGCAAGGCTTATCTTGCCATTGAATCCAAGTGTCCCAAAACAATTATGAATATCTGACAGTAGAGTCCTACTAGATGAAAACTTGCCTATAAGTGCATGTTTACCATTTTATTCCAATATATAATTCTCTGAGAATTGCACAGATTTATAGTCACCGTTGTCTTCAATTTTCACTTATTCATGATCAAAATCCTTATATGAAGGCTTAGTAGAGTATGCATATGATTTTATAGGTATTTTTTAGTTTTGTGGTTGATGCAGGTTGTTGAAGATGGGTTTTGAGGAGAGTTTGATCATATATTGAGTTATATTTCACGGTTGATAATAGCCAGGCTCCTGAAGAAGATTTCCAGAATCTTTGGCTTCTAAATTATTGTTTTGAATCGGTGAAGGAAAATTTTTTCTGAGTTAACTTATATAAAAGACATGTTGAGTATAGACTTTGATTCTGGTTTTTTCTATTGTAAACAGAGGCTGAACGATCGAGTTCTTTTTTATTGGCAGAGATTTCAGAAGGACAGAGCAATGACTTGGAGGGAAGGATAACCTCGGTGGACTAATGGCACATAGGAGTTAACCACTTACCTTTTATCATTCCCGTTTTGGGTAAATCATGAACATTGTAGGAGGGATGTAGACTTAACAAACTAAAAACTTCTAAAATTCGTTTTTTTTTTTGGAATTTTTTCTTTCCAATTCGAAAATCTTAATAATTAATGATTAATATATATATATATCATTTTTATCAATAATATTCTTTTACCATATAAGTTAAATATTCAAATTTTATTATTATTCAATATAAATTGTTGATCCATATATATTATTATTATGTATAATATTTTATTTACCATCAAATTAATTATTCGGCATAAAAAACATATAAAAAATAAACATACCGTAACGATTAACTCTTATAAGAAAATTGAAGTATAATAATTTTGTAGTTGTTATAATTTTAAAATCTTAATAATAAACAAATATATAAAAGACTATTGATCTGACCAAACTCTTGGTTTGATATTTGGTAAAATTTATCCCATTGTGCCAACTAGATGATTGGGTGAAGCTATTTTCTCATAAATATATTATTTTTTCATATTTGAAAAAAATTCTATGTTGTTATTTCCTCCATAAAAAAATCATATTTGCCATTTTCTTATTTTTAATCATAAAATTATTAATATTTTTTATTTTCAGCAAACCATCTTCTGTAATTCCATTAACCCAATCTATCTTCCAACATCTCATGAACTCCTACTTTATATATCTTCCAAAAACTCATTAACTCTTACTCTCTCATCTTCAAGAACGTCGTTAACTCTCACTCTCCCATCTTCCAATCATCCATCTAACATCAATAAATTCCTTCTCTCATTAGCTAAACCCTAGCCACCATATATAAATTAGATCATTCTTATAATCCGAAACCTTCTAAAACACAGACCATTTTTCTATCTTCTCTTCACACTTGAAACCTTAACAAAACCCTAGATTCGATTTGCCATCAACAGTCAAGCATCGAGTGACAAACCCTAGAATACATGTCGATTAGCGTAAGTCGAAGCAACCTCTTAAAAATCCATCAGTACACCTTTTTCCCTCTCCTCTGTGTTGATTTTGGTTTATTTTTTGTTGCACGTCGAGTTCGATTTAGGTACAGGTAAAGTTCGATTCAGGTACAAGTAGAGTTCGATTCAGGTGGGGTTCAATTCAAGTACAGATCAATTTTTTTTATTGATTTTAATAATTACAATTTAAATTTTTGTTTTGTATTGATTTTATCTTCTTTTTTTGGTTCCAAGTCAATTTTGCTTTACAGGAAGATTCAGGTACAGATACAGTTTGTTTTCTCTCTCCTCTCTATTTTAGTTTACATATTTTGTGATTTTGGTATGTTTTAGTTTGATATTAATTTGTACTTGTTCAAATTAAGTCAATGTTGTGTTGAAGCTTGTGTTGTTTGAGTTTGTTTTCTCTCTCATCTCTGTTTCAGTTTATATATTTTGTGATTTTGGTATTTTTTTAGTTTGATATTATTCTGTTTTTTGTTCTAATTAAATCAAGGTTGTGTTGAAGGTTGTGTTGTTTGTGTAAAACTTGCGAGGATTAATAGAGTGGTAGAGTGATATTGGATGTTTATTGTGACCTTGTTGAAGGTTCTTCTATTTGTGTAAACTTGTGATTAGTAGTATTGGTGGCGTAAACTTGTTTAAGGTTATTTTTTGCGTAAAAGTGTGATGCACAATATCAATTAGTCTTGTGTTTTAGTTTTCAATTTTGTGTTTTATTTCTCTATTTTATAGTGTTTTAGTTCTGTGTTTCATAGTGTTTTAGTTTTTTTGTGTTATTACTGATGAGTCCGGATTTTCTCACCACTCACTGTAGAAACCGAACAGGGGAATTTCGGATAAAAACCACCCATTGAACCATCCGAACAGGACTAATGTATAAAACTCTAAATCACTTCATAACTAAGCTAATTATTTACTTGCTTAATAACTAATGGGTTTTTGAATTCGATCCGAATTCATAAGTATGACCCGAAATCCCATATGGCCCATAATTAAGGGTATAAATACCCAACCACTTTCATTAATGAGGGTAATGAACATTTAATACAACCAGGCAGCTCAAATCTCTCACTACAAACCACTTAGACATTAAATCCCTTTGAAACTCCACAAAACTTCAGACAAAATTACCCTCAGTTGAAAATAATCCTCATTAATTACAACACATAGTTGCAGTATCATATTGCAGGTAGACTGCTGTTTTCTTTTAAACAGCATGTGATTCTGAGATGTCATCTCGAAATTACATGTTTTTTTAAAACAAAAGCATGTAATTCCGAGGAAGTATCTCGAAATTACATGTTTTTTTTAAAACAAAAGCATGTAATTCTGAGGCACTATCTCGGAATTACATGTTTTTTTTAAAACAAAAGCATTTAATTCCAAGGCATTATCCCGGAATTACGTGTGTTTGTTTTTAAAACAGAAGCATGTAATTCTGAGGTGTTATCTCAAAATTACATGCTTTTATTTTTAAAAAACACATGTAATTCTAAGATAGTAGATCAGAACCACCTGCTGTTTTTTAAAACAAATGGAATGTGATGATTATTTTATAGTATGGGACCAAGAATGCTACTAAATATTATTTTCCGTGGATCTTCATCATCTACTGCAAATGCCGTAAATGAACCAAATATTGTTGAGACGCTACATCCACTTAAAATTGCTGCTCCCAAACTTACGTCTCGTTCCGTTAGACACAATCGGCGGGTGCAAGGAGGGAACCATCTCCGGTTTTGATACTGCAATCAGATTCTTAAAATCAGAAAATCGACGAAGGCATAAACAAATCAATTTTAGTCGCCGAGAAAGAGGCATTTTTAACACGATTTCCGTACATACGCCACTACAAAGGTTTTACAAACCATACGGCGTACCATGTTTACCATGGCTAAGTAAATTTTTTTGTTTCTTTGCTATATGTTATTTTATAATAATTTTTCACTTTATTGTATCAGGAAATGAGGTTCGCCCTTTGCAGTTTTTCGCCTTCGAAACTGCGGTCAATCGTTAGAAGCTGACCAACCAAACAAGTGTGCGTGAGTTGGTCGAGTCCACCCTTTTTGGACCATTGTTTGACATCCTCTACCGTTGGAGTGTTGAGACACCTTTAGTAGCCGATTTCATACAACGATGACATCATGAGACGATATGATTTCACTTTTCGTTTGGTGAGATGACGGTCACTGTAGCTGACGTAGCCATCATTACTGGGTTACCAATATGCGGTAGATTGTTGGAGGTGCATAGAAGCAATGATGTCGAAGAACGTAAAAAATTGATACTAGACGTTATTGAGGTTCCATACGCGGAAACGACCATATACCATAGATCATTGTCGAGAGAATTAGCTCTTAGTGGAAACGGACAATCTGTTTTTTTACTTGAATTTCTTCTCTTCACATTAGGTGCCTTTTGTTTTAACCTACACTTTCCAAATTTCTTGCAAGAATAAAACAATCGAGGAGTATTCCCATGTATCCAGAGTCGTACCTACTTACTATCAAAGAATATTCCAACTCTCGACCGACACTCAATACCCATTCTGTAAGTTCAGATCTAGTATAGTGCACTTGGGTAGTGAATGCGTCGGTGAGATTCAGATATATAACATCATCATTAGAAATATGAGAAGGGGATGTAACGTCAAGTTTCGAAGATATTTCAAATGCCTACATTATTAAGAGGTAATGTGTTAATAAATTTACTACAAAAATATCAAATTGTCCAAAAAAACTTAGTCTCTAAAAAAACGTTAGTCACAAACATTTGATTCCGAGGTGGTAGCTAAGAATCAATTGTTTTTCACTATAACAACTGATTCCAATGTGGTGTCTCAGAATCAAGTGTTGTGTGAAAAAACAACTAATTCTGAGATACCACCTCGAAATGAGGTGTTCGTCGCTAAAACCTGCAAAAATCGAGAATTGTTATAGAATGGTTTTTCTCTAATAAGAATTTCCAGGCTATACAACTTAAAACAAGATTAAATTTCCTTATTGGTTGATTGTGTGATGTTCTCCGGTGTTAAATATTTTGTTTGGCTGTGTTCCTCCTCCATGGATAATCTTTATTAAATTTAGAGTTTTTTGGTTTTTAGGGTTTAATTTTATTAGGTAAAGCATATATATGTTAGATTAAATTAGGTTAAATATTGTGTTTGTTGATATTAGTTTTTTAGAATAGTTAATGGCATACAAATATAAATTAAAAGATAATATGAGGGCAAAACAATAAAAGCAATTGATGAGTGTTTTTTAAATTTTGAATTATTGAGGAAATAAGAAATATTATGGGGAAATAGCTTCACCATAAATGATTTGGATGTCACCGTACTTGTTATGTTAATCTTACTATTATACGATCATGGGACTCCTAAAGCCTTAACCCCAGAAACTTTTTCAATAAGCATTATAGATTATTGCATCCAACATGTAGAAATTCATATCTTCGGTTGTTGTCGCAATACATAAATATCAAGATATGATATTTATAGGAATCCAAAGTTACGATTTACTATTAGTATCGTGTTGTGGATTATGAGATTTTGTTAAAAATTCCAAATGAACTATATTTTTTATGATATAAGACATTATCTAAACAAATATGGTTAAATTCCATAATTTCCCATCTATGTTGATTGGGAATATATATATATACATCTTGATTTGTTTATTAAAATATAAAACTTAATTAAAATATCACTTAAAAAAAGAGTGTGTATTAAAATAAACAATAACAGAGGTTGTTAGCAAAACGTATTATATTTTATTTTGATACTGCATCAAATCAAATATAACAAAAACGTGGAAAATAAATTAACTTTTAATTGATATTCATCTAATGAATAAACGAAAAGGAACAAAACACAAGATGGATAGTTGCAGGAAAATCCGTGAGTATAGAATAATCAAATTGTATGATGATATATATAAATACATTTTTTTCTTTCACCACTAAATAATCCATAGCATTGGGATTATCTATTGATTGGGTTTATTAGGGCATGGATTTAGATATTGTGTGAAAAGCATGAGTTTTGATTTATTCGATTGAAAAACATATAATAAAATATCATGCTTTTCAATCGTATAAATCAAAACTCATGATTTTCACACAGTTCCTAATTTTATGTCCTAACTAGCTCAATCAACACATACTCTCAATGGCATGAATTCTACACAGTGAAAATAAAAACATACATCAATATATATATCATACAATTCGATTATTCTATTGAATCCAAAAACAGAGTTTTGGAGGCTCTTATACCAATTGTTATATTTTATTTTGATATAGTATAAAATTACATATAACAAAAACGCGGAAAATAACTAAAATCTTAATTGAGATTCACCTAATGATTAAATGAAAAGAGATTACTCCCAGATTTCCATGCAGTTATCCATCGATTTTGTAGATGAACTTGGAAGAACTAACAGAACCAAGTTATAAAAGAAAAATGTTTGGTTTTCCAGACATGAAGCGGCAGATTTGTGTTTAGGGTTTAGGATGATGAAATTCCTAAACTTAGCCCCTTTCTATAGTCTTTACAATGTGAAGCCCAACATTATAAAGGTCGTCCTATTATACTTCCTTTTGTCCAAGGATCTCATAAATTGAATCTGATTTTTTAATTCAGGCTTAAGTGCTCAGATCTGGACCATCTTCATTACCATATCCAAATTCAACCCGGTTACCACACTTAAACTCATAACGGCCTTTCATTCATAGGTATTGGTACAATTTAGTTAATTAAATAATTAACGCGATGACTTTAAATTTAGACTTCTTTAAACAATGATTGAATATGATTATTTAGCATGTCGGTCCAAATTATTGTTGGTCTATAAATATATTAAATAAATATTTTCCAATAAAATATATTATTCGTTTGCTTCATTCTTAGGATAAACTGTCTAAATCCTAAAATAACAAGGCAGAGCCTTCTCATATATGAAGATTATAAGCCCCGAAGGGGGTAGCCGAGTTGGTTGAGTAAGACATGCTTGTGATCAAAGGTTATGAGTTCGAGTCCCTCTACATACGATTTCTCGGTTGAGCCTGTCACCTTGTGTGGTTTACCTTCTGGCGTCAGTTTGCAGGCTATTGCATCAGACTGAGGGTTTACCCTGTGCGCGCTCATTGCACTCTAAGTAGCGGCTCCGGTTCCCTCTGCAAAAAAAAGGTATGAAGACTATAATTTTTTAGTGGAGCATGTGTAGAATGACCTCATGGCTGGTCGTCTTTTAAGTTGAGCTTCCACGTATGACCCGTCCGGCCTAGTGAACTTCATACTAGATTAACAGTTTGACAACATGAACACTCAGCATATTTTCTTTTGGGACGAAAGCAAGCGACGACAAAAACCAAACACCAATTGCACGATTTTGGACGTAGGTGTTGCATTTTTTTCCGGTGACACTGCTCGCGCGGGTGGTGAAAGAAGAGGTTCCCCATCCCTGTGGTGATCCTTCTTCATCCAGATTGGTAGCAAATTACTTATTTAAACCTAATAAAAATTATTTAATCGTTATTTTTGAACTTTTTACCATATAATTATTCAATATGTTTTGTCGGTATAAATTTTTGTCTGTTCGTGACTTATAACTTCTTTTTACGGCTTTAAACACTAGTTCGTCCTTGGACTATCGATTTTAGTGACAAATAGTCCCTAGACTTTCAAAAATCTGCTGGTAGTCCTTTGACTATCCAGTTTGGATAAAGTTAGTCTTCATCATTTTTTTATTAACATAAAACTGTCACGTGGCACATATTTAACAGAAACTTGTATCACCATTGGTCCCTCGAGTTTAGGTCGAATTTCAAATGTAGTCAAGGTTAAAGTCGAGGGACTATTGATGATACAAGTTTTTGTTGAGTATAGTGCCACGTGGCAACTTAATATAAATCAAAAGATATGAAGGACTAACTTTATCCAAACTGGATAGTCGAGAGAGTACAAACTTTTGAAAATCCAAAAACTATGCGTCACTAAAAAATCAATAGTCCATCGACGAATGTTTGTTCAAAGCCACGTTTTACTATCCAAAACACTTATTTAACCATAATTAAATTGATTGATTCACAAATCCAAATTAAAGGAGGAGTTAAAAGTTATTCTGTTAATTCCTAATATAAGTTATTTTTTAAGGTATCATTTATATATATTATTGTTTATTTATCAATGTTTTACCGTCCAATTGTTTTATTTAAAGTTAATTATCAATCTATATACATTATTTTTTCAAATTACAATTCAAGGTTGATTCTTTATTTATATACATTATTATGTTTTATAATATATATATAAATTACATATTCAAAGCTAATTTCCAATTTTGAAGTTAATTACCAATTTAAAATTTGTTAATTAGAACTTTAAAGTTAATTGTGAATCTATATACATTATTATTGTCTATAACACTGTTTTAAAATCAAGCGACATTTTATTAAAAAGGTAAACCAATTTTTTTTTGAACTTATAAAAACTTCAAACATACAACGTGATTATAAAATTTAAATTCGGACATCTTGTTGTCGCCTCTTGTTAATTTATATGTTGAAGTGGGCATATATTATATATTCCAATCACTGACATTAAGACAGAAAATATTAGCATTTCAATTGAAACATACATAGATCACAGTTGTCTTGCCTCTTTTTTATGCTCTTATGTACATTCTGTTGGGCATCATGAATCTTGAGAGAGTTATGTTTTGGTCTTAATGATAAGATAAGGTAAAGTATGAGAGTTAACATTAATTGCTTACAAGCTTTTAGGCGCAGACAGTGTGAACCTGCCTTTCCTTCTTTCTCTTAGATCATGTGATTTTTCCTGTCTTTCTATATCACCCCGCACCGCTCCATTCCCTACTAGAAGCTACAAGCTTCTTATCTTCTTATCTTCCTATGTATTGTGTATGGTGAAATGAAAGACCTCTCTTTTTTTCTCGTAAAAAACTCTCTCGGATCAAGAATGAGAAAAAACTTCAAAACTTTCTGTAACGGAGATAGCTCCACCTCTACCCTTAACCAGACCAACCTTACTTACGACACCTTCACCCCTTCCAATTCCAATTCCAACACTGGTAATGACAAACCATTACCCACGCTAGAAGAGATGATATTGCAGCTCGACTTAGAAGAAGAAATTTCAAGAAAAGCAAAACTAAGCGAATTTAATGGTAGGATGTCCTCTGTCAATAGTTCTGATATTTTGAGGTCCGCTAGGAACGCTCTCAATCACTATCCTCGCTTTTCTCTTGACGGCAAAGATGCCATGTATCCATCTTCTTTCCAAAATGTGCTACCGAGAAAATCTGTCTGCTCCGGGGAAAGATCCTTATCCTATCAAAAGGGTATCAAAGCTTCCTGCTTGTCCTATCAAAAGGGTGTCAAAGCTTCCTGCTTGCCTTCAATTTTCGCAGGGGAAGGCGTGGTTTGGTGTAAACCAGGAGTAGTTGCAAAACTCATGGGTCTAGATGCTATACCGGTGCCCATACACGGTCAGGATACTGCCAAGAGGAAAAATCTAAGGAGGAGAGCAGAAAGACATGAAATAGATAGAAGATTTGCCGATCATAATGCCATCAGCTCTCGTAATTCCTGTTCAAATGCTGCTGCTGAGCCAGCAACCAACATTGGAGACATGGGTGGTGGATGGCCGACCCTCAGTTTCCTTTAAAATCCAGAAGTGATTTTGAATATAAAGAGAAAATATTATTCATAAATCAACTTTTTTTTTTACATCGCCTATGAACAAAGATGGTTGATTTCTATAACAGTTATATTCACATAAGAAATAAAGTAAATTTACTTATTTATTTAATGTTAATAAAAGTTTAAAAAATTAAACCCACCATTGAGATTCATCTTAGCTAATATTATTCTTTTATACTGTAAGCATTTCCAATTACTCTAAACTTGTTGGAGAAACAAACAAAGTTAATTATCAAATTCTCACTTAATGTTATTTTATCTTTAGTGCTGGTTTATTGAGTCCAAACTTCAATCTACATGTTAATATATATTATTGTTTATTATATCTTTTTACAAATCACGGTGTAAATTTGAAGTTAATTATATGAATGTATATAGATTTTTTTAAATATTTTTTTACAATCAATTTACTATCCAAATTATAGATTTAAAGTTAATTATCAATTATTTTATTTATAATATATTTTTTACCAAAATCATTATCAATTGATATACATTATTATTTTATTTATAGATGTTCATAAGATAATTTCCAATCCACAATCGAGGTTAAAGATTTTTAGTTATTACCATAAATTAGAAATTTAAAGTTAACTGTGAATCTATATGTAGTCTATAACGTTTTTTTATATACACAATATCCTTCTCCACATTCCAATTCATAACCTACGATTTAATTGTCAATCAGTCCGTAGTGTATTTTTCTGGTGTTATTTTACTTACCCAATTACCGATTTAACATTAATTGTGCATATATATATATATATATATATATATATATATATATATAGAAGGTACACTTTTTAAAGAACATGAGCTCCAAAAAATTCAAGATGCCTTTTTTTATTATGCGGTTGAATCTATTCTTGAGACCTTCTCTATCATCTCACTTCGTCTCTCAGATTTAATCGGTTTCCTCCACTTCCTTATTTTGAGGAACGAAACGAACCAATTACAAAAAAAGAATCAACAACGATAAGAAAGATCAGTATACCCAGCAGATGATAATCACGCCCAGCAGATGAGAACTTGGACATGGAAATTCAAGACTTCACAAGATATGAAGAAGAAGACTTTCTTGCATTATAAAAATCAACCAGAACAATAAGGAAGAAAGAATCCCATCAACAATGGTGAACAATCCTATGTTCGAATCAGCTTCAGCCACTGAACAAAGAAGCTCATTCAGAAGATCTTATGCAGAAACTCTTGGAGGAGCAAGAAAGGGATTTATCCATGAAAATGTCATCCATGAAGATCAAGAAAACTATAAATCTGTTCAATTTCAGATTACACATAAGTCTTCTATAACTACTTTATCAAAAATGACATTGAATGTTAAGTTTTCATTCAGGAGTCCTACTCTCGACGAATTCAATTCCTATCTTGCATCTTTTAGATTTATAGGAGCATACAATGCATTTAAATGAGACTATAGACATTATTTTGTTGAATTTGATGTGTTAGATGATGTCAAATATTTCTGAAAATATATTGTTAGAATCCTAGGAAAATATACATTTAGGATCTTAAAATGGTCATCGGACTTTACCCTAAACGCGAGTCTCCAATGAATCACGTCTGGATATCATTTCCTAAAATTCATGAATTCTTGTATAACCTTGACTCTATCTCCCACATTTCCAAAGCAATTGGATTGCCTTTGGTAGTGTGGTTTCCCCAGAAAAACCAAGCAAGCTTTAACATGTGTAAAGCTTGGATCATTACGGACATTCTGAATCATCTTCCCCAAAGAATCTGGATAATCTTTGGAGAACGAGATGGCTACTGGCAAGATGTTTCCTACATTGACAACCCCATTATCGCAAATCATGTAAACATATAGGGAATCATAAATATTATGTAAAAAGGAAGAAATATACCAAAACAATTCAAGAAGCTTCAACATATTGAATAATCCCCAACCCAAGCTTCAATCTAAAGAACCTTGGTTCCTAAACTCAACTCTGTGATTGTGGAAAACAATAAAAAAAAGACTCTTCAAAACATAATGTCATTATGAAAGATTCACCTGAATTAGATATATGAAGTAATAAGATAATTCAGCAATCTAAGAATCTACATAACATGAATAATATAATTAATGATTCAAAGATTGAGAATAATCTGAATTATGAAAACATAATTAATCAAGTTAATATTAAAAGTGATAACACTCTAGTTCTTAATTAATCCACTAATCCACTTGAAGTTTCTGAAAATGATGTGATTGAAACTATTCAATTCATCAATCTTAGTAATTTCTAACATCTTCAATAAGGAAGATGCTTCTGATATTGACTCTGATTCCCCCACAACCAGGACCACCCTTAGTCTGCCACAGTCTCATGTCCATAAGCAACCTCTGAAAAAAAAACATACATCTAAACATTCAATTAAAAAAACATCCAAACCTAAGATTAAAAGCCTAACAGTTAACTTAATACATAAAACAATAAATCTCAAATGATCAATCATATCCTCAAAATCTTCTTTAAATTGGCCATATCAATATCGAATTGGAATGCTAGAGGTGTAGGGAGCCAAGATAAAAGAAGAAGAATTAAGAATATAGCTAAAAAATATTCAGTAGATTTTATAGCTCTTCAAGAGCCTATGATATCTTCTGAGAAACTTGAAAAAATAACAAAACAAACTTGGTTTTGGATCATCGTTTTCTAACAACAATGATAAAATATGGATTTTATGGAGAAAAATGTTCAATTTTTAAATCATAGACCATTCTGATCAACTTGTCCATACTATGGTAAACCATTCTTATACTAACAAAGTAGTTTTGGTTACCGTAGTGTATGCAAAATATATTAGATCCCAAGGAATGTCTCTTTGGGATCATTTAAGGAATATCTCTATAACAAACTTGCCATGGCTTGTTGTTTGAGATTTTAATACAATCTCCAAAGCAAGTGAACAATTGGCCTGCTCCACATTATATATAAGAGGAATGGATGATTTCAATTATATCACCTTAGACTATAACTTGGAAGATCCTGGATTCTCAGGCTCAAACTTTACTTGGTCAAATAACCATAAGTGGAAGCGTTTGGACAAGGGTTTACACAATGATTATTGGAAAGATTCATATGATATCAATATGGTGAAACATCTGACCAGAACTGGCTCAGACCATTCACCCTTAGTGATATCTGTTTCATCAAATTCATCAAACTCAAAACCACCTTTTGGATTCCAAAACATGTGGCTCCAACATCAGAACTTCATTAAAATTGTAGAAACTAATTGGTTTGATCTTATGTTTGGCTATCCCATACATATGTTTTGGTCTAAACTGAGAATGCTTAAAAACCATCTCAAAATCTGGAATAAGAAAGTATTTGGAAATAGTTTTTTACTGTATTGCTAAGATAAACGAGGATTTTAAAATTGTTGAAAGAACTTTAGAATAATCCAATAATCCAGAGAAGCATTCAAACTTTTCTAAACCTAAGACAATGCAATTAACTTTTTTTGCCAGATAAGAAACATTCTGGCAATAAAAAATCTCAGCTATTTGGTTAAAAGATGGTGATAACAACACAACAATTTTCCATAATTTTGCTAAAAAAAGAAGGAACATAAATAAAATCAATGGTATCCTTGAGCATAATAATTGGATAAAAGATCAATATTAAATTGGATCATCTATTGTAGCTCACTTCTCATATCTATTAAATAGTCATTCTAATCATATTAATCCAAACATAATATCTGAAATTATCCCTAATCTTCTATCTGATCAAGATAATAACTTAATTCTAGAGACATCTACTTTAGAAGAGATGCATTCTATTATAAAATAATTTAATAATAATAGTGTATCTGGAGTTGATGGCTTCAACTCCAGATTTTAATAGTCATGTTGGTCAATAAGCAAAGTAGATCTACATAATTTTATTGTTGCTTACTTTAATAACTCAGACTACCCTAAAGGAATATTTGCTACCTCAATATGCTTGCAAGAATTTAGACCAATTAGCATGTGTTCAGTCTTTATTAGAATATTATCTAAAACATTAAACAATAGACTAGCCATAATACTTGCTAAAATCATCTCAAAAGAACAATGAGCTTATGTAGAACAAAGAAACATTCAAGAAAATATATTAATCACACAAGATATGGTTAATGACCTGAATAAAAAGTATAGAGGAGGTAACCTAATAATCAACCTTGACATGTCAAAGGATTTCGACAAGATAGAACTCAACTTTATCTACCAAGTAATGCAGGCTTTTGGATTTAACTTACAAGTAATCAACTTGATAAAAACTGGAATAAAAAACATCTCATATTCAGTAATAATAAATGGTATAGCCTATGGTTACTTTAAGTCTAGAAATGGTATTAGGATCTGGGACCCTTTATCCCCTAGCATGTTTATCATTTATGAAGAGTTCTTATTTAGAGGTATAAATAAAATCATTGACCAGCAACTGAATATGTCTTATAGATATAGAGGCTCTTTAAACATCAACTGATTGGCCTTTGCAGATTATGTTATATTATTTCTAAATTGATCTCTTAATCATGTTAAGAAACTTACTACATTCCTTGACATATACCAAAAACTATCTGGCCAACAAGTTGATAAACAAAAAACAACCTTTATATCACCATCTAATATGACCAGATCAACAATTAGTACTCTAGAAAACCACCTAGGATTCAAACATTCTAATTTCCCTTTCCGTTACTTAGGAATACCAATTCATTCTTCTACTAATTTTTTATATTATGAATACTTAATAGACAAAATGAGAAACAAAATAAGTGAATGGAATTCACAAACTCTGTCATATGGTGGGAGACTGATTTTGAATAAATCAGTTCTTCTAGCTTACTTTATTTACTATCTGCAATGTATTAAACTACCTTTTAATGTTATATCAAGAATCAATAAATTTTGAACAAATTCCTATAGGGTTATAATGACACCAATAACTCTATCTTATGGTCAGACTGAAATAAACTTTGTAAACCTTTTAGTGAAAATGGTTTAAACATAAGGGACCTGAAAGCCATTCAAACAGCTTATTCATTTAAACAATGATTAGTGTATAGAGAAAACATAACTCTATGGGAAAAGTCAATGCATTCAAAATATTTCTTAAACATGTGCCATTTACAAACGTCAATGAAACAGGCAGGTTCTAAAACATGGAAAAGAATGTTTGGAATAAAAGATCAAGCTGAGAAACAAATATTCTAGGAACTTGGAAATTACAACATAGATTTCCGGTTGGATAAGTGGAATCATACTTATCCATTCATCACATTAACCCCAACACAGAATTCTTGGTATAATCCTACAAAGGTATTTGATTACTGGTTGAACAATAATTGGGATCTCTCTAAGTTAAGCTCTAGTGTATTTCCTTCAGATATTACTAGAATTAAAAAAAAAACCCTTAACTTAAATGTTGAAGACACTACAATATGGAAGTTTTCATCAAGTGGTAAATTCAATCTAAAAGATACTTGGAATGTAATTGGAACCAAAGATGTTAACACTTTAATCAAAAGCAAGATATGGAATAATATTTCTCCAAAGAAGTGCTCTTTCACCCTTTGGAGAATATTAAAAAACCATAATATATGTTAATTATGTACTTCTAAACAAAGGATTCCAATTAGTTCCAAATACCAAATCTGTCAAAGTAATGAAATATTGGACCATGTTTTTGTATCTTGTGATTTTTCCTTGAAGTTTGGCATCATTTTGCTGAAATATTTGATATTAGACTAAGAAAATACATGATCATTAACCATGTTATAAATATATGGTTTCTTTCAACATCTAAAAGACACATATGAAAACAATAATATCAGCAATAATGTTTTGGTCAGTTTGGATAGCAAGGAACAAATCTAAACATAACAATATAACATTTTCATTTAAAAATGTGATAGAGCATGTCAATTAGATAGTTACATCCTTAGACATATCACATATTATTAAGAGAAAACATTGGGATGGAGACATTCATTTAGCTAAATAACTGCACTGTTTTAATCATATGAAAACCACTAGACCATTTCTTTATATAAAATGGCACCCACCTCATTTAAATCGTCTCAAACTCAAGTGATGGTTCATCACTTCCTGATGGTGAGTCTAGCAGTGGGTTCGTTATTAAAATTTTAGCACTATAATTAAAATTAGAGGAGGGATAAATAATGAATTTGGGTAAAATGATATATATACTATTGTATTCTTTAACCATTCATATTAAAACATCAAAAATAAAAATGTTGTGTATTGATATATTATCTTATTTTTAAATATGGATTTTACTTGTATCCGAAGATATGTAGAAACCACTAAAAACTTATGTTCACATATATTTTGCAAAAGAAAATATTGTAATCGCAAGTAATAAGGAAAAATATATTTTGGTAGCAATTCAAATTGGATAGAGTGAACTAAAAATGTGATTAATAATGAGAAATCCAAAGTTAATTTCCGTTAGAGGTCCATATTTGTATTAGACAAGTAATGATTCGTAATAAGAATATCATATGGTATGTATCATAGAAATATTTAAAGTTGTTAGACATGTGTATGATGAAATACATCTTGAATAAGGTTTGACGATATGATCTATATCTAATGAACGAGACATATTATAGAGCAAGATGGACGAATGGACGAGACATGTTATGCATAAAGTTAGACAAACAGGACAATCTTCATTGAATGATACACGTCAACAAGAAAGATTATGGAGTTGAGAAAAAACATATATTCAATACATACTAGTGGAGGAATTCATCTATTCTTTTCTAGCCTCAAGCAAAAGATTTGTCTCCTCATAAGATAACATTTCTTGATAATTCTTTGGTACACTGTCTTCAGTGACTAGAATAAACTCTGAGGTTGGATACTTTGTTGAAGGTTTTATCTGTCTAGTTGACCTTCAAACCTGGGTATTCTTCACATGAGTTCTTCCCCAAATACGGTCTCATCATAATCATCGACAACAACATGATCTAGTAAATCACAACCGGATTGAACATCCTCAAATTCATTAGGAACCACCTCACCATTATTATTTGTTGCCTGATTTACATAAGTAAAAATAGAATAAGAAACATCATTAATAATATTAAAAGATACATAAAATAGAAGTTAACCTTGTACTTAAAAGATCTGCACCCTTCTCGTGCTCAAAGAATGCCACATCTCTACTTCTGGCTATTTTCTTCTTCTCATGATTATAGAGTCTAAAAGACATCCCTTTTATCACAATATTCAACAAAAACATACGAATTTGTTTTTCAATCAAGTTTGGATCTATGTCCTTTGAACACGCATCTATGTCTTGCATCCAAAAACTCTCAAATATGAATATGTAGTATCCTTTCCTTTTCATACTCTCTCGAGAATATCAAAATTAAGAGCTTTTGATAGAGATTTATTACTCAAGTAGAAAATATAATTACTTTTTTCAACCCAAAATATCTAAGGAAGCCTAGACATTTCTTGCATGCATCTCACCTTCTTTACAATGGTTCGGTTCATTCGATATGCAGCTCTACTGTGTTGTTGTGTACCTGATGTTGTCCTTTCATGTCTAATATTATAATTTAAGTTATAATTTTTAACTCATTCGAAATATACTCACCACCATTATCAAATCGAAGGCATTTCAACTTTCTCCATGTCTCCCTTTCTACCATGACGTGAAAATTTTGAAAAATCTCAAACACTTGTATTTTTGTCTACAACATGTATATCCAAGTTTTTCGAGTAGTATCATTAATAAATATAAAAAAATACTTGTTACCTCCGATATACTCCACTTCTATTGGACCACAAACATCAAAGTATAATAACTCCAACTTTTCTTGTTTTCTAGTGGACTTTTTAGAAAACGAAGCTCTATGTTGCTTTTTTGCCAAACAATAGTCGCATGGATAAAGTGACTTACTTTCCAAGGATTTAATCTTCTTGTCACTCATTCATCCTAGTCTTTGATGCCATAAATTAGGATAATTATTTTCCTCAACTGCAATCAGCTCACGAGAACATATACCCAAATATGTCTTATACAAAGAGCAACACGGATCACGTAGAGCAACTATCATTGAACCTTTGGACATTTTCCACTAAGCATCACCAAACGTTTGATGGAAACCTTTTTTTATCAAGGACATTTTTGCAGACAAAAAAAATCAAACATAGATCAGAAATATGTTGCACACCCTTCATTGTAAGTTCTTACCCAAGACAAGTCTTCACACAAATATAATTCAACCCAACAATACTAGCTCAGGTCTCATTTCCCATCTTACACTACCAAAATCACCATTTTTTTAGTTCAAAAAATATTCCTTATTAGAAACACATTTATCTACAAGACACTCTGAATTTTAACCATCAACATAATAACATTTACCAATAGCACAAATCAATGATGTATCATCATTATTAGTAGAAGCAAAAGTTGCAGTATTTTTATTATCACCTTCATTTTGTGAATCTAACTTGTTACCTTGTTCTTTCTTCCATCGATAATAAGTACTTCTGTATATGACCATGCTTGCCACAATAGTTCCATGTCCTAATCTATTTTTCATCTTTGGATTTAGATCTTCCTTTTGATTCAACATAAAATTTAGAACATATACTATTGTCTCTTCTTTTATTCTTAGCAACAAGAGCTTTTCAATTGTCAACTCTCATCTCATATCTTTTAATTTGTTCATTGAAAATATTTTCTCTGATAAGTTCAAAGATAAAATAACGTGTGGAGCAGGGTTTCTAATAGTCACAGCCAAAGTTTCCCAACTATCTGGTAACAAATTCAATAGGAAAAAATCTTGTAGCTCACCATCAAGAGCATTCTTCATAGTAGTCGACTTGTTAATGATATCCTAAAAATCACTAAGATGTTGAGAAACTGAACTACCATTTTTTAACTTCAGATTAACAAGTCTTTTAATTAAAAAAAACTTTGTTATCATTGGTGTTCTTTTCATAGTGACCTTCCAATGTTTTCTAAATATCATACGGGTCAGACTCTTGAGAAACATCGTTGAAGATGTTAAGATCAACCCATTTTCAAATAGTTTCCAAGACCTTTATTTTCAACTTCTCGCAATATTTTTCTTGTTTGTCTTACGGTTTTACCAGTTTATCATAGTTACCAGGAAAATCTTTAACTGGCATCTACCGGATCAAAATATATTTTTTAGTATAACAGATCCTCCATCATCGGTCTCCAGATAGAATAGTTTTTTGAAGTTAACTTAATTATGAAGTTACCATGACTATTATCCATATTTTTTGAAGAAACCAACCAATAGCTCTGATACTAACTGTAGGTCCCAAACAAAAGTAAGAAAAACTAGGATAAACAAAAAATCAACACGCAAGATTTATACGTAAAAAACCTATTCAATGGGAAGAGTAAAACCACGAGACTAATAAGAAGTCCACTTTGAATACTTCTATTATTATAATGAGTTGAGAGTACAAGTAAATCTGAATCAATCTCATAAATATCTACAAACTCACCAACAATTACACAGAATAATAGATAACAACAAGATAAACACAAAGAGAAAAATATCACCAAAAAACTGCATTATTCGAGTAGTGATTTCTACCTACCTGGTAGCAGTAAATTACAATCCAACCAGTCAGATTGAAGCTCCAAATATCCTAAAAACGCTATTAAAAGTTCAGTAAATAGTCGACACCATTTGCCATCCCCCCAATCAGACCTTTTATAGTGACTGCACCCGCTAAAATCGGAAACCAAAAATATAAAGTAATCTTTCTTTTGTATTTTTGAAAAATGCTTTTTTTGTTTGTTTTTGTGTTTACGTATCACACACTTTTTCCCCAAATATATATAAACCTAAAAAAATAGAATCCTAATTTATAAAGAGGACCTAATGTGGATTGGACCCTACCAGAGATGTGAAACCAAACTAACACTTCTTAAAGCTATAAGACTTCTTAAATATAGAAGTGAATCGTGGCCTCTCAAGACAAAAAAAAGTCTGTTATCCTCTAATAAGAAAATCAGAGACGAGCTGTCATGAAGAATGCTCCAAGAAATGGAACAAAAAATCAAGAAAGCTAAAACCTAATCTTCTTTCTCAATCTCTAACTCTATCTTGAAATGGAAGATGGAGAATGCTCTTCTCCTGTTTGTAGATCAACTCATCACTATCTTAACTATCCTTCTTTGTTAAAGACCAGATCTGACCCTCATAAGTTGAGAGATAATCCTGCCTTTGAACCTGCAACAAGTAAGAACTCTGAATCTATTAACAAGAATTATGCAGCTTTGTTCAAACAGAAAGTGTCAAATATTTGTCACAAGAAAGTGGAAAGATACTACAGCAAAGATTATCCTGAAATATTATTTCAAGAAGGAGACGGAGAAAAGTTGAAAGCAGTGTCTAAACATACTCTTGTAGGCAAGTTTGCTACAGGAAAACCCAATTTTAACTCCCTAAAGGCATTCTTTGAAGGATTCACGTTTAATGGTGAATTTAATATTACCAGCTTTGATTTCAGATATATATTTATTGAATTTTCTTTAGTGGAAGATCTAAAATAGCTTTGGAGAAGAAATGTATGGGTCATAGGTAATAAAAGAATGCGCCTATTGAAGTGGGATCCTAATTTTAATCCTAATTTTGAAAACCCGGTTACCCCAGTATACATTAATCTCCCTAACCTTCCTGAGTTCATGTTTAATGAAGAAACAATTCTTGAGGTAGCCAAAAGTCAGGGATCTCCATTAAATATATGGGTTCCTCCTAAAAATTGAGCCAGGTTTAACTTCTGTAGGATCTGGGTCGAAACTGATGTTTCGAAGCCTTTGCTAAAGAAAATTAGGATTTCTTTTGGGCAGGATGGATTTTGCAAAGAATTGGTGTATGGTAACTATCCTGACTACTGTAAACATTGTTTTCACCTTGGGCATTCTGGGAATGTATGCAAAAAGATCTACAAACCTACTACTAATGAGGTTATGAAGGTTCCTGAAACAACAGATTCAGGGACTACTAATTTCCCTCTGATCAACCCAATTCAAAAACTAAAGTTTGTTATCATCAATAAAGGCATTGACATGTTAAATGGGAAGAATATAAATATTGATATTGCTAAAATTAGTGGAAAACAAAAGGGAAATAATGCTAACATAGAGACTACTACAATTGTTGACAATCACTTACCTTTGGGAGTTGATAAAGCAGAAATTATTGAAGCACTGCATCTGATTGACCTGGACACTTCAAATCAAATCAACAATTGTTCTCTTGACACCATCAATGAAGTCTCTTCTCCAACAAAGGAAACTACAGGGAGTATGCCATCTTCACCTGCTAAAGGTAACATAGAGCATAAGAAGAAAGATCAGAGAAAATTGAAAAAACTACAGCTTTTAAACTCTAAAAGTCTGATAAGTACCAAACCTATGAAATATAAAAGTGTTGTTAAGCCCCACAAACCATCCAAATGACCATTTCATTAATTAATATGGAATGTCCACCATCTCCAAGATCCAACAAAGTTTATAGCTATTGCTTTTCTGGAGGAGTTGGGAGTTGGATACATTCGAATCAATGAATAGGATTATTTCCTCAATTGCTTCTGTTTCTCCTTCAATATCTTCGATTGTATGCAAGTCCTCTGCTTATTTTCTATGTTTCGCGATTTCAGTTAAAGTTCTTCGATTAGGACTGAAATTTGGGCAAGGTTTGTTTCTTATCGAGAAAATCTGATTCAGACAGATTTGGACCGAATTAGTGGTTGAAAATTGGGTAAAGGATTTGAAAAGGGGTTGAGTTGGTGTTGAGCGATTTTTGTGGAAGACAGAGTGTTCTGTTGTGAAGACTTCAAAAACGGCTGAGAGAAGAGGAAATCGTCGAACTTCTTCAGGAAGAGGGAGGCTGTGAAGCAAAGGGAGGCTAGGGTTTGGTACTTGGACAGCAATGAAGATGCTGGTCTCGTAACAGCGATGAAGATGCCGTGGAAGCTTTAATGGAGTTTGGTTCGTTCTTGCAATTTAGGGTTTCAGATTGGGAAAGGCGAGAAGCCTCTTTTGTTATAACTATAAATATTGGTTTAAATCCTTGTATTTTGAATCAATTCTCTATTTGATCCTTTCAGTAATAAAATTTCAATATTTTGCCAAAAAAACAAAAGTATGTTATCCTCAAACATCATGATGAGAGATAAAAACACAAGTAAGGGCTTTTTTTGCTTTGAAACAAAAACCAACGTTCGGTTGATCCATTTCAACATGAAAATAAGCTAACTAGTGCTTATTGGCTCAAAAAATAATTATCGAGTTATTTGTAACTAAAAGAGCAAGATGCTGAACTTTGTAAGGATCCTTTTATCGAGCTATTTTTCAAATTTCCAACTTTCTCCCGAGTGAATACGATTTTTTCATCTCGACGATATTGTTGCTTAACTGCAAAATCAAAGCACGCGAGTAGATTGCAATGGGATATTTTTGGAGAAAGAAAGAAAAAATATGTGAGAGAACAAAAGTATTTTTTTATAATTTTATTTTTCTTAATCTTTTTGTTTAGTACATCTCCTATATATATTAGTATAAATATATTCTGTTTTAAATGACAGAATAATATATTTTACTAATATAATAATCTTTAAAATATAAAATCAAATCTAAACATATTTTTCTTAAATTGAATAATATATTCTCAATTGAATAATATATTCTTAATTGAATAATATATATTATTCAAAAATACATTAAAATATTTTAACTAAATTAATTAATTAATATTTTCAAGCTTAATTAATTATTATCCTAACAAGTTGTTTATGTTTACGAGCTTCATGTAAGATCCGCACTATCTTTCCCTCGTTCAACTAGTTTCTTTTCCTTCGTTGAAGAAAAAGTCATGTCTCCAGCCAAGTTTTCCTCAACGGTTTCCTATTCCTGCACCAAATCCGAAATGGGCATCAAAATTCTGTCATATATAGGAGAAGTAGATGTTTTGTCCCCACGAAAATTCGGTAAATCTCCATCTTTTTCAGGTATCAAAATCTTTTTTCATTTCAAGAGAAGCACCTGTATCTTGGAGTTCAACGGGCAAAAACTGATGCCAAGTTAATTTAGTTTCACTGTTTGACTCCCTGATGTCTTGTTTCCATAGGATTCGTTAAGCTTCATCTTTTTCAGGTATTAAAATATATTTTTTGTTTCAAGAGAAGCGACAGTATTTTGGAATTCAACATACAAAGATTAATGCATTGTTAATTTAGTTTCACTGCCTAAGGTTTCGATTTAATCGCGTAAATATATAAGGCCATCTCTAATCGCATGTTTCCCGAAGATCCGGTTCAGACTCCATTTATTTACAGATCTGCCATACAGCTTCTAACGGTTGTTTTACTATTACTTTTAATATAAAAAATTCAATTCAACCAATTCCACTATCTTTTAACTATTCATCTCACTCTCTTTATTTCTCCCTCCATCTCACTTTTTCAATATTTACATTATCATCCTACATTTACTAATTCTATAATAAATAATTAAACCTATATTGTTAATTAATGATTGATATTAATATTTAACAAGATTATTTATTTTAAATTTATGTTATAAATTTTTGTGTTTAATTTTTATTTACAATAAAATAATATGTATATTTTAACTATTCATTTGACTCTCTCAATTTCTCATTCTATCTCACTCTCTCAATATTTACATTATCATCCTACATTTACTAATTCTATAATAAATAATTAAACCTATATTGTTAATTAATAATTGATATTATTATTATTTTAATTCAATGGTGTTAAGCAAAAGTCGTCTTATTCATAAATTCTAAAATTTTAACCCTTTGAAATTACTACGGGGTGACATTTCACTGATTGCATTAACTATAATATACAATAATTATCTTGAAAAGACCGAGAATGCCAGATTTCATTAAAACATTGCACTTTAATCAAAAGTATTGCATAATTAGAAATACATAAGCACATAACTTAAAACAAATGATAGATTTCATTCTTCTTCATCACTACTTCTTTCGGGAGTTGAGTACGTTTCAACGGCGCTGGCTATTGCGTCGGCTATTTCTTGCTCCATTCGTTGTATCGCATGTGACACAATCTCATGCGTAATTGTACTTTGCAATCTCATGTTGAATACCTTTCGAACTTTAGTTCGGACTTCCCACGGAAGTGACTCGATATGTATAGTCACTGTTTTAAGATAAGCTAACCTATTGGCGACTTCTTCGCGTCCGCGTGGTCGGGGCATTAAACATCCTGGACACGATGCCTCCCTACCGTGGTTGAAGAACATTCTGCACAAAACTGCATCGACGAAACCAGGAATCTCCTCTTGCATCGTACCTCTGACGAAGTCAAATGCGCTTAGGAGGCTTGCATCTTTGTGCACATTCCAGCCTGAATCACCCATTGTTATAACTAAAATGTTTAGTTTCATAGTCAGATTCTAGTATTTATAGACTTGAACTCGGTGGTTCAATTCTAAAATAATTAGCGGGAAAGGGTGTTTTTGTTCCCGCGTAAAACGTTTTGAGGCGGTAAACCTTCACTTCATTTGTTTCTTCCCGACGGGTGTTTTTTTCTACCATTGACGAATGATATGACTTTAATTAAACTTTATGTTGTGTTATATTTGTTTTACATTCACGTTTAATGTTGTGTTATATTTTTCTGGTATTTTTTAGTTTGCGTTTAAATGTTCATGTTTAATGTTGAGCCTTCTAATCTATTGTATTTGTTTTATGTTTATGTTTAATGCTGTATTGTCAACTTAATATTTATGTAGCTAAATTTTTAACACAATTAACAATTGTTAAAAAAACAACTGCAAAAAATCTAATAAAAAAAATAGAATCCGAATGAAAAAGGGTTACAAACTAAACTTAAGCAGCATTAAACTTACACATCATAGTAAAATCTTAAATTAAAAACAATTCACTTAAACAACATTGGAAAAATCTTAAATTAAAAACATTTCACTGAAACAACATTGGAAAAAACTTTAAAGATAAACAACATAGAATACTACTCATATCGACCACGTTCGGACCACACATGTTTGACAAGATCATCTTGGAGTCGTTTGTTTAATCTTTCGCTGCGGATTGACCGATGACGAATCATATAGTCCTCAAGTGAAATATTTCCACTCCTATTGTCCATATCCACATTACCATATTCATATATACGTGCTCGTGCTCGATGAGATATTGCGGGATCAGTTTCATCGTCGTCAGAATCTCCGTCTGCATACTCCTCACGTTCGTCTTCCACAATCATGTTATGTAATATCACACATATAATCATGATATTAGAAAGATGTTTAGTACTCCATCCGCGGCCAGGGTTTTTTATTATGACAAACTGAGATTGTAGAATACCAAACGCTCTTTCAACGTCCTTCCGGTATGATTCTTGCATTTTAGAGAATAATTTCTCTTGAAGGTTAATCGGTGATCGAATAGCTTGGATAAGTGTTCCCCATTTGGATAAATACCATCCGCGAGATAGTATGTAATATTATGCTCATGACCATTTACAACATAAGCTATGGTAGGAGTATTCCCGTTAATTAACTCATCAAATAACGGTGAACGTTTAAGAATGGTCACATCATTTTGAGCTCCCGGAATACCAAAAAATGCATGCCATATCCATGTATCATGAGAAGCAACTGCTTCTAACACAATAGTTGGTTTTTTGGACCTACCAGTGTATGCTCATTGCCAACCTGTTGGACAGTTTTTCCAAGTCCAATGCATACAATCAAGTGAACCAATCGTACCTGGGAATCCCCGACGTTCAGCTTTAGCGAGTAGACGATGTAAATCTTGTGTCTTTGGTCCACGTAGGTACTCACTTCTATATAAAGTTATTACAGTTGCACAGAACTCGTTTAGAGTATTTATAACAGTTTGTTCACCCATATGAAATGTTTCGTCTAAGCTATCCGCGGGCATTGCATAAGCCAACATACGTAAAGAAACAGTTACTTTCTGATGTGGGGTAAATTTGTTGCGTCTAGTGGCATCCAGACCTCTTTGAAAATATGAATTTGCTTGTTGAACATCTTCCATAATACGTAAAAATAATCTACGATGCATACGATAGCGCCTTCTGAAATCATCATCGGAGAATGTTGGATTTTCAATAAAATAATCTGTCATTAGTTTTGCATGTCCCCCTTCACGGTTATGGCGTTTGTACTTACGACCATGCACAGAGCCACGAGGTTTTGAAGCTTCACCACTTGAATTTCCCGTACCAGTTTCTGTATACATTTATGCAAGATATGTCAATAGTCTGACTTCGAACTAAGTCACTGACGTTAACAAAATTTTGAATATCACTCTGAGACTCTTCAAAAACTGCTTCCCATTCCGAAAGCATACGAGAAAAGTTAGTGGGTGTTTTATTATATTGAAGATAATTGAGTAAACTTTTTGTCAAATCAGAATAAAGTTTTGATAGATTGGTGGAAATTAGTGGTGTTTTATTTTATTGAAGATAATTGAGTAAGCTTTTTGTCAAATCAGAATAAAGTTTTGATAGATTGGTGGAAGTTAGTTGGTGTTTTATTATATTGAAGATAATTGAGTAAGCTTTTTGTCAAATCAGAATAAAGTTTTGATAGATTGGTGGAAGCTAGTGGGTGTTTTATTTTATTGAAGATAATTGAGTAAGCTTTTTGTCAAATCAGAATAAAGTTTTGATAGATTGGTGGAAGCTAGTGGGTGTTTTATTTTATTGAAGATAATTGAGTAAGCTTTTTGTCAAATCAGAATAAAGTTTTGATAGATTGGTGGAAGTTAGTGGGTGTTTTATTATATTGAAGATGATTGAGTAAGCTTTTTGTCAAATCAGAATAAAGTTTTGATAGATTGGTGGAAGTTAGTGGGTGTTTTATTTTATTGAAGATAATTGAGTAAGCTTTTTGTCAAATCAGAATAAAGTTTTGATAGATTGGTGGAAGTTAGTGGGTGTTTTATTTTATTGAAGATAATTGAGTAAGCTTTTTGTCAAATCAGAATAAAGTTTTGATAGATTGGTGGAAGTTAGTGGGTGTTTTATTATATTGAAGATAATTGAGTAAGCTTTTTGTCAAATCAGAATAAAGTTTTGATATATTGGTGGAAGTTAGTAGGTGTTTTATTTTATTGAAGATAATTGAGTAAGCTTTTTGTCAAATCAGAATAAAGTTTTGATAGATTGGTGGAAGTTAGTGGATGTTTTATTATATTGAAGATAATTGAGTAAGCTTTTTGTCAAATCAGAATAAAGTTTTGATAGATTGGTGGAAGTTAGTGGGTGTTTTATTATGTTGAAGATAATTGAGTAAGATTTTTGTCAAATCAGAATAAAGTTTTGATAGATTGGTGGAAGTTAGTGGGTGTTTTATTTTAGGCTTTGAACAGTAACTCGTCCGTGGACTATCGACTTTGGTGGCAGATAGTCCCTGGACTTTCAAAAGTCCGTTCGTAGTCCCTGGACTATCCAGTTTGGTGACATATAGTCTTTGGACTTTCAAAAGTCCGTTGGTAGTCCTTGGACTATCCAGTTTGGATAAAGTTAGTCCCATGCGCATGTTTATTAAGAGGACTAACTTTATCCAAAATAGAGAGTCAAAGGACTAAATTTATTAAAAATGAATAGTTGAAGGACTATCTGTCAAAAATATTGATAATCAACACATGCAAGGGGATTAACTTTATCCAAACTGGATAGTCGAGGGACTACGAACGGACTTTTGAAAGTCCAGGGACTATCTGTCACCAAGTGCAATAGTCTAGGGACGAGTTACTGTTAAAAGCCTTTATTTTATCTTCAATGGTATAAATACACAAGCTTGGAACCAAACTAATTCATAACATTTCAGAAACATTTATCCCAAAGGAAAATAATAGTCTCTCTCGAAAAAACCTTTTATCTTCTACCAAAAAATGTCAAAAAATGGACTTCGAACGAAGACATAGCTCTATGCAAAGCCTATAGAAAAATTTCTGAAGATCCATGTGTAGGAGTGCAACAAACCGAAAGTCGTTTTTGGAAAACAATCAAAGATTCAATGTATGAATATTTAGGAGATGTTGATAACAACATCAACCATGTACAACGAACTGAAGAAGGTCTTAGCAATCGTTGGAAAAAACATATTTTTCCTTCGGTTAACAAATGGAACCAAGCGATCAAGCAAGTTGAAAAAACACCGGTTAGTGGAATTAACATAGTGGATCAAGTAAGTATTTTTATTACACATGATTTCAACATTTAGCAATTGTTAATGTTCATGTATAAATTAATATTAACTAATTTATTTATTATTTTTCATTTAGGAAATTCTCAAACTAGACTTATATTCAAATCTTGCCCGTGGAAAACAATTTCAATTCCATCATTGTTGGGAAATTTTAAAGGATTCTGTGATGTTTCAATCGACAATATCAAATTCTCATACTTCTCAAACCAACCAGCCTCGTCCTATTGATACGGATTCCGAACAACAGTTTACGGAATCACAACCTTATTGTGATCTCGGAGTTGATACTGATCCACCCGCTACTAATATTAATAGGCTCATGGGTAGAAATCATGCTCATCGGAAAAAAAAAACAAAATATAAGTGATAGCGATGCATCTGCGGAAAGGACTGAATGCTTGGGTAAGATTCTAGCAATGCAAGCTGAAGCTAACGCACTCATGAAAGAGGCAAATGATCTTACACGGACTAAGATAGGATATATGAAAGATACTTATAGCGTCATGAAAGAGGCGAATGATTGTAGCATCATGAATGTTGATACCACCAATATGACTCCGGACTCGAAAAGCTTTTGGACCAAAAAAAAAGAAAAATATACGTGAACGCATCGAGCGCGCTACATATCGACCTTCATTTAACGACGGAACGGATTATGGAAATGATGGAACAAGTGGAAGTTCTGGTTTCAATAATTTCACTATGTAATTTATCGTAATTGTTTCTTTGTTATTTGTATTTTCTTGTATTTTTATTTATTTTGCATGTGTATTTTCAAGTTTCGGTTGTTATTTTTTCGAAAATTTAATTTTGAAAAAATTAATACCTCTATGTATTTGATTTCCGCAATTTATGAATTAAGTTTTTATTATAAATGAATTCGTAAAGACTATCTACAAATTTAAATTTAATTTCTAAATTTAAATATTTATTATAATTTAATTATTTATTATAAATAAAATTTTACATTATAACTTAAGTTTATTATAATATAATTAAAATTATATTTATATTATAATTTAGTTTTCAAATTGAATAAATTTTCAAACTGAATAAATTTTACTAACGATTTACAAATTGAATAACTTACAAATTAAGTTTTCAAATTAAACTTAAATTTTCAAATTGAATAAATTGAAATTCAGCTCTATCCTCTTTTTCTTTTTCTTCTGATTTTTCCTCTCTTTCTCTCACCTCCTGATGTGCGACTGAAACTCAAATTTCTTTTTTCCCTTTTCACCCGGTTTCTCTCTCATCCGGTCTCCATCTCGTGCTCGCCAGAGCCAGAGATCGAGCCCGAACAGTAAATTGGTCTTCTGTTTTGGAGACCGACACCGGCGGTTAGGCACCGCTTTCGGCCATCGGTCTTGACGGAGACCGAGGGTTAGAAATGGCCTAAGGTTTCGACTTAGTCAGGTAAATATAAATGGTAGAGGTTTTAATTAGGCTAGAATAGTCGGTTAAAACGGTGCGATTTTGATTAAATTAAATAGCCTGCATTATTTATAAAGTGAGTGGGGTTATATTTAAGTTGATGGATAGGATTAGGTAAATGGTGAGAAGTAATATATAAAATTTTGAAACGTCTACGTGGCATTTTAAGTGGACATTGACATTGCAAGGTCAACGGTACTATGGATAGTTAAATTGGGAGACTGAACTTGAAATTATTTTTTAATGTTTAGTGTGATACGTTACACTCTGAAAAAAATACTATACGTGAGATTGGATTTGTAACACTTAGGCAACAAGAGGGATCAATATATTACAAAAGTTGAAAGAAAAAACTGTTGTGAGACAAGTGGTAAACATGAAGGAGTAATGGCATTTTTAACCTTATAATTTATACAAGCGTTGTTAAATCGTCTATCTTCAAAGATCAAACATTAATGCATTGTAATCAATACTCTATAAGCATATGAAGTAGTTCAAGAATGTGAAATATGTGATAAGTGCTTAAATAACTGAAAGCTCTATAACCTAAGACAAATAATATATGGGCATGCACGATATCACCCCATGCATCCAAAATTTCAAGCGTCAGCAGCAATCAATAATTACATCACATCTTAATTACATACATTCATCAACACTAGATGGTTCTCAATGCGCACATAGGTGAGATAGTATCAGCATAAACCCCTAAAAATGTAACACTCCACACAACATGCCATAAGAACTAAAACATGGTATCCAAATGAATAGAGAATTATAATTTAATATCAAAGATACATGGTTGTTCTAAACATATTATACATACGGATAGAAGCATAAACTCAATATTAAATATAATAAAAATTTGAATTGGTTTTCTGTTTTTCATAACAGGGGTTCAATACAGTCAACCACATACAAGACAAAAAAACCAAAATCAAAAGAAAAACAAAATCAGATATTGGTCTGGTTCACATTATGATGATCTTGACGAAATCACCCTTTGTAGACCTTTCACCTAAGCGAATTAGAGTTCATTTAGGCAAACTTTCCTGTCATCGATCGCACAATCCAATCATAAACATGTGATTCAATGCTCTATAACACCTAACATGCTTTAGGTCTTAATCAGAAGATAAAAATTAGAGGGGTTGCCTTCTAATCTGAATTGATGTTAACAATATTTTTTTGGAGACTCAATTGTAGGCATATATCTCCAAACACAAAGTAATCAGATTGCTCTGATATAAATTTTAAAATATAAAACAGAAAGGTTATAAACTCTCGACATCACAAAAAATCTAATCATCATATTTTGGAGATACATAAAAACATATATATATATATATATATATATATATATATATGTTTAACTATTTTGCATTTTTTTTTCTAACGATTATATGAGTCTGCAGTGCAAGCTTGATCTGATAGAAAGACTCTGAAGAATTGTAAGAGATTGATCTTTCTACAGGTAAGTTAGGTGCTTACAAGTTTTCTTTTCAACGATAAAGAGTTGAATTGTCTATAGAGCTCTCAATTATCCTTTTTATTCAATTATATCTCAATAGTAAAGAGTTAGACTAATGGGCTCTTTTTTATGATATACATTTTTTATGAGAGTCAATAATATAGTTATTATTATTATTATTATATGTAAGTCCAATATTCTAAATGGGAATTGATAAGATCATACCGTTCGGTCAGGATATATTTCTCATAAACAATAAGGTAAGCTCGGTAAAGGGCAAGATGACAACCGAGTGGATGAAAGGAGAACAACATAACCATGAAAGACCACAGAAAGAATGTGTTTGGTAAACAACGAGAAAGATGACTAAACAAACGAATATCGATTGAACAACAAGCCCTCGGTCAGTATACGATCGACATAATAATACGATTCAAAGATATAATGCATTATAGAAAAGAAATAGTTGAATCAAGGTAAATAATAAACGACATTTATATGGAAAAAACACGTGACACCACTACATAGGTTACTAAGGGAGTATGGGAACGCAAGGATTGATATTTATCCACTAATAACATAATGTAAAAAACAACTGCTCCAAAATAGTGGGAGTAACTAAAAATCAATTATAGTGTATAAATAGGCAAAGGCTTAGAGGATAATGTATGATTTTCAGAATAATAATAAAAATCATATTAGCAAAAAAGTGTTTTATTTCTTGACTTTCAATTATCATCGCATAATCGCAAATCCTCTTATCAGATTTGGCATCATCTGTTGGAACGAAAACTAACTATTTAATTGTTGTATTTAGTTGTATTAGGGGATTTACCAATGGTGGTAACAAGGTCATATATCGAAAGATAAGCCCTAGGAGCACAACATGATCGGGGGTGATAAGGTAATCATACAGAACTCGTCAAATGGAGGGGGGTAAACCTCGTCTCTCCCCAGCTACTAAACAACCTGGCCTGAGGATCCTGGTTGGAAACAAAGAACAACCCCAAATCAATGTTGAGAGCACTGCCATTGTGTCGACCGAGAAGGATAATCCTTTTAATTTATGTAAGTCAAGTACCCCATCTAATGCATTAAGTTTAAAATCTCATATAGAATTGCTTAAGCGGGAGAAACTCAACACAAACCAGCTACAATTTGAAATAGATGAGGATTCCAATGGATGAATGGAGAAAATAATAGAGGCTCTCCAATTTCTGACTGAAAAAATTATGTCGGAAGATAACGGAAAACATGATCTCATTCGAGCAGCTAGCAAGGTTTTTCGCACAAAAAAAACTAAAGACGAATGGACGACGTTGAGTGCACCGGCGAAAGCAAACTAAAAAAACAAAAAATAAGAAAAGTGGATGATTCTGACTGAGAGGACCAGTCGAGCAACAAAATACCAAGAATATGAAATGATCAAGAAGCGCTGGAGACCAGGTAAGGCCAACAATGGTGGCTTATGCACTGTATGATTCCCCTTTCATTAAAGTAATCTTAGAGGGAAAGCTCTCCCGAAATTTTGACCTCCAAAAGATGGGCTCGTACGACGGTTTATGAGACCCAAAGCACCATCTAGAACAGTTTATGAACATGACGATGGCCTTAAACCCTAATGATATCTTGTTATACATATATTTTTTCATGACGTTTAAAGGGAATGAGGTTGATTGGTTCAATAGTCTCCCAAAAGAAACGATCAAAGACTTCGTAAGAATTTGGGTCATGTTCAGAAACCACTTCGTGGGGATTTAGAAGCACAAGTGGGAAGAAGATTCTATTATGGATTTGTACCATATAATAGGAGAGCCGCATAAAATCTATGTCCAAAGGTTTGTCTGTGAGATAAAATCTCTATCAACTGATGAAGAACCAGTAGAAATTGTTGCCTTTAAAAGAGGGTTGGATCGTGAGGTCCCACTATAAACCAATCTTTTTTTGTTTCGGTTAGGAAGATGGAGGAGATCTTGGCAAGGACCAATCAGTCCATCAGGGTTAACGACTCAAAGAAAAGGGATTTTGCCACCTCATCCAAAATCCCAGAAATCCAGAGCCTCATTGAAGATAAAAGACGTAGTGACGAGACACCTCGATGAGACACCTCAAGATATCATATAAGTACGCCACGACTTTCTTATTATGATAACCCCGCTCGAAAATCCATACCAATCAGTGAGAACATAACCAGCATATATGAGGAAACTAAACGTCGAGCTAATTATCAAGCGCCACAGAGCATGTTAGTTGGCGGTTACGAAATATCTCATCGGCACTTCTGCGCATACCATAATGACCATAATCATCCCACCGATTAATATTGGTAATTCAAAGAGGAAATCCAACGGGTGATTGGTAGTGGAGAGCTCGTCCAATACGTTAGACAGATATAAAATGAGTGTCGCGATGAAAGATAATGAGAGGGGATAATGAAGAATATCCTAAAGAAAACGGAGGATACAAAAGATAAGCAACAATGGTTGTGCACTACCTACGAAGAGGACCGGTGATGCATCCCAAAGAAGGCACATGAAAGATCTAAAGGTCGAATTAGTGGATGAATCTTCATATCATAACTATCGAGATAATTTAAAGAGGGTCGGCACGCCCCATGAGGATGCCCTAACCATTAATGTAGATATCTCAAGAGTTATGGTCACGCGCGTCTTACTAGAAAACGGCAGCTCGGCTAGTGTCATTTTAAATCCAGTTCCAAAAATCTGATTGGGTACCACCATACAAGCCTACATATATACAGTTGGTCAGCTACGAGAAGGAGTTAACTCGGTGTGTGGGCGAGGTATAACTCTCAGTTACTATGGAACACAGAAACACCAATAAGCGTGAGGATGTTGTTTATGATTGTTGATGCCCATTGCTCTTATTATGCGATCGTAGGCCGTCCATAGTTCCACGAGCTTGAGGCAACATTGTGTTCATTTCGTCAATGTGTAAAATATGTGGTGGGTAACTTGGTTGGAATTGTACGGGGCAGCCATAGAGCCACCAGAAACTGCTATGTCATATCCTTGGATCTTACAAGGCTGACATAATTGCAATAAACTAGCCCGCAAGACAGGGATCGACAAGAAAAAAAGGAACTATACAATGAGATATTGACGATCCTAGAGAGGAAAATCAGGATATAATCACCGATGATGAGGATATTATCATAACTCTCGCATAGTCAAAATGGCTTATTTTGGGAACCAGCTCGATCATATTTTCAAAGGAAAATTTGTGAACTTGTTGCAGAAGAACTCGGATGCTTGGAGCGTTGATAAGGTCACTAGGGTCAGTTTATAATTTATACACAAGTTCCATATAATTGAAACAACAATTGATTGGAGAAACGAGTATATTGATTACTTAAGATATCAAAATCTTCATATAGACAAGGCTGAGGCAAGACCCTACAAGTCGAAGCGGCTAAATACAAAATCCTTGATAACGTTCTATATAGAAAAAGTGAAATATGACCGTTATTGCGATGTGTCAATCATAAATAAATTATCATCCTACTAACTGACTTGCACAAAGGGATGATTGGGGTTTATTGTGGTTATAAAATCTTTATTAAGTGTTTCTTTTTTGTTTTATTGGCCCAAACTAGCGGTTGATGCATAAGAAATCGTACACGGATGTCATTCCTACCAAAAGTTTTCCAGCAGACGCCATCTCCCGAGCAAGCCAATGATAACCATCCACAACGCCTTGTCTTTTAAAAAATAGGGGACTGGACTGGTAGGACCCCTCCACATGGCTAAAGGAAAAAGGTAATACTTACTGGAGACAGTCGACTACTTTACTAAATGGGTAGAAACAAAAGCTCTGTCAAGGACTAAGGCCCAAGAGATTTGTGATTTCCTTCAAAATCAAATTCTATGATTGTTTGGAATCCCCCACATATTGATGAGGACCTCAATTCTAGAACGTGATCGTGACAGCTTTCTGCAACAAACATGGAATAAGTAAGCACTTTTCGATTTTATACTATCCATAAGCTAACGTTCAACTCGAGGTTACCCACTATACGATCGTGGATGGGGTAAAAAATAAAGTACAAGGGGCCAAAGGTAAATGGCTTGATAAATTAGCTTAGGTCCCATTGGCATACCGGAAGACCCGCTGGTCATCCACAGTTGAAACCTTTTTCTCCTTGTGTATGGAATAGAAGCACTAGTCCATACTGAGATCCTCATCCATACTCATCGAATCATAAATTACTCAGAAAAGCTCAACACCGACGAACGACACTTATCCCTAGACTTTTGTATAGTGATGAAATCATGCAAGGGTTTGTCCTGAGCACTATAATAGCCTAATAAGAAGCATGTCCAAGTCCAAGATGAAGCCTCGACCTTTCCAAGTTGGTGACCTGGTCATGAAGAAGATCTTCCAACGACCGCAAGATAGAGAAATGAGAAAGCTGTCCTCCCCCCCCCCCAATTGAAACAGTTCATGCAAAGTAATATCCAAATGACCTCATGGGGCCTATCAACTAGAACGGATGATAACACACTGAAACATACTTGGAATATTAATCACTTGAAATTCTACCACCATGCCATGTAGAACAGTTGTGCCCTTTTTTTCCCTTCTGATGACGCTTGGGGTTTTTTAGCAAGGCACATTGTAAGCCATCAATTTAATAAAATGTTCCACTTCCAAGATATAATTTATTCTTATCAACATCAAGTAATCTGAATGACGTACAAACCCGATCGACGAACTACTAACAACTTGTAATCACTCTACAAAAACATATTCACTTCAATATAAATCATAGGGGGTCGGATAGCGACACAACTTATCGAAAGGGTTAAAACCCCACGCCGATATGGCTATGTAAAGGACACATTGTACCATGGCTCACCAAAGAGAATTGGTTATTAAACCAAGCCTACGTGGCTACACAAGAGGCTGCACTGAGCTCGAACCTTAATGTTCGACCTATCGAACTTGTTTATACACTAAGTCTTTAAGTTCAGCAAGAGACCATGTTGAGGCTTGACTTAAAAACTCCAATACATAAACTGGTTAATAAACCGAGCCTACCGAACTACGCAACATGCCAAACTATGCCTAGTTGAAAACAAACTACCAATCTGACATCCCCCTCCTCTCTTGGTAACCACATCGTTATCCAAACAAATAACATATTTAAGAAGACAAAGGCTATTAAAGAAATTTTAAGAACCCACATCATCATTTGGTTTAGAATAAATTACAAGGCAGCATAACAAAAATTCCAATTTCAAACAACGAACTAATAAACAAAAGTTCCCTACTAATTAGTACTTTGAATATTTTATTATAAAAAAAGATGGAAACACCACTCAACCATCGTATCTTTCATACCAAGAGTGTTACACTTTTCTATGGAAACATCACCCTCGTTGAGAGTGTTAACGATAGACTTCTTAGAAATATGATCCACTTCGGTACCACCCGGAATGTCTTTTACCTCTACTTTCCTCAAAGCTTCACCTCCGCCTTCGCCATCTTCCTCCTCTTCTTCATCATTAGACAACCACCGCATCTCATACTCACACATGAACTCTTTCAGGCGCCCTAATACCAACTTAGGATCCATCTTTCAGACATACACTACAATATATTTACGTACCTTATCTATAAGGCCATGTACGACACCTAAAGTATCCTTTTCACCATCTTTGTATGTCTGAGCAGTCCATTCCGTCACTCTCTTTTAGCATCCTTCATCTATATTTTCATCCGCCTAATCTCTGGCTTCAGCTCTGCATTCTCTACCCGTACAGGACATGCCTTAGTAGTAGCATTTTCAATCTCTTTCAGCAATGATATTCTCTATACCATAAACTGTGTCATTTATTTTACCAGCACGTTATTTTGACCAATCTGCTCCATGTTCTCGGATATCATGGACGTCTTCAACTTCAACAAACTTTGATTCTATAAATTTAGAGCATTCATCTCAGCATAGATTTCAATAGTAACCTCGTCAGTATCGACCTTCTCCTCAACCAATATCTCAAAAATAGGTTTAAAATAAGCATAGGCTCGTTTGTATCTCATTAGCTTCAGACTGATGGCCTTACCAAAGCCAAACACTAACGACTCAGGTGTAAACTCCTCTTTATATTTGCAAGGGTCATCCTACGATATGCTACCATCATTGAGTTATGGTGAATCTACCTAGATAAGACCAAGAGAAATATTGATTAATTAATATATTACGACCAAGTAGTTACAAACAATACCAAACTATAAATCACTTCTACTGTTAGTTCCAGTTGTCGTTGAAGTATATCACTCATCGTTATATTATTATAATAAGCTACTATATAGACATTGATTTAGTTAATGATACATAAACAATGAGGGTGTTGGTATATTGATCACATTTGGGCATTCATCAGCATCCAATAAAGAAGGTTGTTAAATCATTTAGGGGTTAGCATTGGGCCTATCTAATAGATTTATATCCCCCCCCTCCACCTAACGTGTCACTACCTCTTTCCAATATCTATGGGAACATTAGTAAGGTCATCAACAGTTTGTTCGATGGTATGACCCTTAATCGAATGACTTTCTGCCATTGTTATCTTCTAACTATAGGTGACAAGAAGAGCTATTGTACGATCAGCTGTTTCAACCCCTTATTTCATAGACATGGAAATAATGATATCATTTTTACATCCCGTATCAGTAACCCTCATCCTCGTATAATCCTCTCGTGTGGCTAAATTACTTGGGTTAGCAGTGATGGTTAACCTCTCCTCAATAGAGGTTTTAAAGACATCGAAGAAACTCATTCGTTGACCGACCGGAAGCCATTAGAAGGGAGGGGAATATTTTATCTCACTTTATTATCACCCTCACCAGAATGTGACACGACCACACAGTCTCTTGACTTCTTCTTCTCTGACTGACTTGGGGTTCTTTTATCATCCGCAGGATGAACACAGGATTCAACCCCCAATCATCATTTTCTTATTTTTCTTTTTGGGTTTCTGCTGTTGTGATTGACATCCGGACTAGTTCACTTCCTTATGGAAACCTCTCTAAGGGGTACAAAGTCCTCCTATTTTCGAACACGCTTCACTAGTATATCCAAGCCGGCATCAGCATGATTCTTGGTGTACACACGTTCCAATAATAAACCACTTAACTGATTAGTGTTGGTCACCTGCTCGGTTGTAGTAAGCTTAAGAACTCATTTTTGCTCATTGTCAGCTCATGTATTGGCCACAACCTAGCTAAAAGGAAACTCATTTGAGTAAACAAGTTATGATACTCAAGAGACCACGTTGAATATGTCGCAAATGATAGCCTCTACAAAGGGTTAATTCCAGGGTTCTCGTATATTTGTCTCCACAATTCATGTTACTTTCATGAGTCTGTACTTTCAATCATACAATAAACATGTGTTAATATATTATACTTAACATGTACTCAACAACAGAAAATAGCAAAACTCTTAGCTTATATGTTTGCATCCATATTCTCACCAATTGGATATTTTTCATCCCGATCGGGTGCTTCCAGTTACCAGACACGAAAATAAATAAAGTCTTCCAATGTTTGTTGGATGTGGCCAAGTTGACAATTTTATTACCACTCCACATTGATATGTAATATAAAGGGGCTCCCGACGAATTGTAAATATCCTCACTGGATAGGAAGTCCGCCTGGAAAATAAGGATATTCAAAACCTTAGAAATAGCAAGTATACTTAACATCATCCGTCAGTTATTCGCAGTTAAGTGGGTTATGATTTTGAAATATATTTAAATAATTCATTGATAAACCTATGAAGAGGCAGGCGAAGTCCCCAATGAAAATAGTAGTATAAAAATAGGTATCCCCCTTTCGACCCATATGAGGTTGCGCGTTTGGCTCAAATATTTAAGTTTCAACTGATTGAGGTAGACCATACTCTAATCTAAATCTATGGTGGCCTTCTTCTGTAAGACATTTATAAGTTGTTGATAAACGACCAAAAAACTGGTCTAAAACTCTATTTTCCACTTTATCCTACGTGGCCTCCGGTGATTTTTTTCTTTTTCAACACCCCTTTAAGAGCTATTTCTGATGTGCATGAAGATAATTCATCAGTTAAAAACACATATATGAATTTTCTGTGCGTCGATGGTTATGCCACGCTTAAACTCCACCGTTGATGAACCCAAGGTTTGATGGAAATGGATATTAAGCATCCTAAACCACCACATTCAACGAAACCTAGCATCTTTACCCTCAAATAACTATAGAGAATGAAATTAAGAAGAGGCAATTTTATTATTTATGAATTAGTGTCTTTAAAGTACCGGCAAATATAGCAATTGAAGAAGATGACAGTAAAAACAACACAAGTGCTCTGCTCTTTATGTCTCTCATAATAGTCCAAAATAAAAGAAAGAGAATATGTCTTTTAGTACAACATTTATACAAACCATCTCTATCATTATCGGTAACTCGATATAGATGAGATCTATGGTCCACAATATTGAATTGGGCCTACAAATAAACAACATATAAAACGTGTCAACAATATGAAATTCAAAACGTCATCTTCATGATGCGTGTGAGGGAAACTTTTAGGACGTCAGAATAAGGCTTAAATCGTTGTCTAGTCCTTCGACTATCACGTTTTATGTCATTTAGTCCCTCGACTAAAAAATTATGGATGATGGTCCATTGACTATTGAAAATCTATAAGTTTAGTCTTCGTACATGGACTTCTTCATGATTATGCCACGTGTCAGCATAGTTAAATGGTTCTTGTCTCACAAATAGTCCATTGACTTTTAATTCCAATTTGACCCTTTAAATATAATATTATTATATTTAAAACAGAGTACCACAAAATTTGTGATACTCTGTTTCGTTAAAAAGACCATCAACGATCTATATACAACCTTAAACCAAATAAATTTTGGCTTTATTTCTTGCAACTAACAACCATTTCCTGAACTTTGAAACAATAGAAATGGAGCTTGAACTGCATTCCTCTACCCCTTGAACTGCTCTCTTTCAGTCTTTTTCTTTTTAACCTGTCTTTTGGTTGGACCTCTCGTGACAATGATGATAGTTATCAAAATTTGTTAAAGCGTATAGCAATAGCAATTCAAAAGTTCAAATATTACTTGAGGAGACTACTAAACTTCTTAGAAAACTTCCAATTTCAAATCAAACGGATAACAAATATATTTTTTCTTCCACTTATTTTTCGAAGTGTTTCCTTTACGATTTTATCAAGAAGATAGCGGTAAGGCGGCACCACCACTTGTTTGGCCACCAAAATTTGTGATCGCTTTAATCAATTACAAAAAATGAGTAGATTTTATGGTGTTTAAAGGGTCCAAACTGTCTCAAAAACCTAAGAAAATAGCGAAATTTATCCAAATAACCCTCAGTGTAAACCCCTTTTTCCTTTTTTTCAATTCAAATTTCTCCTATTTTATCTAAATCTAATTAAATAATTTTGGCATGATTTAGTATTAAAATGGAATGAAATGTTGGGTAGCCATTAACTTTTACCAAGTTCAATTGTAGTACAATACTTCTATAATCGAGATGGCTTTATTTTCAAATTTTAAGTCATTTCAATAAAAATAAATTAAAGTAATTATTATACCTACTTTCTCCTCCTTTTAAAGTTGAATTATGTAACATTCTAATGCTAGGTGTATACGTGTTTATAATAGCGAAATTATCGCTCTATGACCACCGGGTCTTTTGGAAGAAGGTGTTAATCAAGGGATAAGTAAAAAATTATACATAGCCATAAAAAAATGTCAAATGGCAGCACGTTTAAATATTTCATTGGTGGAAATTAATTGTTTTTTTTTGTTTTTTTTTGCTAAGAATTTTGGTTAGTCACCGAACTTTGTCATGTGTATCAAATATGTCATTGATGTTTTTTTATATCAAATTGGCCACTTTTGTTGGCTTTTTTTTACATCTGTGGTCACTCACGGATGACCACGGATGCAAATTAAGACAAACAAAAATGACCACATATGCAAAATGAAACCAACAAAAATGACTGTTTTGATAAAAAAATATATCAGTGGCATTTTTTATACACATGACAAAATCCGGTCACCAACCAAGGTTCTTAGCCCTTTTATTTAGTTTCTAAAATACTTTTGAAAAATTGTTTCAAAAGACAGGTTAAAAAAGAAAAAGAGTTAAAGAGAGCAGTTCATTGGAGAAGAGAGGAATGCAGTTCCAGCTCCATTTCTATTGTTTCAAAGTTGGAAATAGTTCTTAGTTATAAGAATAAACCCAAATATTTTTTGGTTTAAGGCTGTATATGGATCGTTGATGGTCTTTTTAACGAAACAGAGTATCGCAAATTTTGCGGTACTTTATTTTCATAAGAAAAATAATAATATTATTATTATTATATTTAAAAGGTAAAATTGGGATTAAAAGCCGAGAGACACGAACTATTTAACTATGCGGACACGTGGCAGAATCAGGAAGTACACGTACGAAGATTAAATTTATAGATTTTCAATAGTCAATGGACCATCACCCGTGATTTTTTAATCGAAGGACTAAATGACAGAAAACGTGATAGTCGAAAGACTAGACATCGATTTAAGCCTCAAAATAACAACAAAGTAATTGAACTGTGCCAACAAACTCACAAAGAGATATAAAAATTGAAACGAATGGGACACGTGTCATAAAACGAAAGATCACATGTATAGCTCACCTCGTCACCTTTATTTATATTACTCTGAGTAACAATTATCAAACAAAGTTGTACTGAAAATTTATATTAGTCTAAGTAACAATTATCAAACAAAATTGTACTGAAAAGACTATGGGGAGTCCTAATAAAGTTATGCCCCTCGGTCAGGATATATCACTCACAAACAAGGAAATAAGTTAGGTAAAAGACAAAATGTAACTAAACGGAAGAAAGGCAAACGGACAACCATGCGAGTCCGCAGAAAGAACATGTAAGTTTGGTAAAAGACAAAATGTAACTAAACGGAAGAAAGGCAAACGGACAACCATGCGAGTCCACAGAAAGAACGTGCAAAACATGAGGATTGATATTTATCCACGAACAACATAAATAGACAACAACTGCTATATAGACGGTGGAAGTATCTAAATATTAACTTCAAATAGACAACAACTGCTATATAGAATGCGGAAGTAACTAAATATTAACTTGAGTATACGACTAAAAAAAAAGTTAGACGATAATGTGTGATTTCTAAACTAATAATAAATCATATTAACAAGAGTGTTTTCTTTTTTGGCTTTCCATCATTCCAATCACGATGGTACATTCTAATTCTAAGATTTGCTTGCACATTACACAGATTATATGATTGGACTTCCACACAGATGATTAAACTTCCATCTAAACTATATTCCCATGATAAAATAAAAAGGTTGTTATAATTTTGATTCAACCTGTTTATAAGAAACTAGTTTTGGGTTTTGTATGTTTCTAAATGAAATAAATATAGATAAGCCCATAGTAGACTTATCATTTAAAAAAAAAAAGTGCTCCGATATCCTTTTGGTTATAGTTGGATATTAAGTAACTATGCATATTCAGTATATTTTGTTTCTATCACTTGTATGTTTCATGTTGCTAGTTTATTGCTGCAAAACAAAAGAAGCTTAGACAGTTGTAAGTCGAAAAACATTACTGTGGGCAATGCTTCTAGTGTAAGGTCCTCCCTTTGTCTACCATTTCTTTTTCTGTATAGATGCATGAATAGACATTTGAATCATGAGTCTTTCTGAGCTAGATGCACTGATCAAAGGAATCGCTAATGCAGCTCAGGAATTCTATATCCTCCTAATATTGTCTTCTTCCTGTGGAACTCATAATTTCCAACAACTCTTATCGGACCTGATATTGTGATGGCAGAAACCTAAACCGTTTGCAACTGCCCCAAGCTCCTGCTACAAAAGGTCATTAACAGCCCCTAATATATTCGTAGTTTTAAATAAGTACAGTTTGTAGAAGGTCTGTAGATATACTTAAAAGAGTTAAATGGAACAATGAATGAACAGTGCTTCGGTTTTATTAAGACATGAACAATTAGTTTAATGATCTAATAAACTAAACATTGCGTATTGTTTCGCGAGTAATGAACAGAATATGTCCACCGCTTACCAAACTAAGCTACAACTGATTTAGACCAACAGGGTTTTCCTTACACCAATTCTAGTTCCGCTATGATCTAAGCTATAACTGATTTAGGTCAACAGGGTTTTCCATACACTGTCTAAGAATAAACTCAGCTCTTCGTCTTTTATCATCTCTGTCCTCATCCCGGACAAATAACACCGGTCTCCTTTCACCCTTACTCCGAAGTTTTAAATCCAAACATTCATTCATAAGCTTTTTCCCAGCCCTGAGCCTAAAATGAAGAAGAGGCCTCTTTTCTTTCCTCTCACTACCATCTCCATCGTCAGAGAATCCATCTTCCACAGCAGCAGCAGCCTGGATCGCTGGAGCAAATGCCTCAAGCACAGACACATGGTTACCATTCACCAAATCATCACGCCTCGGACCACGAAACGATTTCTCTAATTCTTCATTCACCACATCCACAGAACCCCAATGTGAAATTCCGCTTAAACGAGAGCGAGAAACAAACCGCTGTTCTAAACTAAAATAGGCTCTCTCTGCCTTTCTACGCTGTCGTGCTTGCTGAATCTTATCAGCACGAGGGTCCGAATTCCGTTCATTCCACATGGGTGTATGCTTATAGGTGTGCGGATCAGGAAATGCAGGTAACCAATCAGGTATGTGCTTCGCGGGTGGGGTTTCACCCATTTGCACAAAACTTGGTATCAATTTCCTACTCCGGCCATTAACAATCAATGGGAATTCCGGTAAAGGCTGAGCAAATGGAATTTCTTCTACTGAATCCGAGTTAACAAACTTCATAATTTCCCCGACTGTTTTTGATTCCATAACACAATTCCCTAAATCTAACTCTTTTCCACTACCACTCAAATCTTCTAAGCTAAGTATGATGTCAAACAAATTGCATTCTGTCCTACCAGTTATATTAGCATAAGAATTTGCAGTTTTACCTAACAGCGAGATATACCTAATAGTGATGTCCGCTAGAGATTCCAAAGCTGAATCCTTCGACCGATCATACCCCACACTCTCGCATATCTGTACAACTGCCGTCTTCATCACCGCTCGCCAATACTCATCAACGCTTGCCCCCACAGTTGGTGTTTCGTTGTCTCGAGACTCATATCTGTAAGCTCTCTCCACTCCCATATCTCAGATTCGTCCCCTTGTATCAAACTTAGTGTTGGAACTGATTATATTGCCATATTGCCGATAACGGTACCCAGATGTTGCAGGAAACGAACCTGATTTGAAATTGACAGGTGCAGAGGAAACCTAACAACAGAGTACGAAATTGAAGATGACAAAGGGATGTGATAGACAGGAAGAAGTGTTTATCTTACTATGTGTCCTTCAGTTCTGCAGCACCGAAGTTTCTCGAGAGCCAAACAGAAGTTCGAGTAGCTTTATAGAGACTGGATCCGGTTTCGATCGCGAGAGAGTAACCGGGTCTAACGGGGTCAGAGCATATGGAACATAGATGGGTCTACTCTGAGGAATCGCCCTTCAATATATACGCCTCTATAATTATAGAAATGGGGTTTGGCTAAATTAGTGTCCAATTTTTGTTAACCATTTCCAAAATATGAAAAAAAAAATTAATTCAATAGTTAAAGACGGTTTTATCTTTTGACCAAGAATTTTTATTTTTGTCTTGTAGTGGAATGTCAGTATGGTTAACCAAATTTATAAGAACACAGAAATTACTCATCCAAACAACCCTCTTATACTCAACACTGAACAAAAATTTAAAAAACTCTCAAACTCACAAATAAACTCTTAAACCTCCAAAAATCAATAATTTTTTTTGTAAATTCGAAATAATCGAAGGATGGACTCGGAATGTGAAAAGCTTGCTGAGGAGCATGGGACTCCAAATATGTAGCTGTTCTAACCAATCTATTTAGAAAAGTTTTCATTTTGGTAGACCTTCTAGATTTAGAAAGATAGAACCCGACGTATCCCGCCGGTTTCACCCTTCTCAACCGGCGGTTTCATCGAGTCCCACCCGGCGGTTGGTTTGTTGTTTCCCGGCGGGATTGTTAATCTATACCCGGTGGGGCAAACTCCTTTGTTTTATGCACATTTTGAATTTCATTTTGTGGTAGGTCCCCGCCGGGTATAATATTGTCAACAGTCGGGTAAGGGTAGTTCTCCCGCCGGTGTTGGCTTTTATACCCGTCGGGGGAAACCCCTGTGTTTTATGCACAAATGGGGTTTGATTTTGTGGTAGACCCCCGCCGGGTATGGTATTGTCAACCGTCGGGTGAAAATGTCTCCGTCGGTCCGTGAATTTTCACCCGGCGGTGTAACAATGTCCCCGTCGGGGTAGTGGTATTTAACCGTTGGGGTTGGCTTTTTGTGTCCATGCTCATAATTTATGGTTTTTTTACATAGGATGAAGAGTTAAAGGCTGGAGATGGAGAGTTAAAGGATGAGTCAAATGATGATTTGTCTAGTTCGTGCATGGCGAAGAAGGAGGAGGAGGAAATACCGGTGCCTTGCTCCGTCGATTATGGCGAGTTGTTCAGCACCAAATCTCACTACTACTCTCAGGCAGACCTGATTGAATAGGTTAAGGAAACCGCATTAGATAACGGGTTTGTGATTATTTTACGTCGATGCGATAGACATGATCGTAAAACTCCGAGAATAGAGTTTGTGTGTGAAAGATCTGGAGTTTACACAAAACTGGTAGATCTAAGGATCTTAAGAGGAAGTCTACCGGAACGAAAAAATGCGGATGCCCGTTCGCCCTTAAAGGAAAGAAGATGGGTGATGATTTGTGGGGAATAGAGGCTGAATGCGGCCTTCACAATTACGATACTACATCCTACAAAGAAGGTCATTCCTACGTGGAACGCTTTTAAAAAATAGAGATGGATTTCGTGGTTAGTTCTACGAAAATGGGATCTCGTCCTTGTGATATTCTTGGTGGAGTGAAGAAATTGAGCCCTAAGAATTTGTCTTCAATGTGCATCGTGTACAACGCATCACTAAAACACCGCAAGCTCGAGAACGGTGGTCGGTCGCAATACCAATACTTGTTGGGTGAACTAAAGCGACCAAACTACTATGAATTCCATAGAAAGTCCGAAGACGGAAGCAATATCATAGGTGAGCTTTTTTTTTGCGCACCCGGTTAGTTTGGATTGTTACGGACATTTCCGAACGTCATTTTAATGGATAACACGTACAAGGTGATTAAATACGGGATGTCGTTGTACGAGATCGTGGGTGTGACTTGTATGGGGAAAATATTCTACACTGGATTTGCGTTTATGTCGGGTGAAAAAATCGAGAGCTACAAATGGGTGTTAGGGTGCTTACATTCGTTGATGGTAACTCACTCCATCGAATTACCATCCATGGTTTTGACGGATAGAGACTTGGTGCTTGTGAAGGCAGTGGAGGAAGTGTTCCCCAATGCAACGCACATGTTGTGTCGATGGCACATCAACATGAACGTCCTAGGAAAAACGAAAAGGATCATAAAGGAGAAGAAAGTGTCCAACGCCTTTTTGAAAGTTTGGAATCAAATGATGTTGGCGGAAACGGAATTAGCCTACGAGAACTACCGGTCGGAATTGCACCACGACTTCAGAGAGTATCCGGAAGCAATTGAGTATACCGAAAGTTGGCTAGGGCCGTACGGTGACAAGTTTGTCACGTGGAGAACTAACAAGTGGATGCATTTTGGTAACCAAACCACAAACCGCGTGGAGAGCACTCATTCGAGCCTCAAGCGTTTCATCGGTACGAGCAAAGGTAACTTTGAATCTTTTTTGTTGAAGTTGCATACTTTGATCGAATTGTAACACGGGGACATCAAGGGTTCTTTTGAAAAGAGCCGGTTGTTGGCCCTACATAAATTCACAAACATTGTGTATGGTAAACTAAAAAGCAACATCTCCCACTATGCTATGGAACTTTTGGCCGACGAAGTCAATTGTGCCCGCAACATGACAATCGCGCCGGACATGCCTTGCGTTTGTGCCATACGAACTACGCACGGTATGCCTTGCACGCACGAAATCTATAAGTTTGTTGCAAAAGGCTTAGAGGTGCCGCTAGAGTTATTTCATGAACATTGGAAGAGGTTAGACATCCTAGTTTGTACCAACCTCTCGACGATCGAGAAACTTAAAGCCAAACTTGACAAACTAGTATGTGATGTCATGGCGTCCAATGAAAAAGCACGCATAGAGCACGTTTATAAAAAATGGTTTGCCGTCGTCCATCCTGAAACAACTAACATTTTGGAGCCATTGGTTAAGCAAAAAGCGCACGGTCGTCCACCTAACAAACGTAAGTTATCTATTTCCGTTGATGATACATCCACTAAACGCGACAAAAGCAAGCACGAGTACATTCTTGAATCGGAAAATGCTAGTACGCCATCCTTAGTTGGAGACTTCAAACTTCGAACCGCAACCTCAAGTAAAGGGAAACAAAGCAGGGCTCTAAACGTGGTTCGGAAAGCGCCCCCGCTCGTACGAAAGGTATCGATATTCCAACGAAAGCAAGTGGGACAATGCTTTGTAGTGGAACGGTGGGTTGTAGGTCAAGCTCTACGATGCCGGTGAAGGCAAGTTTTGTAGACCCCAAAGGATACATGAACCAATTCCCCATCTATATTAGACCTTTCGTAGAGTCCATTAGCGATGTTAAATCCGATGGTCATTGCGGGTACCGCTCGATAGCGTACGCCTTGAACGGGAAACAAGATGGGTGGAGGTTGATAAGGGATGCCCTTTACAACGAGCTAATGGATTACACATCCATCTACGTTAAGATATTTATTAGCATGGAGGATTTGATTGATGTTGCGGAGCGTGTGAAATGTTCTAGTGATGTGGGAACTAAGGACCATTGGATGTCCATGCCCGAGATGGGAGTGGAAATTGCATCTGCGTTTAACTGCATACTCCATTTTGTTGGGCTATGCCGAAATATGGATGTCGGCTTCACTTTTCTTCCGCTAAGAGGTGCACCTCCTCAGATGTCAAACCGGTTGGAAAACGGATTGGGTTGGGTCAACTTCAACCATTTCGTGAACGTAAGTATTCATACAGGGGGTATGTTAATGGTAACTGTAATATCAAGAAATTCATTTTATCGTGTTTTCGTTTTTGTAGCTTGGGATTAAGGCGGAGGCCCCATATGCTAGGATACATCCTTGTTTCTTAAAGTTGCGTTCATCAGAAGCAAAAGGTTGGGCATTGCCGATTGCATCTCGTTGCAAGAAATACGAAGAGCTTAAAAATAATTACCCTGAAGTAACCGATTTATCCGCTTTTTCTTGATGACTAGACGATTGTAATGAATGTAAACTTTGGATGGTTTTTATGTTTGGATGCTTTTTGTTTGGATTTTTATCTTAAAAACAATAACACTTAAACTTCTTAATATGCTCATTGCATTAAAACATTACACTTTAATCAAAAGCATTGCATAATTAGAAATATATAAGCACATAACTTAAAACAAATGATAGATAAGCTAACCCTGAGTTAGCATTACACACTTAGTTTTATGGAGACGGATAGTTCATTCCATACTCAAAGCGTTTCTCGAATGAATATTCCTCTTCATCACTACTTCCTTCGGGAGTTGAGTACGTTTCAACGGTGCTGGCTATTGCGTCGGCTATTTCTTGCTCCATTCGATGTATCGCATGTGACACCATCTCATGTGTAATTGTACTTTACAATCCCATGTTGAATATCTTTTGGACTTTGGTTCGGACTTCCCAATGAAGTGACTTGATATGTATGCCCTAGCTGCTGCCTTCTTCATATCCGTAGTCAGGGCGGCATTGGAATCTAAATACTCGTCCGCGGAGAATGTCGTCCTATGCCATCGGAGGCCAAATCCACTCCCGTCATTCGCCTCCATTTCCTGCCGCACATCATCAGCCGAAACTCCCAACAAGTCTGCATAGCGTGCGTATGTCGCCTCTATCGGATACGGCCTAAAGACATCGATAATTCTCCCCTCAACCGGGAGGCCAGTAATCACGTACACGTCATCGAGTGTCAAGGTCATCTCCCCAAAGGAAAACTGGAACGTGTTCGTCTCTTGGTGCCACCTATCAATGAACACCTCGTCCAACTGCACATGGTTGTTGAACTTTGGTAGATGTCGCATCAACGGCCAGAACGGTGTCCCTTCCAGGTAATCCCTAACCCTCATTTGTTTGCTAAGGTCCCACTGACCAAGCAAACCGTACTTTGACTGGACCGTGATACCCGAGCGCGACTGTAAAAAAATTCAAAAATATATATAATGTTAACAGAACAATTTAACTAATATAACATATAATTAATTCGATAAATTACGCCATTTTTAAAGGCGTAGTACGCCTCATGTTGGGCATAGTCTGGGAAAAGAAAGACACTATTTTAGGATAGAAATAGATTTTTCCATCCTTCCGGATCGGTTGGACGCCCTTCTGCACGGACCTCTCTTTGAGGTGGTGGAATGAGGACCTTCGTTTCCTCCTTCATGTCCTCCTCGTCTATTAGCGCACGCCGCCGTTGAATGGGGACCACCTCTCGTGGAGGAGAAGATTGTTCTACGGCCTCCCTTGTGGCACCGCGATCCCTTGTAGCGTCATATTTTTTTATGCCGCAAGGATCGTTCGGTGTGGCCATGACGCACCTCACGCTCGGTCTGATCCCAACATTCGGGCCGATCGACCACCGGCCGTCGGCTACATTCGCCTTTCCTCGCCGCTTTGGTCGCCTTCTCCTTCGCGCGATGTGCTTCGTGTCTGCGGGAACAAATACAACAAAATAGGTTAGAAATTTTACAACGTAACTAGGTCCCCGAAGCAAAAAAAAATTGTTTATTTTAAAAAACTTACAGGTCCCCGACGGGTGACCAATTTTCACCCGGCGGGGCAAAAACTCGAATTTTAAACTTACATTTTCTACCTGCCGGGTGAAAAATGGTCACCCAGCGGGTAGAAAATGTAAGTTTAAAATTCGAGTTTTTGCCCCGCCGGTTCAATCGACCCACATCCGGCGGGGTACATAAACAGAGGCCATAATGTCTGGCTTCCCCGCCAGGTCAATTGGCCCATAACCGGCGGGGATGGATGAATTCCTAGGAAAAACTATGTTCTCCGCCGTCCTAAACCACATATACCCAGCGGGGATACTTAATTTTCTGGGGAAAGTTATGTTCCCCGCCGGGGATCTGTACACTCAACAGGCGGGGGGTCTCGGAAAAACCCAAAAGCGCCATTAATAACTTGAAAAAAAAACTCATAAATCTTCCTAAAAAACAAAATCAGCCAAAACTAAATCTACACTAGCATCCATATACAACTAAAAACAACTACATAACGTTGCTTCGCCAATTCTAACACCCAATGCATATCAAAATCTAAAAAACTTAAGAAAACTCAAATATACAAAAAACTACATTTAAGAGTAAAAGTTTACTCTTTTCCCTTTCCCATAGTAGTTCTTGACTGGGTATTGATCTAGTAAAGTTCTTCAAATCTGATTTTGGGGCTGATTTTGAAAGGTTGTAGTAGTGGAGAAATGAGAGGGAAAGTTGGGTTGGGGCTGGTTTAGATTTGGGAATGGTTAGTGTTTAGGGTTATGAGTTTGTAAAAAATGAAAGGGTGTTTTGGGTATAATATTGGGGCTACTTAGAATATGTTTGGGTATGGTTAAAATTGGGGCTGGTTAGCCAATTGGGCCCTAATTTAGCCAAACTCTTGTTGACTTTTGGTTAGATAATTGGACTAACACTCAGCCTATTTCAAAATTTAATGATAATAACAATAATTTATGGTTTACTACTGAAAATGTTAAACTTCCAATGGTTGGGTTTTATCTACTGTTTCTGACATCATTCACCCTCAGATTATTGATAACATTAATCACCTTACTATTAATGAAAACAAGGAGGACTTGATAATTTGAAGCCTTGCCAAAAGTGATGTGTACAACTTGAAGGACACTTGGGAATGTGTTAGGCCTAATATCAGTTGTTATTCTGTTTTTAACAAAATTTGAAATCATCTCACTCCTGTTAAAATTTCTTTCATCCATTGGAAAATTCTGCATAACTATGTTGTTGTTGGTTCCATTATTCAGAGGAGAGGCATTTCCTTGGCTTATAAATGCATCTTTTGTAATAATTGTGAGACTATTAACCTTGTATTTATATCTTGTAAGTTTTCCTGGTCTGTATGGCTTCATTACGCATATATCTTTAATGTTCATATCTCTCGTCATATGAATCTTGCTCACATAAGTAGATTTTGGCAGTGGCCTCATGCTAAGAAGATTCAGGTCAGAAATATCTTGCCCTCTTTAATCTTATATAACATCTGGAAAGCTAGAAATCTTTCTAAGATTAAAGTTGCTAGCATCTCTCTTCTCTCGGTTATTAATCACATTAACTTTTTCTTTCATACTCTTGATATTAAAAAGCTCTTAAACAAAAATCATTGGAATAACATCTCTAATGCTGCTAATGTCTTAGGTTGCTACAACCATCTCAGCTCTATAGGCCTACATACCTTAAGTGGATTCTTCCTCCTACTGGGAGATTAAAGATGAATTATGGTGCTTCTTGTCTTAGTAATGGGGAAGCAAGTGGCTCAGTGATTTTTAGAGATAGTAATGGTAGCCTTATCAGTGGTTATAGCTATCTCTATGGCAAATCTAATCCTCTTTTTGCTGAGACAAGAGCGCTTCTAGATGAGTTACTTACATGTAGAGCTAACAACTGGATTCTGATGGATGTTGAACTGATTCTTTAACTATTGTAAAGATGCTTAATAGTCAAAATAGAAATGCTTATTGGTACCTAAAACCCATTCTCGACTGCATTTTTAAGCTGATGCATCCTAGCATATCTCTTTCTCATATTTTTAGAGAGAAAAACCAGGCAGCAGATTGGCTGGTCAGGCACTCTTTGAAATCTAAGAAAGCTTTTACTATTCTTCCGAATGGCATTCCTAATTACCTTAAGGCTATTATAATTTTGGAGGTTATTAGCCTTGGCTACATCACTAACTAAAGTATCTTACCTCGGCTCTCTTGTAATAAGTGTTGTTGTTGCAAGTTTCTACCTTGAGATTGATGTTGAGGATTCTTTAAGCTAGATGAGAGAATAAATGACTAAAAAAGATATTGGATCTTGGACCTGATGTGACTAGAGCACAAATGTAGAGAGAGAAAGTAGAAAGAGAATATTATATTCCAAAATATCCCACCTACCAAGAATAATGGGTCTCCTTTTATAGTGGGGAAGGGTGGACCCATCAATATCCTTGGTGGGATTGTTTTATTTCTCTTTTAGTCCTTCATAAAATAATTTGTTTACAAATTATCCTCTAATAAACGATAAATACCGTCACAGACATATTAACTTCCTTTTATTTACAATTGACTCCTTATTATAAATATCGGCGAATTACTCCCTTATCAGTAGCCCCCCAGTCTTCGAGAGCGACGGGAAAGAAGACTTGTAAAAGAATCAGCTTGGAGCGCCTCTGTCCCTTAGCCTCTGGATTGATTGACTGGTTTACCCGGGCCAGACCTTTTCTTTCGACCGATGTCCGACCCTTCATATTTTTATTAAGTGGTTGGGCGCGCATCCTTTCTTCCAACTGATGTCCGACCCTCCAGCTTTTATTAAGCGATCTGGCGCGGATAATTTCTTCCAACCGATTAAGTGGTCGACCGTGTTTAGCCCCGACACTGTTTATGAGTCATCTTGGGTCTGCTTCCGATCCCTCTTAGCGACTTCTCCATGGGCCTAGACCGGTAATTAGGTTTTGAAAAGTGAATCGGGTTGATGTGGCCCATCTAACGTCTCTGTCTGAGCTAGCTAGTACAGGCCTAGCGTGCTTTTCTGACTAAGGGCGACACGTGTTGACCGATTACTCGAAGCGTGCTTGTTAGCACAGTTTCTCAAGAGGTCCTTTCGACTTCCCGCTGCTTTTCGTCGCTTGGTCTTCCCCGTACGCGTAACGGCTAGGTGGGGTTGCTTATAAATACCTCACAAACATACATTGCTCTCAGAGGCGTTCTAGGGAGAGAAAGTGTTGTCCAAACTTTTCTAGAGAGATAGAGCTTGTTTTATGAGAAATAGGTACCCGAAGCAAAAACCAAAACCTAAAAAGAAGAAAGAGCCGGTGTTCGGATTTATAGATTGGGCTAGCATCGGTGACCGCGCTGAGAAATATCGACGCGCGGGATTGATTTGGAGTTCTGACACCGAGCCCTTCACGCTTGTACCGCTACCCCACGACCCCATTCTTGCTGATCTGATCCCTGCCTAGTCTTTTACCTTACCCGAACTATCCGGTGCTTGGACCCCAGAGGCCATTGTCATTCCTTCCAGTAGTAGCTCCCACACTCCCCAACTTCCCAATTCAACCGCCCGACGCCTTCATCAGTCAATTCTTACACGGCTCCGTCCCTTTTTCCGCTCCGACGTCGAGGCAAAGCTAAGTTTCTTTCTATGGGAGAAACCAGCTCTCCAACTTCTCCCGCGGGAGGTAATTCTCCTGAGAGTGCTCGCCAACAACAAGAAACTCATCTGGCCCAAACCGGAAGTAGTTCTGGTCCTGCGGACCTTCTTGTTCGACCGTACGATCCATCCGCGGCCAACTCCCTTAGATCTGACGCAATCCCGGTAGTAAATACCGAAGAATCAGAGGTGGATGCTTTACCCGCGGAAGACGGTATTGCTGCTGCTGGTAATACCGTTGCTCCTCCCGAGGAGCCGCTTCCCGAGGAAATTGAGTTGGTCATGACCACCACCTATCATCGATGGTTTCCCGGGAGTAATGTCATCTCCCTTTTATAGTGCAAGTATCTTTACTTCCCCGCTGCTGAGCATGAGGAGATTTTGATCCGGTGGGGTATTCCGGAGTGCGTTACCGTCCGGTTTCCTGTTCCTGGGGAGACTCCCGTGCATGTTCGATTACGGGAAATTTTAATCTTTACCGAGCTGTTTAATTGGGGCCTCAGGTTCCCTCTGGATCCTGAGATTGCTCTGTATTTCAGGACTCTCAACATCTGCCCTCTCAGCTGACTCCCAACGTGTGGTACACGCTGATGTCTTGCATAATGGCCTCGCGCCTTTCGGGTCGGGTCATGCCCATGGAGGAGTATATAGCCGTGTCCAGGCTGTCGAAGTCTCCTAAGTCCCCCTTCTTCTATTCTTCTTTGGCCAATACATGGAAGATAGTAAACGACTTTCTCGAGGGTGACAAAGGTTGGAAACACCACTTCATCTTCCTTAGTGGCTGCTGGGAAAATGGTCGCCCCTATAGTAAGGAGAATCTGAGGCGACTGCTGCGGACATGGGTTCCTGATGGTAAATATTTTTTTGTAATGAACCGATCCACTGTGTAGTATCGAAGGAATTCGTCCAGGGGTAGAAGAAGGATTACTTCAAGTCGGGCAAGGTTACCTTCCAACTGTTGAAGGACTATGCCAAGAAGCATTGGGGTCGGGCATTTCATCAGGCCTTTAAAAACACAAATCTGATGATGAGTAACCTCTGGCGTTGCTCGTCAGAACCACTCACTATTGAGAAGCTGCGTCAACCGCCCAGTATGGAGGACTTGGTCGCAAAGACGGATGCACCTGATGCCCACCTGTTTCTCCCGAAGCGCAACAAGGCGCTCAGCAAGCGTCCAAAATCAAACGATGAAGCCGAGCAGGACAATGCCGGAGCTGAAGAGACCGGTGTGGAGGGGCACCAGGATGAAGCTGTCGCTGAGGGTGGTGAGATCCATCAGTCCTAGGAGCTGGCGAAGAAGCGAAAGGGGAAGGCTGACGCAGAGGGGGCTCAGGCTAAAAAGCCTAAACGCTCAAAGAAAGAAAGCGGGTCTACCGCGGGTGCTGCGGGTGCCAACAATGCTACCGTCCCAGAGCTTTTTGAACAATACGGGAGGGGGGGGGGGGTTAAGGGTGGTACAACAGCCGACCCCGTAGTGGTGACTCCTGATGATGCTAGCCCCTCATATGCTTCCAAAACTGATGTGGCATCATCGAGTGGCACGAAGCTTCCGGTGATGTCTGTGCCCGAGATTCCGCACACTTTTCCGTTGCGGATAACCAACGGACTAGCCCTTTCCTTGTACAACATGATTGTGCCTTTGGCCCTGAAAGAGCGTCGGGCAGGGGAACTGAGCCAGAAGCTGTCGGGCGCGGAGGCGAAAGTTGCCGTGCTGGAAGAAGAGGTGCGGAAGGCTAATGCGGCTCAAGGCGAACGAATAAACCTTGGCGCAAGTCAGGAAGGCCGGGGATGATCGTGCCGTGGGTTTGAGGCAGGAAATAACTGACCTGAAGAAGGCTAACACCCTTTTTGGTGAAAAATGCAAGAAGTGGATGGAGAAAGAAACGGCCGAAGCCAAAGCCGCATACGTGCTGACTTTTCATCACCGCTTCCCTGACCTTCCCCTCGGGTCAATGTGGCTGGATGTTCCGGAAGACGACCGTCCTTTTGATGTGGTTTGTGAATACGACGAATCGGATGACACCGAGTCAGAGGAAGAGGATGCTTAATCCCTGATGTCTCTTGTTTTTATTTATTTTTTTGTTAAAATTTGTAAGTGCGGGGACTGTGGAATCCCCTGTAAGTCTTCTTTCTAAACAAAATTCCTGGACGATCAATATATTATTCGTACTTACATTTTTACGAATGTTACATCCAACTCTGGTTTTATAAATCCATGGTTGGTCGGGAACCAAATTATGCATTGTACCCTGTCAAAAGACCACGGAAAATGTGGATCAGTGCGAACACTGGAAAACCTGCTAATGTAAAATCCTATGAAAAATTGAAAATCCTATGAAGGTTCTTTAGATTAATGTAAAATTGAAAATTTTCCAGTATGATCGGGAATTAAGATGTAGATCAGTTTGAACACTGAAAAACATATGAAGGTTCTGTTGATCAATGTAAAATTGAAAATTTTCCCGTATGGTCGGGAATTAAGATGTAGATCAGTTTGAACACTGAAAAGCCTATGAAGGTTCTGTTGATCAATGTAAAATTGAAATTTATCCCTTAGGGTCGGGAATTAAGATGTAGATCAGTTTGAACACTGAAAAACCTATGAAGGTTCTGTAAAGCAGTCAAGATTACTAAAAAGAATCGTTGATCAGCTCGTCAGCTGACAGAGCCGTTTGTAACACTTCAAAGATGGAAAGGCAAAAATTTTTGATTAAAGGGGTCGGTTGCTATCGATCCCTCATTAAAACCTTCTCGCGTCACCGAGGTAGGAAAGAGTGCATCCCCGACAAAAAGGTTCTTACACAAATAATGCTCACAAAGTTACAAAATGCAAAATCACTCCAAATACAATTTCAGATGTTCAATGTTCCATGGTAGCCTTAACGTATGCCCGAGCTTGTCTTGCAAATGATATGTCCCGCTCTTGACTTACTCTATCACTTCGTATGGTCCTTCCCAGTTTGGGGCAAGCTTACCGAGGCTTTTATCGTTGGTATGCAGAAAAACTCATCTCAAAACCTTATCACCGACTTTTAACTCCCGCCGTCGTACTTTAGACGCATACCGACTCCTCATTAGAGTCTGATAGTGTAAAGAATTTAGTTGAGCATGGTTCTGTTTTTCTTCTATGAGGTCGAAAGCTAACTGTCTGTCACCTTCATTTGTGTTTTCATCATAGGTACCGATCCTAAAAGATGGAAAAATGGATTCTGCCGGAGTGACCACGTCTGTGCCATATACCAAAGCATAAGATGAATCCTGAGTCGCCGTTCGAGGCGTAGTTTGGTAAACCCACAACACTTCCTGCAAATAGTCTGGCCATTTGCCAGCTTTTCCTTCGAGGTTCTTTTTGAGTCCGTCCAGAATGGTTCGGTTGGTGACTTCGACTTGCATGTTCGCTTGAGGATGGAATGGGGTAGAGAAACATTGTTTAATCCTATGAGTTGTGCAAAAAGATTCCATCTCTCTGCTGTCGAATTGGGGTCCGTTATCCATGGCGAGCTTTTGAGGTACCCCAAACCGACAACAGATATTGGCCCAAATAAATCGGACGATGTCCTTAGTCTTAGTGGCGGATAATGGTTCGGCTTCAACCCATTTGGAAAAGTAATCCACAGCCACCACGATCGTTTGTATCCCACCAGATGCCATTGGTAACGGCCCTACAAGATCGATTCCCCATCGGTCGAAGGGTAATCCTTCAGATATAGATTCTAAAGGGGTCGCGGGCACGTTTATCGCGTTCGCGAATCTTTGACAAGTGCAGGTTTTTACTATCTGCTGAGCATCTGTCGTTATCGTCGGCCAATAATAACCCGGCGAGAAAAATTCTCCTTATTAGGACCTTGTAACCACAATGAGCCGTGCCCTCTCCATCATGTAACTTGGACACAATGATCTGCGACTCATTTACCCCCAAACACCTCAGTAAGGGCCGGTTGAACGATTTTTTGTATAATATGTCGCCCAATAAAATGTAGCCTCGGGCTTTGTTGCACACCTTTCGAGCCGATGCGCCATCGTCCGGCAATAGACCTTTGGCTAGGAAAGCAATGATATCCCGTCGCCAATCCGAAATAGTTACCGAAGACACCTGACAAGCAATTTCGGGTCGATTATCCAGCTATTTCCTCTTTATGATCGATGAATTTTCTTGTTCGGTTACCTAGGGGTAATTGCTTGAGCAAGAGGCCGATGCTAGAGAGTCGGCTACCATATTTTCGGTTCTTGGGACATGTTCATACGTTATCTTAGCGAATGATGCGGCTAACACCCTTAATGCGACTAAGTACTGAACCAGATGTTCTTTCCTGGCTTCCGTGGCTCCCGAGGCTTGATTTATCAAAAGTTGAGAATCATTAACGAGACGTACATGCCTAGCTCCACATACCTGTGCTAGTCGCAAACCGGCCAGGGCGGCTTCATATTCGGCTTCGTTGTTAGAAGTGGGAAAACCAAATCGGATTGCCTGATGCATACTTATGCCCGTTGGGGTGACTATCTGTACGTCCGCTCCGCAGCCATTTACGTTCGATCCACCGTCGGTGCGGATGATCCACTCATTTAGTTTGGCTTCTCCAGACGGTGCGTCTTGGTCCGGGCGGTCGAAATGGAATTCCACTATAAAATCAGCCAGAACTTGTCGACCTTACCCCGAAGGATCATTTTTCTGGGTTGAGCTTGAGATTTATACCCCTGAGGTTGTCAAAGGTTTCCCTTAAATCGGTGAGATGTTCCTCGTCTGTGCCGCTCTTTACTAACATGTCATCGATGTAGACTTCCATATTCCTCCCTATCTGACAATCGAAGGTTTTGTTAACCAACCTCTAATAAGTCGCTCCAGCGTTTTTTAATCCGAACGACATGACTTTGTAGCAATACAAGCCTCGGCCTGTTATAAACGTCGTGCTTTCCTGATCCGTTGGGTGCAACTTGATCTGGTTGTAGCCTGCGTACGCGTCCATGAATGACAACAGTCTGTTTCCTGACGTTGAGTCCACCAACTGGTCGATCCTCGGCATCGGGAAGGGATCCTTTGGGCATGCCCGATTCAGGTTGGTAAAGTCCACACACATCCTCCACTTCCTGTTTTTCTTTTTTACCAGGACAGGATTGGATGTCCAGAGCGGGTAACTCGACTCCTTGATGTGTCCGACGCTGATCATTCTTTCGACTTCTCGCATAATGATTTCTGCCTTTTCTGGGGAAAATGCCCGACACTTTTGTGAAATGGGTTTGACATTTTTGTTGATAGTTAGCTTGTGAATCACATGATTCTCTCGGACTTCGGTCACGTCCTTCGAACACCATGCGAATAAATCTAAATTCTCCTGTAGTAAAGATAACAACTGTTTCCTGAAGGCTGGTGACAGTCGGATTCCGATCTGCAGAACTTTCCCTTCGGTAAATGGGTGCTTTTCACACTCTTCATCGGTGGATAAAAAAACTGGGAGCATCCCTAGGATCATCAACGGGTAACGACCCAAGGGAAGTCCGTTTAATTGCTAGTCCCGCGCTTGTGCCATCTCTTGATCCTTTTTGGGTGCCAAAGCCGCTCGGTAACACTCTCGTGTCGCTTTCTCGCTGCTCCGGACTATACCCACGTTGTTTCCGATCACGTATTTCAAACATTGATGAACTGTGGACGATACCGCATGCATTCGCGATAACCATGATCTGCCAAAAATCGCATTATGAGAAGCCGGTGCGTCCACCACCACGAATAAAACAGTGACCTCTTTCTTGAACGGTCCGCGGCCTAGCTGAACGATGCCCTTGAACTCTCCAACCACGTCTGCTGCTGAACCCGTAAACCCCACAATAGTTCGGTCTGACCGCGTAATGACCGGGGGTGCTCTGAACTTTGCAAAAGTGGATGCGAAGATTATGTTGGCTGAGCTACCGGTGTCTACCAAGATACGTTGGACCTCTTCCCCCGCAATGGCCGCCCCGATAACGATGGCGTCTTCATGAGGGCCGGCTATATCTCTCATGTCGTCGTCAAAATATAGGATCGGTGAAGGGATGCCTTTTGAGTGGGGATAGGTCCGGGCTTCCAACTCGGTGGCCAGATTCACGATATGCCGTTTTCTAGAGGAGTGTGTGGTACCTGCCATAGAGTCTCCACCGAAAATAGTCAATGATTCGAAAATTTTACAAAGGTTTCTTACATTCCCAACACTTTCCACAGCTTCTTCTTTAATGATCCCGATGATGTTGCGATTCACCTCTGGGTCGAGGTATTCGATCGAAACATCAAACGGGTCGGTGACTTCGGAAATGGTCATTGTGGTTTCGGACTTCGGTATCGTCACGAATTCTCTCGAAGTGGTACCCTGCTGACCTTTCTTTTTCACGTACTCTAGGAGGTTTCTGTGCTCTATCAGCATATGTATTTCCTTTTTGAGGGCAATGCAATCCTTAGTATCGTGCCCCACGTCTTCATGGTAGCGACAATACCGGTTGTTCCTCTGTTCCCGAGGCGTTGGTATAGGGAAAGGCCTCCGATACATCCTGCTTTTCTTAGTATTTTCGTAGATCGAAGATACGCACTCCGTCAAGTCAGCGAAGTAAGCGGGTCGGATCCACTTGTTAGACATGGGTCGCGAAACCACTTAACTCGTCTGCTTTGCTTTTTGGCTCGGGGGAGCCGAAGGCTTGATTGGCAAGGATTGGGTCGGTGGTATCGTGCTGACCGACTGGGCTTGCTGAGCATAGCTGAATTGAGCCCCTTGTTTTATAAGGACCGATGCTTGCGCGCTCTGCTGAATTTGCGTCGCCAGTTCGGACGCCTCGGTTTCTTCTATCAGTATCTGTTTTTCTATTTGGGCGAGAAGGGCGGAAAAAGTAAACGCTTGTTTTTTAGTAACTGCTTGTTTCATCGGTCCCAGGAGCAAACCCAAGCGATACGCGGTTAGCGCCACGTTCTCCTTGCAATGGTCCAGGTCGGTCTTAGTGTCAATAAAACGTCTGGTGTAATCCCTGAGGCTCTCTCCCAGCCTATGCTTACAATTCATGATGGTATCTCCATTAGCTCGGACCTCTTGCTTCCGACGAAGTGCTGCCGGAACATCGTCCAGAACATCCCGAAGCTTTTAATACAACCCTGTGGTAACCAGTTGTACTACTTGGACGCTCGATCCCTGAAGGTCATCGAAAACGCCCGACATAAAAGTTTATTATCGTTGTCGAAACTCAACATAAAGTTTTTGAAGGCTTCCAAGTGATTATCTGGGTCCCTCTTTCCGTTATACTTTTCCATTTTGGAAATGTCAAACCTCTTCGGGAGATGCCCCGATAATATCTCGTCGGACAACGGTGAAGCTCTCCAATTCATTCTGAATCTGAACGCTCCGCCTCTGAGCCCTTTGGTCTGAATCCCGTAGAGACCTTCGTCCCCGGGGTTGATGATTGGCTACTGGTTCAGTACCCCTGGTTCTGGCTGTTCGAAGGTTGCCACTGGACCTGAGGTAGAGTTACCCGCTCTTCTTTGCTGCCTGTTTGCATTTATTCTTTCTCAAACGACACTGGCGCTCTTTTCTCGGTGCTACCCTTCTTGTACTTAGGAGAATCTGAATGGGGTACCCTATCCCGTCGGGAACGGTTTTTCTGTGTGCGTTTGTTTAGCCTTTCCTTGCGTTGGTACTCCCTTCCCGACGAGTCGTCCGAAGTGTAGTCGGCGGCGGAGACGCCGCGGTTATCCTCTGGGTATCGCTCCTCTCTGCCATTCTGCTTGCCCTCCGGGCGAGGCACCCAATAATATCTAATAGGTCGGGCCTCGATGCGATGTCCCGCCCTCGGGATGCCTTCGCCGCGGTTGTCTATGAGTGGTTCTTTACCTTTTCCTTCCCGAACTCTTTTTTCGTCTAACGCCCCTTCTTTCTTAGCGTTTAATCTGGCAATGTCTTCCAGCAGCTGTCTCCTGGTCATGATAAGGGTCGAACGCTTGTCCCGACCCTGGGCGTAATACTCCCGAACCGGGGCTTCTTCGCCTTCAGATAGTGAAACGGCTCGGGCCACTTCTCTCCCGACCTTCTCTCCGACAACTTCGTCATTCATTCTTTAAGATCAGATCACGATTTTCAAAGAAAAAGATTCCTTTTTGGTATCACGGATTCCCACAGACGACATCAATGATGAGAGAATAAATGACTAAGAAAGATATTGGATCTTGGACCTGATGTGACTAGAGCACAAATGTAGAAAGAGAAAGTAAAAAGAGAATATTATATTCGAGAATGTCCCCCCTACCAAGAATAATGGGTCTCCTTTTATAGTGGGGAAGGGTGGACCCATCAATATCCTTGGTGGACTTGTTTTATTTCTCTTTTAGTCCTTCATAAAATACTTTGTTTACAAATTATCCTCTAATAAACGATAAATACCGTCACAGACATATTAACTTCCTTCTATTTACAATTGACTCCTTATTATAAATATCGGCGAATTACTCCCTTATCAAAGCTAAGCTCGTTAGTTGTTGTTTGTTGATACTTAAAGCTTTGCTTTGCTGTTTGAATCTTGTTTGTTGATTGGATGGTTTGTTTGTTCGATCGAATGGACTATTTCAGAAGCTGCTGGTTGTTTGTTCTGTTCCTGCTACATCATTTTTCGAAATCATCAAGGTTCCTTGAAGGGTGCTAGCTGTTGAAGGTTGCTGATGGATTCTAATTCTATTGAAAAGATGAGGTTTACTGCTAAATCCTTTCATCGAACTATAGGTTCCATGGATGGTATCGCTGTTTGAAGATGTTAATGGATTAACTTCAATGATGTTGTTAATCCTGCGATCAACTGAAGTCTATGTTTCCATCAATTTCTAGGCATGAGCTTTATGATGATTTGATTCAATTTTGTTAGTTCATGATGATTTGATTCAATTTTCTAGGCATGAGCTTCATGATGAATTGTATTTCAAATTCAAAATTGCATCCTTTTGTAAACATTTTTCTTATAATAAAAATTCCATTTTATCAAAAAAAAAACAAAGAACAAAATAACATTTTGCATAACCCACCATATTTATCTCACAAGATTGTAAAAAAGGGTTTTTAATAACTATTTCACTATATTATATTTTTTTCACTAAGATCTATTTTTTACGTTTCAAAAAATATTATATTTTATTATTTATTTAATTTTTTTAAGAAAAAAATTACATTAAAGACCATATCTATCTTATTTATTTTCTTTCTCCAGCAATCATCCAAACACCATATCTGCTTAAATCTAATATAAGCAGACAGCCTTCAAATTAGAACACTACTCAACTATTCTCTTTTAAACAAAAATAAAATAAAAATCATAGCAACTACTTGAAGCAGCCTCTCGTATTCCAAAAGTAAAAATCTGAAATTAGTCTTATATTTTTTTAAACAATTATGGGTTTGGATATCGAGTTTCGGAAATTCGATTTTTTTTTAAATCGAGTTACATGAGCCTTCTTTTATACTAAAAAACGCTTCTAATTCAGAGATTCTGGCTTGGAATTAGATGCGTTTTTTAAAACACCTAATTTTGAGAGGCTGCCTAGAAATTAGAGACGTTTTTTTAATAAAAACACATAATTCCGAGACGTGGGCTAGGAATTAGATGCAAACTTTTTATAAAAGAACACCTAATTCCGAAATGTTGGCTAGGATTTGGATGCGTTGTTTTTTTAAGAAAACACATAATTCATAGATACTTGCTCGGAATTAGGTGTTTCGAAATTTAACCTACAAAATCGGGATTTTTGAAGTGAGTTTTTTTTTTAAATAGAATTTTCATGTTAGATAAATGTAAAATTAAAATACATGATTAAATTACATTGTTGGTAGATTGGATAATGTTCTCTAGTGTTGGATATTTGGTTTGGGTGTCTTTCTTTTTCATGAATAATTTTTAAAAAAAAATTGAGTATATATTGATTTTAATTTGTCTTAATGATATTTTTTTTCAGAGGGAACCCGCAACCGCTACTCAGAGTGCAATGAGTGCGCACAGGGAAAACCCTGAGTCTGACGCGATAGCCTGCAAACCAACGCCAGAAGGTAAACCACACAAAGTGACAGGCTCAGCCGAGAAAGCGTATGTAGAGGGACTCGAACTCATGACATTTTGGTCATAAGAATGCCATACTCAACCAACTCGGCTACCCCCTTGGGGGCTGAAATGTTAAAATTAGTACAATATAAGGGTATTACAGGCAGCATAAACAATGAATTGAAGTTATAAGCTGCAAAGCGAATCCCTAATTTGTTATGGCACTACAAGAGGCTACTGATTTAAAATTTGTCTTAATGATATGTTTGTTGGTATAAGGGTTTTTATAGTGGATAGTGACATCAAATTGTAAATTAGACGATAAAGTGAGGACAATATGGTAAAAGTAAATAATTTTTTTTTTATTTTTTAAATATGGATAAATAAAAAATGTAACGAAGGAAACACCTTCACTTTAATATAAATCAACAAAATTTAATAATTTATTTTAGGTTTTGACATAAATTTATAAAATAAAGATAAACAATAATTTTTACAACTTTAAAATTTTAAATTTCACAATTTCTTTTACCAACTTTAAAAGGTAAAATTAATAATTATTCGGCAATAGTCTAATCATATACTGAATTTTATTGAATTTGGAAGATAAATATTTATTATAAAATTATTCAAAATATATAAATAAAACAGCCATATACTATTATCATTGCAAATTTATTTATTTTTGTCTAGGTCGAAAAAAGATGGTTAAAACTTTTGGTTAGCAACTGAGAAATAGCTATTTGGATATTTTTATGTCCAAACTCGGTCATTTATGTTAAATTGCGTAAATGGTTGTGGGTGGATTAATCAGAATGTAACATTTTTTTTAGTCAAAAGATACATTTATTACTAAATTGAATGTTTTACAAAGCTTGAAGACTAGAAGTATAATTAGACCGATTTTGAATTGAAAATTTTATATATTTGCGTATAAGCTTCCCTTCACTACAAAATTTGAAATTTTCGGCGCCAAAGTAGCATCGTCATTCACCAAAATTCTCTCCAATGCACATAATCTTCTGAACAAGGCTACCACCACGTACCATCTTCAAAACACCCTCCCCTCTTTAGCAAAGATTTTGAACTCACCATCTTTAGCCCAGCAACCACAAAACAGTCGCCTCCTATCTGAAATCCTCGCAAATCCATCTCTTATCCTGCAAAACAAACAAGTCTAGCAGTATCTCGAAAGGGATTAAGCAGAATTAAAGTAGCCTAGACCAAGGCTTTCAAGGAAGACAATAGAAAGCAAACTTGGAGGGGCATCGAGCTACTTAAAGGTAAAGTTTTGCTTGCATTTCAGAGTCCATTTCGCAAATCAATCCATGGCTTGGTTCTGGACTCTGGAAATGTGCTTTATAGTCATTCTAGACCTAATAAGCTTTATGCAAGCTGATGTAATATCATCATCGAAACCAGTTTCATGTTTCTTAGGTAATTGATTAATAAGGATAAAAGGATCATATTCTACATCGACCTCAGTCCAATTGTGCTTGTAACACATAATTAAACCTTCAAGCATAGCTTTTGATTCAGCAAGGATAGGCGAGAGTTTCCCCAACATAACACCAGTTGCTTGAACGATATCGCCAGAGCTATTTTCGATCAAAACACCTCCACAAGCTTCACCATTCTAGCACAATCCTCGTCCACGTTCATCTTGAGTCTGCCACTTATTAGAGCATTCCACTTCAGGTAAACAGACTTCTTATATCTTTTAATTGATGTGCATCCCAGAGCTACTCTTGCGTTTATAGACTTAGACCAATGCTTAGAGTTTAGCTTATCAGAAACATCAATTCCTTTAATGATATTGATGACCAGGTCAATAGTATTTTTAACATTAATCTGCTTAGCTTTATATTTGACACCATTTCTAACTTTCCAAATTACCCAGCATATAATCTGAGGAATCAGGTGAGTAACATGGATTTTTTTGTTCAAAAACCAGAACATGCATCTTAATATACGATTTATCACCATAAATCTACTGATTTTAATCTTGAAAAGACATCCAAAGAAATTCCAAAGCTGCTAGGCAAAATTACAGTTGACAAAGAGGTGATTTGTGTTTTTGCAATTATTGCAGAACGGACATTTTGAAGCCAAATTTAGATGTATCTTCATCATGATATAATCAATTGATATAAACTTATTAATTAGCTTCCAAGTAATGAAAGAGAACTTCCTGGATATGTTAGGATTTCAGATTTTCTTAAACAAACTCGATTGGACATGCTTTGTTCTCAAGCTGTTCTAAGTAAGCTTCGTATTGAAATTCATATCATTAGAATGCTTCCAACACATAAGATCATCTGTATTAGGGTTCACTTTAAGAGTTTAGCCTTGCATTAGATAAAAGACCCTGCATAGCATTGAAATACCACTTATTATTTTTCCAAAATGAATGGACCTTGGCCTCCAGATACCAGTTTATATTGCTGACGCTTGCAATAGATGGCAGGTTGTGCAATTAGTCCCTTCAAAAGTCTATCTCACCCTTGCCAAGAATCCATGATAGATTACTATCAGCCTGCCCTCTGATGCTAGTCAACCTTTTCCAAACTAAAAAACCTCTTATGTTAGTAGCAATTGAAGGATGACTAGTTTTACAATAAATGTTCTGCATAATGTTTGACCAAGGACAATTGTTTTTTCGCAAATTAACATGGCTTTTGCAAGAAGAATTGTTGAATATCATCCAACATTCTGATAATCAGCCCTCTCTCTCCAAAAGGTTTACAAATGGAGGTCCAAAAAGACCAATGAATTGCATTAATATTGTACTTTGATCTCCAAAGAAATCTATTGAAAATAGTTTCCACCTTTTTGATGATATTTTAAGGTAAAACACAGGTTTGCATACAGTGATATGTAATATATAGAAGCACATTAGTTATTAATGATAATCTGCCACCGTAAGAGAGGTACTTACTATCCCAATCAATGATTCTATTATTAATCTTATCGAGAATAGGGTTAAAAATCTTCCCTTTATTGTTGTTTGACAGGGTGACACCAAATAATTAGTAGGCAGAAAGTTTACCTCGAATCCAGTTTGAAGCTCCAAATTCTGGATTCTTGAATGATGAATTTTTGATGATATGATGATTCTAGTCTTTTGATTATTTATAGATTGAACCGATATCTTTTGGTAGTCATCTAGAAACCTGCTTAAAATATTTATCGAGGAAGACAAACTGTTTGTAAAAACCATTATGTCATCTGCAAACACAATACATGGGATAAGGTACTCAGACCTAGTAGCAAATTGCATCTTAGAGTTTCCACTGAAAATGTTATGCATTCCTCTGGTTAGAACCTCTTCCCCGAGGATGAAAAGGCTTGGAGAGAGAGGATCTTTTTGCCTTAAACCTCTTCCCATATGGAAATATTTATAGGGTTCTCCATTAATAAGAAAGGAAATGTGCACACTGGTGATCATTTTCTTAATAAGACTTATGAATTCAGCAGAGAAACCAAACAAGAGCAACACTTTGAAAATGAATGCATGAGATATTCTATCAAACGCCTTTGACATGTCTAGCTGAATCATTATGTTTCCAGCCTTAAGCTTCTTGTTGATGTCATGAAGAAGCTTATTTACAATCAATATGTTGTCATGAATCAGCCTCCTCTTCACGAAGGCACTCTGCACATTAGAAACAATTTTGGGTAATATATTAGATAGCCTTTGATTTATAAGAGTTGAAAGAATTCTATTCATCATAGTACACATCCCTATAGGTTTGTAATTGTTCCACCAAATAGGAATATAGCTTTTAAGAATTAAACATATTCACGTGGCAAATAGACCAGTGGGAATGTTGTTACCATTTAAGAAAGCATTAAGAGAATGACACAGATCAGTTTTAATAGTGTTCCAACACACTTTGAAAAAGAAAATGCCAATCTATGCCAGGGGCACTATCACTCTTCATATTGCTGATAATTCTCTAAATTTCATCCTCATTGGTCTTCTTAAGTAAGTCTTCATTATCTTCTTTAGTAACCAGGGAGGGAATGCATTCAAAGAGGCTATGCTAAAGCATATTATTCTCTTTATTTCTGTTGGTATAAGGATAAGAAGCCAAAATATTCTAAAAGTAATTAGCAGCAGAGTTGCCAATGTCATTATGATATAATATCCAGGTATCATCCTCCTTAACACTATTGATTTCATTTTTTCTTCTCTTCTTAGCAACATAAGCATATAATAACTTTAAACTGCCATCACCATCTTTTAACCAACTGTTGAAGCATTTTTGCTTCCAGAAGGTCTCTTCATTTCTAAGCGCTTGTATGCGAAGACTATTGGCTTTAGATAAATTGGCCTTTGAATTCTGTTTGTTGTTGGTATAATGCATGATCTCCATCCTCTTAACATTATTTTCAGTGGCTTTAACATTATCAAAAACATTGCCAAAATGCTTAGCATTCCATTCCTTGAGATAGTGCTTAAGCCTCCTCAGGTTGTACCAGAAAATATGACTAGGCTTTCCACTTATAGGCAGCAACCAATCCTGTTTAACAACACTTTGGAAAGATTCATCATTAGACCACATATTTAAGAACTTAAAACTTTTCCTTTTGTGAATTGTACTAGAATTATTAGTAAATGTAGCAGTTATAAGTAAAGGAGCATGGTCAGAACAAGAGCACGGTCTAGTCTCCTCCATTTGGTGCTTCTGGCCCAGGTGAATTTAGATCCACCATACCCAGCATCATGAAGGTTGCATGCTCTGATTGTGTCATTGAAATTGTCCATACTAGTTTGGCAGTTAGAGGTGTAACCCAGCTGCTCATCATGAGTGGAGTTGACATTGTAATCACCAGCACACATCAAGGCCTTGCTAGAATCAGCAATACTCATTAAACTATTCCAAAGTTCTAATCTTTGAAGGCGCTGACACTTAGGATAGATAGAAGTTAGGTAGAATCTTTCCTTAATACTAGGATAGTCCACTTCCATATGCAAGCATTGATCCATGTTTTGTATGGTGTCTACTTTGATATCATCCATCCAGAAGATCCATAACTTATTCGATATATTAGAAGTGTACTCCTTGAAGCCAAGAAGCTCGGCAATTTTCTTTATTTTATCAAACTTAGCAATAGGTTCCTGTATTGCAAGGATCCTTATTCTTTCAGTTCTGATCATAGACTTTAGCATTCTCAAGGTTGATTTGTCGTTAATACCCCTTGTGTTCCAACTAATTTGCTTTCATTTTATAGAAGTATAAATAACTTTAGAAAATATGTAAGAAATTAAAGGGTTTTGTGGTTAAATGTATGCACGTAGCACATGAAGTCTGATAAATCAATGATTCATTGCACATGCAAAAAAATTTGAACATATATATATATATAATAAAAAACATAAGAGTCAATAAATGAAGTTCATTATATATATATATAATGAATAATGAAATTTGTTTGAAGGACAATAAAGGCGACTTGCTAAGGATGTATCCTTTATATAGTACATATTCCTTATATTGACGAGCTATATTCATAGAATATACTAACAAGAGGATAAGATACTGAAAATAAAGAAGTTGTGAGACGAAGGTCATCAAGAAGACTTAGACGATGGGTATATAAAATTGACTAAACAAGGGTCACCAAGATTAATCTAGATGAGAGACATAAATAAGTAGTTAAACGAAAGGCAAGTGGAAGTAAGTAAAAGAGGGTTACCCAAATAACTTTAAATGAAAGTCATAAATAACTAATCATATTAAGAACAAGTAAATATAATTAATACAAGATTCATCCACAAGATTTCAGGCGATGATCGTAAAAAAGTAGTTAGATGGGGGGGCAAGCGAAAGTAAGAAGAAGAGGGTCATCCAAAGGATTTTAGACGAAAGATATAAATTAGTAGCTATACGAGGGACAAGTAAAGATAGTTTAGACGAATCTCATCCATAATACTTTAGATGAGGGTCGCAAGGAAGATATAAAATAAAGTAAATGAGCGGGAAAAGTTGTTCAAGCAGTTACAACTAAAATACACATGCCATCGTTTAATTAGTTATCAAGATAAGATGTTAAGATGTTACAACACATGTAATACATTAATTAAAGAATAATAAATTGTAAATAGTACAAATAGAGGCTTGAATATCCATTTGGAGGTTGTGCACTTAATACACTAAAAATAAATTACCCTTGAACAAATATTCTTTCCTGATTATAATTCATTACTTTGGTTTAGTATTTTATTAGTAATTTTCGTCATCAATATTATTTACATTTGTATCTATAAAAACTATTAGTAGGGTTGTTTCCCTTGATGTTCGGGCTCATACCTACTATATCGAGGTATATGAGTTACGAAGGTCATTTCTCAAATGTACATTTTACCTCAGATATTGGTGTACTCCATACGGTTAGTGCCTTTTGTACAATGTAACAATATAATTTTTGTTCTATTTTTCAACTTTATGTTTTTTTAACTCTCTCTACTTTGTTTATTTTTTCGCCCATCCCCTTGGGTCAATCATGTGGGTGATTTATCGATGGGTTAGGTTCTTTACGTATTCCCTGCAGTGTTCTCTTGCGATGAGGCACTGATTTTTTTACTTTCAAGACTCTACATTAGTCGATGGTATGATCGTGATCCCAATTATACTCGTATTTTTTGCTTATTTTCCTCGCGTTGAAGTGAAATTTCACCATTCATGGGTTAGAAATTAGGTATGAGTATATGACCCTCTACAAAAAAAAATTGACATTCGACATGATCAACTATGGTATATTTTTGAGTTATCTTGCCCGATACTTATATTTGTGCCACCCCGACCATGGTGAGGTAGGATGTTTTTGGTATTTTCATTATATTCTCTTTACGGTTAACATCATTTTGTCCTCCATGGTAAACCTAGGTGTCATATCCTTCTAGGTTTATGTACTTATAAGCTCATACAACGATATCAACCTTGGTAAACGGCTAGAAGCCATGGCAGGAAGTAGATGTCTTTAGGTGGTCATAACTGGTGAGGATAATTATCACCTGAGGGTAGGCTTGTAATTTGTTTGGTATTTTATAGTAGTATGGGGGTATTTAATATTTAGAGTAGAGAGTAGAGAGATAATTAAGCTGGCTGGTTGCCGTTAATTCTCATTACCCACACTTAATGCAGGTGGTTGGGTATTTATACCCTAATGTGTGGGCCCTTATGGGCTTTCGGGTCATATTTAATGGACCTGGGTCATGTTCAAAGACCCATGAGCTCTAAAAAGGAGAGAAAGTAGCTTAGTCAAGAAGTGTTTAGGTTTTTTAGTACTTTTGTCATAGTTCGAACAGTCCTATGGGCTAAGTGTTCGAAGTGATCTGTCCGGTCTGGAGGCCTTGGACCGATCTGTCCCTGTCCGGGGAGCAGGCAGAATTCGGACTCATCAGGAGCCCCTTTTTTAGGTGTTTGTTTAAATACTTTTGTCAAAAACCTGAAAACAGTCCGACATCAGGGGTAGTTTTAATCCGGACAGGTGTATTTGTCTTATGGTTTCATCCAGACCGATAAAGCTTCATGAATCCAAACGGTTTTTTGCCAGAGTTTGTGGGACATGTTTCGCTCTCCGATTGGTTGCTTCAGCCGTTTTTTCACCTTGAATTTCGAACCCACCTTCTTCTAAAAGCAACCTCTTAATTATAGGTGGTGACATCAGCGCCGTCTTTAATCATTACCAATCTTTTTGAATTCTCCTAGGAATCAACTTCCTTTTTCAGATTTACTATAAATTCAAACACGCTTTCTACTGTTTTACCATCTCTTTCACATTTACTCTGCAAAATTTCTCAAAGCTTTCTCTCTCTAAACCAAAAACTTGTTCAATAGTTTATGTTTACAGCGAGGAACGCTCTGATCAAAGGCGGGTGGCTCAACCTTTCTGAATTAGAGAAGGCTCAAAAGGTCGAAAGGGAAAGACGAATTGCGGCAGGGTTACCCACTTCGCCTGTTGATAGACCAATCACTTTTGCCACAGAGTCAGATCAAGGCTCTTCTTCTTCTAAGGGCATCAAGTCGAAAAAGCTATTCCAAACTAACCTCTCCCCCATCATTTCTGGTTTCTCAGTTCAGGAATCGGAACCTGCTGTCGAGCCAAGAGTAACAGTTACTAGTCTAAAAAAACCTTCACCCTTTATAGCAATGGGGTCAGATACGGAGCACTCCCCTCAGAAGCTAGTTGACCGGAGAAGAGGCCGGTTGGTTAAGGGCCAAGGGTCTAAAAGCACTCCTTCAAAGTCGGGTGCTAAAGACAGCAGCACTGGGTCCGAAGTGCCCATTAGAGCTCCCAATGACAGACTGTCCGGTCCGGAGGGCACCAGTTCAAGTCTTCAAAGAGAAGCATCTGCTCCAGAAACTCTACTGGAGGCCAGAAGCCAAAAGAACACTGAGGCCCAGTAGTCTAGAGACAAGGCTGAGTCAAATTTGAACCCTCCCCCCACTACTGCTGCTGAAAACCCTTCAACAATTATGGAAGAAGTAATGGAGGACTCTGCTGAAGAGGCTCCATTTGAGTCTGAGCCATCCGTTCAGACCAGTAGTGCTATAGTTTCCAAAAAGGACAAAGGCAAAGAGAAATTGTGTTTGAGGCATCCGGCTCTGCCGGAGAGCCTCGAAGGAAGAGTGGGGCCTTGTTTTCACAAGGTCAGCGTTAAGTACCTCCTCTCCTTGCAAAAAATAAACTACGCATTCATCCACACAGCTGAGCTGGGCAGGATGCGTACGAAGTGGGGAATACCGAAGAATGTAAAGATCAGGATTCCCATACACCCAGAGACTCCGATGGACTGCAAGTTAAGCGAAATCGTCATGTTCACGGAGCTATTCAACTGGGGGCTCAGATTCCCACTAGACCCAGAGATTGTCAGATACTTCCATCTGATAAAAATCTGTCCGATCCAGCTGAGCCCCAACGCCTGGTACACCCTCATGTCCTGTATCATGGCTTCAAGGCTCTCCGGGATCCCTCTGCCAATGGAGGAATTTGCTGATGTGGCCAGTCTTTGTAGAAACCACCACATCCCCTTTTACCATTTCAATATGGGGGATGATTTCAAGGCTGTGAATGATTTGTTGGAGGCGGAGAGGAATTGGAGGACCCAGTTCCTGTTTGTTAGTGGTGTTTGGGAGAACGGAAAGAAGATCAAATCCGGAGTGAACCCAAGCCTCCTCAGAAGTAGGTGGAGGAGTGACCGTAAGTCTCCTGCCTTATATTTTTGTCTCTTTCTCCTCTTTTTTTAAAGTTAGTTTATGCTAATTGGTCTTACTTTTGCCTCAGCATAACTGCCCAAGGAATTTAGCGATTACCTGAAAACTGGGCAGGCTACTTGCACCAAGATCAACGCTTGGGCTTCTGAGAGGTGGGGGAACCGGTTCCATGCTGCTTTCACCAGTGGCAACTTGGCAAGGTCTCACTTGTGGAACACCACAGGTCGGAGAGACTTGACTTGAGAGGAGCTCACTACTCAGCCTCCTCCGGATGTTGTGCTTAAGAGGACCCATGAGCCAGATGGGACACTTTACCTGCCAGGCCGGGCCAAAGCTCCAAGCAAGATGAAGGGTAAAAAGAAAGGCAAGAAGGTGGTGGGTGGTGCTAATCCTGCTGATGCAGAGAAGGATGCTTCAATAGACCCGGAGGGGCCAGTTCAGAGCCAAATCGATGCTGCTCTCTTGGAAGTGGTGGAGCAGGAGGCTGAAAGGCAAGAAGTGCCCTCCCCGAATCCTCCAAGAGCTTCCAAAAGAGAGCGGAAACGGGGAGGAGAAAGCAAAGACAGAGAGGCCAAGAAGAAAAAGACCTCCAAAGGTGACGAGGTTTCTCTCCGGGCTCCGGAGCCTTCTTTCCAAGCTGATCCCACTGACCTAACGCATGCTGAGGAGATACCGGGTGACTTCCATACCGATGAGGTCGAGGGGGGAGATATTAATATCGACGGAGTAGACGTCACCGGTCTGGGTGGGCTTGGTGAATATTTCATCAATCTTCCCAGAGACGACTTTGTCGGGCCTTACCTCCCTCCGAGCACCTCAAACACGGTCACTTTCAATGGTAAGACCTTTATCGTTTCTAGTGAAAAGGATACCATAGCCCACTCTTTGTTAAGCAACGTTCAGCCTGTACTTGTGTTGGAGAAACAAGTCCGAAATCAGGCCGACATCATCAAAGACCTCAAGTCTGACAAAGAAAGGCTGTCCGATGACCTTCGCACTGCCACTTCCAATGCTACCATTTTAAAGGAAGAAACTGAGGAGTTGAAAAGAAAACAAGAGGCAAGCACCACAAAAGTCACCACTTTAGAAGACACCATCACAGAGCTCCGGGAGAAGCTGTCCAGTCTGGAGAAAGATCTTGCCACCTCTAAGGGAGAATCCAAGGCCAAAGACCAAATCATCACCAACTTAACCAATGACAAAATTGCTCTTGAGAATACAGTGTCCAAGGCTGCCGAGGAGAATGCTACATTGCTAAGGGAGCAAGAGGCCAAGATCCAGGCCAAGATCGACGCTTATGCCAACAAGGTGATCGATACCCAGGAGGAGATGTATGCCAAGGTGAGGTCTGACATGGTTCTACTCTTCCACGAGAAGTTTCCGAAGAGGAACCTAGGGGATTTATGGCTTCATGTTGAGTCTGACGACCTCCCGTATCATACAATGGCTGATGGAGACTTGAAAGACTATTCTAGTGCTTCCTCATCCGATGATGAAGAACGTACCGGAGAGAGCCCAGATGAAGAGAAAGATGATCCTAAGGGAAAGAAGAAGGTAAACGAAGTTGAGCCATCTTCAAAGGCTCAGTCTTAATTTATAAACCATTTTTTTTACTTTTTATCCAGACTAAAGTCCTTGGAAGGCCAAGGCATTCTTTTTGTAATTGTGTCCGGTATCTGACCGAATAGGTTTTTTGTTCTATTTTGACCATTCAAAAGTCCTTGGAAGGCCAAGGCACTTTAAGTTATTTTAATGAATATTTCTGTTTTGTACAATTCTCATCTTCTTTCATTGTTTGTCCCAATTTTGATGGCTAGAGTTTAAACAACCTTTAGTTATTTCATAATGAGAGTGTTTAAACTCTTCGGCTAGAGTTTAAATAGCCCTTAGTTATTTCATAATGAGAGTGTTTAAACTCTCCGATGACGAATATTTAAGTGGTCATCATCCCTTTATTTCAATCCGGATAGTGTGACAAAGGACAAAACTTAAAACACTTAGAAAGTTTTTTAAGAAGGCATCAAATTTTATTCAAAAGCCCGGACACCTCATTAAAATCTCCCCGTGCCACCAGGGAGGAAAGAGTATGCCCCCAAATATTTACATAGATGTTTAAACAAGTAAATATTTACACAAATGCTACTCCAAGTACATCCGGAGATGCTCGATATTCCAAAGATGAGTCAAAACTCTTCCATCCTTGTCTTCTAGCCAATATGTTCCAGGTTTAAGCCTTTCAACAACCATATAAGGTCCTTCCCAAGTTGGAGCTAATTTGCCGAACAACTTTTCTTTAGTGTGTAAGAAGACTTTCCTTAATACCTTGTCCCCCAGTTGGAAATATCTTCTTTTAATTTTGGAAGCAAACTTGCTTCTCATCAATCCTTGATAGTGTGCAACTCTAAGGTGAGCTTTAACTCGTCTTTCTTCTACCAAATCGAGCTGACCTCTGACTGCCACCTCGTTAGCGTGTTCGGAGAAGTTGTGAACACGAAATGATGGGAGAGTTGCTTCTATGGGAGCTACTGCATCCATCCCATAGACCAAATCAAAGAGTGACTCTTGTGTTGCAGCCCCAGGTGTTGTCCGGTAGGCCCACAAGACCTCTTGTAAATAATTAGGCCACTTCCCAGCAGCCCCTTCCAAATTCTTCTTTAAACCGGACAGTATAGTTCTATTAGCCACTTCAACTTGCCCATCTGCTTGTGGGTGGAAAGGTGAAGAGAAACAATGTTGTATACCCCTTGAGGCACATAAGCTCTCCATTTCCCTATTGTCGAACTGTGGCCCATTGTCTGTTGTTATCTTTTGTGGGACACCAAATCTGCAACAGATGTTGGATAAAATGAATTTTATAACAGCTTTTGATGTTGTTCCTGCTAGAGGGGCTGCTTCAATCCACTTCGAAAAGTAATCAATAGCAACGATTATTGTTTTGCGTCCTCCGGAGGCCATAGGGAGAGGCCCTACTAAATCCAAACCCCATCGAGTAAAAGGAATAGGCTCAGAAATTGACTCTAAAGGAATGGCTGGGACATGAATTTCATTGTTGTACCTCTGGCATGGGTCACACCTTCTTACAAATTCCTTAGTATCTTTCATGATAGATGGCCAATAGTAACCGACCAGTAAAACTCTTTTTGTTAAAGCCCTGAATCCACAATGGGCTGATCCCTCACCATCATGCAATTCGGAGAGGACTACTTGAGACTCTTCATCCCCCAAACAGCGCAGGAAAGGTTTATTGTAAGATTTTTTGTACAACATGTCTCTCAATATGATGAAACCACGAGCCTTGTGTTTCAATGTTCTGGCTAGTGACTTATCCGGAGGCACGATACCTTCAGAGAGATATTGCTGGAGAGGAAACCTCCAGTCTTGAGTTTGTTTCACTTGTACTTCAAAAATTTCCTCTTCTTCACCCATACTAAGTTGAATGGAAGGGCTTTCCAGCACATGGATCCATGGATATGACTCCGTGTATGCTATGGTTGCTAATGAGTCTGCTAGCTCATTTTCTGTCCGGGGTATGTGCTCATAAACAACACTTTTAAACTTGAGTGCTTCATTTTTAAGGAGAAGTAAATATTTCACAAACTGCTCCTTTTTAGCCTCAGACTGGCCTTGGGCGTGGTGGATAAGAAGCTGGGAGTCACTTAGTAGCCTGACCCTCTTAGCCCCACAAATGTAGGCTAACTTCAAACCAGTTATAGCTGCTTCGTATTCGGACTCATTGTTGGAAGCCCTGAAAGCAAAATATATGGCTTGGTACATTTTGTCACCATATGGAGAGGTCAAACACACCCATGCACCACATCCCATGGTGCTAGATCCACCATCTGTTCGGACGACCCATACCTTTTTATCTTTTATGTCAGTAGTCGGCTCTGAATCCCTGTCGGAGTAAAATTCAACCAAAAAGTCAGCCACAACTTGGGCCCTGACTGCTGTTCGAGGAGCAAAGTCTATGTCGAAGTCTCCCAACTCTACTGACCACTTAGTCATCCTGCTTGAAATGTCTGCCTTTTGGAGGACATTCTTCAGGGGAAAAGAAGTCCGGACGATGATGGGATGAGCCTGGAAATAAGGCTTCATCTTCCTGGCAGCTATCACCAGGGCTAATGCTAATTTTTCGAGTTTCAAGTAACGCCTTTCTGCATCTATCAAACTTTTGCTGATGTAGTACACTGGATGGGGATGACCATTGACCTCCCTCACCAATACATCACTGATGGCACAACTTGAAACTGCCAAATATACGAAGAGTGTCTCCCCATCAACTGGTTTAAACAAAGTTTTGGGGGAGGACATGTGCTTCTTGATCTCATTGAAAGCCTCATCACACTGTGGGGTCCAATCGAATCCCTTTGTACCCTTCAAGGTTTGAAAAAACGGGGCGCACTTGTCCGAAGACCTTGAGATAAATCTGTTTATGGCAGCTAATCTCCCCGTCAGTCGCTGTACTTCTTTAATATTTCGATGAGGCTCCATTTGAAATAGACCATTAAGCTGGTCCGGATCGGGTTGTATTTCATGCTCACTTATAATATAGCCCAGAAACTTCCCGGAATGCACTCCGAACACACACTTTTCTGGGTTTAATTTCAAATTTACTTTTACCAAGTTGGCAAAAGTTTCTTGGAGATCAGACAAATGCAATTGCTCATCCACACTCTTCACCATCATGTCATCAATGTATACTTCCATATTTCTTCCAATCTGATTAGCAAAAGCTTTGTTTACTAACCTCTGATAAGTAGCCCCATCATTTTTCAACCCAAACGGCATTACCTTATAGCAATGGAGACCTCTGTCAGTGACAAATGTGGTATGCTCTTGATCCTTCGGATCTACTTGAATCTGGTTGTATCCGGAGAAGGCATCCATAAAGGAAAGCAGCTTGTTCCCAGAGGTAGAGTCTACTAACTGATCAATCCGGGGGACCGGATACAAATCTTTTGGGCAAGCTCTATTGAGATCTGTGAAGTCAATGCACATGCGCCACTTGCCATTCTTCGTTTTCACCAAGACCGGATTGGCAGTCCACAAAGGATATTGAGACTCCTTGATGTGCCTCATCTTTGTGAGCCTGTCAACCTCTTGCACAATGACATCAGCCTTCTCCTTAGAAAAAGCTCTTCTCTTTTGAACTAGTGGTGCTATGTCTTTCCGGACGAATAGGTGATGTGATATCACTCCTGCTGGAACCCCGCTAACATCAGCATTGCACCAAGCAAAAACGTGCTGATGGATCTTCAAAAACTTTAACATTTCATTTTTCAAAACGGGTGGCATCTTAGACCCTATTTTGACACTTTTTCCTTCTTCCAGACAGTGAGTCTCTACCTCTTCGACCAGTATCAACACTCCATGGGTCTCTCTAGGGTCATCAATCTCACCCTCACCCCTAGAAAGCCCCTCAAACTGCTATTGTTCGTTAATACGGACTGCCCCCAGCGTTCGAGGAGCCAGAGCCGTAGCATAACATTCCCTTGCAATCTTTTGACTGCTCCGAACGACTCCAATCTGTCCCTGAACAGCATATTTCAAGCACTGGTGGACTGTCGAAGCCACTGCATGCATCCTAGAGAGCCAAGACCTCCCTAGAATGGCATTATAGCAAGTGGGACAATCCACCACGATAAAAAGTATCCTGACCATTTTCTTGAAAGGGCCCTTGCCCAATAGAACTTCCTCTTCGAACTCTCCGATCACATCTGTTGAGCTGCCTGTAAAGCCCACAATTGATCTGTCCAAACTCTGAATTACAGCTGGATTTTTCATTCTCTTGTATGTGGTTAAGAAAATGATATTGGCTGAGCTTCCAGTATCCACCAGAATTCGTCTTATGTCATTGCCCCCAATAGATGCTCATATGACAATAGCATCCTCATGAGGGCCAGCTATATCTCTTAAATCATCCTCATCAAAAACAATGAAGGGGAAAGGATTTGGTGACTGATAGGAAGTCATGCCTCCTTCTAGCTGGGTGGCTAAAGTATGAACGTGCCTCTTCCTTGAAGAAGCAGTAGGAGTTGTCATAGTATCCCCTCCGAAAATTGTAAGTGACTCAAAAAACTTAATGAGTCCGAAGACCGTTCTTGAACATTCCTCAATTGCACCCACTCTGTTTTGAGTTGGATCAGGATCCAAGTACTCAGATTCCACATCAAACCTTTCAACTATAACCATGGTTCCCTCCGGAGCAGCATTACTTGGACCAACCCGGTGAGTATTGGCAGGCATGTTACCTCCTCTTCTTTTGACATAAGCCCCCAGCTTTCCCCTTTCGATCAAGTTCTGAACCTCTTGCTTCAAAGCTATACAATCATCAGTGGTATGGCCAGTCTCATTGTGATACTGGCAGAAAGAGTTATTGCGATGCTCCCTGGGAGATTGTAGTGTGGCTGGTCTTCTATAGTGCACCTCCTTCTTTGTTTTATCATAAATGGTGGTCACACTTTCTTTTAATTCTGCGAACCACTCCGGTTGGACCCATGGCCCTCTCTTGTTTCTGGATTGCTGACTCCGAGCAGGAGCAGCTGGCTGAGACTGAGCTTTGGCCCTACCATGCCCCTGTCCGGTCTCTCTTGCCTTGTTCCCGGACTGATTCTGATTGGGATTTGGTGCCACCGGCGCAGACTTCACCTGCATGTGCACCCTGGTTTTCTTCGTTTCATCGACATTAATTTGTTTTCCAACCTGATTCAGCAACACTCCCCATGTCATGGCCTTCTTTCTGGTCACTGAATCAGCCAAATTGCCAGGATTCAAGCCCTGTCTTAAGGATGCTATTGCCACTTGCTCGAAGCAATCAGCCAACCCATTCTTGGTGTTCACAAAATGACTTATATATTATTTTAAGGACTCATTTGGTTCCTGGGCACAATGGATTATTGTGTCTCCATTGCCCTTTAGCTCTTTACTCCCTACAAACTTCCTTCGAAAGGCTACCCAAAAAGTATCGAAATTCTTAATACAGCCTTGTGGTAAACTGTTGTACCATTTCAGAGCACTCCCCGTAAAATACTGGGAGAATGCTCTACAAAGTAGCTTATCATCGTCATCAAAGTTCATCATAAAGTTCTTGAATTGCTCTAAGTGGTTGTCCGGATCAGTACTGCCATCGTACTTTTCCATTTTGGTACTAGCAAATCTCTTAGGGAGGTTTCCGGACAGAATTTTGGAAGATAATGGAGATTGCCTCCAATTCCTGCCACGACTGAACACAGTATCCTCATTAGGAGTTGCAAAGATACCTGGCTCATTGTGGAAAGCGAAAGGATCCATCAGCATCCGGTCTACATGCCTCTGGCTGTGAGATGACCCTTTGCCAATATTCCTCTTCAACTTTCCATGTCTATCCCTTTTTCTTGAGTATTTTTTAATCTGATTTTGCTTCTTTTTGGTTCGACCCTCATCACTACTGGAGGATAAGGATTTTTCGACTCCTTCATCGTCCGAAGAGCTATCAGAAGATTCTGAGCTTGAATCAGAACTCTCCATTGGCTTAGACCGGTGAGACTTTTTGGAGCTGGCATGAGTCTTTTTGGTACTCACATGAGTCTTTGAAGGCTCATGCTCTCTAGGGTTATCGGTGTGATGAGCAACTGATGCTTTGGACTTTTCTTTCATGCCTATCTTAGCCTTTTCTGCCCTTAGAGCTTCTATTTCACCCTTTAGCCTATCACGCTCTTCGATAGTGTACTCATCATTCTCACCCACCACTTCGAGCAGAGCTGGTGGTACTTTTGGATCGTCAGGATTCATTCGGACAGACTTTCTTTGCTGGTTTTGAATGCTTGATTCAGGCACCCTCTTCTCCCACTGTGGTCGCCAATTTGGTGAGGATAATTATCACCTGAGGGTAGGCTTGTAATTTTTTTGGTATTTTATAGTAGTATGGGGGTATTTAATATTTAGAGTAGAGAGTAGAGAGTAGAGAGATAATTAAGCTGGCTGGTTGCCGTTAATTCTCATTACCCACACTTAATGCAGGTGGTTGGGTATTTATACCCTAATGTGTGGGCCCTTATGGGCTTTCGGGTCATATTTAATGGACCCGGGTCATGTTCAAAGACCCATGAGCTCTACGTAGGAGAGCAAGTAGCTTAGTCAAGAAGTGTTTAGGTTTTTTAGTACTTTTGTCATAGTTCGAACAGTCCTATGGGCTAAGTGTTCGAAGTGATCTGTCCGGTCCGGAGGCCTTGGACCGATCTGTCCCTGTCTGGGGAGCATGCAGAATTCGGACTCATCAATAACAGTCGACGACCTTAAATCATAATTTACATATCATGACACCCAATCATGTACTGATTCCGCCCCATCCTCATTATGTTTCAACATCCTTATGTAATTAATTTCTCACTTCATTTCATTATTAAAAGAGAATCATCCATAAATAAGTTTTTCAACTACAAGAAATTATGGACCGAGCCAATGAGAATAGGATAGAATCACACGAGTAATTCTCTTTGATGACTGAATGGGAGTGAAATTTGACATCACAAGACCCCGAGTATTAGCTACACTTTTGACAAAGTGGGCAAAGTCGCTGAATTATTATGTGAAGTGATCAAGCTTCGCATTTTGTTATCAGATTGGGTCACACTCTTCTTTTTCTTTATCAAATGGGATGAAAGTAACATCACCAGAGGAGATTGCATGATGCATTACAACTAAATCAAAGCGAGTTAAATTTTTCTAGATGTTCTCAACTTGCATGAGGTAGGTAATTTCTTCAGAAACTGCATTAATATAGGTAGTCTAGCCAATAATATGGTCTTTTGAAACAATTGTTGTTAATATTATAGATCACAAACTCATCGTAATATTGTTGATTTGTTGAGTTAAGATATCTGAGTTAAACTCGTTCTTGATCGAATGACCAAAATGGTGATGTAAATTTACCTAAGGATCAAATGAGTAAATTAATATGAGCCAAAATGGATTGAAAGATAAACATTATAATATACTATGTATACAGAGCTATAATAACTTTGATTTGATGTTTCTTGACTTTTTTTCCTCTAGATTTTCACCTACCTTAATATAAAAACTTTATGTATTTTATAGTGGTATCAATTCAGAACATCTTTGGTCAAATTTTCTAATTGGTCCAACCTTTTCAGTTGAAAAATTACTTTCCCAATAGTCTTTTGTCTCTTTTCAAATAGTCTACCATTTATTATTATTTTTTATATATTCGTACATAATTTGGATATTTCTTCGTTAAATAAAGGTTTTATTTCAGCGTTGTTCTCTTAATCGACGTACTTTCTTCCAAAATATTTTTTTAGTCTGATATTGGTTAGAAACAACTATTCTTAAGATATTATTAGTCTTGATCAACTGTTGATTGAGCCGCTCTAACTCTTGTAGGTTTCTAGTGATAAGGCTATATCATATAAAAAATATATATTCTTTATAATGACGATGTAAGTATGTATCAAAGGCTACCAAAAGGATATAATGCAAAACATAAGATAAACAGATGAGATAGTAAGGCGAGTTTAACGAAGAGGATGAAAGAGAAAAAGCTGACGTTTAGGTATGAAAATGGATACGGTGTTGTAGAAATAGATGAGAGCAGTAACAAAGAGAAAAAGAAAAAAGAACGGAAAAATCATGAGTACAAGGATCAGTTGAGTAATATGCACTCAAAGAAAGACAATAATAATAAAATGATGGAGTATAATGAGAAGAGACCGAATATGGAAGCTATTATGCTTTAAGAGTCTCTATTAGATAGGAAAACCATCGAAGGAAAAATCCCATGAAAATTTGATCCCTACCGAATGGATACAAACGATGGTTAATGGGATCTCGAACACAATTTAGAACAATTTAGTAACATGATGATGAGTTTTAATGTAGACAATGTTTTACCTGATAAATCATTTTCAATGACATTTAATGAAAACACGCTTGACTGGTTTAATTGTTTACCTAAATTATCAATTCGAGGTTTTAAAGGTTTTTGAAGCGCTACGAGAAATAGGTTCATTGATAATAAAATGCACAAGAATGAGAGTGATTCTATAATAAAATGTACCAAATAAGGAGAGTTACGTTAAAGAGCTAGGTTCAAAAAATTGTTCACAAGATGAATAAATTGACGGTGTGTAAAGAATATGTCATTATTGTTAGGGAAAATCTTACAAAATTATGCTAAAGTAATTACTTATATGATCCAAAAAGAACAACGGTAACTTTTACTCAAAATAATCTTTTATTTTTATTATATTTTTCCATATATTTATATCCATGCTTTTCCTACCATGAAGCCTATTACTCTATTACATAACTCCTATTATAACTTGTCTTAGTTGTAATTAATATGAATAACATAACTGTTACAGTTAATGTTCACGTTCGTGAATCAAGTCTGTTGGTGAGAGTAATGATGATAAGTGCTCATTTTACTGATACATAGCCTCAGGATAATGTTATACCTTATCCCCTCATAATGCTGTCGTCTAGTCTTCTTGACACATTGCTCGAGAAGTTGTCCGCTGAGACCCTCTCGATTTTAGCTGCTAAGATTTTATTATCGAGATAGATATCTCTCGTTTAGCATTACACAGAATGATCATCCGTTTCCCAAGAGGTATCGCCCAAATCGAGGGGTAGTATAATATTACCTTACCGCTTATAAGGGGTACGCCCTACCCGATAAGTACTACTTTATCAATTATGGCATGATTTTAAAAAGATCTTAACATGGACAGACAACTATATGAGGATCGTTTCATATTTCTGGTAGATAATATGAGATATATTTTCGCAAGATTGGATCAATTTATAGAGTTGAAGAATCTATGAATGAAGCATCTTCTTATTTAAAACCCCAAGATCTAAAGGTATTTGTACCTAACAAAATAAAATATGACGAGGTCAGACACAATGAGATAGTATGAGCCTCGTATTATGATACTCTAACTCAAAGGTTCACTCATTTGAATGAAAATATCATAGTAATATTTTATAAAAAAAAGGAAAAGCGAAGTACCAGCGTCTTCGGGTCATGTTAGCTTTAAGTAGCGAGGGATCTCGCATGTATTTATGTGTATATCATAATGACCCTAGCAAAGCGACTATTGATTGATGGCAGTTGCGGGATAAAATTCAAATATTTATTAACAATAGAGAGTTTGTCCAATTTGCCAAGAATGTGAGAGAAGAGATGAATGAACAAAAAAGTAGTACAGAAAAAAAAGGGGAAAAAAGAGGATAAGAGAAAATAATAAAATTTACATACCATTTATGGTGGTGATACATTGTTTGTGAAGAACTTACTATAGGAAAAGACAAAAGAATGATTTTGAAGTTCATTTGGTCGATGATTCATCATACCATCATTATAAAAAATAGCTTGTATATTTGATCTTTGATAACAATGATTTAATATAAGTTGTTACTCCCCATGAAGATATATTGATTATATATTTTACATATATGAAGTTATGGACATAAAAGTGTTAATTGATAATGGTAGATCGACTAATGTTATTTTCAAGAGCAACTATGAGAAAATGGTAATAGTACCTCCGTATAAACCTACTAACAAACAATTGGTTAGTTATGAAGGAAATTATTTTTTGTGTTAGTGAGGTTGAACTGTCCGCGAATGTTGGTTACGGTAATACTAATAAAATTATGAGAACACTGTTTATGATAGTTGATGCTTCTAGCTTCTATCTCGTACAACGCGATCATAAGTAGACAATGGCTACATAAAATTAAAGTAATAACTTGCTCATTTCAATACTACCTTAAATATCTTACTAGAAATCTGGTTGGGATAGTTAGAGGTAGTCAGAGAACAATTAGGAGTTGTTATGCAATCTCTCTAGATCCCGAGAAGTTGGCGTAATAACAATTAGAAAATACGGGAGATGATGGTCAACTGACTGTGAATAATGAATTTGAAAAAGAGGTTGACGATCCCAACGAGAAGATTCAATATAAAGTATATTTAGGGTGTGATAATGGAAGAATAAATATGAAGTTTACAAGTTGTTAAAGTTGGAAATTAGTTGAGCCAAAATTTCAAGTTTATATTAGTGGAATTGTTAAAAAATAATTTAGATGTTTTCACTTGAACTGCTGATGATATATGTGAGGGTAGTTCGTCTGTCATCTTCCAAGAGTTATCGATTAATAAAATGATGAGGTCGGTTCGTCTTAATAGAATGGATCTTTCACATAACAAAGTAGAGGCTATCGTCAAAGAAGTAGAAAAATTATTGAAATTGAGGCATATCAGGGAATCAAAATATCCAAGTTGGGTTGTTAATTTAGTGTTGGTTAAGAAGAAAAATAAGCAATAAAGAATGTGTGTCGAAATTATTAAGTTCAGTAAGGCATTTCCGAAGGATGCATTTCATCTTACTTATATTTATTAGTTAGTATATGCAACCTCAGGTCACGACTTTTTATCATTCATGGATGCATACTCAGGATACAACCAAATTTGAATGCATCGGAACGATGAAGAATATACTACTCTTCAAACAAAAAGAGGTTTATATTGTTATGAAGTAATGCCTTTCAGTTTGTAAAATATAGGATCAACCTACTAGAGGATCGTCAACTAAGTATTTAAGAATTAGTTTGGAAAAACATGGAGACATACATAAACGACGTGCTTGTAAATAATAATAGCATGGATTGACAAATTGAAGTTCTATCTGAAATATATAAAACTATAAGGACATTTAATCTTAAATTGAATCCTATAAAATTCTCGCTTGGAGTTTGAAGTAGAAAATTTATGAGGTATATCATCAATATAATGGAATTAAAGTCGATTAAGAACAATTAAAAGCACTAATACTTAAGGAGCCACCAAGAAATATCAAAGAGGTTCAAAGGTTGGTAGGTTATCTACCAACACTATCCAGGTTTATCTCTAAATCTTTTAATAAGAGTCATCATTATTTTGAAGTTCTTAAGGAAGCAAAGAAGCCCAACTGAAACGAGGAATGTCACGAGACCTTTTACGTTTTAAAAGAATATTTGACTTCAACATATATCATATCAACTCCAATATGAGGTGAATTATTTTATCTATATTTATTTGTCTCCAATTATGTTGTAAGTTTCGTTTTGTTAGAGAAGATAAAAGAGTGCACATACCGATTTCTTATGTAAGTAAGAGTTTAATTGATTCATATAAAAGGTATATGAATCTAGAGATATATGACTTAACATTGGTGGTAGCTGAAAAAATATGAGATCATACTTTCAGAGTCATACCATTGTCTTACAAACTTCTTTTCATTTAAGGATTTTTCCAATAAAAATCAGAAATTTCAGGAAGGCTCACACGGTGGTCGGTAGTATTGGGGGAATATAAGATTTTGTACAAACCTCGTATTGCAATCAAAGCTGAAACTATTGTTGATTTTATAAATGAGTCTGTCGATGGAAAAAATAGTTGTGGCGAGGGTATGCAGTTAGACATGGGAAGAAATTTGGAATGGGTAATTGAAGTTGATATAGCTTCAGGTCTAAACGGAAAAGGAGTTGAGCTCGTCTTAAAAGAGCCATTTGGTGAAGAAATCAGACAATCGATAAAGTTCAGTTTTGATGTGACAAATAATGTAGCAGAGTATGATGTTATATAATATGGTTAATCTCTAAATATTTTAATAAGAGTCATCATTATTCTGAATTTATTAAGGAAGCAAAGAAGTCTCACTTAAACGATGAATGTCACGAGACCTTTTACGTTTTAAAAGAATATTTGACTTCAACATAGATCATATCAACTCCAATATGAGGTGAATCATTTTATCTATATTTATTTCCCTCCAATTATATTGTAAGTTTTTTCTTGTTATAGAAGATAAAAGGGTGCACATACCGATTTCTTATGTAAGTAAGAGTTTAATTGATTCATATAAAATATATTTGAATATAGAGAAATATGACTTAACATTGGTGGTAGTTGAAAAAATATGTGATCATACTTTCAGAGTCATACCACTGTCTTACAAACTTATTTTTATTTAAGGATTTTTCTATAAAAATTATAAATTTCAGGAAGGCTCACACGATGGTCGGTAGTATTGGGGGAATATAAGATTTTATACAAACCTCGTACTACGATCAAAACTGAAACTATTGCCGATTTTATAAATGAGTTTGTTGATGAAAAACTAGTTGTGGCGAGGGTATGCAGTCAGACATGGGAAGAAATTCGGAATGGGTAATTGAAGTTGATGTAGCTTCAGGGCTAAACAGAAAATGAGTTGAGATTGTCTTAAAATAACCATTTAGTGAAGAAATCAGACGATCGATAAAGTTCAGTTTTGATGTGACAAATAATGTGGCAGAGTATGATGTTATATTGAATGGTTTGAAGTTAACTTGTATTTTTTTGAATGAATTTATACGAGTAAGACCAGATTCATTTGGTGGTGAGTCAAACAAAAAGTGTGTACAAGGATACGCATGAGAGTATAAGTGGGTACTTATAAGCATTAAAAGAATGGGAAAAAAATCCAAACGAGTAGAATAAGAATAAGTGCCTATTCTAGATAACTCCATTGTAAATTCTTTAGCAAAAACAACAGTATTAAGAGGTAATCCACTTATCATCATTGAAGAGATATCGTATAGATATGACAAAAAACAAGAATTTGAAGTTCTCAAAGTAGAAACAATTGAAGATTGAAGATAAAAGTATTTGTTATATTTAAAAGATTAGATTCTCCATAAAGGAAAAACTGAGGCATGAGGATTGAGAATTTGAACCGTTAAACATACGATTTCTTGATGTCTTATATATAATAAGTGTTACGAGACCAAGGCCACGATGTTTAAATAAATATGGGGAAATTTTAATCTTTATGAATTGGCATGAAGGGGTTTCCAGGCCGTATTGTATATATAGAAGTTTGATCATACGTTTCATTATCGCGACCATTATTAGAAAAAGTTAACACCATATGTCAAGGTCATCGTCCAAGAATGTGACACATGTTACAAGTATGCTAATATGAGCCACTTTCCAAGCAAGCCAATGAGCATAGTGCTGGTGATTTGTCCATTTGATAAATGAGGGATCTACTAATGACTACACAAAAAAGACAGTAGTTGTTGATTATTTTACAAAATGGGTTGAAACAAAATCCTTATAATATATAAAGGCTCATGAAATCTATGATTTATTACAAAGTCAATTTTTGTCTCTAGAATTCTAATTACATATAATGGGCCTCAATATCAGAATAACATGATGACAATATTTTGTAAAAAAAATGGAATAGAACAAAAAAATTCCAACTCCGTATTATCCCCAAACAAATGGGTAAGTATAAATAATGAACATAACTGTTATAAATTGAATAAAGAAAAAAATTGAGAGAGCTAATAGAAAGTGTCCAGATAAGTTAGAAGAGGTGCTTTGAGAATACAAGAAGACCCCATGGCCCGCTACGAAATAAACTCTTTTTTTCATTAGTATATGGAATGGAATTTTTTGTTCCAACAGAGATCATCATTCCTAGTTGTAAAATACAATATTATTAGGCGCAAGACAAGTTTATGTTGATTTGATTGAAGAACGACGAGACCAAGCTCAGGTTAGGGCAGAACACTATAAAATCTTAGTAAAAAATAAATTCGATTCAAAGTAAAAAAATAATGTTCTTAAATAAGAATAAAATATTCTAAGAAGAAAATGATAAAATTGTGGGAAAGTTAGCTTCACATTGGGATAGACCATATAAAGTTATTTATAAAGAACATTATTGGAAGTATTTGTCAGAAGATATTGATGGAAACATATTGAAACATGTTTGGAACATACATCATTTGAAAATATATAAGAGAAATTCATTATATGCATGTTCACTCTTTTTCCTTTCTAGTGGCGCGGTATGGTTTTTTGATGAGACACATTGAACGTCGATTTTTAATAAAAAAGGTTGTCTTTAAAAAAATAAAGTCATTGTTGACATTTGAAAGAAATAACCTGAAGAGGTAGTTGTATATTCGAGTTTAACAAATATTTGGAAACAAAATCAGATAAAAAAATATAAATATTTGAAGTAAAAAGATAAGTATTTGAGTTTGATAATAAAAGCTGGATAATAAAGATATTTGAGTTATAACAAATCGTCAACGAAAGCAAGAAATTTATATCAAAGGGGTTATATATAATGATAAGTAAACGAACATGGTTAGTAAAACAATCTAAGGTTGAAAAACCATAATGTTACGCAAGTGGTAATACTCAAACATTGCTTAAAATGTCAAAGTATAAAAAATGATTAATAAACCAAACATAAAGTTGAAAAACCATAACGTTACGCAAGTGACCATACTGAGTCATGACTTAAAGTTTCAATGTAGCAACAATAGTTAATAAAACAACCCCAAGGTTCAGAATGTTAAGGTTACATAAATGGCAATACCGTGCTCTGACTTTTAATGTCAAAGTAGTGAAAATAGTTAACAAACCAAGTCTGAAACCATAAGATTACACAAGTAGTCATATTGTATCTCGACTCAATAGTAAAATATATATACCGACCCCACACCAATAATAAAGATAAAAATATTTACTAAAGTAAAGATAAGTAAGATTAAATCATAAATTAATCAAAGTTCAAAGTTGAGTACATAATATAAATATTCTATCAAAATAACATAACGAAATTAAGAAAAAATAATTTATTAAGGTAAATAAGTTTTTTCAGCAACAACCTCGTCAAATCAACCAGCATGAGGATGAGAGTTTCTTTTGATAGTAAATTATGAATAGAAGAGGCGATATGGAGTTTTTTATTTACAATAGGGGCATAATTATGAATGGTAGGATTTTTCTGATTTATAACAAAACATTAGTCGGGTTGGAAGATTTCTGCTGGTTTAAGGTAGGAACCTCGTGAGGAGCAAGAAAGTTTGTTTTTAAGAAAATATGGACTATGTTGATAATAAATACATTCTTTTTCAGATGAGGAACTTCTTTATAGACAAAAAGTTTTTTATGCTTAATATGGAATGCATCGGATCTTGTAAGTATCTATCTTTCTTTCTTGGGAGGTCCTTATGACGGTGTAAGACCGTCTTGAGAAGTGTTAAAAAAAATTCTTAATGAGAATGATTTATAACTTTGTTGAATTTCTTTTTCCTACGAATAAGAAGATAATCTTGAGGATCATTAAGATTATCTGAATAATATTCGTAGTTTGCCTTTTGGTTTCCTCTTTTTATGGCTATTTTACCACTTATATGATATCGTATGCGTTGGTATACCGTGGATACTACAACATACATTTGTTTAACCCATGGTCGACCTAAAATTATATTATACGAGAATAATGCATCTAAGACCATAAAAAAACATGTTACATTTTTGTGGAATTCTCATTTTCCCAGCGTTACATCCAAAGTCAAATCCCTTAATACTGATGCATTTGCACCTGTAAATCCTGTAAGAATTCTCTGACTTTTGATCAACGTTAAAGCTCTTTTATTTTTTCATACGTTCCCTATTATTGTATATTTGTCGAGCTGCATACGTCAATCATCACTTGTTTGATCTATATGTTGGCTAAATACATTATGATCAACATTGAATCAATGTGAGGAGAAGCTACTTCTTTTAGGTGATCATATGTGAAAGATAGATTGGGGTATTTATTTTTGTACATGTGCTAAGATTTTTTCCATGACGAGCTATCCTGATTTTATTGGTGTATTTCTTCACCAACCTTCTCGCTATTCCAGTGTAGTCCTCTTAAAACTACTCATATTATTTGTCGTTTTGGATTATTGTCTAAAAGCTGCTACATCCACTAGATAATGCTAAACTTATAACTTTGACTTTGTTTTCACAAACCTTTTGGTTTAGTCTTTTAAACCTTTTTGTTCCCACTATGCTCGCAATGAACTATGTAGTCCCCTTTTCATTTGATCTCTTTCGATCCTAAGAATTGATTTTTGAACGCCATTTGAAGTATTCTATAGTTATTTATATAGCATGGTAGGAGACTATTGAACTACTCCACTATAGTTCCTTTTAAGGTCATGGAAAAAAGGCTCGACACCTCATACCATCATCGTCTTCGTATTGAAGCATTTCACTATTAAATTGGTGAATATGATGTTCAGGATCCCATTTGCCATCATATTTATTCATTTCGTGGTTATTGTAATGCGACAACATGACTTGATATAATATCTTGGGGGCCAGTGAGGACTTATCATTTGCTTGAGGTTTTTTATCCCCATATAGACCATTTATAACTTCAAGGAACGAGTAAGTCTGTTAGAACCCTAACCTTTTCCACTTCATGCTCTTTGATTTAACTTTGATATCTAGTCAGCCTCCATGGTTGTGGGGAATTATGTGTGTGTATCCCAGTTGATACATCAAGACACCGTGCATCCCTCTATTTATATCGTATTGGTGCTGCCTCAAAGCCGTATATGATGGATATCATGGTGGGATTCTTTTTGCACCTTGGGGCACACTCAGTTTGGATGTTTGACCTGCATAATTAAATGGGACATAATTTAGGTATGAAAGATAACCTGGCAGAGGCATATAGCCTTGCGATGGTGGTGCATGTATTGGCATTGTTCTTATAGTCGATGGCCTTTTGGCATCCTTAATTAGCTAGATATTTAAATCCTTTTTTTAGCTTATGCCATTGGTCCAATTTACTGTTTTCTTCCATAGAAAGGCTAATTTCCGGAGTTTTGCTCTTCCTTTTGATTTTGTTGCGCTTCGTCGCCTTCGATCCCTGACACTGGATCCTTGGTCAAAGCTTTCCTTTTCACATTCACATATTTTTTGCTGTTTTTTTTTGTTTTCACAATTCTTTCTTTCATACCTGTCCTGTGATAACACTAATATATCATCATCACCTACCTCTGAGTTTTATTTATCCACTACCGGGACAATAAAATTGATTATACGAGCGTCAGATAATTTTTTTTAAGCGGATGCAGAAAATCTCTTGCTTATTCACTTCTCAACCGCTGAGCCAGATGCTCGATCTTAGTTAACGATGACAACTATACTTTCTTCTCACTCGAGATGACTTCGACCATCGGTAAGTTTGGTTGTTGATTTACTGAAAGCTCCATTTTGATCTCCTCGTCGACTGTCAAATCCGCATTTTCGACCATGTTCAACATCTTAGTTTTCGATTGTTCTATTTTGACATAAACAAGACTTCTTAATTTTCCACAGAGGGTTGTTAGTTGATGTGATCGCCTAACTTAGCCGAAAATAAAAATGTTTTAACTAATGAATCAAAATGTCTGCTTAAGAACGAGTTGAGAATTGAAGAAAGAAAATGGATAATAATACATTGTGTTATTGCTTGAAGTTTGACCTTTATATATGTAATGTTACAAAATAAGTATCTCTTAGAGGATGGTAAATAGTATTTTTTCTAACCACTAATATATAGTGTTAAATATATGTTTGGTTTAGTAACTAAATATTTAGATGTTTAAATTAGATTTACAAATTGTTTTCTTCATCCTACATTAATTATACCCTAATCCAATAAGATATAACATAATCAAATCCAACATTTGAAAGATATTAAAAAATAAATGGAAATAGAATCAAATTTGTTATACATAAAATATATTTTTAAAAAATAAATAAAAATATTTTTTTATATAAAAAATATGTGAAAATAAAATAAAATATATTATTTAAATAATATTTTTAAAAAACTAAATAAAAATAAAATAAAATGAACTCTAATATTTAAAAAATATGCGAAAATACAATCACATTTTTTATTTAAATTTTATATTTTTTAAAATAAATAAAAAGTAAATCAAACTTATTATACATAAAATATATTAAAACTAAAATAAAATTTAGTTTGTACAGAGTATTTGTAAAAGATAAAAATATTGTTCCAACAAAATTATTGACCAGTATATTCTTACATGTTATTTTATTATCCTATAAATCCTTTTTAACACGTAGTTCTTTTATGTTTAAGAGTTGTAGTTCTTTTACGGTGTTAAAAGAAGAAACCCCAATAAAACACTAAACCAATCGTCTCTCAAACCATTGCCTACTCTCTACGTTTACTAATGGAGATCGATTTCAACGAGTACAAGCTTCGATGCGAACTTCGAGGTCACGAAGATGACGTAAGATCTCCAATTCCATGGTTCCCTGTGTAGCTATTCTTGTTCATACTGCGATTTTCGATCACTAAAACCAGCAATTGTAGATTGCAAGTAAATGTATCGAATACTATTTTGTAGCTGTTAATACTCATGAATCGTTTTTATTTATTTGTAACAATCATAATTTTACCATCGAAAAGTCAAGAGTGTATTGAGTACTAAGTGTGCATTCTATCTTCCTGAGTATGTGTTGGTCGTGCTGTGTGTTGAAGTTCTATAAATTATGTGATTGTGATTGAAATCCAGGTTCGCGGGATATGCGTGTGCAGTAATGAGGCTATAGCTACTTCATCAAGGGATAGAACTATTAGGTTTTGGAATCTAGATCAGTCTGATAGGCGGAAGTATGTATCATCTAAGATTTTGTTGGGCCATACAAGTTTTGTTGGGCCACTGGCTTGGATTCCGTCAAATGAGGAGTTTCCTGAAGGCAGGCTCGTGTCTGGTGGTATGGACACTTTGGTCCTGGTTTGGGACTTGAGGAGTGGAGAGAAGGTGCAGGATTTGAAGGGCCATAAGTTGCAAGTTACTGGTGTTACGGTTGATGATGATGGGGATATAGTGTCATCTTCTGTTGACTGGTAGGTCACTAAACTAATATTATGTATGTGTAGTTGATATGTTATTGGCTTTAGTTTTACATGTGTTTTTCACTTTTTATCTGCTGTTTTTGCATCTAATTTTGATTTTGCAATGCTTGTTGTGTTAGTACTGTTTGGAATACTAGGAATGAGCTTTTAAGCTGTACACTAGCTCTTAAGAAAGATTTACATGAGCTTGAAGGTGTGCACTTTTATGTAAGAAAATTATTTATTTTCTGTTGTAAATGGAGATACTGGTGAGTATGGTGAAAAAGGGATTACACAGAAGTCAACGGAGAAGATATGTTTAGTCTGAAGTAGTTAGAGTGGTATGGGTAACCTAGCAAAATTTATCGAGGACCTGAGAGGTGGAATGTGGTAGAGGCGGAGCTCAGTTTGAAGCAACTTTCAAATACCAAGATGGTTGCTTGCTGGCAGTCTAAAGTAATCAAAACAACATCAAATTTTTGTACTTCTAGCGTCCTTGAAACACCTGGTTAATCCTTTAATATTCAACTACAGATAAGTCTTTTAGGATGACTTGATTCTTCAGGTTTAAGGCCTACAACGTAATAGTTTAGAGTTAGTTTGACCTTTACTATCCTAGCTTTCTCAGGATAGCTAGAGAAGGCAAGTATTAGCATGGCAGCCAGAAGATTTACATTGCTAATACTTAATTTTAAGTTACTGCGTGCACTGCATTTCACGTAATGTTCTGCAAATCTCACGGTGGGAACTTGCTAACTGTTTTGAGATAATTCAGTTGTCTATATTTAATTCATTACGCTTCTCTTCTACAGTACTTTGAGACGGTGGAGGAATGGTCAACCTGTCGAGGTTTGGGAGGCTCACAAAACAGCAATTCAAACGGTGATCAAGCTACCTTCAGGCGAGCTTGTTTCAGGTATTTTTGACGAACTCGAAAACTAAAGTGAAACAAATTTTCAATATTGAATTGCACATTTAGTCAGATGTTGATAGAATTAGAAATAAAAGTTACATTATTTGGACTTAGGTTTGTCAAGAAATGATTTCCTTTGACAAGGTTAATAAGATCGTATACTAGGAATAGAATAATAGGTTTTAGGTTAAAATTTTGAATAAGTTCTGGGGGGATTGGGTAGGGTGCTAAACACGTAGTCTATTAAGAGTACAAACTTAGGTTATAGGGTAGAAGTTTATAGTCTTTATTTTGTGGCTGGAGTTAGCAAGCTGTGTTAATTATAATTACTTGAGACATTCAGGAGTTTATTGGCATTTTGTCTCCACCATATATGTGTCGAAGAAAATAAATTAGATTTGCATGGACTTCTATATCTGTTTGTGTTTAATAGAAGATAGTTATTAACATATAGGGTTCACCCTTTATTGTATGATGATATAGGTTCGAGTGATGCCACCCTAAAACTTTGGAAAGGAAAGACGTGCCTTCACACTTTTACAGGGCACACAGGTTTGTTGCTTAATTGTCTAAACATCTTTATGCTAATTGGGAAATTAACTTAAATACTTCCATATAACTTTACTGATGCATCTTGAGGATCTTGCAGATACAGTTAGAGGGTTGGCGGTGATGCATGGTGTCGGAATTCTTTCTGCATCGCATGATGAGTGAGTCTATACATTGAATAGCTGTTTCTTTCTCGATGATATATCTGTTGGAGTTTTTACATGTTCAGTGTTCCTTGTGTGTGTGGATTATGTCAAGAGTCAAGACAACATGCTTATTTTGTTTGAGAGGATAGAATCTAGTTTACAGTTTTCCTGTTCGGATCCTGAAGAGTTCCCTCGTTATTAATGAAGCTATGAAGGGGGAACAAAAGAAATCCGGTTCTGCTGTTAATCTTGCTCTGTTTGAATTCTGCTTTACTTGTCATGTTGCTGTTTTTTTATTATGTTATCTAAAGTAGGGCAGTCTCTCTTTACTTTTTTTCTTTTATAATTTTTGCTCATGAAAGGTTGCTTACGTTAGACCATTAGAGTCTGGGTGCCTTCGTCTTTGTGAACATGGTATTGGTATAGTTGATTTCTGATGTAATTGATACTGCTTCTGTTTGTTGATAACTTTTCATCTTCTTATGCGAGTCTGTACACCTGCTTCATATATTGAGGTTAATACACCTTATGTCAGGGAAAAAATCTATTCTAAGTGTGTAGCAAGCATCTCGTGTCATTGCTGTCTACCCGGGGAAAATAAACACCTCTTTGAGATATGACTGGAATACTAGTTAATTATATTGTCATATAACTTATCCCTTTACTTATTTTTGTGTTCTTTTCCTTTCCAACTGATTAGGACTCTAAAATTTCAGGATTTATTGAAGGCCTTTTTTGTGAAACAATGACGGTGTTTAGTGTCTATGTATTATGGTCTTTGTTGGACTAGTAGGTGTTGATCCTTCAGTTACTTATTTGTCTATTTCACGCAGCTTTATAGTTCTGTTGTTGGCCATCATTACATAAAACTTGGTTTTATTTTTCTTATTCTGCGAACAAAATTGTAATATTTTGGCCTTAAATAAGTAAATATATATGACTGTAAAACCTGTGTGTTTTGGTTGACAGTTCTGTCAGGTTATGGGCGCTAACTGGTGAAGTGTTACTGGAGATGGTCGGGCATACTGCGCTTGTCTATTCAGTTGATTCCCATGTATCTGGCCTTATTGTCAGTGGTAGTGAGGACTGTTCCGCAAAGATATGGAAAGGTGATTACTTATATTTGTGTTTCCTTTTTAAATTATCACGTGCTTTTGGTCGTAACTTGAGGTGCTTGGGCCAGATGTAATATTCCCTTGTTCAGTAGCACAGCTTGAGCTACAAATTAATGCTTACATTGAAGTATAAGGAGATTATTTTTCACTGGGGCAGAAACATGAATACTTTATATTTATTTTCGGAGCTTGCCTCTAAGTATATTTTGTTTTATTGGACCCGAAAAATGGGAGTCTTGGGGTCTTCTTGTCTTCGGTTTCCAGTTTCAGTTAATGTGTTTAACTTTGGGGATTATTGAGATTGAATGAGTATTTATGCACTATGGTTAGAAGTTCATGACATTGATAACAAATTTCATCTGAGTTATTTGCTATCTAAAGTTGAATTGAGGTCATATGCAAAGTGCTTGTACTGTTTGTTTGTTGTATTTGTTTTATGCAATGATATGTAATATCACTTGGTGCATGTGTTGGCAAAAACTTTGGCTGACACATCTTTGCCTTGTTCAATCATGGTCTGTAACTTTGTTTAATCTGGAAAGTCATCTTGTTGTAGATGGTATTTGTGTTCAGAGCATAGACCATCCTGGTTGCGTTTGGGATGCAAAATTTTTGGAGAACGGTGATATAGTGACGGCATGCTCAGATGGAGTTATCCGTATATGGACAGTACATCATGAGAAGATTGCAGACCCAGTGGAAATTGATAGATATACTTCCCAAATTTCTCAGTACAAGTTGAGCAGGTACAACTATTCAATATGCTTCCAGATATATAACTTGCATTTTCTGGCATTGTTTACCTTTGTACTTATTCCTTTCTGGCGAGGGTACCCTCATTTGGTAGTTGTTCTTGCAAGGTGTTAAAATGTTCATTTGAATAAAATAGCTGTCATGTAAAGAGGTGCTGAAACAAGGTTCTTGATATGTTTCGTATTCCTTGACAGAAACATTGATTTGTTTCGCATTTCACTCTCTTAATTTGTATTATATATGGAACTGAGTTTATGGCAGAGTACTTTGGTACTACTACATACGTCGGTTCTTCGTCCATGTTTCTGATGTTGATCTTTGCCCTGGTCCACGTCTCAGGAAGAAAGTTGGTGGATTAAAATTGGATGAATTGCCGGGGCTTGAGGCATTAACAGTTCCAGGTGTGATTTTTAGATTGTTTTTTTACCATCTTATGTTTATGCAGCAAAATCTATCATAAGAGGATGATTCTTTGTGGCTAGGTATTTTGCATAACTTGGAGTCGTTTTATCAGGAAAATATTATAAGAAATTTTATCATTCTAAAAAATTTCTTAATTAGTAAATATTAGATTTAAATATAGAAAAGTTTTGTCCATTAACTAAAATTCAATTGATATTTCCTTTTGAATGCAAAGTGTAAAGTTTTGACTGGTCAAAGCGCGTGTGATCAGGTAACAGTGATGGCCAGACGAAAATTGTGAGAGAAGGGGACAATGGTGTTGCATATTCGTGGAACATGAGGGAACAGAGATGGGACAAAGTAAATTCAAATCTCTCACTATGTTGTTTTAATGATTCATTATTTCTCGATATAGACCCTAACATATAAATAGGACTTGGATTTTATCTTACTTTTAGAGTTCTTGTCTGTATTTTTAGTTTCATTGGCTTTTCATGTGAATATTCATGGAAACTATTTATAAATGCTGTTGTTTTCACTTTCAGATTGGTGAAGTTGTTGATGGACCAGATGATGGCATGAATAGACCTGTTCTTGATGGAGTCCAATATGACTTTGGTTAGAATTTGACTAACTGGAAATTTTTTTTGTTGACCCAGTATATATTTTTTAATATTCTATTCTGTGCTCCAGTTTTTGACGTTGATATCGGGGATGGGGAACCTATCCGCAAACTGCCCTATAATCGATCAGGTACGCAGCCTTCTATTATTGTGTTTTGAGGGGGCTGTTACATAATCATCTTTTTCATGTACCCCCTTTACTTCATGTGATCAAGGAATCTATTACTTTGAATGTGATTAGCTAGTTATCCCACTAACCTTCATTTGGTATCTATGTTCCCAAAGATCTGAATATGTAAATGGTGTTTATATTGATTAGTTGACAGGTTGTAGAAAGATTGAGAAAGGACAATCCAAGAGTAGTACTTGTAGTTAATAGTATATGACGTGTTATTTTTATATATCATTCTTGCACAGTTTACCTGATTTAGTTGTACTTTAACTTTGATTTCGTGCACTTCATGGACCTAATAAATACTCTACTATGTTTCTACTCGCTTTGCTGTCTCTTAACCACATTCTGAACTGTTTTTGTAAAGTCCTCATGTTGACAATGTTTAGTAATGGTAATACTACTAGCAAGTCTAGATTTAACTCGGTATTTTCCCCCATGCATTGTACTCTGTTAGTTTTCAGATCTTGATTATAGTATTCTACTAGCCAAGCCGTCAAGCACGGCTAGAGTCTGTATTGAGTTGAACTTGCATTATTTGCAAGTAAGGTTACTTCATTGTATTTTAAATCGCGTATAATTTGTTTTGTAAATCCCTCACTAAATGAGGTATTTTGTAGATAACCCATATGACACGGCTGACAAGTGGCTTCTGAAAGAGAGTCTTCCCATCTCCTATCGTCAACAAATTATTGAGTTCATACTTCAAAATACTGGACAAAAGGACTATAATCTTGATCCATCATTTCGTGATCCCTTCACAGGCGGTAAGTACTATGTCCTATAAGGTTTAAGATGCAAAGTTACTTTCACTGAATGACATTGCTACTGTGTTTATTTTCAGCAAGTGCATATGTACCAGGACAACCATCTTACTCATCTGGTATGATGTGATTTGATTAAGAACTAGGGAAAATACATATTTTTATCCTTCTCTTTTTCCAAATTGTTTGTTTAATCATCCCCGCTACTTTCGCTCTTAGACTCTTATTTTGCTCTTAGGCGTCTGATAATATTTACGTTTGTATGGCAGCAAATTCATCCAAACCTCCTTACAAACATATTCCAAAGGTATACTATTAATCTGTCTGTCATCATTGAGATGTCATTTGTCGTGCTAGCACATTCCAGATTGGCGGAGCTCGTTCATATTTTAGCCTTTTTTTATTTATTATGTCTTCTTTGTCTCTGTATTTATTTTGTAACTTGTATGATTGTAGAAAGGAGTACTTGTTTTTGATTCGGCTCAGTTTGATGGGATACTAAAAAAGATTACAGAATTCAACAATACTTTGCTCTCTGACTTGGTAAGGCCCCTTTTCGTCTTAGATTTTAATTCTTTGTTTTTCCTCGTTATGATGTTATATTTCTTCACCTCTCATTCATAAATTTAAATGTATGTTGCATATATTGTAAATCTCACCAGAGTATTGAATGAAAGCTTGGATATTCCTTGTTGCTAAAATATGCTTATATGTTTTACCTCTTAATCAAGTCGACAATAGTGTACATAATATCATACGTTACATCCACGCTGATATTAATAGAGAATGTGGCCCTATACATTGTTTCCTCCAACCTTCCTTTATCCTAGGTAGTTAATATCTATGTCGTTTGACTGGCCTGCTTGATTCATTATGCTTTTAAGTTGTTATTTGCCCTTACTATCGATTTTACGCAAACTTTTGAAGGAGAAGAAGACCTTGTGTCTTACAGAGCTAGATATGTCAAGATTGGGTGGCATAGTTAAAATACTTAAGGACACATCGCATTACCACTGTAGTAACTTTACAGACACTGATATTGCTTTGCTGCTAAGATTGCTAAAGACATGGCCACCGGCAATGATGTTTCCCGGTTAGTATGCTCTCAGGCATAATTTCTACTTTCATCCAGAATATTTATACTAACGACTCTGTGATGATGTTTCCTGGTTTGTATGCTCTGAGGCATAGTTTTTACTTTCGTCCCAAAATTTTATAACGTCGACTCTGTGGTGGTGACCTGTATGCTTTCAAACCGTTCTTGGTTAATATTGCTTACCTCAACTCTCCTGACTTATAACGGTGGGTTTATTATTATACATAATCAAGAGATTGACTATCGAAAATTTTGAGTTTCTTTATCTTTGAGAGGCATGGTACCCCATGCAGCAAAGAGTTTCACCATGAGTTTTAGTTTTTTAGACTGTTAGATTCATCACCATGGATTTCTATTTCTAGTTCTAGCTCTATAAAACTAGCGCATTTTTTATGTCTTCTTTTGTATGTGTTAAAGTTTCAATCACTATATATCTCTCTGATACCATAGTATGCATCTTCTCTGTATTGTATTTATTTCAGTGACTGTATATCTTAACAACACTGCTTGTTACACGTGCAGTTATTGATATCCTCAGGATACTAATCCTGCATCCGGAAGGGGCAAGTGAACTTGTCAAGCAAAGCAAAAATGAAAATGGTAAAAGATTAACCATCTCTTTTCCCAGCTGTCTTATTGTTTATTAGAGTTAATACTATATTCCAGATGACTGTAATAGATATTTAGTTCATGTTCTTCTAGGATCAATAAAATACTTGAAGGCAATTTCTGTTCCTCTGCTGTTTACATTTTCTTTACTATTATTAATGATGCAATTATTGTTACCATCAAAGAACCTTTGCTTAAATTCTTACCTCTTGTTCACCTATCCTTTTCAATTAAATTTTGATTATACAGACTATTTGAAAATAATTCTTTTCCTTATCGAAGTGGGGGCTGATAATATTGGAGGCCTCTAGTACTTATCATTTGTTTTCTTTCAAGTTGTCATTTATCATAGTTAGCCATTGTTTTTGTTTATACCAGATATTTTCATGGAGATGATAAAGAAAGTCGTAACAGTGGAGCCTGTGCTCCCTGCAAATTTATTGACCAGCATTCGTGCTTTGTCTAATCTCTTTAAGAATTCCTCTTACCATGGCTGGTTGCAAAAGCATCGTGCGGAGGTAAGTACATTTCTCTGAACTTTATAATGTTTGTTAATAAACTATTGACTCTGGCATTGCATTTTTTCAAGTAAAAAGGTTTGTATTAGTTTTGTCATGAATTTTGTTTTTCTCTACTCATTCAGTATTCTCTAAAAGGTTAAAGGTATTGTCACTTTGAAGCCTGACGAGCATAATTGCATATTTTGGATGGCGAGATATATTCTTATACTTCATCTCCTTTTAATCATATATGTCTTATATATATATTTATTAAAAAATTCTTCATCTGTCCTTATATCTGGGTTTTTGTTCTATTCGGATCAGAATTGAAGTCTTTATTGGTTTCTGTAAAATAAGCTTTTGCATCAACTTAGTGGTTGCTTTTCCACACTTTGTACGCATTTTGAGTTTTCATTGACGGTTTATCACCACGATGTTGTCATATGTGCAACTTGTCACATTCAGATTATATTTTTCAGTTACATAGTTTGCTGCTAACATTGCAGATTCTTGATGCGTTCTCAAATTGCTCTTCATCGCCAAACAAACACCTGCAGTTGGCATATTCAACCTTGTTACTCAAGTAAGAAGGCTCCTGAACTCCATATAAGCAAACATAGATTACACCGTCAGAAAAGAATTGTTGTTGTTATTGGTTTTATTTTGGGGCTCTTCCTTTTTTTCCTCTACAAAGACTTGTCTAGGTGTCAGATGTGGAACAAAAGGCTAAACATAGTTTAAGTCCTCAAGAATTCATCTAAAACATTGGACTTCAATCATGGAGTCCAAAAAAAAAAGCTGTTGGTTTACATCGTCTTCATGTTTCACACATGTACTGATCAGATTTAGCAGTCATTAAGATTTTTTCGATTATCATGAAACAATGTACAACCAACACCTTGTGCTTCTCAGTTATGCAGTGCTGTTGATTGAAAATAAGGATCAAGAGGGTCAATCTCAAGTTCTTTCAGCAGCTCTTGAGGTATGTCATGTTCATCGTTTACTTATTTATGCAAACGGGAATAATGCATTGTACTACTGATTTGATGCCTTGTACGGAAATCTATTTCATTACTCTGCCATTTACATTTTTCGTGGTTAGAGAGAGTTGTTCAGGTGTTTTAGTAAAGCATATCCATTATTTATATTATATTATTTTCAACTAGATAGCAGAAGAGGATGGATTGGAAGCAGATACAAAATTCCGGGCTCTAGTTGCCATTGGATCACTGGTAATTTTTTGGACACTGAAATACTTAACCCAGTAATACTACTAGTCACTACTTAAAACAATTGTGATAAGTGAGATTTTTTTGGATAGATGCTGGAGGGTCTTGTGAAGAAAATAGCAATGGATTTTGATATTGTGAGTATCGCCAAAGCAGCTAAGGCATCTAAGGAAGCCAAGGTTGCTGAAGTAGGAGCAGATATAGAGCAGCTAACAAAACAGAGTTGAAGTGACTGCCGGTATATAAATTTATTTTACTTTGTAACCTATGACTTCAGATTCAACTGCATCCGAACTTTTAATATATTTTTATTTATTTTCGACGTCTTTCCTCTTGCAGGATCCTGATCCCAGCCATCCTTGTACCAGCAAATTTGCCGTGAAGACAGCTGACAAAAATTTAGGGGTTTTGGAGCTGAAAGCTGTTTTCATCATTGCTACTTGTACTATAAAATTTGAGATGTACTGCTGGCTTCTCATGCCTTTTTGAGTTGAAAAATTAATAAAAAAACTATTGAGTATATTACTAACTTATCTCGGAAGTCTTAATTCGAGTATATTAGAAATTATAGGAGCCAATCTTCCAATTAATATATATATATATATATATATATATATCTCAATCGTTAGACTTTATGCACGAACATATCATTTCCATTTGGAGTAAAACCTCTCGTCACTCCACAACAACATCCTATTCAGTTTGAGATTGACATTCCTCTGTTTCAAATGCCAATGCCTAGGTGCTATCTTCCTTTCTAAACTAAACCCAAAAAACTGTGGAAAGTCCTTTAATTCATTCAAGCTCCTCGCCATCTCAAACACCAAAAACTCATACTTGGGTCTCAAGTTATCATCAATGTTGTATCCAAATATTGCCGGCATTCTTGCACTAAATTTAGCAGCCTCCTTATAATTGAACCCTATGCTCTTCAAGAACGCTATCTTGGCGCGCAACTTATCCACGCGAGTATTCAAAAGATGCGCATTTGACGTGCTCGGTACATTTAGGTTCACCAACCCTAGCTTCTTAAGGTAATCAAGAGTAGGCTTTAAGCAGTATTCCACATCCGAAAAGAGAAGATTCGGGCAATTGAAAACTAAGCCTCTAGACTCATTCACCGAAGCTTGTAGCTCGCTTGTTAAGAACTCAAACACGGGTTCTATGTCGGTTGGGTCGAAGTGGCGAGAGAAGAGTTGAGGGGTCAAAAAAGCCAAACGTCGAAAATCATGATCGGAAATGCCCTTGGATTTAAGGAAACTTACTGTGGAGAGAATGTGAGTTAAGGTATCTGCTGGAAGAGGGTTTATGGGGTTTTTGGTGATGATGCCTAGAGCTTTGAGGTATCGTAGATTTTCGCGGTAGGATGTGTGGAATTTGAGGTAAAGAGGTTGATTAGGAGAGAGATGGAGGGAGGTAGTAATGGAGGGAGAAGAAGAAGATAGAGGAGGAAGCTGAAGAGATGACAGCATCTGGAGCTGTTTGGTATTTTGGAGAGAAAAACAAGATGCTAGTCCTAGTTGGGTTCATATGAAATATGATTGTGTTTGTGTGGTTCTCCTATTTGCTATGGATATGTCAAATGTAGGTTGATAAGATAAGAAATGCTAGCATGTAGGAAAGTATCTGCCCAAAAATGGGGACTCGTAAAATCATTCGGGTCTAGTTTCGAAATAGTATCTAGAAAGTGAAATGGTGACTAATGATATATACGGTTGCTCTATTATCAGGTTTAATTATTATTTATCTAATATCTTATGTACTTAATTCATTTTAAATACTAAACTTAATAATAATATTTCACATGTCTATGTTTCAATCGCATGCGATTAAGTTTCTGTACTAATATTTTTTTTAATATTTTTTTTAAAAGTTCGCTTCTTTCAAACTGGAGCTCGAAAAAGAACTTAAGATTACTATCCATATTATTGAATCATATGGGATCAAGCATATTGTTTTTGCAAGACGACTAAAACTATCTATTTTGTTGTATTTTATTTTTATTTTTATTTTTTTTGTCAGACCCATACATCTTGATCGCACACTTTTATCATCAAGTAGTACATGTCTCGCATCTCTTCACTTCATTAGGTATGATATCGCATCTACCCACTCCTATCATGCCTGGTCTCGCATGATTTAATAATTTATGGTCTCTCAACTTTATCATGTATGCTTTTGCATGATTTAATAATGTCGAAATCTCAACTTTATCATGTCTAGTTGTGCATTGTTTAGTAATGCATGGTCTCTCAATTTTATCATACTTGGTCTCGCATGATTTAATAATGCATATCTCTCAACTTTATCATGTATATTCTCGCATTATTTAATAATGTTTGGTCTCTCAACTATATTATGTTTGGTATCACATGATTTAATAATGTCTGGTCTCGCATGATTTAATAATACATGGTCTAGCATGCTATATTATGCATGGTCTTGCACGATTTCTGAAAAAATTAAACCAAATAAAATTTAAAAAATATCATCAAAAGATCTAGTTTTGTTCGTCTTAGAAAAACAAAGCCGGTGGTAGTTCCAAGCTAGGCTTTGAAAAATATAGACTTTTTAAAATAAAAATACAAAAAATATGAAAGAGAGGGTTTGGTTCAAAAAAAGAGAACAAAGTTACTTCTGTTTTTCACTTTGGTCAAAATATCTATTTGTAGTTTGACGGTAATGATAAACTTGACTAGGTATTTATGGACAATTCACTCACCTACAAATAATATAGACTAGTAAAAACTATAGTTCTTTTCTCTTAATCTTTTTTATCCCGAACTAACTTAATGTATTTACTCTGTTTAATTTATTTACAAAAACTCAATTTTTTTTAAATTTTAGTTTTATTTTTTTTTATATTTTAAAAACTAAACTAACATCTTCACATTTTTATTTTGAACTATACTAACATCACGCACATATTCGTTTATATGAAATCAAATAAAAACATATAATTTTTTTAGAGAAAACACAATACAACATAGATACTTTAATATTTTTACACTGAAAATAAAAATCACACAAACCATGCGAAAATGTTAGGAAAATTTGTACAAAATCGTACAATTTTGCTCAAATTCTTCACATGATTGGTTGATGCGAAGACCGTGTGAATTTTCACATGCATGTGAATTTTTTAAACATTGTTTTGTTACTTTAAAAGTTGTGTTCAATAGTTTGTTATTGTTCCAATTTTGTAGGAATCCAACGAAAAAAAATGTTTGTATGTCGATTACATACATTTGTTGACCACGTACGAACATTACACTAAATTGAATTGACCGAATGAGTTGAGTGTAGGTCAAGGATCATGATGTATTATCATTATTAGTCTTTAAAATGATGGACGAAGTAGGAAATCTTGTAAATCATAGTACAAATACGAGAGGTATACAAAATTTTAAAAAAGGTTGGTTCGACTAGTGTGAAGAAAAGACCGTCTTAAAAAAATGCGATTGTCTATTTCAGTTGAAAGCTTATCCTATAAAGTCATGCCTTGGTTATTGTCGATTAACCTTTATATATGGAGAACACAATTACCCACCAGCCACACACTTCGAAGATCATTCACAAGCTGTCAAACTAAAACTAGATGAAGAAGAGTTGGTATGTAAGTTATCGTTATTGAGTGCTGGTCATATGAATATATATTTTGGTTTGAATAACTATAACTCGAACAATGTATCCAACATGCGCAACATCTATGATATTTGATAAAAATATCGTTTTGTTGAAAATGCAGACTAGTGCCACATACAATATTTGGTATAAAAAATGAAGGAACACAATTACTTAGAGTGATATTAAACACCGAGAGATCAAATATGATCAAAAAATTGTTTTCGTGCATTATACAAGTATTGATATGTTGCCCACATTCTCATGAGTACTTATCATAAATAGTAATTACAAAGATACAAAATGTCATTGTTCGAAGTTGTTGGTGTAACTTCAATAATTATGACATTTTGCTTTGATTTTTTGCTTTTATGAGTTTTGGAAAAGCAAGTGAACTACATGTGGATTTTGAATAATCTACGTCCGACGATGAAAGTTAATATTTGTACCTTAACGAGAGTTATCTTGACTGATTGGGAGTTAAATTTGATGAGAGCCGTTGGAGACATATTTCTTAACATAATCTACATGTTATGCAAATGACATACAAATAAAGTTTTTCTTACAAACATAAAGAAATCAATAGCTAAAAGGGAAAATGCAGATGAGTTTATAGATTTTTAAATAAATTAGTTAAGGGCCAGGCTAGAAATATTACACATTTTGATAGATCTCTCACTCTACTCCCTTCTTTTTTCAAACTGAAAGTTGAAATTCCAAAATTGCCCTTCCTCTCTCTAGATTTTTATATTGATGCCATTTAGTCTCCAAATCGGCCGAAACTCTGAAATCTATCCGTTATTACACTAGATCTACAAGCTTTGTACTAACATCTGCTACTCTAAACCCATTAAATCGAAAAATTTAGTTTTTTTTACCCAAACCCATCAAATCCACTTCGAAAAATCTTGAATCGGAGTATCTATGGACAATGAAGAGATGGGCGTGTCTCTGGAAGACTTACTGGACGAGGAGGAAGCTTACCGGATGGAAGTAAGAACCGAAACCCTGCATTTCGGTTTTCAGTCATGTCGCACGCCGTTCGTGCGACGAACAACTTCGTCATCGCACGATCGTGCGACATGGTAACCCTTTCCGTCGCATGAGACAAAGATAGACGAGTGTCTCATGCGACCGCACTAGAGACATGTCTCGTGCGACGGTACTGAAGACATGTCTCGTGCGACGGAAGTGTTATATAAACTCATACTTTTCAATTGTATATTTTGCAGGAGGAACCTGCCCAGCCTCCATTTATGGATGCCGATTACAGTAAAATATTCAACACGGATAGATTATTTACTAAAGACGAATTGAATGCTTTCGTGGACATTGAATCAAAGAAGATCAAGTTTGTCACAATAAGAAAACTCTACGATAGCGGCAAATGGGGAAGGACTCCTAGGTTAGAGTACGTTTGCGAGCAATACGGTGTATACGTATCAAAGGCAAAACCGGAAACTTTGAAAAAGAGGAAGACATCCACGAAGAAATGTAATTGTCCGTTTGCGCTAAAAGGTCATCCGATCGACGTACTAGCCATGAAATGGCGTTTGGAGGTGATAAACGGTACTCACAATCATGAACCTTATGTTCGCCTAGACGGTCATTCCCGCGCTTGTAGGCTAAAACTGGATGAAGAGGAACTAGTTCGTAGTTTGTCTCACCTCGGTTCGCGCCCTAGGGAGATATATAGTGGTTTGAAGTACCAATATCCAGAGAACATTTCGAACATGCGTGCAATCTACAATTGCCACAAAAAACATCGGGATGCTGAGCACGGGGGACAAAAGCAAATGCAATATCTTTTGACGAAGTTGAAGGAGAATGGATACTCGACGTGGGAGTGTTTGAAAGATGATTCAAAGGTGATCACTGACTTTTTCTTCGCACATCCTACTAGCGTAGACTTATTACGTACATTCCCGAACGTGTTATTCATGGATTGTATGTACAAGACGACTAGGTATAAGATGCCGCTATTAGAGGTTGTCGGTTTAACGTCCACTTCCATTACATTTACCGTTGCGTACGTATTTATGAGCGGAGAGAAGATTGGAAACTACGTATGGGCTTTGGAAACTCTTCGTGGTTTGATGATGGACATCGTGTGCGCATTTCGATCCATTATTGTTACCGATCGGGAGTTAGCTCTCATGCGAGCGATCGATAAAATTTTTCCGGGAACGCACCACTTGTTATGCATGTGGCACATTAGTAAGAACATTCTTGGGGCAGTTCGGAGGATATTGCACGATGATGCGGTAGCGAAACAATTTGTTGATTTTTACACCTACGTTGCTGAGGTAAACACGTTTGAGAGTTACCAAAAGAATCTGGATACACTGAAGGAGATGCTTGCATCTAAACCGGAGTGTTTTGCGTACGTTATGGACTCGTGGATAACGAAATATGGTGACAAGTTCCTTGCGTACCGAACGAACACGATTAAGCATTATGGCCAAACAACTACAAATATGTTAGTCTGTTTATCCTATTTTTCGTTGAGTTATTTTATCTAGTTTCAAATAAGTTGATAATTTATTACTTGTACTATGTAGGGCGGAGGGTGCTCACTTGTCCCTAAAAAAATATCTTGGGACGAATCAATGCAACTTTGAGACTTTTTGAGAAAAAGTTCATAACTTACTAACGAAGCAGCATGCGGGTATCGTCGAATCATTCGAGCGAAGTAAGTTTAGAACAATTCCCGGCTTTGATGGTGTTTTGACCAAAAGTCTTAAAGGTCATGTGTCACATGCGGGGCTAAATATATTGATGGTTGCTGTTGTACGTGCTCGGAATATAGGAGTAGATCGGGTAGCATGTGGAGGTTGTTTCCTTAGGAAAACGCACGGTTTACCTTGTGCATGTGAAATTGCGTTTATAGCTAGAGATGGAAGGTGCATCCCTTTAGAAGATGTGGATATTTTTTGGAAAAGATTAAATATTGTGCATAGGGATCCTAGCTCTCGCGAAGAGGAATTTCAAAAAAAACTTTCCTTAATTGACAACTCCATTCGTAGTTTCCGCCCCGACCAACAAGACCACATTATCAATAGGCTAATGCAAATATTGAGGCCCGAGACAAGTCATATTCAAGATCCTAAAGAAGTGGTTAGAGCTAAGGGTAGATCAAAGGGAGGCGTTGATAAATCGACTAAACGGAACCCTAATTCGTGGGAATATCCCATTGAACAAACCGCTAGTGCTAGTACTCCGGCTAACTCGGTAGGTAGTAAACCCATAAACACATTAGGGAGCACGGCCGCATCCAAAGTGGTTCCCATCGTACCACCCAAACCTCCGTTAGCAAAAAAGAAAGTTGGAAGGCCTAAGAAAATTGTTAAGGATGGGAAGTTAACGTTATATCCGGATTGCATCCCCGCCTTTCTACACACTTACATTTTAAAATTAGTTGACGTTCTTCCGGATGGAAAATGCAGATATCGTTCCGTAGCCCATTCAATATACAACGACGAAGATAGATGGGAGGATGTTAGACGTGAGTTGTTGAAGGAGTTGCGGGACAACCGTGCATGTTGGTTGGATGTATATGGTTCGCAGAAGGTGTTTGACGATTTGATACAAAGGTTAGATTACTTCAAGCCCAACCCTACTAGCCATTATTGGATGACATTTCCGGACATTGGACTAGTCATCGCGACAAGGTATCAATGCATGGTATACCATGTATCGCAAGCAGCCTCGTTAACGTATCTACCAATCCGTGGAAAGCCACATGTCAACAATTCAACGATCATAGAAGTTGGGATAGCTTTCGTGCATGGATGTCACTTTGTTAATGTAAGTATATTTCGTTTCCAATCAAAATTTCTTACGCTATCATTACTAATGCATTCGTTTTTTTTTCTTGTAGATTACTACTCCACCCGATGAACCGTTGCCTCCATTATACCCTTGTTGGGCCGCTTATGCAACCGAAGAAGCGAATCAATGGGCGCATTCCTACTACCGGCGGTTCAAAAAATTTACACAGATAATGCCCGTAAGGAAAATCAACTTGAACGAAAAACCACATGTAACAGATTTGACTAGAGACGACGTTTGACCTGTTTTTGTACAACATTTTAAGTTAGTTTTCCTAACATTTCATGTAACATAGTTATGTAATTTTGATTTAATTTTGATATAATGTAGTAGGAAAACCCTACTAGCGTTTGATGTATTGTAGTTGCTGTTTTTTTTAAAAGTGTTAGTTTCGTAGTTCATAAATAACACCTGTCGCATGAGACCGTATATGGGCCTGGTCGCATGCGACAGTAGGCAAAAAGCTTTCCCCTGTTTTTCAGACAGAGGGCTTATATCGCAGGCCCAAAATGCGAAGGTATTTGAGCCTGGTCGCATGCGATGGTGGGCAAAAAACTTGGCCCTGTTTTTCAGACAGAGGGCTTATATCGCAGGCCCAAAATGCGACTCTCTTTGGGCATGGTTGCATGCGACGGTAGGCAAAAAAATTGGCCGTGTTTTTCAGACAGAGGGCTTATATCGCAGGCCCAAAATGCGAAGGTATTTGAGCCTGGTCGCATGCGACGGTAGGCAAAAAACTTGGCCCTGTTTTTCAGACAGAGGGCTTATATCACAGTCCCAAAATGCGACTCTCTGTGGGCCTGGTCGCATGAGACGCAGTTTATACATTTGTTGGAATAAAATACCATTAAAAAGGAGGAAAACAACAAGTACACTTGAAGGAAGTACATAAAGAGGAAAACAACAAGTACACTTGAAGTGGTTACATAAAGAGGAAAACAACAAGTTAACACTTTTAACGTAACCAGACATAAGAAAATAATTAAACAACGAAATGCCAACAAATGCTCAATCATCGAAGTCATATCCCAAGTTGTCGTCAGAATCAACCCCCTCTCCCTTTCCGTAATCCTATCTTGAAGATACGCCACCATATTCCTAGTGATGTAGTCTACCACCGTCATGTTGAAGACGGCGGCCGCTTCTTTCTTAATTTTATATGGCAAAAACAACAAACGCTGGAGCGGTTGACAAAAAAGGTACCTCTCCTTGATTTGCTCACGGTTGCGCACGAGGAGACCTCCGGTTTGTAAACGGCCGTAGCCGTAGTACATCTTACAAAGCACCCGATCAGAAAAAACATCACTAGTATCTTCCCCCATCTCTCGGCGGGAAATCTTCACCGCTTGAAGTAAATGGTAGTCTTTATGGGGAGTAAACTCCATTTGTTGAACTATTTATGTTTGAGAAGATTATATGAATGTAAACGGTGTTGTAGTCCCTTTATATAGGGAAGTAAAGTTTGGCGGGACTTTTATTGTTTCTAGAATGAGCGGGATTTTTTGAATTATGAGAATGAGCGGGAGTTTTTGAATTTTGAGAATGAGAGGAAGTTTTTGACTTTTTAGAATGAGCGGGGTTTTTTGAATTTTCGAGAATGAGAGGGAGTTTTTGAATTTTGAGAATGAGCGGGCTTTTTTGAATTTTTGAGAATGAGAGGGAGTTTTTTATCTTTGAGAATGAGCGGGATTTTTTGGTTTTTGAAAATAAGCGGGAGTTTTTGGTTTCTTACTTTACACGTGTTACGTTTTCATTCATATATTTCGATTATGTTATTGTTACCGGTCCGTCTATAAATAGAAGCTTTATTCACATTAAATTGTAAATTAGTTGATAAATCAAGCTGAAAAATGTGTCCATGGATTGAGTTGGAAGATCAATATTTGATGAGGGCATCAGTTGAAGCTACTAATATGCACATTCCAGAGGGTGGTAAAAGGTACTGCGAGGCATTAGTATGCCAGATGTACTTCCTGTACGGAAGAGATGGTGTTCAGCCGCCTAGATTTTCAAGGCGTGTTGATGAAGTGAGAGCTAGGTGGTCAGTCTTGGTCACATCCCGTCGACATCTAGTTTATGGACTCACCGAATTGGAACGTCGTGTTGCGGGTAACCGGTTCAACTGTCAAGTGACGGATTATATAACAGAGGACCAGCTGGATGTGGTCCGCTCTGACATTATTGACATCCGGCTACAGGAAATCAGTGACTACAAAGATGCGAAAGAAGAAAGGAAGTTGATGAAATGGAACTGGCCTGATAGATAAGTATGAGTGTGTGCTTCCGTTTTAGTATGAGTCTGTGTTTCATTTTAAGTATGAGTGTGTATTTCAGTTTAAGTATGAGTGTGTATTTCAGTTTAAGTATGAGTGTGTGTTTCAATTTACGTATGAGTGTGTGTTTCAGTTTTGTGTTTGAGTGTGAGTTTGTATTTGTGTTTTAGTGTGTGGTTCAATTTACGTATGAGTGTGTATTTCAGTTTTGTGTTTGAGTGTGAGTTTGTATTTGTGTTTTAGTGTGAGTTTGTATGAGTGTGTGTTTCAATGGTAGAAGCTCTAACTCTAATTGAAATGGAATCGAACCCATAAACATGATAAATTCAAAGCAAGCATACAATAAATTAAAATACAATAAATAAAAGCAGTCATAAAATAAACCGGTTACAAAATATAGTGTTGATGTCCAAAAGTCTAACAAAGGTATACTAAGAGTAATAATCAGTGCCGTCGATACCTCTCAGCGATCCTGCACATATGAAGGGCGGTCTGTACAAGATCCTCGTGCTCCATAGTCAGTATCGATGGAGCAAACCTAGCAATCTGCTCGTATCCTGAAAAGTCAGCACCACCCTGCGGCTCTAACCGAGGACCTCTCTCTGGCGCAGAACTGCTGACGATGTACCACAGCCTCCTCTTCACCCAAATGTAGTACATCAGGTCAGCACTTTGTCCACTACCACGGTACAACGTGCCATCAGAGGTGTACACGTGGTTATCCCAATCCCTCCACAAGTGCCCGTCCCATGGGAAGCTACTGACCATCTTCTTCCCTGATTTTTTCGACTTAGGAGGGCGTATATCCTTAGGAATCAGCTGTACGTACCCTATCTGTCGAGTGATACGGTCTGGGTAGTACAACACAACCACGTCGAACGACTTAAGCGTCAACTCAACCTAAGTCACCCGCTGGAACGGATAATGGTCCCGAAAGTGTATGAAGGGAAGGAACATGACCTGTAAATAAAAAAATTAACAACTTAGCCATTTATATTAGTAAAAGTACTTATAATTAAAATGAACGAATATGACTTACATCTGCCTCCGTGCACGTCGAAAGTGCGTGTCTCATCTGCCTGCGCACATCATGAGAGACACCAATCTTCTGCGGCGCATGTCGACACATATGGGGCATGGATATGTCGTAATCGCAAAACAGTGGAGCTCAGAGCTGAACAAAGTGTGCAAATATCCACGACTCGAGCATCCTTGTAAACCCGCAAATGCCTCCCGTACCATGGAGAGATCCCTGACTAAGGGAGTGGTACAGCTGTGCTAAAACCAACTAACCCCAGTTGTACATATGCATACTCTGGTATTGGTTCACGAACTGGAGGTAATCTAAAGGAATACTGTTGCCGGTTTTGTTCGCACATATGGTGGTACCCAACAAATACAGTATGTAGGCACGGGTGGCATGATCTAAACCCTCATCCGTGATCTTCCTATCACTATACTTAGAACCACTAAAAGTACTACGCAGCCACGCAAGGTTCACACTACTAGCATTCTTAAGGTTTTTACTCAACTCAGATGATCGCACACCTAGCATGCCAGCATAAGTACGAAGCCTCTCAACCTCAGAGTCAAAAGGTAGAGCATCAAAGGACCTACCTACAACCGGTAATCTAGTGATGACGTGGACATCGTCCAAGGTGACTGTCATCTCCCCGAACGAAAAATGGAATGAAGAAGTCTCCTCATGCCACCGCTCTAAAAATGCCTCCACCAAATGGAGGTTGGTGTGCCAGCGGGTGAGTGCATCGACGAGCGGGCCAAATATAGTCTCCATCACCCTTGCCCGTACCCTGCTCTGCTGTGTCAGGTCCCATCTCCGGAGACTGTCGTACATAGCGAAGCATCGCAGGGTGACCCTATCCTGCAATATGTATCAAACACGTAAATTCGTAAAAAAACAATAATTATAAACATATGTATCGAACACGTAAGAAAATGATAAAACAATATAAAAGTATAATACTTACATCTCCGTGATAGACACTGAAAGCCTCCTGCTGGGTGTAATCTGGAAAAAGAGCAGGACATGCGGCAGCACCGACAAAAAATCATGATCCTCACCCTCGAGTGCGTGGGATGCTGCCTCTGGTGCGTGAGGTGCATCGTCCTCCATATCATCCGGTGCATCTGCATCGTCATCGTAACAGAAGTCAGGTGGCTGCAAAGAAGAACCTGCCCCTGTGCTACCATCAACAGTAGGAATATAATCGCCATGACGACGGAGATGTCGTCTACTACGCGTACCAGGAGCATGTTCATCGCTGGGACCTGCATGTACATCCTCGGGCTCGGGCAAAACTCTATCCTCTGCCGCCACTTCCGCCTCACGTGCCAAACGATCACGTTCCCTCATTTTCTTGTACGGATTTTTAACTTTCGTCTTGATCCGTCCCATCCTGTAAAGACAACATAAAAAAATATGTATTAGTGAGAAAACACCAAATAAGCTAACATAAAATGCATTGATTCACATGAGACGACAATGCACACACCGTCTCAGGCGACGAAATGCTGTCTTGGTCGCACGATCGTGCGACCAGATCAGAACTGGTAGCACGATTGTGCTACGAACAACAACGAAACCCCAAAAGTAGAAACACACCAAAGCAACCTTATTTCACACAAAATCAAACACAAAAACATAGATCATAGCAAAACTAACAAGAATACAACACTAATCTAACAAAACAACACCTAAAATCATGCAAAAATCAAAGTTTTGAAATCGAAACCTAAAAAACTAAAAAACCGAGATTCAACAGTTTAGACCCAACAAAATCTAAAAAAAGATACACCATGATGTTTGTATCGTTTACCTTTACGTTTTCTTGACTTTAGATTCTTCAAAAATCGTGCTTTTGAAATGGGTCCCACGGTGTGCTTGAGAGCTTTCTAGAGAGAGAGAGAGAAAGAGAGGGAAAAAATGGTGAGAGATTTATCAAACCCTTTTATACCTAAATTTTCTGAAAAGGGTAAAATAGTCCAAAATTAGGTGAGAGATCTATCAATTGGGTATAAGATCTAGCGGTTTAAGATCTAGCGGTTTAAGATCTACCAAAATGTGTCTTATTTCTAGCTTGGCCCATTAGTTAATTCAAACTACGAGAAGAGTTGAATACAAATTAACGATAATGAATCAATTATGTTATCAATTTTTGACTAGAATCATATAGTGGAAAATTTATTCATTTTCACAAATGAAATTCAACATTTAAGAAACACAATAACCAATATGTAAATAATTTTCAATAATTAAGTTACATTTAAAAAAATAATCAGTGTTATAATCAAACTATTTCATTTATATATTTTATATTGTCGATAACGCTCACTCGAACCTAAAAAAGTATTTGGTTTGAGTCAACTAAATTTCAAACTTCTATGGGGTTAAAGTTTATGTATTTGTTGACCTTCAGCATTCGAAGATTTAGGAATCCTTCTAGATAAGTAAGTTTTATTTTAGATATATATAATATTATATATTTCAACATAAAGAGATATAGACGTTGACCAAATAACATGTGGATGTATGTTTATAAAACACACGAGTTGGCTTGTGCATGTAAACTAACCATGTTAAAATAGAGAACATAGGACCATTGAGAAGTTTTCAAATGATATATTTTGGTAAATATAAAAAAACATTCCTCGTTCAAAAACTACGGCTGAATGTATTTTTACAAAAAATATAAAAATAATTGACGAATATATCTTTACTTATATGTCTAATATATAAGCTTATATAATAAATAAAATGATATAAATAAGATAGAACCTAAAAAACCGATCGACTAAATAAGATAAATATAATGTCAAGCATATTGTTGATGAAATAGAAAGTACTAGTATGGCCGATATAATAGGTAGTTCAACACCAACAAAGTTAATCCTGTACCCAGCGTTTAAAATTTCCACAAAAAAACCAAGATTCGTAAACATAAAAAAATACAAAAATATACTCCCAATAAGGTCAAAGATGGTTTGTTGTACGCAAGTCATATTCCAAAAAATTTACATCCTTACATATCTCGCGTTGAAGATGTTTTGTTAGACAAACATACAATTTTCAAACTGTATCCAAAGGGTTTAATAGTGTCGGTGAAGAATGGACATCCCCGAGGTTGAAATTCATTGCCAAATAAAATAAAACCAAGGTTTATACGTGACATTATACATTTTAGAAGATATTTTAGATAAAGAACTTTCAAAGTTAAATTGATTTGAGATTGATCTGGATAAGCATTTTTGGATGTCACTTCCAAACAACGGCTTAATCATAGCTCTTTGTTATCAATTTTTTTTCTTATAGTTCTTCTCTTTAAATATCCGTAATATTTTTTCCACTTAACGATTGGCCACCACATTCAGTATCTATAAAAAAAAAATACTTAAATTGATTTTATTTGTGAAGTCCACTTTGTTTATGTAAGTAAATCAATTATGTTATATTATATAACGATTTCGTTATGTTAACTAATAAATTTATATATTCATACGTTTCTCTAGTTTTTGTATTCTTTTCTATAGGTTCATATGTTTCCAAATGGGTTGTTGCTGAAATTATATTCCGTTTGGTGGTTCTACCGAACTGAAGAAGTAAATGCATGGGTATTCCAAACTATCAAAGACTCAATAAATATAGTTAGATCAGACCACCCGTCTTATGCTATGAAGAACAATTTGTGGCCGATTTGAACAAAAATATGTAAAATTTTATTATATAAAATTTAGTTATTTTCTTTTATTTTGTTGTACTTGGTTAATTATGTAATGTCTGAACATGGTTTGGATTGTGGTCTTATCTGTGTACTTCGTTCGAAATTGATTTTATTAATATTTAAACGTTTGTTTGAACTTGATTATTGCTTACACAACTTCTATATATTATGATATTATATTAAGATGAGAGATATAGTAAAATTGGAACATATATATCACATAATGAGATAATAAAATACCTCGTAAATCATGTTATACTTATCTGACACATGTCGAAGTCATCGTGTATTAAAATATCCTTATTTAACACTTGTTTCTATTTGATTAGTCTTCGTGGATTATGCTATCCTTAACTGATACTATATAAATAGAAGCATTATTCATGATGAAAAATCGGTTGTAAATCTAAAAATTATTTTGGAGTTCCATCGAATATTCATATTTAATGAAAGTAACCGAAGAAGTAGCAAAAGTCATGCCCTATAGAGGCAAATGTTATTGGTATGTAGCTGTCTGCAAGATGTATTATATCCATATGACAGACCATACCATTTCACTGGAAGCCTTTTACAGTGGAGAAAATGTCAAAACTAAGTAGAAATATTTGAGGACTGAGAACATACATGGTTTTGACCTTAAATACGAAGAACATCAAATTCTGTCTAAACTTTTCAGGGTTAATATCAACGATAATATAACCAAAATACAAACGTGAATTTTCATATCTCAATCAAGAGAGAAGAAGCTTTAATGATGGTTGAATTTATGGTTAAAATGAAAAAGACTATATATATATATGAATGGAATATCCTTCCTTGTACGAAATGCTTGATGTTATTATCATTAATTATTTTCGGTCATTATATTATTTTCTTGTTTTCACTCACCTATTTATCGTTGTACTTTGTACTTATCATATGTGTTTTCCTTATTGTTGTAATTGTTTACTTTAATAAAGAGTTTTGTGAAGTATTAAGCTAGTATGAAATATCATTATGGTTGTTAAGTGGATTTATTTTTAGTTAATAAAATGATTTTGGACCAAACTCATGAATCAAAATCGTTAGCTTAGATTTTCACAGTTTGTGCAACTATTTCCCAAAAAATATCCTCTAAAATCCAAACATAAGGTTTTTTTTGCATAGATCATGCGAATTTATGCCTAGAATCTGCGTAGTCTTTATAAAAAAGATTTTGTTTATCTTTTGAAGGAAAATTTATCCTTGATTTTCAAAAACCATGAAAATATAAGGAAATAACTTTTATGTTTGTTTTCTAGATTCGCACAAACTACAAAAATCTACGAAAAGAATTTGTACAGTTTGTGACAAAAAGCCTTGTGTTTGGCTTTTTAAGGCTATCTTGTTTTTATTCATGAGTTTGGGTGAAAATCATCCGACTTAAATTTTTTGAATCATGAGTTTGGTACAAAATCATCTTACTAACTAAAAACATGGTACAAAGGTTTTTACTCATGAGTTTATTCATAATAATAAGATAATTTTATAACATATTATAATATAAAATGTCTCGTTAAATTCATAATAAACAATACCAGAAAAGAATCAAAATATGATATACTAAATATTCAGTCTATATGCGTGTCCCCAAGACCAAAACATACAAGTAAGGACTTATTTCTATTTGTCGGACTCATCGTGTCATAATGTGGTTTCATTGCAACATGATTATACTAACCCTGATCTTTTTTGGCCGCCTGCGTGTTCAAAGGTGGGTTTTCACCAACATATGTCTCAGGGAAGAGAAAATCCTAGCTGAACACTACGTAGCATAAGTTTTCCATATACCAAAAAGGATAACCCAAGTTTATAGTTCGAATGTCAAACTCATATGGTGGACCTATGTGTGAATCGTTCGTAGTATATTGTGCAAAGTTTCTCCACACCGTTAGATCCTAGAAAAACTTTACTCTAACACATTTATCAGTCGTGGCTAAAACATGTATGTGTAGTACACCATCTAAATATGCCTTATTTATCGAACCATGCTCTTTGAATAATAAGTTTTGATGTTTTTGAACGACTTCAATATCACCTCATCCAAATAATCTCCTAAAACGGTCGGATCAGTTGTAGATAGTCATAAGGTTATGAGTTAACCTGACAAAAGTATAAGGAAAAATATTACCATATTTTAATCCATAAAAAAATAAGTGGCAGAAGTAAAAACTTTCAAATGTTAAATCGAACTTATCTCATGCTCTCGAAAAATCTAGATAGTGCGTCAAAGCAAATATTAAGTAAGTACTTGCGCTCGAACACTACTTGGGGAATATCAGCACAAGTGCGCTAATGTGATAACATACCCAATACATATTAAAGCCGCTAATCTGTAAAATTAATTGTAGATCCACGTCTTTAACATCATAATAAAACTGCAAGATACATTCGTGTTATGAAATGAAATATTCCCAAGCGAATGATATAACTGGACGTATATTGTCTGACCCCAATTATATGTTTCTAACTATCTTGAATGCGTTAAAAAGTGTAGATCATTCATGAAAACAACATTAGCCGTTTTATTTGCAAATATGTAACAAACCGAATAATACAAGAGAGAAAACTAGTTGAAAATGTAACACAAGCTTCCAAGAGAGTCAGACTATACTGATACCTCGTACTAGAGAGTAAGAAACTTATACCAAAGTCGGTTATATCACAACATCAATCTCAACCTTATCAACTTTGTCAACAAATGACTGTGTATATTGCATGTAATAATCATAAAAAAATTGTTCTAAACATACTGTTTTATTAACCGTATCATGTGATGCCGAAGCTTGTCCTTTGCAATTTTCTCCTGGATTCAGTACTGCTGCTATCACTTCTGCTTGATTTGGTTATTCATACTTTGTATATCATGGTTGTTAGTGTTCAACTTCCTCTATAGCTGGCTGTGGGACTTTTACCACTGCTTTTAGGTGGGTGAGTTGTTATTCCTTTGTGCAAGGTTGGGCTTCTTTTTCAGCTTGTTGTGGTAGTGGTGGTATTGCTTCAATTTGTGTTAGCTTTTCACTCTTTGCCGAGGCTGGTTATTGTTGTTCTCCTTGATGTTGTTGTTTATGGGCATCATATTATATATCAAATATGAGATTTCTTTTCAAGTCTAAACACGCGAGTTATTTGTAATATCAAACATGGGATTTATTTGTAATGATTAGTTTTTAAACATGCAGGTTGTTTCATTTTTAAACACGAGAGTTATTTGATATATAAATCATGCAAGTTGTTTGAAATGAGACTAATGAGGTTTTCTTGAACATTGATCATGCAAGTTCTTTTGGATCACTAACCATGCGAGTTGTTTCATGCATTACAGACCCATGAAGTTCTTTGAAACGAGAGTAATGAAGTTATTTGAAACATTAATTATGCAAGTTTTTTGTAACAATAACCATGCGAGTTTTTTATGCATTATAGATCCAAGTGTAATAAAAAATACCATGCGAGTTCTTCACTAGAGAGTAATGCGACTTCTTCGAAACAATAATCATACAATTTCTTTGAAACACTACTCTTGCGAGTGTTTTTATGCATCATAGATTCAATTATAACAAAAAAATATCATGCGAGTTCTTTTGAACAAAAGTAATGAGAGTTCTTTGAAACATTAATCATGCAAGTTCTTTGAAACACTAACCCTGCGAGGTTTTTTCAAAATAACATATCAAAGTTTAACAAAACAACATTTTCATACCCCTAAACAATATGACTCTAGAAACAGTATATCACAAAATATATTTAGAAAGTTGAATCTTACTTTACTTCATATCCACTTACATCTTCATGAATTTTTGCCTCATTAAGTCCAGATTCTTTTGTAATCTAAATGCGCGAGTTCTTCAGTATAAGACAAAAATGCGAGTTCTTTGTATAACAAAAAGACATGTAAGGTCATCATGTAACGTGGTATTTGTGTATTATATAGTGTTGCAAGTTCTTCATGTATACAACATGCGAGTTCTTTATATTCATCTTTACATTATTAACCATGCGAGTAATGTACATTATCAATCACAAAAGTTATGTACATTTATGACATTGCGAGTTGTTATATAACAGATAACGCGAGTTCTTTGTATATCTGACCATGTTTGACATGTAAAAGCAGTTTACTTGTCTTGTTTTTTCAGGTTTATTCCTTGTTGTATTTGGTATCGTGGATAATGAAGATTCTGAAAATTGGTTGTAGTTTTTGGAGAGTTTGAAACCTTATTTGTTGGAGCATCAAATCAAATTATTTTGAACCATCATTCAGGTATCATTAATGTTGTTTTCGTCTTGTATCCAAACTGCTATTATGTGTACTATTTTTTACATCTTGTTCAAAATTTGAAGAATGCTCTAGATCACACAAACAGAGAGTTTAAAGCTAGGATATTATGCTTATTCAGTTGATATGATATGCTCAAACGATAGATATTTTTAATGATTAAGGTAGTTATAGAATTAATTTGTTTTTGTAAATTTAACTCCGGAGAAGTATGCTCAGGCATTTGTTAAAGGGAAATGATATGGTGATTGTATCTATTGCGGCCAAATCGTTTAACGCACATATAAAAAAGATGTAAAGTCTACCCATTGTTGAATTGGTTGAAAATATTAGAGTCTTGATTATGACTCAAATTTCACGACGTTACTCGCAGGGGCTACGCTGGAGTACTAATTTATACCCCGAGGATGAAAAACAGCTAAAGCAGAATGTCAAAAAATGTTGTACCTGGCTAGTCCATAAGTCTTCTGCAACCTTATTTGAAGCTTTTTCAAACCCTGTAATGGTTGTTAATATGTTGGATTTCAAATGTTCTTGCGGTTCATGGTAACAATATTGTTTTCCATGTTCTCACGCTTTAACGGTAATACAATTGACTTAGCAATATCGTATGACGTTGATAGAGTTGTTCTTCACGGTTAACAATTACATGTAAGTTATTATTTTAGCATACCGACTATAATTAATTTTGGCGGAGGATCAAGCGTTAATGATTTGTACGAGCTAGAAATTTTGCCTTCCAACATGAAAAGACGCACTCGAAGGCTTATGATAAATCGAATTCTGTCTAGAGAAGAAATAACAACCAAGCAGTTAAGGTGTGGTTGTAATTCAAAAGCAGGCCATAACAGAAGAATGTGTGAGTCATCATTTAACATGCGATTTGTTTGTTACACATTATTGCGAGTTCTTCGTGTATACACACATGCGAGTTCTTTGTTTTCATCTTCTATGTGTGTAATTTTAAAGAACATTAAACATGCGTGTTCTTTAATTAACACGAACGCGTGAATTATTTGTATAATATTATCAATGAGAGTTGTGTACATTAATTTGAGAACATGAGAGTTTTATTCATTACTAACATGAGATTTATTTCGGTTGTTATCCATGCGAGTTCTTTCAATACTAAACATGAGTGTTCTTCTATATAATCTTATAACGCGAGTTATTTGTAATATTATGAACAATGAGAGTTTGTGTACATTAAATTAGAACTTGAGAGTTGTGTACATTATTATATTAAAAAACATGCGTGTTCTTCAATTTAATTTAACGAGCGAGTTCTTTCCAATATATTCATAGTGAAAGTTGTGTACATTACATTGATAACATGAAACTTTTATTCATTATTAAACATGAGGGTTCTTAAGATTATTATCCATGCGAGTTCTTTAAATACTAAACATGTGTGTTCATCTTTATAATCCTATAATGCAATTTCTTTGCAATATTATGAACAATGAGAGTTGTGTACATTAAATTAGAACTTGAGAGTTGTGTACATTTTTGCATTAATAAACATGCGTATTCTTCAGTTTAATTTAACAAACGAGTTCTTTGTATAATATTCAAAATGAGAGTTGTGTACATTACATTGAGAACGTGAGATTTTTTGATATTTTACCCATGAGTGTTCTTTGTAATCCTATTGCGCGAGTTCTATGGATATTAAACATGTGTGTTCTTTGTAATCTTACTGGGCTAGTTTTTTAGATATTAAACCATTCATAGTAATTTATAAACTTCTTATTATAAAAAAAAGATATTACAAGGCCATAACCTTCATACACTCAACCCCAACAAAAAATATTACCATATTTTAGAGTTGGTCAGTTAACAGCAAAACAAAAATATACAAAAGCAAAACAATCAATCATCTGAAAGAGGAGTCTTCTTCTTCAGACTACTCTTCATCTTCATCGTCATCATGTTTCTCATCTTCAGTCTTGAGGTCCTCATCATCTTCCTCCTCCTCATATGCCTCCTATGACGTCCAATCATCTTCCTTCTTTTACTATGTCTCCTCCCTCTTATTTTTTACTCGTGGAAGCTCGTTGGGGTTAGAGTCATCTCTGGATAGTGACCCAGAGTTTGCAGAAAAGTAGTCATGGGGAAACAAGAATATAGACCCGTCTCATGAAGAGGGGGAAGAATCCTTTGTGGTGGCAGTGTATCTGTAGGTCACGATGGAATAGAATGAGTTGGATGAGGAAGAGGAACTAGAACTGGCCATGGTATTTGAAGTTGAAGAAGGTATGGGTCTTTTGATTTTAAGAGTTTATGTTTACTACCCTCTGGGTACTATTATTTATAGGCAGAGATTCCTTCTGTGTTTGTAGTAATTTCTTTCGTCATGATTAAATATCTACCTTTGGCATATCATCAATAAATTATCTTAGATATTGATATGATTAGATAGCTCTATATGTGCTCAATGTAGAGACCAGTTACCAAGGCATTTCAAAAATAGAAAAAACTAGTGAGTTATTTTCTATTTAACCACACGGGTTCTTTGAACACATCATACATACTTGTGCGAGTTGTTTTATAAAATGATGTGCATGTTGTTTTCAGTTACATACGTTGTGTGAGTTATTTTATAATTTACCACATAAGTTTTATACATATAACATACATACATTTTGCGAGTTTTTGTATATAACGAACATGTTTTTTTTGCACACATACCTTTTGCAATTTTTTTCTTTCTATTTTACCCACGCGAATTATTTGAACATAACATAGATACCTTTGCGAGTTGTAGTATATTCCGAACGAGCGTGTTGTTTTCAATTACTCACTATATGTCAAAATAATTCCAAAATATAATATATTATAATTTTTTCACATGAAAAAAATCTCTACCAATATATCTACCACTGAATGTTAGTGTTTATATCATTTAGGAAATGATAAATCTTTTGATCTCTAGTATTTGGATATATATCTTCTCATTAAGTTTCCGACACGAAGCATTTTTGGATAATGTCTTTGATGTATTCACAAACAAAAATGCCACAATCGAGGCTGCCTGATTTTTGTTATGGGATATATCTTATATTTTTTACTTTATATCTTTTTTTGTACCAGGTAAAAGTATCCTTTTTCATACAATATGCCAACTGTTTAGAAGAGTTTAGAGTAGGTATCAGATAACATATGAAAATGTGAGTTCTTTGAAAAGGTTACTACGTGAGTTATTTGAAAATATAAGGTTGTGATGTATTTGAAAACATAATTACGCGAGTCTTTTGAAAATCCATCACTGCAAGTTATTTTGAACTGATTAAGAGAGTTATTTAACAAACAAGAAATGCGATGTGTTTGAAAAGAACTTACCAGCGGCTCAACGGTCTTTATTGTGTAGTCTGCTGTGTATTTTCTACCTGACAAGAGCGGGTTATAGTTTGTTGTCATTATTTCATCTATATCAATAACCACTAAGGTCCAGTGGTTCATTTTATCCCTCTTTATTTGACACACTCAGAAGGATCACAAGATTTGTGTCGCACCTCATATTTTTTAATACTCCGTCAACAAATTTTGTCAGATGTTCCTTGTCGGTTAGTATTTCTAGTATCTAAAAACAATATTACAGATATGCATGTTCTTTGTAATTTAAGAACGCAAGTTTTCTGCAATACTTCAGTGGAAGATGATTTTCATAGTATAAGTGTTTTCAAACGAGAGTAATGTGAGTTCTATGAAACATTAATCTTGAAAGTTTTTTGTAACGTTAACAATGTGAGTTTTTTCATGCATTATAGATCCAATTATAACTATACATACTGATGAGTCCGGATTTTATTGCCACTCTTTATGAGAACCGGACAGGGGCAATTCGGACAACATCCACCCACTGAACTATCCGAACTGAACTAATGTACTAAAAACTTAATCACTTCATGACTAAGCTAATTACCTACCTGCTTAAAACTAATGGGTCTTTGAACTCGACCCGAATCCATAAGTCAACCCGAAAGCCCATGTGGCCCACAATTAAGGGTATAAATACCCAACCACTTTCATTAATGGGGGTAATGAAAATTTAATACAACCAGGCAGCTCAAGTCTCTCACTACAATCTATCCAAACATTAAATACATTTGAAACACCACAAAACTCTGGACAAAATTACCCTCAACCAAAAATAAACCACACCAAATTGGCGACCACAGTGGGAGAACGATGGTGCCTGAATCTAGCATTCAAAACCATCAAGAAGAATCAGTTCAGATGAATCCGGACGTGCAGGAAGTACCACCAGCTTTGGCAGAATTAGTGGGAGAAAATGATGAATATACTATTGAGGAGCGAGATAGGTTAAAAGTTGAAATAGAAGCTCCGAGGGTTGCCAAGAGGGAAGAGATGGGCACAAAAGAAAAGTTTAAGGCGTCAGTAGCTCATCATACTGACAATCCAAGAGAGCATGAGCCTTCAAAAACTCATGTAAGTGCAAAAAAGACTCATGCTAGCTCTAAAAAGTCTCACCGGACTAAACCGGTAGAGAGCTCTGATTCAGACTCAGAGTCTTCAAGTAGCTCCTCAAATGAAGATGGAATTGAAGAGTCCTTGTCATCTAGCAGTGACGAGGGCCGTTCTAAAAAGAAACAAAAATTGGTTAAGAAGTATTCAAGAAAAAGGGATAGGCATGGAAGGTTAAAGAGGCATATAGGCAAAGGATCGTCTCATAGCCGGAGACATGTAGATCGATTGTTAATGGATCCTTTTTTCTTCCATGATGAGCCAGGTATCTTCGCAACTCCTAATGAAGATACCGTTTTCAGTCGTCGCCGAAATTGGAGACAATCTCCATTGTCCTCCAAGATACTGTCCGGAAACCTTCCTAAGAGGTTTGACAGTACAAAAATGGAAAAATACGATGGCAGTAAAGACCCGGATAATCACTTGGAACAATTCAAAAATTTCGTGATGAATTTTGATGATGACGATAAGTTACTTTGTAGAGCATTCTCCCAATCATTTACGGGGAATGCTCTGAAATAGTACAACAGTTTGCCACAAGGTTGCATCAGAAATTTTGACACCTTTTGGGTGGCTTTTCGAAGACAGTTTGTTGGAAGTAAGGAGGTGAAGGGAAATGGAGACACTATTATCCATTGTGCCCAAGAACCAAATGAATCTTTAAAAGAATACATAAGTCATTTTGTAAATACCAAGAATGGATTGGCTGATTGCTTTGAACAAGTAGCAATAGCCTCTCTGAGACAGGGTTTCAACCCCGGAAACTTGGCTGATTCAGTGACTAGGAAGAAGGCCATGACATAGGGAGGTTTGCTGAATCAGGTCAGTAAACAGATTAATGTAGATGAAACAAAGAAAACTAGGGTGCACAGGCAGGTGAGGTCTGCTCCGGCTGCACCAATTCCAAACCAAAACCAGTCCGGGAACAAGGCCAAGGAAGCCGGGCAGGGTCATAACAGAGCCAAAGCTCAGTCTCAGCCAGCTGCACCAGCCCAGAGCCAACAATCTAGAAATAAACGAGGGCCTTGGGTTCAACCATAGTGGTTTGCTGAGTTGAAAGAAAATGTAGCCACCATTTATGACAAAACAAAAGACGAAGTACACTACAGAAGGCCGACTGCATTACAGTCTCCTAGGGAGAGCCGTAATAATTGTTTTTGCCAATATCACCATGATACTGGTCATACCACTGAAGATCGTATTGCGTTGAAACAAGAAGTGCAGAACTTGATTGAAAGAGGCAAGTTGGGGGCATATGTTAAAAGAAGAGGTGGAAATAGGCCTGATAGTGCTCATCGGGCTGGTCCAAATAATACAGGCACATCGGCTCCGGATGGGGCTATGGTGATAATCGAGAGGTCCAATGTAGAGTCAGAATACTTGGACCCTGATCCGACCCGGAATAAAGTGGGTGTTATCATGGAGAATTGCAAGACGGTGTCCATACTTATTAACTTTTTTGAATCACTTACAATATTCGGAGGGGACACCATGACTGCACCAACTGCTTCTTCAAGAAAGAGGCACGTTCATACTTTAGCTACCCAGCTTGAAGAAGGCATGACCTCCTATCAATCACAAATTCCTTTTCCTTTTATTGTTTTTGATGAGGATGATCTGAGGGATATTGCTGGTCCACATGAAGATGCTGTGGTCATAGGAGCATCCATTGGAGGCAATGATATAAGGCGAATTTTGGTGGATACCGGAAGTTCAGCCAATATTCTATTTTTAACTTCCTACAAAAAAATGAAGAATCCAGCAGTAATTCAGCGTTCGAACAGATCAATTGTGGGTTTCTCTGGAAGCTCAGCAGATGTGATCGGGGAGTTCGAGGAGGAGGTGTTGTTGGGCAAAGGCCCTTTTAAAAAGATGGTTAGAATACTATTCGTTGTGGTGGATTGTCCCACTTGTTATAATGCTATTCTGGGGAGATCTTGGCTCTCTAGGATGCATGCTGTGGCCTCAACATTCCACTAATGCTTGAAGTATGCTGTGCAAGGACAAGTGGGAGTTGTTCGGAGCAGCCAAAAGGTAGCAAGAGAATGTTATGCAACTGCACTGGCTCCTCGGACGTTGGGGGCAGTTCGGATCAGTGAGGAATAGCAGTTTGAGGGGCCCTCTGAGAGAGAGGGTGAAATTGATGACCCCAGAGAGACCCCTGGTGTTTTAATACCAATTGAAGAAGTTGAAACTCACTCTATGGTTGAAGGAAAAAGTGTCAAGATAGGATCCAAGATGACATCGGAATTAAAAGGTAAAATATTAAAATTCTTGAAAGATCATCAACATGTTTTTGCTTGGAGAAATGCTGATGTTACCGGAGTACCAGCAGATATTATATCACACCAATTGTCCATCCGGAGAGACATAGCACCTGTGGTACAAAAGAGAAGAGCATTTTCTAAGGAAAAGGCTGATGTTATAGTTCAAGAGGTCGACCGACTTACTAAAATAGGGCACATAAAGGAATCTCAATACCCTTTATGGACAACCAACCCGGTATTGGTAAAAAATAAAAATGGCAAATGGCGTATGTGCATCGATTTCACAGATCTCAACAGAGCTTGCCCAAAGGATTTATACCCGGTCCCCCGAATTGATCAGTTGGTGGACTCCACATCTGGAAACAAGCTGTTATCTTTTATGGATGCCTTCTCCGGGTATAATCAGATTCAAGTGGATCCTAAGGATCAAGAACACACTAGATTTGTTACTGATAAGGGCCTTCATTGTTACAAGGTGATGCCATTTGGGTTAAAAAATGCTGGGGCTACTTATCAGAGGTTGGTAAACAAGGCTTTTGCTGATCAAATTGGAAGAAACATGGAAGTTTGCATCGACGACATGATGGTGAAAAGTGTGGACGAAGAGTTACACTTGGCAGATCTCCGAGAAACTTTTACTAACTTGGTAAAAGTAAATTTGAAATTAAACCTAGAAAAGTGTGTCTTTGGAGTGCAGTCCGAGAAATTCTCGGGGTATATGATAAGTGAGCAAGGGATACAGCCTGATCCGGATCAACTTAATGCTTTACTGCAAATGGAGTCTCCTCGGAATATTAATGAGGTACAACGATTGACTGGGAGGCTGGCTGCATTAAACCGTTTTATTTCAAGGTCTTCGGACAGGTGTGCCCTGTTTTTTCAAACTTTGAAAGGTGCAAAGGACTTCAACTGGTCCCCAAAGTGTGATGAGGCCTTCGATGAAATTAAGAAGCATTTGTCTTCCCCCAAGACTTTGTTTAAACCTGTTGATGGAGAAACGCTTTATGTGTATTTAGCCATTTCAATAAGTGTAGTATTGGTAAGAGAGGTGGACAATTACCCTCATCCGGTGTACTATATCAACAAAAGCTTGGTAGATGCAGAAAAACGATATTTGAAGCTTGAGAAGTTGGTGGTGGCCCTGGTAATTGCTGCAAGGAAAATGAGGCCCTATTTTCAAGCTCATTCCATCATCGTCCAGACTTCTTTTCCTTTGAAATATGTTCTCCAAAAAGCTGACATTTCAAGTAGAATGACCAAATGATCAGTAGAGCTGGGAGACTACAATATCGATTTTGCTCCTCGAACAGCAGTCAAAGCCCAAGTTGTGGCTGATTTCTTAGTTGAATTTTACTCAGATAGAGATATTAAACAAGAAACCGAAGTAAAAGATAAAAACGTCTGGGTCGTCCAGACTGATGGTGGATCAAGTGCCATGGGATGTGGTGCTGGGTATGTTTAACCTCTCTGTACGGTGACAGAATGTACCAAGCTATATGTTTTGCTTTCAGGGCTTCTAATAATGAGTCTGAATATGAAGCTGCTATAGCTGGCTTGAAATTAGCTCTTATTTGTGGAGCCAAAAGGGTCAGGTTAATGATCGATTCTCAGCTTCTTATCCATCATGCACAAGGTCAATCCGAAGCCAAAAAAGAGCAACTCGTTAAATATTTACTTCTTCTCAAAGAAGTGGCACTTAATTTCAAAAGTATCACCTATGAGCACATACCCCGAACAGAAAATACGCTAGCAGACTCTTTGGCCACCATAGCCTATACTGAGTCCTACCCTTGGATTCATGTGCTAAAGTGCCCATCCATTCAAATCAACTCGGATAAGGAAGAAGAAAGTTTGAATATACAGATAAAACAACCTCAAGATTGGAGATTTCCTCTCCTTCAATATCTCTTAGATGGCATCTTACCTCCGGATAAAGCAGTAGCAAGGAAAGTAAAGTACAAGGCTCGTGGTTTTGTCATTCTAAAAGATATTCTTTATAAGAAATCTTATAGTAAACCCCTCTTACGATGTTTGGGGATTGATGAGTCTCAAATAGTACTCTCCGCATTACATAATGGTGAGGGATCAGCACACTGTGGATTCAGGGCTCTAACTAGAAGAGTTTTATTAGCTGGGTACTATTGGCCCTCTATAATGCAAGATGCCAAGGATTTGGTAAAAAAATATGATCCATGGCAGCGATATGGTAATGAAATCCATACCTCAGCTGTCCCTTTGGAGTCAATTTCTGAGCCAATACCTTTTGCTCGATGGGGGTTGGATTTGGTGGGACCTCTACCCATGGCATCCGAGGGATGCAGAACTATAATTGTTGTCATTGATTACTTTTCACAGTGGATCGAAGCAGCCCCGTTGGCAGGAACTACCTCAAAATCTGTTATCAAATTCATTCTGTCTAACATTTGTTGCATATTTGGAATTCCACAGAAGATAACAACAGACAATGGACCACAATTCGACAACAAGGAAATTGAGGCTTTATGTGCCTCTAGAGGCATTCAACACTGTTTTTCTTCTCCTTTCCATCCACAGGCAAACGGTCAGGTTGAAGTGGCTAACAGGACATACTATCCGGTCTGAAGAAAAATTTAGAAGGGGCTGCTGGAAAATGGCCAAGTTACTTGCAAGAAGTCTTGTGGGCTTACCGGACCACTCCCGGGGATGCAACACAAGAGTCTCCTTTTGCTTTAGTATATGGGATGGATGCCATAGCTCCCATAGAAGCTACTCTTCCTTCATTTCGAGTTCATAATTTTTCCGAACACACTAACGAAGTGATAGTCAGAGGCCAGCTTGACTTAGTAGAAGAAAGAAGGGTTAAGGCTCACCTTAGAGCTGCACACTATCAAGGTTTGATGAAAAGTAGGTTTTCTTCTAAAGTTAAGAGAAGGGATTTTCAACCGGGGGATAAGGTGTTGAGAAAAGTTTTCCTACATACTAAAGAAAAGCAGTTCGGTAAGTTAGCTCCAACATGGGAAGGACCCTATGTGGTCAGTGAAAAGCTTAAGCCTGGGACATACCGGCTTCAAGACAAAGATGAAAGGATTTTGAATCACCCCTGGAACATTGAACACCTCCGGTTGTACTTGGAATAAAAACTATGTAAATATTTACTTGTTTAAAAGTTCATGTAAATATTTGGAGGCATACTCTTTCCTACCCTGGTGGCGCGGGGAGGTTTTAATGAGGTGTCTCGGTTTTTTTATAAAATTGATGCCTTCTTAAAAGGTTCGGAGTTTTTCAATTAATAATTGTCTTTGAATTTTTTTATCAATAGTAGGCCGGATTAAATTGGAGGAATGATGACTACTTAAACATTTGTCATCAGAGAATTTAAACACTCTCACTTTAAAATACTTGTGAAATAACTAAGGGCTGTTTAAACATTAGCCACCAAAGTTAAAAAACTATGAAAGAATACAAGAGTTGTGCAAAATGAAACTACCCATTAAAACATACGAAATGACTTGGCCATCCAAGGACTTTGAATTGTTAAAACAAGAAAGGTTTATCCGGACAATGACCGGACATGCCTACAAAAAATGACTTGGCCATCCAAGGACTTTGGTTCAATCACGAGAAAATTAAAAAGATAATTTGATGAGTCCGAATTCGAAGTGCTCCTCGGGAGGGCAGCCCAAAGTAAATCTCTCCGTAAACCGGACAGGCTCCAAGAACTTAATTCGGACAGGACTTTTGAACCGGGCAGATGACTTCGAACACTGCAAGCCTAAGGCAGTTCAAACTATGACTAAAGTACTAAAAAACCTAAACACTATCTGACTAAGCTACCTGCCCATCTGCTTAAAACTCATGGGTCTTTAAACATGACCCGGGTCCATTAAACATGACCCGAAAGCCCATAAGGGCCCAAATATCACACTATAAATACCCAACCACCAGCATTAACTATGGGTAACAAAATTTACTGCTGCCAAGCTGCTCAATTCTCTCTCCACCTTGAAACACCTTGAAACACCTTGAAACACCTTGAAACACCTTCACACCATCCTAAAACACCCTTACTCCGTTTTGAAACTCCACTTGAAATTACCAGCCTACCCTCAGGCTACTTTTATCCACACCATAATTGATACTCTAAGACTGAGCTTTTGTAGATGACTCAGCTTCACTTGGTTTTTTCTTCTTTGGGTCATCATCCGGACTCTCCCCAGTCTGTTCTTCTTCATCGGTGGTGTCATCCCAGCCACTGGAGTAGCCAAGCTTATCACCATCAGCCATAGTATGGTGGGGAAGGTTTTTGTACTCCACAAATCACCATAAATCTCCCAATGTCCTCTTCGGAAATTTTTCATGGATAGCAGGACCATATCTGACTTGACTTCAGCATACCTTGCCTCCTGAGAGTCTATAACCTCATTGGTATAAGCATCAATCCTAGCCTGGATTGTTTTCTCCTGCTCCCTTAACAAGTCAACCTTTTCTTGCTCAGCCTTGGACACACTGTTTTCAAGAGAGATCTTGTCATTAGTTAAGGCCTGAATGATGCTATTTTTGGCCTTCACCTCCTCTTTTGAAGAAAATAGGTCTTTTACCAGATTGGATTGCTTTAGCTGGAGTTCTTTAACAACTTCTTCCAAAGAGGCCAACCTTTTGGCCAAGTCCTCCTGACATTTCTTCAACTCCTCATTCTCTTTCCTTAATACCTCAGTATTTTGGTTGGCACTAAGAAGATCGCTAGACAATTTCTCTTTATCAGAATTGAGGGTATTGATGACGGCTGACTGATTTCGTACTTGCTTCTCCAAAATAAGCACTGCTGGACATTGCTCAGTATGGAGTGAGCGATGACATCTCTTTCACTTGAGACACAAAAATACTTACTGTTGAGTGTGACGGTGTTCGAAGAACTTGGGGGAAGGTAGGCCCCAACAAAATCATCTATGGGAAGGTTTTCAAAGTAGAGACCAATCCCCTCAAGACCACTGATGTCGACACCATCAATACTGATATCCCCTCCTACACCCTCTCCAGTTTGAAAGTCACTGGGGATCTCTTTTGCTTGAGTAGGGTCAATAGGGTTAACAGGAGGTAGAGGCTCTGGGGGGCGGAGAGAAACTTCATCTCATTTGGAAGTTTTCTTCTTCTTGGCATCTCGGTCTCCACCTTCTGCTCCCCGTTTTCTGTCCTTCTTGGGGACCTTTTGAGGTTTTGGAGACCCAGCTACTTCTTTGGTGCTCTCGTGTTCCACCACTTGTAGTAAGGCATCATCGATCTGCCTTTGACCTTGTCCCTCTGGGTTTGTTGGGACAGTTTCCTCCACCTCGGTAGGATTGGCCTTTACCACACCTTGCTTGGCCTTAGCTTTTTTTGCCTTTCATCTTGCTTAGGGCTTTAGCTCTTCCCGGCAAGACCAATTTCCCATCCTTTCCCTCTGTCTTCCGGAGAATCACTCCCGAAGGGGTGGAGTGGTTAATTCCTCCCAAGACAGATCCCTCCGTTCAGTTGTATTCCAAAGATAGGATCTGGTAAGATTGCCTCCGATAAAGCAGTTGTGGAAGCGGTTTCCCCATGTTTCAGCGGCCCAAGCATTTAGCTTGGCACATGTAGTCTGCCCAGCCTCTAAGTAATCATTGAAATCCTTGGGCAGCACTACCAAAAAGCAAAAGAAAAAGAATTAGATAAAAAAAATTATAAGTAAAAGTAGAAGTATCTGGTGAGATTGTCACCATCACTTCGCCATCTGCTGGTAAGAATGCGTAGGTTGACACCAACTTTAATTTTATTCCCATTCTCCCAGGCACCGCTGACGAACAGAAACTGAGTCTTCCAGCTTTTCTCCGACTCGAGTAAGTTATCCACCACGTTGTAGTCGTCACTCATGTTGAAGTGGTAGAAAGGGATGACATGATTTCTGCAGAAGCTTGCTACAGCAGCAAATTACTCCATCGGAAGAGGAATTACGGAGAGGCTTGAAGCCATGATACATGCCATGAGGGTGAACCATGCATTAGGGCTTAGCTGGCTTGGGCAAAGCTTTATCAGATGGAAATATCTGACTATTTCTGGGTCCAATGGAAACCTAAGTCCCCATTTGAATAACTCAGTATAGAAGACAATCTCGTTGAGGTTACAGTCCATGGGCGTCTCCGGATCGATTGGAATCCTTACTTTAACATTTTCTGGAACCCCCCACTTTGTCCTCATCCGGCCAAGTTCAGCTGTGTGAATAAAAGTGTAATTGATTTTCTGCATGGCAGTAGATATTTAACACTTACTTTGTGGAAACAAGGCCCCACCTTTCCCACAAGACACTCCGGCAGGTCCGGGTGCTTTAAACATACTTTTTCATTGCCTTTGCTCTTCCTAGCAATGACAGTCTCGCTTGTTTGCCCGGAGACATCAGTCTCGAAAGGGGCTTCTTCGATGTTGTCCTCCATTACTTCCTCCATTACTATGGACGGATTGTCAGCTGTTTTAGGAAGAGAAGAGCTGGTGGTTGGCTCGGTAGGCCCTCCCGATTGTTGAGCATCCTTTTCCTCTTGTGGTCTAGAGTCCGGCTGGGGCTCGGACCCGGAGGTCTCTTTTCGAAGACTTGAGCTAGTTGCCTCCGGATCGGACAGCTTGTCCTTGTGAATTTTGATGGGTGCTTCTGACCCTATGGTTTTACTTTTTGCCCCGGATTTCGAAGGCGTGGATTTTGGTTTAGGTTGTGTGCCAGCAGCCTGCCCTTTTACCAGACGACCCCTTCGTCTATCTACCAGTTTATCCGGGGAAATATCAGCATCTGACCCCATAACAATGAATGAGGAAGGTTTTCTAAGGCTTGTAACCACCTGTTCTGGTTCAACAACAGGCTCTGACTCTTGAACCGATGAGCCCGAGGCGATTGGAGAAAGAATGAGCTGGAACAACCTTCTGGGTATAGAACGCTTGGCAGAAGGTGAACCCCGATCAGGCTCTGAGCTTGGTGTATTAGGCTTGTCAACAGGAGAAACAGGGTGGCCTGCAGCAATGCGCTTTTCTCTCTCGACTTTTTGAGCTTTTTCTAACTCCGATAAGTTGAGCCACCCACCTTTTACTAGGGCGTTTCTTGCTGTGAACATAAACTCGCAACAAAAAAGGGTTTTTTGAAAGATGAAAACTTTGAAGATTAACAGAGTAGAGATAATGAAAATGATAAAACAGTGAAAAGTGAACTGATTTATACTAAGAAGATAAATGATGCTTTGATACCTAGGAGAAGACGAAAAGATAGGTATGATGATTAAAGACGGCGCTGATGTCACCAACATTAATTAAAAGGTTACTTTTTCGAAACAAGTGGAAGCTCCTTTTTAGGAGGAAAACGGTCGGTGTGGAAAAACCGTTCAGTTTCTGAGAGCTTTATCGGTCCGGGTAGAGTCGTTACACTTTTCGAACCGTCCGGACAAAGTTATGATTACACTTGAAATATTTTTTAGGTCTTGCCAAAGGCCTTCGAACACAACCTAAAAAAGGGGCTAGTGATGAGTCCGGATTTTATTGCCACTCTTTATGAGAACCGGACAGGGGCAATTCGGATAACATCCACCCACTGAACTATCCGAACTGAACTAATGTACTAAAAACTTAATCACTTCATGACTGAGCTAATTACCTACCTGCTTAAAACTAATGGGTCTTTGAACTCGACCCGAATCCATAAGTCAACCCGAAAGCCCATGTGGCCCACAATTAAGGGTATAAATACCCAACCACTTTCATTAATGAGGGTAATGAAAATTTAATACAACCAGGCAGCTCAAGTCTCTCACTACAATCTATCCAAACATTAAATACCTTTGAAACACCACAAAATTCAGGACAAAATTACCCTCAACCGAAAATAAACCACACCACATACCATGCAAGTTCTTTGAAAGAGAGTGATGTAAGTTATTCTAAACAATAATCATGCAAGTTCTTTGAAACACTACCAGACATAATAGTATTTGTTTGTAAGGATGTAACAAATTAAAATTATATGACAAGCTAAAACATATACTTACTTCTTTAGCATGTATGGGAACTAAATTCTCTTTCTTATCTATAAAGGTCCTGTAGGAAATCCTATTTATTTATTTTGATGATTAACATAACGAGAATGACACTTTGAAACTTGTTGTTTTATTTGTTTGGATGTTGGTCCGACCTTTACATGTTGTTGCATCTCTCTTTGATGTCGTTCTAGTCTTCTTCGATGTTGACAGTGGAGTCGGTTTGCATTGGACAAAAAATCTAGACAACAGTACATTTAAATCATCATCTTCAATGTCCTCCGGTCTCCGGTTGGGATATCTGGGTTGTTGTTCATATAATGGTTGAGGGCCAGTTTCTTTGGGGTTGGTTGTTTGGTTAGGGGTTAGGTTGTTGCCTTGGATGTGGCACTCTTTTGCTTGTTTTTTAGGCTACAGTTTTAGTCCTTTTCCCAGGCCTTTCATTTGGTATAACTGGTGCAACATATTGATTTCCACTTCATTCATATCCTCCAAATGCTGCTCTTTCAACCTCTGTCAACGTCAGTGCAGCCTCTATAACCTACCTAATGAAGAACAACCCAGTTAATACAATTATGCGAGTTATTTAATACCATCAATAGACCACGCGGTTTTTTTGGGTTCAAACGTGTGTGTTCTATGTTACCAACAACATGCGTGTTATGTTATAATACAATTATTCGTGTTCTATGTTACTACACTTATATGAGTTCTTTAACACTAAGACAACACATGTTTTATGTCACTAACACTTTGTGAGTTGTGTTATACTGCAGCTATGTGTGTTCTATGTCACTAACACTATGCGAGTTGTTTTATACTACAATTATGCATGTTTTATGTTACTAACCATATATACGAGTTTGTTATACTAAAAATATACGTGTTCTATATTACCAACATTATGTGTGTTCTGTTATAATAAAAATACACGAGTTATTTACAAAACAACTCATAAAGTTCAAGAATATATATTTGATACCTCATCATCTTGTAACAGGTTTAGCTTTTGAATCGTCTCCATGGTTGATGGTTTGCACTCCAATCCCCACCATATGAAGTATTTTGGGATCATGTTTGGTTTCATGAGTGCTTGCGCAATGGTTGTTTGCTCCCCCATTTCCTGACGACTTTGGCTATACCTTCCTGTAATACACAGCACAACATGCTATATTAGTACAGCTGAACATCCTGATTATAACATAACTTAGATTTAGAGGTACATTTATAATAACATTTGTTCCCATTTTCGTATTTTTCGGGCCAATACTTAAGGCCGAAAACAATCTTTACATTGTTGGTCGTTAGCTTGACCAGTTTCGATCCTATTCGGAAAGTTTCCTCCTCAACCGGGTACGTCCTTATAATTTTCTCAATTAGCGGATAATACTATTTCATCACGAACTTCTATTTGCGGAGGTCGAATGACACCTTCAAAATTGTATAGAAGGGTGTGTCTTTTGCAGCTTCGATGTGGGTAGATGTAATCAACTTCCTTTCACAATCATATTTCCTACAAAAAGATAAATTGGTAATGATTGATTAAAGAACTCACATAGGTTAAGAATAATATAACTCACATAATCTATTACACTAACATTGCGAATTGTGTTGACATTTAGTAACGCCAGTTATTTTGAAACTTAACAAAGTAAGTTCTTTGAAAAACTAAACACGAGAGTTTAGAACAAAACTGAATGCAAAACTAATATTTGTGCAAGTTCTTTTAGACTAACACAAATTTTCTCTGGTCCAATACAAACAAGCAAGTTTTTTTATCCAACAACTTAAGATGATGCGAGTTGTTCAAATGTCTAGATGATGAAGATACATTTTTACTTGTAAATTCAACATGCACGTTAACAGAAATTGGAAAATAAGAACACAACCACTAAACTGAGAAATAACATAATAAACTAGAGATAAGAAACAACACAACACATCAAAAACAAAACACAATACATGCACCTAAAAAACCTAATGTCAACACAAAATATCCAACAAACTATCTGATACACGATTGTAATACCAAATCTTACTATAACTAAGCAACACCGATTGTAATAAACCACCTAAATACACTTTAAACTCAGTAAAAACACATAAATGCATAAGCTTTATTAGATTTTCAGTACCTGTATGTAGCTTCTGTTGGTCTCTTCACTAGGGTATATGTCTAAAAGCGTTCTTTTAACCGGGTTAATTGTCTGAGGTAATAGACGACGGTTGTCGTATAAAAAAATCTCTTCGACGAGTTAGATTATAGACAACGGTAACCGGAATTGGTATATCGAGGGAAGTTCAAAAGCCTGGGTGCAAAGGTGTGTTTGTATTTGAGTTTATCAATTAAACAGATATAATGGGTCCTAGAGAAAAGAAAAGGTTTCAAACCTAAATTTTCTATTTATACTAGTGAGGCTATTTTTATCCCTTTTTTGGATCTGGATACCTATTGCTACTATAAAATTTTGGGGTACTAGATGATAATGAGATAGTTGAGTGTGTATTTATAGGTACTTTTATCAAGATTTAACTCATACATTCCATCTACAGAAAAGCATTCCAATATTCGTATTCTGATAAGATAAAACTTGGTTCATCAGATCATATACCAAAATTTTGTATAGTTATTTTTATTTTTCGATGCTAAATATGGTATGATAATTTTTTATGTTTTGTCTTTTGATTACATATAAAATAAATAAAATAAAATTTATTTGGCATTGTGTCAAAAGTATGATCAATAATGTATTCACGGTAATCTATATTTTTAAGTGTATTTTATCAAAATTTTGATAAAAATATATTTTAAAAATAATATAATATTAATATAATTAATTTTTTTTATATAAACTTACATTGCTTCGCATATTGTGTGCAATTCCGCCCCTATCTGGATCAGGATTGAGATTATGTGTAATTATTACCTCTTATCCTAAGAGGCTAAATTATATATTCATCAATAATCAAACAATGCAACGGAAACAAATCGAGTAAAAAACCATAACTAACAGTAGTTGATAAAAGCCCAAAATAAATAAAAAACAACACAAAACTAAACCTGAAATAAAAATCCAAAAAAGAAAAATTCATAGAAAACCCAACATGAAAGAAAAATCCAAAAAAGAAAACTTAATCATAATTTGTAAGATTAAAACAAACCTAAGCAAAAATTATTGAAATTAGAAAAAAAAACATATGACCGGTCTAAAAACTACAATTGCTACTGGTGGTTGAGAATGAGATAATAAATAAAAAATGATTGTAGTTATCTTTAACCAAGTTCCATTTAAAAATAGGTTAGCCACCTATCGACAATATAATTGTAAGCATGTGTTATAATGTTTGAATATTTTTTTCATCCTCTATTATTGTAAGTCTGAATGTTTTTTTGCAAAGCTTTATATCCGTAATGTGTACCTCCTTCTCCATCGTCATAAAGTTCTTCAACTATAAATGTCACTTTTTTCGGGATGAGACACCTGAGTAATGTATGGTAAATCTTTTTTTGTAAAAGATATCTAAAAGCTATACAAACTTGTCTGACTTCGTTTTGATTTTCATTACTTCTGTCTTGGGAAGAATCCATTGGCTCAAGTATTTTATGATTAGCGTTCTTAATATTCTTTTTCTTTTCCTCTTTCAACCACAAAGACTCTTGCAGCTGATATTGTAGATATGAACTTGTAAGGCATCATATTAATTGTTTATCTTTGAAGATCGTTCATGGCCTTGTTGTTGTATATTTTATTGATGTCAGAGAATTTGCATATGTGTTCCATACTATCGGCACTTGTTTAAATTCCATCTGGTAAAAAAATCATATGAAGTCAAAGTTATATTATATATTGTATGATATCCTCCTACTTTTCTTTGGTATGTTCTAATATTTGATTGACCATCGATTAGGAATCTATAAATACTTGAACTTTTTTTTGCTTAATAAATATTTGCTAACCGAAGACCTATTATGACTTCTTGATTTTTTAGTTCATTGCACAATATTGTGAAGTAAAATTTAATGGACTGAGTGAGTACTCCTCTAGTTTGTGATATGAATTGAATCTTTGCTCATGAACCTTGATTATTACTTCCTTCATTTTTATTAGTCCTCAAATTAGTTTTGGATTGTTCATTTGATAGGATGGGCATTTTAGATTGTAATTTTACCAAAGCTTGAGCCTTGATTATTATTCTTGGGGCGCATTGGATATCGTAATCTCCAAGCTCCACTAAACATTTTGTAAGTCTGCCAGATATTTGTGAATTTTGCATGACATTCCTGAATGGAAATTATGTTAAGACAATGATTGTGTGGGATTGAAAGTAGGGTCGCATCTCTATTTTCTCTATTATTAATGCAAAAGTGAGCTTTTCGGCCTGCAGGTACCTTGTTTTAACACTTATATAAATATTTACTTACATAGTATATGAGCTTTGATTTGACTCTTTTTATTAAAGCTACACTTATAGCATTGTCCGAGAAAACAATATATAAAATAAAGGCTCTCCTCCCCTCGATTTTGTTTATATCTCTGGTGAAGTAAGAGTTTTTCTCGATGTTATTGAATATCTTTTCACACACCATATTACAACTTTATATATAAATGCACCATGTTTTACATAAAATTCATTAATACTTAAAAGCTCAAAAGGTGTCCTTGTTCACACATATTAAAATATAAACAAAGTAAAGTTAATATATATTTTCACTATTTCTTATATAGGTGACTCATTATCGCTGGTTTCATGAAACCAATTTTTTTAAAAATAGGTATCGATTCTCATTCTGAATATCAATCAAAGCCCTTGTAATATGGCTAACAAATTCTTTCATATTATCAAAATGTCTACCAAATATTTTCAGTTATTCATAAACATATTGCCTATCATAGTAAGATATTTTTGTTATCTTCACAGATGTATGATTTACAACATCGATAACCCGTTGTGTTGAGGTTGTGTTAAAAAAAAGAAAAAAAAAAAAGGCATATATCAATTCAGGATCTCACATATAACATAATGAATTTTAGAAAAGAACCTATAGCTTCTTTAGTAAAACCTTTGAAGCATGTGTGTGCTAGACTCTATTCTAATTATATGTGGAGCATTTTGGAAGGCACATTTATTCCACCTCCAAAGTTATCGCAAATAAGAATCGTAAATTTTAAAATTTTATTTATTTTAATACATTTTATATTGAGTGACCTTTCTATTTATTTATACAGTTATTATTTTTTTTGGAAGTAAATGTGGTTAGAATTAAGTTATCAACAATGTTGGAACCTATAGACGAGACAAGAACTCTCCATATTTTAAAAACAAAACCAGTAATTTATGTTGTATACAAAAACAATACAATTAATTAATCACAGGGATGTGAGTCATTGTAAGAACACCTCAACAACACAGTTTTTATTTACATTTTGATATATATATATATATATATATATATATATTATACGATGTACTAGGATATTTGTCAAGACAGTTCTAAGTACTATAATTCTGATAAAAAATACCCAACTCAATGCCAAAAACACAATGTTATTGTAGTTGGATATGACATCACTATAGGAGTGCATTACTTCACGATACAGAATTTGTGAGTTACCAATTGGGGAATAAATGGTCAATAATTATATGTTCAACAAAATAGAAGACAAATGAGATCATTATTATTAGAATCGTATGAATGCATAATATGAGACAAATTATGTGAACTCTAATTTACCTGTTCTCAAGTTTTACAAGTCTCTTGTGTGTGTTACAACTAATATAAACCTTGTTTAATAATAGGATGATGATGAACAAAGACCTCTATTTTGTTCAAAATGAAAATGGAAACGAGAAACTTGATTGTGATCATCTATTTTCCATTAAGAATAATATTGGTAAAGTATGTTTGATTATAAATTTGATTAGGTTTGAAACATTACTTTCTAATTTTCTTGAGTTAAATTTTCATTTTACTATACTACTAATTGTTATTTGGATATATTGCTACGCACGTCTATAACTAGCAATGTCATTTTAGTCGAATAATCAACCTCATTAATGAATACAAACATTATCTCTTGAGATGTAGTTTCCTTGGTAACTTTTTACATTGCATTTTTTAGGAAAATATGAAATAGATACTTTTAACATGATTTTGGTGTTTTATCTTGTTTGGCTTGCTTTGATTTCTCTAAATATATTTTTCCAGTTTTTTAAACTAAAAAAGAACTATTTTATTTTTAAAATTTTAATATATATTTCTATTTTTATGTTGAAAATAAGTTTTTGTTTTTTCTAAAAAAATAGAAAGCTTGTTTATATATTTATTAAAATTAATATTTTAATATAAATTATTTCTGAATCAATACAAATTATCTAAGTTCTATAAAAGAGTTTCAACAAATAAAAATTATATTATTTTCAAAAGAATTCTTTAAATTTGTAAAAATACATCATATTATTTCTAAGGAAAACAATTTCCAAACTTTATATATTTATATTTTTTATAGATAGATACATGTATTTATATAGAATCCATTAATACTTAAAATCACATGTGTCCTTATTTACATATATTAAAATATAGACAAAGTAAAGTTATTATCAGTTCTTCATAGTTTTTTATATAGGTGACTCATTATCACCGGTTTCATAAAACCATTTAAAAAAAACGATATTCGTTCTCTTTTGGAATGTCAATCAACTCTTGTAATATGGATAACCAATTCTTTTATATGTTCAAAATATCTATTCATAAACATCTTACATGTGATAGTACGTTGGAGTAAACTTCATCCCATATTTTGTCTAGAATCTCACATTGGTAACGTTGAAAAGAATAGGGTGTATATAAATGTGAACCCTCCCTCAACTAATAAGACGCATTTTGGGAGTATACAAAAAGCAAATATCTAACATGCCTTTTATTTTCTTGGTCTGAGGGAGGTGAGTCATTGTAAAAACACCTCAACCACGCATTCTTATTTACATTTTGATATATATATATATATATTACGATGTGGTCACGAAAATTGGTTCGACAAAAGATAAATAAAATCATTACTATTATGAGCCTATAAATGCATAATGTGAGACATAACTGGTTTATTTCTTGGTCTGAGGGAGGTGAGTTATTGTAAGAACACCTCAACCACCATTTTTATTTACATTTTGATATATATTACGATGTACCAAAAGATTTGTCAAGATAGTTCTAAGTACTGCTATTCTAATAAAAAATATTAGACGAATGGCAAAAACACAGTGTTATAGTAGTTGGATATGGTATCACTATATAAGAGCATTACTTCAAGATACAAAATTTGTGGGTTACCAATTGGGGTATCAATGGTTATGAAATATTGGTTCGACAGAAGATAAATAAAATCATTACTATTATGAGCCTATAAATGCATAATGTGAGACAAATTATGTGAAATATAATCTACTTATTCTAAAGTTTTAAAAGTCTTTTGTCCGTGTTCCAACTAATACAAACCTTGTTTAATAATAGGATGATGATGAACAAAAACATCTATTTTGTTCAAAATTAAAATGGAGACAAAAAACTTTATTGTGATCATTTTTTATTATTAAGAATCATATTTGTGAAGTATATTTGATTATAACTTTAATTACATTTGAATTATTATTTTGTAAAATTCTTAAGTTAAAGTTTCATTTTACTCTACAACTAATAATTATTTGATTTGTTTGCCACACATGCCTAAACTAGTTTCTCATATTTCAATTGTTTGCAAACTTATATGCAATACATTTGATGGATCTTTAATATCATTTAGCCGGATAATCCTTATCTAATGAATACAAATCTTATCTTTTGAGATGTAGTTTATTGAGTGATTTTTTTATAATGCATTTGTTCTAGAAAGTGTTAAAATATAATGTTAACATCATTTTGAGTACCCATTGAATGATAGTTATGATTTTGATGTTGTATATTAAAACATTGTTTGGCTAGCTTTGATTTCTCAATTTTTTTTTCATTTTAAACTAAAATAGAACTATGTTATTTTTAATTTTGTTACATTTTGATGTTTTTAGGCTTAAATCAGGAAATAGTCCCTCAACTATCATGTTTTCTTTCTTTTAGTCCTTCGACTAAAAAATTACCGGTGAGGGTCCCTCGACTATCCCATTTTCTTTCATTTAGTCCGTAGACTTTAAAATCACCGGTGAAGGTCCCTGGACTTTGCAAAAATCTATAAATTTAGTTCCTGATTTGGGGTTTTTTTCTTAGATTCAGGGACTAAATTTATAGATTTTTCAAAGTCCAGAGACCCTCACTGGTGATTTTAAAGTCGAAGGACTAAATGAAAGAAAATAGGATAGTCGAGGGACCCTCACCAGTGATTTTTTAGTCGAGGGACTAAATGACAGAAAACGTGATAGTCGAGAGACTAGACAGCGATTTAAGCCATGTTTTTTATATTGTAAATAAGTTTTTGGTTTTTCTTAGAGAAATGGAAAGTCAGTTTATATATTTACTAAATATATATTTTATTAATTTTTTTGTTATAATATAATTTGATTTTAAATACATACAAATTATGCATATTCTATAAAAGAGTTTTAACAAATCAAAACTATACTATTTTCATAAGAATTCCTTCAATTTATAATTTTTTCTAAGTAAAACCGCTTCCAAACTTTATATATTTATGTTTTTTATATATAAATACACTATGTTTTTACATAGAATCCATTAATACTTAAAATCTCAAACTACGTTTTAGTTTACATACATTAAACTACAAACAAAGTAAAATTATTATCTTTTTTTCATTGTTTTTTATATAGGTGTCTCATTATCGTTGGTTTCATCAAAATATATACCATGTAATATATTTTATGATATTCATAAACATCTTGCCTATGATAGTAAGATATAGTTTGTTTGATCTTCACAAATGTATGATGTGTAACATCGATAACGCGTTGTGTTGAGGTTTTGTTTGAAAAAAAATACAAAAAAATATAAGCATCTATCAATTCAAGATCTGACATATAATATGATAAATTTTAGAAAAGAACTTATAGCTTCTTTAACAAAACCTTTGAAGCATGTGGGTGATAAGATACTTTATTCTAATGATATGAATATAATTAATTTATTATAATATTTGAATAGTAATTTTACTGTTTTTTATGATGAAAATAAGTTTTTGTTTTTTCTCACAAAAACAGAAAACCTGTTTATATATTTATTAAATATATATTTTATTAAAATGAAAATTTTAATATAATTTATTTCTAAATACATAGAAACTATCCATATTCTATAAAAAAAAGTTTCAAAAAATCAAAACTATACTATTTTCATAAGATTTATTTAAAATTATAAAACTACATAATCTTATTCCAAAGTAAAAGAGCTTCAAAATTTTATGTATTTATGTTTTTTATATACCAATACATTATGTTTTTACATATAAATTATTAATACTTAAATCTAAAAAATTATTTGTTTATATATATATATATATTAAAATATATACAAGGTAAGGTTATTACCTTTACTTATTTTTTCTTATATATGTAATTTATTAGCGCTAGTTTTATAAAACTAATTTAAAAAAAATAAATATAAGTTCTTTTTCTAAATATCAATCGTAGTCCTTGTAATGTGTGTAACCAATTATTTTATATCATAAAAAATGTCTATTAAATATTTGAAGTTATTCATAAATATCTTGTTTATGATAATAAGATATAATTTGTTTGATTTTCACAGATGTATGAAGTGCAATATCAATAACGCGTTGTTTATGGTTGTGTTTAGTAAAATAATAATAATATAGGCATCTATCAATTCAATATCTAATATAATACATGATAAATTTTAGAATAGAACCTATAACTTTTTTAGTAAAACCTTTGAAGCATGTGCGTGATAATAAACTATATTATAATGATATGTGGAGATTTGTTGAAACTACATTTATTCCACCTCCACAGTTATCCCAACCGAAAACGGTGATTTTTTTGAAATATTATTTATTTTAATATATTTTGGATTGAGATGAACTTTATGTTTACTTATACGGTTATAATATTGTTTTGTAAGTAAATATAGAATTCGAAGTTATCAATACTGTTGGAATCAGTAAGAAAGACAAGAGTTCTTCATATTTTAAAAACATGACCAGTATTCTATGTTGTATACAGAACAATAAAATTATTTGGTCTAAGAGAGCTGAGTCCTTATAAGAACACCTCAACCACATATTTTTATTTCAATATATATATATATATATATATATATATATATATGATGTAGTAGGAGATCTGTCAAACCAGATCTAAGTACTGTGATTCTGACAAAAAATACCCAAATGAATGATAAAAACGTTGTATTGTTGTAGTTTCATGGGTGATTCTTTATAATACATCTTTTCAGGAAAATATGAAAAATACACTTTTAACATCATTTTAAATACTCATTGAAGGATAGCAATCATTTTGGTGCTGTATCTTAAAATATTGTTTGGCTGACTTTGATTTCTCAAAATATTTTTTTTGTTCCAGATTTTTAGCTAAAGAAGAGCCATATTATTTTTAAAATTTTAATATATTTTTCTGTTTTTTATGTTGAAAACAAATATTTGTTTTTTCACAGAAGTCAAAAGCGTGCTTATATATTAAATAATCATATATTTTATTAAAATTAGTATTTTCATATAATTTGTTTAGGTATGGGCATTCGGTTCTTCGGTTCAGTTCGGTTCGGTTCTTTCGGTTCTTTCGGTTCTTTCGGTTCTTTAAAACTAGTACCCATTTAGGAACCGAATAAATTTCGATTCGGTTCGGTTTGGTTCTTCTTAATTCGGTTCGGTATGGGTACTTAACTCGGTTCCAATCGGATAGTTTTGGATACTTTAAATGCTTTGAAATATCAACATATATAAAACTCTTTTTACACTTTAAAACAATAAAACTATGTTAGATTATAAGGAAAAAAATACTAAATATAAGAAATATTCAAAATTAATATATTAAAGAATAATATTAGTAATATAAAGAAAATAGAGAAATGATATCAAGTTTATTAAATTATATAAAGGTTGATATTTTGTTATTTTGTTTATACGCATAATAGTTTGTAAATATATCGTCACTTTAAATAATATGTTGTCATTTATTAAAGAGAACATAATTAGAGATTAATGATAAAAGATAAATTTAGAAGAATCTAACTTTGAAAAATAAAATATATTTTCAAAACAATTCAAAATTAAGGGTTAATACATAGGTTCGGCTCCTAACGGGTACCCACGGTTCTTCGATTCGGTTCGGTTCGGTTCCGAGAACCGTGGGTAATTAAAAACTGGAACCATTCGGGTATTATGAAAGAACCAATTCTAGTCCGGTTCAGTTCGGTTCCGGTTAAAATGCCCATGCCTAAATTTGTTTCTCAGTCCATGCAAATTATTTATATTCTATAAAAAAGTTCAACAAATCAAAATTATATTATTTTTATAGTTTATATTTTTGATATATAAATACATTATGTATTTACATAAAATTCATTAATATTTAAAAGCTCAAAATGTGTCCTTATTTACACATATTAAAATATAGACAAAGTAAGATTATTATCTTTTTTTTATAATTTTTTATATAGGTGATTTATTATCGGTTTTATAAAACAAATTTTCAATTAAATAAATATCGGTTCTTATTCTGAATATTAATTAAAGCTCGTGTAATATAGCTAAGAAATTATTTCATATAATCAAAATGTTTACAAACTATTTTTGTTATTCATAAACATAATGCCTATGATATTAAGATATAATTTGTTTGATCTTCACATATGTATGATTTGCAATATTGATAACGCGTTGTGCTGAAGTTGTGTTTAAGAAGAAAAACATAGACATCTATTAAGATTCTGAACAATATATCGTCTATGGACTATCATATTTGGCGACAAATAGTTCATTGATCATCTATCAATCCAAAATCTGATATATAACATAATGAATTTTAGAACGAAACTTATAGCTTCTTTAGTAACGCCTTTAACGCATATGCGTGATAATTGACTCTATTCTAATGATATATGGAGTTTAATGGAAGACATATTTATTCCACTTTCAGCGTTATTGCAACCAAGAACAATAAATTTTAAAATATTATTTATTTTAATATATTTTGTATTGAGTGACCTTTATGTTTACTTATAAAGTTATGAATTTATTTAGCAAGTGAATGTAATTAAAATTAGATGTTATCAACATTGGTGGGACCTGTATACGAGACAAGACTTTTCCAAATTATATAATTTATTTTGTATATAGAACAAATAAAATCACTTGGTCTAAGGGAGATAAGTCCTTGTAAGAACACATCAAACACACATTTGTTTTTACATTTTGGTATATATATATAATATACTGATACGAATGACAAAAATATAGTGTTATTGTACTTGGATATATATAATTATAGGAGAGTATTACTTTAAGATACAGAATTTGTAGGTTACCAATTGGGGTATTAATGATTACAGTAAATGGTTTGACAACACAGAAGACAAATCATATCATTACTATTATAAGCATATGAAAGCAAAATGTGAGACAAATTATGTGAAATATAATCTACTTATTCTAAAGTTTTAAAAGTCTTTTGTCTGTGTTCCAACTAATACAAACCTTGTTTAATTATAGGATGATGATGAATAAAAACATCTATATTATTCAAAATAAAAATGGAGACGGGAAACTTGATTGTTATCATTTATTTTCCATTAAGAATGATATTGGTGAAGTATGTTTAATTATAAATTTGATAAGGTTTGAATCATTATTTTCTAATTTTTTTGAGTTAAAGCTTCATTTTACTTTCTACTAATAGTAATTTGGATCTTTTGTTACATACGCGAAAAACTAGTTTCTGATATTTCAATTGCTTGCAGACTTAGATAGGTGATTCATTATCGTTAGTTTCATAAACTATTTTTTTTAAAAATAGATATATGTTCTCATTCTCAATATATATCGCAACTCTTGTAATATTGGCAACCAATTCTTTTATATCATTAAAATGTCTACCAAATATTTTATACTATTCATAAACATCTTGTCTATGATAGTAAGAGCGATAACGTGCAGTGTTGATGCTCTGTTTAACAAAAAAATATAAACATCTATTAATTAAAGATCTAACATATAACATGATTAATTTTAGAAAGAAAACTATAGCTTCTTTAGTAAAATCTTTGAAGCATGTGTGTGATAATAGACTCTATTCCATCTCCACCATTATAACAACCAAAAATGATAGATTTTAAGATATTATTTATTCAATATATTTTATATTGAGTGACCATTCTGTTTAATTATACGATTATGAATTTGTTTTGGATGTAAATGTGGTTAGAATTGGAAGTTATCAACATTGTTGAAACCTGTAGACGTGACAAGAATTCTCCATATTTTTAAAACAAAACCAGTAATTTCTGTTGTACATATGAATAATAAAATTACTTGGAATGAGGGAGGTGAGTCCTTATTAGAGCAACACAACAACACATTTATATATATATATAGTACTATTAGAAACGTATAAATGCATAATGGAATACAAATTATGTGAACTCTAATCTACTTGTTCTCAAGTTTTATAAGTCTCTAATTTGTGTTCCAACTAATACAAACTGTGTTTAATAATAGGTTGATGATAAAAGAATACCTTTCTTTTGTTCAAAATGAAAATAGAGATGGGAAACTTGATTGTGATCATTTATTTTTCATTAAGAATAATATTCGTGAAGTATGTTTGATTATAACTTTGATTAGGTTTAAATCATCACTTTCTATATTTATTGAGTTATAGCTTTATTTTACTCTACTATTTATAGTTTTTTGGATTGTTTGCTACGCACGTCTAAAACTAGTTTTCGATATTTCAATTGTTTGCAGACTTATATAGATGGATCTATAATGTCAATTTAGCCGTATGATTCACCTCATTTAATGAAAACAAATCTTATATCTTGAGATGTGGTTTCTTGAGTGATTTTTTTATAATGCATCTTTTTCAGGAAAATGTGAGAAAATATAATTTGAACTTCATTTTAAGTATTCATTGACTTATAGCTATGATTTCGGTACTGTATCTTAAAATAATGTTTGCATGGCTTTAATTTCTAAGAGAAATCAATTTATTTAAGGTAAGAGATAACCATTTTATTTTTAAAATTTTAAAATTTTATTTTTATTTTTTATGCTAAAATAAGTTTTTGTTTAATAAAATTTTAAAATTTTATTTTTATTTTTTATGCTAAAAATAAGTTTTTGTTTTTTCTCACATAAATAGATGGCCTGCTTATAAACTTATTAAATTCCTTTTTTTTAAATTGGTATTTTAATATAATTTGTTTCTCAATCCATACAAATTATCTATACTTTATAGAAACATGTTTCTTATTTTACAATATAAATCATTGAGCGATTCAAGGTATGTTTTAGTTTCAAAAACATGTATTTTTCAATTTTAATTAACAGTATAAAAATGTTAAAGTTTATTTACTCAAACTTATTTTAGCCGAATTGTCACTACAAACATCTCTAGTAGGCATGATCATTTTAACCGGAACCGAAAGAATCGAACCGAAAGAACCGAACCGAAGTAGATTTCGTTCTTTCATAATACCCGAATGGTTCCAGTTTTCAATTACCCACGGTTCTCGGAACCGAACCGAACCGAACCGAAGAACTGTGGGTACCCGTTAGGAACCGAACCTATGTATTAACCCTTAATTTTGAATTGTTTTGAAAATATATTTTCTTTTTCAAAGTTAGATTCCTCTAAATTTGTCTTTTATCATTGATCTCTAATTATGTTCTCTTTAATAAATAACAACATACTTTATTCAAAGTGGCGACATATTTACAAACTATTATGCGTATAAACAAAATAACAAAATATCAACCTTTATATAATTTAATAAATTTGATATCATCTCTCCATTTTCTTTATATTAATAATATTATTCTTTAATATATTAATTTTAAATATTTCTTATATTTAGTATTTTTTTCTTACAATCTAACAAAGTTTTATTGTTTTAAAGTGTAAAAAGAGTTTTATATATGTTGATATTGCAAAACATTTAAAGTATCCAAAACTAGCCAATTGGAACCGAGTTAAGTACCCATACCGAACCGAATTAAGAAGAACCGGACCGAACCGGACGGAAATTTATTCGGTTCCTAAATGGGTACTAGTTTTGAAGAAACGAAAGAACCGAGTGCTCATACCTAATCTCTAGCTTGGTTCGTACAGTTAAATCTCAGTAGGTTGGTAGAGTATAACCTATGTATATTTACTAACTTACTTTCTTTTATTAATAGTTTCATGCTTCAATTCTTTGTTGAATGTAGTTGAATTAAGTAAAGACTACTAAAGTGCATATATTGCTTTGATGACTTTGGGTGGCTGAAGATGTTCTTTAGTCGAACTTATAATCAAGGTATTCCAGTAGCCCCCAATTATTCTTGAAAGATGAGGGAAGAATTATACCAATTTATTATCCACTTATATAATTTCTTTAATAATGAGGTTCTTAGATTGTTTCTTCGGTTTTGATTTTTCTTTGAAATTTCTTAACTAACCCGTAGTCCTCTTTAAATACTGAGGTAAAAGATTATCAACATATGGAAATATCTTTGACATTGTAATCAGCCAAGGTTTACACAATATGTTTGGTCGAAGTTATACGGTGGTAAATTTTAATGGAGAAATAATTTACGCTTTCATAATATTTAAATTTATTTGGTGTTTTTTATTGGCAAATACTTTAATGTTGAAGCGCTAATTTGTGTTATTTTGATGAAAATGCAAGTAGTTGACATAAGCTTACACGGGTATGAAAGGTTTTTCTAAGTAGACGTGTGCGTTTTCTTTTTCTTCTACAATCCTAATCTTGCATGCTTCTTTATATCCAAGCCACTCACCCTGCAAACTGACCCAATCCACTCATCCTGCAAATTGATCCAAGCCATAAATAAAAAGTTGAAATTAATTCATACCTTTAGATATTAATACCCGTTTCTATTATCACTTTGAATTCTATTTTCAATTCCCCATTCTTCGCTCACTACATCATCTTTCCTCAGTTATTGATTTACTTGAATAATTTTCTAAATTGTTACTTTTCTTATAACAAACTTTCAGTTATGTTATAAATGGGTAGAAAATAAGAAGATTGTGAATTCTCGATAGCCAAAGTAATTATGATTGCGGTTCTTTTTTGGGCCGGTTCTTCTGATTAATAAGAAGTTTTTAAAGTTTGATATCCACTTCGTGACCCACTCGAGAAGAAGAAGAATAAGATGCAGTGGAGAATGATAAATCATTTAAATTCTAATGTTCCTCTCGCTTCTTCTATTTTTTCTACAAAACTTTATGCTATGAATTTCACAACACTAGGAGGAAGCAGTCGAGGCGACGTTGATGTTCGCCGAATTGAACCAAAGATAAAATATCAACGTTTGGATGAAATGAAAATGAGTAGCATTGTTGATCATTCATATCGCGTATTTGATCAAGGATAAATGTATAAAAATTCTCACCGATTAGGCGATTCCCCATGATATCAATATTAGGTTTCCAATAAAGAGAAATTTCAATTGACGCTCGTAATGATGAAGTTATTCTATTCAACTACTAGTTTGATCATGGGGTTCGGTTTCCTTCTGCTCAAGACTGTTTCCAACTTGTCAATTTTTTCCATATCACCCATTGTTTCCTAGCCAACTTGTTTCCAAATCTTGGAGTGTGCTACTTTCGACTATAATTTTATCAAGAAACATTTTTTCAACACTTCTCAACAAATAAATTCCTCCCGATTTTAAGTTTTCCAGCCAAAAAATCAACCCATCATTCTACTATTTAATTGATTAATTCGCTAAGATCGTCGGTGACCTTCCCCTTTATAACGAAATGTGAAATGATAATTTTGTTGTCTCAGGAAACTGGGAGACCAAGCATGGAAGACAAATTCCTCATATCAGCCAAACTTGGACTAAAAACCATAAGTAGTCGTTGTAATTAAGGTTCTTAATATATGTTCAATTTTGTATTTGTTGTTAATTGTATTTTTTAGTTAAGTGTAATAGTTTTTGGTGTACTCAAATTATTTTGGCTCATATTATTTTACCTTGTGTTATTTTGGCTTTATTATTTTGCAACTCAAGCACATGAATTGTTTGGAATTAAAATTGAGTTGAGTTGAGTTGATTTAAGTTAAAATGGAATTAAATTGAGTTGAATTGTCTTAATTGTTTGGTATTGAATTGACTTAAGTTGAATTTAATTGTTTGGAATTAAAATTAAATTGAGTTGAATTACCTCAATTATTTGTTGTCAATATTGATGTAAATAAATTATGTTCGAAGGTTTATTTTGTAAAGTAATAAGAAATAGTTACAATTTGAGCTACTTGAGTTAATATTTCGAGAGAGAGAGTCAGATTCAGTCTTAAATGATCATCATCATTATCGTTTTCTTAAAAACTATTTATAAGCTAAATTTAAGTCTAATTGGTTGAATCATGCTTATGAGTCAAACACGTTGGCCAAAATCCACTGGGCCTATATGATAAAATAAAATATAAAGATTTGTTAAAAGCTAAAACTAAAACTATTTAAATAGTAAATTAACTGCATTCAAATATTGACCCACATCTGATTTTACCCTTCGAATATTTATGTCCTCATTAGATAGCTCCCTTAAGACTCTCAAAGATATTTGGGAGGGATAACTAACAAATTATTCAAAGAATGCTTGATCGTTTCTCCGAATATAGCTCTTTGAAGTTTTGTTCGACTCAAATTTGAATAATACTCTGATTTCATCCGATGGCATGATTCAGATCATTCTGTTGGACAGTTTTATTAATGTTAACCGGTCTCATTATGGGATATGTTCCATTACCTTATTAGACCCATGATGTTGCTTTGCCATAGGTGAAGGGTATCAACAGTTGAAGATGTTTCCAATCCCTTAGAGATTATAGCCATTGGTAAGCTAGTCGCTTATCTGGATGTGCTAAATTGGGGATCTCGGTTTCTTTTAAATCCAAACATCGTTAACTACTTCAATTCCGTGGGATATTTATAAGTTAGGCTAGTCTGAATTCTTGGTTTACTCTCGATGTGGTTTATTTTTGTCTGAGGGTAAGTTTGTAATTTTTGTTTAGAGTTTTGTGGAATCTTGAGAGTATTTAATGTTTGGGTAGAATGTAGAGGGAGAATTGAGCTGCCTGGTTGTATTTAATTTTCATTACCCTTATTTAATGTTGGTGGTTGGGTATTTATACCCTTATATTTGGGCCATATGGGCTTTCGAGTCGTGTTTAATAAATTCGGGTCGAGTTTAAAGACCCATTAGTTCTAAGTAAGTAAATAGGCAGCTTAGTCAAAAAGTGATTATGTTTTAAGTACTTTAGTTCTGTTCGGATAGTTCAGTGGATGATAGTTGTCCGAACTGCCCCTGTCCGGTGAAATGGACATTGCCCGAATTGACCCTGTCTGGTTTCCATAAAGTATGGTGACAAAATCCGGACTCATCAGTAGCCCCTTTTTTAGGTGGTGTTCAAAAACCTTTGGCAAAACCTAAAAAACAGCCTGTTGCTGGTGACAGTTACAACCGGACAGGTCCTTCGAACTGTGTTATAGCTTTATCCGAACTGAAAAAGTTCGTGGGACACGTGTCTCTTTCTGATCGTCACATCAGCCGTTTTTTCACCTAGAATGGCGCTCCCACCTTCTCCAAAAAGTAACCTCTTCATTTAATGAAGATGACATCAACGTTGTTCCTTAATCATTGCAACCCTTTCGAATTCTCCTAGGTATCGAAGCATCTTTTGCATATTTATTATAAATTAGTCACTCCTTTACTGCTTTACCATCTTCTTCATCCTTACTCTGCTAAACTTCAGAGCTTTCTCTCTAAAAAACAAATACTTATTTTCGGTTGTGAGTTTATGTTCACAGCTAGGAACGCTTTAATCAAAGGCGGGTGGTTTAATCTATGAGAGTTAGAAAAGGCCCAAAAAGTTGAAAGAGAAAGGCGCATTGCTGCAGGCCTTCCTACTTCCCTTGTCGACAAACCATAAATTCCAAACACAGAGCCTGACCAGGGATCTTCTTCAACAAGAAGCGTTAAACCGAGGAGATTGTTTCAAACCAACCTTTCACCAATTGTTTCAGGCTCGTCGGTTCAGGAATTAGAGCCCACTGTTGAACCAGGACAAGCAGTTACCAGTTTTAAGAGGCCTTCTCCATTTATCGCCATGGGATCAGATGCAGATGTCTCTCCAAATAAGTTAGTTGATCTGAGAAGAGGTCGTCTGGTAAAAGGGCAGACTAAAAAAGGTACACCTTCCAAATCAGGGGCCAAGGATAGCAACACAGGGTCAGAGGCACCCATGAAAATTCCTAAGGACAAGCTGTCCGGACCGGAGGCATCTAGCTCAAGTCTCCGAAAAGGAACTACTGCATCTGAGCCCCAGCCGGAGGCCAGAGTACAAGAAACCAAAGAAACCCAACAATCCGGGGGGCATACTGAGCCAATCTCTAACTCTCCTCACCTAAAACAACTGAAAACCCCTCCTTGGTAATGGAAGAAGTAATGGAGGATTCTATTGAAGAGGCTCCGTTTGAGTCCGAAGTCTCCGGACAAACGAGTGATGTTAGTGCTGCCAAGAAGGATAAAGGCAAAGAAAAACTATGCCTAAGGCATCCAGATCTGCCGGAGATCCTTGAGGGAAAAGTGGGACCTTGTTTCCACAAGGTTAGTGTTAAGTATTTAATTGCTTTGCAAAAAATTAATTATGCCTTCATCCACACAGCCAAACTGGGTCGGATGCGAACAAAGTGGGGGATTCTGGAGAATGTAAAAATAAGGATCCCAATAGACCCTGAAACACTGATAGACTGCAAGCTTAGTGAAATAGTTATCTTCACTGAACTCTTTAACTGGGGACTAAGGTTTCCCTTAGATCCGGAGATAGTCAAACACTTCCACCTCATCAAGCTTTTCCCAAGTCAATTGAGCTCTAATGCCTGGTACACTCTCATGGCCTGTATCATGGCCTCTAGGCTCTCCGGAATTCCTCTTCCAATGGAGGAATTCGCAGCTGTGGCCAACCTCTACGGGAACCACCATATTCCCTTCTATCACTTCAACATGGGTGATAACTATAAAGCAGTGGATGACCTGCTCGAGTCGGAGAGAAATTGGACGAATCACTTTTTGTTTGTGAGTGGTGCCTAGGAGAATGGGAGGAAGATTAAAGCCGGTACCAACCCAAGTCTCCTCACCAGCAGATGGCGAAGTGATGGTAAGAAACCCATCTCTCATTCCCATCTTCATTCTTTATAAATTTATTTATCTAACTTGTCTTTTCTTTTTTGTTTCTTGACAGTGCTGCCTAAAGACTTCAATGATTATTTAAAGGCCGGGTAGACCACTTGCACCAAGATAAACACTTGGGCTGCTGAAAAGTGGGGAAATCGCTTCCACAACGCCTTTACCAGAGGCAATCTTACAAGGTCCCACCTCTGGAACACTACTGACCGGAGGGACTTATCCTGGGAGGAACTTACCGCCCCACCCCCTCCGGAGGTAGTCCTTAAAAGAACACACGCACCGGACGGGTCACTGTATCTGCCTGGTCGAGCCAAGGCCCCAAGTAAGATGAAAGGCAAAAAAGGTAAGGGCAAGAAGAGTGCGGTTGAAGTTAACCCCACCGAAGCGGAGGAAACTGCTCCAACAAACCAAGAGGGGCCAGTTCCAAGTCAGATTGATGCTGCTCTTCTAGAGTAGTGGAGCACGAGAGTACTAGGGAAGAGGCAGGATCTCCAAAACCTCCAAGGGTTCCTAAGAGAGACAGGAAACGGGGACAGAAAGCAAGGACAGGGAGGCCAAGAAGAAAAAGACCTCCAGGGGTGATGAACTTTCTCTCCGGCCTCCGGAGCCCCTCCCTCCTGTTGACCCTACTGATCAAACAAGAGCAGAAGAGATCCCTGGTGACTTTCGAACTGATGAGGTTGGAGGAGGAGACATCAGTATTGACGGTATCGACATTACAGGGCTTGAGGGGCTTGGTGACTACTTTGAAAACCTTCCCAGAGATGACTTTGCTAGGCCCTACCTCCCTCCAAGCACTTCAAACATCGTTACTTTCAGTGGTAAGTCTTTTACTGTTTCAAGTGAAAGAGATGTTATAACTCACTCTATATTGAGTAATATTCAGCCAGTGCTTGGCCTGGAGAAACAAGTGCGAGGTCAGTCAGCTATCATTACTGCCCTTAATTCTGACAAGGAGAAACTGTCCAACGAACTCCTCATTGCCACCCAAAATGCTGATGTTTTGAAGGGAGAAAACGAGGAGTTAAAGAAGAACCAGGACGGGTGGGCCACAAAGGTAGCTACCTTAGTAGATACTATCAAAGACCTCCGAGCAAAGCAGTCTGGGTTGGAGAAAGATCTCTCCTCTTCGAAAGAGGAAGTGAAGGCCAATGACCAAGTCATTCATACTTTGACCAATGACAAGATCGCGCTCGAGGACTCGGTGTCCAAGGCCACACAGGAAAAAGCTGATCTGCTAAGGGAGCAAGAGGCCAAAATTCAAGCCAAGATTGATGCTTACACCAACACTGTGATAGATACACAGGAAGAAATGTATGCCAAAGTGAAGTCAGACATGGTCTTGCTCTTTCATGAGAAGTTCCCGAAGAGGAATCTGGGAGATTTATGGACTTATGTAGAGTACGAAGACCTTCCCTTCCACACTATGGCTGATGGAGACTTGCATGATTATTCTAGTGCTGACTCATCCGATGAGGAAGAGAACACCAGGGAGAGTCCAAATGAGGAGAATGATGACCTCAAGAAGAAGAAAATGAGTGAGGCTGAGCCATCTTCAAAGGCTCAGTCTTAGAACATCAATGACTTTTTCACCTTTTGTATTGATTGAACTAAAGTCCTTGGAAGGCCAAGGTATTTTTGTAACTGTGTCCGGTGTTTGACCGGATAGATCTTTTTGCTTTGATTGACAATTTAAAGTCCTTGGATGGCCAAGGCACTTCGGTTGTTTTAATGGGTATCTTTACTTTGCACAGCTCTTGCATTCTTTCATAGTTTTTTTCAATTTTGGTGGCTAATGTTTAAACAGCCCTTAGTTATTTCATAAACATTCTAAAGTGAGAGTGTTTAAATTCTCCGATGACAAATGTTTAAGTAGTCATCACTCCCTTTAATTTAATCCGGCCTGTGTTTAAATAAAAATTTAACAAGAAATTATTAAGTAAAAACACTCCGAATTTTTAAGAAGGGATCAAATTTTATAAAAGAGCCCGGACACCTCATTAAAACCTCCCCGCGCCACCAGGATAGGAAAGAGTATGCCCCTAAATATTTACATGAGCTTTTAAACAAGTAAATATTTACATAGTTCTTATTCCAAGTACAACCGGAGGTGTTCGATATTCCAAGGGTGGTTCAAAATTCTTCCATCTTTGTCTTGGAGCCGGTATGTTCCAAGCTTAAGCTTTTCAATGACCACATAGGGTCCTTCCCAAGTTGGAGCCAATTTACCGAACTGCCTCTCTTTAGTGTGTAGGAAAACTTTTCTCAACACCTTATCCCCCGGTTAAAAATCCCTTCTCTTGATTTTAGAAGCAAACCTGCTTCTCATCAAACCTTGGTAGTGCACAGCCCTAAGGTGAGCCTTAATTCTTCTTTCCTCTATCAAGTCAAGTTTGCCTCTGATAGCCCCTTCGTTAGTGTGTTCGGAGAAATTATGAACTCGAAATGAAGGGAGAGTTGCTTCTATGGGAGCTATGGCATCCATCTCATAGACCAAAGCAAAAGGTGACTCTTGTGTTGCAGCCCCAGGTGTAGTCCGGTAAGCCCACAAAACTTCTTGCAAATAACTAGGCCATTTTCCAGCAGCCCCTTCTAAATTTTTCTTCAAACCGGACAGTATAGTCTTGTTAGCCACTTCAACCTGACCATTTTCTTGTGGGTGGAAAGGTGAAGAGAAACAATATTGTATACCTCTAGAGGCACAAAAACTCTCCATTTTCTTGTTATCGAACTGTGGCCCATTGTCTGTTGTTATCTTCTGTGGAATTCTAAATCTGCAGCCGATATTGGATAAAATGAATTTTATAACAGCTTTTGATGTTGTACCTACCAATGGAGATGCTTCAATCCACTTCGAAAAATAATCAATAGCAACAATTATTGTCCTGCGTCCTCCGGATGCCATGGGTAGAGGTCCCACCAAATCCAACCCCCATCGAGCAAAAGGTATAGGCTCAGAAATTGACTCTAAAGGGATGGTTGAGATATGAATTTCATTGCTATATCTCTGGCATGGGTCACACTTCCTCACCAGCTCCTTAGCATCTTGCATTATAGAGGGCCAATAATAACCAGCCAACAAAACTCTCCTTGTTAGAGCCCTAAATCCATAGTGAGCTGATCCCTCACCATCATGTAATTCGGAGAGCACTATTTAAGAAGCTGAGAATCACTCATCAACTTAACCCTTTTGGCTCCACAAATAAAAGCTAACTTTAAACCAGCTATAGTAGCTTCATATTCGGACTCATTATTAGAAGCCCTAAAAGCAAAACATATAGTTTGGTACATTTTGTCACCATACGGAGAGGTCAAGCATACCCCTGCACCACATCCCATAGTACTTAATCCACCATCAGTCCGGACGACCCATACTTTTTTATCTTTTTCATCAGTTGTTTGCTATGTATCCTTATCTGAATGGAATTCAACTAAGAAATCAGCCACAACTTGGGCTTTGATTGCTGTCTGAGGAGCAAAATCAATATTGAAGTCCCCCAGTTCCACTGACCACTTAGTCATTCTACTTGAAATGTCTGCCTTTTGAAGAACGTTTTTCAGGGGATAGGATGCCCGGACAATAATAGGATGAGCCTGAAAATAAGGCCTCATCTTCCTTGCAGCAATTACCAGGGCTAATGCTAATTTTTCGAGCTTTAAATAGCATTTTTCTGCATCTATCAAGCTCTTGCTAATGTAATACACTGGACGGGGATAATTATTTACCTCTCTTACCAATACAGCACTTATGGCACAACTGGAAACTGCCAAGTATATGAAAAGAGTCTCTCCATCAACAGGTTTAAATAAAGTCTTGGGGGGAGGACAGATGTTTTTTTAATTTCATTAAAGCCTCATCACATTGTGAAGTCCAGTCGAATCCCTTTGCACCTTTTAAAGTTTGAAAGAATGGGGCACACCTGTCCGAAGACCTTGAAATGAATCTATTTAACGCAGCCAACCTCCAAGTCAACCTTTGTACTTCTTTAATATTTCGAGGAGGCTCCATTTGGAATAAAGTATTAAGTTGGTCCGGATCAGGCTGTATCCCTTGCTCACTTATTATATACCCTAGGAATTTTCCGGACTGTACTCCGAACACACACTTCTCTGGGTTTAATTTCAAATTTACTTTTACTAAGTTAGCAAAAGTTTCTCGGAGATCTTCCAAGTGTAGCTCTTCGTCCACACTTTTTACCATCACGTCGTCGTTGTATACTTCCATGTTTCTTCCAATCTCATCAGCAAAAGCTTTGTTTACCAACCTCTGATAAGTAGCCCCAGCATTTTTTAACGCAAACGGCATCACCTTGTAACAATGAAGGCCCCTATCGGTAACAAATGTAGTATGCTCCTGATCCTTCAGATCTACTTGAATCTAATTGTACCCGGAGAAGGCATCCATGAAAGATAGTAGCTTATTCCCATATGTGGAATCCACCAGCTGATCAATCCGGGGAACCGGGTATAAATCCTTTGGGCAAGCCCTGTTGAGATCTGTAAAATCAATACACATACGCCACTTGCCATTTTTCTTTTTCACTAAGACCGGATTGGTTGTCCATAAAGGATACTGAGACTCCTTTATGTGCCCCATTTTAGTAAGCCTGTCGACTTCTTGAACGATGACATCAGCCTTTTCCTTGTGATGGACAGGTGGTGTGATATAATATCTGCTGGTACCCCGGTAACATCAGCATTGCACCAAGCAAAAACATGTTGATGGTCTTTTAAGAACTTCAACACCTTACCCTTTAGTTCGGATGTCATTTTGGACCCTATCTTAACATTTTTTCCCTCTTCCAAAGAATGTGTTTCGACTTCTTCAACCGGTATTAAAACTCCAGGGGTCTCTCTGGGGTCATCAATTTCACCCTCTCCCCAGAGGGCCCCTCAAACTGCTATTCCTCATTGATCCGAACTGCCCCCAACGTCCGGGGAGCCAGTGCTGTTGCATAACACTCTCTTGCTACCTTTTGGCTGCTTCGAACAACTCCAACTTGTCCTTGCACAGCGTATTTCAAATATTGGTGGACTGTTGAGGCCACTGCATGCATTCTAGAAAGCCAAGACCTCCCTAGAATAGCATTATAACAAGTGGGACAATCCACTACGACAAACAGTATTCTAACCATCTTCTTAAAATGGCCCTTGCCCAACAAAACTTCATCTTCGAACTCCCCGATCACATCTGCTGAGCTTCCAGTGAAACCCACAATTGACCTGTTCGAACGCTGAATTACCGCAGGATTTTTCATCTTTTTGTAGGAAGTTAAAAAGAGGATATTGGCTGAACTCCCAGTATCCACCAAAATTCGTCTTATGTCATTGCCCCCAATGGATGCTCCTATGACAAAAACATCTTCATGAGGACCTGTTATATCCCTTAAGTCATCCTAATCGAAAACAATGAAGGGAAATGGAATCTGCGATTGATAGGAAGTCATGCCTCCCTCCAGTTGGGTAGCTAAAGTATGAACATGCCTCTTCCTCGAAGAAGCAGTGGGTGCTGTCATGGTATCCCCTCCGAAAATTGTGAGTGACTCAAAAAAGTTAATAAGCCCGGACACTGTTTTACAACGTTCCTCAATGGCACCCACTCTGTTTCGAGTTGGATTAGGGTCCAAGTAGTCTGACTCTACATCGAATCTCTCGATTATCACCATAGCTCCCTCTGGAGTGGATGTGCCTGCATTGTTTGGACCAGCCCGATGAGCATTATCAGGCCTATTTCCTCCTCTTCTTTTAACATATGCTCCCAACTTTCCTCTTTCAATTAAATTCTAGACTTATTGCTTTAAAGCAATACAATCCTCAGTGGTATGGCCAGTATCATTATGATACTGACAGAAGCAATTGTTATGATGCTCCCTAGGAGATTGTAGCGCAACCGGCCTTCTATTGTGTACTTCTTCCTTTGTTTTGTCATAAATGGTGGCTACACTTTATTTTAACTCAGCAAACCACTCCGGTTGAACCCAAGGCCCTCTCTTATTTCTAGATTGCTGACTCTGGGCAGGCGCAACTGGCTGAGGCTGAGCTTTAGCTCTCTTATGACCCTGCCCGACCTCCCTTGCCTTGTTTCCGGACTGATTTTGGTTGGGGTTTGGTGCAGCTGGGGCAGACCTCACCTGCCTGTGCACCCTAGTTTTCTTTGTTTCATCCACGTTAATTTGCTTTCCAACCTTATTCAGTAGACCTCCCCATGTCATGGCCTTTTTTCTGGTCATTGAATCAGCAAAATTTCTAGGGTTTAAGCCTTGCCTCAGAGAAGCTATTGCTACTTGTTCAAAGCAATCAGCCAACCCATTTTTGGTGTTTACAAAGCGACTTATGTATTCTTTCAGATATTCGTTCGGTTCTTGGGCACAATGGATAATTGTATCCCCATTGCCCTTCACCTCCTTACTTCCAACAAATCGCCTCCGGAAGGCCACCCAAAAGGTATCGAAATTTCTGATGCACCCCTGTGGTAGGCTATTATACCACTTCAGGGCACTCCCCGTAAAAGACTGGGAGAATGCTCAACAAATCAACTTATCGTCATCATCAAAATTCATCATAAATTTTTTGAATTGTTCCAAGTGATTGTCCGGGTCTTTACTGCCATCGTATTTCTCCATTTTTGTACTATCAAACCTCTTAGGGAGGTTCCGGGACAAAATCTTGGATGAGAATGGAGATTGTCTCCAATTCCGGCCACGACTGAAAAACGGTATCCTTGTTAGGAGTTGCAAAGATACCTGGTTCATCATGGAAGGCAAAAGGATCCACCAGCATCCGGTCTATGTGTCTCCAGCTATGAGATGACCCTTTGCCTATATGCCTCTTTAACTTTCCATGCCTATCCTTTTTTCGTAAATACTTCTTAACCAACTTTTGTTTCTTTTTAGATCGGCCCTCATCGCTGCTGGAGGACAAGGATTCTTCAACTCCATCTTAGCCCGAGGAGCTACTGGAAGATTCTGAGTCTGAATCAGATCTCTCCACCGGCTTGGACCGGTGAGACTTTTTGGAGCTAGCATGAGTCTTCTTCGTACTCACATGGGTCTTCGAAGGCTCCTGCTATCTAGGGTTGTCAGTATGATGAGCAACTGATGCCTTTTACTTCTCTTTTATGCCCATCTTTTCCCTCTCTACCCTCAGAGCTTCTATCTCACCCTTTAACCTATCACGCTCCTCGATGGTATATTCATCATTTTCTCCCACCACTTCAAGAAAAGCTAGTGGTACTTCCGTTGCGTCTGGATTCATTCGGACTGGTTTTTCTGATGGTTTTGAATGCTAGATTCAGGCACCGTCGTTCTCCCACTGTGGTCGCCAATTTGATGTGGTTTATTTTTGTCTGAGGGTAAGTTTGTATTTTTTGTTTAGAGTTTTGTGGAATTTTGAGAGTATTTAATGTTTGGGTATAATGTAGAGGGAGAATTGAGCTGCGTGGTTGTATTTAATTTTCATTACCCTTATTTAATGTTGGTGGTTGGGTATTTATACCCTTATATTTGGGCCATATGGGCTTTCGGGTCGTGTTTAATAGATTCGGGTCGAGTTTAAAGACCCATTAGTTCTAAGTAAGTAAATAGGCAGCTTAGTCAAAAAGTGATTATGTTTTAAGTACTTCAGTTCTTTTCGGATACTTCGGTGGATGATAATTGTCCAAACTGCCCCTGTCTGGTGAAATGGACATTGTCCGAATTGACCCTGTCTGGTTCCCATAAAGTGTGGTGACAGAATCCGGACTCATCAACTCTGATGTCATGTATCATAGCATCTAGGTTATTAAAAAGTTGAATGCCAATGTATCAATTTGTTTCTATTGTTGGGTTGTCCCAAAACTCACAGATCCCTTTATACTTTTACAACATGGGTAATGAGTACAAAGTTGTGGAAGACAAAATTTATCTTCATCAGTTCTTGGTGGTAGAATGGGAAGAAAAATACCTCTAAGAGTAATCCAAGTCGGCTCACCCGATTTTGGAAGAATACAAGTAGTCTTTCAAACTCATATTGTTGCGTGTTTTTTTTATATCTACGATTCATTTTTAACTTTTCTTTTACAACAATACTAAATTTGTCATTTGGAAGATGTCATATTCACTTTTAAGAATCTATATTAATAGGTCGACGAGATCTGTTCCAATGGTTTTCATCAGTGTTTATTCCAAACAACTTGGTTCAGAGTCACATTTGGAGGACTAGCTCCGAATGAGATCTGACGTGGGAGCAACTGACCGCTCTTCCTTGGTCTGTGGCTATCTTTAAAAGTATTGAAGCAGCAAATGGTAAAATGTATCTTTCAATAAAAACCGGAGCCCTCAATCATCGGGCTAAGAGAGGTAAAAAAAGAAAGCAAGGCTCAAAGAAAGATATAGTGGATGTTGAAACTGAATCGTAACACGATGAGTTTTTGCCAGCAACAATGGATGAATCCATGTTAGATGCAGTTACTACCAATGTCAAAGAGGGTGATGCACCAACAGATCTTTCTATGAAAAATAGGAAAAAAATACACAAGAGAAGCAAACATAGTAGTGACAAGAAAGAGAGAAGAATAGGAAAATAATAACTATCATTTTGAAGACCGTCCTTCGTTCAGATATCGTCCCTCTTACAATCCCATTCATTGATCCTCCAAAACTCCCAGTATTTGATCCAACTTCTCGATTACTCCCAATGTTAGATGGGGAAACATATGGGAAAAGAAATCTAATGGAGCCCATGGTGGGATTGACTTTGATGCTTTTGAAAAAGATTTCCCCAAATCTACTAACTATGCTACAATTATTGTTTATGATGGTGTGCCTATGAAGCTATCAAAGGAAAATGTTACATTAGAGTATTTTGTATTAAGATTTGTAAGACCTTTCGCTCAGCTGAAAAGGAAGATGAAGGCCCAAAGAGAGACCATCGTTTACCTTCAAGAGGAAAAAAAAGTAAGAATGCGTCATTCAAAGAGGAAAAAACACACATTGGTGGTCTAGCAGATGAAGTCAAGTTGACCAAGGATTAGTTTGCACGGGTAAAAGCCGTTTACGAAGGGTTACAATCATCCAGTTCCAGAGAGAGAACATCACTGAAAAATCAGCAGACCATTAATAAAGTTACCATGGAATACCTATCAAAGGAGAAAAATGATCAAGAAGCCCTCGTGAAGCAATAAGAGGAAGATTATACTTCTCTCAAATCTCAGAAGATAAAAGAAATAGAGGACGCAGTGGACGAATACACCGATGGGACTTTAAAATCCTTAGGCAAAGGGAATGCCTTAATTAAATCAAATATGGTCTTGAATTTTCACAAGGCACTCCTTACGTTAGTCCTTGGGTCTTTGTGAGAGCTGGTTCCAGAAACGTTGTGGCCCAATGATACACACATAGCTGATCAGTTTTTCATATCTATGGACTCATCTGGTGATGGCTCAGAGGCAAGTCATGCTGGGAACTCCGAAAGTGGGAGTTTAGACGAAGAAAATGTTGATGGGGACGAGCCCATATGCCAATGAATTTTATATTAGTCTTGTAAGTTTTTAGCTCATGTAAGGCGTTTTTGTTATCTTATTCGGATTCCATTAAGTCTGTTAGTTTGTCCAAGTAATTTTGTAATACATATTCATATTTGTTTGCGATTAGCGCTAGCGTAGCTTAAAGCATTTTGTACTGCCCTTTTTTTTATTCCATCGACAAATGAAAGTTGATTTGTTTTCTATTAGGGTCAAGCTATATATACCAAAATGTGGTTTAAGTATACCCAATTTTGAGTTTACCCAAAGGTGGTATAAGTGTTTATGGGTATATAAGGTTTTTTTTACTAACCTTCATCCACCTTATTTTTTCTCTTACACTCTCTAACTTCTCTCTAAAACCTCCAAGTTCTCTCTAATTTATCCGGCGAACTAAAATCCGATGAACTAAAATCCGACAAACTAAAATATGGAAACTTAGTGTTAGTATCAAAATTAGGGTTGTGGTTGAATTAGGTAAAAAAAATCATAATTTTAAGGTGTTTAGAGGCCATTTTTCAGCCGGAATTCGGCCAGAAAATGGCCGGAATTAGGGTTGTAGTTGAATTAGGTAAAAACAAGTTTTTACTTTAATTTCGGTCGATTCATGTTTGATTTTGTGTTTTTATTAGAAGAAGTTACAAAAAAATTTGAAAAGAGTTTGAATGTTCTTGAGTCAACTTTGAATGTTCAAGAACAATTTGAAGAACTTCACAAAATTGTAGTAATATGAGGTTTGATCTAGTAGGGAGTTATGTTTCTGGGGTATACATAGTCAAATAGATTGTTTTGTGAATTGGGTGTATCTAGGATATACTTAGTGTTTTTTTTACTTAGTGGAAATTTGGATATTAAATAAAAGTTCAAGGATTTTTTCGTCCTAAAAAAGTCAAACAAAAGTCAACTGCGTTTTTTGGGTATACTTAAACCACATTTGGGTATATATAGCCATACCCTTTCTATTATCTCTCACTTATTTCAAACATTCAAAGGTAATCTATCTGAGGGCACATAAAGTAGATACTTTAACCATTCGAATATAATCCATTCGAAGGTACATACAATAAATACTTCAACCATTTGAAGGTAGTACATTCAAAGGCACATAAAGAAAATACTTTAACCATTTGAAGGTAATCCACTCAAAGGCACATAAAACAAATATTTTAACCATTCGAATGTAATCTATTCGAAGGCACATAAAACAAACACTTCAACCATTCAAAGGTAATCCATTCGAAAGCACATATAACAAACACTTCAACCATTTGAAGGTAATCCATTCAAAAGCGTATAAAAATAAAACATAGAAAATATATAAAATAACATAAGAACTATGCAAGGCAAATGTGATAGATTACAAGTGATTCGTACACCTAATTAAACCTCCATGAGCCACCAGGGTAGGAAATAATATGTCCCAAAGTACTAACATAGACGTAAAAAAACATAAACAAAATAAAGATTCTATACAATTATTCAAGATAAAATCTTAAGTGTTCAAGATTTCATGGGTGCCTCAAATAGATACCTTCTTAATCTATTAGCCGATAGGTTCCATGCTTGACCATTGCACTTACATTATATGGCCTTTTCTAATTCGGTGATAACTTTCCAAGTTTTCTGTCTTTAGTATGTAAGAACACATTTTTCAATACTTTGTCCCCCATTTCGAATTATCTTCTTCAAATTTTGGATGCATATACTTTTCTCATCAAACCATGATAATGAACAATTCTTAAGTGAGCTTTGATTTTGTTTTCTTCAACCAAATATTCAAATCTTATAGTTGTGTCATTATCTTCTTCGGATTAGTTTTGAATTCAAAAAAATATGGGAGGGTAGAGTCAGTCGGTACTAATGCATCCATCCTATAGACCAAAGAAAAAATATATTTTTTGAGTAGCAGTCCGGGGATAGTTCGGTAGGCCCACAATACTTCGCGTAAGTAGTTTGGACACTTGCCTGGTGCACTCTCTAAATTCATTTTGAGACCCATAAGAATAGTCCTATTAACAAACTCTATTTCCAATTTTCTTAATGGTGAAAGGGTGAAGAAAAAAATATTAAATTCCTCTGGAATTACAGAAAAATTCCATATCTCTATTTTCAAAATAGGGGCCATTATTTGTTGTAATGCTTCTAAGGATCCTAACTTTGTAACATATATTAGAGATTATAAACTTGATCACTTCTTTAGATGTAGTTCCGGAAAAGAGTGCAACTTCTACTAATTTAGAAAAATAATTAAGTACTAATATAAAAGTTCGACAACCTCCGAATGCCATTGGTAAAGGTCCCACTAGATCAAGTCCTCATCTATCAAATGGTATTGCTTGAGATATTCTTTCCATTGGGACTGTTAGCACATGTAATATTTTTTTAAAACTTTAGCATGGATCATCTCGTTTAACTAATTCTTTAGCATTTTTCATTATGGAAGGCCAATAATATCATGCTAATAAAACTCTTCTCATTAAAGTTGTATAGCCACGGTGGACAGAATATTCCTTGTTATGCAACTCAAACAAAATTACATGAGATTCATCATACCCAAGGCATTGCAGTAGAGGCTACTAAAATATTTCTTGTAGAGGACTTCCCTTAACACTAAAAAACCATGTGCTCTAAACTTCAACTTCTTAGCTAATACTTTATCAATGGGTAGGCTTCCCTTAGTGATGAACTATTTGATTACATGCTTCCAATCTTGATTTGTTATTTTGAATGGTTGGAAGATATCCTTAGTATTCATCCCCACTTCAAGGCCTATTACAATCAGGGGCACTTACGTATCCGAATCCAAGGATACACTGCGGAGTATGCAATAATAGCTAAAGTATCAACCACTGCATTTCATCCATTGGTAGATGTTCATGTTTCACACACTTGAAGAAGGACAATATTTTCTTGTACAATTACATATATTTAAACAACTACTATTTTTTTTGCTTTGAATTGGCCTTGAGCTTGATGTACGAGTAATTGTGGATCACTTTTAAATCAGACTTTTTTAGCACCACATATTTGGGCAAGTCTTAGCCCTGATATTTCTTCATCATATTCAACTTTATTATTTGATAATTTAAAACCAAAACGTATTGCATGGTATATTGAATCTCTGAAGGGAGATAGTAGATTAATGCCAGCCCCACAGCCTAACATACTAGACGTTTCATCTGGCTGAACTACCCATTGCTTCATAGGCTTTTCAATAGGGGATTTCATATGTGGTCATTCTGAATGGAATTCAACCAGAAAGTATGCTCCAGTTTGTTCCTTGATGGCAATTCGATGAGCGAAATTAATGTCATAATCTCCCAATTCGGCAGACCATTTGGTCATTCGACCCAATACATCTGGTTTTTGCAATATATTTTTTATTGGAAAAGAGGTTCGAACAGTAATGAAATGTGTTATGAAATAGGGTCTCATCTTCCTGGCTGCTATCACAAAGGAGAATGTTGATTTCTCCAACTTCATGTACCTTTTTTGAGGATCCAACAAACTCTTACTAATATAATAAACAGTGCGAGGGTAATTATCAACTCCCCGAACCAAAACTGCACTTACTTCATTGTCAGACATAGCAAAGTAAATATAAAGCCTTTCTCCCACCACTATCTTGGATAGAATTTTGGGTGAAGACAAAAGCTTTGTTATCCTAAGAAATTCCTCAAAAAAATTTAGAGACCAATTAAATTCATTTGCGTTTCTTAAGACTTAGAATGATGGTGCAAACTTTTCTGATGATCTTGACTCCCTTTTGCATTTATAACATATCCTAAGATTTTTCTCAATCGTACCCTGAATGTGCACTTATCTGGATTTAACTTCAAATTGATAGCTTCCAACTTGGAAAACGTTTTTTTGAGATCAAGCAAGTGATTCTCATCCCTCAAACTTTTTGTCAGTATATCATTGATATAAACCTCAATATTTCTTCCAATCTGACTGACAAAAGCTTTTTTAACTAAACATTGTTAAGTAGCCCCAATACGCTTCAGACTGAAGGGCGTAAACTTATAATTATGCAGCCCTATCTGTGATGAATATAGTATCATATTGATTATTCCGATCTATTTGTATCTTATTGTACCCGACAAACGCCTCCATGAAGGATAACAACTTATTTCCATAAGTAGAATCTATTAACTAATCTATTCAGGGCACATGGAAAAGATCTTCAGGATATGTCTTATTTAGGTCTGTAAAATAAATACACATTTACCACTTGATATCGTCTTTTTCACAAGTAATGGATTAGCAGTCCATATCGAGTAGTGTGACTCCTGAATATGCCTTATTTTTGCCAACATGTCTACCTCTTTCAAAATAGCTTCGGCTTTCTCTATACAAAATGCTCTTTATCTCTGTATAAGGAGGCGCACATCCGATCCTACAACCAGTTTATGACTAATGATGCTCGTTGGTACACCCATTACATCCTCATTACACTAAACAAACATATGCAAGTTCTTGGATACATAAGATAGATTTTGTTTCCTTTATTCTGATGGTAACTTAGCTCCAATCCTAACACTTAGTCCATCCAAAAGTGTGTAACTCAACCTCTTTAACTGGAATAACTGCTAAATAAGTCTCTTTTGGATAATCTATTTTGCTTGAATCGAAAGAGGACTCTAGTAATAGTTATTCCTTCTTAGCTACCACATCCTCCAATACCTTCAGGGTAAGGTCAGTAACCTAACATTCTCTAGCCACATTTTCCCTACTTCGAACTAATCCCACCTAGTCTCCAACCGTGTATTTTAAACATTGGTGGACTGTTGAAACTATAACATGCATCATTGACAAGATCTACCAAAGATGGTGTTGAATCATCAACCACTACAAAAATGACTCTCAAAACGGTCATTTTTCGAGGACGGTTTCACCTTCAAATTCCCCAACCACATCAACAAAACTCCTTGTAAATCCCATTATGGTTCTATTTGATCGAAGAATGATATGCGGGTTTTTCATCATCTTGTGAATGGACAAAAACAAAACATTAGCTAAGTTGCTAATATCAATCAAAATCTTTTGGATTTTTATTCCGCTGATTGCAACCCTAATTACCACAGCATACTCATATGGCCCAACAATATCTCTCATCATCATCAAATATAAGAACGGGGCTGGATTCTAATACAGATTGGTAGACATTTTTCCTTGTAACTTTGTAGTCAAGCTGACTACATATCATTTTCGAGAGAAACTTGAGGGAGTTGTCACAGCACCCCCCCCCTCTGAAAATGGTCAATGATTCAAATAATTGATACAAGGTCGAAGACCATTCCCTCTTTTACACATATAGTATTTATCCGACAATGATCCAAATCGGGATCCAAATAATTTGAATTTTCATCAAACTTATTATACTGTTTAGTAATTATCACCATCTTTTCATATTTGGGTACCGCTTCTATAGCCTATATTTGAACACTAGGTTTTCCTTCTTGAGTCCCACTCGTGTATAGTGTTGACCTATTTTCAACTTGGGATTTGACAAAAGTGGTCAATTTTCGATTCTCCATTAGAGTTTGGATTTATTATTTAAAACAATACAATCATTGGTTACATGCCCCCACATCAGTATGATACTTACAGAACCTAGTGTTCTAATATTCCCTAGGAGTTTGGATAAGTAGTGGTCTTCGAAATTGAACAAACTTTTTTGTTTTATCGCAAATAATTGCGATATTTTCAGTTAACTCTATGAAATAATCAACCCGAACCCAATGATTTCCTCTGGGTCTAGATTGTTGCCCTTGAGGATGTTGGTTAGTCCTAGAGCGATGTATGTTTTGTCTAGATTCCTTCGGACGATAATTTGATATAGTTTGTTGTTGTTGAGATGATGAGGAGATGCTCCTAAACTGATTATGTAGCTTCAATCTTTTTGTTTCTTCCATTGTAATTTGATTCCTAACTTGGGATAACAAACCTCCTCATGTCAAAGCTTTTTCCGGGTAATAATGTTAGCTAACTACCCTGGTAAAATCCATTGTCTACAATTAATTATGGCTACTTGTCTGAAACAGTCTAGCAAACCATCTTTAGTTGCAACAAAATACTTGTTATATTTATTTAAGGTCTCATCAGTGAACTATTAGCATTGGATTATTGTATTTTCATTTCTATAAGTTCTTTCTTTCCCACAAATTATCTTCGAAAAGCCATCCAAAACATGTCAAAGTTTTTTATTCACCCCGATGGAAGACGATTATACCACTTTAAGGCATTGTTCTTAAGGGTTAGAGAAAAAACCATGCACAACAACTTATCATCATCGTCAAAATTCATCATGAAACTGCTCAAGGTTGATTATATGGATTTTTGCTTCCTTCAAAAATTCCATCTTGGATATGTCAAAACGTCTAGGTAAATGACCAAACAGAATTTTGGAAGACAAAGAGGAGTGCCTCCAATCATGCCATTGGCTAAACTGGTGATATTCTTTGGAGGTAGCAAAAATACCTGGTTCAGATTGAATGAAATATTGATCACTCACCAGATGGTTTATATTGTGTAGTACTAGTCTGTAATATTAATTAAAATATAAAAAATCACATTTCTAGGATAATATGTCCAAAATTACTTTAGTATATAAATTATAAGAATTTTACATGTGGGGAAACATGTCTGCCACTAGTGTTGTCCCTTCTTTCAAAATAGTGGACCATATTATCTTGCTTACACGCATAGACTAAAAATAGTAACAATGTAAAATTTAAAGATTGCACACTACCAATAGAATAGACCACACTAATAACACTTTGGTATTGTAATATAGTTAAGAAAATACTTACATCAGATGTTGATGTACCTTGACTTCCTACTTCATCTCTTCTAACCTGTTATAAAAGAGAGACAACATAAAAAATAACAAAAATACTTACTATTATTATAGAACATAAAAGTGTACTCAAAGGAAAACTAAACAACAAAAACACTTATTGGTATTAGGGTAAGGCTTCGAGGTTCACCAACAGGTGCATAAGGGTTATTGGTTGTAGATGTGCCTCCAACCTGTTACATAAAAGCAACAATACCAAAAACAACAAAGACACTTACTAGAGGCTCACACAAGTATTATAAATCATAAGAGTTTATAATAGAGCATTAAAGTATATTATAGAGCATTCGAAAGCAATAAAAGTCAGTCTAGGTTCACTAACATATATTAGAGAGCATTAAAGTGTATTAAAGAGCATTAAAGTGTATTATGGAGCATTAGACAGAAATAACAGTTATTGGAGGTTCATTGACAGATTTTCGAGAACATTAAAGTGTATTTGCGTCAAAGTGTATTATAAAGCATTAGAGAGTAATAAGAGTTACTAGAGTTTTACTAACAGCTTTTGAGAGCATTAGAGTGTATTAGACAGCACTAAAGTGTATTAGAGAGTATTAGAGAGCAATAACAGCTACTTGAGGTTCACTAACATGTATTAGAGAGCAATAACATTTATTAGAGAGTATTTAAGAGCAAAAGCACTTCACTAGATGATCATTAGTAGGTATGTAAAGGTTACTGGTCGTGGATGTGCCTTCTGATAGGATCAGAGCTTTTTGGAAGCACAATCCTGTGAAAACCAGAGGGGCAGTTCGGCTATATCTAATAAAACGCAACTAAAAATAATCTGAACAGATGATGAATGACTCAGCAATGTGCTAACACTGAACCGGATCTATGATCCAATCCATAAGGCTCATGGGTCAAAGAAATAGTATAAATACCCCAACCAACTTCATTTAATAGGTTGGACTTTTTCCAGAAAACATTAAATATAAGCATACACCTCCTTTATCTCACTACTCACTACCCAGTAAATAAGATTAAATTCACAAACTTCCCAAAGTACCCTTTCATCACAAAATATCCTCACCAAATTGGCGACCACAGTGAGAGGTGACGATGCCTGAATTACAAATTCAAAATTGTGTTTAGTCGCACCCAAAATTGGAGGCAATCACCTTTTTCCTCAAATATACTTTCCGGATATCTTCCTAAAAGATTTTATAGTTACAAGATGGAAAAATATGATGGAATCAAATATCAGTACAACCATCTTGAGCAATTTAAAAACTTCATGATGAGCTTTGATTATGATGACAAGTTGCTGTGCAGGGCTTTCTCTCAAACGTTTAAGGGAAGTACCTTGAAATGGTATAATAGTCTCCCTCAAGGATCTATAAAAAAATTGATATTTTTTGGGTTGCTTTCCGAAGGCAATTTATTGGAAGTAAGGAGCTAAAGGGTAACGGTGATACAATTATGCATTGTGCTCATGAGCCAAATGAGTCATTAAAAGAATACGTTAGCAGGTTTGTAAATACGAAGAATTGGCTGGCTGATTGCTTTGAACAAGTTGCAATTGCCTCACTAAGGCAGGGTTTGAGTCCGCGTAACTTGGCTGATTCTGTGACCCGAAAGAAATCTATGACCTTTGGAGGGTTGTTAAATCAAGTCGAGAAACAAATTAATGTTGAAGAGAGTAAGAAATCTAGATTAACTCTCCAGATCAAATCCACAACTACAGCATTAACACCTCAAACAACTACACAGTCCGGTTACGGATCAAAGAAAACTGGGCAGGGATCTCATCAGCTCAGGCATAATTAATCCAACCAGAACCAGCAAGTTAGAAGTAAAATATGACCTTAGGTTTAACCTGAATGGTTTGCTGAGTTGGGAGAAAGTTTGGCTACAATATATGACATAACTAAAAATGACTTGGACTTTAGAATACTGGCCACGTTACAATATCCTAGAGAAACCCGGAGTGCATGTTTCTGTAAATATCATAATGATGTTCGGCATGATACCAATGATTACATAGCATTAAAACAAGAGGTGAAAAATCTCATCGAAAGGGGTAAGTTGGCGGTCTATGATAAAAGACAAAGGGGCAGCAGGAGAAATAATGCACCAAACAGTGTCAATACTCATTAAACGACTCCTTCGGTAGCTCTTGGAACGTCTAGAAATGAGGATACTATGTGATGATTATTGAAAAAAAATTTATATGGATTCTGAGTGCCTTGATCTGGATCCAAGTTAGAATCATGTAGGGGTGATAGTGGACAAGAATCCAGTTGCTTCCGATCTGGTTAAATATTTTGAGTCCTTAATCATATTTGGAGGAGATACTATGACTGCACCTTCAAGTTGTTCGAGAAAAAGGCATGTCAATAGCTTGACTACTCAATTAGATGGGATAATGTCCACACATCTATACCAAACTCCAGTTCATTTCATAGTTTTTGATGAGGATGACCTAAGGGATATTGCTAGACCTCATGAAGACGCCGTGGTGATAGGGGCGTCAATAGAAGGAAATGATGTACGCCGAATCCTGATTGATACGGGAAATTCGGCAAATATATTATTTTTCAATACATATAAATAAATGAAGAATCCTTCAGTTATTCAATGTTCGAACAGAACTATTGTGGGATTCAGTGGGAGTTCAGCAGATGTAATCGGAGAATTTGAGGAGGAGGTATTGTTGGGCAGAGGGTCTTTCAAGAAAATAATAAAATTGTTGTTTGTTGTGTTTGACTGCCCAACCTCTTATAATGCTATATTTGGGAGATCTTGGCTCTCCAAAATGCATATTGTAGCTTCTACTTTCCATCAGTGCTTAAAATATGACGTGGGGACACAAGTGGGTGTTGTCTGAAGCAGTCAGAAGGTAGCCAGAGAATGCTATGTAACAGCTCTTTCCTTGAAGTCTTTGGAGGCGGCCAAAGTTAACAAAGAATAGAAGCTATTGGAGCCTTCCCCGATGAGAATGAAATTGATGATCCAAAGGAGGCTTCTACTGTTATAATACCTATAGAAGAAGTTGAAATCCATTCCCTGGACAAGGGAAAAAATGTTAAAATTGGTACTAAGTTTCCACCACATTTGAAACAAAGGCTATTGGCTTTCCTATCGGATAATTTACATGTATTTGCAGGGTGCAATGATGTTGTAACCGAAGTGTCTGCTGAAGTAATTTGTCATAAGTTTTCAGTATGAACTGATGTTAGACCGGTTGTGCAAAGAAGAAGGTATTTTTTCCAAAGAAAAAACAGATATAATTGTGCAAGAAGTTGATCAGCTGACCAAAATGGGCCACATTAAAGAATCCCAGTACCCATTATGGACTGTTAACCCTGTTTTGGTTAAGAAAAAGAATGGCAAGTGGCGCATGTGTATTGACTTCACTGATCTTAACAGTGCATGTCCCAAAGACCCTTATCATGTTCCTCGGATAGATCAATTAGTGGACTCTACCTCTGGGAACAAACTATTGTCCTTCATGGATTCATTTTCAGGGTACAATCAAATACAAGTAGATCTGAATGATCAAAACCACACAACTTTTATTACAGACAGAGGACAAAGTGATGCAATTTGGATTGAAAAATGGTGGGGCCACTTATCAAAGGTTAGTAAATAAAGCCTTTGCTAATCAAATTGATAGGAATATAGAGGTATATATAGATGACATGATGGTAAAAATTCTCGAGGAAGATGCGCAGATATCCAATCTTCAAGAAATGTTTTCTAATTTAGATGCCATTAATTTAACATTAAACCACGAGAATGTGTTTTTGGTGTCCGATCTAGAATGTTCTTGGGTTATGTCATAAGAGAAAAAAAAAGATTCAGCGTGATCCAGTTCAACTAAATTCTCTATTAGATATGGACCCTCCTTGGAACACTAAAGAAGTTAAAAGATTAATCGGACGCTTGGCTGCGCTAAATGAGTTTATTTCAAGATCATCTGATAAGTGTGCTCAATTTTTTTAAGTATTAAGAAATGCTAACGACTTTAATTGGTCTCCACAATGTGAATACACTTTCCTTAAAATCAAGAAACATATGTCTTCGCCTAAGACGTTGTTCAAACCTATTCAAGGGGAGAAACTTTATATATACTTAGCTGTATTGGAATATGCAGTAGGTGTTGTACTAGTAAGAGAAGTGGATAATCACCCCCGTCCGGTTTATTATGTTAGCAAAAGCCTGTTAGATGCTAAAAAAATATAGTTAAAGTTAGAAAAGTTGGCCTTAGCATTGGTGATAGCAGCCGGAAAAATGGGACGATATTTCCAAGAACATTCAATTGTTTTCCGAACATCTTTTCCTTTGAAGAATGTTCTCCAGAATGATGATATATCAAGCAGGATGAGCAAGTGGTCCGTTGAGCTGGGTGATTATTATATTGATTTTGCGCCCCGAACTGCAGTCAAGGCTCAATCAGTGGCTGATTTCTTAGTAGAATTTCATGCTGATAGGCCCCCTAGGCAAATGCAAGAAAACCAGTTTGAGAAAGAATGGGTAGTCCGAACTGATGGTGGGTCCAGTACCATGGGATGTGAGGGCCGTAACTTGTTTAACTTCTCCCTATGGTGATACTATGTATCAAGCTATATGTTTTACTTTCAGGGCCTCCAACAATGAATCTGAATATGAAGCAGCCATAGCCGGTCTCAGACTAGCCCTTATATGTGGGGCAAAAAGAGTATGATTGATGAGTGACTCCCAACTACTTATTCATCATGCAAAAGGGTTGTCAAAAGCAAAAAAGGATCAGTTGATAAAGTACCTGCTGGTGTTAAGAGAAATTGCTGCAAGCTTTAAAGATATTCAATACAAACATGTCCCTAGATCGGAGAATATTATGGTTGACTCTCTAGCGACCATAGCCTATACTGAATCCTACCCATGGATTCTGAAGCTAGAGTGTCCATCAATAATTTCAAGACAAGAAAAGGATAAAGAAGATGAAAAAAATATGAGTATATTTGTCATTCAACCCAAATACTGGAGGTATGATATCTTTCAATTTAGTTCCGATAGGATTTTACCTCAGGGTAAATCCTTGGCTATGAAAATCAATTATAAGGCTCATGGTTTCTTGGTATTAAGAGAAGTTCTTTATAAGAAATCCTTTAGTAAACCCTCTTGTGTTGCTTATGATTTGAAGAATCTCAAAATGTTCTCTCTCAACTACACGATGGAGAAGGTTCCGCACATTGTGGCTATAAGGCTTTAACCAGAAGAGTCTTGTTAGCAGGGTACTACTGGCAAACAATAATGGCAGATGTCAAAGAGATGGTCAAGAGGTGTGATTCTTGCCAGAGATGTGGAAATGAAATCCATATGCCAGCAGTTCCTATCGAGTCCATATATGAACCCATACATGTTGATAGATGTGGTTTGGATTTGGTTGGACCTCTCCCCATGGAATCCAGAGGATATCAAACAATAATAGTGGCAATTGACTATTTATCTAAGTGGATAGAAGCGGTACCCTTAGTTGGAACCACTTCTAAGGCGATTATAAAATTCATTATGTCCAACATATGTTGCAGATTTGGAATTCCCCATAAAAAATTACTACAAATAATGGACCACAATTTGATAATAAAGACATGGAAATGTTTTGCACTTCTAGAGGCATTCAACATTTTTTTTCTTCTCCTTTCCACCCTCTGGATAATGGGAAAGTTGAAGTTGCTAATCTAACGATCTTGTCGGGATTAAAGAAGAATATGGAGGGTGTTGCAGGAAAATGGACAAGTTATTCGCAAGAGGTATTATGGGCTTACTGAACTACTCCCCGGACTGCTACACAAGAATCCCATTTCGCCCTCGTTTTTGGAATAGATGCGATCACACCTATATAGGCTAATCTACCATATTTTAGGATCCAAAACTATTCCGAACTGGCCAATGGTATGATAGTAGGAATCAGTTGGATTTGATTGAAGAGAAAAGAGTCCAAACATATTTAAGAACAGTACACTATCGGGGTTTAATGAGAAGCAAATTTGGATCCAAAGTTAAAAGGAAAGATTTTCAATTAGGAGACAAAGTCTTAAGAAAGGTCTTTTTTCACACTAAAGAAAAGAAGTTTGGAAAGTTGGCTCCGAACTGGGAGGGTCCCTATGTGGTATGTGAAAAAGTCAAGCCAGGTACATATAAACTTCAAGACAAAAATAGCAGAGTATTGAAGCACCCATGGAACATTGAACATCTCAGGTTATATTTAGAATAGAACTCTCTTGTAAATATTTACCTTCTCATATCCCAGTGTAAATATAAAGGGCGCATACTCTTTCCTACCCTGGTGGGGCGGGGAGGTTTTAATAAGGTGTCCGGGTTTTTAATACTATCTTATGCCTTCTTCAAAACTTCTTGTGAGTATTATGAGGAGATCAGATAAATTAAATACTTATTAAACACCCCGACTCTCAAATGAAATATCTTTGAGTTGACTGGATTTAATAAACATTTGATCACATTTATTAAACACTCATGACTGAGGTCATTTAACATTTATTAAACATTTATTAAACGAGTCGGAAATATATAAAACCACTTAAAACATTGGTTATAAGAAGACAATGGAGTTCGTACAAAAGAAATATTTGATATTTAACTTAGTCGGAATAAGTCCGACCCATAATCCCAAAAAATTCCTTGGCCATCCAAAAACTTTGGTTAAAAAAACAAGAATTCAAAAACATAAGAAAATTCCTTGGTCGTCCAAGGACTTTAATTATGATTACACAAAATAACATTATAACCTTAGCGTTTTTTCTCTTCGATTTCTTCATCACCTTCACCTTTCATAGGACTCTTGAGTTTAGCGCTTGAACTTTCACCAGTTCTTTCATCAGAATCTTCTCCACCCGAATAACGATGCTTATCACCATCCACCATGGCGTGGAAAGGAATCTCCTCGTATGGTACATATTTCCACAAAGGACCAAGGGTGTTATTTGGAAATATTTCATGGAATAACAAAACCATGTCCGATTTGACCCCTTCGTCTCTTTTTTCCACAGATGCCACCACCCCAGCGACATATTTCTCTATGGCAGCAACTATCTCTTGAGCCTTGTTATCATTTATCTTCCTCTTTTCCGGAGAGAGCTTAATCTAGCTTTTCTTTCTCTTCGGTTAAAGTGGTAATTGTATTGGTGCTTGTGATATGTTGCTCATTCAAGGCTTTGATTTCGATGGAAGAATAGGTTTCTAAGGTGGATTATTTAGTTTGAATCTCTTTTTCAGTGCTCTTGGACTAACGAAGTTGGGTTACCAAATCCTCTTTCTCTTTGTTAAAAGCCTCAATCTTGTTTAACGTAGTGGTGAGATCGACATTCAAATTCGGATTTGAGGTGGTGAAAGTGTCAATACTTGCAGTTTGTTCCCTGACCTGCCTCTCCAAGTCCATTATTGGCCTAATAAATCCCAAAAGTGCATGGCCCAATGTGTCTTGTTCGGCTGAAATATCAAAATATTCGTTATTATAAATAACAACGTTGGGAATACTGGACTGAGGGAAGGATCTGAAGTTATCCATATCCATGTCACTAAAGTTAAAATTTCGAAACTCATCAAGATTAACATCCCCTTTGATAGATGGTTGATTAATCGTGGAAAGCCTTGGTGAATGAGGATCAGCAGATGCCTCTACTTGTGGAGGGGCATCTTGTAGTAGTGGAGGGGCATCTTGTAGCATCCGGAGAACAACCTCTGATCCGCTTCCATAGCCTCCCTAACTGTTGCAGCCACAACCTCCAATAAATAGAATTTATCCCTTTGGGATTCTCCGAACTAGCCGCTTCAGGTCATTCACCACCTTGTAATCATTCCCCAAGTTTTAGTGATAGAAGGGGATTAGGTGGTTCCTACATAAACCAGTAACAGCATCAAATTTCTCCATAGGTAATGGAATTTTAGATAGCCGAGAAGCAATGATACTGGCTAAGAGGGTCTACCATGCATTTAGACTCAATTAAAAGTACTGAACTATTTATGGGTCCAAGGGGAACGAAGTCCCTAGTTTAGTACTTCTATATATACCACCAGTTCATTGACTTTTCAATCTAGAGGAGTCTCCAGAGGGACTGGAATCCTAACTTTGATTGATTCAAGAAATCCCCACCTTACCTGTATCCGGTCTAGTTCAGCAGTCTGTGTGTACACATAATTGATTTTTTGAAGGGAAAGCAAATATTTCGCGTTCACCTTAAAAAACTGTAGCCTAACTCTCCCTTCTAAACACTCCGGGAGTATTTCAGTGTTAGGCATCCATGCCTTTCCTCTTTTGAACCGGACTGGTGTGGGATTCTCAGTTTGTTTGGACGTTTCCAATGGAGTATCCTTCCCACTGTCATCCATGGCTTCCTCCATAATAGTTGATTGTTGATCCATTGGTTTAGCCTGAGTGACCTCTTTTTTTATTTGTGTGGCCTCATCAAGAATGGACGTGTTGTCCGGATTAATTGAGGATTGAGCAGTAGGTTTTAAGGCATCCGAACTAACATTTTTTTATGAGGAGGGATTGCTTTTAGATTTAGAAAGTCGAGTAACTCTTCGAGGCATGATTTATTATGTGTTTGATCCCATGGCTACGGAAGATGATGGTTTACTAACACTGGTAACAGTTTTTCTCTTAGGGGAAGAATTCAAAGATACTTGAATTGAGGGTTTAGATTCTAGGGTAGACAATGTAGGAATGAAAGAGAGTTTTCACGATACGGATGTTCGAGAGGATGATGTGATATTATCAGGTTTCAGAACTATTGGGCTGACGGCTCCACCAGAAGAAACGGGAAGTCCAGCTGCAATTATTTCCTTGTTTCTTGCCTCTTTTTTTGCTCTCTCTAAGTCTGATAGATTCAACCAACCTTCTTTAGTCAAAGCTGTTCTAGCAGTGAACATATAATCTCTCAAAGACAAAGGGAAATCAAAATCTCAAGCTTTCTCTCTCTAGAAAATATTTCTGGTTATGAAAGACTAAAGAGTAAAACAATTTTAAATAGAGTTAAAACCACTTGAGTGTTTCTTATGGGGAAGATGAAGCGGTTCGAACAATGATTAGGGGCTATTAAACCTACCCTAATCACTTTTTGAAAATAAGTACAACTCCCAAAAAAGAAAGACGACTAAGAGGTTCAATCTAAATATGACACGTGTCAACTTTCAGTTTTTTTACCGTTATTTGTTCATTTACAAAAACAAAACCCTTCGGATCTGATCCATGTTTAAGTCAATAAATAAGTTAGCTCTTCCAAAACATTCTTTGAAAGACCTAAATGGGTTACTGATAGGATCAGAACTTTTTGGAAGCGCAATCCTGTGAAAACTGGAGGGGCAGTTTGGGTATATCTGATAAAACAAAACTAAAAATAATCCAAGCAGACGATACATGACTCAGCTCTGTGCTAACACTGAACCGGATCCAGGATCCGATCCATAAGGCCCATGTGTCAAATAAATAGTATAAATACCGCAACCAACTTCATTTAATAGGTAGGACTTTATCCAGAAAACATTATATACAAGCATACACCTCCTTTATCTCACTACTTACTACCCAAAAAATAAGATTAAATTCACAAACTTTCCAAAGTACCCTTTTATCACAAAATATCCTCACTACCTTCAGTCTGAGGTTGACTGCTTGTTTGGCATATATAGTTGTATTTTCGTTTATTATCTCCAACTCTTCCACACTTCCCACATCTAGGGGTGTTAAACTTCATTGAAAACCTTGTGAATCCTGAGTTGATGATTGTAAATGTGGTTAAACTCTCTCTGATGGACCCTTCCTCCTAGAAGTGTATCTCCTTCCCTAACTATCTTAACTGGTAGAACAGTCACACGATTGAGAGGGTTAAAAGTACGTTGTTGTTTTTTTCCGGAGGGAACCCGCAGCCGCTACTCATAGTGCAATGAGTGCGCACTGGATAAACCCTCAGTCTGACGCGATAGCCTGCAAACCAACGCCAGAAGGTAAACCACACAAAGTGACAGGCTCAGCCGAGAAAACGTATGTAGAGGGACTCGAACTCATGACCTTTTGGTCATAAGAATGTCATACTCAACCAACTCGGCTACCCCCTTGGGGGCGTTAAAAGTACGTTGTAGGTATTCATTAATGGGGTTAATGAGATTAGAATGTATATTATTTTGTATTGATACAAAAAAATCATTTAAAGATGTAATTAATTAATTTTTTATTTTGTACCAAATACATGCAACAATCTGGCAACATAGAAGCCATAACAGCTGACATTTATGACAAACACATCCCCACGTTTCCACGTTAACCAAAAAATGGTACTGAATTTATTCTCCGTAGCCTGAAAATTTAGTCCTCCAGGAGGAAGTACATGACAGTCAAATACCTTCTTGTAATACTCGGTCGGTTTCTTTTGAATAGCGGGACAGATTGGTTGATCATACTTAGCTAGTAGACGTTGTACTTTACAATCATTTGAACTGTCTGCTCTCATATCTCTTCCAACCATCTGATCACATATTTTTCTCTATAGTCTAATATTACTGAAATGTTTCAACCAAATTACTTGTTTGCATGAAATACTTATTTTTTACATTGTAGTAGGCCATACTTCACAGTGAGGCAAGTATTTGTTGTAGCCATTCATAATATCATAGGTTGCATTTATTCATCTCATTCATGTGGTAGTCAAATTTTGGATCAAAGGAAGACCAAGCGCAGGCCCAAGATATACTATATTCCTCTTTATCGGGGAATGTCTTTTTTATATTCGCGTAGAGATGTTGGACAGAAAAGAAATGTTTAGAGTTAGGGAACAACTCATTTTTACTTGTCATAAATCCATGTAACACTTCCTTGATTTTGGATGTTAACATCATGTCCTAGACACTTTAGAAACCATTGCCAACTCAACTTATTCTCAGTCTTTACAATAGCCCAAACAAGGGATACATATGGTCGTTTACGTCGACAATAACAGCAACTAGTAATTATCCTCCAAATGACCATTTTAAAAAAGCAACCATCTAGCCCAGGAACCAACATATAACTATTAGCAAACCCGTTTTTCAAACCATCAAGACAAATGTAAATTCTTTCGAACACGGATTCGTTATATTTGATAAAAATGTAGATCTTGGATTGATCCTTATAAGTTCATAGCCGTATTGGCGTAGCTTGCAGAACTGAATCGTATCATCTTCAAGAATCATATTAAGAGCTATTTACATCTCATGATAAGCCTTGTATCTAGTGATCTTTACCAAATGCATGTTGCTTAAATCCGTCATAGGCTCTTGACCGAAGTCTGGATCATCTTGCAACATGCGTAAGTAGTGTTTAGTAATCCAATGACTAATAACATATATGTTTTGGTTACTAGGAACACTTGTTTAATTATCATAAAAGGTCTTAATCCTCTATATAGAGGCGTTACCTTGATAATAAGCCCGGATAAACTAATTGTAGTTTTATGCACTACATTTAAATTTGCATCGCTTCTTATCAATTTTGTGGGTTTTTACACTCTGTCGTTGTTTGATACTATACTGCTTCATGTTTTCTTTAATTAAGCAACATGAATTTGGTAAAGATCACTATCCAAATCTATACTTTCATTTGAACAGATGCCATCAGTGTCACTTAAAGTTATGATAATTATGTTGGACTGTATGTGCTATCTATACTATCACTCTAATCATTAATAAGATTTGATGGTCGTTCTTGAACTTCATCAAACTATGATATGTCCAAATCAGAAAATAGAAAAAGTGTGAGTCCTTTAAGAATATTACCTGCCTTTTCAGCATCTGTTGCATCAATATTAGCATTGCATGGCTTTATACCTGCATCTACACCAGCCTTCATACTAACATTTACACCTTGAACAACCTCATCTTTTATATCTTGAACACCCTTCTGTACATCATCCTTTACATCAACCTATATATTATGAACACCCTCATCTACATTATGAAGACCCTCCTCATCTATAGCTACCCCAACATACCCATCAACCTCTATATGATGAACACCATCCTCTACATCAACCTTTACATTATGAATATCCTCCTCATTTACAACTAATCCAACATACCCACGTGTTTATATATTTACACATACTCTAACAGATGCACCCTCTTCATTTGCGTAAATACCAACTGATGCATCAACATTTGCATCAACAGACCCACATTATACATCAACATCAGAACACCCAACTTCAGACCCCTTCTCATTACATCCAAATTCAAAACCCATGTCTCTAACTATAATGATACTAGTTCCTTTAATATCCATAGTAGGGATTGTAAATGGGTTTGTTTTCTTTTTGGTATAAGATATCATTTCTAATAAAAGAGTCATATTTGAGTAATACTAACCGACCTATTATCACCTAATCTCTTAGTAGTCCACGTATTTCATAAAGTTCAAGAAGAATTGTCAACTAGAATAAAAACTCATAAAAAATCATCAATAGCCATAAAAAATCAACAGTAAGAAGAATTGAAAACCATAAAAAAACCAGTAATAACCATAAACCAACAATATCTTATTTAAACCCTAACAACACTTAGTCATTAATCGAAAACCTTAAAAAATCATCAACCACAGAAGCAATTATCTTGCTAAGAAACTTACGTCATTACTCGAATTATAAACGATTTGCAGAAAGTGGGGAGAGAAAATTAGAAAAAATATTAAGGTTCGAATAAAGAATGATTTAGGGAAAATAGAGATAGAAAATCAAAGATCATGAAGATTAAGGTTCGAATAAAAAATGATTTATGGTTCAAATTCAATGTGATTTTGGGTGATTCAATGTCATTTTTTACTTTCAGTGTGATTTGAATCGAGAGGGAATATCAGAAATGTGAAGATTAGGGTTTCATTTAGAATGGAAAACTTGATATTAGATGGGTCGATCCAATTCTAATAGTTATTTGAGTTAAAAGTAAAAAACATAAGATAAATAGTAAAAAATTTAAGTTAAATAGTAAAATTGGTAAAAATAATAAAAGTAAATGGTAAAAAAAATTAGAAGCGGTGTATTTTAGTCTGAAATATAAAATGATCAAAGTTGCAATAAAAATGGTATTGTTTGGGTAACATGTGCCATGATCTGATTAATTTCACACGCGAGTGATCACAGATGCAAAACGAGGCCAATAAAGTGGTCGTTTTGATGCAAATGTGAACACTAGTGGCTATTTTGTTCACTTAGTGGTTATTTTGATACATGTGACCAATTATGATGACTAATCATGGTAGTTAGCCGTCAAAGTTAGGTCTCCAAGTGAAAGTCTATGCATTTTTGTGCCTCGTTTCTTCTTTGATTTTGTGTTTAATGTACACGATTTTTGTTTATCTATTTTCTGAGCCCCTGCTGTAAATATACATTTTGATGGCAAGATGGAAGCATATACTTGTTGGAAGTACACCATGTTGATATCGTATTATAGATCTTTTAACAATCGACATGCGTGGATTTGATTTCATATCATTTGTAAAACTAAATTAATTTAGTTTAAAATGTTAGGGTAAATTTTTAAAAATTAAAGTCTTAAATTCATTGATGTTTAACGAAATTTTCAAATTAATTCCAAAAGTTAGTGGTTAAAAAAGGATTTAACAAAAATCTTATAGAAATAGTTGAACTCTAAAAAAAATATAGAATTGCTAACAAAATGCAAAATTATTCAATGAAATAGTATTAAAAACAAAATTAGTATATGAAGTTATTTTTTTAACATTTTTACCCTTGAAATAAAAACCTCGTATATATAATTATTCCGTGAAGTTATCATTATTTTTCTAATTTTTTTTTTCTTTTTCTCCTTTCACTTTACTTTCTCTCTTTAAACATATTTTTTTCACCTAAAATTAAAAGGATTAAAACTAAAACTAAATACATTTACACTAATACTTTTAATTAAAATTTTCCTCCTTATCTTGAAAGACACTTAATCATATATCTTAAACCCTTAATAACTTATTTGCAAAAAAAACATATTTATATCTTAGTTATTAAAAAAGTTTCTCAAATCACAATAAGTGGTTTTGTTTTATTATATATTAATAATTATTTTTAGTTAGCATTTGTTTTAAATAAGTGATAATGTACTAAAAAAATTAAAAAATAGATAAAATTAAAAGATAAATGTTAAAAAAATGAACGTGAGTCTATTAGTGCCTTGATCGCTATGCCTGCCGGGATATGGTGTTAACGTCATTGTGTCCGCAATGACATAGCGCCCACGTTATTATGTTCGTCATTTTTCTAGCAGAAAATGATATTTTTTCCGTCCAGACAATGACGACGAACACCACCTAGACAACATCGTCTCGTGAAATTGAACGTTTTTATAAACTTATTTTTTCGAAAAAAAACAAAAAAAACAAAAAGGTGTAGAGTTTTTTATGTCCATGTTGGTTTGTAGAAAACAATACCATGATATTTTAATTTTATAGAATTAGAAAACAATAGTTTTGATTAGTTTAGGTTTAGTTTTTATGATTATTTTGAATTTTAAGAAGTCATAGGTTAGATTAGGTTAAATAATTTATTTTCAAACTTCATACAATAAATACACACTATAAAACATAATTAAATAAACTTTAAAAAGAAACTTTCTATAAAGAACCTATATTTTAAAATAGAATTGAGTTTGATTTGGTTTCTGGATGGAGATTCCAGTCTCTAAGAATTGGTTACAACTGATCTTGGATTATCAAGATCCCTTTGAAAATTCTTCATCATTTTTATTGTAGTTCATCCTTGATCTTCGTGTGTTAATGGAAGGTCATTCTAATTACTCTTCTCTTTGAAGATCTGCTGATCTTGATACCTATTTTCCTCCCCTGCGCCAACAAATAAAAATTCCAAACATTAGAGACAGTCCTACTTATGAATCACCCAACAGCAGAGAATCAACCGTACCAAGGAAGTCTTATGCTGGGATGTTCTCATCAATATCAGACAAAGGAATTCATGAGAAGGTTGATTATGGCATTGAAAATAGATGCCCTAGTGTGAATTTTTCTGCTACAGATAAAGAAATCCTTAAGTCTTGTTCAAAACGCACTCTAGTGGGAAAGTTTTCTACTTTGAAGTTATAACTTTAAAAGTGATTTTAGTATCACCAATGTGGATGCTAGACATTTGTTTATAGAGTTAGGGTTATTGGAGGATCTCAAAAAGCTATGACACATAAATGTCTGGCCAATTGGGAATAAGATAATGCGTCTACTTAAATGGTGCCCTTTTTTCAATGTGAACTATGAAAATCTGGTCACACTTGTTTACATCAAGCTCCCTAACTTGCCGGAGTATATGTATAATGAGAAAACTATTCTTAGTATTGCCAAAGGCCTTGGGTCTCCTTTAAATGTCTGGGTTCCTCCTAAGAACCGAGCTAGGCTAAACTACTGTAGAATCTGGGTGGAAATTAATGTTTCAAAACTTATGCCTAAAAAGCTATGAGTTTCTTTTGGAAATGAGGGGTTCTGGCAAGACCTGTTCTATGAAGTCTATCCTGAGTATTGTAATTCTTGTTATCATTTGGGGCATTCAGATAAAAAATGCAATAAATTGAATCTTACCAAGGTAACTCCATTTGGGGCTTCTGACGATGTTATGACCACAAATGCTACTACTAATTTTGGATCTCCTTTTAAGCCTGGGTCTTCAGAAGATATTCAGCCTACTAAAGCTGCTACTACGCTTGGTTTTTCTAGTATTCCTCAAACTTCTAGTGATCCCTACCTGCAATCTGACACAATTCAAATAAATGAGTCTACTCCAATTACTACTACTCTGATTACCTTTATAATAATTCAGAAGCTTCCTGATAACTCTACCACTCAGTTGGATATTCCTACAGTTGTAACTCCTATTGAAAAGTTGAGTAATGTACCTGAAGGGGTTGGTGATCATGAAGTGATCGAAGCCCTTCATATGCTAGATCTGGATATTTTTAATCAGAACAGTCCATCTTCAAATATGTCTCTTGCAAATTCCCTATCACCTTCAAAACACAATACTGGGAGCCTTCCTTGTTCTCCTGTATCAATTCAAAAAACCACTGTAAGTGAAGAAAGAATACCTGAGACGAAGACAAACAAGAAAATTAAGCCAGCCAATAAGATTAGAACTTCCAAACGTGTGCAGTTTAAAGGTACTGCTAAAGCCCCAATCTTTAAATGAAAATCAAAGTATTGAGTTGGAATCTTCGAGGTTTGAGAAATAAAGACACAATGGCCAGATTAAAAGCTCTTAAAAGCTCTGAGAAGCTTGATTTCTTGGCTATTCAAGAGTCATTAATCAGTAGCTCTCATATTTCTTCTGTCTCCAAGAAGTTGGGTTTTCAAGAATTTTGCGGTAATATTTCTAATAAAGTCTGGGTTTTTTGGAAAGACTGTTTTTTGGTTGACATTCTTCACAATGAGGATAAATTCTTACACCTCAATGTGAAGCACAAGCTCACTAACAAGAGCTTTAGGGTGTCTATTATCTATGCTAAATGTTCAAGACATGAGAGAGTTCAACTGTGGGATAGTCTTTGGGTCATCAAGGATGGGTCTACTGAATGGATTCTCTTAGGAGATTTCAACACTATTACAAATTCTAATGAGCATCTAAACTTCACCTCTAATTGTCTATCTAGTATTGAAGATTTTAATAACTTCATGTTAGACTGCAATTTAATGGATGCGGGGTTTTCAGGTAACAAATACATTTGGACTAATGGGAGGCAATAAAGGAGGTTGGACCGGGTTATGTATAACAATACTTGGCTCAATGGTTTTGAAACTACAAATGTTATTCATCTTCGTAAGACCTGCTCTGATCATGCACCTCTCAGTGTCACTATCTCTTCTGAGTCTTTCAAGGTTAAGGCTTCTTTTAAGTTCATGAATATGTGGGGTCTTCATGATGATTTCCTAAACAGGGTTACTACTAGTTGGGTTGTTCATTCATATGGTAATCCTATTCTGAAATTCTGTAACAAGCTCATGATGTTAAAGTTTTATCTTAAATTATGGAATAAGGAGGTTTTTGGTACTATATTTGATTTCATCAAAGAAATTGAAGAAGTTATTAGCCTGAAAGAGTCTATTTTTCATTCTACCAATTCTAAAGAAGATAAAGATCTTTTGGATGCTACAAAAACTACTCACCAAATTCTTCTTATCAAAGATGAGATGTTTTGGGAGCAAACAACTCATGCTCAATGGCTTAAAGACAGTGATAGGAACACTGATTTCTATCATAGGCTGGTCAAGAAAAGGCATAAAACTAACAAGATTCACAGTTAAAAACAAGCATAAAACAAGCTGTTTTGGATTGATGACCTACTCTTATTGGGGAGTCTGCTGTTTTTTACTTTAAGGATCTACTAAATGATATTCCCAACCTCCGGTATCCTAATCTTCTTCAGGATTTAATTCCTAATCTAGTTAAAAACTATGAAAATGAAATGCTTATGGCCTGTCCTACCAAAGCTGAAATCTGATGAGTCTGAATTCTGCATGCTCCCCGGACAAGGACAGGTCGGTCCAAGGCCTCCGGACCGGACAGATCACTTCGAACACTATGACCATAGGACTGTTCGAACTATGACAAAAGTACTAAAAAACCTAAACACTTCTTGACTAAGCTACTTGCTCTCCTACTTAGAGCTCGTGGGTCTTTGAACATGACCCGGGTCCATTAAACATGACCCGAAAGCCCATAAGGGCCCAAACATTAGGGTATAAATACCCAACCACCTGCATTAAGTGTGGGTAATGAGAATTAACTGCTACTAGCCAGCTTAATTATCTCTCTACTCTCTACACTAAATACTTAACACCCACATCCTACTGTTAAACACCAACCAAATTACAAGCCTACCCTCAGGCGATAATTATCCCCATCAAATTGGCGACCACAGTGGGAGGAGAAGGTGCCTGAATCAAGCATTCAAAACCAACAAAGAAAGTCTGTCCGAATGAATCCGGACAATCCATAAGTACCACCAGCTCTGCTCGAAGTGGTGGGAGAGAACGATGAGTACACTGTCGAAGAGCGTGATAGGCTAAAGGGTGAAATAGAAGCTTTGAGGGCAGAAAAGGCTAAGATAGACGTGAAAGAAAAGTCCAAAACATCAGTTGCTCATCACACCGATAACCCCAGAGAGCATGAGTCTTCAAAGACTCATGTGAGCACCAACAAGACTCATGCCAGTTCTAAAAAGTCTCACCGGTCAGTGGAGAGTTCTGACTCAAGCTCAGAATCTTCTGATAGGTCTTCGGACGATGAAGGAGTTGAAAAATATTTATCCTCAAGCAGCGATGAGGGTCGAACTAGAAAGAAACAAAAGCAGATAAAAAAGTATTCAAGAAAAAGGGATAGACATGGAAGGATGAAGAAGAATATTGGTAAAGGGTCATCACACAGCCGGAGGCATGTGGACCGGATGCTGATGGATCCCTTCGCTTTCCACGATGAACCAGGTATCTTTGCAACTCCCAATGAGGATATTGTGTTCAGTCGTGGAAGGAATTGGAGGCAATCTCCATTGTCTTCTAAAATTCTGTCCAAAAACCTCCCCAAGAGGTTTGAGAGCACCAAAATAGAGAAGTACGATGGCAGTACTGATCCGGAAAACCATCTGGAGCAATTTAAAAACTTCATGATGAACTTTGACGACGATGATAAACTGCTCTGTAGGGCATTCTCCCAATCATTCACGAGGAGTGCTCTAAAATGGTACAACAGCCTGCCTCAGGGTTGTATTAAAGATTTCGATACTTTTTGGGTAGCCTTTCGAAGGCAGTTTGTAGGGAGTAAAGAGCTAAAGGGAAATGGAGACACAATAATCCATTGTGCCCAGGAACCAAATGAGTCCTTGAAAGAATATATAAGCCGTTTTGTGAACATCAAGAATGGGTTGGCTGATTGCTTCGAACAGGTAGCAATAGCATCCCTAAGACAGGGTTTGAACCCAGGCAATCTAGCTGATTCAGTGACCAGAAAGAAGGCCATGACATGGGGAGGGTTGCTGAATCAGGTTGGCAAACAGATAAATGTTGATGAAACGAAGAAAACCAGGGTGCACAAGCAGGTGAGGTCTACCCCAGTGGCACCAAATCCCAATCAGAATCAGTCCGGGAACAAAGCAAGAGAGACCGGACAGGGCATGGTAGGGCAAAAGTTCAGTCTCAGCCAGCTGCTCCTGCTCAAAGTCAGCAATCCAGAAACAAGAGAGGGCCATGGGTCCAACCGGAGTGGTTCGCAGAGTTAAAAGAAAGTGTGGCCATTATTTTCGATAAAACAAAGGAAGAGGTGCATTACCGGAGACCGGCAACACTGATGTCTCCCAGAGAGCATCGCAATAACTCTTTTTGCCAATATCACAATGATATTGGTCATACCACTGATGACTGCATAGCATTGAAACAAGAAGTTCAAAACTTGATTGAGAGGGGAAAGCTGGGGGCTTACGTCAAAAGAAGAGGAGGCAACAGGCCTGAAAACACTCACCGGGTTGGTCCAAGTAATGCTGCTCCGGAGGGAGCCATGGTTATAATTGAAAGGTTTGACGTGGAATCTGAGTACTTGGATCCTGATCCAACTCGAAATATAGTGGGTGCAATTGAGGAATGTTCTAGGTCGGTCTCCGGGCTCATTAAGTTTTTCGAGTCACTTACAATTTTCGGAGGGGACACTATGACAGCTCCTACTGCTTCTTCGAGGAAGAGGCATGTTCATACTTTAGCCTCCCAGCTAGAAGGAGGCATGACTTCCTATCAGTCACAAAACTCATTCCCCTTCATTGTTTTTGATGAAGATGATTTAAGAGACATTGCTGGCCCTCATGAGGATGCTGTTGTCATAGGAGCATCTATAGGGGGCAATGACATAAGACGAATCATGGTGGATACCGGAAGCTCAGCCAATATCCTTTTCTTAACCACATACAAGAGAATGAAAAATCCAGCTGTAATTCAGAGTTCGGACAGGTCAATCATGGGCTTTACAGGCAGCTCAGCAGATGTGATCGGAGAGTTCGAAGAAGAAGTGTTATTGGGCAAGGGCCCTTTCAAGAAAATGGTCTAATTTCTCTTTATTGTGGTGAATTGTCCCACTTGCTATAATGATATTCTAGGGAGGTCTTGGCTCTCTAGGATGCATGCAGTAGCTTCAACAGTCCACCAGTGCTTGAAATATGTTGTTCAGGGACAGGTTGGAATCGTCCGGAGCAGCCAAAAGATTGCAAGAGAATGTTATGCAACTGCACTGGCTCCTCGAACGCTGGGGGCAGTCCGTATTAATGAACAATAGCAGTTTGAGGGCCTTTCTGGGGGTGAGGGTGAAATTGATGACCCCAGAGAGACCCCTGGAGTATTGATATCGGTTGAAGAGGTAGAAACACACTGTTTGGAAGATGGGAAAAGTGTCAAGATAGGGTCTAAGATGCCACCTGTTTTGAAAGATGAGATGTTAAAGTTTTTGAAGAACCATCAGCACGTTTTTGCTTGGTGCAATGCTGATGTTACTGGGGTTCCATCAGAAGTGATATCACATCACCTATCTGTCCGGAGAGACGTAGCACCAGTGGTTCAAAAAAGAAGAGCTTTTTCCAAATAAAAGGCTGATGTCATTGTGCAAGAGGTTGACAGGCTCACAAAGATTGGGCACATCAAGGAGTCTCAATACCCTTTGTGGACTGCCAATCTGGTCTTGGTGAAAAAGAAGAATGGCAAGTGGCGCATGTGCATTGACTTCACAGATCTCAATAGAGCTTTCCCAAAAGATTTGTATCTGGTCCCCCGGATTGACCAGTTGGTAGACTCCACCTCTAGGAACAAGCTGCTTTCCTTTATGGATGCTTTCTCCGGATACTATCAAATTCAAGTAGATCCAAAGGATCAAGAGCATACCACGTTTGTCACTGACAGAGGTCTTCATTGCTATAAGGTGATGCCATTTGGTTTGAAAAATGCTGGGGCTACTTATCAGAGATTAGTAAACAAGGCATTTGCTTATCAGATTGGAAGAAATATGGAAGTGTACATTGATGATATGATGGTGAAGAGTGTGGATGAGTAATTGCATTTGTCCGATCTCCAAGAAACTTTTGCCAACTTGGTAAAAGTGAATTTGAAATTAAATCCAGAGAAGTGTGTGTTCGGAGTGCAGTCCGGGAATTTTCTAGGCTATATTATAAGTGAGCATGGAATACAACCCGACCCGGACCAGCTCAATGCTCTTTTCCAAATGGAGCCTCCTCGAAACATTAAAGAAGTATAGCGGTTAACGGGGAGATTAGCTGCCTTAAACAGATTTATCTCAAGGTCTTTGGACATGTGTGCTCCTTTCTTTCAAACCTTGAAGGGTGCAAAGGGATTCGATTGGACCTCACAGTGTGATGAGGCTTTCAATGAGATCAAGAAGCACCTGTCCTCCCCCAAAACTTTGTTTAAGCCAGTTGATGGGGCGAAACTCTTCGTATATTTGGCAGTCTCAAGTTGTGTCATCAGTGTTGTGTTGGTAAGAGAGGTCGATGGTCATCCTCATCCAGTGTACTACATTAGAAAAAGCTTGATAGATGCGGAAAGGCGTTACTTGAAACTTGAAAAATTGGCATTAGCCCTGGTGATAGCTGCCAGGAAGATGAGGCCTTATTTCCAGGCTCATCCTATCATCGTCCGGACCTCTTTTCCCCTGAAGAATGTCCTCCAAAAAGCAGACATTTCGAGCAGGATGACTAAGTGGTCAGTAGAGTTGGGGGACTTCGACATAGACTTTGCTCCCCGAACAGCAGTCAAGGCCCAAGCTGTGGCTGATTTTCTGGTTGAATTTCACTCCGACAGGGATTCAGAGCAAACTACTGGCATAAAAGATAAAAAGGTATGGGTCGTCCGAACAGATAGTGGATCTAGCACTATGGGATGTTGTGCAGGAGTATGTTTAACTTCCCCATATGGAGACAAAATGTACCAGGCTATTTGCTTTGCTTTCAGGGCATCTAATAATGAGTCCGAATACGAGGCAGCTATAGCTGGGTTAAAGTTAGCCTACATTTGTGGGGCTAAGAGGGTCAAGCTGCTAAGTGACTCCCAACTGCTTATCCACCATGCCCAAGGCCAATCTGAAGCTAAGAAGGAGCAGCTTGTGAAGTACTTACTCCTCCTCAAAAATGAAGCACTTAAGTTTAAAGGTGTTGTCTATGAGCACATTCCCCGGACAGAAAATGAGCTAGCAGACTCATTGGAAACCATAGCATATACGGAGTCGTATCCATGGATCCATGTGCTCGAAAGCCCCTCCATTCAACTTAGTAAGGGTAAAGAAGAGGAAATTTTTGAAGTACAAGTGAAACAACCTCAAGACTGGAGGTTTCCTCTCTTGTAATATCTCTCCGATGGTGTCGTGCCTCCGGATAAGTCACTAGCCAGAACATTGAAACACAAGGCTCGTGGTTTCATCATATTGAGAGAAGTATTGTACAAAAAGTCTTACAGTAAACCTCCACTACGCTGTTTGGGGGATGAAGAGTCACAAGTGGTCCTCTCCGAATTGCATGATGGTGAGGGATCAGCCCATTGTAGGTTTAGAGCTTTAACAAGAAGAGTTTTACTCTCCGGTTATTATTGGCCATCAATCATGAAAGATGCTAAGGAATTGGTAAGAAGGTGTGACCCATGCATGAGGTACAGCAATGAAATTCATGTACCAGCCATTCCTTTAGAGTCAATTTCTGAGCCTATTCCTTTTGCTCGATGGGGATTGGATTTAGTAGGGCCTCTCCCTGTGGCGTCCGGAGGACGCAAAACTATAATTGTGGCCATAGACTACTTCCCGAAGTGGATAGAAGCAGCCCCTCCAGCAGGAACAACATCAAAAGCTGTTATAAAATTCATTTTATCCAACATCTGTTGCAGATTTGGTGTCCCACAAAAAATAACAACAGACAATGGGCCACAGTTCGACAATAGGGAAATGGAGAGCTTTTGTGCCTCAAGGGGTATACAACATTGTTTCTCTTCACCTTTCCACCCAGAAGAAAATGGGCAAGTTGAAGTGGCTAATAGAACTATACTGTCCGGTTTAAAGAAGAATTTGGAGGGGGCTGCTGGGAAGTGGCCTAGTTATCTACAAGAGGTCTTGTGGGCCAACCGGACAACACCTGGGGCTGCAACACAAGAATCACCCTTTGCCTTGGTCTATAGGATGGATGCAGTAGCTCCCATAGAAGCAACTCTCCCCTCCTTTCGTGTTCACAACTTCTCCGAACATGCTAACGAGGTGGCAATCAGAGGTCAACTTGATTTAATAGAAGAAAGACAGGTTAAAGCTCACCTTAGAGTTGCACACTATCAGGGCTTGATGAGAAGCAGGTTTGCTTCCAAAGTTAAAAGAAGAGATTTCCAACCAGGGGACAAAGTATTGAGGAGAGTCTTCTTACACAATAAAGAAAAGCTGTTCGGAAAGCTGGCCCCAACTTGGGAGGGTCCGTATATGGTTGTTGAAAGAATTAAACCTGGAACATATTGGTTGGAAGACAAAGATGGAAGAGTTTTGACTCATCCTTGGAATATTGAGCATCTCCGGATGTACTTGGAGTAGCATTTGTGTAAATATTTACTTGTTTAACCATCCATGTAAATATTTGGGGGCATACTCTTTCCTCCCTGGTGGCACGGGGAGGTTTTAATGAGGTGTCCGGGCTTTTCCTCCCTGGTGGCACGGGGAGGTTTTAATGAGGTTTCCGGGCTTTTGAATAAAATTTGATGCCTTCTTAAAAATTTTCTAAGTGTTTTAAAGTTTTGTCCCTTGTCATATTATCCGGATTGAAATAACTAAGGGCTATTTAAACTCTAGCCGGAGAACTTAAACACTCTCACTATGAAACAACTAAAGGCTACTTAAACTCTAGCTATCAAAATTAGAACAAACAATGAAAGAAGATGATAATTGTACAGAACAGAAACATTCATTGAAATAACTTAAAGTGCCTTGGCCTTCCAAGGACTTTTGAGTGGTCAGAATAGGACAAAAAACCTATCCGGTCAGATACCGGACACAATTACAAAAAATAATGCCTTGGCCTTCCAAGGACTTTAGTCTGGATAGAAAATAAACAAAGTGAATCATAAGTTAAGGTTGAGCCTTTGAAGATGGCTCACCTTCATCCACTTTCTTTCTCTTAGGATCATTTTTCTCTTCATCTGGGCTCTCCCCGGTATGTTCTTCATCATCGGATGAGGAAGCACTAGAGTAACCTTTCAAGTCTCCATCAGCTATTGTATGATACGGGAGGTCATCAGACTCAACATGAAGCCATAAGTCCCCTAGGTTCCTCTTCGGAAACTTTTCATGGAAGAGTAGAACCATGTCAGACCTCACCTTGGCAAGCAGTTGCTCTTCGCTTTTGATCATCTGGTTGGCATAAGCATCAATCTTGGCCTGGATCTTAGCCTCTTGCTCCCTTAACAAAGTGGTTTTCTCCTCGGCAGCCTTGGACACTGCATTCTCAAGAGCAATCTTGTTAGTGGTTAAGTTGGTGATGATTTTGTCCTTTGCCTTGGTTTCTTCCTTTGAGGTAGCAAGGTCTTTCTCCAGACCGGACAGTTTCTCCTGGAGGTCTTTAATGGTTTCCTCTAAAGTGGCGACTTTTGTGGTGCTTTCCTTTTGGCTTCTCTTCAGCTCCTCGGTCTCTTCCTTTAACATGGCAACATTGGAGGTGGCAGTGCGAAGGTCTTCGGACAGTTTTCCTTGTCGAACTTAAGGTCTTTAATGATGTCTTCCTGACTCCGAACTTGCCTCTCCAACATAAGTACAGGCTGCACGTTGCTTAACAAGGAGTGGGCTATAGCATCCCTTTCACTAGAGACAATAAAAGTCTTACCATTAAAGTTGACTGTCTTGGAGCTGCTCGGAGGAAGGTAAGGCCCTGCAAAGTCATCTTTGGAGAGATTGAGGAAGTATTCACCAAGCTCACCAAGGCCGGTGATGTCTACTCCATCAATGTTGATATCTCCCCCCTCAACCTCATCGGTATGAAAGTCCCTCGGAATCTCTTCGGCTTGCGTTGGGTTAGAAGGATCATCTTGGAAAGAAGGCTCCGGAGCCCGGAGAGAAAGCTCATCTCCCTTAGAAGTCTTTTTCTTTTTGGCCTCCCGGTCTGCGCCTTTGCTCCCCTGTTTGCGATTTCTCTTGGAAGCCCTTGGAGGTTTTGGGAGATTTGCTTCCTGCCTTTCAGTCTCTTGTTCCACCACTTGCAAGAGAGCAGCATCAATTTGGCTCTGGGTTGGCCCCTCCGGGTCTGTTGGAGCATCCTTCTCAGCATCAGCAGGGTTAGCATCACTCACCACCTTTTTTCCCTTCTTCTTCTTGCCTTTCATCTTGCTCGGGGCTTTGGCCCGGCCTGGCAGGAAGAGTGTCCCATCTAACTCGTGGGTCTTCTTAAGTACAACATCTGGAGGAGGCTGAGTGGTGAGCTCCTCCCAAGTCAAGTCTCTCCGACCTGTGGTGTTCCACAGGTGAGACCTTGCCAAGTTGCCATTGGTGAAAGCAGCGTGGAATCGGTTTCCCCAGTTCTCAGCTGCCCAGGCGTTGATCTTGGAGCAAGTAGCCTGCCCGGCTTTCAAGTAGTCACTAAACTCCTTGGGCAGTTCTGCTAAGACAAAAGAAGACAAATTAGTACAAATTAGGTCTAAAAAGAAAAGAGAAGAGAGACAAAAATATAAAGGCAAGATACTTACGGTCACTCCTTCATCTACTTCTGAGGAGGGTTGGGTTCTCTCCGGATTTTATCTTCCTGCTGTTCTCCCAGGCACCACTGACAAATAGGAACTGAGTCCTCCAGTTCCTCTCCGCCTCCAACAGATCGTCCACAGCCTTGAAATCATCCCCCATATTGAAATGGTAAAACGTGATGTGGTGGTTTCTGCAAAGGTTGGCAGCTGCAGCAAATTCCTCCATTGGCAGAGGGATCCCAGACAGCCTTGATGCCATGATGCATGACATAAGGGTATACCAAGCGTTGGGGCTCAGCTGGCTCGGACAGAGTTTGATCAAATGGAAGTATCTGACAATCTCTGGGTCTAGTGGGAACCTGAGCCCCCAGTTGAACAGCTCCGTGAACATCACCACTTCACTCAACTTGTAGTCCATGGGGGTCTCCGGGTATACATGAATCCTGATCTTTACATTTTCTGGAATGCCCCATTTCGTACGCATCCTGCCCAGCTCAGCAGTGTGGATGAATGCGTAGTTGATTCTTTGTAAGGAAATGAGGTAATTAACGCTGACCTTGTGAAAACAAGGCCCTACTTTTCCTTCTAGGCTCTCCGGCAGATCCGGATGCCTCAAGTACAGCTTCTCCTTGCCCTTGTCCTTCTTGGAAACTATCTCTTTACTAGTCTGACCGGAGGGCTCAGACTCAAATGGGGCCTCTTTGACAGAGTCCTCCATCACTTCCTCCATGATTGTTGAAGGGATTTCAGCAGCTGTAGTGGGGGGAGGGTTCAAACTTGACTCAGCCTTATCTCCGGACTGATGGGCCTCAGTGCCCCTTTGATTTCTGCTCTCCGGTAGAATGTCTGGAACAGAAGTTTCTTGTTGGAGGCTTGGATTGGAGCCCTCCGGTCCGGACAGCCTGTCCTTGGGGGCTCTAATTGGCACCTCTGATCCGGTGCTGCTGTCCTTCGCCCCCGACCTTGAAGGAGTGTTTTTGGTCCCCTGACCTTTAACCAACCGGCCTTTCCTCCTGTCGACCAGCTTCTCAGGAGAGTGCTCCGTATCTGATCCCATTGCAATAAAGGGAGAGAGTTTTTTTAGGCTAGTGGTTGTAACTCCCGACTCGACAGCAAGCTCTGATTCCTAAACTGAGGAACCAGAGATTATGGGGGAGAGGTTTGTTTGAAATAGTTTTCTAGGCTTAGTACCTTTGGAAGAGGACGAGCCTCGATCTGACTCGGTAGCAGAGGTGATTAGTCTATCAACAGGCGAGGTGGGTAACCCTGCTGCGATCCGTCTTTCTCTTTCGACTTTTTGAGCCTTCTCTAACTCATAAAGGTTGAGCCACCCGCCTTTGACAAGAGCGTTCCTCACTGTAAACATAAACTATTGAACTAAACTTTTTCTTTAGAGAGAGAAAGCTTTGAGAGTTTTTGCAGAAGTAAATTTGAAGGAGATGGTAAAACAGTAGAAATGAGTTTGTATTTATATAGTAAATCTAAAAAAGGAAGTTGAATCCTAGGAGAATTCGAAAATTTTGGCAATGATTAAAAGACGGCGCTGATGTCACCACCTGTAATTAAAGAGGTTGCTTTTCGAAGAAGGTGGGTTCGAAATTCAAGGTGAAAAAATGGCTGAAGCAACCAATCAGAGAGTGACACGTGTCTCACGAACTCTGGCAAAAACCGTTTTGAATTCGTGAAGCTTTATCTGTCCGGATAAACCCATAGCCTGAATTAATAGACCTGTCCGGATTAAAACTACCCCTGACGTCGGACTGTTTTTCAGGTCTTTGACAAGAATATTTGCACAAATACCTAAAAAAGGGGCTCCTGATTAGTCCGAATTCTGCATGCTCCCCGGACAAGGACAGGTCGGTCCAAGGCCTCCGGACCGGACAGATCACACGGACCGGACAGATCACTTCGAACACTATGACCATAGGACTGTTCAAACTATGACAAAAGTACTAAAAAAACCTAAACACTTCTTGACTAAGATACTTACTCTCCTACTTAGAGCTCATGGGTCTTTGAACATGACTCGGGTCCATTAAACATGACCCGAAAGCCCATAAGGGCCCAAACATCAGGGTATAAATACCCAACCACCTGCATTAAGTGTGGGTAATGAGAATTAACTGCTACTAGCCAGCTTAATTATCTCTCTACTCTCTACACTAAATACTTAACACCCACATACTACTGTTAAACACCAACCAAATTACAAGCCTACCCTCAGGCGATAATTATCCTCATCAAAATCTATTCAGTCATTAAATCTCTAACCTCTAATTCCTTCTCCTGGGCCTGATGGGTTTAATGGCAGATTCTACCAAGTATGTTGGGACATTATTTCTGATGATCTACTGGATGCTATTGGGGTTTTTTTCAAGGACATTGTGGTTACTAAATGTGTTTATGCTACAACTATTTTCCTTATTCCTAAAATCTCTAACCCTAAATCTTGGAAAGATTTTCATCCAATTAGTCTTACTAATATGCTCAGTAAGATTGTCTCTAAAATCATAAACAGAAGGCTTTCTGTGGTGCTGCTTAATCTAATTTCTGAGGCTCAAGGTGCTTTTGTAATGGGCAGGGATATACATGAAAATGTCCTTCTTGCTAAGGAATTGGCCTTTGACTTAAACTTAAAAACAAGAGGGGTGATGTTATTCTAAAACTGGATATGGCCAAGGCCTTTGACAGGCTGGACCATACGTTTCTGCTCTATATTTTGGAAAGGTTTCGGTTTAGTATGGACTTCATTATGTTGATTGAGAAAGGTATTGATAACTGCCATTTTTCACTCATTGTAAATGGGGAGGCTAAAGGATTTTTTAAATCTAACAAAAGATTGAGGCAAGGTGACCCATTGTTACCAAGCTTCTTTATTCTAGCAGAAGAATATCTGCTCCAGAAGGCTAGTCAAAACTGTTCAAGATTACCCTTCTACTATGTACAAAACTAGGAGCAGTCTAAGCATACATGTGCTTCCGTTTGCTGATGATCTCCTGGTGTTCTGCAATGCTGTTATTCCATCTATTACAAAAGTGTTCAACCTGTTAAAGCATTACGAAGAATGTTCTAGTAAGTTAATCAGTAAAGAGAAATCAAAGGTTATATTGGGAAACACGATCTTACCTCAAAGGGTCTCCAGTTTGGAGAATTTCCTGGGTTTTAAGCATTGTCTCTTGCCATTCAAATATTTGAGATCTACTGTAAGTACAACTAACTCTGTTAGGAACTTTGAGGATATTCTGTTCAAAATTAGAGATAGAATTAATGTTTGGGACAAAACTACCCTATCTTTTGGGGGCAGGATTTTGCTCATTCAATCTATTTTATACTATATCCCTTCGTATTCTCTTCAAAGTTCTGTTATGCCTAAGTTTATTATAGAGAGAATTGAAATTATATTCAATAAAATTTTCTAGGGTTCTAAGAATGACAATGAGGCTATGATATGGTCTTCTTGGGATAAGGTTTGCAAACCATTTGAGGAAGGTGGGTTGAATGATTGAAGACTAGTGGACATTCATGATGTCTTCTCCTACAAGCTTTGGCTTAAGTTCAGGTCTCAAAAGTCGCTTTGGGCTAAGTTTATGATGAAAACCTACTGTAAAGACTACCATCCTCTAGATTTTTCTAAACATTTGATGCTGAAAGATATATTTGTTGGATTCCTGGGTCTGGTTTGATGGATTTTTGGTTGGACAAATGGTGCACCAGGAAACCATTTGTCACTTTTAATCATGATGATGTAAGAATTGGTACTGCCAATGAAGATGTTAGATCCTACTGGGTCAATGATTCTTGGGATTTATCTAAGCTGGCTAGTTCTAATATGGTCTCTGAAGTCGATAATATCCATGAGATTACCCTAAAAGAGGATCAGGAAGATGCTATACTTTGTTCCTTATCTAAAGATGATCAATTTTGTTTTAAAACTACCTGGGAAAACATAAGAAAAAGAGAAATTGTTCTAACCTATTTCTCAAGACTTGGAGCATTATTACTCCTCATAAATGCTTCATGCTTCTTTGGAGAGTCCTCCTTAACTGGATTTTTGTTGATATTGTCCTGCAAAGGAGAAGATTTCAGTTAGCTTCAAAGTGTCAAGCATGAAATAATATAGAATCTGTTAACCATGTATTTGTGAATTACCACAATGCTTGGGATGTGTGGCAACATTATGAAAACATTTTCAACATTCATATCCACAGAAATATGAATTTCCACCATCTTATTAGGATGTGGTACTGGTCAACTGACAAGAGGGTTCATATTAGGACTATTTTACCTCTAATTGTTTCCTAGGTCATATGGCAATCCAGGAACAAGATGAAGGCTGAAGGGACTATCTTCAATAAAAATACTATGATTTGTTAAATTAACAAGACACTGGTTGGTCTAGATGGGTCTGGTCTCTTTAAAAGGAAGCACTGTGGAACTGATAAGAGGGCTGGTCTTATTCTGGGTTGTATAAACTTTCTTAATATGCCCAGAGTTTCGCTGTCTCTGGCTTGGAAATGCCCCAAATTGAATAGATTCAAGCTGAATTGCGATGGGGTTTGTGGTCATTCTGGCAATTCCAGTGGTGGAGGTCTGGTCCCAAACAGTGAGGGGGTTATTATTTTTTGTTATGGTTGTGTATATGGTAAAGGCTCTCCTATCATTACTGAGTGTCGAGCTTTACTGGACGGGCTATTACTTTGTTCTGAGAAAGGAATAAGTTGTCTCGACATCGAAACAGACTCTTCTGTTCTCACAGAGCTACTCTTTCATGATAAGTGCCATTGGTATCTAAATTCCATCCTTTCTTGTTGTCGAAAATTATTATTCTCAGAGATGAGAATAATACAGATTTATCGAGAACATAATGAATCTGCTGGTTGGATTACTAAAGCAGTTTTAAAATCCAATCAAAACATGGATTTCGACCACGAAAGGATTCTTTCATACTTGAGAGCAATTGTTTTTCTTGAAGAGTTGGGACAAATTACTTGAGAAGTGACCCTAACCCCTAAGTTTGCTCTCTTGTATCTGGTGGAAGTTGTAAATGGTTTATGTTCTTACCTTGTCTCCGATTGCCGAGTTTGTCTCTGCCTCCTGTCTTCAATGGCTTTGTCTGGGTTCTAATTTGCGAAAGGGTTTCTCCTGTCTTCAATGACTCTGTATGGGTTCTAATTTGCGAAAGGGTTTCTCTTGGTTGCGCTAATTTTGACTGGGTTTCTTATAGTGAAGGGTTTTTTTGTCTTCTTTGGCAAGGGTTTTAATGGTTTTGGTTCGAAATTGAGCGTTTCAGAGTATATTTGCTGAGATTTTTAGATTTTTTGGTCTCTCGCTTAGCGAATCAGTGGTATATGAGATTATGGAGAGGGATTGGAAGCTTTGATCGAGGTTTCATGGTTGAGAAAGGATGGATTTCTTCATCGAAGGCGAAGCTCGCAGGTTGGAGGCAAGGGATTTGCTTAAGCTAGATTTTTTTTTCCTTTGTTAAATCTGTGTCTCATAGTGGATGTTTCGAAAGGTATCTGTTTTTTTAATTGGGTTTTGACCTAGTTTGTATTACCCAACGGTTTTAATAAAAGGGATAGAGATGGCAATTCGGGTGTTGTCCGGCCCGACCCGACCTAGCCCGGCCGGGTTTTGTCCGACCCGAACTTAGAACGGAGCGGGTTCGGGTTCAGAAATTGTAACCCGCAACCGGGCCGGGCCGTGTTCGGGTTTCAAATTTGTCCGGCCCGTTCCAGTCAGAAAATCACAAAATATATATAAAAATAATATTTCTATATATAATAAAAATAATATATTTAAAAAATGAATTAATATATTTAAAATAAATTTAAAAAATATTAAAAAAATATTAAAATTAATGTCCGCGGGTCGGGCTGGGTTGACCGGCGCACATTAGCGGACGGGCTCGGATTTGAAAATATGAACCCGGAAGTGGGTCGGGCCGAATTCGGGCTCAAATGTAAAAAAAAAACGGACTCAAGCGGGCCGGCCCGAACCCGATCCGCGGACGGCCCATTACCATCCCTAAAGAGAGACCAAGTTTGTAAAAAAAAAGACTTTTTATAAACGAATAATTTTATAAATACTCCCAAAATTAAATTGGTGTAGTTTTAACTTTTAACCTTTTTTTAAAGTTATTTAAAAAAAAATGTCCTACTATTAATGGTCCCACCAAACAAGATTTTATCTGCTGACGTGGTAAGTGTCTATGTGTGTCAAACCGAACAACATAATCGATATCTTCTCATCTCCATTCCCTCTCCCTCCAACGATAACAGGAATGGTCGTTACACACAAACTTCTCTCCTTCCTCGGCTGACACTTCTCTCCAATCTCTCAAAATGGAAACTCTAAACCGGAAAATGTACTTAAACCCTTCTCTACCAAAAACCCATTTCTCAAATTCTAATTTTTTCCACTCTACATTTCAATTCAATCCCCAAATCTACACTCTATACACCAGAAAAACTCTTTCTTTCAGTATTACTTGTGGAGTCAAAACGCCAAGAGATGGGAAAACAACCATTTCAAACAACCCTACCGTCTCAAAAAAGATATTCTTATCCGGTTCGGCACCATCGGTGGCCGATCAGAAAGAAAACCCGGAAGCTCCGGCGAAGAGAGATAGCAAAAGTGGGGTTTTAAGGTCAGTGAAGAGGTTACCGAGAAGAGTTTTGTCTCTTTTGTCGAATTTGCCATTGGCTATTGGCGAAATGTTCGTTATTGCTGGTCTTATGGCTCTTGGTATGTTGTTGCTTTTTTTTGTTCTTTTTCCCTTGGGTTCATATACAAGTGAAATTCTTCAAGTTCTTTAATTTCCATTACGGGTTTACTAGCACAGGCACTATTGTCGACCAAGGTGAAGCACCTAGTTACTACTTTGACAAGTACCCAGAAAACAATCCACTTTTTGGATTCTTCACATGGAAATGGGTTCTCACTCTCGGTTTAGATCACATGTATTCCTCTCCTATTTTCCTCGGAATGTTGGCTCTTATGGCAGCTTCACTTATGGCATGTACTTATACGACTCAAATTCCTCTAGTCAAAGTTGCACGAAGGTGTGTTTGGTTTTTTTGAAGTGTATTGTATAGTCATTGATAGTTATATAACATATGCTTGTATAATAGCTGAGATTAATGGGAAATGACCCGAATTTGGATTAAACACATTGTCAAGGGTGTGATTATACCAAACCTAATGTAGTCAATTTCATCAGACCGCTGTAGCACTCGGATGGGTGGCTTCGTACGGAGTCCTCGCATTGCATCCTTTTGTTAAGACCTTAGTTGGACAAGGTCTATCTTGTATGTTTTTTATGACATTAGTTAGATTCCACCATCTCTGTTTTCTTGAGTTCTAAGTGGTTGTCTGGTGTGAGGTGTCCAACCTATAAGCTTAAAAGTTGATTGAAAATAAGCAGATATATATAAACATTAGACTGTGGATAGTTTGTGAAAAATCATCTAGATTTTACAGGTTGTTTGGTGCAAATAGAATAAAGGCAACTATTAAGGTTAAGAACTATGACGAAAAAACGTGTATAGAAGAAGATGGTGAAATAAGTTTCGGAAACAGATAATCGAAAGATAAAAAACTAAAAGAAGGCAAAAAAAAAACTAGTTCTGTTAGCTTTTATAGTTTATCTTCCTAGGGTTTTCGATCTTATAAACTTTAAAGCAGTTATTTGAGCCTGAAATTTTCGACCAACACATATACTTTTTTTACTTGCAAACCTAAAGGCCTATGACACCGAACAACCCCTAAGGAGATAGTTTGAGGGTCTTCTAATTGCAAATGCCTTGGAGGCTTGTTTTCGGTCGGATATTATGATCGAGGCGGTCACGTCGCTGTCTACAGACATGAACCTTTTATTTTTGGGAAGTCTTCAATTGATTAGTTCAGTTTGTATGACATCTGCTATTGGGTGATTGCTTATATGCTTCGTTGACAAAATACAAATGCAGATGGAGCTTTGTACACTCAGCTGAGTCAATCAAGAAGCAAGAATTTTCCGATACCCTTCCTCGAGCATCAATCCAGGATTTAGGTGTTATCCTGATGGGATCTGGATACGAGGTATCTTTCTTACTGTAAATATTAGTACTAATTACTGCTAATTTCTCATAAATCGTTAATGTTTTTTGTTGCCGCAGGTGTTCATGAAAGGTCCTTCATTGTATGCCTTTAAAGGTTTAGCTGGTCGTTTTGCTCCAATAGGAGTGCACATAGCAATGATACTAATAATGGTGGGAGGAACTCTTAGTGCTACTGGTAGCTTCAAGGGTTCGGTTACAGTTCCTCAAGGGCTAAATTTTGTCATAGGCGATGTATTGGGTCCAAAAGGGTTCCTCTCTTTCCCATCTGAAGATTTCAATACAGAAGTTCATGTTGATAGATTTTACATGGATTTTTATGACAGTGGAGAGGTAAGATTTATAACCGGGTTTGTACTTTTTAGTGTTTTAACTTGTCATCTCTTGAAATCAGTTGTTGTTTATGAAATTCGATATGATGTTTTCCTTTCATGTAATAGGTATCTCAGTTTCATTCTGATCTTACGCTGTTTGATCTCAATGGGAAAGAGCTGATGAAGAAAACCATTAGTGTAAACGACCCGCTAAAGTTTGGTGCGATTACGATATACCAGACGGATTGGAGTTTTTCAGCATTGCAAGTATTCAAGGATGGTGAAGGACCTTTTAATTTGCCTATGGCACCTATAAAGATGAACGGAGATAAGAAGCTTTTTGGGACCTTTTTACCAGTTGGGGATGTAAATGCTCCTAACGTTAAAGGAATGTAAGGAACCTAAATCTTTCGCAAAGTTTGCTGATATAATTTTCATCTACTGAAATAAGAACAAAGGTATTCTGCAATTGAAGAAAGCTGCCGATTTTGTTATAAACTTTCAGATCGATGCTGGCTCGTGATCTACAATCGATTGTCCTGTATGACACCGATGGAAAATTTGTTGGAATCCGAAGACCAAACTCTAAGCTTCCTATTGAAATAGATGGCACAAGAGTTATTATTGAGGATGCAATAGGGAGCACTGGTCTTGACTTGAAGGTATAAATTCAACATTTTGTTTTTCAAAACAGAATTGAAATTTTAACTAAACTCTTTATATTTATCTTCGTTGTAGACTGACCCTGGTGTGCCAGTTGTGTATGCTGGATTCGGTGCCCTAATGCTAACAACTTGCATCAGCTATCTATCTCATGCACAGGTAAGAAGATCCATACTTTGTCCTCCAGTGAACTAAACTAAAAAAAATAGAACTTTATTTATTAATGATACACAATTTATTATCGTGAAGATATGGGCCTTACAAGATGGGACGAGTTTAATTGTCGGTGGAAAGACTAACAGAGCAAAAGGGGAATTTCCAGGTGAAATGAATCGACTGCTTGACTATGTGCCGGAAATACTTGAATCTTCTGTTTCCAAGATTAGTGGTTAGTTTAGGAGGCTACCAAAACGAGTGAGAAGCCTTACTTGGTATGAAAAGCTTCTCCTACATACACCTTCAACTAAAAATGTTACACTTGTTTATAGAGCTCGATTCAACAATTTTGAAGAACAATGGTCCAAGACTAGTGCATAGGCCAAGTCGAAAAGTGATTACGTGTACAATCTTAAGCTAATATACTGTTTGTTCTCTTTGTAATTAAGTTTTATACCATCAACAACTATTGTAATCTCATTGAAATTCCTGAATCACTCGATTCAGGTTCCGAAGAAAATTCTGGTTGGAAATGGTCTTTTGGTTATGTTAAACCATTGCTTAGATGTTAGCTGATAATAAAACCAAACTTGAACGAACTTAAACCAGAACAACCAAACTGAGCATGAAACTAAACAGGTTTTTATTAATTAGGCTGCATTTTTTGCCTAAAATTCTAAATGACCAAACTGAACCTGTCGTACACATGCTGCCTGTTCATTCTTTGGAAATTAAAGTAACTTGTGACCTGAAGTTTTAACTACCACTTTTGTGAGGTACAATACAAACTATATCGAGGTCTTACAATACATTATCTTGTAGCTCCATATAATCTTTGGTATTACATTACACATGGCCTTTTCAAGCTACTTGTAAAGTTTCTTCTCGTTTGATGTCAAATACCTTGATAAGGGCATCTTCAACAGCCTGGTCAGATAATAAAAGACATATCATAAGACATTCAAGTGCAAATATTACTCAAGTTGTATCTTTTGTTAAAGTTTTGACATTGCTTTTGCAACAAAGGATGGGAGAAGTAGTCAGCTACAAAATAATTTGGGGGCCTAGCTGTTTATATTTAACTTGAAAGGACTGATTACCTTGTCTGGTGTAGAAGCTCCAGAAGTAACACCGATTGTTATCGGACCCTGGGGAAGCCAGTTTTCTTTCTCAACCAATTCACCGTGCTATAAAAAAGTGAAATGGGTATTAAAAACACTTGAGGTAATGGATACCATCATACCAATTAGAGAGCTGGAATTACTGATTGGCTACTTACATTAAGCTTATAAGCTATTTTGTTTCCTGGGCCTATTCTTTGCTCAGAGTCAACCCAATAGGAAGGAATACCACGTTCCTCTGCAATCTCTTGAAGGTGAGAAGTGTTGCTTGAATTCCACCCGCCAACAACTAATATAAGGTCCACCTTTTCTTCCACCAACTTATACATAGCATCTTGTCGCTCCTGTTGAGAAAATTTGGTTAGATATGACTGAAGAAATTCGATAGTGTAGAGAGTCACACTATATGAACTAAGCAACAACTTAGACCCGTAAATGAAAAATTACTTGAGTAGCGTCGCAGATTGTGTTGAAACTGATGAAGTGCTCGTTGACATTTTCCACTCCATACTTGCGCATCATAGTCCTTTCAAGTAACCTTCCTGGACGCGGGTAATATAACTTAAGCCTACATATCCTAAGAAATTTCATAAAGAGAAAAGAAAAGGTAATGTCATAGGAAATTCACCCATCTCTTCTGTTTCTCCCTTAAGCATCGTAGTTTGGTTTGCAATGCCAAGCTTTACAAGATCGCGATCTGGATCGAATCCTTCTGAGATAGCATATTTAAATTTCTGCAGGTATGCCAGTATGATAGCAGTGTTTACTTGATAGTTGATTATTAAAGCAATATTTGGAGTTTGCAAGAAAAATTTACCTCCAGAAAATCCTCTTTTGTTGAGCTTGATCCGTCAAGTTCACCACCAAGAATGTAATCACATACATACATTGCCTTGATCAAATTAACGTATACATCTATTAGTGATTGAAAGAGGGAATCTTTGCCTCTATGCTGCATAAATCTAAGTGTAGCTCTTACAAAATAATAAGGTTTGCGAATTTGGGGCATACCTCTGCCAGATTCTTCACGATTACATATTTCCCTGCAAAAGATGCAGTTGCTACGGTTTCCTCATGAGCATATTTACCATGAATAACTGAAGTATGTTCTTTCTTCTTGTGTTTTTCAACGCTGTTCCAAACCTTTAGCAAAATATGTGTAAGAGTAAACATGTTAATGATGAAAACAGGACGGTGCGAGGTGTACAGGAGAGGAACTAGAAGCAAGAAAAAACTAGCAGCTTGTCGTTTGTTAGATAAAACTATTGAAGTACCTTAGATACCCAAGGGCAAGTTGTATCAACAATTTGCACATTTTTTTCATTCAAAGTCAGCATTTCATCCACTGCAGCTCCAAAAGCCGGCAAAATTACAACATCCCCTTTGTTTACAACGTCAAATTGTTTCTTCCCTTGATCAAGAGGAATATGTTCTACTTCCATATCGTCTAATCTCTGGAAAAATATCAAAAAGGAACTTCAATTCGCTAAACAAATTTGAGGCTCAGTAAAAAATATTAAATTCAAGAGACCAAACTCAGATATGCTTCAGTAAAATTTATACACTATGTTCAAAAGAATACTAATTTTTTTCAGAAGTTCAAGCGTTGTGATGAAGTTCACGCACTCATATCATATTAGCAGATAAACAATATATAAACAAGCAATACCAAGTCAGTATCTTTCCTAAGTAAAGTAAGATTGTTAGTCAGAAATGAGGCTTCCGAACCTTATTGACAGTTGGATTGTGAATAATTTCATTTGTAATCCAAATTTTCTCATCAGGAAATTGCTTCCTTGCTTCGTAAGCAATCTGAACAGCTCGTTCGACTCCCCAGCAAAAGCCATATGATTCCGCCAATTTGATAGTAACATTTCCCCAGGTATACTCATTTCCATTTTCCTTCAACGTCTTTACTATATCACCTGAAATTTTTTGATGCAGTAAAATCAAATTATTCAGACTACTGAATGGTTCTCTTAAACATCAAAATGAAGCCTCTATATGCAGTCAACCTTAGCAAAAGCTTCTAAAATTTGTATGCAAAAGTCTTGATATCCATCATAACATAATCACAAAAACAATAAAAATAGAACTATTATGGAACATCAAGCTCGAATTTTACAATCTTGAGCTTCTGAGAAATTTCCAAACAACGAATTCGAATTCCATTCGATCAACTAAAACTTCGGACCCTCGATTGTTGCATTTGACCAACTAACAAACAAAGTTTTCTTGCAATTTTCTTCGGATTTAATTGGAATCACACTATTTTCAGCACTAATCAGAAGAAAACTTACTAGTGTACTCCTGATTCATCAGCTGGAGCGTCTCCTCTTTGTGGCCAAATCCTCTCCGATTATAGTTCTTGCTTCGCGTCAAGTTCTTCCTGAAAACCTTCGCATCGAAATCCGATTCCCCTGCCAGCGAAGAAGAATGAGACTCGTCGCCGGAACATCGGACCTTGAGTGAGTTCGGCCGTCGGGGAAGTCCGATGCCAATTAGATTTTCTGGTGAGAAGGTGGCGGTGCGGACTTGGAATCGGCAGAGTTGCGGCGAGGTCGTCATGGCTAATCAATCAAGAGAGAGAGAAAGAGAGGGGGAGAATGTACTGTCTTCTGCTCCCTGCGTTAATATAATCCATAATTTTGCTGCTTGTTATGGTTACTTTCTCTAACAGTCAATTTTCTTTTTAAAAATGGTATTGAATTTCCATAATGATACATTTATTAATTTATATCCATTCCTATCGGATAGTGTTTTATTTAGTTCCATTTATATACTTTTATACAATTCAATCCTACATAGTATTATTGAGTAATAAAAAAAAGGATAAAATACACTAAAAATACTTATAATTCAACTATATTACCAACAATAGCTATCCTATGATAATTGATATAAGATGAATTACCCAATTTTTTTATAATTACCCTTGATATCCAGCCCTTCCAAATATAGAGCTATTCAACCTACACTTTATAGGCCAAATAAGTTTTTGTTACTATTTCGAAACAATAACTTTTTTATTTTATTTTTAAAATAAAAATCCCCCCAAAGAAAGTTAAGGATATTTAAAATACAAATAATCACAAAGAAAGTCAAGGATAGTGGTTTAGAAATGTATGACAAAACTAAAAAATACAAAAGAAATTATTAAAGTGAAATAAGTTTAAATATTTTAACTATTTGAGTATGTTTTTGGTTTACTATTTATGTCAAGAAGGCCTGTGTATAAATGATTGAGATAACTATAGGTTAAATAATTGTTTTTCAGTTTTGTTAGTTATTAAAATTTGGTTGTTAAGTGTTTTGTTATACGACCGTTTATAAATAAAAGAGTAAATATTTTTAAACTTGACTAAACTTTGTTTTAGTATTTTGTTATACCACGGTTTAAAAATAAGAGAGTAAATATTTTTAAACTTGACTAAACTTTGTTTTAGTATATATTTTGTAAATTTGTCTATATTACACCGAAATTATATATTATGTTGTTTTGCGATTTGGTTTTGGCAATAGAGTTTCGTATAATTGGGTATGTTTCACAATTATTTTATAAATGTCGCATTTCGTTGTACGATGCAGGTTTCGCATTTTGTTGCATTACGTGCATGTTTTGCGACTCACAACAATTTTAATGCATATGTTCTAATTCGTCGTTTGCAAGTTTGTAATTATGTATGTTTATCCATTTCATAACTATGCATATTTTGCAGTTCGCAATCAACAACTATTCATGTTTTGCAGTTAGCAATTATGTAGTTATGTAGTTTGCAATTAATAATTAGTGTATGTTTTCAAATCTGTAATTATGCATGTTTCGCATTTCGTAATTGTACATGTATTGTAGTTTTCAAAGGTGACATGTATTGGTTGAATATCCTAAATTCGGCTCGAAAAAGAGAAAAAAATAAGAAAACCCCAACTTTGGAGAGTTTTTTTCTCCTTAAGAAATGATTATTGATTACAAAATTTTATCTCATCTAATTTTTCTCCTAATTACAATTCACTATCGATCACTCGTCAATTACATCAGCTAGCCTGGTAATGGATACTCCTCAAAGACGTCTTGTTGATTCATATTTTCCTCTCATAGAGTTAGTTCTCCAACAATCCGTCGTAGACAGAAACAAAGGTCTCGAGCTTCAAAATTATAAACCCAAGATATAATTGAAAACAATAAATCCGTTTCTTTTAAGCCTACATGTATCCAACAAAAAAGGATCATATTTCCTTGCAGTTTGAAGATAGTGTAAATGAAGCCTTGAAATCCTCATCAACAATAACACTTATAGGTAAGTTTAGTAAAAGCTAACTTAAGAAACAAATCTTGGATAGTTTCTTTGAAGCCATGAAATTTGAAGGAGACTTCACTTATGCTAACCGAGATTCAAGGCACCTTTTCCTTGAATTCTCTCTGAGGTCAGATCTGTGCAAGATCTGCTCAAAGCTTGTATGGACAGTGGGCAGCAGTTCCATGAGGGTATTAAAGTGGTTGCTCAATTTTAACCCTAAAATCAAAATTCTTATAGTTTATATATGGATAAGATTGGAGAACTTGCATGGACATTTATATAATAGAGACTTCATATACTCTTTGATTTCTTCAGTGGGTTCCCCCATTAAAGTTTGGGTACTTCTAAAGAATCGAATGTTATACAGTTCTTGCTACGTATGAATAGAGCTTGATATCTCTAAAGAACTACAACATCATGTCTGGGTAGGTTTTGGTAGCAATGATGGGCCTGGTTTCACGTTAGTTATAAAAATGTTCCTAACTATTGTAGCTTTTTCTCTCATGTTGGTCATGCAAATGCTAACTGTAAGAAAACCAAAAAAGAATCTACCATTAGTAATATCAATGTTAATCAAGATGTTAAAGTCAAAATTTTCTATATCGATAAATTTGACTATTTGTCTCTTTGGGGTTAAGTTATTTTCTTCATCTCGTTGCTCGATTTTTGCAACTGTCTTTGTTTGTAGTGCTCATTGGGATTCAATTGTTTATGAGTTTTACTCTATGACCTCGGCCGAACCTTGTTCTATTTTTTCCTTGATAAACTTATTTAGATTTATTTCCTTATGAAGTGTTTGTCCTGTAAAAACCAACAATCTTTAACAGAACTATCTGAGTTAGTATATGACTTATAATTTGTATATATTTTAGTGGTTTCTTCATTAAGTGTTAGTCGCTTTCTGTTTGGCTCCAAGAACGACTCACTTGACTTTCATTATCTCTCTCTAATTTTTATTTTTATTGCGGTCGATTTTTCGTTTTCTCTTTTGGTACTGATTTAATCTTCTTTTGGCTGAATTCGAAGTAATTTTGCTCTTTAGTTTCGTTATTTTTATGCTTGTACGGATCTCATCATTTGTTACATTGCTAGAAGATCTTTTATATAGTTTGTTAAGTTTTTCCTCATCCATTCTGATTTGGTATTCCTCTTATTGCATCAATTCTGCAAAGTGTATATCTTATTTTTTCATGATTTTCATCACACAAGTTTTTTTCTGGCTCTTTATCTGAATGTTGCCATATCCACTAGATCATAGCAGTCATGTATTTACAATTTTATTTGGACAAGTAGTTTAGTATATTCCTTCAAAGTCTCGTTAAACATCTTTTTACAATAGATTATATAATCCTCATCCAACGGTCGTACATCACATAAAGTGGTTTGTGAATGTCGTGCAAAGCATTTTCTAATTTTTTATGCCACATTTTTGGATATTATTGAACCATTGCATCTTATTTCCCCCTAAGGTCAGGGTAAAGGCCCGACAGTTAGTCTCGTCGACAATTTGATATTTAAGTATTTTATTGTTAAATTTATGGACGTGGTACTTCACATCTATTCTGCCACAATACTTGCTCATTAGATAACTATTGTATATGATGATGTCATTCAGTATAATTTTTCTGGAGCTAACGGGGACTATTCCTTCAGCTATGGTCGCTCGTTTTCGTAGGAATCATGGAAATTTTCCTCGATGAGCATTTTTGTCGATTATTGATTATCTCCATCATATCTACTTCTTGAATGATTTGTTTAGTTTTTGAGACCTGCAATAATAATTGTTCTTGTAATAAGAATTTTTTAACTTATTCTTCCATAACTCGTTGAATCAGAAGCTCAATAATAGTCGGGGCTATTGCAAGGTCTTTTTTATCTATCGAGGACTCGTCCGCATTGGGCTTTGGTGATTCATCTAATGGATGCTCCAATTTGATTTCTGTGTGTACTAGTAGATCAATGTTTTTCCTGACGTTCAACATCTGGTTTTTCTGATTTTTTAACTAAACAGAAACACAATTTTATTGTTTCCTATAAACAATGCCAATTGATATCGTCATATTTGGATCGTTAGGTTTGGCCAAAGTGATGAATGGATTATGAATCAATGGAGTTGGATTTATGAACATTATTAAAGATAAACACTTTAAAGATAAAAAAACACAAGTGATGACAATAATACGTTAATTTTATTGATTGATGTTGGACTTTTATATATAGGTTGTGTTATAATACATATCTCCGAGATATATAGAGATAATGGATGATATTTCTTTAACCACTAATATATGAGGTTAAGTGCATCTTTGATTTAATTTGCGTAGATATTTACACGTCTGGATAAGCTGATGAGCCGTTTGGTTTGGACTGAAATAATTAGACTATAATCAAAAGTAATTAGTGAAAATCATAATTTTCATCATGCTTTAGATTCATTTATCTGTTGGTTAAATAACCATCATTTGGTATCCTCAAAAAGTATGGTTTGATAATTTTATGTTAACAATATGTTTTAAAAGGAAAAACTCTTTTCAAAAAGAACTTTTATAATTTCATTTATTAATTTTTTTTTCTTTTTTTCTTTTTTTCTCAACAAATATTGGGAAAAAAACTTCTATCAAAATATAGAGTAATAAAATGATCGGGCAAAAAATAAATTTCAATTTCGTTTTAATCAAATGCTTAAAATTTTAATTGAAAACCTTAAATCATCGCTGATTGATAAGTTTGACTAAGTTCTTTTGTTTGAACAAAACTGATTTTTTTACTAATTTATCTATTAAAAATATTGATAAATTTGTTAGACAAATAGAAAAAAGTAATAAAAATAAAAATAATGTTGAAAAAGTTTCAAAAGTTTTAATTAAAAAATCAAAATAAAATTTATTAAAAGTTTGTTAATTGAAAGTATATATTAAAAAAATAAAAAATATAGTGTAAAATTATAAATTCAAATAAATAGAAAAATTAAATATGAAACTTGAAATTTAGACTCCCCATATAACATCATCTTGATTAATTTTAACTAAAAAATTTGGTTGTTGATGCTTTTATCCTAGTTAGATTTTAGCTTAAATTTAATTGATTTACTAATATTATCGGATTCTAGCTATATGAAATCTAAATAAGTGTTATCTTATTACACTATCCAAATAAGGACTTCCATGTTCACAATTCCTCTTTAAATAAAAATCATCATTACCCCTCTAGTCTATCAGAGACTAAAAATTACCACTAGTCTCCCATGTTTCACTCATATATCAAACTAGTCCATTATCGTCTTTTTTGTCTCTCACCCATCCTCAATGTTTCAGAAATTTACAAGATCAGTCACTCCGCACATATTAGCCATGAAAATTTGACACGTGGTACCCCAAAGATCCAAGTTTTGTGTTACTATTGGTCCCCCATAATTCTGCCCAATTATATCACTTATTTAGCCTAGTCACCTGCTACTTTATTTTATTATTTACCATCAATTTTTACCATTTACTATTATATTTTATTTTTTACCTTATTGAACTTAGTTTAAAATTGGGCTCGACCCGAATTAAATCCATACATCCATAACCCAACTTACCCAAACCTGAATTATCCATTAATGAACCCAAACTTGGGTTACCAATTAATATCAAAACCCAAATTACCCATTATTGAACCCCAATTACTACTCTCAAACCTTAATTACTCATTGATCTTCTTCATGTCTACTACTATAACCCAAACCTGAAACTCTCAAATCATAAATTCCCAATTATTGAATCAGAAACCATAATTTCATTGATCTTCATAGGTTCTTCTTTCTTTCTATCATGTCTCTCTTTACTCTTTACTGAATCAAATACTATAACCAAAACCCTTGTTTGTTTACAATCTCTGTCATTCGTCCTTCTTTCACCATATATAGTTTTGTTTTAGGTTGAATAATTCTAATTATGTTGTGCATTTCAGGTTTGAATAAGGATTTATTCACCGTCAGGTACCACTATGACAAAAAATTATCGGGTAAAAAGAAATCGAAGTATAATGGGGGCATCTAGAACAGGAGGTCGTTTTGTTTTTGCCTACTCACTATCGGGTCCAAGTTGTTCAATCAAACTACTAAAGACATACAATAACTGTTATGAGGTACCAACAAAGCTTGGTAGTGATAGGTTAGTCAACATATATTCAGACAAGACACCATCATTAAAAGTTGTCTCCATACTAAATTGAGAAACAAAAGTTCAATTTCTAATGCGGATGTTGAAGGTGATAGAAGTATAATTGTAACTGAGTATTTAGTTGATGATAATGACAATATATATGTTGACGGTGAACATGAAAGTGTAAAGGTGGGTGATTTGGACGGTATACATATTGATAGTAAATACGATAGTGTAAATGGTGATAGGGAAAATATGGAGGGTGATGGGGATGGTATAGATAGTGTACATGTATCTGTTTTTTATGGTGTAAAAGATAATATAAAATATGATGACAATTTATAAGGTAATAACAACGATCGTGTACAAGATGATATTCTTTATGGTATACAAGTTGATGCTAAGTTATTGTAGAGGCTAATGTTACTCGTGGTTTTGAGGGTGACAAACTGAAGCAAAATTTGACAGAATCGATGAGTCATTTTTTGCTGACATTGACATGCCATAGTTTGGTGCTACTAAACAGATTTAATCAGCTTACACAGAACAGACTCAAGCGGATCATAATGATATTATGAGTGAAGACATTACTTCTGATCCAGAGTGCTATATAAAAAACGAGACCGATGTCGATGGATCTGATGCGAACAATTATGTAAAGAGTGGTATTAGTTCAGAAGAAGAGTATATCAACAATGATAATTTGACAAGTCCTGAAGACTCTGCAGACGATTCTAGGAGATTTAGGAAAATAAAACAAAGGCTGAAAAGTTTCAAGGCTTCAATAGAAATAGATTTTCTTGAGTTGGAGGTGGGAGTTGAGTTTAGTACACCGTGACAATTCAAAGAGAGTGTTCGAGAGTATGTAATAAAGCAGAGATGTAACATTAAAATCTACAAGAATGACAAACAATGGTGCTCGTCCAATTATGCTCAAATCAACTACAAGTGGTCTATTTACACAAGTAACAAAGGTAGCAAAACTATATTGAGGATCAAGTCATTATTGGATGAGCATTAATGTAGACAAACAAACCAGAATAAGAATATAACAAGTCATTGGCTTCCAAAAAACTACTTGAGTAGATGGCAGACATACCTTGATTGGTCAATTAAGAGCTTAATCACTGATGTAAACAAAGAATACCTGGTCAAAATTGGCAGATGGAAGTCTTATTGGGAAAAAACACGGGTTATTAATCTTATTATGGGAGATGACGTGATATAATACCGAAAACTACATCAAAATAACCATGAGATATTAAGGAGCAATCAAGGGTCGACAGTGATGAGTCCGAATTCTGCTTACTCCCCGGACAGGGACAGATCGGACCAAGACCTCCGGACCGGACAGATCACTTCGAACACTTAGTCTATTGGACTGTTTGAACTATGAAAAAAGTACTAAAAACCCTAAACACTCCATGACTAAGCTACTTGCTCTCCTACTTAGAGCTCATGGGTCTTTAAACCTGACCCGGGTCCATTAAACATGACCCGAAAACCCATAAGGCCCAAATGTAAGGGTATAAATACCCAACCACCTGCATTAAATGTGGGTAATAAAAATTAGATACAACCAGGTTGCTTAATTCTCCCTCTACTTTCTACTCTAAATATAAAACACCCATACACTTCCACAAACCTCCGGACAAATTACAAATTTACCCTCAAACGATAATTAACCACACCAAATTAGCGACCACAGTGGGAGGAGAAGGTGCCTGAATCAAGCATTCGAAACCAGCAAGAAAAGTCAGTCCGAATGAATCCGGACGACCCGGAAGTACCACCAGCTTTGCTCGAAGTGGTGGGTGAAAATAATGAGTACACTATTGAAGAGCGCGATAGATTAAATGGTGAAATAGAAGCTCTGAGGGCAGAAAATGCTAAGATGGGCATGAAAGAAAATTCAAAAACGTCGGTTGCTCATCACACCGATAACCCCGGAGAGAATGAGCCTTCAAAGACTCATGTAAGTATAAAAAAGACTCATGCCATCTCCAAAAAATCTCACCGGTCTAAGCCAGTGGAGAGTTCTGACTCAGGCTCAGAGTCGTCTGATAGCTCTTCGGATGATGAGGGAGTTGAAGAATCCTTATCCTCTAGCAGTGATGAGGGTCGAACTAAAAAAAAGCAAAAACATATCAAAAAGTACTCAAGGAAAAGGGATAGACATGGAAAGATGAAGAAGAATATTGGTAAAGGGTCATCTCATAGCCGGAGGCATATGGACCGGATGCTGATGGATCCTTTCGCTTTCCACGATGAACCAGGCATCTTTGCTACTCCCAATGAGGATACTGTGTTCAGTCGTGGCAGAAATTGGAGGCAATCTCCATTATCTTCCAAAATTCTGTCCGGAAACCTCCCTAAGAGGTTTGACAGCACCAAAATGGAAAAGTACGATGGCAGTACTGATCCGGACAACCATTTGGAACAATTTAAAAACTTCATGATAAACTTTGATGACGATGATAAGCTACTTTGCAGAGTATTCTCCCAATCATTTGCGGGGAGTGCTCTAAAATAGTATAACAGCCTACCATAAGGCTGTATCAAGAATTTCGATACCTTTTGGGTGGTCTTTCGAAGGCAGTTCGTTGGGAGTAAAGAACTAAAGGGCAATGGAGATACAATAATCCATTGTGCCCAGGAGCCAAATGAATCCTTAAAGGAATATATAAGTTGTTTTGTGAACACCAAGAATGGGTTGGCTGATTGCTTCGAGCAAGTGGCAATAGCATCCTTAAGACAGGGTTTGAACCCTGGTAATTTGGTTGATTCAGTGACCAGAAAAAAGGCCATGACTTGGGGAGGGTTGCTGAATCAGGTTGGAAAACAGATCAACGTTGATGAAACAAAGAAAACCAGGGTGCACAGGCAGGTGAGGTCTACCCCGGTGGCACCAAATCCCAATCAGAATCAGTACGGGAACAAGGCAAAGGAGACCGGACATGGGCATGGTAGGGCCAAAGCTCAGTCTCAGCCAGCTGCTCCTGCTCAGAGTCAGTAATCCAGAAACAAGAGAGGGCCTTGGGTCCAACCGGAGTGGTTCGCAGAATTAAGAGAAATTGTGGCCACCATTTATGATAAAACAAAGGAAGAAGTGCACTATAGAAGACCAGCCACACTCTAATCTCCTAGAGAGCATCGTAATAATTCTTTCTGCCAATATCACAATGATATTAGCCATACCACTGATGATTGTATAGCTTTGAAGCAAGAAGTTCAAAATTTGATTGAAAGGGGAAAGCTGGGGGCTTATGTCAAAAGAAGAGGAGGTAACAGGCCTGACAATACTCACCGGGTTGGTCCAAGTAGTGCTGCTCCGGAGGGAGCCATAGTTATAATCGAGAGGTTTGATATGGAGTCTGAATACTTGGATCCTGATCCAACACGGAATAGACTGGGCGCAATTGAGGAATCTTCTAGAACGGTCTCCGGGCTTATCAGGTTTTTTGAGTCACTAACAATTTTCGGAGGAGATACTATGACAGCTCCTACTGCTTCTTCGAGGAAGAGGCATGTTCATACTTTGGCCACCCAGCTAGAAGGAGGCATGACTTCCTATCAATCACAAATTCCATTCCCCTTCATTGTCTTTGATGAAGATGATTTAAGAGATATAGCTGGCCCTCATGAAGATGTTGTTGTCATAGGGGCATCTATTGGGGGCAACGACATAAGACGAATTTTGGTGGATACTGGAAGCTCAGCCAATATCCTTTTCTTAACCACGTACAAGAGAATGAAAAATCCAGCTATAATTCAGAATTCGGACAAATCAATTGTGGGCTTTACTGGCAGCTCAACAGACGTGATCGGAGAATTCGAAGAAGAAGTTTTGTTGGGAAAGGGCCCTTTTAAGAAGATGGTTAGGATACTTTTTATTGTGGTGGATTGTCCCACTTTCTATAATACAATTTTAGGGAGGTTTTGGCTCTCTAGGATGCATGCAGTTGCTTCAACAGTCCACCAGTGTTTGAAATATGTTGTTCAAGGACAGGTGGGAGTTGTCCGGAGCAGTCAAAAGGTTGCAAGAGAATGTTATGCTACAGCCCTGGCTCCCCGGACGTTGGGGGCAGTTCGTATCAGTGAGCAATAGAAATTTGAGGGGCTTTCTGGGGGTGAGGGTGAAATTGATGACCCCAGAGAGACCCCTGGAGTGTTAATACCAGTCGAAGAAGTAGAGACACATTGTTTAGAAGAAGGAAAGAGCGTCAAGATAGGGTCTAAAATGCCACCTGGTCTGAAAAGTGAGATGCTAAAGTTTTTGAAAAGCCATCAGCACGTTTTTGCTTGGTGCAATGCAGATGTTACTGGGGTTCCAGCAGATGTGATATCACATTACTTATCCGTCCGGAAAGACATAGCATCAGTGGTTCAAAAGAGAAGGGCTTTTTCCAAAGAAAAGGCTGATGTTATTGTACAAGAGGTTGACATGCTCACAAAGATGGGGCATATCAAGGAGTCCCAATATCCTTTGGGGACTGCCAATCCGGTTTTGGTAAAGAAGAAAAATGGCAAGTGGCGCATGTGCATTGACTTCACAGATCTCAATAGAGCTTGCCCAAAAGATTTGTATCCAGTTCCCCGGATTGACCAACTAGTAGACTCCACCTCTGGGAACAAGCTACTATCCTTTATGGATGCTTTCTCCGAATACAATCAAATCCAAGTAAATTTGAAGGATCAAGAGCATACCACATTTGTCACTGACAGGGGTCTTCATTGCTACAAGGTAATGCCATTTGGGTTGAAAAATGTTGGGGCTACTTATCAGAGGTTGGTAAACAAAGCTTTTGCTAATCAGATTGGAAGGAATATGGAAGTATACATCGATGACATGATGGTGAAGAGTGTGGATGAGCAATTGCACTTGGCTGACCTCCAAGAAACTTTTACCAACTTGGTGAAAGTGAATTTGAAGTTAAATCCGGAAAAATGTGTGTTCGGAGTGCAATCCGGGAAGTTTCTGGGCTATATTATAAGTGAGCATGGGATACAGCCCGATCCAGACTAGCTTAATGCTCTGTTCCACATGGAGCCTCCTCGAAATATTAAAGAAGTACAACGGTTAACGGGGAGGTTAGCTGCTTTAAACAGATTTATCTCAAGATCTTCAGACAGGTGTGCCCCGTTTTTTCAAACCTTGAAGGGTGCAAAGGGATTCGATTGGACCCCACAATGTGATGAGGCTTTTAATGAGATCAAGAAGCACCTATCCTCCCCCAAAACCTTGTTTAAACCAGTTGATGGGGAGACACTCTTCGTATACTTGGCAGTTTCAAGTTGTGCCATCAGTGCTGTGCTGGTGGAGAAGTGGATAATTACCCCCATCCAGTGTACTACATCAGCAAAAGTTTGATAGATGCTGAAAGGCGTTATTTGAAACTCGAAAAGTTGGTGTTAGCTCTGGTAATAGCTGCAAGAAAAATGAGGCCTTATTTCCAAGCTCATCCTATCATCGTCCGGACTTCTTTTCCCTTGAAGAATGTCCTCCAAAAGGCAGACATTTCAAGTAGGATGACTAAGTGGTCGGTAGAATTGGGGGATTGCGACATTGATTTCGCTCCTTGAACAGCAGTTAAGGCCCAAGCTGTGGCTGATTTTTTGGTTGAATTTCACTCCGACAGAGATTCAGAGCAGGCTACTAACATGAAAGATAAAAAGGTCTGGGTCGTCCGGACGGATGGTGGATCCAGCACTATGGGATGTGGTGCAGGGGTGTGTTTGACTTCCCCATATGGTGACAAAATGTACCAAGCTATATGTTTTGCTTTCAGGGCTTCCAATAATGAGTCTGAGTACGAAGCGGCTATAGCTGGTTTAAAGTTAGCCTATATTTGTGGGGCTAAGAGGGTCAGGCTACTGAGTGACTCCCAGCTTCTTATCCACCATGCCCAAGGTCAATCTGAGGCTAAAAAGGAGCAACTAGTGAAGTATTTACTTCTTCTTAAAAATGACGCACTCAAGTTTAAAAGCATTATTTATGAGCATATACCCCGGACAGAAAATGAGTTGGCAGATTTATTGGCAACTATAGCATACACGGATTCGTATACATGGATCCATGTCCTGGAGAGCCCCTTCATTCAACTTAATATGGGTAAAGAAGAAGAAATTTTTGAAGTACAGGTGAAACAACCTCCGGATTGGAGATTTCCTCTCCTGCAATACCTCTCCGACGGCATCGTGCCTCCGGACAAATCACTGGCAAGAAAACTTAAACACAAGGCCCATGGTTTTATCATACTGAGAGACATTCTGTATAAAAAGTCTTACAGTAAACCTCTTCTGCGCTGTTTGGGGGATGATGAATCTCAGGTAGTCCTCTCTGAATTACATGATGGTGAGGGATCAGCTCATTGTGGATTCAGGGCTTTAACAAGGAGAGTTTTACTGGCCGGCTACTATTGGCCATCTATCATAAAAGATGCTAAGGAGCTGGTAAGAAGGTATGACCCATGCCAAAGATACAATAATGAAATTCATGTCCCAATCATTCCTTTAGAGTCAATTTCTGAGCCTATACCTTTTGCCCGATGAGGGTTGGATTTAGTGGGGCCTCTCCCTATGGCATCCGGAGGGCGCAGGACTATGATTGTTGCTATAGATTACTTTTCAAAGTGGATTGAAGCAGCCCCTCTAGCAGGAACAACATCAAAAGCTGTCATAAAATTCATTTTATCCAACATCTGTTGCAGATTTGGTGTCCCACAAAAGATAACAACAGACAATGGGCCACAGTTCGATAATAGGGAAATGGAGAGTTTCTGTGCCTCAAAGGGTATACAACATTGTTTCTCTTCACCTTTCCACCCACAAGCAAATGGCCAGGTTGAAGTAGCTAACAGAACTATTCTGTTCGGTTTAAAGAAGAATTTGGAAGGGGCTGCTGGGAAGTGGCCTAGTTATTTACAAGAGGTCTTGTGGGCCTACCGAACAACACCTGGGGCTGCAACTCAGGAGTCACCTTTTGCTTTGGTATATGGGATGGATGCAGTGGCTCCCATAGAAGCAAATCTCTCATCGTTTCGTGTTCACCACTTCTCCGAATGCGCTAACGAAGTGGCAATCAGAGGTCAGCTCGATCTAGTGGAAGAAAGACGAGTTAAAGCTCTCCTTAGAGTTGCACACTATCAGGGTTTGATGAGAAGCAGATTTGCTTCTAAAGTTAAAAGAAGAGATTTCCAGCAGGGGGACAAAGTATTGAGGAAAGTGTTCTTACACACTAAAGAAAAGTAGCTCGGAAAATTGGCCCCAACTTCGGAAGGACCTTATGTGGTTGTTGAAAGGCTTAAACCTGGAACATATTGGTTGGAGGACAAGGATGGAAGAGTCCTGGCCCACCCTTGGAATATCGAACATCTCCGGATGTACTTGGAGTAACATTTGTGTAAATATTTACTTGTTTAAACATCCATGTAAATATTTGGGGGCATACTCTTTCCTACCCTGGTGGCGCGGGGAGGTTTTAATGAGGTGTCCGGGTTTTAAATAAAATTTGACGCCTTCTTAAAAAAAAATCGAAGTGTTCTTACTTTATTTTTTATCACACCATTCGGACTAAAATAAAAGAGTGATGACCACTTAAACATTCGTCATCGGAGAATTTAAACACTCTCACTATGAAATAACTAAGGGCTAATTAAACACTAGCCGTTAAAATTGGAACAGACTATGGGAGAAGGTGAAAATTGTGCAAAACAAGGATATTTGTTAAAATAACTTAAGTGCCTTGGCCTTCCAAGGACTTTCAAATTGTCAAAACAGAGTAAAGGATCTATCCGGTCGGATACCGGACACACTTACAAAAAGAATGCCTTGGCCTTCCAAGGACTTTGGTTCAGATAACATGAAAAGTAAAAAGTAATTCGTAAATTAAGGCTGAACCTTTGAAGATGGCTCAGCTTCATCTACCTTCTTCTTCCCTTTAGGATCATCTTTTTCTTCGTTTGGGCTCTCCCCGGTGTTTTCTTCGTCATCGGATGAAGATGCACTAGAGAAGCCAATCCGGTCGCCTTCGGCCATTGTGTGATATGAGAGCTCTTCAACCTCTACATGAAGCCATAAATCCCCTAGGTTCCTATTCGGAAATTTCTCATGGAAGAGCAAGACCATGTCTGATCTTACCTTGGCATACATTTGCTCTTGAGTGTCGATCACGTTGTTGGCATAAGCATCGATCTTGGCTTGGATTTTGGCCTCCTGCTCCCTTTGCAAACTAGCTTTCTCCTCGGCAGCTTTGGACACTGTATTCTCAAGTGCAATTTTGTCATTGGTTAAGTTGGTGATGATTTGGTCTTTGGCCTTGGTCTCCCCTTTTGAGGTGGCAAGTTATCTAGTGTGGTGACTTTTGTGGTACTCACTTCTTGGTTCCTCTTCAACTCTTCATTTTCTTCCTTTAGAGTAGCAGCATTCAAAGTGGCAGTAAGAAGGTCGTCGGACAGCCTCTCTTTGTCAGACTTAAGGTCTTTGATAATGTCTGCCTGATTTCGAACTTGTTTCTCCAACGCAAGCACGGGCTGAACATTGCTTAATAAAGAGTGGGCTATGACATCCCTTTCACTTGAAACAATAAAGGTCTTACCATTGAAAGTGACTGTGTTTGAGGTGCTCGGAGGGAGGTAAGGCCCAGCAAAATCGTCTCTGGGGAGATTAATGAAGTACTCACCAAGCCCACCAAGACCAGTGATGTCTACCCCATCAATGTTAAGATCTCCCCCTTCGACCTCATCGGTTTGGAAGTCACCAGGTATCTCCTCCGCTTGTGTTGGGTCAGTGGGATCAGCTTGGGAAGGAGGCTCCGGAGCCCGGAGAGAAAGCTCGTCACCCTTAGAGGTATTTTTCTTCTTGGCCTCCCTGTCTTTGCTTTCACCTCCCCGTTTATGATTTCTTTTGGAAGCCCTTGGAGGTTTTGGGGAGTACACTTCTTGCCTTTCAGTCTCCTGCTCCACAACTTCCAAGAGAGCAGCATCAATTTGGCTGGGGACTAGCCCCTCCGGATTTATTAGAGCATCCTCCTCCACCTCAGCAGGGTTAGCTCCACCCACCACCTTCTTGCCTTTCTTTTTACCTTTCATCTTGCTCGGGGCCTTGGCCCGGCCTGGCAAGTAGAGTGTCCCATCTGGTTCATGCATTCTTTTGAGCACTACGTCCGGAGGAGGCTGGGTGGTGAGCTCTTCCCAAGTTAGGTCTCTCCGACCTGTGGTGTTCCAAATGTGATACCTTGCTAAGTTGCCCCCTGTGAACAACTCCGTGAAGATGACAATTTCGCTCAATTTGCAGTCCATGGGAGTCTCTGGGTTTATGGGGATCCTTATCTTTACATTCTCCGGAATTCCCCACTTCGTACGCATCCGGCCCAGTTCAGCCGTGTGGATGAATGCGTAGTTAATCTTTTGCAGGGTGAGGAGGTACTTGACATTGACCTTGTGGAAACAAGGCCCTACCCTTCCTTCAAGACTCTCCGGCAGCCCCGGATGCCTCAAACACAACTTTTCTTTGCCTTTGTCTTTCTTGGCAGCAACAGCACTACTGGTCTGTCTGGAAGGCTCAGACTCAAATGGAGCCTCTTCGATAGAGTCCTCCATTACTTCCTTCATGATTGATGAAGGGTTTTCGGCTGCAGTGGCAAGAGGAAGGTCTAGATTTGGCTCAGTCTGGTCTCCGGACTGCTGAGCTTCAGTTTTTTCTAGGTTTCTGGCCTCCAGATAGGGCTCTGATACAGGTGTTTCCCTTTGAAGGCTTGCACTGCTACCCTCCGGACCAGACAGCCTGTCCTTAGGAACTCTGATGGGCACTTCTGATCCAGTGCTGCTGTCCTTAGCACCCGATTTTGAAGGAGTACTCTTAGGGGCTTAACCCTTGACTAACCGGTCTTTTCTCCGGTCAACTAATTTATGAGGGGAATTTTCGGTGTCTGACCCCATAGCTATGAAGGGGGAGGGTTTTTTGAAGCTGGTAACAGTTACCCCTGGCTCAACAACAGGTTCCGATTCTTGAACCAAAGAACCAGAGATAATGGGGGAGAGATTAGTTTGAAATAACTTTTTTGGCTTGATGCCTTTTGACGAAGAAGAACTTTGATCTGATTCTGTAGCTGAAGTCACTGGCTTGTCGATGGGCGAAACGGGTAATCCTGCTGTGATGCGTCTTTCCCTTTAGACCTTTTGCGCCTTTTCTAGTTCAGATAGGTTGAGCCACCCACCTTTGATCAGAGCGTTCCTCGCTGTAAACATAAACAATCTGGGTAAAGTTTTGCTTTGGAGAGAAAAAGCTTTAAGAAGTTGCAGAGTAAATATGAGAGTGATGGTGAAACAGTAGAAAGTGTTTTAATTTATAGTAAATCTGAAAAAGGAGTTTGATTCCTAGGAGAATTCGAAAAGATTGGTAATGATTAAAGACGGCGCTGATGTCACCATCTTTAATTAAGACGTTGCTTTTCGAAGAAGGTGGATTCGAAATTCAAGGTGAAAAAACGGCTAAAGCAACCAACCAAAAAGCGACACGTGTCCCATAAACTCTGGAAAAAAACTGTTTGGATTCACAAAGCTTTATCAGTCCGGATAAAGCCATAGCCCAAGTTGAGAGACCTGTCCGGGAAAAACTACCCTTGACATCGGACTGTTTTTCAGGTTTTTGACAAAGGTATTTGAACAAACACCTAAAAAAGGGGCTCCTGATGAGTCCGAATTCTGCTTACTCCCCGGACAGGGACACATCAGACCAAGACCTCCAGACCGGACAGATCACTTCGAACACTTAGTCTATTGGACTGTTCGAACTATGACAAAAGTACTAAAAAACCTAAACACTTCATGACTAAGCTACTTGTTCTCCTACTTAGAGCTCATGGTTCTTTAAACCTGACCCGGGTCAATTAAACATGACCTGAAAACCCATAAGGCCCAAATGTAAGGGTATAAATACCCAACCACCTGCATTAAATGTGGGTAATGAAAATTAGATACAACCAGGCTGCTTAATTCTCCCTCTACTTTCTACTCTAAATATAAAACACCCATACACTTCCACAAACCTTTGGACAAATTACTAATTTACCCTCAAACGATAATTAACCACACCAGACAGTTGTAGTCATAAATCAACAGTCTGTGTTCGAAAAGGTCTATGTTTGTTTGTATGCTTGTAAGAAAGGGTTCAGTTCTGAATATAGACATGTTCTTGTCTTCGATGGTTATTTTTTGAAAGGTTTTTTTGTAAGATAATTATTGGTTGCGGTTGTGGTGGATGTTAATGATCAGATGTACTCCATGGATTGGACTATTTTGGAATATGAAAATAGATCGAGTTATGAATGGTTCCTGAAACTTTGGAGAGAATCTAAATATCTAAAGCGGATGGAGCTTCAATTGGACGTCGGATAAACAAAAAGGTTTTGTTCCAGCATTGTAATCCTTGTTCCCAAATTCAAAAAATAGGTTGTGTGGCAGATATCTATATGTTAATTTGAGAAAGATTTTCTTCGGTAAACAAGAACACAACCTATTCTATGCATGTACAATGTCATCTTATGATAAAAAGAATCAATACCACATGGATAAAATAAGAAGATGTCATCAAGCTGCATATGATTTGCTAGGAGAGAAACCTCTATCACTGTGGACAATAGCATACTATGATGTGTTTCACGCATAAAAATTTAATTCGGTTATCCTTGATTACAAAGATAAGGGGGTGATTAGTCTGCCGGAAGGGATTTAGGAACAAACAGTTAGTAGGATAGTTAAGAAGATGAAATAACTAACCAAATGAGATCAAACGTTTTGTCCAACAATCCAAAACAAGCTCAACAAAAATATAAATATCACTGGAAAATGTTATGTTGAAGATATTAGTGACCCAAAGTACCAAGTTAGAGAGGGTCCTAACCAGTTTGTAGTCGATTTGGATACACGGGTGTGTGTATGTGTGTGTAGAAAATGGAAGATATTTGGAATTCATTGATTTCATGTTGTTGCAACTCTATTTTTAGCAGAGTGTGATCCAGTTGATTACGTGTATGATTGTTTTCATGTGCAATCCAATAAAAAATATATGATCACACCATTTACGGGTATATTCGTTGGCCTTCAAATGGTTATGAACCTATCACAGCTCCACCAACCAAAATAATCTGAGGAAAGTGTCAAACTACGAGAAAGAAATATCCATCTGAACATGTCCAACCATCATCAACAGTTTCACCAATTAAAACAAAAATTTCGAGGAAACATAACACCTCTAAATGCGTTATTTGTAATTATTTTTAGCATAATCATCGTACAGGTCCAATCAACACTGGAGTATTTATAACCTATACTCTAGCAGCTTCAACCAATACTCTAGTAGACCCAACCAATACTCTAGCCACTCCAACCAATACTCAATTTGTTCCAAGTAACTTTCCAGCAACTCAAAGCAATACTCTAGTTGCTCCAAGCAACTTTCCATCAGCTCCAACAAACATTCCAACAACTCAAAGCAAATTTCCAACAGCTCCAATGAACTTTCCAGCAACTTCAAGCAATGCTCATTTTGCTCCAAGCAAGAATCCATCAGCTGAAATATCAAATTACAACATAATACTTGTAAGTGTTTCCTAATTTAATATTTCATTATGTCTTTGTTTTAACATTATTGTAAATAACTAAGTTATGGTCCATTTTATAACATGTGAGAAGGGGCGGAGTATGGAATCAAACTGTTATGTATAATGTAAGTGTGCTATATTCTGTTTAATACTGGGTTTTAACGTAATTTGGTTGATCTGCGTAATGTAGAAAATAAGTGTAATTTGGTTGTGTTGTATTGTTACTGCTTTATTGTATTATTGTTGATTGTATTATATTGTTACCACTTATATTTTATTGCTTGTATATTTTGTTTACAGTCTTATATTTAAATTTGTTATTGCTTGTATTGTATGATGGACCTTCTGATATTAAAATTTGTTAATATGATGAACCTCCAGTATTAAAATTATGTAATCTAATGTGCTTGTTAATTAAGAGAAATTTGGGTAATATTTTGGTTGTTAATTAAGGGGCATTTAAGTAATATGATCTACAAGCAATGTGGTTGTTGATTAGGAGGCCTTTGAGTAGTATGATGTGCAAGGAATGTGGTTACTGATTTACATTAGTTATTTGTTTTATTTTCTTTTTCATAAATCAATCACAAAACCACTGAGTTATAAAATCTAAATGAGCTTCACTAGAAACTTTTTATATTTCATACCTAAGTATAGAGTTTATATTTTCAAGTGGATTAATTCCATATTGGAGACCAAAAGCAATATGGTTGTTCATGAGTTTTTTTGTGATCCTTATACTGGTTAATTTAATTTTATGTTAATAATAATGTTTGCTAAATGTGTACAGGATAATGTCATCTATTATGTTGATAGAGGAGACAACTCACGTGGTAGGCATTTGGAAAACAAAAAGGTTGTCAAATCTGTAAGATTCTTTACTTGTATTATTAAAGTTTATTTGGACATAATATTGCAAGTGGTTCATGTAGTTGTTAACTTTATTCGTATTATATGTAAAAGGAAGCAACTCCCATATTTTCCTCTCAAAACAGTATAACTTCTTGTCACACCTCTTGGAAAAGGGCACGAGAAATAAAACTATTCAAAGATGCACAACAAGCTCCAACCAAAAATTCCAACCAAAAATAAGAAGATAAAGCTACCATAGTGTTATTTTTTTTAATGAATTGATGGTTATAATAATGCTTATTTTTATAATGAATGGATAATTAGACTAGTGTTGTTTTTTGTAATCAATGGATGGTTGGACTCGCGTTATTTTTTGTAATCAATAAATGGTTAGAATGGTTGTGGATGGTCCTGATTATTGGCATGAAAGTTGTAATGAGTATTGTAATGTGGTTTTTGGTTATTTATGGTTTAATGAATGGTTTTTGTTATCAAAAGTTCATGATTTTATTAAGTTTTTCTTTTGTAGTTTTGTTATAAATCACAATTACAAGTCATTACAAGCATTTACATAGCCATAACAAGGCATTAAAGGTTACAGTGATTTTTTGCATTTATAGTGAGTTGCAGGTATTACAAGCCATTTACTCAACCTGATTACAAACCATTACAAGTCATTACAGCAATTACAAGAATTACATGTCAATTTGTTTCATTTTATAGTAATTATAAGCCATTATCAAGATACAAAAAACAGGTCACCGAATAACATAATATCATAGAAAACGTTATTATTAAACTCGTAATCATTTCAATCGATTATAATACTTATTAAACCTATTACAATACTTAACTATAATGATAACAATTATAGTAGTTAACTAAACTTACAAAATCAATTCATATACAAGTAAACTCTTTACCAACACAGACAGAAAAATAATAATCTTCTTCTTCCTTTCACAATATGCTTCCAATATTGAAACCCTCTTCAACAATCCTTTGACAAATCTTTATGAATCGTTGTTAATTAGAGGATCAATCTACCAAAAATAACGACAATATCCTCCTCTCTACACAATTACAGTTTAGATGAATATATATATATATATATATATATATATATATATATATATATATATATATATATATATATATATACCAATTCAATTTGTAAAACTTATATGAATAACAAACTTACCATGGAATTGTTACACCTAGCGAATCTTATACCCCAATTTGGGTCGGTCCAAGAAGTGTAGGTTACGCTGGGTAACCCGCTATCACAAATACCACCACCAACAGAGTTAAAAGAGGCTCTTGAATAACTAGAGTAAAACATTTATATTTTAAGGTTTGAAAGTTTGGTAGGATGATAACAATGGAGAAAGTATAAGATTTATGAGTTTCGGGTTTGGGTTATGGTAGAAGACACGAAGAAGATCGATGGGTAATTATGGTGTGAGAGTAGTAATTGGGGGTTCAGTAATGGGTAATTCAGGTTTGGGTAATAATGGGTAATTCAGGTTTGGGTATTAATGAGTAATTCAGGTTTGGATAAGTTGGGTAAGTTGGGTTATGGGTTTATGGATTTACTCGGGTCCAACCCAATTAAAAATAAGTTAAATAAGGCTAAAAATAGTGATAGATGGTAAATAGTAAAATGAGGTGGCAAGTGACTAGACTACTGACTAGGCTAAATGAGGGGTATAATTAGGAAGAATTGTGGGAGACCAATAGTGGCAAAATACTTGGATCTTTATAGTGCCACGTGTCAGATATTCATGGCCCACATGTGTGGGGGAGGGGGTTGATCTTGCAAATTTCTGAAATGTGGGGATAAGTGGGAGACAAAAATGAAGATGGTGGACTAGTTTGATACATCGGTGAAACATGGGACCACTCGTGATTTTTTGCCTTTATTTGAAAGGTATAAAACCCCAACATAAAATACTACTTTAAATTAGAGATGATAATTTTTTCTGAACCCGCGGATACCTGACCGAAGCTCGTCTGATGGGATGGGTCATGGTTTTGAAATTTTCCACAGACGAATTGTAGGTTTGAAAATTTACTATCCGTCGGGTTTGGATTGGTCTATAGGTTTAAAAACCAAATTTGTGGATTCTCAATCCGAATCCAAACCACTGAATAATATGCGAGGAGTACAAGTAAAATTAATATTGTATAAAATAATATATTATTTAACATTATTTATAGAACTTTAAACTAAAGTTACTAATGTCAAATACAAAAACTATATATTAATTATTAATATATAATCATAAATTTGCTAATTATGACTAAATAAATATATTATGAAAAATATCATTCTATATTTAAACATTAAATTCGATTTTTTTTTTCTAAAATATGAAATTAATTTGTGATTTTCTTAAAATAAACTTTTGGAATGGATAAAAAATATTTACTAATTATTTATAGATAATGTATATTTTAAAAAATATCATTCTATATTTACCTGATAAATTTTAGTTTTTTATTTCTTTTATAATTTATTTTATTTTCATTTTATGTGCAAGATTAATAGTATGAAATAAATTTATGATTTCATTCTATATTTAAATATTAATTTTAATTTTTCAATTTCTTTCTTTTAGTTTTATCTTTTTTTCAAGACTAATGTTATCTTATAAAAAAAATTATAATAGGTAACAAAATATTTGATAATTATCATAGATACATTATATTTAAAAAACTAATACTCTACATATAAAAGAAGTTATAATTTTTTTAATATTTATATATTTAAAAAAAACAAATACAAAGTATTAAAAATTTAATTAACGAAATGCTTTTTATAAAACATACAAATTATTAAATATCTTACTAATTTTAAAAGTTGATATTAAGTATATTATTATTATTATTTAATATATTATTTTTGGTTTTTCTAATGAGTAATAGAGATACCTACTCAACTATATGGTAATCTAATATCAAAACTATTATGTATGCTTACGTAATAATCATCTGATCTATATAACTCCAAATCAATACCTAATTTTTTAATAATACCTCAAATATTTATGCTTCTAACCACTTTTAATTTTTGAACAAAAATTTCTTTTTATTACTATTTTTTTTAAAAGGTTCATATCTTTCAAACTGGAGCTCGGAAAAAATATCCGAAAGTATCATTGTCTTTGTTTTTTTAAGATGAACAAAACTAGATCTATTGGTGATTTTTTATTATTCTTTTTTAAAAATAAAGTTTCACGAGTAACATACGAGTTCTTTGAAAATTAACCACGAGAGTTCTTTGAAAATCAATTATGCTAGTTCTTTTAAAACTTTAACATGCGAGTTCTTTGAAAAATTAACAATGTTATTTTGTTTGAAAATAAATTATGCGAGTTCTTTGAAAAATTAAACATGCGAGTTCTTTGAAAAATCAATTGTGAGAGTTCTTTGACAAATCAATCATGAAAGTTCTTTAAAAAATTAACAATGCTATTTTGTTTGAAAAATCAACCATCCAAGCTTTCTGATAAATCAACCATGCGAGTTCTTTGAAAAATTAAACATTTGAGTTCTTTGAAAAATCAATCATGAGAGTTATTTGAAAAATTAAACATGCAGAGTTATTTGAAAAATCATTCATGCGAGTTCTTTGAAAATTTAATTATGCAAGTTCTTTGAACAACAAATAGAAGAATACAAAAAATTATTAATGGATCTACTTTTGTTCGTCTTTAAAAAAACAAAATCGATGGTACCTTCATATTTTTTCTAGAACTACGGTTTGAAAGATACAAACTTTTTAAAATAAAAATAAAAATGAAAAAGTAAGAAAGAAAGTGGATTACTTGTGGCTTTTCGGCGCAATGGAGGTAGTTGTTTATAGTATGCCATCTTTAGGTATTAAGTGGTAATGAGATACTTGAGTAAATATTTATGGGTAATTTTCTCTTTTCTAATTTACTATTTTATAGATAAATAAATGGTCAATGAAAACCCGTGGGTGGATACCCGAATCCGATGGTTTGTGAACGAGAAACAGAATCTCGTACACAGACGGGTACCCAAACCCGATGGGTTTTAAATAATAAAAACGGGATGGATTACGTGTTTAGTGAAACCCGCATCAATCACGATCCGTTGTCATCTCTACTCTATATCATTTTTTCTTTCCTCTGTATTTTATTTTGACATTTTATTTTATATTTTAGGGATATTTTTCTATCGTTAAAACCAAACTTGTTAATTATTATTGATTTAGTGTATTTTATTTTGTTCGTCTTTTATTTGTATTCAAAATCCTAAAAAATTATTTCTCGGTATTTTTTAGTTTTTCAAAACTAAAAAATCAAATTTTGATGGTTTTTTGTTTTAGTTATTAAAATTTTATAATATTCAAGCTAAAATAGGTTACAAATGTGATATTACTAGGAATTAAGGGTGATTTAGAGGTTTTTAGGGGTTACTTCCGGCCGGCGATAGGCCTTTTCTGGCTGTTTTGGTTCTTTCACGGATTATAATCAACCTATTTTTTTCGGGTTTTACTATTATTAAGATATATTTTTTATGCTATTAATATGTTATAGATTTTTATTTTCTTTTAAGGTTATTGGGCACGGTTTGCGGTCCTAGCGTTTACTCCTTATGTGGTCCTAACTGTTTGCGGTCCTAACGGTTGCGGTCCTTTTTCGTGCTAAAAATATATATGGTAGATATTTGATTTTTCTTATTATTTACAACTACAAATTTTAGATAAAAAATATAGTTGATGATAATGTTTAAACTTCAATTCTAAATATCTAGAACTTTACTTTATAAAAAAATTATATTAAAAAATTAGACAAAGATATCATATTTCTCGTAATAGTTATAAAAAATATAAAAACTAATTTTGCATCAACATGTTAAGGTGAAGTTGAAATGTAATTCTGCACCGATTTTGAATGTCTAAAATCTAATTTCATATTATGGTTGTGATGGTCTAAAATTTTAGTTTTAAATCCAAAATAAATCATATTAAAATGAACTTTTTGCATAATAATATTGTATATTTTTACATTATGTCGACATAGCCCTGATAAATTATTTGATCATTATTACCACTAATCTATTGATTATTTCATGATTTTGTGTCGTGGTAGGAATATTTTGATAAAATATTAACTTTAGATGTTTTTTCTTATTATTTTCTAACCTAACTTAGTAATACTATACTTTATTACCATACTTGCAAATATTAGCTTGATACACGTGTGAAACCTTACATTATTAATATGTGAAACGTGTAGTATGTAGGTTGCAAAACATGACAAACTAGAATATGTGAAACCTATACAAGTTGCATATACTTTTCGAATTGATACCCTTGTTGTTTTGTCATTTACTTTGCGGATATAATTCATTATGTTGCAAAAGTCCTAGAAATTGTTTTTCCACTCTTTTTTTTTCAGAGGGAACCCGCAGCCGCTACTCAGAGTGCAATGAGTGAGCACAGGGTAAACCCTCAGTCTGACGCGATAGCCTGCAAACCAACGGCAGAAGGTAAACCACACAAGGTGACAGGCTCAGCCGAGAAAGCGTATGTAGAGGGACTCGAACTCATGACCTTTGGTCACAAGCACGCCATACTCAACCAACTCGGCTACCCCCTTGGGGGCTTGTTTTTCCACTCTAATCATTGATCTATTGGTTTTTTTCATGATCTATTTATTGTTTTTGTGTTGTGCAATGAACATTTGGTTAAACAATAACTTTATAAGTTTGTTCTTATCATTTTACAATCTAACCCAGTAATAATAGACTCTATGACCATACTTGCAAACCTAATATTATCATTGTATGAAACACAATGCTGTTATATTACAAACTATATCGTTATTATGTTGATAAGGTCGGATTTATTTGACACTACCCCTTGCATTAATCTGAAGGGTAGTTCGGATATAACCAGCACCATGTCCAACCAAACTGAAATAAATTAGTCGAACGTAACTCAGCTAGTTGTTAGTCATTTGATCTCTTGGGCTAATGGGTTCTTAAACTTAACTCAAGCCCATAACCCAACCAGAAAGGCCCATGAGTCATTAATTAAGTATAAATACTCTAACTACTTTAATTAATGAGGGTAATCAGAATTTACTGCTAGCACATACCTTAATTATCTCTCTACATCTCACCTTAAATATTAAATTCCCAAAACACTTTATAAAATTACCCCCGATCAGAAATAACCCACACTATATGTTATGAAATCTAATATCCCCGCTAATTTTTGTGTTATTTTATTTATATATAATGCAATTGTTGGTGAATTTCACTCATCATTTCTTGACCTACAAGTAAACAAACTAGATCTGATGATCGCGTGGGTGAAAGAGTTCGGTAAATAAGTCGACTTCATAATTATACACAAAATGTATGATTCTGGCTATAAAGATAAAACCTATATAGTTATGTACTTTTATGAGAGAAACGGTCGCTCTAATCAAGTCCCAAAGGACACATATCGAAAATATAAATCAATTAGTAGTAAAATAAAATTAATTTCCTTTTAGATTAGTAAGTCGGTCAATTGAATGTGATAATATTTGGTCGCTGAGCATGTTTTATCGGTGTGCAAAACCACCCATCAACCAATCATGGGCGAGTTTAAAGAGAATAAAAAAATGCTTCAATCTCATTGGAAGCATATCTCTGTGATGTATTATATGACATGAAGCAAACCAATCCATTGCAACAGAAAATTTAAATGAAAAGTGATCAATCGCAAATGTAATGTTTATTGTATAAATTACAAACACACATATACATACAATGGTATAAAACGTGTATAAAGGATCAAATATCATAATAAATTTATTTTTTGCATATCCGTTGAACATAGACTATCACAAACGTCTCGTCGTTTCATGAATAATATAATACTATTAGATATGGAATATTGTTGTTCGAAATAATATGGATTACTTCCACGAATATGATATTTTATTTTGGGTTCTCATTCATGACTAAGAAGAAGCAAGATAACTACAAATGCATATTGAGATGTTTAAGAATGATTATGAAGTAGAACAACTGCGATTTTTCTTATGTTATATTAATTGATTATGAACTGGCTCTAATGTATAATCTTTATTAAAAAAATATGGTCGCGACTCACATATTATACGAATGACATATCAACAAGAACATAAATTCTAACAAAAATGATAAAAAAGAGTAAGGTGTTTATAAATTTTATAAACATTTGGAGTGTCGTAGTTTAGTCTACCATCGTTTTCTACGTGAACGCTAACTAAGAAAACATGGGTATTATTAAAAGAAGCGAGTAAAAGTTTTGACTTTATGATAGGCTCGTGAATAACATCTTATAAAAAGAAGTTCGTTCATACATACACAAATAAATATATGTATCTCAGCAAGACGACGACTAATATGTAATATTATCATTGTTGAGAAATATTTAATTGCAAAACACGGTATATATGATTACGAGACATTGTATATAATAATTTTTGCATGTTTTTGTTTTCTAGGGAAAAACAAATATTTATGTTGCAGAATGTATAAGTGATTATATTGTGAAATATACTAAATAGTTTAACGTGTAATGTATTATAACAGTTGGATTACGAAATGATTGATAATAAAAATGGTATACTCTAGTTGTAAAAAGAATATATTTCTGATTTTCAAAATGTGTTTAATTTATTATGGAAGGCGCAAACGTTCGAATGGATAAATTCATTGGTCAAGCTTGTTAAATTTTAAACTTTTTTAGGAATAAGTCGACGGTTTGCTTGGGATACAAAATTCAGCTATAAAAGGATCCTCATAAATAAACATATGTTATGTCGTGCATACTTACCAGTTGAATGTTTTTTAATGATATGCATGTACATGTTTGAAGATAATATTATAATATTATAAGTATTCTGGAAAAAAAATGGATTGAACCATTGGCATGCTCTTATTTAAGTCCAAGGTTACCATATATCCACGAACTTGCAATATTTTAAAGGGACGGTCAGTGGTTTCTTTTACGTATTATAGATAACCATTGGAAAATACTATGCATCTTTCCCCGTGCTAAGCTTAAGTGAGAAGAAGAGGCTCCCACTGACTATGCATTTTTGGATACAAACCTCGAGGTGTTCCCTACTAGTGAAAATTTCATTGGCTTCAAATATTACGCAAATATTGGATCAATCGACTAATCTTATATATGAGACCAACGAGATGGTTAAAACACGAGGTCATACTCCGAGTCGGGGTTAGGAACGTGGTAGAGATAAGAAAATGCACGTGTATAATTATATAAAAATAGATATTTATTATTTTGAACATGTTAAATTATAGTGGGCCGAAAGATAATGCTAAAACACATGATTTTGTAACATTTTTTTAAATATTTGGTAACACCTCCTGAACAAAGTTTGAAAAATCCACATTATTTCTAACAAAAAATATGAGTCATATCTAAAGTCCAAGCATCACCTATAGCATCATAGACAATTGCTAATATCTGTAGCTCATAGTCTATCAGGTAGCAAGTGATAAAAATATTATTCGCACATACCATGGTACATGCATCTTTATGTTAGTAAGGTGACCGACGTTCAATCTGACATACATTACGAATTTAGATCTGTATTAATTGGTGTGTTTGGAAACAAACATGGATGAATTAGTGTTAAAGAGAAACTTACCTTAAAACTTCAAAATGATATAGAGTTCTATTTAAAGGTTTATGGTAGGTAAACTCAATATGGTAATGATTTAACACGCTTGACACATTATCGAGTAATTACTTGAACAAAATATTGGATGAATTTTTCAACCAGTGTGCTACTTATTGCGATCGTTTTCTAATACATAATTTAATGTCTCGTCCAAGGAGAAGGTTTCACAATATATTTTGTCAAGTTTAATGAAATTAAATTTTACAAATCCTTTTATGAATGTAAATTTTTGTTAGATATTGAAAGATTAAAGATGTCAAAAGATGTCATTTAGAAGTGAAAATGGGTCAGTTGAAGGTGACGCTGACACAAGAGCATAAAAAGAAGTTTAAGTAGAACAAAAAGGGCAATAACAAGAATAACCAGAATATAATATGACATAACAACAAGGACAAATAGAAGATGAATGACCATAATATGATATGGAGGGTCCATAAGGACAACAAGAAGAAAAATAGTCAGAATATGACATGACAACATTTGAGAAACAAATAAAAGATGTGAAAGTTGACCAACCAATTAACAATAAAATAAAAAACATTATCGATGATGTTACAAACTTATTTAAGGCAAAGAAAGTGAAATGATCCAATTGTATGGTCTTATGCAAAAATTTAAATATTTCGTCACTTTCTTGAACATGTTAGAGATAATAAATCAATAAAAATTGAACTATAAGGTAATATATTTTAAGTTTCAATATAAATGCTTTACTTGTAGTGTTTTGTTATTGATTTTGTGTTTTTAAGCTATTTTATTAAGTGCATATATTCAATATTGTACCATGTTTCACGATTTTCTACATTTAGTGTTGCTCCAACCGTTTTGCAAGTATATAGTTTTATTTTTTGCAAATACATTCATTCAATTTTGTAAGTTTTATTTATTTATAGGTCCCTACTACATACATCCAGATTTATCTAGAATATTACAAGTTGTCAGATCCTGTCAAGTTAATCTACATAACGAATCATATCATGGTAGGTTAAATTATTATGTAAAAAATAATTATTAGACTTTTCTTAATAACAAATTTGCTTATTTTTATCCTAATGCAGGCATATATTTACCAAAAGATAAATATACAGCTAATTGTTGATAAAGTCTACACGAAAAAGGATCCATAAACAATTTTTATTATTATTTCAATAACCGAATCTAAAGCCAAATGTGTAATGATATTTTGGAATTTAGTTATCATAGGTTTGCACAACATGATTATCAATAACTACAACCGTCTAATATCATATGAAACTAACCCAACAAGGAAGACAATTAGAGACTTGGAATGAATTATTTGACTGTTGTATATTTTTTATATTATTTGGGGAAAAGAAATTATCAAAGTTGTTGACAACTTGACTTTAAAGTACAAGTACTTTATCAAAAATAAGCTTATAACATCAAAACCAACGATAAAAATATGGAGCCCAAAAAACATCCCACAACATTAAAAAAACGTGTTGATTGTGAGGGTTTTTCTATGTTAGTATGCAAGAGACTTCATCGAGAATGGTAAAATTGCATAAACAATGACAAATGAATTGATATTCACTAATAAATGAATGGCATGTAGGAAATGTTAAGGCATGTGTTTCATAAGGAAATATATCCGTATTTTGTAAGTTATATATTGTTCATTTATATTTATTCTCCATACGATGGAGAAAATAAGGATCCGTAAATAATATTTTACAAATATAATCAAACGAATATCATTTTTATTTTGTAAGTTATGATATTTTGCAAATAATGTTAAACTACATATTGTACAACTGCATAATTGTTTCATAAGTCACATATTTCACAAATGATGATATGCTAGTCGATATTATAGTCATAGTGGTGAAATAACATATTATAAGCATTGTAAAAAAATAGCAGACACCAAATATAACAACAAAAAATACTACAAATATTACTACTAGTGATTCCCCATAATATTGCAATACCAAATATAACAACGAAAAATACTACAAATATTACTACTAGTGATTCCCCATAATATTGCAATTATGAATGATCAAGGAACATGGCATATAGTCCCTCCTAATTTTCACGAAAGTCTCGACGGCTCATTGAAATCATTTGGTTTACAACTCTCAACTTTGTATAATTGTATTTTCACAGCCACCGTAGACATACAAATTAATATTTTATAAGTTTATGGTTTACAACTTCCACCTAACTCATTTCGCATATCGAGTTGTCATAATGCAGAGTGCATCAGACTGTCCCTTCAATATTCAAGACCCTGATGCTCCTCATGTAAAATAAACAAGTACCACGATTTCCAAATTTGTATCGCCCCACTCATACATTACAATCCTCAAATTTCATTTTACTTTTGGAAGCTTATCACTCACAACAAGTATTAGAATGTATTATACGCGACCAAACTGGTGAACTACTCATTATATAAAATATGCATGCACATGATTCATACCAACTATATTTATATGGAATCATGATAATGCATAAAAATGAAAAGAACCACATATGACTAAATATGCCTCGAACATAACCTCTAAAACCATTACACACAATCAAAATATAATTCTATATTTTGCAACTTTTTTTTAACAATTTTGAAGTGAGTAAAACTATGTTTTAACAATAAAAGGGATCATATTTTATAAGTTAAAATCATATAATTTTCAAATATGTCTATTCTAAATTTGCAAATATATTGTTACTCATTTATCAACCTCATTTTCCAACCTCATTTATCGGTAATAAAATAATAAGCAGTGCAACTTACGTCACACTCGTCTATGTGGCTCAACTGAATCCTCTAGTTTGGTTTAGACCTAAATGAGGCATTGATGTAGCACATATCCTACCTTGTTATGGATAACATATCATCCGCGTAATACGAGCGTATAACAAGGCAAAAAAAGAAATATTCGATGATCCATGTATTTAACATAACTAATGAATTGTACATGGTCTTCGTTTTATGTTGTGATACTTTTCCTGAATGATGGCAGATATGTGCGAGTACGCAAACACCCCGTGAGTACGATTACAAACCACCAATGTTTTCAAGGAAGAATGCATAAACAAAATTATTTGCTTGTTTCTTTTGTCGGAAAATATAGCGCATCTGAATAAGTACAACAACATCGCACGGGTTACATCGTCATTGGTGAGTTTAGGGTTATTGTTTTGGTATCTAAGACTGTTAAAATTTATGCATACATAAATAGAACTAATTTTAACACCTTTACATTTTCCAATATCCTCACATTATTCTTCATACCCTAGACCCATCAAATTGATAACCCGGTGATGTAACTTCACTTTAGGGATACTGCCAAAATAATTCACAATGTAACCGATCACCCTCAACCCGAAAATAACACACACGTCATTAAAGATGATGGTCATTTCACTGAATATAAAATTAAATGTATTGGTTTCTATATACCACACAATTATCAATATATCGGTAATAGAGAGTTCACACTAAAATTGGCCAAAAGATCACCTCTCAAATGACAGTGTCTCCAAACGTGTTTGTAATCACTTCTGATGTACAAGACTTCACGATCTCAAGCTCGTATAATGAACGTATAATTATGTGATTTTTTTATTAAGGAAAATATAATAAAAAACTACATATGTTAGAATAACTTTAGTAAGTTTAATATATATATAATGATATGTTTCGCAACTATAAAAATAATTACATTTAGTATGAACTCGTATTTTCATATTTAGTAGGCCACATGTTTTTAAAAAACTTAATAATAACCACAGTATTCGAGTTGGCGATTAAGCCATTTTATTTAGTGAAACATAATCTATTGGTTCCGACGATGCCGAAGTACTAGCTTATTCTTAGATTAAGTTTATTTGCTTGATCCGTCTAGTACACGATCCATCGATAGGTCCATAATCTGGAAAGAAAAACTATTTATATAACCAACTTAGCTAAAAAGACACAAACATGTTAGAGTTATCAAAAATGATTTATTTGTTATCATTTTACAAGTCAATGCAAATGTTTCATATAATCTCGTTTCTATGCTTAACACGTTATAAATCTAAAATATTGTGAATGTGGTCATAAAGTATTTTTAAAATGATAAGAACAAATATCTAAAGTTAATATTTAACAATAATATTACTAACACAATACAAACACACCAAACGGATTATAACAAAATGAATATATATATATATATATATATATATATATATATATATATATATGGTTAAAATATCCAAAAATGATTCGGAAACGCCTTGGAGACATAGTGTTTTTATTCACCAAGTATGTGGAGAAATACATATCATATTGAAAGTATGTGCAAGTATAGGTTTCATATAATCTAGCTTCTCACGTTTCGCATAATACAGTTTCCGACGTTTCGCAATATATATACTATAAGTTTCACAAACAAAATATATAATGCTTCACATGTATATTAAATGATGTTTCCTAAATAAACTCATAAAGTATAATATTACTAGGATAGGTTGCAAAATGATAAGATAAATTATCTAAAGTTAATATTTTACAAACAATTCCTACTACGATACAAAAACAACAAATGGATCATAATAAAACAAATAGATCAATGGTTAGAATGGTAAACAATATTTTGTCGGGGCTTTGGCGACATAGTGAATATTATTTACTAAATATGTAACGAGATATGTACTATTTCACAAGTATGTCCAAGTAAAAGTTTCACATAATCTAGTTTCTCATGTTTCAAAAAATATATAATACAAATTTTTCATGTCATTAATGTAATATTTTACAAGTGTATTAAATGATAATTTACATTTATGGTGATAAGGTACATTATTACTAGATTAGGTTGCAAAAGGATAATAGCAAGCATCTAAAGTTGACATGTCACCAAAATCTTTATGCCACGATACAAAACAACAAATTTATCATAACAAAACCAATAGATCAATAGTTGGAATGTTAAAAAATAACTTGTCAAATACTTGATAACATAATTAATTTTATTCACCACATATGTGATGAAATACGTATAAAAATTTAGCAATCTAGTGTAGTAAAATATCACATCAAATTTTCCAGGAACAATCAGTTTATTTTTTATTTTTCCATAATCTGGTGAAATATATTGAATACACCCACGATGTCGCCAGGATCTGGCGAATTCCTACGACATATGAAAATTTTGTTTACATTATGTTATGAACATGTATCTATTAATATATGTGTTGTTTAGGTTTTCCAATTCAAATATACTAATTTTGTAAGTTATGCGTTACATAAGTTTGAGAATTCAAATACGACGCATGGTTTCACACCTAAAATATCTCCAGTTTTTTTTAAAAATAGATTTACGAAAAAAAGCCTAACACCCGACATGAGAATCTCTATCAAATTTAACTATATTGTACTTCACAGCGTATATATATAATAAGTTTAGCGAATAACATCTTCTTCGACGATATTATCATGGTGAAGAATAGTACGGAATTCTTTATTTTTCCGTTTCCTTTACAACATGATTCAATGACTAAAATAAGCTCGTACATTGGCCTAAAACTCGTTTCCAAAACTACAACGATAAACGACCTCACAAACTACCCATATACATATCTAAATTCGATTTAAGGATTTTTAAAGATAAAAATGAATTTTTACTTATTAAACAGAGAGAAAAAAGTTATTAGATTTAAAACCACTAATATTGTTAACTAATTGTCGGAGATGATGTTTTTGAAAAAACAAATCTTGAATATTTGTTAGAGCCTGTTTTCATAAAAAGTTAAAATATTTTTAAAAAGAAAAACACGATAGCTATGTTTAGTAATTGATTTTTATGTTGTTTAAAAAAGTATATTTACTATAAATCGTAACCACGAATAATAAAAATATTTTCATATTATTATATTGATAAAAGTAATTTTTATACTACTACTTTTTAGTTATAGTTGTCTCGAAGAGTTTGAACAGGAAATGGTCCATTGACTACCTACTTTTTAGATATATAGTTCACCGATAAAATCGTTTGGTGTAGTTTTTATTATTATCTAATTTCGATAACATTAGTCTTTTAACTATCTATTTTTTATAAAATCAATCATTTAATCAACTATTTTCGATAAAACTAGTTTATTACTCACAATAATTAATTTCATCGAAAATAAATGATAAAAAAACTAATACAAAACGACTTTTAATCGAAAAAATATATATTTAGAAAACTAATAATCAATTGAATATTCACCGTCTAAAGCTAGGTATACATTTAAAAATAAGAAAAAATAATAAAAATAGTAAAGAATTTTAGTGAATACAAAAAGGAAGCCATTAAATATAAACCAAGCAGAAGAGAGAACAATGAGTTTTCCACTTTGGTGTGATCAACCAACTCAGACCATAAGGCTCTTGGAGAGGATGAACACTAGCTTCCCCTGCTTCTCCTGATTCTTTTCATGGATAATCTTCATATCCATTTGCAATCTTCTGAAGAATTTCTTGTTCTTCGCGGAAACTAGAAAAATTGATTCTTCTCAACAACAAGCTTAGAAGATTTTTTTCGATTTATTCAAGCCAAACAGATCCCATGTTTCCTTGAATCATGATTACATTAAAGAAACAGAGAGCCACTACTCTGTTCAGTACCCAGAATAAATCAAGAAGCAACTACTTCTTGATTCCAAGATCACTCTCATCTGAAAGTTCAGTAACGGAGTTCCAAAGAAAGTGAAACTTGACCATTTTCTCGATTCTTTGAAATTCAAGGGCGATTACAGTTACCAGGTATGAGATTCCCATCATATATTTTCTAGAATTTAACCTGAAAGAGGATATTTGTATTCTCTGGTCTAAGAATATTTGGAGGTTTTATGATTTCGTAATGAGATTATTGCGTTTGAGTCCATACTTTAACAAGAAATATGAAAACCCGATCGTACTGATGTGAGTGAGATTTGAAAGGCTTCCGGAATGCCTATATGACACTAAACTGGTTAGTGATCTTGCTGGTGCTTTGGGTACTACGTTCAGAGTTGTTGTTCTTGAGAGGAATAGAGCTCACACAAACGCATGTTTCGCTCAAATCGAAATTGACGTCTCGAAACAATTAAAGCACAAGATGTGGATTGGTTTTGGGATGAATGATGAATGTTGGATATCCATAAGTTACAAGAATATACCATCATATTGTGATCATTGTTTTCATTTAGGTCACAAGAAATCTGAATGCTGGAAGGCTCAAAAGTTGGAAGCAGACAATAGTAAGGAAAATATTGTTAATAAACAAAACAATTCCGAGATGCAACATAAAGATATGATGAGTAGTAATACAGACTTGAGAAAAACTCATAATATTATCAAGGTTTACAAAAGGAAATAAAATATGTTATTACCCAAAAAGATCAAGAATCGGTGAATACGGAGAACAATGTTCAATCTTATGATCAGAACACAAAGTTAGATGAAGAAATTGGAAAGAAGATGAATCAAATCAATAAGGTGCGTGATCATCCTGATCCTCAGTCCTTTTATTCTCTAAAAAATAGTAATGAGCTCATTGAAGCCTTGGACAAGTTAGAACAAGAATGCAATCTTCAAGAATCTAACACTCTTGATCCAGAAAATGTTGGTAGTTGTTCGGGTTCTCCTATTTATCATGATCAAAGCTTCAGAGAAATTCTCAGTGCTAAACTGAAGGCTACAAAAAGGAAAAGTTTAATCAATAAACTTGTTGTTAAGTTCATATCAAGGGATAAATTAAAAAAATCTTTCTCTGATAATGATCAAAGTGATTAGCTGGAATGCTAGAGGAGTCAACAATAAGCCTACTTTGAGAAGGCTCAAGTCGGTGATCAGATCTGAAAGAATTAGGATTCTGGCTCTTCAAGAGCCTATGGCTAAGATTGAGAAAATTAAGGTGATTGCAGATTATCTGGGGTTCAATGAGTACACTGCTAATATTTCAAACAAGTTATGGATATTTTGGAGGGATGATATCAACGTGAATATCATTCATAACATGGACCAGTTATTACATATGGAGGTTGCTTACCCGAGTATTGAGGATAATTTCTATCTTATCTCTATCTATGCTAAGTGTAATCGTTTGCAAAGAATGGAGCTTTGGAACTGTCTGTTGAGCATTGTTGATCCTGGTAAAGCTTGGATTTGCACTGGTGACTTTAATGTTATCTCCACTCATGATGAGCAGCTGGGTTGCACCACTATTTTTCAGGCTAGTATGGAAAATTTTAACGATTCAATCAGATCATGTAATCTCAACGATGCTGGCTTTAGTGACACCAAATTTACCTGGACCAGAGGTAACAAATGGAGGAGACTTGATCGAGCTATCATTAATGATAAATGGATGAATATCTACAAGGATACACATGCTTTTCACATGATCAGAACGTGTTCTGACCATGCTCCTTTACTAATTATTGTTTCTTCTAATAGTAATGCTACTTTTATTAATAAAAAGAAGAACTTTAAGTTTTTAAATTTATGGTCTAATGATGAATCGTTTCAAAGAATTGTAAAGCATGATTGGATGGAACCTATGAAGGGCAAACTGAGTCATATTTTCTGGTATAAGTTGAGGAGACTTAAAAGTTGCTTTAAATTTTTGGAATATTCAGCAATTTGGGAATGTATTTGATAAAGTTAAAGTTATTGGAGATAGAGTGAAACAGATGGAGATTATGCAATACAACATCAACAATCAGGAATCCAAATCGAATCTATCTAAAGCCAATAGTCAGTACATTCTTGCTCTAAAAATGAAAAATTTTACTGGAAGCAAAAATGCTTCAACAGCTGGTTGAATGGTGGTGATGGTAATTCGAAGCTTTTCTATTCTTATGTGGCTAAGAAAAGAAAGAAGAATGAAATTAAAAGCGTTAAAGACAAGGAATCCTGAATTTTGAATCAAGATGACATTGGCACCTCTGCTGCTAATTACTTTAAGAACACCATTGCTTCATATCCTTACACCAACAGAAATGAGGAGAATATGATGCTTCAAGATGAGCTTTTTGACTGCATTCCTTCCTTTGTCAATAATAAAGATAACGAGAACTTAATTAAAGACACCGGTGAGGAAGAATTATGGAGAATCATCTACAACATGAAGAGTGATAGTGCCCCAGACATTGATGGTTTCAATCTATTCTTTTATAAAGTGTGTTTGGACACTATCAAGACTGATTTCTGTAATATATGAATGCTTTCTTGAAGGGCAGCAACATTCTCACAGGTTTATTTGCCACGGGAATATGCTTAATTCCTAAAAGCTCTAATCCTACATGGTGGAACAACTACAGACTTATTGGGTTGTGTACGATGATAAACAGAATCATGTCTACTTTTATAAATCAAAGGCTATCTAACATCCTTCATAGAATTGTTTCAAATGTGCAGAGTGCATTCTTTAGGGGGAGACAGATTCACGAAAACATTTTAATTTCCAAGGAGCTATTCCATGATATTAACAGGAAGCCCAAAGCTGGTAACATGACGATACAACTTGATATGACAAAGGCGTTTGATAGAATTTCTCATTCTTTCATTCTAAAAGTTTTACTTGCTTTTGGATTTTCTACTAAATTTATTAGTCTTATTAACAATATGATTAGTAAAGTACATGTTTCTTTATTGATTAATGGTAATACTTATGATTATTTTCAAATGAAAAGGGGTTTAAGGCAGGGAGACCCGCTGTCTCTAAGCCTTTTCATCTTTGGAGAGGAAATTCTAACCAGGGGAATGCATGCTCTCTTTAGAAAAAACTTTAGGATGAAATTTGCTACCAGAACTGAGTTTATTGTTCCTTGCATCGTGTTTGCTGACGACATACTAATCTTCACTAACAACTTGTCTTCCTCAATTGATAGCTTAAACAGGTTCCTTGAGAAATATCAAAAGTTATCAGGCCAATCTATTAATAAGCAAAAGACCAGAATAATCATATCTTCTAAAACTCACCATTCAAGAAGACAAGAATTTGAAACTGCAAACTGGATATGAAGTTGACTATCTTCCTACAAATCACCTGGGAGTCATCATGTCATATAACAACAAAGGGAAGATCTTTCAACCTATTCTTAACAAGATTAATGATAAAATTATTGAGTGGGATAATAAATACCTCTCTTATGGAGGTAGAATGTCTCTTATTACTAACATCTTTTTGCCTATCACATATCATTGGATGCAAACTTGTATTTTACCTAAGAATATTATTAGAAAGCTTGAGACTACCTTCAATAGATTCCTATGAAGATCTAAGTATAATGTTAATGTTATTCATTGGTCTAACTGGTCTGCCCTCTGCAAACCTTCTGGAGAGAGAGGGCTAAATATCAGAAGGTTGGAGGATATTCAGCACTCCTCCTCCCAAAATTTATGGTTCATTTTTCGAAAGAATGGTTTCCTTTGGTCTAAAATTATGCAGAATATATACTGTAAATCTAGTCATCCTACTATTGCTACTAACATGAATGGTTCTTTAGTGTGGAAAAGGTTATCTAGCATCAGAAATCAGGCTGACAACAACATATATTGGATCCTGGGCAAGGGCGAGATTGATTTTTGGAGGGATTGTCGGCACAAATTGCCTTCCATTGCTAGCACAAATAATATTAACTGGTATCTCGATGCTAAGGTTCACTCATTTTGAAAGAATGATCAATGAAACTTTAGTGCTATGCAGGATATTTCAAAAACCAGACTTGAAATTATCAAAACCCTTAGAGTGGAGCCTAATAAGGATGGCATTTCATGCTGGAAGCATTCAACAAATGCAGACTTCAACATGAAACTCACTTGGGACAGTTTACGGCAAAAGCATAATCAGTCTAGTTTTTTCAGAAAAGTCTGGCATCCAAGTATCCCCAGGAAGTTTTCTTTCGTTACTTGGAAAATTATTAACAATTATATATCTATAGATTCTATTATTAGAAAGAGGCATGCGAGTTTGGCTTCTAAGTGTTTGTTTTGTAACAACATTGAAGACAAAGACCATCTTTTAGTCAACGGTACTTTTGCTTGGCAACTTTGGAACTTTTTTGGATGCATTTATAAAGTGAAAATCAATAGATATATGACATTCACTCATATATTAAGATGCTGGTTTTGGTTTTCTAAAAGTAAATTTCACATAACCCACCTCATTTCTCAAGCTATATGCTGGTTTATTTGGAAAGTTAGAAACAATTTGAAATTTAAATACCAGCAGTTGAATGTCAACAAAACTATTGATTCTATCATTAACATAATAAAAGTCCTAGACATCTCTAACAAGTATACCTATAAGCATAGGTGTCAGTCATTTTGTACATGTGTAACTTTGGGCTGTTCTTCAATTCAAAGCAATAAGAGACCAGTTTACCTCAAGTGGATCGCACCATTGAGCAATAGACTTAAGATGAATGTTGATGGAGTTTGTGCTTGGAATGGAGACGCAAGCGGGGGGTGTTGATCAGAAACAACACATGTAACATTATCCATGTTGCTGGTGCTCTTTTCGGGAAACTCACTCCCATTCTTGCTGAGTACAAAGCTCTTCTTTATGGTCTTGCTATCTGTTATAATCATAACTGGACTGAAGTCAACATTGAATCAGACTCTCTTATCCTCGTGAACTAATTAGCTTATGGTTCCAGTGTCAAAAATGACATTTCTGTAATCTGCAGAAATCTCATTACTTCGAAGATGACCTTAAAGCACATATCCAGAGTCCAAAATCAAGCCGTTGATTGGCTTGCTAAATGAACTCTGAAGTGCAAGCAAAATCAGTTCTTCAAGCATAATGATGCTCCATCGAGCTTGTTGGCTATAGTTCTCCTTGAGAGTCTTGCCGTTGGGTATATTAATGAGGAATAAATTCAATCGGAAATACTGTTGGTTTTCTTTGATGGACAGGTTGCAGATTGAAGAAAGCTAGGGCTACATTTGGGGATGAAAGAGCTCTAATCATGGTAGGTAATGCTCGAAGAGAAAAAAGACCCAAGAGAAAATGGAGCAAAATCGAGATTTGTTTCGTAGGGAAGCAGAACAAAGGATGAATTCGAAAATTAGAAATTTTGTTCGAAGACTATAGAGTCTTAGCAGTGGAGTGTAGATTGAAGAAGAAGAAACTGTTTTGTCATATGATTTTTTTTTTAAAATGATGTAATCTAGTCGAGGAAGGAATTTAACTCAGAATTTTGACAAATTGTTCTTTTAGTTCTTTATTTTGTAAATCTTTCAATTTAATAATAAAATGTATTCTTATGATTAAAAAAATATATAAACCAAACAGAAATATAACGCTCCTAATTTGAACTCAAATATCCCTTGGGCAAGGCTAAAATGAGACCCCATTTGGCTATAATGAGACCCCTCTATAATGAGACCCCATTTGGCTATAATGAGACCCGAAAAAAGACACATTTACCCCTGATATAAAACCCTTATTTTCAGCCCATTTTCTCTCTTTTCTCTCTTTTCTCTCTTCTCTCTCTACTCTCTCTCAAACTCACCAAAAAACTCGAAATCAAAACAACAAGTTTTATCAAATCCAACATCACAAACAGTTTAAGGTACGAATCCTTTACATATCCATGTAATTTTTATGCATTTTAGTTTAGTATTTTTAGTGATTTTTAGAGTTTAGTGTTCTTGATAAAAAGTCGGATTTTCATGTATATTTAGTCGTTTTTTTTGAAAAAAAAATTCAGATTCGTGTTAGTCGATTCAGTAGGATCGTTTTGGTACCATGCATGATGAATTGGGGTTGGGTTTTGGGGATTTGGGTTCAATTTTGGGAATTGGGGGAGAAGGTTCTGGAAATCGCGATTTGCGAACTGGGCCTTCGCAACCCGTGCAAAATCGCGAACGACCCGTTCGCAATTTTGCACGGGCTGCGAAGGCCCAGTTCGCAAATTGCCAATTTCTGCAATTTCGGAATTTGAGAAATTGCGAACTGGGCGTTCGCAATTTCACCAAATTGCGAACGCCCAGTTCGCAATTTTGGTGAAATTGCAAACACCCAGTTCGCAATTTCTCAATTTATAGAGTTTTTGTATTTTTTTTTGTTTTACAAAATAGTTTGTATCCCATATTTATTAACAATTTATATGTTGTATTTCAGCATGCCTCGCAAACATGAGACACCAGTTCGACATTCAGCAGGCTCGAGCGATGATGGAGAGCACTCTGAGCTTGTGTCACGGTCACGGTCGGTTAGGCGTAGGCCTAGCGCTTCCACTCCGGCCCCCGTTCTATCCGAGGGGTTTGCTACATTCGACCTGTTATTTCGGAGGGTGAACCCTCACGTAACTGGTCTATATCCAGAGTATGCACAGCACGAGGCTTACCACGTCTTTGCTGGAGAGGTAAGTAATGATGTGTTTTAAAGTACGTTTATATGTTCTTTTGTATTATTTCTAAGTTGTTTATGTCTTATGTAGTCTCGCCGGTACTCGCGGTGCTACTCTATGTACGGTACCCACCGTGCGTGGGGTCTTGCTGGGCAGCACAGGGTAAGGGAGCAGGTTATGATGACTTGTTTCGGCCCACTGGTAGATGCGTTGGAGCGTTGGAATACCAACGTTCATCTTGTAGATGCTTTCCTGGAGAGGTGGCATTCGGAGACGAACACCTTTCACTTTAGCTTCGGTGAGATGACGGTTACGCTAGACGACGTCCACGTCATCACTGGTCTCCCGGTCACAGGTGATGATTTCTTAGTTCAGTCTTTTCCTAGTAATGGACAGCATGAGGCTTGGTATTCTAGTGCATTAGGCATAGATTTGGATGACCTTAGGTATGAGTTAGGGCGTAACAGAGGGGGGGGGGGGGGGTAATGGTAGATATGTTCGTTTACAGTTTTTACGCGAGCAATACATGGTACGTAGATATAAAGATGAGAACATGTCTGATAGTGATGTAAAGTGCGCCATTAGGGGTTATCTGCTGCATATGTTGGGTTGTTGTGTTCTAGTGAACAAGACGGGGAATAGTATATCTTTAGATTACCTCCAGTTTGTAGAGCATTATACCTCCTCCGTTAGATATAACTGGGGACAGCATATACTAGCTCAGCTGTACCACCACCTAGGGAAGTCGTCGCTGCACACGACTTTAGGGATTGCGGGTTGTATTGCCTTGTTGGAGGCGTGGATATACGATCACTTCTCCACTTCTGTGCCTACGATTAACACGGCCTACGACTTTTCTATGCCGACCATGTGCCGATATGTACCGACGCCGTTTCGTGCGGATGATGAGACTCGGATTAACATCCGACAGGGACTGATTTCGTTGACGGCGAACCATGTGAGTTACAATGATTTGTTATATTGGTTTCCATAGCTTTAATTTATTATTACTTTCATTTTTGGAAGATTATTAACTAACATTATCATATGACACAGGTTTGGTTCATGCCTTACGAGCATCATCGTTCTCATTTCCCTTCTCAGGATGTGGCTTGGATTGACCACACGCTGAAGGCGTTCGACGTAGTTGAGGCGTACTATCCGCTTCGGGTGGCTCGACAGCTAGGGCACATTCAGGACATACCACCGGTGCTGCGGACTGTTGTACCCGTACATAGGCGAAAGCGTGTGAACACGCGCTTCACGTGGGATGAGGCCACGTGGATATCATGGTGGTCACACGTTGTTGACTGAAGGATTCGCGGTGACAGGTACATTTTAGGCGGTCCTGGCACGACCACGACGTACGATGTATGGATCAGTGACCACCTATGGTACGTTCTGCTTGATCCTAATATTCTTGCTCCATCTGCTTTGCATGTTCCAGAGCCCCCTAGTGCGATGACATATCAGGCACGACTGTATCACCTCTCCGATCGTGTTACTGATGTTCATTCTAGAGCAGAGTCGATGAGTGTGGAGGACTTGCGTCGGGAGGTACAGGAGTGTCACCTTTTAGGGGTCCAGTACCGCCAGTTGGATTGAGTTTGAGTGCATTTGTATTATATGACTAGCAGGCCGGTTGTTTGATACTACATTATTTTTTTGCTTTGCTTTAGTTGTTGCTTTGGTTTACATGGTTGTATGGAATTGATTTTGGTTCTTTATTTGTCGCTTTTGTTCGGATAAGTTGATACTACCTTATTTTTCTGATTTAGTTTTGCTTAAGTTGTTCATTTGGCTTATATGATGTGTATCTTAAAAACAACAACACTTAAACAATAACACCTAGAATTCTCCCATAATATAAAATACATAAGGAAATTACACACATAAACCAAAAGCATTGCGTGATTAAAAATACATAAGCAACTAAATTAAAGCAAACGGTAGACAAACTAACCCTCAGTCAGCATTGCACACTTAGTTCTACGGAGTCGGATAGTTCATTCCATACCCATCTGAATCACTACTTCCTTCTGGAGTTGAATACGTTTCAACGGCGCTCGCTATTGCGTCAGCTATTTGTTGCTCTTCCGACTGTGTCGCATACGACACCATCTCCGGCGTGATTGTACTTTGCGATCCAATGTCGAATCGCTTTCGGAGGTTGGTTTGGACTTCCCAAGGAAGTGACTTGATTTGTAAAGTCACTGTTTTAAGGTAAGCTAACCTTTCGGACACTTCTTCGCGTGTGCGTGGTCGAGGCATCATACATCCTGGGCAGGAAGCCTCCCTACCGTGGTTGAAGAACATTCTGCACAAGACCGCATCGATGAAGCCAGGAACCTCCTCTTCTATTGCACCCCTCACGATGTCAAATGTGTTTAGGAGGCTTGTATCTTCGTCTACGTTCCAGCCCGAATCACACATTGTTATACCTTAAATGTTTAGTTTCTTAGTCTGATGGTAGTATTTATAAACTCGAACTGGGTGGTTCAACTCAAAATTTGTTAGCGGGAAAGGTTGTCTTTGTTCCCGCTCAAATCTCTTTTTAGCGGGAAACCTTCACTCCATTCCCTCCATATGTTTCCATACAATATTATAATATTCTGATGAACTAATGTCTGTTTAGATTTTTGTATGTACTGTTGTTATCCTGCAACCAATAAGTTTTGTTATCTATTTTAAAACAAAAACGTCTTAGGTTAATATTATATCGTGCAACCAATAAATTAGTTTGAATCTACTTCCTTTTACTTAGCAGTACCATTTAACTCTGACCACCACAAACACCCACAAAATCAAATCAGAAGAACATTTTTTGCAATTCGTATATTGGATATTATTTGTTGTGCCTAAAATTACGTCTTTATGTACCACTTTTATGGTTAAGATAACGTTATCCAAGTTGGCCTATTGATAAACAACACATGTAAGAAAAGTATACCGCAATCCAAACGGACGAATGAGTATGCAACACCTAATATTTAAAAAAGTACAATAACTTTTCAGTGCAATAATAGCAGGGGTCTCATTATAACAAAAATTCCATCACCAGGTTTTCCGCTATAACGAGACACCTAAAAAAGTTGGCGCAAAAAATATCTGCTTTAAATGTAGTTCCCGCCCAAACAACCACGACCCTATAAATAGACGTGAAGCACTATTCGAACAGTAACAATTTAACCAATGGAGTTTACCCCTAATGAAGATTACCATTTGCTCGAGGCAGTGAAACTCGCCCACCGAGAATTGGGAGAAGATAGTAGCGAAGCGTTTTTCGAGCTGGTCTTGTGTAATATGTACTACAACTACGGGCGTTTAGGAACTGAAGGTATTGTCGTGCGTAACTGTGACCAAATCAAGGAGAGATACATTTTTTTGCAAACCAATGGATCGTTTGTTGTTTCTACCTTTTAAAATTAAGCAAGAAGCAGCTACCGTCTGGAACATGACCGTGGTAGACTACATCACGAAGGATATGGTAGCGTATCTTGAGAATAGGATTACTGAGAGGGAAGAGGGGATTCAGTCTGACGACAACTTGGGATACGACTTCGACGATTGAGCATTGTGATATGTTTTTAATAGTTTCCATCTGGTAGTGTCTGTATTGTCTGTTTGTTTTACTTAATGCTATAACTTGTTAAAGTTTTCATTACCTAGTTTTGTAGACATTATTTGGTACCCACTACTTCAAACAACAACTAATAAAAAAGTCACACCTTAAAAATAACAACCAGTAATACGAAAATAATAACTTCAAACAACAACTGATAAGAAAATTGACAACTTCAAACAACAAACAGTAATACGAAAATCACAACTACAAACAACAACTGATAAGAAAATTGACAACTTCAAACAACAGACAGTAATACGTAACACTGCATAAGTGGAAGGCTTAGTCGTAGTCGTGTCTAAGTTTGTATTCCACATCATCCACTTCACCCCTTGCAATTATTTTGTCCTCTAAAAATGCTACCATATCCCTTGTGATGTAGTCTATCAAGGTTAGGTTCCAAACAGAGGCTGCTTCTCGCTTAATAAGCGATGGCAAGAAACACAAATGCTGTATTGTCTTGCAAAAATTGTATCTGCTTTTGATCTGCTCACGAGTACGTATAACGACACCTCTTGTACCGAAACGACCGTAGTTCATATACATCGTACATAGGACACGCTCGAAAAACTGATCGCTTGTATCTTCCCCCAGTATCTCGCGTGCAATCTTCACAGCTCGAAGCATGTGGTAATCTTTGTCCGCCGTAAACTCCATAAGTAAACGTTAACGAGTTTTAAATTTTCGTTCCTGCGGTAGGTTGCAAAAGTGTCGTATTTTGTTAGATTTTATGTCCCATTTTATAGGAGGCGAGTCAATTTTGGTGGGCGTTTAGTATTTGGATGAGGTCTCATTATAGCTCAATTCATACTATTTCGAATGCAATGTTGTTTTTCGCTATAATGAGACCCTGATTTAAACAACGTGGGTTGTAATAATTAACTTCTATATGTGTGTATTTTTGTATATATTATGTGTCACCACATTAGTCGCCCATCCAGATTACGTTATCCTTACATGTCTGACAACGCTATCCTACTTTTAAGTAGTTTTTAGTCAGTTCATATATCTTATCTTATACCTCAAATCACAATTAATATTGAAGGTTTTAAAAAAATTCAGTTTAAAAAAAAAATAGTTTTTGAGTCGGAAAGGTCACAAAATGTGACCATTTTAGGCTACTTTGATGTCGTTTTTTTTAACTTTTTTGAGTTTTTTTTCCCCGCAAAATTCAAAACATTAGGGCCACTTGACTAATGTTTGATGTTGGTAAAAAGAAAAATCAATTTTGGAGTCGTTAAGGTCACAAAATGTGACCATTTTAGGCTACTTCGATGTCGTTTTTTTTAAATTTTTTGAGTTTTTTTTTTCCCGCAAAATTCTAATCATTAGGGCCACTTGACTAATGTTTGATGTTGGTAAAAGGAAATATCAGGTTTGGAGTCGTTAAGGTCACAAAAAGTTGAAAAAACAAAATTTCCAGAGGGTATTGCGAACTCAGGTGCTTGTAAAACGCCGGATTTGCGAATGCAGGCCCATGAAATTGGGCAAAATTGCGAACCCACACTTCGCGATTTTGCTAAATCGTAGTGGTGGGAGTTCGCAATTTGGGCCAAATCACGCGTACAACGTTCGCAAATCCGCCACTGGGCCGAAATTTAAAAAAATTTCACACTTTTTTGGATAAAATTGTAATTTTATGGGGAACTAGCAATTTATTTGTGGTGTGCAACTTGTTTTTACAACAATTATAAGTAATGGAATTTAAAAAATAAATAAAACGTGGGAGTATCGATTACAAACCAAAGTGAAAGTTCTAAAAATATTCGTAGACACAACGGAGTTCGGTTAAACACGTAATGCATAATAAAATTATTAGTCTTCATTCAAATCGAAGATACGTGGTGGCTCTTCGTGTGCGGTCGATGGTTGCGCGGGCTTTATTTGGTTATGTTTGTTCAATCTCTTGTCGAGCGGTATTGCCCAGCCGGTCACTTCATGATCCGTACGAAACGGAAACCAAATAGGATATATTTCCGGAAGTGGTCCATCCAACACAACCTACACAAATAAAAGGTAGATAAATATTTGGTCACGAAAATAATATAAAACATTGAAACACACTGTAGTAAACTTACTTTGACGAAATGGTTACCATGAACGAAACCTATACCAATTTCGAGGTTAGGACATGATCGAGGAGGCACACCACGTAGCGGTAGATAAGTGTACGATTGGTGGAGTGAAATGTGGTATACGATACATTGGTATCTAGTGGCTATCACTAACCCTAAATCGGGTAACGTCATCCAATGCCTAGTACCGGCACCATACAATTCGAAAACGTTCAACCTTCTCACAAGGTTATCTACACTTTGTGATCCATCAAACACTCTCTCCCATAGCTCACGTTCGTTTTGCAATTCGCCGATCAAATCCCGTCTAACTTGGTCCCATGAATCGGATTTACCGTATACCGTCAAAGCAACGGCTCAGAATCCGCAATTACCGTCAGGAGAGACGTCTTCGACGCTAGAAATGTAGTCATGCAAATAGCTAGGAAACCAACTCTCGTACCCGCTAAAATCTTTTCCCTTTGATGATTTTTTCGGTCGAGGCACTTTATCTTTCTTCGGTTGAGCCTTGGTTTTCGCTTTTTCTTTCGTCTTGTTTTTTGGCGGTAGAAATGTAGCCGTGCTACCTATCGTGTCGGGAGTGCTAGCGCCTAGACTTCCATCGTATTCCCACTCGCTAGGGTCCCGTTGAGTTGATTTGTCCCGACCGGCTTTTTTCCTACCCTTAGTAACAACCGGCTCCTTAGGTTCCAAAACATGACTTCTAGCGGGATCTAGGATTTGCATCATCCTATTTATAATGTGGTCTTGGATGTGTTGCCCGTAACCGCGGATGGTGCTACCTATTAAGGAGATTTTTCTAGTGAGCTCGTATTCGGTATCAAACTCCTCATTAGGTTTGATCCTTAACGTACTCCAATAGACATCACACTCATCTTTTCTAACCGCCCTTCCTTCTTTATAAATCAAAGCTAATTTGCATGCACATGGTAAATTATGAGTTGTCCTAATAACACACCCACACACTCCGGGTGTGAACCATATTTTCAAGGACTTTGCGAGATTTTCCTCTATTAGTTCTATGGCTTGAGATGAAAGCTCACCTTTGACATACTTGTAGATGGTTTTGTTAGGCCCCCTAGTTGAGTTTCTTGGACGATACCTACTACGCTCGAATGACTCGAAAATGTTAGAGTGTTGAGCGGATAGGTGCGCATGAACATGTTTCCAAAATTGTTCGAACGTGCATAGACTACTACCAATTGCCCGCTTGAGGCTAGAGTGAGCACTCTCCGCCCTACAACATGAGATAAAATACATTAGATTTCTAACACTTTATATTTAAAAAAAATGGGTGGAGATGGAAATATAACTCACCGGTTGCTAGTTTGGTTGCCAAAATGTTTAAATTTGTTCGTGTGAATGTTGAGGAATTTGTGTCCATATTCGTCAATCCATTGCTTCATAACGTAGTCGATAGCCAATGGACAAAATGCGAACGTGTGGTGCATATGGGCAAGGTTTTTGTTATAGTCTTCGAGCGTGGCCGAATAGGCTACCCTTTGGTAATATTCCCCGAACTCATCGGTCATTTCCACATTCGGTAAAACTTTTCTAGCGTAAGAGGTGACGTTCTTACCAATATGCCAAGTGCATAGCATATGAGTTGCGTCCGGAAATATATCGTCGATAGCATTCATTAAAGCCAACTCCCTATCGGTGACAATGATGTTAGGTAATGGGCACTTGTTGTTCGTCAACACCATCTTTAGAACACTCAACCCCCAAGTGTAGTTCTCTTGTTTCTCGGAACTCAAAAAAACAAAAGCAACACAAAATGTCTTCTTCGTCGAAGTTTGGCCCACTATTTCAAGTAAAGGCATCTTATACCTTGTAGTCTTGTACGTGCTATCCATTATAAGAACTTGAGGAAACGTGCGCATGAAATCGATGCTTTTAGGGTGTGCAAAAAACAACTCGAGGATCTCGTCCGTTGCTTCACAACTTCGCTCCCAAACATAGTACTCGTGTTCTTTTAACTTAGCAAACAAGTATTGCATTTGGGTCTTGCCCGCTTTATCAACCAAATCATGTTTTTGCCACATGTTGTATATCGTGCGCATGCCTGATACATTTTGCTGGTCTTTAATCTTCAACCCGCGATATATCTCTCTCGGTCGAGAACCGACTTCCGTTTGACTACGAACGAACAATTGTTCTTCGACTTTTAGTCTAGCGGCCCGAGAGTGACCGTCCAAGTGCAAAAATGGATCGTGGTTGTGTTTCCCGTTTAGCACAACCACTTTCCAATAACCCGGTAGCTCCGAGACCGGACTCCCTCTTAAGTAGAACGGACACCCGCATTTTTTCGATGAACATTCTCGGCGCTTCTTAACATACCCCGGTTTGGGGTTAGGTTTGTAAACCTCATGCCTCTCGCACCTAAAATATATCCTAGGAGTTTTCATGCTTTTTGTACCGTCGTCGTTTTTACTCCGGACCAAAATGAATCCTAGCTTTATGCTTTCGGACTCGACCCAATCAACCAAATCGGCTTTGGTGTAATAAGTGTCCGTACTAAACACTTTCGTGTAATCGGCCATCGAACATGGCGGTGGACCGGGTTCCTACATAGTTCATTCATGCAATTATATGAGAACATATTTATACCTACATGATCATATAAATTCCAAAACAGGTCATTTTTGCGAATTTCATATTCGAAAATTCAACAAAATTGCGAATTACAAATTCGAAAATTCAGCAACATTGCGAATTTCGAACTCGAAAATTCAGCCTAATTGCGAACAGCCCGTTTGTGGGTTTGGCTTTTTCGCGAACGGGCCGTTCGTCCATCAGGCTTTTTTGCGAATGGCCCGTTCGTCCATCTGGGGATTGCGCGAACGGGCAGTTCGCAATTAAGGATGAACTGCGAATCCCCAGTTCGCAGTTCATCAAAAATATAGCGGTACCACCGCTATATTCACACTGACTCGAAAAATTTCGGAAAATACCTCATTTTGGGTATCTAAATGGTCCGTCAACGGCTCTTCTTCCTCCGATGCGAAATCATCAAGGTTGCAGCTGAATCCTTCACTCCAATCACTCAAATCCATGATTTTTTAGAGATTTTAGGTAGTTTTAGAGAGAGAAAGCTCTAGAGAGTAGTTGGAGAAAAGTTGGTTTTTGGTTCAAAATTGTGACTTATAAGTGAAGGCAAAATAGACATTTCACATTGAAGAAAAAAAAATTCTGAATTTGGAGTCTCATTATAGCCAAATGGGATCTCATTATAGCCATGCCAATATCCCTTTTCTTTCTCACAGAACTAGGTCGTCAAATAGTAAGATATTCAATTCGAATCCAACCTTCCATCCATAAAAAAAGAGAGTAAAAAAACAAGTTTTGAAGTAACAGAACATAACACAAGATTCATCTGAAGATGATCTCATCATTAAACTTCGAATTGGCAGAAGACTCTCTGACCATCTAAATTCTTGAAGGGACCCATCATATCTACATGGAGTGGCCGGTGATGCAACTTCCAAACTAAAAAGATCAAAACTTTCTCCATTTTTATTCAACACTTAATTCAATAATCCCAGCAAACTCATTCTTTAGAAATGGAAACTATTGCTTCTCTTCAATCACACACTGTAACAGCAATACCCATTTCTCGATCAAAACATGGGTTCAATGTTACAGCTTCTGGGTATAATCAATTCCTCCGATTTCCAAGTTTTTCGAGATACCCACATGCCAGAAATGTCAAATTTGCTGGTTATATAGCTCAAGCTTCAGGTAGTTTTGTACCATTTTTCAAACATTTTGCTTTTTTTAACATTGGTTTGATTCCGATTTAGCTTTATGGATCGACTTGCATTTGCTTCTAATTGATGAGGTTGATAACTTTATGTTACTCTAAGCTCTAGGCTTTGTGTAGCTCACTTTGAAGGGGAATGTGAAGTAAAAGCTTTTGATATGAAGGATCAAGTTTCTACCTTTATGAATAACAATTAAAATATGAAAAAAAAATCTAAACTTTAAATCTTGTCAGTTGTCACATTAATTGTAGGAATGTTATTTTTATGACTGTAGTTTTCCAACTGCATTACAAACCTCAATGTGTTAAGAATAGCTTAATGTTTAAACTTGAGTCTTTGTGTCAATGAGACAACAGCCTTACACCTGATTAATTTTTCCGTAGCGAAAATCAGTAGCTCACAGACGTCTGAGAAGGTAGATTCAAAGGAAAACGACATTGTTTTTGTTGCTGGTGCTACTGGTAAAGTTGGTTCTAGAACTGTAAGGTTATTACTTCTCTGATGCTACAATTTGCTTTTTAGATTAGTTTTCGAAAATCAACTAAGTGTATTCATACATCCATATTTTCAGGGAGCTTCTGAAACTTGGTTTCCGAGTCAAAGCTGGAGTGAGGAGCACGCAGAGAGCGGGAACTCTTGTACAAGTAAAAGTTTCACTGAAAATAAAAACTTAAAACATTTTTAAAATCGAAAATGCTAACGTGTACACTAAGTTGAAAGCCCTCTTGCAGAGTGTTAAGGAAATGAAGCTCGAGGATGCAAGAGAAGGGACACAACGTAAGAAAGCATTCGGGATCTGTTTTTCTCTTTTTAAATTATAAATAAAAATGAGCAAGTAACAGATTGTGTTTGATCTTTAGCCCAGCTGTAGAAAAGCTTGAAATTGTGGAATGTGATCTGGAGAAACAAGATCAGATCAGACCAGCTATAGGGAATGCGTCTATAGTTATATGTTGTATCGGTGCTAGTGAGAAGGAGATTTCTGATATTACGGGGCCTTATAGAATCGACTTCAAGGCAACCAAGAATCTTATCGATGCAGGTAGTGTTTGATTTTTAACTCAAATCTTTCAGGAACAAACATTGATTAGACTTCTGATTCGGAAGGACCATAGAAGAAATATTAGAGCGATCGTTAAGAAAACAACTTTCTTCGATATCTTTACCATCACAATTATAATTCTTGTATTTTGACATGCAGCAACTAGTGCAAAAGTTGACCACTTTATTCTGCTAACATCTTTGGGGACAAACAAAATTGGATTTCCAGCTGCTATTCTCAAGTATGTTTCCCATTTTCTTTTCATAATTTGCGTAGGGGTTGCATCAATAAATTGCTTTGTACTTTTTAAAAGTTCATCAAAACATTATGTTTAGTTGTGTTGTGCTTAACTTACTGACTGGTTGTTATTAAGTCTATTTTGGGGAGTACTTATCTGGAAGAGGAAAGCCGAAGAAGCTCTAATGGCCAGCGGTATTCCTTACACTGTTAGTGTTTCAGTAACTACCTTAAAGAAGTGAATGGCGTTGCTTTAAAGGCATATTAATTCGAACCCAAATACTTTATTTGTAATGTTTCATCAGATAGTCAGACCGGGAGGAATGGAACGGCCTACCGATGCGTACAAACAAACTCATAATGTCACCTTCTCTAAGGAAGATACTTTATTTGGTGGTCAGGTTTCAAATCTTCAGGTAGAGTAAATTATACGTACTGTCCAAATCTATGTTTGTTTAGTATTGTACATAAGCAATGCAAAACAATATCGTCTATCATTACAGGTAGCTGAACTCTTAGCGTGTATGGCAAAAAATCCCGGCCTATCATACTGCAAAGTGGTCGAAGTCATTGCAGAAACAACCGCACCATTGACTCCTTTCGAGAATCTTCTTGCTAAGATTTCATCTAAACGAGTAAACGTTTACTCTTCAAAAGTATTTTCTTGTTCTTTTCTTGTCAATAAGCGCATTTAGTTTTTTTTAGCTTTTTCTTGAAAAAATGTGAATTAGTTTGTTGAGCTACTTTATTTAAATTCCTTGACTTGTTCGAAAGATGTCACTCTATACAGGCGTTCTTGTAACTATTATGAAAGTTTCGACATAAAAACTCGCATTGTGTTTCTCTATCCTGTTCTCAATATGCCAGTACCTGCAGAAACCAATAGTTGCAAGTGAGCCTGATTCGTCTTCTTCTAAGACTATTATCTCCAAGGTACCTGCGGAACCAGAAGTGGAAGTAGCGAAAACCATGTCTCGGCCACTGTCTCCTTATGTTGCGTAAGCCTCGTGCTCTTATAAAAAAAAATTTGCCGATGGTTTATCTTTTCCATCTATTTGAAATTTCCTTTTTGGTGTTTACTTATAGCTATGACAATCTGAAACCACCCACGTCGCCAACTCCAAGCCCGGTTGCTGCTGTCAAAGCAAGTGATTTGGAAGCCAAACCACTAGAATTGAAATCTACTGTTTTATCAGAACCGCTGGTTGAAAATGAAGAAGTGAAGACAACAAGGCCTCTCTCACCTTATGCAAGGTAAGTGCCAATAGTATTTCTTGGTCTTTTTCTCGAGACTAAGGTGGATTGGTGCATGACATATGCCTAAAACACTACCTTGTTATACGTAAATAAAAAATGTCTTTTTTACAGAAGAAAATTGGAAACTTGTTTGGTGCATAAAACAAGTTGGCTTTTCAGTTAAAAAGTTGATACATCGGTGTAAACCGAAAAAAGGGTATAAAACCAGAGCTTCGAACTTTCAATAACTTAATTTAAACCTATAAGCAGATATGAAGATTTGAAACCACCGACATCACCTACTCCTACGGCACCACCACGTAGCCAGAACAACGACACCGTGCTGAAAACTGGTGCTTCTGATACTGGCACAAGTGCGTCAATAACAGCAGGTAGCGTAACCGAAAAAATACAGCGATGAAAGAATATGTCAAGTTTAACTTTGATGCTAAATCGAAAATTGCAGCTACTTTAACTGAAATGGAAACAACGCCGGAAGAAGTTGTGAGAATAAGGCCTCTTTCACCTGCAATGTAAGCATCTCTAATTCTTATGTTTCACATCTTCCATATAACACTTGTTTTTTTTTCACAAATTGATTTTGAGATTTTTTTAGTTACGAGAATTTGAAACCACCTAGTTCTCCAACCCCAATGCCAAGTGGTTCCAACACCACAGTAGAAGGCAATGGTGTTCCAAAGATTATAGCTACTGCCATAATTGAAGATGATTCTTCTCTGATAAATTCACCCAACGATGCGTAAGCACCATAAAGTCATAATAACGTTTTTTCTCTTTGGTGTAGGAAAAATTCTGTTACGGGTATGGCAAATTTTTGTAGTAAATAATAGTCGGCCATTAGACCCAATATGGGGACTCCGATTTCAAAGAATGTGTGTTCCAAAACCAATCTTTGTTTTGATTGATAGTAGGATTTTGTAGTTTTGGCTATTTTCATATTTACAAGTAAACTTGGAATCTGGATGAAATTGCCAAGAACCTATCAGGCTGTCAGGAGTATATCTTCATGTGTTGACACCAAAAACTGGATTGAACTATCTCATCTCTGGACTGATTTGTCCTAGATATCACCAAACACAGGAATGAACTATCTGACCTCTGGACTGATTTGTTTTAGGATATCACCAAACACAGGAAGGGACTAAAAGTAGTCTAACCCATTCCAATACGATCACAATCTTATGTACCAAATGAGCCGTAGTATATGAGTACCTGAAAGATTCAAGGATTATTTATTTCATCTACATAGTAATTCCTGTGGACATGGTTTCAATTTATATGCATCTCTTTGATGCAGATATGACGATTCGAAACGACCAACATCACCTAGTCCTACTTCACCACTTAGCCAGAACAACGATGCCATATTGATAGCTGGTGCTTCTGACACTCTAACAAATGCATCAGCTAGCGTGACCGAAACAACAACAACCACGGGAGAAATCTTTTACTTTACATTTGGCACTTCTGAGACTGAAACGGACGAATCGACAATTGCAGCTACTCCAGTCGAAACAACAACAATACTACCAGAACAAGTCATTAAAACAAGGCCTCTTTCACCTTTTTCTAGTTATGAGGATTTAAAACCACCTAGTTCTCCAACCCCAACACCAAGTGGTTCTAAGGTGACAGCTGATGTATCGTCACTGACAGGAGGAAATGATGTCCCAAAGATTATTGATGCTTCTCAGAATATATCGCCCAACGATGTGTAAGTACATGAAAGTCATAATAACTTTCCTTATATTCGATGTTTGGATGTAGTTAGCTAGCTTCATGAGTAGATTAGGAGTGGTAAAAATCCGGTTATAGATAGGATTTGGGTCGGGCGAAGTTTGACGTGAATAATAAATAGTCACTCGAACCGGATCCAACATGGATCCAGACTCCGAAAACATGTGTGTGTCGTAATACAAATGTGGTTGTTATTCATACAACTAAAAAGTAACCTATTTTTGTTTGTACCCGGCCCGGATCGTTCGACGAGTTATGACCTAAACTTGTGAAAGCATTATACCCAAATCTGACGGGTTTGTCCAAACTAGGGTATGACCCGGATTTTAGTTCAAATGATTTTACTTTGTATGAATCTAGATTTTCGACAAACTTGGTTGGTCGGAGCAACTATCCCTGATTTTCCATCTATTTGAAATTTCCTTTTTGGTGTTTATTTGTAGCTATGACAATCTGAAACCACCCACGTCGCCAACTCCAAGCCCGGTTGCTGCTGTCAAAGCAAGTGATTTGGAAGCCAAACCACTAGAATTGAAATCTACTGTTTTATCAGAACCGTTGGTTGAAAATGAAGAAGTGAAGAAAACAAGGCCTCTCTCACCTTATGCAAGGTAAATGCTAATAGTATTTCTTGGTCTTTTTCTCGAGACTAAGGTGGATTGGTGCATGACATATAAGTTAGCCTAAAACACTACCTTATTATACGTAAATAAAAAAATTCTTTATATGGACGAGAAGTGGAAACTTGTTTGGTGCATTGAAAAAAGTTAGCTTTTCAGTTAAAAAGTTGATACATCGGTGTAAACCGAAAAACGGTATAAAACTAGACATATAAACAAAAAATGTTTAAAATGCATATGTGAAGTTTAGGATAGGGAGAGACCAAGAAGGTAACGAACCCCAAGTAAAATAGCTTAGTGTTATTTTAGCCTTTAGACCAAACAAACAGACTTTTTGCTTATACAACAAGCCAAAAAGCCTATTGACACCAAGCGACCTGTCAATCAACCCTGTCTGGGATGTTATGAACGAAATTGTTCACTTCAAGCTTTCAATAACTTAATTTAAGCCTATATGCAGATATGAAGATTTGAAACCACCGACATCACCTACTCCTACGGCACCATCACGTAGCCAGAACAACGACACCGTGCTGAAAACTGGTGCTTCTGATACTGGCACAAGTGCGTCAATACCAGCAGGTAGCGTAACTGAAAAAATAACAGCCACGAAAGAATATGTCGAGTTTAACTTTGATGCTAAATCGAAAATTGCAGCTACTTTAACTGAAATGGCAACAACACCGGAAGAAGTTGTGAGAATAAGGCCTCTTTCACCTTTCGCAATGTAAGCATCTCTAATTCTTATGTTTCACATCTTTCATATCATACTTGTTATTTTTTTCACAAATTGATGTTGAGCTTCTTTAGTTACGAGGATTTGAAACCACCTAGTTCTCCAACCCCAATTCCAAGTGGTTCCAAGGCCACAGCGGATGTGTCTTCGTTACTGAAAGGAGGCAATGGTATTCCAATAGCTACTGCCGTAATTGAAGATGATGCTTCTCTGATAAATTCCCCCAACGATGTGTAAGCACCATAAAATCATTATAATGTTTTTTTCTTTGGTGTAGGAAAAATCCTGTTACGGGTATATCAAAGTTTTGTAGTAAATAATAGTCAACAATTAGACCCAATATGGGGACTCTGATTTCGAGAGAATGTGTGTTCCAAATCCAATCCTTGTTTTGTTAAAAAAATAGTAGGATTTTGTAGGTTTGGCTATTTTCATATTGACAAGTAAACTTGGAATCTGGATGAAATTGGCAAGAACCTGTCAGGACTACATCTTCATGTGTTGACACCAAAAACTGGATTGAACTATCTCATCTCTGGGCTGATTTGTCCTAGATATCACCAAACACAAGAATGAACTATCTCATCTCTTGACTGATTTGTCCTAGATATTACCAAACACAGGAATGGACTAAAAGTAGTCTAACCCGTTGAATGGGTCCCATTCCAGTACGATCACAATCTTATGATTTAATTGAGCCCTAGTATATGAGTACCTGAAAGATTCAAGGATTATTTATTTCATCTACACAGTAATTCTCGTGAACATGGTTTCAATCTATATGCATGTCTTTGATGCAGATATGACAATTCGAAAGGACAAACATCACCTACTCCTACTTCCCCACTTAGCCAGAACAACGATGCTATATTAATAGCTGGTGCTTCTGACACTTTAACAAATGCATCAGCTAGCATGACCGAAACAACAACAACCACGGGAGAAATCTTTTACTTTACATTTGGCACTTCTGAGACTGAAACGGACGAATCGACAGTTGCAGCTACTCCAGTCGAAACAACAACAATACTACCAGAACAAGTCATTAAAACAAGGCCTCTTTCACCTTTTTCTAGTTATGAGGATTTAAAACCGCCTAGTTCCCCAACTCCAATACCAAGTGGTTCTAAGGTGACAGCTGATGTATCGTCACTGACAGGAGGCAATGATGCTCCAAAGATTGTTGATGCTTCTCAGAATATATCGCCCAACAATGTGTAAGTACATGAAAATCCTAATAACTTTCCTTGTATTCGATGTTTGGATGTAGTTAGATAGCTTCATGAGCAGATTAGGAGTGGTGAAAATCTGGTTACATATAGGATTTGGGTCGGACAAAGTTTGACGTGAATAATAAATAGTCAGTCGAACCGGATCCAGCATGGTTTCGGATTCCGCAAGTATGTGTGTGTTGTAATACAAACGTGGTTGTTATTCATACAACTTAGAAGTATCCTATTTTTGTTTGTACCCAACCCGGATCGTTCGCCCGAGTTATGACCTAAATTAGGAAAAAATTATACCCAAATCTGTCTGGTTTGTCCAAACTAGGGTATGACCTGATTTTAGTTCAAATGATTTTACTTTGTCCGAATCTAGATTTTCGACAAACTTGGTTGGTCAGGGCAACCATCCCTGATTTTCAATCATATTTGGTTGACTTTACTCATTGGCATGACTGAAGACTTCTCATTGAATCCAGTCTTCATCATACCGCGTCATGCTTTGTTTTGGATGCTTATGCACACACTATTTTTTAGGCACACTGAGCCTCTAACGTCACCGTCTCCAATTGCACCAACCATCTCTGAAAGTGCTACCGAAAACAATGCAGCTTCACCTCCAACCGAAAGTAACAAACAACATAACGTGTCAAAGCCAAGACCGCTTTCGCCTTACGCAGTGTAAGAAACTTTTGCTTTTGTTTATCCATCACATATTCATTTTCACTTGATACATAAGCTGCTACAAAAAAAAAACAGGTTTTGTCGAGGAAATTTGTCTTTTCCCGAAAATGAAAACAGTGTCCTAGACTCCTAGGCAAAGTTTAAGTTATGTAAAACCGTCTATATGTTTGAATACACAATTTCCACGATAAAAATGAAACAAATGTGTACCTACTTTTTCTTGTTATAATATTTTTTAAAATATTTTTATTTAGGTACGAAGATTTAAAGCCTCCAACCTCACCAATCCCATCAGCAAGGAATCGTTGAAGGATGTTCATAAGTTATCCTTTAAGCAGGAAGGTAATGAGCCAGGATTGTTTAAAAGTAGGTTTTAAACATAATTAGATTCTGATACTGAACTTGTTTTGAAGGATTTGTGATGCAGCAACCTTCCAACTTACAAAGGGGACAGCTATTGAAAATGCGGTAGATATATGTGCATTACATTATAGTCTCGAATACAATTTCATTTTTGTAATCATTTACGATGACTCTCTGTTGCGATAAACATGAGCTATAGCTAGTCTATCTCTGAATGGATATCTTGTCTTTGCTTCCATTCAGTATAGTCCCGAGGAGGGCTGTAATGAAAAAATAAAATCATTGAAATAGAGAGAAAGAACACCTATTAAAATCAGTTTCTTTCAAATCTCGTAATACATCTTACTTTATTATTATTATTATTATTATTATTATTATTATTATTATTATTATTATATATATATATATATGTTGGGCTGGACTATATCTAAGTATCAATTTTGTTGGATCCACACCATAAAATTGTTATCTATTAAAGAAAAATTAAATTGCCTGAATTATATTTATTCCAAATAACAATGCCCAATTCAAGTTAAAACCAATAATCTTAGATAAAAATAAAAATAGTATCTCAAAGAAAATTAGTGATTTTTAGTTTCAGAGTTTCTGGAGACACTTGTTGGAATATGAGGATGCTTTTTCTCCAAGAAATGAGGATGTTTTCTTGATCTCCAAGAAACATCTCCTTCTTCAGTATTTCTTCTTCTCCTATCTTCTAGCATCGGCTTCTACCTTTCTCCGGCACTGTTTTCTGGTTTAGTTCGTGGTTGCTGGTTTTCCGGTGCAGGGCCTCCCTCGTGGATGCTGCTGTGGTCTGGTTCTTGGCTCGCTGATTAGGTTTTGGCAGGCTTTGTTTGGGTTCATTGATTGCTGTGGGTTTTCTCTTGAAAACTCTTATCTTCTTGGCATTTAGCCTCTGTTCTTTCAGTGATTGCTGTGGGTTTTCGTTAGATTCTTGCTTGGTGCTTAATGGCTACTTTAAGTATTAATGATTTCCCTCCTTTGAGTGGTAAGAAAGATATGGATTCGCTGAATCAAAGTGCTAACGAGGGTCGAACTGAGGATAAAAGGTTATTCTCTGAAGTTTTAAAGAACAGGTCTAAATGTTCTGAGTTTCGTCCGGTTGATGTTTCGATCTTTGATGATCATAATATAGTTCAATTCTCAAAGCATGCTAAAGCCGCCCTTCTGGCTCAATCTAGGACTACTCTTGTTGTTAAGTTCAGTCTTGGCATCCCCAAGAGGGTAGTTTTTCAAGCATTTCTTGATGCGTTCAAGTTCAAGGGCTTATTTACTTATGTCACACTCGACTCAAGGAAAATTCTTATAGAGTTCACCTTGTTGGATGATGTTGACAGGTTTTGGTCGAAAAGCTTTTGGAATGTGGATGGCAAAGTTATGAGGGTCATCAAATGGTGTCCTCAAAATAGTCGAAACTATGAATGTCCTGTTGCCTTGCTGTGGGTAAGATTTGAAAAGTTGCCTGATTTTCTGTATAATAGATCTATTATACATGAACTGGCTGCTTCTTTAGGTTTGGTGCATCGAGTTGTGGTACCTGAAATCAATCGGGCTAAAACAAAGGCTTGCTATGCATTGGTTGAGATTGATGTATCCAGGTTTTTGAAAAGCAAATTATGGGTTGGGTTTGGTGACCATGATGGTTGCTGGATCGGTGTTAGCTATAAGAATGCGCCTTTTTACTGTAAAACTTGTCATCACTTAGGTCATGATTCTGAGAAATGCAAGAAAATTTTGTACAAAGAAGATGGTATTCATAAAGAAGAGGATAAAAATGGAGTGGCTAGTACAGACAGTCATTCTGATGCTGTTAAAGATAAGGGTACAAGTCCACAATGCACTAAGGACACTCTTCCTTTTATTAAGGTTTACAAAAGAAGACTTAAATCTATGATTACTGCTAAAGATAACCCTGTTGAGGTTCCTAGTAATGCTAGTAATACTGGTAACCCTGGTGTTACTAGTCCTGTTGGAGAAGCTTTTAAGCAGGATTTGGAGTTGATCAGTGCGCTTCATGGATTGGATCAGGATCAGATTGTTGATGCTCCTGTGTCTAGCTATCCTAAGCAAAGTAACATTGGTAGCTGTAATCCTTCCCCAGAGGTTGTTTCTCCCTGTTCCTCTGAACATGGATTCACTTCTCTTGTTCGCAGTAAGTTAAAATCTGCAAGTAAAAGCAGGAGTGCAAAAAGGTTAAATATCAAATCTCTTCACAAAAGAGATAAAACTAATTCTTATTCTTTATCTGAATGATTAAGTTTCTAAGTTGGAACGCTCGTGGTCTCAATAATAGTGCTACTTTGTCTAGACTAAAGTTTATCATTAATCAATATAAGGTTAAGCTGATTGTTATCCAAGAGCCTATGGCTAGAATTGATAAAATTGAGAAAATTGCTCATAAAATTGGTTTTAATAGTTGGGTTTCTAACTGTTCTAATAAAGTGTGGTTGTTTTGGACTGATGAGATTAGTTTAAATGTATTGTTTGATCATGATCAGTTTCTCCCCTTGGAGATTAATGCTTCTAATTTTTCTGGTTTCTTAACTTCTGTTTATGCTAAGAATAGAAGTATGTAGCGTAAAGATCTTTGGAGTAAGTTGGCTATCATACCTAATGATGAAAAGCCCTGGTTTCTGGCGGGTGACTTCAATGCCATATCTTGCTCTGATGACCAGCTTAATTGCTCCTCTTTTGATGTCTCTAGCGCTGACGATTTTAATGATTTCATCAGACTTTGTAATCTTGTCGATCCTGGTTTTGTTGGCTCTAGATACACTTGGAGCAATAACAGAGCATGGAAAAGATTAGATAGAGTTTTGATAAACAATAAGGCTGCTATTTCATTTCATACTCAGGTCTTATACATGGTCAGAACCTGCTCTGACCATGCCCCTCTCTTGATTACTTTGTCTAATCCTATTAGTTCTACTTCTCATAACAAAGGTTTCTTTAAATTTATTAATGCTTGGACTAACCATCCTGATTTTATTACTGATGTTACTCTTAACTGGAACACTTATTGCAAGGGAGACACTAATATGATCTTTTGGTATAAGCTCATGAGACTTAAAAAGTTTCTTAAAGGGTGGAACATTACTAAATTTGGAAACATTTTTAGCAAAGTTAAGCAGGCTATGGAGGATGTGGCTGCAATGGAAATCAGTCATCAGGTTGTCAACAGCATTGAATCTAAAGCTAGTTTAAATAAGGCTAACAGCTTGCTCATTCAAGCTCTTAAGAATGAGGAATGTTACTGGAGGCAGAAGTGCTATAATTCTTGGTTAAGCAGTGGGGATGGTAACACTAAACTTTATCTTTCTTATGTTTCTCACAAAAAGAAGAAGAATGCTATTCTGGGGATCAAAGATAAGGGTAACTGGTTATCTAAGGAATCTGATATTGCTTGCTCTGCTGAGTCTTATTTTAAAGACATTCGTTCTGGTTGTACCTATTCTTGTGAGGATGCTAACATTAATGATTCTATTCTTAGTCATATTCATAGTCTTGTTAGTGTCAGTGATAATGGTAGTATTATGAAGGCTACTACTAAAGAGGAGATGTGGAGCATTGTCTCTGCCATGAAAAATGACAGTGCTCCTGGCACTGATGGCTTTAACTGCCATTTTCTTAAGACTTGTTGGAATATTATCAGCTCTGATCTTTGTCAGGATATTAATTCTTATCTCAGGGGTATGACTATTCCTAAGGGGATATTTGCTACTAGGATCTTTCTTATCCCTAATTCTCCTAACCCTATCTCATGGAAAAATTTCAGGCCTATTAGCCTTTGCACTATGTTTAACAGGCTCATTTCATCTCTTTTAAACACTAGAATTGCTTTCATTCTTCCTAAGATAGTCTCTAAATGTCAAGGTGCATTTGTTAAGGAAAGGCTTATTCATGACAATATTCTTATTATCAAAGAGATGCTGCACAATATTAATAGAAGACCCTCTAAGGGAAACATTATAATGCAGCTTGATATGACAAAGACATTTGACAGAATGTCGCATGTATTTGTCATCAAGGTTATGAAGAGCTTTGGTTTCTCTGATGGTCTCTTGGCCTTAATTCATTCTCTCATTTCTAATGTAATGGTGTCTATTCTTATTAATGGTAGCAGTATATGGTATTTTCCTCAGAAGAATGGGTTAAGGCAAGGTGATCCTTTATCCCCTTGCCTATTCATTCTTGCTGAGGAGGCTCTCCTAAGGGGTCTCTCTTGTCTGTATGATTCTAATCCTAACATGAAATATTATCTAAAGTCAGGTTACATTTTACCTTGTCTTGCCTTCGCTGACGATATTGTTATATTTTCTAATAGTGCTCCTTCCTCAATCGATAATCTGTGCAAGTTGCTGGAAAATTATCAGACTGCTTCTGGACAAATGATCAATAAGGATAAAACCAAGATTGTTACCTCGACTAGGCTGGCCTTTGCTGCTAACTCCAGGCTGAAATCTACTACTGGTTTCAAAATTGATCATGCTCCTTTCAAGTATTTGGGAATCAGTATTTCTGCAAATAACAAAGGAAGGAATTTCGTTAATCTTTTGTCTGCTATTTATAATAAAATTCAGATTTGGGATATGAAATATTTGTCTTTTGGGGGGAGGCTATCTCTTATTAAGAGTGTTCTCCATCCCATTGTTTATTATTGGATGCAGAACACTCTAATCCCCAAGGCTATTCTCAATAAGATTGAGTTGTGCTTTAATAAGTTCCTTTGGAGGTCCAATTATAATGATAGAGCCATCCATTGGACCTCTTGGAGCCTCCTTTGTAGGCCCTTTGATGAAGGTGGATTGAATATCAAGTTGTTATCTGTTATCCAAACCACTTTCTCTTTCAAGTTATGGTTTCTGTTCAGGAGAGGCCATCCTCTTTGGGCTGAGCTGATGCATCATACATACTGTCTTAACTGCCATCCTACTATTGTTGAGTGCAAAGCTACTGATTCCATTACTTGGAAAAGATTATTTTCCATTAGGACTCAGGCTGAGGGTTATGTTAACTGGAAATTAGGCAGAAGGGATGTGGATTTTTGGAGAGATGCATGGCATGACATGTCTCCTATTGCTAATGAGTCTGACTCTAGGACTTGGCTTCTTCCTGCTAAGGTCTTAACTTTCTGGAAGGATAACAATTGGGATTTCTCTTTGCTTAACTTCATGTCTCATGATCGTCTCTCACATATTAAGTGTGTAAAGATTGTTCATGACCAGGAAGATAAGATTGAATGGGCTATTTCTAAGGATAAAGAGTTTAACACTAATCAAACTTGGGATGTTATTAGAGTCAACAATGCAAAACAAAACATTTTTAAAAAGATTTGGAGTCATTTCATTCCAAGTAAATTCTCATTTCTTTGTTGGAAGTTATTAAAAAAATTTATCCCAATTGATAGTATCCTTGCTAAAAGGCACTTCACTTCTGTTTCTAAATGTCAGTTTTGCTACAGTTGTGAAGAGAAGAATCATCTCTTCATCAACTGTAGCTATGCTTGGTCTCTGTGGAACTACTATGGGATTCTCTTCAGGGTCCCTTTAAGTAGGTTCATGTCTATTAGTCATGTTTTCTATAGCTGGTTCTGGGCTTTGAATGGTAGGTTCCACATTACCCATCTTATCCCACAAATTATTTCTATAGCGTAATAGGAATGCTAGCAAGTTCACCGGTTCTCATGATAATTTTGACTATGCTATTAATAGAATTAACAGAGTTATTAATGGAATTGATTCTAATGGTTCCCTAAAATCTATTCACTGGTCAGGTGTTCACAAGGCTGGTGTTGCCCTGGGTTATCTTTCAGTTTACAAAAGAAAACATAAGATTAGGTACCTGAAGTGGCTGGCTCCTCCTCCTGGCAGGTTAAAGATTAATGTGGATGGCGCTTGTAGCTTCTCCGGTGAAGCCAGTGGTGGCTTCTTGGTTAGAGACGAGTTTGGTAGCTTGCTTTCTGGTCATGGCTTCCTCTTTGGCAAGGTTGACCCTTTCAAGGCTGAGTGCCTGGCTCTGCTGGAGGCTTTAATCAACTGTCGAAGAAACAATTGGTACAATGTCGATATCGAGTCTGATTGTCAGACCTTTATCGATATTGTGGCCGTCGGTAATGCTTCTTCCATCTCCATGATTTCAATTTGTCGCAACCTGATTCGTTCTTCTATGATTCTTCGGTACGTTTCTCGAACCCAGAATGCGGCTGCAGAATGGATTTCGAAATGGGCTTTGAAGGAGAAGGGGGGCAAATCATTTTCGGTTGTCGATGCTCCGGTTCAGCTTATGGCCATCGTAACCCTTGAAAGCCTAGGTGTGGGGTATATTGACCCTAGTTGAGCTTAATCGCGAGGCTGTGCGATGGTGGTGGTCGAAGGTGGTTTGTGATGGTCGAAGATGGTGGTCGAAGGTCATTATAGCTGGTGTTTGTGATTTTTGGATCTGTGTAAGTGTTGTTGCCGTCGATGGTGGTGGGATCGTCTGATACCTCGATGGGCTCTCACCCAGTTCAAACCCTTCCCTCCAAATTTGAAGAGAAAGGGTCCTGAAGGCGACGTCAACCTTGAAGTATTAGAGGATCGATTGGCTGTTTGGTTTGTGTCGAAACTGGAGTTTGGTGATGTAATGAAGTTAGGGTTGTGAGTTGCTTAGAGTGATGGGTAGAGGTTGAAGATGGAGACTGTTTCGATTTACGGTTTGGGGTCTGACTCAATTTTGACCCGATCTCTTTTCTTTGATTGTGGCCTTAGTATTTTTGGGCCCCTAGCTTGTAATTGAATAATTTTTTGGTCCGTTATTAATTAAATGGTTCTTTTGCTAGAAAAAAAGTAGTATCTCAAAACATTTCAAAATTACTCAATAAAGAAAAACACGTCAAATTATTTAAAACCTATCTTGTCTTCGAAATATGCAAATGAACATAATTTCTGGTAGATAATTAAAATACAAAAATTTAGAATTTAATTGATTGCCAAAACTAAAAAATATATATAAAATAAATTAAAATTACAACAAATAAGATTTGTTAGGGTCAAAATACACATTTTTGTATGAGTTAGGCCGAATCAGATTTGGACATATGTGAGAATAGAAGTTTTTACGGAAAAACGGAAATACCAAAACTTAGAGTTTAATTAATTGTTAAAAGTAAATAAAGACGTAAAATAAAAAAATGAGATTATAACAAGGGAAATTGTACCTATAATACCCACTCAACTATTCAATTGTTCAGTACCTAAGGTGATCAGAGCGTTCAAAGGTCTGTTTATTTCTGTAGGTTGTGGTGTAAAACCTATCTAACGACTGTTTTCTACGTACAAGAACTGATCGTGCTTGTTGGAATCTGTTGTTTTTTTAGTAATCGTGTTGCCGCTTTCAGGTAATCGTAATTAACTACCGACTTCGAAGTTATTTGTTGGTTTTTTGAGTTATAATAGGTTTTATTCTATTGTTTTTAGACACCATAGCCTGATTTCGAGCTTTTCTCTGTTTTTTTGTTTTTGTTCCAGTGATTTGTGTTTATTTTGTTAATATTTGTTGTTATATACTCATGGCCTTATTTATGATGTTATATACTAATTTGTAGTGTATTAGATTTTTGATTTCGGACGTGAAACATTTGTAGACTATGAGTTTTAGTTGTCCAGGCGTTCGACACAACGAATTGTGTGATGTATCCAATGAGGAAGATGCTAATTGTGTTACCAATTCGCATGGTTTCATGCGAATTGCATGAAATAATTTCAAAAGTTTTTCAAACAACTATGAGTATATGCTGCGAATTGCATGAAACTCCAACGTAATACATGTTCAAAGATATATTTGGACTCTTAGTCGCTTACAAAACTCAGGATGGGTTGCAGTAATAAATAACTTGCACTTTATTTTTGGGATTAATAACTAATAGTTTGTTCGGTGCAGGGATAGGTATGTCTAAATCATGAGTTTGTATTTTTAAACATGGTCACCAAACTGCAATTGCGCCTTTCACAGAGTTTGAAAGCTTTCAAATTATCCAAGATTATGTGGAGAACACATGGGAGGAGCTTGTCACATGTGACTACCTAATTACCTACTCATGCGGGGATCACAATAATTGTTTCTTTAGTAAACAGAAGGATTTTGTTGGGTTGGTGTTATATCTTGATTTGGAGCGTTTAAAACAGGTTAGTTTTCTCATAGAACAACACGTCTTCGATATGGGTTCTGGTGATACGTGTTCTGCTGATAAGAGCTCTGGTGGTAAGGATTGTGGTGTAAAGCGTAAAGAGCGTAGCGTAAGTTTGGGAGTACCATCTCTTAATCAACTAGTTAGCGAGAAGAGTAGTAACGGTTTAGTTAATTCTGATCAGAGAAAAAAACAACTTGTTATTGCTGGTTGGGCTGACGCTATTACAGGAGTGAGTCAAGATTTTGAAGAAGGTGCTGCCGGTCTGAGATTATCTTTGTGCAAGTTTGCATTAGAGCATGATTTTTCTTTCAAATACCTGCACAACACAGCAATCAAGATCACTGCTTATTGTGAAAATAAGTTCACAAGTGGATGCAAATGGAAGCTTTATGTATCTATTGATTCCAGCACCGGATTAATGACGATCAAGAAGTATGTTCCGCACCATACTTGCAGTCCCGTTTTCTCCCAGAAGCATAAGCGGCATAGGCATTTGACATCAGATTTGATTGAGGAGGAAATTCAGGATTCTCTCCGGACCTGCCATTCATTGACAGCCAAAACCATATAATCGACTGTCAAACAAAATTACGGTCTTGAAATCTCTTACCGTTTGTCATGGAATGCTTTAGAGAAGGCAAGGAGGGGAGTTTTCAGAGATATTTCAAGTTCTTTTAGTTTACTAAGCGAGTAATTCAAGTGATTGAAGAGTCGCGATATTACTTCAGACGGCCAGTTGGAGTTATTAGCTGGAAACCGTTTCAAGCGTTGTTTTCTAGCATTCGGTTCGTCCCTTCAGTGTTTTCATTCATGTCGTCCAATGTTGTTTGTCGATGGAACCCACTTATATGGGAAGTCTAAAGGTACCTTGCTTAATACCGTAGCAAAGGACGGCAACAACGGTTAGTTTCATTTAACTATCTAATCTGAATGATTATAATGTTTTGTTTGAAATTTTGTGCAACAATTCGCATCCTATAGTAGCACACAACTCTCATGGAATCCTGATATTTGAGAATGAATAACATGTGAGGCTGCAAATTAAGCATTAATTTTATTTGATGACACTTCGCAAGAGAGGATGTGAATTAGTCGGTGTAACCATAAAATATGACCAATTCGCAGCGTATATTTGAGAATAACTCTTAGGACAGCATGCGAGTTGTTTACATTTTTCACACGCTTGAGTGCTATTGTATTGTTCATTTGAGCTGCCTTTTTCCAGGACTATTCCCTGTTGCTCTTGGTATAGTTAGCATTGCAGATTGGGACAATTGGATGTTGTTTTTAGGGTGTTTGAAACCATATTTGTTGGAGCGCCAAATCACATTTATTTCAGACTGTTATTCTGGTATCGCTAATGTTGTTTATGTCTTGTGTCCAAACTGCTATCATGCATACTGTTATTTCCATCTCGTGCAGAATTTGAAAGCAAAACTGGAACATACTAACAGAGACTATAAAAAAAGGATATTGAGTTTCTTCCATCGTCTTGCTTATGCTCCCAGTCGAGAGCTTTTTACAGATATACTAACAGTTTTTCTATGTGAAGGTGGTGACAGAATGAGTGATATTCTTTCTAATTTACCCCCGGGAAAGTATGTTCATGCTTACGTTAAAGGGAAACGATACGGCTCTATGGCTTCTACTGCTGCAGAATCGTTAACAATCAGATCAAAAAATATTGCGGCCTACCTATTGTTGAGTTTATTGACTAGATTAGAGTATTTCTTATGACTCAAGTTTCACGAAGATATGAAGAGAGGCTAAGCTGGAGTACTAATTTGGTCATCGAGTATGAGAAGAAGCTAAAGCAGAATGTTGACATGCGCCGAACTTGGATAGTAAGTAAGTCGTCTTCTGCCATGTTCGAAGTCTTTTCAAATCTTGTGGATGTTGTTAATCTGTTGGATTTCAAATGTTCTTGCGGACCATGGCAACAAAAGTGTTTTCCATGTCCTCACGCTTTAGCGGCAATACAGTATATTGACCAAGATCCCTTTACTGTAATAGAGCCTTTTCTTTACGGTTAATAATTACAGAGAAAGTTACTCTTTCAGCATACCAGCTATAACAGATTTCGGGGAAGGGTCCAGCGCTAACGATCCTTCGTTTGTTGAAATTCTGCCTCCGAACGTTAAAAAACACTCCAGAAGGCCTAAGAAAAATCGAATCTCATCTAGAGAAGAAATCTCAACCAAGAAGTTGAGGTGTGGCCATTATTCGAAATCAGGCCATAACATGAGGACTTGTGATGTTCCAGTTTAAGCACAATCCGTCTTGTGGACAATTCTCGTTTGCCACATTTATTTGTAATACTGTTATTATTCTGTACAAAAAACTAAACATTTTTACATTTTGTGTTTGTAATTCTTTAATTACAATAAAGAAATGCTAAGTGTTTTGAGTTTCATGCAATTCACATTCACTATTGCGAATTGTTTACAATATCTCGATATCATGTTGCAAACATCTCTCAGGTTTTCATGCGAGTTGTATGAAAGTTCACCAGGATGCGGATTTGTTTATAAAATCATATCAAACAACTATGAGTATATGTTACGAATTGTATTGAACTCCAACGCAATGCTTTGCCAAACAAATATCAGGACTCTTAGTTGCTTACGAATCACATAATATGTTGCGCATTGACTTCAACTCTAAAATATTGCATTTTCAAACAAAATATCACAAAGCTCATGATATGTTGCGAATTGTGTTTTGAAACAAATATCATGACTTTTAATTGGTTAAGAATCGCATGCTATGGTGCGAATTATGTCTCAAACAACTATTAGGACTTCTGGTTGCTTTCATATCGCATGATATGTTGCGAATAATAAACAACCATAAGTTCTGATATTTGCTTACATATCGCATTTTATGGTGCGAATCGTGGTTTCATACAAATATCAGGACTTTCAGTTGGTTGCAAAATGCATGATATGTTGCGAATTGAATGGAATTACAAAGCATTACAATACTCAGGTCCGCATGCGAATTGTGTGTAAATCAGTAATATTGATAAACAACATCTCAGGTTAAGATGAGAATTGTTTGCAAGTGGTAATATGATGCGAATTGTATATATGATTCAAAGTTTATACAAAAAATGGATTCCGAAAAGAGGATTTCAGTCTTCATGCACTATCAAAGTTTCAAAAAAATCACTACAACATATTAGTGTTTGTTAGTTGCATTCCAAAAAAAAAAAAAAAAACAGACTCTATCAGTCATCACTAGAGGATTCTTCACCATCTTTCTCCTCTTTGTGCCGATCATCAGCCTTTTCATTTTCCCATTCCTCTTTGTTATCTACGTCGATCATGCATAAAAGTTTGGTCCTTAATGGACCGGCGTTGTCGTCCCTCTTCATTTTGTTGTTTGGAACCTCTTCCATCTGAGGTGTAACCTCTTCCTTTTGTTGTTTGGAACCACTTCCACTGGTTGAAAGTCAGGTGAAAAGTAGTCCTTAATGTCTAAATCAGGGACAGAGACTGGGTTGTTTGGTGGTGCTGCCGGAGTGATTAAGTCATCGCTCCAGTTGGTGGTTATGGATGACCAGGAGTCACCAAGGGAACTTAGTGAACCAGAGTATGTGGTGGTGGTTGTGGTGGTGGAAAATGACATGATGTTTGGAATTTGAAGAGAATAAGAGGAATTTAAAAAAATATAGAGTTTGTTTTAAAATTAGCATATGGTTACTAGTGTTATTTATAGGAATAGAGGGAGTCTGAGCTTATGAGGTGGTGTGGCTATATTAATCATTACATAGCCTCCATGTCCAATCAGCATTTAATGGGCTCTGGTGATTAGATTTCTTTTTGCGTGCTCAATGCAGTTAACGTTTATCAAGGTAGACGACATAGCCTGTTCGTATTTTTCAATGATAGATTTTGAATTATTTATTTTATATCAGGAGTTGATGGGAACTGTGTAGTGATAATTTCACAGCATGTAGTTTGTTAATTTGGTAGTTTTTTTAAGCATGTATCAGTTTATCATACGGATTGTTTAGTGAGGATCCTGTTTTTAATATATATCAGGGAATGGTGGGAATTGTTCGAATACCAACTAATCTTTATATATCAGGTTAGCATGCGAGTTGTTTGATAAGAAATCTGCCATTCTATATATATCAGGGAATTGCACATTTCTGAAATTAAAAAAAAGTCTATATACACAAAAAAAATTACAATGAATATATGTACAAAAAAAATCATAATGTCTTACAGAAAATCACCAGTACTTGTTGGTGTCTCCGTCATTTAGGAAATAATCAAACATTTTTTCTCTAAAGCCAGTAACCATATCTTCATCATATTTTGGCTGCACATATCCATGCTGGATAATATCTCTAGCGTATTTGCAGACAAAAATACCACAGTCAAGGGTGCCACGTTTTTGTTGTGGAATTTTTCTTTCATTTTTCACTTTCCACCCTGTCTTTGTAGTAGGTAAGTATCCGTTATACAGTTAATAGTTGATCTGTTATAATAATTAGTGCTAAGAATCAACACAAATACTTAAACTATGGTTGTCAAACAATTCGCATTGTACATTGCGAATTGTTTGACAACAATTCCAACACGTGGATGTCAAACAATTCACAGCATATTTTCGAATTGTTCAGCATTCAATCCATTTTTGTCTGCAAACAGTTCACAGCCTATATTGCGAAGTGTTCATCATCCAATCCATTTCGTGAATGTCAGTCAATTCGCAACCTATGCTGCGAATTCTGTTATGGATATGCTGCGAACTGAATGGAAATAAAACGGATTACATTTTCAAAAAAATATCAGGACTTTTTAGTTGCCAACAATTCTCATGACAACATGGGAATTGTTTACATTTAAATACAACTGACTTGGTCACAGTTTGCAGCATATCCTGATCATGCATTTTAATTTTTTTAAAAAAGTAATTGAATAGTTAGGAGTTTTACCAGCTTGATAGGTGTCCTTGTGGTGTTGTCTATCGCTTTGAGTTTAGGCAGCAATGGGTTGTAGTTTGTTACCGACCTGCCGTCGACATCAATGACGAGAAACGTCCAATGGTTTATTTGGTCCTTCGTCTCGGTGCATAATGGAATGATGATGATGTTGGGGTCTTTAGGCGCTTTGCTAAAAGCTGCATCAACTAGATTTGATACACCCCACTATGATTCCAGATTATGCTGCATTCAAGCGAGAGTACATTACAACGAGAACATGCAAGGAACTTTGAAATTTACCGTAGCTAAACTTACCGTAGTCATGCCCGAAATCATAACGCAGTCATGAAACACTCCTCGAACTTTTTTTATGGAACTTTGAAGTTTACTTCTACAAGCATCTTTCGAATCCAAGCGTCCACAACCTATGAAAGGAGTTGTTTATTTATGTTAAATATACAATACTTGTTTGAAACATTAAAAAGAGAATTGGTTGACAATTGGATACATTTACTTCTAACTCCAGTTCTAAAGGGTAGCACCAGCGCATCACTCGTTTGCACTCTAATTCCGTAGGAAAATTTGGATGATGGTAAATTCCATACTAATGGATCAATGGTGTCATGCTCGTAGGATTTAATTAACTGTATTTTATGGTATTATGCGACATCGATATGGTCAGTTGTCTTTGTTTTCTTTGGCCAGTCCGTGTATTTTACTTTTGGCGGTTGACCTTCTGTTACAATTATTTGTTCCTCTTCCTCTGCCATTGGATGATGTGTTGGTGTCAGTAGATTAAAATTAGGCTCCTTTGTCTCTTTACTTGACTCGAGCTTATTAAATAACAAAAAGTGTGTCAGTCATTATAATGTTAAAGACCCCAAACAATTCGCATGCTAACATGCGGATTGTTCGGTTCTAGCAGAATACATTACATAGTAACTATCAGGATATCATGCGAACTGATCGAGGTTCCACTGAACAGTTCGTATGCTACCCTGATATTCGTTTGTAAAACTTAAAATATATCCACATTATTCTCATGATATGCTGCGAGATCATTAAAAATAGCCCTTACCACATGGTCAGTGACAACCAATGTTGTTGGCTGGTTCGGCATATGATCTGGATCGTATCGGCATAAATCATTAAAGTCATCCTCCAAGATGTTCTCCAAAGACCGTTGTATTACACAATCGTAATATACATTATCAATTTAATTTTAAAATATCCGTGAAACTTGAGTGTAAATACCATCAACAGAAGCATCGGGTAAACCTACTATGCTGTCGTTCGACTCTGGAGCTTGCAGTTGATTTGGTACTGGTACTGCAATTTCACATTGGCTTAGCAATTCTGACTTTGCGCACACCACCGTTGGTCTTTGAGGTACATCTCTGTATTTGTTTTGGTCTTCTAACGACGGTCCTCCCTGGCTGAGTAGTTCCAGCTTCTCACAGGGATTGACATGTTCTGACTCTTCCGGAGCTATGTCTTGTGTTAGCCTTTCTCTCTTTGCCAAAGCTATTTGTTCTTCTTCTTCTTCTTGTGGGTGTTGTTATTGTTCTTGTTGTTCTTGTTGCCACTGTTGTTGATTTTGTTGCTGGTGTTGCTGGTGTTGGTATTGTTGTTGTTGTCTGTCGGCTTCCTGTTTCATACAAATTCCAAAATAAAAAGGTGGAGGGGGTTAAACATACTATAATCATAGTTGGGTACAAATCGCATGCTAACCTGAGATTTGTTTGAGATTTACATCTCAAACAATTCGCATGGTAAGCTGCGATCTGTGAAATAACCAACACAATATTGTATAAAACAATTCGCAATATACGATGCGAATTGTTTGGACAAGACTACACAACAGTCCTGATATTTGTTTGATAGTTATCATGTGATGCATTGTTTGAATATGTATTCAATGAGAAAACCTCGCTGACTATTTTAGATACATACACTGACTTTGTTTGATCAACATCCTGCATTTGTCCATCCTGATTCGTGTCCTTATCCTGATTTTCAGCAAGCACAGATGCATGCAATTCAGCGGACGCTACTCTAGATGGAAATGCTGGTACCTTCTCAACTTCTGGGCTTCCAATCTGGAAAATTGGCTGAGATATAGCATTGTGGAGTTGTTGTGCTTCAAGCTCCGGTATCTTCAGTTTTAGTTCTTCCAGCTGAAAAATTAATAGCATACGTTTTATAACATATTACATGCTGATTATAGCGATTATGTAAGGCTCAATTTCATACTTACTCCGTTGGCCTGTTTTTCTATCTTTCTCTCGTACTTATTCTTATCGGTGTATGTTTTCAAACGCTTTGATTCCCCTACAGTTTCAGACTTCTTTGGAGTAGTCGCTTTGCGTTTGAGGACAAAATTACCAATTATTTCACTCATACTAGTGGTGCTCTCGTCGTCGGGCTCCTGCTGGGATGTGCCGATCGGTGGTAGTGGAATTGTTGGTTGGGGGAGTCTTGGTGGTGGAATCGTTGGCTGGGGAGTCTTGGTGGTTGGGGTCTGGGTGATATCACCTGATTCGATTCTTTCTGTTTGTGTGATGCTCGTCTCCTTGGTTTTGGGGTTGTGCTTTTCTTCATTTTCTTTGGTCTTTCTTCCAGTGAAATAGATTCAGCATCTGCATCTCCACTATATACTGCTCCTCCGAAAGCTTCACTTTTAGCCTCAGTAAGACATAGTGGACCTTCGAAAACCTACCAACAGAGGCACATGAAAGTAAATAGCTGCAAGCAGTTTGTTTGGAAAGTATCAAGGTGTAGATAGACATATTGTTTTTTACAAACAGTTCGCATTATAAGTTGCGAATTGTGTGGAACTCTATCAGTTTAGAGTTGCAAACAACTCGCATATTAACATGCAAATTGTTTGAAAATAATAAGCTGCGAACTGTTCGATACCTTAATTATACAGAGTACCAAACAGAACGCAGAGTAGGTTGCGAATTGTTTGATACATTATTCTAATATAACATTAAACTAAACACAGGATGTGCTGCGAAGTGTTTGCAACCCCAATTCAATACCTATATAAAGCTCATACCTGATCATCTTTCAGATTGGGCATTCTAGCAAGCAGCGACACGGTAGATGTTTGGCACTCTAATCCCAACCATTTGAAAAACCTTGGGATCGAGGCCGGCTTCGCTACCTCTAGTCCAATTGTTGAGTGCTCCATGACGAAGGGCTGCATGGGGATAAGTATTATCATCAATATGCTATTTACATAACTAATTTTTATACTGAATAAATCAATCTTACAATTAGAAGGGCGGGTTTTTCGATAACTAAGAAACTCCTGATATAATGTCGAAGCTTGAACAATATTGATCCGGACCAGTCGTAATTTTTTATTTTGTTGAGGTCTTCAACAAAATAAAGCGTACTACAACCCAGGATATCTCCAGATACGGAGTAGAATAGGGTTGAGCACAAAAACAGTATCAACAGCCTTGCAACGTCTTCCAACTCATGCCCCCCCTTCGCTTATGGCTATTTCTATACCTGCCTGTAAAACCCACGACAACATGCTATGTTAGTAAAGTACAACATCATGCTTTATAAGATGAAATCGATTTTACAGGTACCTTTAAAATGGCGTTCGTTATTGTTTTAGTATTTGTTGGTCCTATCTTCCTGGACGTTTTACCCATGAAGTATTTCTTCATCATCCTCGATTCCTCCTCCTCACCGGGCGCGTATTTGTTGTGAAATGCTCTGGTTTTTATGAACGGAATTTCCCCTGTGCCATGCTTCATCCCTAATATAACCTTCATATCTTCTGCAATTAGTTTTACTAACTTTGAGCCAATATAGAAGGTGTCTTCATCGACAGAGAACCTCTCGATAACATACTGAATGAGCGAGTAGAATTTCTTCTTTAGCAGCTCTGCCTCATTACGGAAGTCGAAAACCGTTTTCAAAAGCGTGTAGAAGGGTGTGTTTCTTGCAACTTCAATGTAGGCACGGGTAATACGGTTCTCTTTCTATAGCTTTAGAAGACTCACCAACCCTGACCTATAATAACTTGGTTTTGTTGTCATACTTCATGCACAAACATAAATCAGTTGGAGTGTCACACACCTCGCATGACAAGCTGTGAACTTTCTATCTATCAGTTGGAGTGTCACACGACTTGCACGACAAGCTGCAAACTGTCTACATGTCAATAGAGTATTTGCAAACAATTTGCAGGTTGGCCTTCGAATTGTGTGTAGATATAAGTTGCAAAATGTATGGCATACACATTCAATCAAGCTGCGAATTGGTATGAAATATAAACATATATGAAGTTGCAAATTGTTTGCATACTAGGTGATGAAGATGCGAACTGTATCTACAGCGCACACGTACTGGCTGCGAACTGTTCTATTTTTTACATGCACGTTGCATGGATCTGAGAAACATGAAAACAACACCAAAATCAACAATCAACTACCTAATGCACATCTAACATACATCGCAATTCTTAGGAAAGTATTAACATTGCATGCAACCTAACTTATACCATGGGTTCGACGATAAACCCAGAAACTAACTGACCAAGTATCGTCACTAAATACTTCATTCTGGTACATAAAAACAACGTTGATCGTGAAATAACAGATACAAGTGGTTCGAAGTCATCAAAAACGCAAAAAAAAATACATTTTCAACGATAATGCTTACCTGGTTACTACTAAACACTGTAGTTTCACCGACCGACGACCACTTGACGGCAAGTTGTCGAACAGAAGGTCGTTAGTCGTTGGACGGAGTAAAAGACGGTGACCGGTCTAATTCCGTTGAAGGTGCGAAGAACGACTGATTTCAGAGAGAAGCTGGAAGGGTTTGGGGTTGGAGAGAGAGAGTATGACGAAGTCGAACGATTTGTGGTGGTTTCTAAAATTAGACGTGTTTGGGTTGGTTTGGGGTGATGGGAAGGGGGAAAAGGTGGGTTTGAAGTGAAAAATGGGTATATAGTGGGGGGTAATTTTGTCTATTTTTTTAACTTAATGCACTAAGTAACACTATCCAAAATTTTGGTACTACCGGGTAATTAGATACTTGAACGGGTATTTACTGGTACTTTTCTCTTATAACAATGAAGTTCGTCCGCATTCAAAGCGAACATATTTTCGCACGATTCGTACACAAAAAACGTTCACGCACATCCCATGTGAGAATGTGTATTCTCTCACTCAGTACATCGCGTCGTCTATGCACGAAAATTCTCAACAACCATGATCTCTATAAAGAATCTAACCTTGTATTTCAACCATATTTTCTGCAAATAAACATCCAAAACGTAAAATTATTCCTACCATAAACAATACATAAAACTATAAATAAAACTAGCATATGTATATATACATTGGATTTTTAATCCGAAACTTCAAATTCAAATATCTAAACATATATAATAAGTACTTTATCAATTCATCAAAACCCAACATTTCTAAAAAAGACAAAATGATAAATAACGGATCTTATTGAAATCCAACGGGGATCCAACAAAATTGGATCCACATATTACCTAACCCTATCTATTTTTTCTTCCTAGAACTAAATTGCAGCTAACTGAGATCTATAACGGAAGACAGCTTCCATGACAAGTTCCAGCCTTCCAGTCATCGAAGCGCACACAGCTACGTCACTCACAGTGATGCCTAACTAGCCTGCGTCTACACCAGCCCACGATAACGTGCGCCGGCAAGCACAAGTGCCCAGACCAGCAGTATGCCCCAGTCATGACTAATTATTAATCAATTTATATAGAGAATTGCTAAAAAAAGTCAAAACTATTCCGCGAAGCCAGTCTATTTTTAGTTTTCAATATTTACAAAATTGTCACTAGGTAAAAAACCCATAAAACTCTTAAAACTCAAATAAATTATAACCTATGCCATTGAGGACTTCAAACTACTCCATGAATTTGCAAACACAATTTCAAACACCAACCATAATTCATCTTCTCCAAACTACCAAAAACATTAAAACTTAACAACCGATCTACCCATTTTTTCAAAAACTTCAGAACCTTCTAAGCATGCCCAGAAAAAGTCGGAACCACTTCCCATACAGAGCAGCATGAACCCCGAAGAGGTACATTGTTTTCCCCTCTCTTATGTTTACGAAAAACAGATTTTTCAAAAAAAAGAGCATGTTTTTTGTGTTCTTCATCATACAATGGCGTCAGTCATGCAAGACTCACGAAGAGTATAACTTATACTCAATGACCGAGCGAGCCAATAGTACGATGAGTATTGCTTAGACTAGATGACCGAAAGAGAATACCCAAAAAATATTACAATTTGATTGTTGTAATAATAATAGTATTACTAATAATATTAGTAATAATAATATTAATAATAGGTACTAAGTAATAATAATACAAGTAATAATATTACGAGTATTAATAATAATAATAATAGTAGTGGTAACAATATTAGTAATAATGATATTAATAATATGCTATTGATTAATAATAATATAAGTAATAATATTAACAATATTAATAAAAATAATATTACTAATAATAATATGTTATTGTTATTATTATTATAAATATTAATATTAATACTAATACTAATATTAATATTACTAGTAATATTATTAATAGTAGCTTGTATATATAAAATAGGTTTAAATCAGGAAATAGTCCATCGACTATCACATTTTCTTTCATTTAGTCCCTCGACTAAAAAATCACCGGTGAGGGTCCATCGACTATCCCATTTTTTTTTCATTTAGTCCTTCGACTTTAAAATCACCGGTGAGGGTCTCTAGACTTTGCAAAAATCTATAAATTTAGTCCCTGATTTGGGTTTTTTTTCTTAGATTCAGGGATTAAATTTATAGATTTTTCAAAGTCCAGGGACCCTCACCGGTGATTTTAAAGTCGAAGGACTAAATGAAAGAAAATGGGATAGTCGAGGGACCCTCACCAGTGATTTTTTAGTCGAGGTACTAAATGACAGAAAACGTGATAGTCGAGGGACTAGACAGCGATTTAAGCCTATAAAATAGCCTCATAACAATTTGATATTAATAAAAAACAAACTCGATTGTTCAGCAATTTTGAGAATGATACGTTTGATACATAATGTAAATGAAAAGATCTCACAAGGTGAGAATAACAACAACATTACATAGTGCAATATCATCTTATAGTCGAAATCGTATATCATGTTGTCTTCAATAGGTCCGAAGTTCGCAATGTCATCGTCTATCGCAAAAACCCTACTCTCGAGATATTCTAACATATCTCCAGTAATGAAATCTGTCCTGAACAGGTTCCACTCAGCAAGTGCTACTTGTTAACTTTTGTAAGACAAGTTGAACAAAAGCTGCAATGGTTTAGATTTCACATAGTTGCACCTACTTTTGACTTCTTCACGATTGCGCGAAGTTGGATTTGGAAACTGCAACCGGTCATAATCATAAAACATCCTACAAAGCACTCGATCAAAAAAAGAATTGGTCGTATCATCGGACATTGTTAACTTAACAAACTTCACGGCCTGAAGCAGTCGATGGTCCTCGTTCAAACAAAAGTCCATACATAACTCCATAACCTGAAAATATAAACACAAATATGAAGGCGTACTTGAAAATACTAAAACTCGCGTGGAAAGTTGTTTTTCTAACAAAAGTAGCATAAACACATATAATGGACACCAACAAACAATATTAAACTCGTCCTGAAATATTCAGGTGATTGGAACGATCCACGCTATATGTGTGGCGTGAGAGCATACTGTTCACACCATGGCAAAGGCGTAGGCTTGGACGTCCACACCTTTTCCATGGCGTGAGATCCTGTGTGAGTGCCATGATCTCGCGTACGAACAAGATCTCATGCCATGGAAATGATGTGGACGTCTAAGCCTACGTCATGTCATAACGTACGACTTGTGTTCTTTGCCCCTGTGTGGCGAAGAACACAAACCGCCACGGATCAAGCTTCATCCATATGTACAAGAAAAACGATGCCGAATAATGGCCACCAAACATGCCTAACCCTACCCTAAGCCTAACTAACACAAAAACAAACAAAAAAGCAACTTACAGTTAATTTTTGTTGAATCTGGTGGATGAATATTCTAGCCGGTGTTCGATTCGGTTACGGTATGTATGGTGGATCTTCCGGCGGTTGTGGCTGTGAGTGGGTGAGGTGATGATGTGGGGATTCAAGGTTTTGGTGGGTGTGAATTTTGTTGCTGTGGGTGAGAGAGAGGGATATGTACGAGAATTTTTTATTTTTAAGTTTAATTTAATTTTAATTTATAATTTAGTTTTATTTAGTGTGTTAGTTTAGTTTTAATTAACTTTTATGTTAGTTTATATTTTGGTTGTATATTTAAATTAGATTTCTATTAGTGTTTTTAAAAAAAAATTGATTTTTAGAGAGAATGTAGTCTTTTAGAAAACGTAGAGAAATATATATTTTTTTTGGAAAATTATGGTAACTTCATGGAGTAAATTTGACTATTTATAAGATTTCAAAGGGTTAGAATCATCAACAAATATAACTTTTCGGAGTAGTTTTAGAAAACAAATAAAGATGACTTCGCGAAATATTTTCGGCTTCTTTTTTAGCAATTCTCGTTTATACATTGTATATAGGAAAAGGCTATATTAGGACCCCTTTTGGCTATAATGAGACCCCAAAAAAAAAATTATGTTTATGTGAATTGACAAATTTACCCTTCATATATAAAACCAAATTTTTAGCAAAAAATCAACTTTTTCTTCTTCTTCTTCTTCTTCTTCTTCTTCCTAAAGCTTTCTCTCTCTGACTAAATAATTTTTTTTTATAACACCAAAAACCATGGATTTGGGCGATTTAAATGAAGAGTTGAGTTGCAATATCAATGATTTCTTGTCAAAAGAGGATGAGCCTTTGTCAGACCATCTCGAAACCCAAGAGAAGGTATTTTTTGTGTTTTTTGAACTTTCAGTGCAATTATAGCACTAGCAACGCTACGAATTGGACGAACTGCGAAGATCCACGTGTTTTTGTATGTCAAAATTGAGCGTAGGGAACACTCTATTTTGAAAAAACCGCGAACACCCAATTCGCAAAATTGTCAAAATTGGGCGTTCGTTGCTGGCGAATTTGACAGCATTGCGAATACAGCCTTCACAATTATGTCAATATCATGAGCACTAAATGCTCAATTTTGACAAAATTGCGAGACTGATGTTCGCAATTTTTTCAAAATCGAGCGTTCCATGTTCGACATATTAACTGTTAGTTTTGTTTTTCTATGCATGCTTATTTGGGTAGTGGGTTTAATTAAAATTAAGGATGTTTTTACATAATTTCACAAACCATTTGTAGGGACTGGACCAACCGTCATGTTTGATGGCCGATTACACACAATTTTTTAGTCTGAACATCTTATACGCCATGCCTGATTTGATCATATGGGTCAAATCTGAAAGCATAAAACAATGATTCATTATGTTGCGTAATAAAGACGACAACGGTAGCAAAAATATGAAAACTCCTAGGATGTATGTTAGGTGCGAGAGACACGAGGTTTACACACCTAACCCCAAACCGAGGTATGTTAAGAAGCGCTTAGAATGTCTATCTAAAAAATGCAGGTGTCCGTTCTATTTAAGGGGAAAACCGATCATAGAGCTACCCGGTTATTGGAAATTGATAGTGCTAAACGGGAAACACAACCACGAATCATTTTTTGCACTTGGATGGTCACTCATGAGCCGTTAAACTAAAAGTAGAAGAAGAGGTGTTTGTTCATATTCAAACGAAAGTCGGTTGTCGACCAAGAGAGATATACCGCGATTTGAAGATCAAATACCCGCAAAATGTATCTAGCATGCGCACGATATACAACATGCGCCAAAAACATGATTTGGTTGATAAAGCCGGCAAGACCCAAATGCAATAATTCTTTTGTAAGTTAAAAGAACACGATTACTATGTTTGGGGATGAACTTGCAAAGCAACGAACGAGATACTTGAGTTGTTTTTTGCACATCCTAAAAACATCGATTTCGTGCGCACTTTTCGTCAAGTTCTTATAATGGATAAACACGTATAAGACTACAAGGTATAGGATGCCTTTGTTAGAAATAATTGGCCAAAATTTGACGAAATATATGTTTTGTGTTGTTTTTGTTTTTTTGAGCTCCGAGAAACAAGAGAACTTCACTTAGGGATTGAGCGTTCTAAAGAATGTTTTGACGAACAACATGTGTGCATTGCCTAACATTATTGTCACCGAAAAAGAGTTGGCTTTAATGAATACTATCGATGATATATTTCCGGATGCCACTCAAATGCTATGCACTTGGCTTATTAGTAGGAACATCAACTCTTACGCTAATAAAGTTTTACCGAATTTGGATATGGCCGATGAGTTCGTCGAATATTATCAAAGGGTTTCTTTTTCCGCCACGCTCGAAGATTATAACAAAAACCTTGCCGAGTTACACAACACGTACGCATTTTATCCAATGGTTGTCGAGTATGTGATGAAGCAATTAATAACCGATTATGGATACAAATTTCACAATATCCACATGAACAAATTTAAACATTTGGGCAATCAAACTAGCAATTGGTGAGTTATATTACCCTCTCCATACATTAGTTTTTAATATTAAGTGTTATACTTGAAATTTATTTTATCTTACGGTATAGGGCGGAGAGTGCTCAGTCGAGCCTCAAGCGGGCAATTAGTAGTAATCTATGCACGTTTAAGCAATTTTAGAATAATGTTCATGCATTGCTTACCGCTCAACACTCTAACATTTTTGAATCCTTCGAGCGTAATATGTATCGTCCAAGAAACTCAACCATGGGGGTTAATAAAACTATCTACAAGGACATCAAATGTGAACTTTCATGTACGACTATAAAATTAATAGAGATAAATCTTGCAATGGTCTTGAAAATGTGGTTCACTCCCGGAATGTGTGATTGTGTTATTAGTAAAACTCATAACTTAGCATGTTCATGCGAGTTAGATTTGATTTATAAAGAATGAAGGGCGATTAAAAAAGATGAGTGTGACGTTTATTGGAGTACATTAAAGATCAAAGATAAGGATGAGGTTGGTACTGAAGATGAGCTCACGATAAAACTCTCATTAATAGATAACACCATCCGCGGTTACGATGCACACGTCCAAGATCATATCATAAATAGGATGATACAAATCCTAGATCCCGCTAGAAGTTATGTTTTGGAACCTAAGGAGCCGGTTGTCACTAAAGGTAGGAAAAAATACGGCAGAGACAGATCAACTAAATGAGACCCATCAGAGTGGGAATACAATGGTAGTCTAGGCGCTAGCACTCCCGGTACGATAGGTAGCTCGACCCATCAGGAGATCTTGTTGTGCGCAACAGTGATGAAATCAGACGTCGATACCTTTATGTCAAACCGCTCTAACGTTTGTTGTATTTTCTATTTAAAATTAAGCAAGAAACGACTACCTTTTGGAGCATGACGGTGGTGGACTACATCACTAGGGATATGGTAGCGTATCTTGATGATACAATTGCGGAAAGGGAGGAGGAGGATAATTCTGAAGACAACATGGGATACGACTTCGACGACTGAGCATCCTGATTTATTCCCTTCTGTTTTGAGTTTTTATGCTTTCCTAAGTTTTTTTCCGATTGTTGTTTGGGTCTTATGTTTTTTACGTTCAACTATCCTACTATGTACGCATGTATAATTTTGTTTTACTGTTTATTAACATCTTGGACGGTATGGTAACATTTTGATTGAATGGACGCTTTTTTAGAGTGTATTGTCTTCTCTTTTATTTAAATTTTACTGTAGAATGACTGATTGATTTGATTTTATAGTTGGCTTTTAAATTCACACCGGTGTAATTGTACCAACACTTTTTAACTATGTGGGTTTGAGTGTTACTTTATTTTATAATTTAGAATTTAGTAATGTCAATGAAAACTAAAAACTAAAAACTAAAATTGAGAATAAAAACATCAAGCACAAAAAATTCAGAATAACTAACAAAAACGTAAAAGGTAAACGCTAAAACAAGAACCAAAGCCAAAACATAAGATAGTTAAATGCAATACAAATCTAGTAAATCACTCATGCGGTACCGGTGCACCAGAAGCGAACACTCATTCATCTCTCGACGCATCTCCTCCATAGTCATCTCGTCCTCTCTATAACATTCATAAATCACATGATCAGCCAATTCAAACAATCATGCCTCCAAAGTAATCGCTCTCGGGGTATCTGGAACATGTGCACCGGATGACTCGCACGTAGGATTAATCAGGGTGTACCATAAGTGGTCATGGACCCATACATCGTACAAAGAGGACGCACTAGGACCGCTTACAACAAATGTGTCACCATAAATCCTCAGGTAAAAGACGTGCGACTGCCATGAGCTCCATGTAGCCTCATCCCACAAATAGCGCATGTTGACAGGTCTTCTCATGTTAGCTGGTAAAACAGGTCTCATTCCAGGTGGTATATCCTAAATATGCCCAAGATGACGAGCGACCCGCAATGGATAATACGCCTCAACTATGTTAAATGCCTTCACCGTATGGTCTATCCAGACCACAGTGCAAAAAAAGGAAATGATCGCGTATATCCTCGTAAGGCATGAACCAAACCTACACCATAATTAAAAAAATGATTGCATACACGATAACTAATAATAAAAAGATGACTAATAAACAAATAAAAAATCCCCGTAACTTACATTATGCTCTTTCAATGAAGACAGTAAATGACGGATGTCGATACGAGTCTCAAATTCGCACGATAAGGTGAAAGTACGTATCTGCACATAGTAGGTATACAAGGCTCACATAGAGTGTTGATCGTAGTCAAGAAGGGGTAGGGGGAAGTGATCCTATATCCACGCCTCCAACATGGCAACAAAACCAGCTATCCCTAAAGTGCTGTGTATGGACGACTCCCCTAGATGGTGATACATCTGAGCTAATAAATGCTGGCTCTATTTATATCTAACAGATGACCTATACCGCTCTACGAACTGCAAGTAATCTAACGATATATTGTTCCCCGTTTTATTCGCCTGAATAAAACACCCTAACATGTGGAGCAAATAACCCATAGTGACACATTCTACCATAGCATCAGACAAAGTGTCATCCATCATATAGGGCTGGATGGACTGCTCACGTAAAAGCTGTAACCGCACAAATCTAGAAATAACCCCCTGTTGTTCGCTAACTCCGTCCTAAGAGCATCCACGGGTATCCTAGTGAACTAGAATACCATGCTAAACGCTGCCCATCACTAGGAAAAGACTGAATCACGAAATCATCACCTGTGACCGGAAGACCAGTGATAACGTGGAAGTCGTCTAACGTTAGGGTCATCTCACCAACCGAGAAGTAGAAGTTGTTGGTCTCCGAATACCGCCTCTCCATGAACACATCTACCAAGTGCACGTTGGAACTCCAACGTTCTAAGACACCGACAATGGGAGCGGAGCAAGACATCATAACCTGCTGTCTTACCCTGCCCTGCCCGACAAGATCCCATGCATGATGGGTATCGTACATCGATTAGCACAGCGACGGTCGACGAACCTACACAATATTTTTATAAATTAAACATTCTATAAAATAGCATTCACTGGACGTTAAACAAATCATAACTTACGTTTCCCATAAACACGTTGTATTCCTCGTGTAGTGTGTAGTCCGGATAAAGAATCAGCACGTGGGTATTAACTCTACGGAACTACTGATCTAGACTACCAAGTACAAGGGATGTAGTAGGCATAGGAGTGACTGTGCGAGGCCTACGCCTAATTGACTGATCCTCCGTATCACTGTCTGATCCTGACTGGCGAACTAGAGTTTTTGCTTTGCAAGGCATGATGAAATTGAAAACAACACATTGTTATATGTTTAAATGTAAGAAAAAAAGCTAGCGAGATGAATGTCCAAGTCAAATAGGTTCCGAAAATGCTTAATTAAATAAAAACAGGGAAAATTGCAAACACAAAATTTGTAATTTTGGGCAAATTGGGGGTACCCAACTCACAATTTTGCTACCAGAATTGCGAACACCCAACGCCCGATTTTGGGCAAATCGCGAGTTGGGTACTCGCAATTTGTCCAAAATCGGGCATTGGGTGTTCGCAAACCGCCCCCAGACGGCAACCTACCCTCCAAAACTCCTAAGAACCCTAATCCCTCAAGTCTAACCCAAATTCATCAAACAACATACCAAAACATCGACAATCGCTAGACTAACACATATCTAGAACTTATTTTTCAAAAAAAATAACAACATTTAGATAAAAATTCGACTTTTTTGACAGAACCTATAAATCTAAATATCACTAAAAATACCTAACTAAATTGCATAACAATTACATCAAAAAGTGTAGGATTCATACCTTAATGTGTTTATGAGTTTAGATTTGAGAAATCTTGAGTTTTGTTTTCTTCCCGATTTTAAAAAATTTTTGCGTAGAGAAGAAAAAAAATAGAAAGTTTGGACTGAAATAGTCCTTTTATTTCAAGGACATTTTGGAGGTCTCATTATAACTAAAAACGTCACATTATAAAAACGTCACATTATAATAAAATAAGGTCTCAAAATAGCCTTTTTTAGAATTATATGTATAAACATATTATAATCCTAAATTACAATAAATACATAGTAAATTTACATGACGATAAATCTCCACCTTATAATGATAGTAATTAGTTACACGTCCATCTCGCTTCATACGCACAAGAGTCTTAATTGTATCATCCATATTAACAATGTAAATGGAATTAGACGCACAAAAATTCTTGACCTTATCTAAAAATCCATCCTAGTCATTCTCTCTATAATTGTGCAACCTTTTTCGTTGTATCAATCAAAGAAATAGCTTGCAATATTTTTGATATGCCTCTATTATCTGGATTAGAACAATCTTCATATACATGTTCAAACACTTTAATTATTGAAGACCACATACCCTTCAAGCGTAGCAAAGTATTGAAATGTGATCCCCATCGAGTGTCACCTGGTCGTGTCAAACTCATTTTTTGGTTTTTTCCTCTTCCACTTGTATTTTCTCCAGTTTCAAGGGATTTAACAATTCTTTCATACTCAACGTATTGTAGTTTATCCTTCCTTCTACAAGATGTTCCACGACTTTTTACAATCATAGTGATAATGCTAAAAAAATCACTAATAGCACTATGGTCTTTCGCAACAGTGACAACAACTAGTTGCAGTTGGTGTGCAAAACAATGAACATATTTGGCAGATTCATTTTCATTCGATATAAGCGTTTTCAAACCATTAAATTCACCGCACATGTTAGATGCACCATCATAACCTTGACCCCTCTACCGTGATAAATATAACTTATGTTCAACAAATTTCGAGTCTATCCGTTTTTTCAAATATTTTGTAGTTGTATTGGTAACATGAACCAAGCTTAAATATCTTTCCATGATCACTCCGTAATTATTAGCATATGTAATCACCAGAGCCATTTGTTCTTTAATCGACACATCGCGTGGGCTTTATTCTTTAATCGACACATCGCGTGCTTCATCAACCAAAAGAGAGAAATTACGATCCCCAATATCTTCCAATATGACATTTGTAGTTTCAATAGCACAACAATTTGTCAACTCTTTCTGGATTGTTGGGGAAATCATCTGATTATTACCTATTTCTAAAAAAATTCCTATATTTAAGGATTGTGATGATTCATCATGTCCACAAAAAGCTAATCCCTGACACAAAAGCAATCTGATCACATCTAAAGCTGCTGTTAAGCGTACACGATAATTAACTTCATCTTATTTCCCTTAGTCCCTCAAACTGTATTCAATACTCTGTCTTTGATTTTTGAACATAAAAAACTTTTCTCTAGCTTGATTATGTGTGCTGTTCACATCACTTTCATGTTCTGTAAATTTTTCATATGTTTGTTTTCCAATTCTTAAAACCATGTTTAACAAACACGTCATCTCCGCAATGATTAGCATCATGTGGTTTAAAAATGTAACACCAAAAACAAAATGTCGCATCCTTGTTCACACTATATTCCAACCATGGATATTTTTCAAACCATGCAACTTGAAAACTCCGATTATCTTTCTCAAAATTCGTTTTGGGAAAAATATGATTTTTTGATTGACAAGGTCCTTTTGAGATGAATTCTCGTCTAATTTTATCTATATCATTATTACCAGATTCTTTAATAAGTTGGCATAGTCCCGGATCACTCACTATATCTTTGTTCAGATCAAATTCTATACTATCAACATTAGGTCTTGATATAGAGATATCGGACTAGAACGATGTATATTATTATCACTCGGGCTACTTGAAGAACCAACATTATTTTTTGGTTCTTTAGGAAAATAACACTCCATTCCAAACCTGAAAAAAGTCAATGGCGAAATTGGGTCCGCGTTCTTACTTTCTCCATCTTCTTTAAGTTATAATCAACCAAGTCTCAAAATAGCCTTACCTTGTATATAGTATGTTTAAGGGTTTGGCTAAATTAGGGCCAAATTGGCTAACCAGCCCCAATTTTAACCATACCCAACTAAATTTTAAGTAGCCCCAACATTATACCCAAAACACCCTTTCTTTTTTTACTAAGTCAAAACCCTAAACACTAACCATTCACATCTCTAAAACAGCCCCAACCCAAAAGCATCCCAAAACCCTAAAGAAACTCTCATTTCCAAAGTTCTACAATCTTGCAAAATCAGCCCCAAAATCAAATCCGAAGAACTCTACCACATCAACACCAAGGCAAGAACTACCATGGGCAAAGGAAAAGAGTAAGTTTTTACTCTTAAATGTAGTTTTTTTCTATATTTGGTTTAGCTTTAGTTTTTTGATTTTGATACGCATAGGGTGTTAGAATTGGCGAAGTTTGGTTATGAAGTTGTTTTTAGTTGTCTAGTGATGCTAGGGTAGATTTGGTTTTGGCTGATTTGGTTTTCTAGGAATTTTTTCGAGTTTTTCTTCAAGTCGTTAATGGTGGTTTCGAGCATCCCCCGCCGGTTCAGTGGTTGGTTACCCGGCGGGGGATATTATTTTTTTGCAGTTGTTCATCCTTCCCCGCCGGGTATCAGGGGTTTAGACCGGCAGGGAAAGATGAATTTCCAGATATTCATCATTCCCCGCCGGTTCTGGGCCGATTTACCCGGCGGGGAACGATGAACATGAAAATAGTGTCACACGTTCCCCGCCGGCTGGGGGCCAATTCACCCGGCGGGTGGAAACTTTTATTTGGAAATTGAATTTTCCACCCGACGGTTGAATAATTGTCACCCGGCGGGTGGAAAATTCAATTTTTTTAAAAATAGTTTTCACCCGCCGGGTGAAAATTAGTCAACCGGAGGGGAGGCCTGTTATTTTTATAGAAGTAGTAATTTTTTTTACTTCGTTCTAACTTGTTTTGTTGTGATTGTTTTTACAGACACGAGGCACCTCGCTCGAAGGAGGAGGCGGCCAAAGCGGCGAAAAATGGTGAAGGTAGCCGACGGCCGGTGGTCGCTAGGCCGGAACGTGGAGAGCGGACCGAGCGTGGTTGCCCCGAGCGCGAGGTGCGTGAGGACCCCAAGGAACGATCCTTGCGGCATCGGAAATATGACGCCATAAGGGATCGCGGTCCCACAAGGGAGGCCCCCCATCCAAGATCTTCTCCTCCACGAGAGGTGCTCCCCATCCGACGGCGGCGTGCCCTAGTAGACGAGGAGGATACGGAGGAGGAGGAAACGGAGGTCCCAATTCCACCACCTCGAAGAGAGGTCCGTGCGGAAGGGCGTCCAACCGATCCGGAGGGATGGAAAAATCTTTTTCTATCCCAAAATAGCGTCCTTCTCTTCCCCGACTATGCCCAGCATGAGGCGTACTACGCCTTCAAAAACGATGTAAGTTATCGAATTAATTATATGTTTGATTAGTTAAATTTTTGTTCTAACATTGTATATATTTTTGAATTTTTTTACAGGCGCGCTCGGGTATAACGGTGCAGTCCAAATACGGTTTGTTTGGTCAGTAGGGACTTAGCAAACAACTAGCAGTCAGGGCTTACCTCGAGGAGACACCGTTTTGGCCGTTGATGCGGCATCTACCAAGGTTCAACAACCACGTGCAGTTGGCCGAGGTGTTCGGTGAGAGGTGGCACCAAGAGACCAACACGTTCTAATTCTCCTTTGGGGAGATGACGTTGACACTGGACGACGTCTACGTGATTACTGGCCTCCCGGTTGAGGGGAGAATTATTGATGTCTATAGGCCGGATCCGATAGAGGCGACGTACGCACGCTATGCGGAGTTGTTGGGAGTTTTGGCTGTTGATGTGCAGCAGGAAATGGAGGTGCACGACGGGAGTGGATTCGGCCTCCGATGGCTTAGGACCACATTCTCCGGGGACGAGTACTTAGATTCCAATGCCGCCTGCACTACGGAGATGAAGAAGGCAGCAGCTCGGGCATACATCTTGTTCTTCCTCGGGTGTACTATCTTCACCAACACGAGCCAGAAGAACATCCAGTGCGATTTTCTCCACCACCTTGAGGACTTGATGAAGGTTGGTGAGTACGCATGAGGTACTTGTGCATTGGTGTGGTTGTACAAGAGCTTGGGAGGCATTTCGAAGCACTCCTTGAAGAGCTTAGTCGGCTTCTCGGCCTTGTTTGAGTGTTGGGTCTATGACCACTTCCCTATTTTCCGCGCGCCAGTGAACAATGGTTATAGCCCAACGGATCCGAAGATGCTGGCGTGGTTGCCCAAAAAGATCCCGGTATCATTAACTCGGGGGAAGCCGTACTACCGTGACATCCTCGCGGCTCAAGGAGAAAGGGATGTAAGTTATCTTCTTTACGTTTATTAATATACATCTACTCTATATAAACTGTAGTACGAGTAAATGATTTTTTTTAGGTTATTTTCCGACCTTACGAGGATGTCCGTGAGGTGTGGCCGGAGCAGGCAATAGGGTTGTACCGAAACCCTATTCGCCTAATGATGGTGAGCGAGGCATATCACCCCGACCGAGTGATGCACCAGTTCGGTTGGATCTAAGAAAAGCCGCTGGACCCCCTCGTTGCTAGAACCGGTCTTGGTAGAGGAGACCATCTTCGTTATGCGCTTCAGGGTAGGCAATGGACGAACTGGAGGGAGCACCTATACGTGATCGATAGGTATTCGAGGCCCTTGGAAGAGAGTACTCACACCTTATCCCCTAGTACAAGGCATACGTGAAGATGTATGGGTGGTTTAATATCACACCTCGGATTCTTACGGAGGCGTCAGCGATCGATGTGGTGAACACGATTAATCGTGTTCGGCCGTTAGACGATTCGACTGACGAGATGGTGTCCTTTGCGAGGAAGGTTATGGAGATTACCGGTCCGTGGTTTTTGCTTATCATGGTGGGTTTTTTGATTTGTATGTTATTCTAGTTGTTGACATTATTGGCCGTTTATAATTGTTGACATTTGGGTTGTTTTGTTATTCTAAACCTTAAGTTTGTTGATGTATTTTAGTTTTAAGTTATCTCATTTGTTGTTCGTTTAATTTAAGTTTGTTGTTGTGGTTTGCGTTTTCTAATTCGATATGTCACTCACACTCTAGTCTTAAACAAGTAAAACCTGATATAGTTTCCACCAAAGTAAGTTCCAAACTAAGTTCCCAGAAACACCTTATGCCTCATGTTGTTTTTTTCAACATTACCCGTCCCCCGCCGGTGGACTAATTTTCAACCGCTGGTTGACAACTTCCCCGGCGGTTGAAAATAGTTCCCCCGTCGGGGTGAATAAACTACCCAGCGAGGGTGGTCCCTTATACCGCCGGTTGATATCGAGTGGAAAACTAATTTTTCCACTCGATATCCCCGCCGGTTGGAAAATACTCAACCGCAGGGTGACAAATGCTTGGCCGGCGGGGAAGCCTTCGACAATCCATCCTCACAATATCTAGAGGATGGGTTTACTTCCCCCCCGGTATGAAAATTCAGCCCCGACGGGGATGTTTCCTCCCCGCCGAGGAAGTATTTTACCCGTCGGTCGAAAATATCTGACCCGGCGGGGCCGTGTATTGGTATGGGTTTCTCACATTTGTTTAAATGTGGGCTTCTTCCCCGGCGGGATGAAAATTTTGAACCGCCGGGGAAGTTTCGACCCCGCCGGGGGAGTTGTCAACCGGCGGGTGACAATTATTGGACCAGCGGGGACCTAGAGAAATTTATTGCCCCGCCAAAAAATAATTCCCGCCATATGACTCTCCCGCCAAATGAAACTCCCACCAACAAAGGAGATTCTAGTTGTTATAAGTTGTTATGTTGTTATAAGTTGTTATGTTTATTATTATTTGTGTTGCGTATTGTCCTCGTTTTTTATGTAATGTTAAGTTGTTATGTTTGGGTTTCTAGTTGTTGTTCAATGTTAATGTATTTTACATATCACCGTATTCGAGTTGAACATACATTCATATAAGGAGATTCATTCATTAAACCTCAACCTCAAACAATAGAACATACATTCATCTAAAGAAAATTAAACCGAAATACAAACTGATACAAACAGGCACTATCCAGTTAATCACTCATTTCCTGTAAGCGGATGTCGATAATGTCAGAACGAACCCTTATACAAACAGACACATTATTTTAGGGTTTTTCTTGTTGTTTACCCTTAAATGTGTGGGCAGGACATTTATTTTATAGATATTAAACTCCCGCCAAATACTTTGGCACATAAACTCCCACCAAAATAAGTCCCGCCAAATTTAATTTCCCGCCAAATCAAGGTCCCGCCAAATTCGAACACCAACCTAATGAGACTCCCGCCAATAAACAAATAATAAGCGGGGAAAATAACACCATTTCCCGCTCATTATTTTTATGATTGAACCACATACATGTACTCTATAAATACTGTAATCCGACTATGAAACTAAACACTTAAGTTATAACAATGGGTGATTCTGGCTGGAATGTGTACGAAGATGCAAGCCTCCTATGCGCATTCGACTTCGTCAAAGCTACGATGCAAGAGGAGATTCCTGGTTTCGTCGATGCGGTGTTGTGCAGAATATTTTTCAACCACGGTAGGGAGGCATCGTGTCCAGGATGTTTAATGCCCCGACCACGTGCCCGCGAAGAAGTCGTCGATAGGTTAGCTTATCTTAAAACAGTGACTATACATATCGAGTCACTTCCTTGGGAAGACCGAACCAAAGTCCGAAAGGTATTTGACATGGGATTGCAGAGTACCATTACGCAGGAGATGGTGTCACATGCGATACAGCGGATGGAGCAAGAAATAGCCGATGCAATAGCCAACGCCGTTGAAACGTATTCAACTCATGAGGGAAGTAATGATGAAGAGGAATTCGGAATGAACTATCCGACCCCGTAAAACTAAATGTGCAATGCTAACTCAGAGTTAGCTTATCTATCATTTGGTTTATGTTATGTGCTTATGTATTTCTAATTATGCAATGGTTTAAATTAAAGTGTAATGTTTTAATACAATCGGCATATTAAGAAGCTTAAGTGTTATTGTTTTTAACATAAAAAACATCCAAACATAAAAACCATAAAAACATAAAAACCATCCAGGTTTTACATTCATTGCAATCGTCTAGTCATCAAGCAAAAGCGGATAAATCGGTTACTTCGGGGTAATTATTTTTAGGCTCTTCGTATTTCTTGCAACGAGATGCAATCGGCAATGCCCAACCTTCTGCTTCTGGTGAATGCAACTTTAAGAAACAAGGATGTATCCTAGCACATGGGTCCTCCGCCTTAATCCCAAGCTACAAAACGAAAACACGATAAAATAAATATTTTGATATTAAAATTACCATTAACATACCCCTTGTATGAATACTTACGTTCACGAAATGGTTGGAGTTGACCCAACCCAATCCGATTTCCAACCGGTTTGGCATCTGAGGAGGTGCACCTCTTAGCGGAAGAAAAGTGAAGCCGACATCCATATATCGGAATACCCCAAAAAAATGGAGTATGCAGTTAAACGCAGATGCAATTGCCACTCCCATCTCGGGCATGGACATCCAATGGTCCTTAGTTCCAACATCGCTAGAACATTTCACACGCTCCGCAACATCAATCAAATCCTCCATGCAAGTAAAAATCTTAACGTAGATGGATGCGTAATCCATCAGCTCGTTGTAAAGGGCATCCCTTATCAACCTCCACCCATCTTGTTGCCCGTTCAAGGCGTACGCTATCGAGTGGTACCCACAATGGCCATCGGATTTAACATCGCTAATGGACTCTACGAAAGGCCTAAAATAGATGGGGAATTGGTTCATGTATCCTTTGGGCTCTACAAAACTTGCCTTCACCGGCATCGTAGAGCTTGACCTACAACCCACCGTTCCACTACTAAGCATTGTCCCACTTGCTTGCGTTGGAATAACGCTACCTTTCGTACGAGCGGGGCGCTTTCCGAACCACGTTTAGGCCCCTTCTTTTTTTCCCCTTTACTTGAGGTTGCGGTTGGAAGTTTGAAGTCTCCAAGTAAGGATGGCGTACTAGTATTTTCTGATTCAAGCACATACTCGTGCCCACTTTTGTCGCGTTTAGTGGATGTATCATCAGCGACAATAAATAACTTATGTTTGTTAGGTGGACGACCGCGCACTTTTTGCTTAACTAATGGCTCCAAAATGTTAGTTGTTTCGGGATGGACGACGGCAAACCATTGTTTATAAACGTGCTCTATGCGTGCTTCGTCATTGGACGCCATGAAATTGCATACTAGTTTGTCAAGTTTGGCTTTAAGTTTCTCGATCGTCGAGAGGTTGGTACGAACTAGGATGTCTAACCTCTTCCAATGTTCATGAAACAACTCAAGCGACACCTCTATGCCTTTCGCAACAAACTCATAGATTTCGTGAGCGCAAGGCATACCGTGCGTAGTTCGTATGGCACAACCGCAAGGCATATCCGGTGCGATTGTCATGTTGCGGGCACATTCGACTTCGGCGGCCAAAAGTTCCATTGCATAGTAGGAGATGTTGTTTTTTAGTTTACCGTACACAATGTTTGTGAATTTATGTAGGGCCAACAACCGGCTCTTTTCAAAGGAAGCCTTGATGTCCCCATGTTGCAATTCGATCAAAGTATGCAACTTCAACCAAAAAGATTCAAAGTTACCTTTGCTCGTACCGATGAAACGCTTGAGGCTTGAATGAGCGCTCTCCACGCGGTTTGTGGTTTGGTTACCAAAATGCATCCATTTGTTAGTTCTCCACGTGACAAACTTGTCACCGTACGACCCTACCCAACTTTCGGTATACTCAATCGCTTCCGGATACTCTTTGAAGTCGCGGTGCAATTCTGACCGGTAGTTCTCGTAGGCTAATTCTGTTTTCGCCAACATCATTTCATTCTACACTTTCAAAAAGGCGTTGGACACTTTCTTCTCCTTTATGATCCTTTTTTGTTTTTCCTAGGACGTTCATGTTGATGTGCCATCGACACAACATGTGCGTTGCATTGGGGAACACTTCCTCCACCGCATTCACAAGCGCCAAGTCTCTATCCGTCAAAACAATGGATGGTAATTCGATGGAGTGAGTTACCATCAACGAATGTAAGCATCCTAACACCCATTTGTAGGTCTCGATTTTTTCATTCGACATAAACGCAAATCCAATGTAGAATGTTTTCCCCGTACAAGTCGCACCCACGACCTCGTACAACGGCATCCCGTATTTGATCACCTTATACGTGTTCTCCATTAAAATAACGTTCGGACATGTCCGTAACAAATCCAAACTAACCGGGTGCGCAAAAAAAAGCTCGCCTATGATATCGCTTCCGTCTTCGGACTTTCTATGGAATTTGTAGTAGTCTAGTCGCTTTAGTTCACCCAATAAGTATTGGAATTGCGACCGACCGCCTTTCTCGAGCTTCCAGTGTTTTAGTAACGCGTTGTACACGGTGCGCATTGTAGAAGAATTTTTAGGGTTCAATTTCTTCACTCCACCAAGAATATCACGAGGACGGGATCCCATTTTCGTAGAACTAACCACGAAATCCATCTCTATTTTTTGAAAGCGTCCCACGTAGGAATGACCTTCTTTGTAGGATGTAGTATCGTGATTGTGAACGCCGCACACAACCTCTATTCCCCACAAATCATCACCCATCTTCTTTCCTTTAAGGGCGAACGGGCATCCGCATTTTTTCGTTCCGATAGACTTCCTCTTTAGATCCTCGGGATCTACCAGTTTTGTATAAACTCCAGATCTTTCACATACAAACTCTATTCTCGGAGTTTTACGATCGTGTCTATCGCATCGGCGTAAAATAATCACAAACCCGTTATCTAATGCGGTTTCCTTAACCCATTCAATCAGGTCTGCCTGGGAGTAGTAGTGAGATTTAGTGTTGAACAACTCGCTATAATCGACGGAGCAAGGCACCGGTATTTCCTCCTCCTCCGTCTTCGCCATGCACGAACTAGAGAAATCATCCTTTGACTCATCCTTTAACCCTCCATCTCCACTCTTTAACTCTTTACCCTATGTGAAAAAAAACCCATCAATTACGAGCATGGATAAAATAAGCCAACCCCAACCCAACGGTTAGAAAATTCACACATTAGAGGATGATGCCCCGCCGTTCTAGATGGTTTCAACCGGCGGGGACATTGTTACACCGGCGGTTGAAAATTCTCAACCTGCCGGGGATATTGTCAACCGGCGGTTGACAATTCACCACCCGCCGGGGGTCGGGGTCAAAATCAAACTCCATTGGGGAAAAAAGCCAGGGGTGAACCCCGGCGGTTACATAATCACACACCGGCAGTGGAACAATCTACCCCCGACGGTTTGTATGAATATACCCGGCGGGGATTAAACACAAAATAAAACTTATAATCTGCATAAAACAAAGGAATTGGCCCCGCCGGGTACAGAGTAACAACCCCGCCGGCTACGGGTGTCCCACCCGGCGGTTGGGACTCGATGAACCCGCCGGTTGGACATGGTGTGCCCCGGCAGGGAACCTTCATCGTTTTTATTATGAATGCTCTTAGTCCCCGCCGGTTTAGATGGTTGAAACCGGCGGGGCAGTTCGGGTTCTACCTTTCTAAGTGTAGAAGGTCTACCAAAATGGAAACTTTCCTAAATAGATTGGTTAGAACAACTACCATATTTGGAGTCCCATGCTCCTCAGCAAGCTTCTCACATTCAGAGTCCATCCTTCGATTATTCCGAATTTACAAAAAAAAGTAATGATTTTTGGAGGTTCAAGTGTTTATTTGTGAGTTTTTGAAGTTTTTAGAAATCTTTGGAGTTTTTGAATTTTTGGGAGTTTTTGAATTTTTTGTTAAATGTTCAGTATAAGAGGGTTGTTTGGAGGAGTAATTTTGTGTTCTTCTACATTTGGCTAACCATACCCACATTCCACTACAAGACAAAATTAAAGATTCTTGGTCAAAGAGCAAAACCGTCTTTGACTATTTATTACTCCCTCCGTCTCATAATATTAGTCGTTTAAGGTTTCTTCACAAATATTAAGAAAAGTAATTATGACTTTGAAAGAAAAAAAGAAAATAAATTTGATTGGTAGAGTTAATAACTTATGCAGAAAGTTAACTATTTTATTGGTTGAAAATGGAATACATGTAATAATGCTGCATTGGAAAACGAGAACGACATATATTATGAGACAAAAAATCTCTTCTAGAAAGACACATATTACGAGACAGAAGGAATAAAAAAGATTCGCTAACATTTGGGAATGGTTAACATTTTCTTGGCCCTAATTTAGCCTAACCCTATGTTTAATTTTAACAAGTAATAAATAAATAATGTAGCTGCAATATCACTAGATCACTACGACGGGTAAATAACTGAAAAGAGAATAATGGGTTTGAAGCCCACAAACATGAAGGAGCCAAGGCCTAAATAATTACAAGAATCGATTCCATTAACCGAACTGAGTGAGAAATTAGGGTTTCGTTTCGAACTGAACCCGCTCCACGAAGAAGATGACAACAGAAACAATGGAGGAACTGACCGATAACAGTAGGACTGAAGCAAAGAGACGCGATGCTCCGTCTTCTGCTTTAGCCTATCTTGATCCTCAATACTGGTTAGATAAAAAAAAAACTTCATTTTCTTTTAAGCTTTTATTTATCAGCTCACTTTCAAATTTGTAGTTTTCGCTCATATTTTGCGTTTGTACATGATTTTAGGAACGAGAGATTCTCTAACGAGGAACATTATGAGTGGCTCAAAGATTACTCTCATTTTCGACATCTTATTCAAGCTCATATCAAACCTAACTCTTCTGTATGTTTTCTGTCTCTCCCCAAGCTTACTCGCATATGAATTTGTATGTTAGAAAGATTCGCAGTACTTGCTTTCGAGTTTATGTATGAAGTTAACTGTTTGTTTCGGTTTTCATACACTCTCTTGTGTGCAGTCTATTTACGTTGTGAATGTGGTCTAGCAATCTATGGCCGATCCAATTTTAAGATGCGAAGTTTTAGTCTTTAGGTTGGCACAGCTGGTTTAACTTAAAAGTGGCAATTTATAGATTTTGACAATTCAAATTTATATGTTGTATCTTGTGTAATGTAGGTATTGGAGCTGGGATGTGGAAATTCGCAGTTCTGCGATGAATTATACAAGGACGGGATTACTGATATAACATGTATCGATTTGTCTGATGTTGCAGTTGAGAAAATGCAGAAACGTTTACTTTCGAAGGGATTTAAAGGTGTGTTAATATTGAAACCTCCTGTTTAAGCTACTGACTTTAATGAAAATGCATGAATGATGAGTGTTTTTCTTTTTCTTCAATGTTACTTGACATGCTTAGTCGAGTAAGCTGCACGTTTGTTAAATTGTTTATTTATAAAAAGAGATAGTATTTCCATTATTGATACCCTTTTGCTTGTACGAACGAAGGTAGTTCAAGTTCAATATGACAAATGGCAATGTTTGACGGTAGATGTGTTCCGTATGTTTCTTACCTTTATGTAGAAATAAAAGTGCTGGAAGCTGACATGCTAGACCTCCCCTTTAGCAACGAATGTTTTGATGTGGTTATTGAGAAAGGAACCATGGTAAACAGATGACCCACAACACCATGACAATTTTTGTACTTTGTATTTTATAAGTATATTAACTTTATAAAAAAAAATCATGAGTCATCTGTTTTTTTTTAAAAGAAGCCACAACATATTTATTGTCACCTGTTCACAACTTAAAGGATGTACTATTTGTGGATGCGGGTGACCCATGGAATCCTAGGCCTGAAACATTGAGCAAGGTTATGGCGATGCTAGAAGGTGTTCACAGAGTTTTGAAACCTGATGGAATTTTTATATCGATTACTTTTGGTCAGGTAGAGTCATAATTTCTCCTTTCATTTTATAAATTATGCGGCAATGAAATTCATACTTGAACTCTATCGTCATACTATTTCTTTTACAGCCTCACTTCAGGCGTCCTTTATTTGAGGCTCCTAAGTTTACTTGGTCTATGGAGTGGAATACTTTTGGTGATGGATTTCACTACTATTTCTATATTTTGAGAAAGGTAAAAAGATTACTTTTTGTTATTTTTCCCATGCAGTCTGGTACTTGATATCTGAACACTTGTATGAAAAAAATTACATGTATGTTTACAAAAATCAAATTTTAGGTTTTCGTCAAATAACGGGTTTGTTTCCTCAGTCTAGTTTGGTTCACTACTGACTTTTGAAGCAAAATTGTATGACAATTTTGGTCTCAGGGTTTGGGATTCAAAATTTTAAACTTTGTACTGAAAGTGAAACTATAAAACGTTTAATGAACGAAACATAGAGGTGGATTAGCAGTTGGTTTATTCAAACCCGATTTGGAAACATAAAATGAGATTTTAAGATCTCTATGATTTATTTCCAGTTATTTATATATTTGGATTTTTCTCTGGAAGTTGAGATACTCATTAACATTTACCGAGTAATGTGTTTCAGGGAAAGAGGTCCTTTAAAGATGACGACAAAGATGGTATAAACTCTAACCCGAGAGAAGAGATTCCATCAATCCGTATGTATCAAGATGAATTAGAGGGAGAAGATTTTTTATTCCGAAACACCATTGACGAGATTTAATAATATGATGGTGAAGGGTTTCTTAATTAAAAAACAAATTGTTGCTCGAATATGTAGAATTTGATGTATGATGATTATGATTACAATTACAATGACTTTTGGAGTCACTAAATTTGGGAGATTTGGATTTCTGTGTTAATACTGTAAAACTATCAACATTTTATGCTTGATAGCTAATCAGAGGCTTTGTACAATTTTTCGTTAATTTTGATCCACCAAATTCTGGTGCAAGATTACAAGAGATGAGGATTGGATTTCATGTACAATCGTGCATGCTAAATTTTAATAGGTAAGGAAGAGAGACGACATTCAATGTTAATTTTTTTCAAATTTGATTTTAATTTTTTTTCAACATTTTTTAATCAAAAAGTCGTTTATTGATATATTAGCTAAAAGGTCCAAATTAAGTCTATCCAATTTGATATTTAATTAGGTGAAACTATTTCTCCCATCATATTTTTTTATTTTTTTCATATTTCAAAATAAATAAAAAACTTATCATTTGCTTTTACATATCTTACCCTCATTTTAATTTCTAATTTATAACGTGATGTAATCGACCATTATGAAATCTTTATATAAACAAACACGTGATTAAACCAAATTAGATACCTTAAAAAAAATCAAATTTCTTAAAGATTACTAATGGAAGAGGAAAACACTCAAACCAAAGATTTAACACCAGAGAACATCACTTAATCAACAAACAAATTTAATTTAATCTTGTTATTTTAGTTTTACATTCATGTAATTTAAAAATCCGTGTATTTTTTTTTTCGAAAATCCCAATTTGTGCAGGTTATAGCAGAAAACTAATTCCGAGACAGCAAATAGGAATCCGTTGTTTTTTTTTCGAGAAAAAAACTCCTGATTCCGAGACAACAAATAGGAATCAGGTGCGTTTTTATTATTATAAAAAACACATGATTTCGAAACAGCACCTCAGAATCATGTGTTTTTATATAAAAAAATGCACTTAATTCCGAGATGGCGTCTCGGAATTAGGTGCATTTCGCATATTCTAATAAATAATGGTACATTTTAAAGTGTTTTTTTTAAATAACGAATGATTTCTACCTTAGACGAATACGAGAAAAACGGCCGCTGTTTTTCAAGATTAGAAGATAAATCGAATAAGTGGCTAAGGTTTGTTATTTTTTAAGATTTGAAGAGAGGATGCCGTTTTTATAGTGGCTAGGCTAAGGTTAGGGTTTATGGGTGATTGATGGTGAGAAGTTAATAAGGCTGCTTCGGTGTGCAGAAGTTAATAGGGTGGGAGATAGTTGAGATAGGGTGGGAGAAGTCGATGGAGTTGTTGGAGAATGAATGAGTTTTGAGATAAAATAGAAAAAAGTAAATATGTTATTTCCTTTATAAAGGAAATAATAAAGTGGAGTTTTTATTTATTTATGAGGGAAATAAAAAATTTGATGGAGGAAATACTTCACCCTATTTAATTTAGCGCCTAAGGTTATAAATCACATTACTATTGAACATATCGATTCATCCATCTTTCGAGCTTTCTGCTAAAGGGGGTTTTAAATACCTTTTTTTATTTTTCATTTCTTTTCTTCATCTCTTAGATATTGATTAAATCCAGTTTGCTGCACTTGATTGACATATAGCTAATATCATTAAAATAGTGAAATAGCGAAAGAAAGAATAAGTAAAATAGTTGATTTAAATGTTAATTTATTTTTTAAATTTAGCACTTGAATTAAAAATAATAATGTCATATCATCTAAGATTTCTCATTTTCAAATCATATCTTCTTCCCTCATTTTTCCTCTTCCAATTTCTTGAATTAATTCACTTTTAATTTTATTTTGATAGAATCTAGATTAGAATGAATTCTAGATGTTGAAATTAGTTAATGAATATTAAAATCATGTTGGGAATGATATTATTGTATGGTTGTGTTGATTTTGTGCTAGATTAAGGTTTTTGTATGAATTAGAGGGTTTATCGCGAAGAACAATCGTCAGAAATCGTGATTGTTTTTTACTACTGACGGTATGAATGATCTGTATCGTCAGTGTTATTGATGTGGCATTGGCGGTACACAGATTTTTTGGGTTTTCTTTGTTCTTCAACACCACCAGTATGATTTAATAGTACTCGCGGTGCCAAACATATTTTTTACACCAACAATAATATTAAAGCATACTGGCGATACACCGTCTAATTTCATTAGTGTTTAACTAAGTAATTTCGTGTTGATATTGCAGGCAACAAACAGGTAGGTCGAAAAAAACTTTAAAAACTGTAAAAGCGACTCATCAAAAGGTTTATGCACGCAAACATACGTGTACCTCATAAACTGAAGAAGTTTGTATCTCTACATATACAACTGAGATAAGGGAGCATGCACATACTGAGCATACCAAGCGGTCTAGACAAAGGAGCCTGCACATACTGGACGTTGATAACGTTCTAAGGAAAATGTGCATAACATTCCTATTCAAACACAGAGTAGTAATCCCGATCTGAAGAATATGTTCTTGGCACAAAACGGTATCATATTGTCCCCAGAGTATAGGCTTTATGAGGCGTCCAACACCTAAACCGGGAATGCAAGTTTAATGATATATATTCGAATTTGGTTTATATCAATAAAATATTATAAAAAAAATTGGTTTGATTTTGTTTCTTTTTTCATAGTCCTAGACGTGTATTAACATCTAGGCTATGTATAGCTGTTAACCAAACGGGACATCGGAAACCATGAAATGGTTACAAATATCTTGTAAGTGACTCCAGTATGGCCAATCATTAGACATTTGAGTAAGTTATCCTCAAACTCGCAATTGAATGACGTTTTCCTTAAACATTGGTATCTATACACCAACACTTTCTAGTTCTCCTTCGACGAGATGATTATCCGTTAGATGACATATTCGTCATTACTGGCCTCTTAATCCTGTAAGGAATAATTGAACACACTCATGGTGCGACATTCAGTGATCAATATGCATATTATGCTTAATTGTTGGAGGGTTTTGGCGGTTGATGTTAGTGTGCAGTTGGAGTTATAGAAAAGAGTCGAGTTTGGTCTTAAATGTCTTAGGAAAAATGTTTTATTCTGAGTTGTATATGGATGAAAATCAGAATCGTATTCGTGATATGGTCGTGCAAGGTGCGTGCATATTTGATTTATTTTTTTGGTTGCACCATTTTCACAGATACCAGTCAAAAGTTTGTAAATGCATATTTTTCCCTCTTTGGGGCACATAAATAAATTAGGCAATATAATGTGAGGGACATGCACGTTGGCATGGCTATATATGAGTATAAAATAAGTGTCGAAATTGTTGATGAAATCTCTATGGCTTCATTGGTTTGTTAGGTTATTGGATCTACGACCATTTTCCTTGTTTTCGCCCTCAGATGAACCACGAGTATAACATATCTAATCCGAAGCTTTTTAGGTGGTCGCTGAGGAAGCTTAAATACATAAAACTTTCGAATGAAAACCTACTACAACAACATCCTTAGTGGTCTGAAGGAGATGGATGTTAGTTTGCCATATGTTTGTTTTCATATTATAGTCCAACCATATGCAGACTTGAGGGAGGGGTTTCCAAAATAAGAATTCGGGTTGTATCGCGATCTGATTTGGATTATGCATATTTTAAATGTTTCTCGCTCTCTCATGTTTCAATCAAATGTACCACTTAAATTTTAGTGGTATTTTAAAAATGCTAACCGTGATCCACTATGACACATTCCTTCTAGTGAACTTCAAGCTTTTAAACATAACAACACTTTGTAGTTGGTTCGCCTTCCTCCGGGACACAAACCTATCGGATGTCACTGGGTTTATATGATCAAATACAACTCTGATTGAACCATTGAGCGATATAAAACCCGTTTGGTGGCAAAAGGCTACACCCAGGTTGAAAGTATTGAATATTAAAAGACCTTTTCTCCAACTGCTAAACTCATCATTTTTTATGTTTGTTGACTACTGCAGCTTCAAGAAATTGATATATTCATCAACTTGATGTGCATAATCCCTTTCTTTATGGAAATTCAGATGATGAGGTATATATGTCTTCACCTTATCGTCTCCACTGATAGAGGGAGAATTCAATATGTCGGCTTCACAAATCTATCAACAGTCTGAAACAAGTATCCCGAAATTGGTTATGTACTTTTTGAACTACTGTCAAAACCGCAGGTTATATACAATCAAAAGCGAATTACTTTTTTTTACTAAATTTCAAGGTAACAAGTTCACTGTTGTTCTCGTATGTGTTGATGATATCCTATTGATGGACAACGAATTGCATGAAATCAAATTACTGAAGAATAATTTATTTCAACATTTTGATATTAAATATCTCGACGAGTTTAAATAATTTATAGGTATTGATTTTTTTCGATCTAAAAGAGGAATATTTATGTCTCAAAGAAAATATGCATTAGATATTTTGCAAGACACAAGATTGTCAGGAGTAAAACCCGACGAATTTCCAATGGAGCAAGAAATGGAATTAACCAATGAATACAGTGAGTTACTCTATGATTTGACTAGATATCAGAGACTAGTTGACAGATTAATATATTTACATTGATCAAACCTAATATTATGTATTTAGTGATTTCACTTAGTCAATTTATGAGAGCATCTCGAAAGACACACCTTGAAAACCTTAGGCAACACCAGGTCAGAGTTTTTTTTCCATTAGAAAATAATCTAACACTTAGTGTCTTTTGTGATTCAGATTTGGGTGGATGTCGTACGTCATGACGTTCTGTTTCTGGTTATTGTATTTTTATTCGCTTATCACTCATATCATGGAAATCAAAGAAATACACTAATGTTTCACGATCATCTGGAAAAGAAGAGTATAGAGAATGTCGAATACTTATTTGGAGTTAACCTAGTTAAGCTACATACTTAAAGATTTGAAGGTCAACTTGGATAAACCGGTATCTTTGTTTTGTGATAAACAAGTGTCTTTACATATTGCGGCTAATTCAGTTTTTCACGAGCGTACTAAACATATTTAGATTGATTGTCATATAATTTGAGAAAAACTTCAGGTTGGGTTAATTTGTCCATGCTATAGTTCTACAAAGATGCAATTGGGAGACATATTTACTAAAACACTAAGGAAAAATCAATTGGATTTTTTGTGTAGCAAGTTGGAAATCCTTGATTTAAATTCTCCAACTTGAAGAGTATTAATTTCTATTTATTTATTATAAAGTAATTGTAGACATAAAATAGATGAATGGTTGTACTAGCTCATGCGTCAAAGTAGTAGAATTGATTGTATTGATTATAGTCATAATTAGCTCTACGTATAATCCATATATATATTTAAAATATATATCAATTTTAATCACGTATTTTTGTATTTAAAATATTCTTATTACCTTTGTATTTAAAATACACATCACTGTCAATCACGGTTTTGTTCTGTGGAGTTTTGACGTATTATATTATGTGGTTCTGGTTATCAAACATTTTATGATTTACTAGAACTTTTGATTGTAGAGGAAATGTATATAAAAACAAACGATTTGTTTCAAATAATTGACATGAGCTAATAAATGCTTTAAAATACAAAATCATGGTTTTAATCTTTGGAATTTTGACATTATCATATTATATCCCGTGGTTCCGGTTATCAAACATTTTTGATTTACTGGAAATTTTGGTCGTAGAAACAAATGTACATAAAATCATACGATTTGTTCCAAATAATTGACATATACTAATAAATACTTTAATTTTTAACATTACCATATTATACTCTATAGTTTTTTTATCAAACATTTTCTGATTTATTAAAAATTTAGGTCGTCAAAGTTGGTTGGTGTATATAAAATATATAGGATTTGTTTCAAATAATTGATATATACTAATAAATACTCTAAAAACAAATCATATATGATTCTATTTAATTAGTAATTAATAATTTTATTTTATTGTAATAGATTTGATTTTTAATAATACATCAAAAAGTCTGGAATATAATAACGGATTTAAATGAATATAGTTTTTTTTTGTCTCAACTAAATAAATAAAATATATATTTCGATAAAGAATTATTGTTGTTGACCGTTTCTAATAAAATAAAGAGTTTTTTTTTTTCTAATTTGAATTTATAACTACCCATCCTCGATTCTCTCTTCCGTAAATTTTTACAGATAAGAATTAATAACATCTTTAATAATTTCTTTATCAATACTCCTATCTAATCATAACATTATATATAGTACCATAACCTATAGAGATTCTATTCAACTGAGATTCTATAAACTCACACTGATCAACTTTGTTCATATATCCAACAACAACATAATAATAATGAGGTTTAAAAAGCTTTTTATACCACTCCTTCTGCTCTCATTGTTCTGTTCATCTACTTGTGCAGTAAAAAAGGTTCTTTCAAATCTAAAGCATAACTTGTTTATCTATTTTTCATAGATGTTATAATGTGTTTGTGTTGTAGTAGCTCATGAATTGTTTGTGGGTTTCTATGTACAGCCTTATGTGGTTTACTTGGGATCTCGAACACGAGATTCTCGACTTTTTACATCGGATCTTAATGGAGTGACACAAACCCATCATCAAATTCTTGCATCCGTTTTGGGAAGTGGTGAGAAGGCAAAGGAGGCATTTTCACACTCATGCAAACACCATATCGATGCTTTTGTGGCCACTCTTGAAGAGGACGAAGCAGCTGAGATTGCCAGTACGTAAACACTATTAATACTATTTTACATATTAGTGTTAGGTGATTTATAATTATAATTACAGGGCTTTATTCTTATTTTTGCAGAACGATCCGATGTGGTTTCGGTTTTCCTGAACGGACAAAAACGTTTGCACACAACTCATTCATGGGAGTTCATGATGCTCGAAAGGAATGGAGTTGTGCCTCATTCTTCCTTATGGAAGAATGCTAGATTTGGTGAAGATACAATCATTGGAAACCTTGACACTGGTAAACAACTTTGTTCTCTCCAATTTTTGGTTTGATATAAGATCAAGATATGGTTGATATGGCGTAATGAGTTAAGTATATCGTAATAATGACTTGTATGCAACAATGATAGGGGTTTGGCCCGAAGCAAAAAGCTTTGATGATGAAGGGTATGGACCGATTCCAATGAGATGGAAAGGCAGCTGTCAAAATGACACGGCAACTGGGGTGCCTTGCAACAGGTTTTAAATTTTTCAAACTTTTTTTTAATTGTGTAAATAAGTTACTTGTTACGCAAGTTACCTAATTCGATAACTTTTATTTATTTATATAGGAAGCTTATAGGGGCAAAATTCTTTGATGATGGGTATGCAAGTTACATGGGGGCACCAAGCAATACTTCTTTTAGATCAGCTCGTGACAGCGATGGGCATGGATCACACACACTATCAACAGCCGGAGGGAATTTCGTCTCGGGAGCCAATGTTTTCGGCATAGGAAATGGAACAGCTAAAGGTGGTTCACCAAAAGCTAGAGTGGCTTCTTACAAGGTGTGTTGGCCTGCAGATAGTGGTGGTTGCTTTAATTCTGATATAATGTCGGGATTCGACATGGCTATTGAAGATGGTGTGGATGTTCTTTCGGTTTCACTTGGTGGAGACAGCCAAGGATATTTTGACGACCCTGTCGCCATTGGCGCATTCCATGCTGTTAAAAATGGTATCACTGTTGTTGCCTCAGCTGGTAACAGTGGGCCTACTCCTGCAACTGTTTCTAATGGTGCTCCTTGGATATTCACGATCGGCGCGAGCACTCTTGATAGAGAGTTTGAAGCATCAGTAAAACTTGATAACGGCAAAACTTTTCAGGTTTTCACTTTTAACTATATAATTTATGTTCACACATATTTTAAAGTAAGTTTAAGTATTAATCCAGTAGAGTAGGATTCTTTCCAGAACATTAATGATTTGACCCGGTTAGCCTACAATCTAACTGTCTTGAATGCTCTTTTGTTATATACTATGCATAGGGAGAAAGTCTATCAGTAGCTCTACCTGAATCCAAGAATTACCCCCTTATCACAGGGGCACAAGCTACAGCCGCTAATGCATCAGCCGAAGCAGCGTTAGTACAAGTCACTAATTTTTTAATTCTAGACATTATGTGTTTTACATATGGATCAGGGTTTTTAATATGTTATATTGCAGTATGCTTTGCCTGCCAGGACAACTAGACCCAGCTAAAGCCAAGGGAAAGATTGTGGTTTGCCTTAGGGGTATAAGTGCGAGAGTCGATAAAGGGAAGCAAGCGCTTCTAGCTGGTGCTGTTGGAATGATCCTTTGTAACGATGAGGCAAGCGGCAACGAAATTATTTCCGATGCTCATGTTCTTCCAGCGACGCAAATCGGCTTCGCAGACGGGATTCAAGTCTTTTCTTACGTCAATTCGACCAAGTAATTATTTTTCCTTTTTTCGACAATCAATTTAAAAAACATTTTGGTCGGTCCACCGTTTTCCTAATCCATATGTTTTCCATAATTTTATAGGAATCCGTTAGGATATATTACTCCCCCAACGGCACGCTTGAATGCCAAGCCTGCTCCATTCATGGCAGCGTTTTCATCTAGAGGACCCAATACTATAACACCAGAGATTCTTAAGGTAATTTTATTTATTGTTTTGTTGGTTTTTGATACTTGATATCATAATTTTGTTACTAATTAAATATTCTAAAATATTTAGCCTGATGTAACTGCACCTGGAGTGAACTGTTGGAATATATTTATTTAATATATTTATAGACTAATAATAATTTGGACCGATATGCTAAATAAACATATTCGGTTATTGTCTTAAGGAAGTCCAAATTAAAAGTAGTCGAGTTAATTATTTAATTAACTAAATTGGACTTATGGGTAAAAAGGCGTTATGGGTTCAAGTGTGGTAACCGGGTTGAATTTGGGCACTGTGATGAAGAGGGCCCAAATCTCAACACTTAAGCCTGAATTAATAAATCAGGGATATAAATTGAATTATCAATTTATTGGGTTATGGTCCCGGACACAAGGAAGTAACATAGGATGGGCTTTACAATGTTGGGCTTCACATTGTAAAATCTATAAATAAGGGGCTAGGTTTAGGTATTTCATCACTCTAAACCCTAATCAGAAATACGGCCGCTTCCTTAGTGTCTGGAAACCTTTTCCTTCTTCTCTAACCTGATTCTACAGGTCTCTTAGTTTCATAAACGGAATCGCCAGAGAACGTGGAATCGCTAAAGAACGCAAAAGAACGCTAGAGAATACTAGATGGATAGCAGCAGGCAAACCCGTAAGTATTCTTAATTTTTGTTTCTTCTATAGATGAATCTAACAAAAAGGGTTTTATTATTTTTTTCCGCGATTTGTTATATATTATCTGATGCGATTTCGGATAATATATAACAATTGGTATCAGAGCCAAATAAACCCTTTTTGGATTCAGTAGAATAATCAAATTGAGATAGACAAACATGCATATTTTTCTTAATCGTAAAGAATCCATGTCATTGGGATTATGTGTTAATTGAATTGGTAGGGCATGGATTTAGGGATTGTATGAAAAGCATGTTATGTGATTTATTGAAATTGCAATTTTTATAGTTTGGGGATTTTTTTTTTATTTCGGGTAAAATTAGGGTTTATTGATGTCTGGAATTTTTCTCCCAAAATTAGCATCAAATCAACCCTAAAATAACGAATAAAATCAAAATTATTGGGACAGTGGCTCATCGACAGCTTAACCCCTGATGTTAACGCTGATCGAAGACTGTCCGCTGATTATCACGGTAACCGAAAAAAAAAAAAAAAAAAAAAAACTGCTGCAGCAATTTGCAGCTCGTTAGAAATTGCAGGGGCCTGCTGGAAATTATAGCAGGGACCTACTGCAATTTCAACAAGGGTCTGCTGAAAATTACAGCAGGGGCCCGCTGGAAATAACAGCAAGTGTCTGCACTGCACTGCTGTGATTTTTTTTTTTTTTTTTTTTTTTTTTAAAAAAAAATTAATTATTTTTTTTTTCGAAAGTACATATTTTGTTCGGAAATATATATATTGTATGTAAATTATTTCACAAGTATGTTGTGTTTGGCATGCAATTTTTTTTGTATGTTTATTTGTGAATTAAATTGTGTGTGTGTGAATGATTAAATGACGATGCATGATTAAGGTTTCGTAGACCGGTAGGTGAAACTAAGAAATTAATTTAATCGGCCCTCCGGAAGGTTAAAATTAATTTTCTTAAGGATCCTAGGCTTCGAAAAGTTCGGGGATTAATTTAAATTCAAATATTATCGGCCCTCCGGAAGGTTCACGTTTGGGTTTAAATTAATCATGAACGGGAGAAAATTATTGAAAATGGTCTTGGTGCTGATTTTAATTTTAATTAGATGAAATCGGCCCTCCGGAAGGTTTCATCGGTAGTTATGATAAATTAAATTCAGCCTTACAATTTTTTGATTTTAAGTAGGTGAAATCGGCCCTCCGGAAGGTTTCATCGGTACTTAAGAAAATCAAATTATGGTTATTTTAATATATGTAAATGACATCGGCCCTCCGGAAGGTCTCATTGGCAATTAGAAAATTAAAATAATGATCATAGTATTTTTCTCAAACTCATAAAATTTCATGTTAATTTGATTTGCCCTCCGGTATCTATTATCAATGAATTTTATGTTTTACATGTATTTGTCATGTTTATGCACATGTTTTCAGTTATATGTCAAAATGCTAGATGTGCTTTGTGTTGTTTGTTCCTATTATAGTATCCATGGGTTACAATTTTTTGGGGAATCATCCACCGACGTTGGATTGTTCGGATTTCCAATTGTGGAAGCAAGAAATGTTGCTGTTTTTATCTGTACATGATTACGACTATGCACTAATAACTCCCAAACCATCTCCCCTTAGTCCGGAAAGTACACCGGATGAAACTAAGGCTGATGAAAAGTGAGAAATGTCAAATAAGTTATGCATGGCGCTCTTGTTACAGGGAATAGCAGTAGCATTGCGTGGGGCTGTCCCTAAAGGTGTTACCACTGCCTCGGTCTTTCTCACGGAGATTGAGAAAGCCTTTGCAAAAAAAAAAAAAAAAAAAAAAAAAAAGTATAATGGCAAAGGTAAAATCCGGGAGCACGTTCTGGGAATGTTGATGATTTGCCAAAAGTTAAAGGCAATCGGTTTAGACTTACCTGAGGAATGCATAGTGGGACTCACATTTCATTCGCTGCCAGACCGGTTTAAGTATTTCCAGTCCACCTATAACTGCATGCGAGAAAAGTGGAATATCAATGAATTGATTTCCCACGCTGCACAGGAGGAGGAAAGACTTAAAGGCACATCGCTTGAGGCTAATGTGATTACATCACCAAATAAGGCAGGACCTAAGCGGAAGGCATATGGCAAATGACCGGGTCAAGGTTCGGTCAACAAGAAAGGTATAAGGCCCTGGACAAGTTCATAACTTTTAAGACCGAGATTGAGAAACAACTTGGTAAAAGCATTAAGACCGTTAGATCTGACCGTGGTGGTGAATACTATGGTAGATATGACGGATCGGGTGAACAACGTCCAGGTTCCTTTGCACAGTACCTAGAGAAGTGTGGAATAGTCCCTCAATACACTATGCCTGGTTCACCTCGCATGAACGGTGTATCTGAGAGACGGAACCGAACACTAAAAGATATGGTTAGAAGCATGATAAGTCACTCATCTCTACCATTATCTCTCTGGGGGGAAGCCATCAAATGTGCCGCTTATATACTCAATCGAGTACCCACAAAGGCTACTGTTAGGACTCCATATGAGCTTTGGAACGGGCGTAAACCTAATTTAAAGCATCTGCATGTGTGGGGTTGTCCAGCTGAGGTGAGGCCTTACAAACCTCAAGAAAAGAAACTGGACCCAAAAACAGTTAGTTGTTTCTTCATAGGTTATTCCGAACATTCTAGAGGGTTTAAGTTTTATGATTCTCTCACTGGTACAATATTTGAGACAGGAACGGTCAAGTTTCTAGAGGATGTTGAGTTTGGGGGGAAGAATAAGGGAACATATGTTGATTTTGAGGAAGAATCCATAAAGATTCATGAAGGTTTTAATAGGGATACTGAGATATCTGAAGATTGGGCGGTAATGCCAATCATTTCGATCCCATTAGAACAAGGTAATCCTCAGATTAACACTGATGCTCCACTTGAGGGTTCTAACCAGGATACATAGATTCGGATAGAACAAGAGGAACCTCAAGATAATCTTCCACAAGGGAATCAAAATGACATCGTTCATAATGATCAAACTCTACCTCCTCAAGAAGTGCAACAAGAGGAAATAATGCCATTAAGAAGGTCCACTAGAGAAAGGAAGAGTATTATAGGTCCAGAATTTATAGTATATCTTCAGGAGCATGATGAGTTATGTGCTGGAACTGTAGATGATCCCTCATCCTACAAACAGGCCATGGCAAGCTCTGAATCTCAAAAGTGGATTGACGCTATGAAAGAAGAGTATAAATCAATGCAGGATAATGCGGTATGGGATCTTGTCCCATTACCTGAAGGGAAAAAGGCAATTGGTTGTAAATGGGTTTACAAAACCAAACGCGATTCCCTGGGTAATGTGGAAAGACATAAAGCACGTCTTGTAGCGAAAGGTTATACTCAGCGTGAAGGGATTGATTTTAAAGAAACTTTCGCTCCAGTATCGACGAAGGATTCCTTTAGAACAATCATGGCATTAGTTGCACATTTTGACCTTGAGCTTCATCAGATGGATGTTAAGACCGCTTTTCTCAATGGTAATATTGAGGAAACGATCTACATGATGCAACCAGAACACTTTGTAGAAAGTAACTCAAAAGATCTGGTTTGCAGACTTAAGAAATCCATTTATGGGCTTAAACAAGCTTCTCGTCAATGGTATCACAAATTCCTTGAGGTGATAGTCGGTTATGACTTTGAGATCAACTCGGTTGAGGATTGTGTTTATCACAAGTTCAGTGGGAGTAATTTTATATTTCTTATATTATATGTGGATGACATATTGCTTGCCTCGAACAATAAGGAATTGTTACACACTACAAAAAGATTTCTATCAGACAAGTTTGATATGAAGGATCTTGGTGATGCCAGTTTTGTGTTAGGAATCCAGATACATCGAGATCGTTCTCGTAGTATTCTTGGATTATCACAAAAAGCATACATTAAAAGTGTGTTACAACGTTACGGATTGGCAGATTGCAAACCCCTAAGTACCCCTATAGCAAAGGGTGACAGACTTAGTCCGAGTCAATGTCCTAAGACAAAACTTGAGATTGAGGAAATGAAAACGGTCCCTTATGCTTCTGCAGTTGGGAGTTTAATGTATGCTCAAGTTTGTACTAGGCTGGACATTGTCTTTGCTGTAAACATGTTGGGGAGATATGTTAGTAACCCAGGAATGGATTACTGGAAAGCAGTTAAAAGAGTACTCCGATATCTGCAAGGAACAAAGGGGCACATGTTGACATATAGGAAGTCGGATAAACTGGAGATCATCGGGTATTCCGACTCAGATTTTGGTGGATGCGCAGACACATTAAAAGTATGTCAGGTAACATATTCTTATTGGCTGGAGGTGCAATATCCTGGAAAAGTGTAAAGCAAACACTTATTGCATCGTCCACCATGGAAGCAGAATTTGTTGCATGCTTTAAGGCATCAAACCAGGCACTATGGCTGCGGAATTTTGTTACTGGATTACGCATTGTATAAGGGATAGAAATCCCTATGAGGTTATATTGCGATAACAATTCCGCAGTGCAGTACTCTAACATCAACAGGAGCGCATCTAAATCCAAACACATAGACATAAAGTTTCTGTCTGTTAAAGAAAGAGTACAGATGGGTCAGATAAGTATAGAGCACATCAGTACAAACTCCATGATAGCAGATCCTCTAACAAAGGCGGTTTTGCCTAAGGTTTTCCAGGGACACACCATCAGTATGGGTGTAGTTGATTTAGAGGATTTTTAGTTTCAGTGGGAGAGTTTGTAATAGGATCTGATGTTGTATTTTGCAGTATTGTGCACATTAAAGTTTATTGCAATATATATGCTTGGAAATATTTATTGATATCTGTACTGTATTGGATCTCCAAAAGTAGGAACCATTTAAGAGTAGATATGTACGATTACAAGCCATATTACTCTTAGACCACCCTCCATAATTGGCCCAAGTAATTGATTGATTATGGTAATGTGATTACTGTTGCATCCTATTGTTCACATTACGAGAAAGAGGTCTTTAGTCCTTTATTATTATCAATCATGTACGGGGTTGTACCGTTTGCCCATTGACAATGAATATAGGGATCCCATTAAAGTTGAATATGTATTCTTGAGTAGCATATGACGGTCCAAGTGGGAGATTGTTGGAATATATTTATTTAATATATTTATAGACTAATAATAATTTGGACCGATATGCTAAATAAACATATTCGGTTATTGTCTTAAGGAAGTCCAAATTAAAAGTAGTCGAGTTAATTATTTAATTAACTAAATTGGACTTATGGGTAAAAAGGCGTTATGGGTTCAAGTGTGGTAACCGGGTTGAATTTGGGCACTGTGATGAAGAGGGCCCAAATCTCAACACTTAAGCCTGAATTAATAAATCAGGGATATAAATTGAATTATCAATTTATTGGGTTATGGTCCCGGACACAAGGAAGTAACATAGGATGGGCTTTACAATGTTGGGCTTCACATTGTAAAATCTATAAATAAGGGGCTAGGTTTAGGTATTTCATCACTCTAAACCCTAATCAGAAATACGGCCGCTTCCTTAGTGTCTGGAAACCTTTTCCTTCTTCTCTAACCTGATTCTACAGGTCTCTTAGTTTCATAAACGGAATCGCCAGAGAACGTGGAATCGCTAAAGAACGCAAAAGAACGCTAGAGAATACTAGATGGATAGCAGCAGGCAAACCCGTAAGTATTCTTAATTTTTGTTTCTTCTATAGATGAATCTAACAAAAAGGGTTTTATTATTTTTTTCCGCGATTTGTTATATATTATCTGATGCGATTTCGGATAATATATAACATGAACATCATAGCTGCCTACACTGAAGCAACAAGTCCATCCGAAGACCCTAGTGACAAGCGTAGAACTCCGTTCAACACTGAATCTGGAACATCTATGTCTTGTCCTCATGTTTCTGGAATCGTTGGTCTTCTTAGGACAATGTATCCAGAATGGAGTCCGGCCGCAATAAGATCTGCGATCATGACAACAGGTAATCCTCTTTATCATTTGTCAATGAGTAATTCATGATTTCTTATAAACGTCGGTGAAGCACTTTAGGGATCATTATCTTTTTTTTTTGGTATAAAAAGCTTTAAAATTAATAATAAAATGTTGTACATGAGTTCGGGAGGCTGGTGCCTCATTACAGTGCTTAACCCTGATGGATTGAGCATGCTTCTAAAATTTAGAATAAATTACAATTGTGCTATGGCTAGGTTTGGCTGGTAGCAGGCTAACCGGTGAACCTGGCTTTTGTTCCTTTGAAACGATATCGGAGATCAGATAGTACATGATGGGCTAGGCATGTGAAGTGAGATTGTTTATTGTTGAAGATTCTGTCATTCCGTTCCCTCCAAATGTAGTAGACTGTGGCGCAGAATGCTATTTTCCAATGGGCTTTGTCGTTCGATGTGTTGTTCCAGGTGCATGCTTGCTCGAGCCACCGGGGCCAGGAGGGAGGGGGTAATGGGAAAAGAAGTTTTTGAGCGAGTGATTCCCAAATTGCGCTGGAGTATTGGCATTGGGCCAAGAGATGTTCTGGCGTTTCGTTTGAGGTTTCACATAAAACACAGGTCGGGGGGGAGTCCAATCCCCACGAGATGAGTTTATCTCGAGTAGTGAGCTTGTTTTGAATGGCAAGCCAAGTGATGAAAGAATGTCTGGGGATGGCATATTTGTGCCAGACTAGCGAAAACCATGGGATCTTGTTCCTGCTTGGTCTGAGGCAATTGTAGGTGCTACTTATGGAGAAGGTTAGGCGATGTTTGTTGGGAAGCCATAAGAATGAGTCTTTTGCCTGGGAGGGGGGGGGAAGGTTTTGAATGGCTGATGCTATTTCCAATAGGGAGGGGTTGAGAATTCTGCTGGGGGATCTGGCCTGTGGGGGCCATCTCCATCGGCCACTTTGGTTGAGGTCTTTTACTGTTGTTAAGTTTCTGAGGCGAGAGAGGGATCATTATCATTCTAATAGTAGCATGATTCATTATATTATATCTAATGAACAGCTAGAACACGGGATAACACGATGAAGCCAATGACTGATGGAGCATCAGGGCAGGAGGCAACACCACTCGACCATGGTTCAGGTCACGTCAGGCCGAATCGAGCAATGGACCCTGGATTGATATACGACTTGACTACAACAGATTATTTAGATTTCCTATGTGCCATTGGCTACAACCAGACTATGATTCAACAAATAGCCGGAACTACACACAACTGTCCTCACAAGGCTAGACTTCACGACTTTAATTATCCGTCAATGACCGTGACGGCTTCCAGTTTCAAGCACCTGGGCCATGTCACTCTAAGGCGGAAACTAAAGAATGTTGGTCCACCAGGGACTTATGCCGCTCGTATCCGTTCACCATATGGTGTTAAAGTATATGTCAAGCCCAAGATTTTGAAGTTCGAAAAAGTAGGTGAAGAGAAAACTTTCAAGATGGTCATTAAACCAGAATGGAAAGATACTCATAGTGAGCACGTCTTTGGTGGCCTTACTTGGACAGACGGCAAACACTATGTTAGAAGCCCGATTACAGTCCTTGCACAGTAGGTTTTAATTTTAAATAGTTTTAGCTTACTTAGGTTTATTTATTTTTTTATTAATTAATTTGATTTTGTTTTTCCCTAGTACATGTTATTTTTTCGTTTATTTTATTATTATCTAATAAATTATAATTATTAGTTCGGTAAGTATGTATAAGATATATTTCAATATACATGTTACACGTAACGGGGAAATAATATTGAGGATGGGAGTTAGCACCTTCTTTCTCTGTTAATGATAGGACTTCCATCGTACATGTTCTCTCAATTTTTATCATGTTTGTTTTTCCATTTCCATTATGTCGCATCTCGCCATTACATCATGTTTGGTCTCGCACCTAGAGATCATACGAGATCAAAGCAAAAGGATGTACGAGATGCTAAAACTAGATAAACGTTACGTATTACGAGACCAAATTTACTCGGTCTCGTAAAAAATTCAAAAACTATCATCCATAGATCTAATTTTCTTTCCCTTGTCTTGATTGATTTACTTCCTGTGTTTATATAATAACTTACACCAATCTAATTAAGGTAACGTCTCCTAAATAAACGGAACGACTCCTAAACAATAGCCACTAATTACGGAGTTACATTAAACACTCCTAAACAATAGCCACTAATTACGTAATCTCTCAACACCCTCCCTCAAGGTGGAGCATGAGGTTCAAAAAATGCCCAGCTTGCCAAGAAGATAATCAAATTGTTTCTTTCCAAGGGCCTTTGTAAAAATATCCGCCAATTGTGCACCAGTAGGAACATATGACGGAGCAATCAAACCATCGACTACTGCATCCCGAACAAAGTGACAATCAACCTCAATGTGTTTGGTGCGTTCATGAAATACCGGATTTTTGGCCATATGGAGGGCTGACTGACTATCACAAAAAAGCTGGATTGCCTGAGGATGGTGCACGCCCAAGCTCAGAAGCAACCCCTTCAACCATTTGAGCTCGCAAGTAATGGCTACCATAGCTCGGTACTCCGCTTCTGCAGACGAGCGAGAAACTGTGTATTGCTTCTTGGTCTTCCAAGAAATAGGAGATTGTCCAAGAAACACAAGCCATCCGGACAAAGAACGTCTAGTTATTGGACATGCTGCCCAATCAGAGTCACACCAACCCTGCAGAGATAGATTACTATCTGCACGTAACAAAATACCCTTACCCGGAGTACCTTTCAAATAATGAACGACTCTCAAAGCTGCCTCCCAATGCTCAATTTTGGGCTCCTGCATAAACTGAGATAATATATGAATCGAGTAGGCCAAATCTGGACGGGTCACTGCCAGATAAATGAGCCGACCCACTAATCTACGATAGGATTCAGGGTTCGACAAAAGCACCCCGTTTGCGAGACCCAATTTGTGATTTTGCTCAATCGGGAAGCCACACGGCTTGGCTCCCAATAATCCAGCCTCCGAAATGATGTCAAGCGTGTACTTGCGTTGACACAAGAACAAACCAGCTGAACTCCTTGCCACCTCGATTCCGAGAAAATATTTCAAATTGCCAAGATCTTTCATCTTAAAACAGTCACTGAGATAGGCTTTAAATGCCTTAAGTGCAGCGGAATCAGTCCCAGAAATAATAAGATCGTCGACGTACACTAGCACATTTATTTGAACATTGCCCTTAGTGTAAGTAAAAAGAGAATAATCAGAGTAGGATTGCAAGAAACCGTATCCTTTAAGAGCCGTGACCAACTTTGCAAACCAACATCTCGGAGACTGTCTCAACCCATAAAGAGATTTTCGTAACCTGCAGACCAAGTTTGGATAAGAACTCTCAAATCCAGGGGGAAGTTTCATATAAACCTCTTCCTCAAGATCTCCATGCAAAAAGGCATTGTGAACATCCATTTGATGAAGTTCCCAATTTTTCGAAGCTGCAATAGCCAAGAAGGCACGTACCGTAGTCATTTTGGCAACCGGAGCAAAAGTCTCATTATAATCAATACCTGCTTTTTGATGATTCCCCAAAACTACTAATCTGGATTTGAGCCTTTCAATATCACCGCTTGAGGAATACTTGGTTTTGTAAACCCACTGACTTCCCAAAGCACGCTTACCCTTTGGAAGAGGTTCAAGCGTCCACGTACCATTTTCCTCCAAAGCCCGAATCTCCTCCTGCATTGACTTTTGCCAACCTACATCTTTCATAGCTTCTTTGAACGACTTGGGATCATTGCTCGAAATAATAGATGCAAGAAACTTCTGATAATTCACAGAGTAATGGTCACAATTTATATAATGTGCTATGGGATAAGGGGTACCTGAGGGATGCTGTGGAGACGGAGTGGCGGAAGATGGACTTTCAGCTACAACAGTATGAGTAACGAAGTCTCGTAATAGAACTGAAGGAATTTTATTCCTCATCCCCCTTCCCATAGGAACTGATTGCCCATTGCGTGTATTATCAAGTCCTGGTGACTCGGGCCTATCAGGCAAAACAACTTGTGACTGAGAAGGGGCCTCTGTTTGTGCTGCTGATGAAGTCTCGGTATGGACCTGCCCACCCTCCCTGAAACCTGGGTCCCGATCTGCATCAAAATGGGATGCTTGATCTTGGTGGGGTTGTGTTTGGACTTGTGGGTTAGGCAAATCAGCATCATCATTAACAAAATCAGCAAAATCATGATCAACTTCAACATGCGCCGTAGGCACAATATTTTATGGAATAATATTTGCAGCACCTGGGTTATTAAACGGAAAAATATCCTCAAAGAACTTGACATCTCGAGAAACAAACGATTCCTTTCTGTCCAAATCAAACAATTTCCACCCCTTCTTTCCAAACGGGTAACCCAAAAAAACACATTTTCTACTTCGACTTGCAAATTTGTCATCACTGGATTTTTGATTATGAGCAAAGCTAAGGCAACTAAAGGTGCGTATTTCCTCATATGAAGGAGGGGTACCAAATAGAATTTCAAAAGGTGTTTTATTGTTTAAAAGAGGAGAAGGAGTGCAGTTTATTAAATGAGCAGCAGCCAGAACACTTTCTCCCCAAAAATAAATAGGCAAATTTGCTTGAAAGCGTAATGCCCTCCCGACATTTAAAATATGTTTGTGTTTTCGTTCAACCCTCCCATTTTGTTGTGGGGTCCCCACACAGGAAGTTTGGAACAAAATACCAGTTGCAGAAAAGTAGTCAAGCAAGCATTTAAATTCTGTACCGTTATCACTTTGAACGACTTTCACTGTTTGAGAAAATTGTCGATCTACCATTGCAATAAAAAACATGAACATACAAAAAACCTCTGTTTTATCAACCAACAAATAAATCCATACAGCTCTTGAGAAATCATCAACAATAGTTAAAAAATACCGAGCTCCACAAGAAGAGATATGTTTATAAGGTCCCCACAAATCACAATGTATTTTCTCAAAAATTCTAGTTGCCTTATTGTCACTTAATGGAAATTTGTCTCTTGGATGCTTAGCACGGAAACATATTTCACAAGCTTTATTTAAACTACCCTTAAGACTACCAACCGGAGGAAGTAACTTTACTATTTTTGCTCAAGGGTGTCCCATCCTTTTGTGCCACAACTCCAAAGTCGATTCTGTTTTGTTGACAGACACATGTTGTACTGAATCACCTTCATCTCTAAAGAAGTAGTAAAGTCCATCTCGCCTAACTCCCGTCCCAATCAGCTCCCTGGTGTGGTCCTGTATAGCACACATATAAGAATTAAATTGGACAATACAATGTAAGTCATCATTCAATTGTGAAACCGAAAGTAAATTGCAATTGAGTTTCGGCACATATAGAACATTATTAAGAGTTAATTTATCTGATAATCGAACTGAACCAGATTTTGTTGCAACGACAGATTCACCATTAGGAAGTCCAACTGGACAGTCAAATAATGCCACAGTGTCAAATAACCAAGACAAATCACCGGTAACGTGATGAGTTGCCCCAGTGTCAATGATCCATGACTTCGTGTCAAACTTACCACTCAACCTGTCATCCTGAACAGGAGCATTACCAATTAAGCCTGCAAGAGCTTTCCATTGTTCTGGTGTGAAGAGTTGATCGGTGGCGCTTTTAGTAGAGGATACTCCAATTGTACTGCTTGTTGCATTAGCACGAGCGGAACCACGCCCACGACCAGCCTGCTGACGACCACGACCAGCACCCACATCAGCCTTGTTTTGATCCAACCACCCCTGGGGATATCCAACTATTTCATAGCAATTATTTTTGTCATGACCATGCTTGTGACAGTGAGGACAAGCAACGAGGGACCAACAATTCGAAGACTCATGCCCCGTCTTCTTGCAGTGGCTACACACGGGCCTGTCCGTTTTTCCGCGGCCTCTTCCTGTGCCAGTAAAGCCAGTACGAACAGCGAAACCAAGAACCTCTGTTGGGTTGTCTTCTGTCACTGACTTGGCAAGCCGCACACATTCATCTTGTATCACCAGTTGGTACGCTCGATCAAGCGAAGGTAAAGGATCTTGAGAAAGAATATTGGTACGTAATTGAGCATACAAGTCAGTGTTGAGTCCCATCAAGAAGTCATGTAATTTACCTTGTTCTCGTCTTGCTTGGTGCAAAGAGGCGGCAGTACAAGACTGACAACAGCTGCAAGTAATTAGTGGTTCATGCTTAAACAATTCTTCCCACAATACATTCAGTTTCCCGTAGTAAGTTGTAACCGACATAGATTTTGGTTGCTCACACTTTGCAATTGAAGTCTTTAACTGTTGAATTCTTGGACCATTAACCATAGCATATCGTTGCTTAAGATGCTCCCATAAACGTTTCGCATCACGAAATTTAGATAGGGTACTCTTTACCGTAGGATCGATTGTGTTGGTAATCCAAGAAACCAACATGGCATTGATGGTGTTCCAATCAGATTGGGTATATGGAGGCGTCGGTTTAGTGATGGTACCGTCCAGAAAATCGAACTTGCGGCGTGCCTCTAAAGCTAATTGAATATCTGAAGCCCAATCATCGTAATTGTCTCCGTATAGACGAGTGGGTGTGATGAAGTCGCCTGGTCGGTCTCCCGTGCCGAGAAAAAATGGTGAATTCATCTCCCTTCTTGGTGACGATGGTGATTTTTCATCGTCGCCGGCCATTGTTTTATTGTGTGTGTATGTCACGCTCTGATACCATGAAAAGATATGGCTCAAAGAAAAACCCCTTGTCTTGATTGATTTACTTCCTGTGTTTATATAATAACTTACACCAATCTAATTAAGGTAACTTCTCCTAAATAAACGGAACGACTCCTAAACAATAGCCACTAATTACGGAGTTACATTAAACACTCCTAAACAATAGCCACTAATTACGTAATCTCTCAACACATTGGCTACAACCAGACTATGATTCAACAAATAGCCGGAACTACACACAACTGTCCTCACAAGGCTAGACTTCACGACTTTAATTATCCGTCAATGACCGTGACGGCTTCCAGTTTCAAGCACCTGGGCCATGTCACTCTAAGGCGGAAACTAAAGAATGTTGGTCCACCAGGGACTTATGCCGCTCGTATCCGTTCACCATATGGTGTTAAAGTATATGTCAAGCCCAAGATTTTGAAGTTCGAAAAAGTAGGTGAAGAGAAAACTTTCAAGATGGTCATTAAACCAGAATGGAAAGATACTCATAGTGAGCACGTCTTTGGTGGCCTTACTTGGACAGACGGCAAACACTATGTTAGAAGCCCGATTACAGTCCTTGCACAGTAGGTTTTAATTTTAAATAGTTTTAGCTTACTTAGGTTTATTTATTTTTTTATTAATTAATTTGATTTTGTTTTTCCATAGTACATGTTATTTTTTCGTTTATTTTATTATTATCTAATAAATTATAATTATTAGTTCGGTAAGTATGTATAAGATATATTTCAATATACATGTTACACGTAACGGGGAAATAATATTGAGGATGGGAGTTAGCACATTCTTTCTCTGTTAATGATTGGACTTCCATCGTACATGTTCTCTCAATTTTTATCATGTTTGATTTTTTCCATTTCCATTATGTCGCATCTCGCCATTACATCATGTTTGGTCTCGCACCTAGAGATCATACGAGATCAAAGCAAAAGGATGTACGAGATGCTAAAACTAGATAAACGTTACGTATTACGAGACCAAATTTACTCTGTCTCGTAAAAAATTCAAAAACTATCATCCATAGATCTAATTTTCTTTGTTTTAAATAATAAAGTCGATGTATTATCAGATTTTTCTTTCGAGCTCTAGTTTGAAAAATATAAATTTTAAAAACAAAATAAAAATAATAATGTTCAGTTAAAAAAATAGAACATAGTCACCGGTATGGTATGATGATAGAAAATAAATAATCTAGATATTATAAAAGTGGTTTGATGTTAGATGAGCAATAAGTTCATTACTTGGGAATAGATGCTCACAATAATGATAGAGAAATTGCACCTAAAGTACCCACTCAACTATTCAATTGTCACTTACTACCCAAAGTTTGATCAATTGTTACTTAATACCCAACTCAACTACCTTATTGTCACTTACAACCTAATATTATTTTAATACCCTAACTACCCTTAACCCACTATATAAACATAATTTTCTGTTTTTTTTCTATTTTTTCTAGCTTTTTGAAGATTTGAATTTGTTAGCCGCTCTAACCACCTAACCCTACGAACCACCACGAAGACCGGTTGAAATCACATTTTCCGGTGATCGGAAGCTGCAGAAGGTTTGTTTATTTATGTAGGTTGTGGTGTTAGACCTGTCTAACAACTGTTTTCTACGTACAGGAGTTGATCGTGGTTTTTTGGAATTTGTTGGCTTACAAGTAATCGTGTTGTTTGCTTTTCAGGTAAGTACCTACCGATTTCGAAGTTATTTATTGGTTTTCTCTGTTGGAATAGGTTCTATTCTACTGTTTTTAGACGCCATTGCCTGATTTCGAGCTTTTCTCTGTTTTTTTGTTTTTTGTTATAGTAATCTGTTATTGTTTTGTTAATATTGTTCGTTATATACTTATGTCCTTGTTTTCTGATGTTATATACTAATTTTGTAGTGTTTTAGTTTTTCACTTTCCTGTGTAGATTACGAGTTTTAGTTGTCTAATTCTTAGACTCACGATGCGAATTGTTTGGTGTATTCGATGAGAAAGATGATAATTGTCTGATCAATTCGCATGGTGACATGCGAATCACATGAACGCAGTTCAAAGTTTACATACGTTTCGCATGTTAGGATGCGAACTATGTGAAACTCTAGAGTACTGTATGTTCAAACAAATACTAGGACTTTTTAGTTAATTTTCTACATAGTTCGCATGTTATGATGCGAACTGTGTAGGACTCCAAAGTATTGCATTTCAAAATAATATCACTACTTCTTTAGTTGCTTTTACGTTTCGCATGCTATGATGCGAACTTTTTAGAGTATTGTATTTCGAAACAAATATCAAGACCTTTTTGACGAACAAGTATCAGGACAGGATGCGAATTGCTTGACTTAGGTATACACAATTCGCAAGATAGGGTGCGAATTGTATGATGTAGTAGTAAATAGTTTCCACATAGTTTTTGTGACCAATAACTAATAACTTGTTATGTCCAGGGTAAGAGATGTCCAAATCACGAGTTTGTATTTTTAAATATGGTCACCAAACTGCAATTGTGCCTTTCACGGAGTTTAAAAGCTTTCAAAGTATCCAAGCTTATGTAGAGAACACAAGGGAGGAGCTTGCCACAGTTGACTACCTAATTACCTATTCCTGCGGGGATCACAATAATTGTTTCTTTAATAACCAGAATGATTTTGTTGGGTTGGTGTTATATCTTGATTTGCAGCGTTTAAAACGGGTTAGTTTTCTCATAGAACAACACGTCTTCGATAAGGGTTCTGGTAATAAAAGTTCTGTTGATAAGAGCTCTGGTGGTAAGGATTGTGGTGTAAAGCGTAAAGAGCGTAGCTTGATTTTGGGAGAACTATCTCCCAATCAACTAGTTAGCGGGGAGAGTAGTAACGGTTTAGTTAATTCTGATCAGAGAAAAAAACAACTTGCTACTGCTGGTTGGGTTGATGCTATTACAGGAGTGGGTCAAGCTTTTGAAGAAGGTGCTGCCGGTATGAGGTTATCTTTGTGCAAGTTTGCGTTAGAGCATGGTTTTTATTTCAAATACCTTCACAACACAGGAAATAAGATCACTGCTTATTGTGAAAATAAGTTCACAAGCGGGTGCAAATGGAGGCTTTATGCATCTATTAACTCAAGCACCGACTTGATGACGATCAAGAAGTATGTCCCGGACCATACTTGCAGTCCTGTTTTCTCCCAGGAGCATAAGCATAAGCGGCACATGCATTTGACATCAGATTTGATTGCAGAGGAAATTCAGGATTCTCTACGGACCTGCCATTCGTTGACAGCCAAAACCATACAATCGACTGTCAAACATGATTACGGTCTTGACATCTCTTATCGTTTGTCATGGAATGCTTTAGAGAAGGCTAGGAGGGGAGTTTTCGGAGATAGTTCAAGTTCTTTTAGTTTACTAAGCGGATACTTCAAACGCTTGAAGAGCCGTGATATTACTTTAGACTGCCAGTTGGAGTTGTCAGCTGGAAACCGATTCAAGCGATGTTTTGTAGCATTCGGTTCGTCCATTCGGGGTTTTCATTCATGCCGTCCAATGTTGTTTGTCGGTGGAACCCACTTATATGGCAAGTACAAGGGTACCTTGCTCACTGCTGTAGCAAAGGATGGAAACAACGGTTAATTACATTTATCTAGTTAATCTTAATGATGTTTTTGTGTAATAAATGCTGATGCAATTCGCATCCGAGGCTGCGAATTAAGCAGTGTTGTGATCTTAACATTTCGCATTTGAGGATGCGAATTAGGCATTATCTAAAACCGTCCTTACATCGCAGCTTGAATTAGGTATTATTTGAAGTTGTCACAAACAATTTGCATGACAAGCTGCGAATTCCATGTCTGAGCAATTAAGATGTCACACATAATTCGCATGACAAGCTGCGAATTGTTGTACAAGGACAGCATGCGAATTGTTTACAATTTTTAAACGTTTGGGTACTGTTGTAGTGTTCATTTGATCTGCCCTTTTCCAGGACTATTCCCTGTTGCTGTTGGTGTAGTTAACATTGAAGATTGGGATAATTGGATGTGGTTTTTGGGGTGTCTGAAACCACATTTGTTGGATCGCCAGATCACATTTATTTCAGACTGTCATTCTGGTATCATTAATGTTGTTTCTGTCTTGTATCCAAACTGCTATCATGCGTACTGTTATTTCCATCTCATACAGAATTTGAAAGCCAAACTGGAACACACTAACAGAGACTATAAAAAAAGGATGTTGAGTTTCTTCCATCGTCTTGCTTATGCTCCCAGTCGAGAGCTTTTTAAAGATATACTAACGGTTTTTCTATGTGAAGGTGGTGACAGAATGAGTGATTTTCTTGCAAATTTACCCCCTGAAAAGTATGCGCAGGCTTACGTAAAAGGGAAGCGATACGGCTCTATGGCTTCTACTGCAGCTGAATCGTTTAACAATCAGATCAAAAAATATTGCGGCCTACCAATTGTTGAGTTTATTGATTGGATTAGAGTATTGCTTATGACTCAAGTTTCACGGAGATACGAAGAAGGTCTCAGCTGGAGTACTAATTTGGTTCCCGAGTACGAGAAGAAGCTGAAGCAGAATGTTGAGATGTGCCGAACTTGGGTAGTACGTAAGTCCTCTACCGCCATGTTTGAAATCTTTTCGAATCCTGTGGCTGTTGTTAATCTGATGGATTTCAAATGTTCTTGCGGATCATTGTAACAAGAGTGTTTTCCATGTCCTCATGCTTTAACGGCATTACAATACACCGACCAAGATCCATTAACTGTAATAGAACCCTTCTTTACGGTTAAGAATTACAGGGAAAGTTACTCTTTCAGCATACCAGCGATAACTGATTTCGGCGAAGGGTCCAGCGCTAACGATCTTTCTTTTGTTGAAGTTCTGCCTCCGAATGTTAAGAGACGCTCCAGAAGGCCTGAGAAAAAACGAATCCCTTCTACAGGAGAAATCTCAACCAAGAAGTTGAGGTGTGGCCGATGTTCGAAATCAGGCCATAACCGGAGGACTTGTGATGTTCCAGTTTAAGGACAATCCGTGTTGTGGACAATTTTGGTTCGACAATCACATTTATATTTAGTACTGTTATTGTTCTGTACAACAAACTAAACATTTTTACATTCCTGTATTTTGTAATGCTATTGTTAGAGTTACGAAATGTTAAGCTTTTGAGTTGCAAGCCTTTCGCATCTGGTGTTGCGAATCGTGTACAATATGTTGGTATATTGTTGCAAACATCTATCAGGTTACCATGCGATTTGTGTGAAACAATACCGGGATGCGAATCATTAGTAAAATCATATCAAACATTTCAAATAAATATCAGGACTCTTAGCTGCGAATTATGACCAGAACACATGACAATAATTATTCGCATACGTTTCGCATGATAGGATGCGAATTATGACCAGAGCATATATCAGGAATCCTGGCTGCTTTAACTAACTAGATACGATGCGAATGGAGAACAACCAGAAGTCCTGATATTTGTCACATGATAAGCTGCGAAGTATGCTTTAATAAAAATACTAGGATATTCAGTGGGTTGCAAATCGCATGTTAGGCTGCGAATTGCATGAAATTCAGTTAGGTTGGAAACAAGTAATATATCAGGTTAACATGCGAATCATGTGCAAATTGTAATTGGATGCGAATCGTTTATATGATTGAAAGTCTGTAAACAAATTGGATTACAAAAAAAAGGATTACAATATTTTCATTCACTAACAACTGTTTACACATATCACTACAAGCTACTGCTGCTAGTTAGTTGCATTCCAAAAAATCAAAAAACAAAAACCAACTCTAGCAGTTGGTAGAGGATTCATCACCATCTTTTTCCTCTTTCTCCTCTTTGTGCTGATCATCTTTGTCTTTCTCCTCTTTCACAGATTTGGAAAGCCGTTTTGTTATTGTTTTAGACGTACCTTTATAATGGCATTTGTTATTGTTTTGGTATTACTAGCTGCTACTTTCCGGCCAGTTTTACCCATGAAGTATTTCTTCATCATCCTCGATTCGTGCTCCTCGCCTGATGCATATTTGTTGTGAAAAGCTCCGGTCTTTGTTAACTCCATTTCCTCGGTGCCATGCCTCAACCCGAATATGACCTTCACATCGTTTTCAGTTATCTTTACAAACTTGTTGCCAATCTTAAATGCGTCTCTATCCACAGAGAATTGCTCGATGATATACTGAATGATTGAGTAGAATTTCTTCTTTGGCAGCTCTGCCTCATTACGGATTTGGAAAGCCGTTTTCAGAAGTGCGTAGAAGGGTGTGTTTCTTGCAGCTTCATTGTGGGCCCTAGTAATACGCATATCTTTAAGTAGCTTCAAAAGGCTCACCAACCTTGATCTGTAGTAGCTAGGTTTTGTTGTCATACTTTCTGCACAAACACAAATCAGTTGGAGTGTCACAAATAATTCGCATCACAAGCTGCTTAACATGTCACACACAATTCGCATGACAAGCTGCGAATTGCCTATATATGAATATTGTTTGTAAATAAACGACATAAAAATATGTTCGAGCTGCGAATTACTTGCATAATGGGTGATCAGGATGCGAATTGTTCCACTTTTTACATGCGCGTTGCAGGGATCTGGGAATTATTGAACAAACTACAAAATCAACAATCAACTACCTAATGCACATCTAACATACATAATATTTCTCAGGAAAGTATTAGAATTACATGCAACTAAACTTCTACCCTGCCTTCGACGATAAACCCAGAAACTGAGCAACTATCGTCAATAGATACTTCATTCCAGTATAAAAAGCAATGTCTATCGTGAATTAACAGAAAAAAGTGGTTCAAATTCGTCAAAAACGCAAAAAAAAAGTACACTTTCCACAACAATGCATACCTGCTAAATTTCACCGGTCGGAGAACGAGATTGAAGCTTTCGGAGACGACTTCACGACAACTTTGTCGAACAGAAGGTGTGGAGTTGGAATGAGTAAAAGACACTGACTGGAAAAATAGCGTTGAAGGTGCGAACGGTGAGAAGCTGTAGGGTTTTTGGGTTCGAGAGAGAGATAGAGTATCACGAAGTCGAACGATTTTCTGGTGGTTTCTAAAATTAGACTTTTGGGTTTGTTTAGGGTGATAAGAAGGTGTAAAAAGTGGGTTCGAACTGAAAAATGGGTATATATAGTCGAGGGGTATTTTTGTCCAATTTATTAGTCGAGATATTAAGTAACACTATGTAAAATTTGGGTCGTGCCGGGTAATAAGATAGTTGAGTGGGTATTTTGCGGTACTTTTTTCATAATGATATTTGAAATAATAGGTAAGTACACCTTCTTTCTTTTTTTCTCGACCACCGAAATAAAATAACTACTTTAATTATAAAAACATTTGTTATATTATTAGTAATCTAAAAATTTAAATTAGAATATATGTTATGTAAATTTACGAATTTGTAAATTAACAGTAGGAGATGTTTTTAAAAAATTGAACAATAGAATTATAAATAACCAAACGAATTAAATTCTAAAATAATAATAAATAATAACTTAAATCGTAAGTGAAAAATTTGTTCAGTTCCGATTAGTTGTTGATATTTAATTTTCAATTTTGATAATAAATTTTTTATATCTCAAATAGATAAAGAAAAAAACAACCAATTGAAGGAATATATTTTTTTCATTTTCTTAAATAAATAAAGTAAATAAATACTTTGATAACTAATTATTGTTTATCTTTTGTTTTTAATAAAAGAATCTCATCCAATATTTTTAATATCGTACGCTATTGATTCCAAATTTGAATTTTCACGAGAACGATTTTTTATGTGCTAAAGATATAAGACCAAAGTCGGTTAGTTTATATGTTTTATTTATAAATAAAAGTCTATACACTATGTAATAGATATATATTTTAAATAAATAGTAATCTTATCCGTTTTTGGCAGCTACTTCTCGCTTTTCTTTTTTCTTTTATTAACATAGTATCAAAGCAACTTCGATTTTTGGATTAATATAATTAATTTATTCTTCAGATATTGTGCTTCAATTTAATTTGTTTGATGTTATTTTTTATATACTTTTGCCTAGTAATTTGGACTTCACTTTGTGGTTAAGAACTGTTTGGAGTTTTTTTTTGTTTCAGATCTATTAATAATGTGTTTCAATTTGATTTTTTGATGTTATTTCTTATCACTATTGCTTAGAAATTTGGATTTCGTTTTGGGGTTAAGAACTGCTTGGAGTTGTTTTGTTTCAGATCTATTACTACTGTGCTTCGATCTGATTTGTTTGATCTTACTATTGTGCTTTGCGTTGGGGTTAAAAGTTGTTTGAAGTTGTTTTGTTTCAGATCTATTACTATTGTGCTTCAATTTGATAAATTTTTGTACAATAATTGGATCACGAATTAGAAGAGATACAGTTCTCGATTTTTGGATTTGTTGTGTGCAGTCTCAATCAAACGGTCCGATCAAAAGGCAAACAGTGTCCGTTTTTTCTGAATTTCAAAGAACGTATTCTAGTAAATCCAATCATTCAATCTCACCGATTGGATTGTGATTAGGTGTTATGGTTTAAAATAAATTATTGTTGAACCAATGCAATGCTTTTTGTTGGTAAAAGAGGTTTGATTTTAAACATAAATTAATATTTGGATTTGATTTGGATTTAGATTGATTGAGTATTCGATTTTATTTTGCTGGAGCATTGAGATTTTGAATATGGAATTGGTTTGATTTTGAATTTGGGGTTTGATTAAGATTTTGTTTTGATTTTTTTTTCTGATTTTATTGGTATCTCTTCATTGTTTAATTTAATACGAATAAAGATCGTGGATCTTATTGCGAATATAATAGGAAAATATGATTTTCTAGAGTCTACTAGTAATAAAATGAATATGAAGAACTTTGTTATGTCTACATATGTATACCATTTAGGTATGTCCTCGTCTTCCACTTAAGGTATTGATTCATCATTGTGGATTTTGGATTCAGGTGTGTCTCATCATATGCCACCTCACATGTCGAACTTTGTTTGGTTGTCTCATTTTTTACCCATATTTGTTTTGTCTACTAGTGTTACAACAATGTCATTCGAGGGTATTGGCTCTATTTGTACCCCTCATATATTTCTATCTGATGTTTACTACATTCCCACCATTGCTTTGAATGTTGTTTTGGTTAGTCAATTGTGTAAATCTGGTTATTGATTCTTGTTTTCTTATTGTGTTTGTGCTATACAAAATTAACAGACTCATAGAGTGATTGGGATAAGTCTTAAAATAGGGGAACTCTATGTTTTAGAAAAACTCGAATTAAAAGATGTGGATGTATATGGTGTTAACATACTTGACTGATACTGCCGCCTCTGGTGTTGATTTGTCTTCGTTTCGTTTGAATTCTTCATCGTCTGAGTTTTATCTTTGACATTCTCGTCTGGGACATGCATCTGCATCGCGTTCGAAATTTTTAGTCTCTATAGGTTCTTTAGGTCAGATAAACACTTGTGATATATCAGATTGTAATGGTTGTAAAGTGGCAAAATTTTTAGCGTTACCGTTTAATGAAAGTATCACTTCTTCAATTACTACGTTTGATATTATTCATTCTGATGTCTGGGGTCCATCTCATGTCTCCGCAAAGGGTGACTCATCATATTATATATATTTTTATTGATTATTATACTCGATACACATGGATTTATTTGATAAAACGAAGGTAAAAATTTCTTAGAATTTATAAAGAATTTAGAGCACTGATTAAGACCCATCATTAGGTTGTGATAAAATTATTCAGGCGTGATTTAGAAGGTAAATATACCTCTAATGATTTCAAACATTTAATTGCATCTGATGGTACTATACATCAATCATCTTGTACTGACGCCCCTCAACAAAATGGTGTTGTAGAAAGAAAACATCATCACCTTGTTGAGACTGCTCGTTATTTCCTTTTATCAACTAAAGTTCCAACTGTTTTTTGGGGAGAAGAAATTTTAACTACTGTTAATGTGATTAATCAAATTCCCACTGCTCATAATGTAGGAATATTTCAATTCCATAAGTTATATGGACAATTTCTAGATTATTCTTCCTTACGAGTGTATGGATGTAAATGTTTTATCCTTTGTCCTCATGTTGAACGCAACAAATTAGGTCCTAAAATAGTTATATGTATTTTTCTAGGTTATGGTATTACACAGAAATGTTATTGGTGTTATGATCCCCCACCCAGAAGGTATATGTATCTTGTCATGTCACATTTCTTGATCATATCCTATTTTATTCGATTTTGAAAAAATCACATGATGTAACAAAAACAAACCTTCAGGCTATTGATCCTTTTGAAACTGATAGTGATACATTTTTTAACATTATTATTCAAGCTCATGAGACATCTACAACAGTTAATACTACTTCTGATCTATCAATGCTTGAGTAAGCTTCATCAATACCTGAGCCAAATCCTATATCTGGTAGAACAACAGATCTTCCACCTCTCAAGAGATCCACTCTTATAAGTAAGTCTACTAAACTCCCAAATTTTGCGGACTCTTCTTACTCAACTCTTTTTTATTCTTTCATAGCAAAGATACATGATTTGTATGAACCTCAATCATTTAAAGAAACTGTTTGTGATCCTTGTTGGAAAAATGCTATAGTCGAAGAGCTTAGTGCTTTTTATCATACTCATAAATAAGATAGTGTTAAACCTCCATTCGGTAAGCATATAATCGGTTCTAGTTGAAATATATATATGGCTCGTCTTGTAACAAAAGGGTATTCACATAAGTATGATATGGATTATAATGAGACATTTTCCCTAGTTGTAAAAATGACGATAGTTTATACTCTTATTGCAGTTGCTTCGTTTGTCAGTGGAAGATCTTCCAACTATATGTCAAAAATACATTTTTCTTTATCAGATGTATGTGTGCAAGAAGATTTATTTTATCCATATATGTAGATGATATTATCATTATAAGTGATGATATTGATGGTATTGAGTCACGAAAACGTCATTTGGCTCAGTATTTTGCGATGAAAGACTTGAGACTATTATATTAGTTTTAGGTATTGAGGTGGCTCACTCTCCAAAAGGTTAAATTCTCTCTCGGAAAAATTATATATCTAATTTATTCGAGCGAGTGCGACTTTCTGATAATAAGACTGTAGAAACCCCTTGGAAACCAATTCTCGATATTCTCTGAATTATGGTGTTCCTTTTTCAGATCCAACTCAATATCGAACTCTTGTAGGGAGCTTGGTCTATCTTACAGTTACTCGACCAGATATAACTTATGTTGTTCATGTGGTTAGTCAGTTTTTTACTGCTCCAACATCCGTCTATTAGGGAGCTATTCTTCGAATATTAAGATATCTTCGTGGCAATCAGTTCCATAGCATTTTTTTTCCTTCGGCCTCTTCACTTGAACTACGTGCCTATAACGATGCTGATTGGGATAATAATCGTCATAACCGAAAATCTACTACTGGTTTTTGTATTTTAATTTGAGATTCATTAATCTCATGTAGGCATGGGCATATGGGTATGGAACCGAAGAACCGAACCGAACCGAACCGAAATAACAGATTCAGTTCGGTTCCGATTCCTTATAAATACCTGTACGGTTCTTTATCTTAAATATCCACGGTTCTCGGTTCGGTTTGGTTCGGAACCGAGAATCGAATAGTACCCATAAAGAACCGAATAAGCAATAGTATCTTTGAATATCCATGGTTTCTGTTCGGTTCCAAACGGTTCTTTTGGCTACAAAGTAACCATTTTGTTCTTTTCGGGTTCAGTTCCAAACAGTTCTTTTGGTTAGAAAGTAACCATTTGGTTAGAAAATAACCATTTGGTTCTTTTTGGTTCAGTTCCAAACAGTTTTTTTGGTTAGAAAGTAACCATTTGGTTAGAAAATAACTCCTTTCGGGTTCGGTTCCAAACGGTTCTTCTGGTTACAAAGTAACCATTTGGAACCGAAACCTGAATGTAACCGAATCGAACCGAGAAGAACCGAACCGAACTGAATTTTAATCAGTTCCTAAATGGGTACTAGTTTTAAAGAACCGAAAGAACCGAGAACCGAACCGAACCGAATTTTAATCGGTTTCTAAATGGGTACTAGTTTTAAAGAACCGAAAGAACCGAGAACCGAAAGAACCGAACCGAAGAACTGAATGCCCATACCTAATCTCATGGAAAAGTAAGAAACAATATGTTGTCTCCAGATTGTCTAATGAAGCTGAGTACCTTTCTATGGTCGTGACTACATGTGAGATTTTTTTGTTACAATGACTTATTGCAGATATGGGGGTTAATGTTACTAACCCACTTCTTTACATTGTGATAACAAAAGCACTATGTAAATAGCAAAGAATTCTATTTTTCATAAGAGGACAAAACACATTAAAATAGATTGTCACTTCAATCAACATCATCTTCAGATCGTGACCATCTCACTTTGATATGTCCCATAAGCTTTGCAGGTTGCTGATATTTTCACGAAGGCTCAGTCAACAGTGCAATTTCGTTTTCTTTGTGACAAACTCTTAATGACTATTCCTGTTGCATCGTCAGTTTGAGAGAGAGTGTTAAATATTTAAGGCCCAAACCTATTACCTCATATGTTTTATCTATAAAGAAGATCCTATACACTATGTAATAGATACGTTTTCTAAATAAATAGAAAACCTAGCCGCTTCTTGGCGTACAAGAGTTAAATTTAAATTAAGACACTAATTAGCATTTTACAAAACATTAGTTAAATCAGAATTAACTTCAATATTAATCCATAAATTTATCTTTAATAATATCTTTAGTGAAGAATCATATCCAATAATAGTTTAACACGGATCATCTTTCATCTTTTGTGTTCATCATATATCCAACAACAATAACATAATGTGGTTTAGAAAGTTTTTATTTTATATCATTATTTTTTTTGCTTTAATTGTTTTGTTCATTTATTTTTGTAATAAAAATGGTCTTTCAAACCTAAAGCTTAACGTATTTATTTTTTCAATGTTATAATGTGTTTAGGGCTATAGTAGTTCATGAATTGTTTATATATTTTTTATGAAAAATATAATGTGGTTTATTTTAGACCTCAAACACGATATTCTCCATTTTTTACATATGATTTTAAATGGGTAACAAAAATCCATCACTAAATTTCTATTATATTAGCTAGTTGCCTAAGTGAGTGTACTGTTTTTGTTATTAGTTAGTCAGTTGAGAATTTGTTATTGTTAGTTGAGTTAGTTAAGAGTTTGTTGTTGTATATTATATAAAAGATATGAAAATCATGAATAAAGGTGTGGATTCTGGTGTGAAATCTAACTTAGTAAACTTACGGTTTACATTTGGTATCAGAGCAAAATTAAGTGATCCAAGAAAGACAAGATGAGTGGCGATAAAATATTCACCAAGATTCCATAGTTTGATGGTCACTATGACCATTGAAGTAAATTTATGGAAAACATTATGCGTGCCAAAGGTTTGTGGAGTCTAGTGGAAGAAGGATACACTGAACCGGCAGAGGGAATCGAAGTGGCTGCATAATATAAGAATAATTTTAAGGAGCTTTAGATGAAAGATCATCAAGTGAAGCGCTACCTGTTTCAGGAGATTGACCTTGTTGTGTTTGAACATATCTTGGATCGCAAAACATCCAAAATCATTTGGATTTTGATGAAAATAAAGTATAGAGGTAACAAAAGGGTGAAACGATCTCTTCTCTAGACCTTAAGAAATGATTTTGAGGTTCTTGAAATGAAGAATGAAGAGAAAATCGATGATTACTTTGGAAGAGTAATGTCTGTCTCCAACAAGATTTGAAGCAACAGAGAAGACATGTCATATTCAAAGATTGTTAAGAAAATACTTTGAACTCTGACTGACAAGTTCACATATGTGGTGGTGCCCATCAAGGAGTCAAAAGACACATAAATGACGATTGATAAACTGGAGAGCTCTCTGTATGTACATGAAAATAAATTCTATAAGATCAACCATAAAGAAGATGATCAATCTCTCAATGTCAGAGACATGTGATCATACATAGGTCGAGACATGAGTAGATGACGATCATTCAACAAAGCAACAATCGAGTGTTACAACTTCCATAAACTTGTATATTTTTAAAATGAATTTCCAAATATGAATAGAACATATTTTGTATAGATTGGAGCAAATAATGAAGTTTTTCTCATGGCATATGTGTAACTTCAAGGTACTGGAAGAGGAAATGTATGGTTCGTGGACTCCAAATGTTCAAACCATTTGTGTGGAAGAAAAGGTATGTTCTCAAACTTAGACACTAGTTTTACATATAATTTCAAGCTTGGGAACAATCACAAACTGATAGTTAATGGGAAATGAGTGGGGAAGATAATGTTTAAGGGAATAAGCTATGTGGTCAATTATGTGTATTATATTCTGGAATTGAAGAACAACCTGCTGAGTGTTGGACAACTTAGAAAATGGGTTTAGATGTGATATTCAAAGGAGAAGATTGAAAAACATGGAACATATTTCATCATTCAAGAGGAAAATAGTAAAATCTGTTATGAGTGCTAATATGATGTTTATCATATTGGGTGAATCAAGTGACAAAATAAAAAAGAAGAGATGCATGCAGGTTAATATCTCAGTCAAGGCAGAGTTGTCGCATCATTGATATGGGCATCTCAGCTACAAGGGACTTTATACATTATGAAGTAAAAATATGGTTGTGAGTTTACCTGAAATCGGAGATGTGAAACCAGTTTGTGAGGCGTGTGTCAAATGGAAATAACATCGTGTTCTATTTCCAAAGCAAAGTAAGTGGAGAGACACTAAAATATTGTAGCTTATCCACTATGATCTCTGTTGTCCAATCAATCAACCCATCAAATAGTCAAATAAGGTACTTGATAAGCTTTATTGAGAATTTTTCAAGAAAATATACATATATTGTGTGCTAGAAAGTTTGGAAGCATTTCATCTGCTCAAAACATTTAAACATTTGTAGAAGAGCAAAACATATTGTTCATCAAATATCTAACAAACGATTGAGGGGGATAATACAAATCAAATTAGTTCAAATAATTCTGTAGAGAGCATGGAATCAAAAGACAGTTGATCACCACCTTCGCGCTATAGAAAAATGGTGTTCACGAACGTAAAAACTGCACAATCATGAACATGTTGAGAGCAGTGTTATTAGAGAAGGAGGTACCAAACGTTCTATGGCTAGATGTTATGCAGTGAGTGAATTATGTTCTTAACAGGTCTCCTACACTCGTTGTGAAAGATATGACTGTGGAAGAGGTATGAAGTGAAAGAAAGCCATCACTCGAACACTTTAGGATTTTGAAATGTATTGGATATGTTCATAATCGTGATGTTAAAAGAAGCAAGCTCGATGAAAAAAAACATGAAGTGCCTCATGTTAGGTTTCAACAATGAATCCAAATCGTTGAAGATGTTTGATCAAATTGAGAAAAATGTGAATTGAGAATATATTGATTATTCTCGTGAATAAAGCATTTAGCATGAATGGGAAATAGTTATGAAGATGTTGAGAATGAAGAGTAAACGAAATAAGAATAAGAAAACACTGATGCCGTTCCTTCATCAAATGATCCACCCACTAGAGAAACGATAGCAACGGGCAGGGTGAGAAAACCACCAATCTGGTCTGTAGCAACAAATAGCAATGATCCAATAATTAGATATGTTGATAATCATGATGTTAAAAGAATCAAGCTATGAGATGTAGAAAAAGAAGTAAACATGGTCATAGTCGAGATTGAAAACCCAGCTTTCATGGTCATATCAGATCCGACCAGTTTTCAAGAAGCAGTAAGACATCATAAATGGAAACAAGTGATGGATGTTGAGATACAGTCCATCGAATGGAATCACACGTGGTCGCTGACTGCACTTCTCATTGGTTCCAAGACTATTGGGGTTAAGTGGATTTACAAAACCAAATTAAATTAATGGGGAGAGGTAGACAAGTTCAAAGCTCGTTTGGTTGTAAAAGGGTGTGCTCAAGATTACGGAGTAGATTACACAGAGGTATTCTCACCGGTGGCTCGAATGGATATGGTAAGGATGATCATTGTTGTAGTAGCACAAAGAGGATGAAGAATCTATAGCACAAAGAGGATGAAGAACCTAGAGTTTGGTTCAGTTGTATCGAGGCTTATATCGTCACGGAAGAGTTTGTAAGCAACTATAGTGAATAAATATTATGCATTAAACAAACGGGAGGTAAAATCCTAATTTTAAGTGTTTATGTTGATGATCAATTGTTCACTAGTAATGATGATGAATTTTTGAATGAGTTCAAGCGGTCCATGAAGAATGAATTCGATATTTGCGGAAGCTGAGTTATTTTCTTAGCATTGAAGTGATGTAAAAGTCTGATGATATCTTTATATGTTAACGAAAATATGATGTTGAGTTGATCAAGAGGTTTGGGATGCAAAATTACAACTCCATTTGCAATCCGATAGTTCATGGATAGAAGGTTGTCTAACCTGAAGCTGGTGTGAAGGTCGACTCAACTCTATATAAGCAAATGGTGGGAAGCTTAATATATCTCTCAACCATACGACCTGAATTGATATTTCTGGTAAGTCTCATTAGTCGTTTTATGGAAAATCCTACCGAGTTTCACTTTACCAACTGCAAAAAAGAATCACGAGGTACTTGAAGGGAACTCTGGAATTTGGGATATGGTATCAACGTGAAGGGAATAGTAAACTCTTAGGCTACACTGATAGTGACTATGCGGGAGATGTCGATAATAGTAGGAGTAATTTAGGCTACATTTTTTTGATGAGTTGAAGAAATATGGCATGGTCCTCAAGGAAGTAACCAATTGTAACTCTATCAACTATTGAATTAGAGTATGTAACAACAACTGCATGTGCTTGTCAAGCCATTCAGATGAGGAAGATATTAAAAGAAATTAGGCATGAACAAGATGAAGAGATGGTTCTATCTTGTTACAACACATCCACTATCAAGTTGTCAAAAAATGCAGTCATGCATGAAAAGTCAAAGCACATAAGGATTCGATGCTATTTTCTTAGAGAATTGACAAAGGAAGGTGTCGTTAAATTGATCTATTGCAGCACTAAGGAGCAGCTGGCCGGCATAATGACAAAGCCTTTGAAGATGACATCATTTCAAAGGTTTGGAATGAGTGTCATGAACTAAAAATCTTGATCAAGTTCAGTTCAAGGTAATGATTGTTGAATTAGCTAAGTGCCTAAGTCAGTGTAATATTTTGTTATTAGTTGAGTCAGGTGAAATGTTTTGTTATTAGTTGAGTCAGGTGAAAGTTTGTTGTTTTTAGTTGAGTCAATTGAAAGTTTTTCGTTGTATTCTCTATAAAAGAAATAAAAATCGTGAATAAATGTGTGGATTCTAGTGTAAAATCTAATTCAGTAAACCTATAATTCACAATTTTTACATCCGTTTTGGGAAAGTAATTTTTACTACATTATGTTCTGTTAGATGCGTCAAGATATGCAAATTGAATCGTTTTATACATATTAATGAACTATATAAAAAACAAGATTGAATCTCTGATATTTAAAAAGTTGAGGTTTTCGCAATATAATTAAAATAATATAAATGTAATTTTAGTTTTTTTATCGGATTACTTATATCTGAGTTTATCGAATTTATGGAACAATTTAAAGATTTTTAAATTGGGATCATAAATAATATGAGCTTTGAAATATTGTTATGTATTTTTGAAGTGATGACTTGTCAGAAGAGGCATTTTCATATTCATGCAAAAATCATATAGATATTATTTTATCACCACCCCTAAAGAGAATGAAACAACTGAGAGATTGTGAGTACGTAAGACTATAAATACTATCTTATACCTATTAGGTAATTTATATCTATAATGCTTCACACTTATTTTTGCAGAATGATATCTTATACCTATTAGCTAATTTATATCTATAATGCTTCACACTTATTTTTTCAGAATGTTTCGATGTGGTTTTAGTTATTTAGTAGACAAAAACGTTTCCACACAACTCATTTATGAGAATTCATGATGCTTGAGAGGAACATATTTGTGCCTCATTCTTCTTTATCGAAGAAAACTAGATTTGGTGAAAATACAATCATTGCAAATCTTGATACTACTAAACAATTCTGTTTTATCCAATTTTATATATTAATTTCAAATTTTTATTTTTAAAATATTGGTTTGAGGTATTTTTGGTTTGATATAAAATCAAGATATAGCTTATATGAAAAAAATGAGTTAACCATATTGTAATTGTTAGGTGTAGATTAGAAGTAACTTATTAACAAAGTATTTTATAGGATTGCATGTATGTTGGAATTGCTATGACATTTGTATGCAAGAATTTTTGGAACTCTCTGAAGTTTGAGCCATGACTTAGTTGCACAAATGTATGTTGATTCTAAGGGTTGAGAGAAACCGTTGAATTACTAGGGACCATTGTGTCGAATAAAGTACGTGTTGAACCAAAGTATGATGGTCTAAAGTTGATCCGAAGCATTCTGATTTGAAGCAAGCTGGATCGTAGCACCTAGGCTGAACGAGAGCCTTCTATTTTACTACGAGTTATTTTAGTCGCTGATTAATAAGATTTAATATGGAACATCTAATGCAGAATTATGATTTTTCCTAAATCTATAAATAAAAGTAAATATTTCTTTGGAATGTCTGGCATGATTGTGTGATGTGATTCGTGAGCTGCATATTTTATGAGAGAAATAAATGAGCGCTAGATCTTTTCAGAGATAAATGATATGATAGATAAACACCAAAGATAGGGTTATGTGTGGTGTAGATAATTTCTGATTGAAGGGTATTGACAATAATTTGGATGGTTAGGTATTAATCATAGAAAGATAATTGAGGTGCTTGTTTTTAATGTGTAGAAAGAGAATGTTTCAACCCGTTAAATGTTGTAATTTTGAGTATTCATAGATTAAGTTTAGGTACATGAGCTAATCGGGTCGGTTCATGGATTCAGGTCAGTTTTGTGGGCTTTGGAGGCCCAAGATTAAGTGAAGTAGGCACCTAATTTACTATACTAGACACACATCTTACTTGGCGTTGTTTTCATTATAAGTCTAAACTGCCCTCTAAGAGAAATCAGAACCACTTTACTCTGTGGACCTCTAATTGAATCTGGCCCTATCATCTAACCCCCATATCTCTATCAAAAGCTTCTGGGAGAGCTAAACATATTTGAACCGAATCCGAACTGCGTCCAATGAATTTTCTTAAGAGTAGTTACCATCCAAGAGTTACAAATCTTAGACCAATTATTTTTAGAGACACGTGTCAAATTCTAATTGGACCCACGAACTTGTTTTGTTCTAGGTAAAACCACCCAATCAAAGGAGAGAAACCATTACACTCCTTTGTAGCCCCCTAGCTACTTTGTCAATTCACATTCCTTAGTAGGATACTCAAGTGTTTTTCAACCTTGATAAGAAATTCCTTTCTTTATTACTGTTGCTAATTTGAGAACATGAAGGTAGTCCTTTTTAACTTTCTAGAGAGAGAAAACAATTTACTTTAGTTTTCAAACGACATTATTCCTTCTCTTTCAACTTTGTTAAGTGTTAATTACGTTTCCCAGCGCTTTCTAGGGTTTATATAGACAGAAATGCTCTTATCAAAGGAGGAGTTTCGTTTAATTTATTTGAGTTAGATGAAGAATAAAAGAAGGCTAGGGTTGTTGCTGGGTTACCTATTTCTTCAAGTGGAGTAGTCGTAACTCAATTTATAGATCACGGTGGAGTTTTTCCATACAATAAACATCAAACTTCTTATGATCCTAGCTCAAAACCGCAATCATCCATATCTCCCACTCATTCTCCACAATCAGTTAAGTCATCCCAACACAGAGGGGTCACTAGATGGAGAATTCTTTCAACCTTTATCGCCATGGGATCAGATGTTGGTGAAAGCACCCCATGCCAAATCATGAGGCTTTCTAAGGAAAAAAGAAAGCCTTCTACATGAGATAAATCAACTGAAAATCCAGTTGAACAACCCTCTGTTGTTGGTGATCCCCCCTCCCACAAGTTCTGATCATGGGGGAATATACTACTGCAACTGAACTTCCATCAGGGCCGGTCATAATAGAAAATCCATTAATTGCAACAACCGAGCTTCCTGTAATTGATGAAGAAAATTATGGTGTTCATCCTGGTGAACCTTTAGAAGAGAGACCACAAGTGATGTAGAAGAATATGGAAGACAATGACGAAGATACCTCTTTAGAGATATCTGGTTAGACTGTGGATACTCATAATATAATATGAGATAAAGGAAGCAAGGTTGCGATACCTGAATTCGAACCGCTTCCTGAGTTCCTCGTTAGGAAAGTTGGGCCCAACTATACCAAGGTGAGTGTCAAGTATCTCTTGGCCTTACAAAAAATATCACATGTTTATTTTCACAAATTCGAACTGGAAGGAATTCAGAAAAAATGGGGATTCCCTTAATCATTCAAGATCAGGCTACCCCAACATGGAGATACTCCGATGATAGTAAGGCTTGAGAATTAGTAGTTTATACCGACGTACTCAACTGTGGTCTTTGGTTTCCCTTGGATCCAGAGATAGTGAGATATTTCCATTTGGTGAAGCTATGTTCGATTCAAGCAAGCCCTAATGCATGGTTTATATTGTTATCTAGCATCATATTTTCCATACTATCCAAAATTCTAATGAGTATGAAACAACTAGCTGATGTGGCTAGTTTGTTTCGTAATGGTTATATCTCTTTTTACTATTTTAATATGAGGAATGACTATAAGGTGGTAGATGATCTCCTAGAAGCAGAAAAGCTTTGTAAGACTCAGTTTTTTTTTGTTATTGGTGCTTGGGAAAATGGTAGAAAGATAACCTCTAAAAGAAATTCGAGCAAGCTAACGAGTTTCACAATTGCTTCACCCTAGGAAATTCGAGCAAGTTATAGTTTGATGGTATCATTTCTTACTCTAGATTTATTTTAGTGCAGTATCCTCAAATCCATTTGCACAATATTTGGAGGACGGGAAACCAACTTTTATGAATTTGAATCTTTAGGCCAACGAGTTTCACAATTGCTTCACTGTGGGAAACATTTTGGGAGGTCACCTTTTAAGGATAAATCCGATCCATAAAATATCTTGGAAACAGCTTATCACTCGTCCCGATCCACCGAATCCTCAGAAAGACTGAAGAAGTTGATGGTAAACTATTTCTACCAGGTAGGAATAGAGCTCCCGGCCACCGTGACAAAAACAACAAGAAAAAGAAGGATATAAATATCAATTCGCTCCCAAACTAGGGATGAGGGGCAACCTGATGAAATCGATGCAACTTTGTTCGAAGCTGTTGCAATTAATGTTGGAGAGATTAAAATGCCATCAGAATCTTCTGTCGCTAAGAAGAAAAAAGGACAAAAGAGAAGTAAAAAGGTAGAGACAAGAGAGAAAATAAAAATAAGAAAACTTTGGTTGATTCACAGATTATTCTCGACCAAAAATTCCTCCTTCAATCACTCTCATCGAGGTTCTTCCTTCAACCACTCCCATCGAAATTCCTCCTCAAACAAATGTAGAATTTGATCCTCATTATCTATTGCTTCCTATAGATGATAGGCCAAATTTTGGAGGTGGTGATCAGATGGAAGACTTAGAGAACTTTAATTTCGAAGAATTTAAGCATTCTTTCCCTGAATCCACCAGCCACGCAAATGTTGTGATATATGACAGGGTTTCTTTCGAAGTGTCTATAGAGAAAGAAGAATTAGGGTATATTGTTTGGGGATATATAAGGCTCATTATTGATCTGGAGAGACAAGTGAGGGATCAGGTTAAAGACATCGGTTCTATTGGGGATGAGAATCAGAGTCTAAATAATTCTGTCGAGGCAGAGAAGGGTAAGGTTGAAAATCAGGACACGGAAATAAAGACTATCAATGAAGAGTTGGTTCAAACAAAAACCTGACCATGATAAGCTGCAATCTGACTACAAAGATTTGTATTTATCCACTTCCAAGGAAATCACTTCTTTAAAAAAATCAGCAAACTGAGGACAAGTCTACCATTCAACACCTGTCCGATGAAAGCACCTCTCTCATGGCAAATATTTCTCAAGAGGTAGCTGATGCTGAGGATGCTTATGCTCAAAAATTGATAGAGTCTATGTAAGAGAGGGACGAATCGATAAAATCGGATATGGTATTGTTGTTCCATAAGAGTAACTACATATTACCTCTCAAGGATCTGTGGGGACGTGTACCAGTTGATCATATTCCTTTTTATGACTTGTCACTTGCAGACAAGTTTAATCTCTCTTATGGATCAGATGAAGATGATTCTGAAGAAGAGGAATTTGATGGTGAGATTCCAGAGGAAAAAAATGAGGGAAAGACGTTTTGATGTATCTTTTTTGTAAGCCTTTAATGTGTGTACAAGGAATTTTGTTTTTTTATCGGATCAGTTTGTGGAATACCTTGGTTTAGCCAAGGCATTTTGTAACTCTTTCATCGAATTTTATTCAACTTTGAGTTACTCAAGGTAATTTTATGTTATCTTATATCCTTTATTAACCCGAACATGATTAAATGTTCTTTATTCAAAGGTAATTAAAAATTTGAATAAATGGCTCATTCGAAAATGATGTAAACTTAATATACTTGGTCCTAAGCAAAACATTCGAAGGTAATTCATTCAAAGGAAATTTAATAATCCCACCAGGTCATTCGAAGATAATCCATTCGAATGCAATAAATCATCCAACCATGTCATTCAAAGGTAATCCATTCGAAAGAAATAAAATAATCCATTTAGGCCATTCGAAGGTAATCCATTCAAAGGTAATAATATAATTCAATCAAGTCATTCGAATGCAACAAAACTTATTGAAATAGGTTTCTTAAAGGTAAAATATGGTAGATTAAAAATTATTCGGACACTTAATTAAAACTTCCCCGTGACACCATGGGTATGCCTCCCTAATATTTAAATTAAACTAAAACAAAGTAAATATTTACAATACAAGTTTATTCTAGATATAACCTCAGGGGCTCAACATTCCATGGGTGCTTTAAAATACTGCCCTCTTGATCGAGTAGCATGCACGTTCCTTGTTTAATATATTCATTAGATAATGTACGGTCCCTCCCAGTTTGGAGCTAGTTTCCCAAACTTATTTTCTTTAATATGTAGAAACACTTTTCTTAAAACTTTGTCTCATACTTTGAAGTATCTTATTCAAAATTTAGACTCATACCTACTTCTCATCATGCTTTTATCGTGAACGGTTCTCAAATGAGCTTTTATTCTTATTTCCTCAATCAGATTCAATTGAGCCCTTACTGCAATCTCATCATTCTCTTCAGTATGATTTTGAACCCTGAAAGACGGAAGAGTAGTAACTATTAGTACAATTGCATCCATTCCATAAACTAAAGAAAATGAAGATTCTTGAGTAGATGTGTGTGGAGTAGTTTGGTAGGCCCATATTAATTTTGGTACATAATTTGGCCATATCCCTGTTACACTATCCAAGTTCTTCTTCAGACCCATTACAATTATATGATTTGCTACCTCAACTTGTGCATTGGCTTGAGGATGAAAATAAGAAGAGAAACAATGATGAATTCCTCTTGATGTACAAAATAATTTAATGTCTTTATTGTCGAATTTAGGACCGTTATCTATACTAATACGTATGGGAATGCCAAACCTACAACAGATGTTGGAAAGAATACATTTTATCAAAGCTTTGGAAGTTGTCCCAGATAGGTGCAGCTTCTACCCACTTGGAAAAATAATTGATTGCCAATATGATAGTACGACATCTCTAGAAGAAATTAGATGTGGTCCAACTAAATCAAGTACCCATCCATAAAAAGGTACCGCTTCAGATACATACTCCATGGGAACTATCAGTACACGAATCACATTTCCATACCTTTGACAAGGGTCACATATTTTAACCAAGTCTTTAGAATATTCTATAATATAAGACCAATCATACTTTTCCAATAAGACCCTTCTAATTAAAGCCGTGTAGCCACAATGTTCCGATCATTCCCCATCATGTAGTTCTGATAAAAAAGTTTGGGATTCATCAAATTCAAGGCAACTCAACAAAGCCCTGCTGAATGATATTTTATAAAGAACCCATTTTGAAACCAAAAATCCATGTGTTTTGAATTTTAGATTTTCAGGAGAAGCTTTATCCTCAGGTAAAACTCTGTTAGTGATACACTCTTGGATGTTGTACCTGCAATCTTGAGAAGATATGGAAAATACATGAAAGTTCTCTTCCATGTCAACCTTCATTTCAAGACTTGTGATTATAGAAGGATATTATTGTACAAGGATCCAAAGGTACGCTTTGGAGTAGGCTATAGTGGCTGGAGAATCAACCATTGAATTTTCCAATGTTGGCACATTTTCATACCTAACATGTTTAAAACTGGTTTAGACTTCTTTTAACACCTTTAAGTATTTCACTAAATGATCTTTCTTGGTTTCAGATTGTCCTTGTGCTTAATGAATAATTAACTGTGTATCACTCAATAATAGGATCAATTTGGCATCACATATCTGAGCCAATCTTAACCCGACTATTTTTACCTAATATTCTGATTCATTGTTGGACGCTCTAAAACTAAAGTGTATTTCTTGGTACATTGAATCCGTGAAATGGGAAATTAGGCAAATCCCATCACCATATTCTGTTGTACTAGATCCACCATCAGTTCGAACCATCAATTCCTTCTTAGGCTTACTGACTCGAACTTTCTCATGAGGTATTTTTGAGTGAAATTCAACTCGAAAATCAGTGAGCTTTGATTTCAGTTGAGGTGCAAAGTCAATATTATTATCCCCGAGGTCATCTGACCACTTTGTCATTCAACCTGTTGTATCTAATTTTTGTAACACATTCTTAAGAGGAAAATAGGTTCGAACTGTGATGGAGTGCACTTGAAAATATGGCCTCATTTTTCTATCCGCTATTACCACTGCCAAAGCTAGTTTTTCCAACTTTAGTTATCTTTTCCCAGCTTCCAACAAGCTCTTACTTATTTGGTAAACAAGGTGGGGATAGTTATCAACTTCTCGTACTAATGTTGCACTCACAGCGTAATCCAACACAGCTGGGTACATATAAAGTCTTTCTTTAACAATAGGTTTGAATAAAGTTTTGGATGAAGATAAGTGTTGTTTGATTTCGAGGAATGCTTTGGCACAACTTGGGGACTGGTTGAAGTCTTTTGTATTTCTTAAGAATTATAAAAACTGGGCACACTTATTCGATGATATCAAAATAAACTTGTATAATGCTGCTAATTTCCAAGTCAATATATAAACTCATTTAGTAGTCTGAGGATGATCCATGGCCATCAGAGCATTCAATTGGTCTGGGTCAGCTTGGATCCTTTTCTTACTTATGATGTAGCCCAAAAATGTACCAGATCGGACACCAAAAGTATATTTTTCAGGATTTAATTTCAGGTTGATGGCTTCCAGGTTAGAAAAAGTTTCTTGGAGGTTGGAGATGTGATCCTCCTCTCTGGAATTTTAACCATCATGTTGTCAATATACACTTCTACATTTCTTCCAATTTGGTTGGAAAATGATTTATTAACCAATCATTAGTAAGTAGCTCTATCATTCTTCATCCCAAAATGCATTAATTTGTTAACATAGAACCCCTTATCAGTGATGAATGTAGTGTGATCATGATCGTTCAGAACTATCTGTATATGATTATACCCGAAAAAAATCTCTATGAAAGATAATAAATTATTTTGATATGTAGAATCCTCCAATTGATCTATTTGGGGCACATGAAAATGATAATTGGGACAAGCTCTATTAAGATCTATAAAATCAATTCACATACGTTATTTGTCATTCTTATTTTTGACAAGGACCGTATTAGCAATTCAAAGAGGATATTAGGATTCTTTAATGTGCCCCACCTTAAACTATAGCTTCTGACTTTTCTTTATTAAAAACTCTCCTTCTTTAAACCACTGGACCCACATCAGATCTTACATATAGTTTGTGACTGATAATACTTGTTGGTAGTCCAGTTACATGCTCACTGCACCACGCAAACACATGTAAATTCTTAGATAAAAAGAAAAATAAAATTTCCTTCAATTTTAATGATAGTTTGGCTCCGATCATGATGATTTTCCCTTCTGCCAGACAATGAACTTCAACCTCTTCTATTGGGGTAACGGCGCTAGGAATTTCCCTTGGATCATCAATTTCATTAAATTCTGAAGAAGACTCTACTAATTTCTATTCTCTCCTAGTTCTGATTGTTACTAGTGAATTTGGAGCGAGAGCGGTGATATAACATTCCCTTGCCACCTTTTGGCTACTGCAGACCACCCCTACTTGATTCCAACATCATATTTCAAACATTGGTGAACAATTTATGCTACTGTGTGCATCCTAGATAACCAAGATCTGACAACTATCGCATTGTAAAACGTCGGACAATCAACTACTACAAACAAAACCCTTACCATTTTCTTGAATGACCATTTCACTAACAAAGCCTCACCTTTAAATTTCCCAATTACCTTAGTAGAGTTGCTAGTAAACCCCATTATGTTTCTATTGGAATGTTGAATAACCAAAGGATTTTTCATTTGTTTATAGGTTGATAAAAATAAAATATTTGCTGAATTTTCTAGTTTCAATCGATATTCTTTGTTTTTAGTGCCTTCAATTGATGCTCCTATAACCATAGTATCTTCATGAGGGCCTGTAATTCCTCTTAGGTTATCTTCGTCAAACATGATGAAAGGAACATGGTCCTAATAGAGGTGTGTAGATATTTTTCCTTCTAACTGGGTAGCCAAACTATTCACATGTCTTTTCCTGGAGCAGCTTGATGGCGTAGTTACCGTACCTCTCCCAAAAATAGGTAAGATTTGAAGTAGCGACATAAATCAGATACTTTCTCTATTCTTTTTGTTATAACATCAACTTGATTTTGATCTAGATCGGGGTCTAAATAGTTCGAATCCACATCATAAAGTTCCACAATTACCATCATACTTTCTTGTTTAGAATCTTTTGTATGTTGTCTTTGAACATTTGGTGACGTAACTTGGGTTGTACTTGCACTAGGCTGGGTATGGGTGTTAGTTAGTCTATTACCCCCTTATTTTTCCCCCATAAAAGTAGATAATTTCCCATTTTCAATCAATATCTGCACCTTTTTTTTCAAGGCAAGCAATCTTTTGTATCGTGACCTACGTCATTATGGTACCTACAAAAACGTGTGTTTCTATATTCTTTTGCGGATTAAATCGGTGTTAGCCTTTGGAATTGCACAACATTCTTGGTTTCATCATAGATAGTGGTTATATTTTCAACTAATTCTGCAAACCATTCAGGTTGAACCCACTGATTCCCCCTTGGTCTAGACTATTGGTCCTGATTTGTCTGATTATGTCTAGGCCGATGAGATCCTTTCCTGGATTCTTTAGGTGGAGTTTTTTTTACTGTAGCTTGAGTTTGGGTACTGGCTTGTGGGATAGAAGTTGTGGGAACAGACTTATGCTTGATGAGGGAGAATAAAAGACATGGAGAAAATTGTAAAGAAGAAACCTGGTTGGGGAAAATTGTAAAGAAGAAGTCTGATTAGAGAAAATTGTAAAGAAGAAGTCTGATTGGAGAAAATTGTAAAGAAGAAATCTGATAGGGGAAAATCGCATAGGATAATGAAGTAGTACTTATTGTAAGGAGATAAAAAGATATAGGGACCAATAATGTAATTAATAGGAATTGAAGCGTGTGGGGCCCGCGATTGTACTATATAAGGACCACACACGCTTCACAGATCCCAAGAATAATTTCACGACTTTCTCTTTCTACTTAAGCTAAATTGCACTTTCTCTCTCTAAAAAGATACCTAAATTTAATGCCTAATCCAATCTAGCACTAAGAAATCTTTGTATCACAAAATCACCCCTGAGCATTTCTAAAACTCTTCAGTGGCGCTGTCTGTGGGAATCGAAGATTGTTCTGACGACAATCGCTTCCTGGAAATAATTCCTATTCCAAGGGAAGTTATGGAGGAGCAAGGGGACGATTTTGTTAACAATTGCGAGGAGAATCTCGTGGGTGACGATTATCGGAACGACATAGAGTACGATGCACGTGGGGGCCAACGAGTCGGAGACACTTTTGATGACTCAGATCTGTTGGCTCGAAGGAATGAGCTGTTGCTAGAGATCGAAAGGTTGAAGGCAGAAAAATAAACTGTACATGCGAATCTCCGTTCCGAGATAAGGCGGGAACTTGACAGTAGAAAAGAGGAGCGTGAAACCGATTTTCGCCCTAAAGCTAGGGACGACAGATACAGGGGATACGAACGGTGATCATCGAGGAGGATAGAAAAGCGACATTTGGATTCGCCTGACTCGAGCGATTATTCTTGATATAGCTCGTCGGAGTCATATCCTAGGAGAAATCACAGAAAGAAAAAGCACGGTCGAGGACACACTGATTACCGAAGGGGAAGAAGCTCGGAGAGGAGGTCTCCGAGGGAGAAGAATCACCATGCTCGGGTTGATAAGCGGGCTTATGGCTAAGCAAAGTTTCCTGTTAGAAAAGAAGACGTGGGCCCGCGAAATTCGGAGTGGCAGAATCAATATACTCTGCCATCCGAGGAAGGATTGTATTTTCCGAGCAACAAAAATTTAAGATCCAACATTTATCGTACGGGTCATAATTGGAGAGCCTCTCCTTTGTCCCTGGATATTTTGGTGGGAAACCTCCCAAAGAATTTCAATATCTCGAAGTTAGAAAATTTCGATGGGACGCAAGACCCGGATAATCATATCGAACAGTTCAAAAACTTCATGATTAATTTCGACGACGATGATAAATTGTTGTGCAGAGCGTTTTCTCAGACCTTCAAGGGGGTAGCTTCCAAATGGTATAATAGGCTCCCGCAGGGCTCCATAAAAAATTTCAAAATGTTCTGGAATATCTTTAGACAACACTTTGTGGGGAGAAAAAAGTTCAGAGCTAACGGAGACACGATAATCTATTGCAGACAAAAGGTTGGGGAATCTTCAAGAATTACACCAATCGGTTTGTCAAAACGAAAATGAACATGGAGTATTGTAAAGACTCAGTGGCGCTTGTAACTTTCAGGATGGGCCTACTCCCGGGATTATTGAAAGATACGATGGCAGAGAGTCAAGCCATGACCTTCAGAACATTGTTGAATCAGGTGGAGAAGAGAATTCTGGTGGAGGAGACTCAAGCATCAGAGAAAGGATCCAGGGATCAATTGGATCGGAATCAGTTTCAGAGATCTGAGCCGAGTAATCAAGGGCCCCGTGCAAATGTTCAGACCAAGAACACGGGACAGTATCTGCTGAGGCAGAAAACACACTCACAATATTATGGCAACCATCAAAATTATAATCAGGGGGACAGACCAATATCGAATAAATGGACTCGACCAGACTACTTTGCGGAGTTAAAAGAGAATGTTGCTGCCATATTTGATAAGGCGAGAACCACGGTGCCCTTCAGGAAACATTTTCCTATTCAGACTCTGAGGGAAAGTCGAAGTGTTAACAAGTATTGCAAGTATCACGAAGATATTGGGCATGACACCAAAGACTGCATAGCCTTGAAAAAAGAAGTGCAAGCTTTGATCGAGAATGGAATGTTGTTTGAGTATGTTAAAAAGCACACTCAGAAAAATGTTGTGGTGAAAGTTGTTCCAAAGAACACTGATACAGCCATGGTAATCTCCAAAGAGGTTGATGATTTTGACATCGAAAAAGAATATTTGGATCCCAAGGAAGTGAGGAACAATGCCAATATGGTGGAAGAAGTTATTCCGAGGGGAAGGGTGAACAGCCTTTGTACTTTCTTTGACTCACTGGAAATCTTTGGAGGAGACAATATTGCAGGAAATTCCAACAGCTCGCGGAAGAGACATATGGTCAACCTGACTACCCAAATCGAAGCGGGGGTGTCAGCGCAAATGCACCGCTTACCTTCCCCCATCATTTGTTTTGACGACGATGATATGCGAAATTTCACGGGTTCGGATGAGGATGCGGTGGTGATTGCTGCGGGTATCGCTGGTGATCAAGTTCAGAAGATACTTATCGATACAGGAAGTTCAGCAAACATTTTGTTTATGAGCACTTACAGGAGAACTTCTGACTCGCCGGTTATAAGACGTTCCGACAGAACCATAGTGGGCTTTACCGGCGCCACAGCAGTGGTGGTCGGAGAATTTCAATGTGTGGTCGAGTTGGGTCGGGGGCCATTCAAGAAAGAGGTAGAAGTATTGTTTATTGTCGTCGACGCACCAACTTCGTATAACGCTATTTTGGGTCGCTCTTGGTTGTCCCGGATGCATGGTGTAATTTCGACGGTGCATCAGTGTCTAAAGTATGTGGTAGGGAACAATGTTGGGATAATCAGAAGCAGCCAAAAAATGGCCCGCAAATGTTACCAGATAGCCTTATCCTCGAGGGGAGTTCGGGGAGAAACGTCCGATAAAGCATATCAATTAAAGGGGCCTTCCTCTGAAATCATCCCATGTGATGATCCGAGGGAGACCCCCGGATTTCTGGTTCTAAAAGAAGATTCCGAAGCACATGAATTTGAGAGTGGCAAATCTCTGAAGATCGGAGTAAAACTTCCTTTGGAATTCAGAGAAAGGTTAATTTCGTTTTTATCTCACAAACTCAATATGTTTGCTTGGTGTGCACAGGATGTCACGGGAGTACCATCGGAATTCATCTGTCATAAACTTGTGGTACGACTTGATGTCAGACCTATTGTCCAGAAGAGGAGACCCGTTTCTCCGGAGAAAGCTACAACTATTCTTTTGGAAGTAGAAAGGTTGCTAAGCATATGCCACATTCATGAGTCGCATTATCCTGTATGGGCCTCGAACCCGGTCTTGGTTAGGAAGAAGAATGGAAAGTGAAGAATGTGTGTTGACTTTACAGATTTAAACAAAGCTTGCCCTAAAGATCCATTTCCGGTGCCACGTATTGATCAGTTGGTAGATTCGACCTCAGGAAATCGATTGTTGTCCTTCATGGACGCGTATTCTGGGTATAATCAAATCCGATTGGATACTCATGATGAAGAAATCACGTCGTTTATTACCGGGAGAGGGTTATACTGCTACAAGGTTATGTCATTCGGCTTAAAAAATGCGGGGGCAACTTATCAGCGCTTAGTCAACAAAACTTTTGAGGACCAGATTGGTCGCAATATTGAGGCATATATTGATGATATGTTAGTCAAGAGTTTGCAGGACGGAGATCATTTTGCGGACTTGGAGGAGAGTTTCAATAATTTGAGGAAGGTCAATTTGAAGCTGAACCCGGAAAAGTGTATTTTTGGGGTGCGATCAGGTAAGTTCCTAGGGTATATGATCAGTGAGCGAGGTATCGAGGCTGAGCCGCATCAAATAAAGGCTTTGATCACCATGACTCCACCTCAAAATATCAAGGAAGTCCAAATCTTGACAGGGAGATTAGCAGCATTGAATAGGTTCATTTCTCGGTCCTCGGACAAATGTGCACCTTTCTTTAAGGTACTGCGGAATGCCAAACAATTTAATTGGACCGATGAATGTTCATCAGCTTTTCGTAAAATTCAGGAATATTTGACGTCCCCTGATATACTGTCTAAACCATTGTTGGGGGAAAGATTGATCGTCTATGTAGCGGTGTCAGATTGTGCGGTCAGTGTTGTTCTAGTTCGCGAAGAGGAATCTCTTTTGAAACCTATCTATTATGTCAGTAAGAGTTTGTTGGATGCGGAGAAGCGATGTCTTAAGTTGGAGAAGGTAGCATTGGCGTTGGTAACGGCCGCTCGAAAAATGAGACCTTACTTCCAAGCACATCCTATAGTTGTTCGGACAACTTTTCCCCTAAAAGGTTTGTTCCAGAGGCCTGATGTCTCTGGAAGAATGACTAAATTGTCAGTAGAACTAGGAGATTTTGACATAGCATTTGAGCCTCGAACGACAATAAAATCTCAAGTTTTGGTTGGTTTTTTGGTCGAATTCCATTCTGACAGAGAGGAGGAAAAGGTCGTTGGCCATTTTGATGAAACGGAATGGTTGGTACGAACGGATGGGGGGTCAAATATTTCTGGAAGTGGGGCAGGTGTCCAGCTGATTTCTCCGGAGGGGATAGCTATGTTCCAAGCTATTCGGTTTGGTTTTAAGGCAACAAACAATGAAGCCGAGTATGAAGCTGCATTGGCGGGTTTGCGCCTAGCTCAGATATGTGGGGCTAGAAAGGTTAAACTAATCAGCGATTCACAGTTGGTGATAAACCAAGATTTGGGAGAGTCTGAGGCCAGAAAAGATAAGCTGATACAGTATTTAAAAGCATTAAAAGATTTGGTGGCTGAGTTTGAGGATGTTAAGTATGAACATGTTCGAAGGGAGGCAAATGTCGTCCCAGACTCTTTGGCCTCCGCCTCGCGAACGGAGAGGTACCCATGGGTCTTGATTCAGGAACGTCCCTCGATCATGCTTGGTGTGGAACACGCGATGAACGTTAACGAGGAGAGCAATATGATCAAAGATGATTGGCGATCAGCCATCATTGACTTCTTAGAAAATGATACTTTGCCCGTTGGAAAGTATGAGGCTAGGAAGATTAGGTTCAAGTCTCATGGATATATCATGCTGGGAGGCGCGCTGTATAAGAAATCTTTGAGTCGACCACTATTAAGGTGTCTAAACAAGGATGAGTCGCAATTCGTCTTATCCGAGCTGCACGATGGGGAAGGCTCTGCACATTGTGGGTATAAGTCATTGATTCGTCGGGTATTTCTGGCTGGCTATTATTGGCCGACTATCGCTTCAGATGCTAAATATTTGGTAAAACGATGTCACACGTGTCAACGGTATGCCAATGTGATTCACAAGCCTGGGGTATTGTTGGAGTATATTTCAGAAGCTGTCCCATTCGACCGATGGGGGATAGTTTAGTTGGGCCTTTACCAATGGCATCCGGTGGAAGGAAAACTATAATTGTAGCAGTGGATTATTTCTCTAAGTGGGTAGAAGAAGAACCCTTAGCGGGGACAAAGGCCAAACATGCGATCAAATTTGTGGTATCAAATATTTTCTGTCGTTTTGGTGTGCCATTGCAAATCACAACAGATAACGGGCCTCGGTTTGATAACAAGGAGTTTACAATTTTTTGCACCTCTCGGGGCATACGACAATGTTTTTCTGCCCCATTTCATCCTCAAGCTAATGGGCAAGTGGAAGTAACCAATCGCACAATCCTCGATGGTTTGAAAAAGAACTTGGAAGGAAAGGCAAGAAAATGGCCTGACTATTTACAAGAAGTATTGTGGGCTTACAGGACAACTCCACGGACAGCTACTAATGCATCCCCATTTGCCTTAGTATATGGCATGGATGCCATTGTCCCTCCAGAGATTGTTTCCCTTCATATCGTATGGCAACGTATACAGCGGGTGTGAATGACCAAAATAGAGCGCTGACGTTAGATTTGGTTGAGGAAAAAAGACAACGAGCACAGGTGACATCCCTCCATTATCAAACTCTTATGAGGAGCCGGTATGCGTCTAAAGTAAAGCATAGAGAATTTAAGGTGGGAGACAAAGTACTACGTAAAGTCTTCTTGCATACTAAAGACAAGAGTCTGGATAAATTGGGACCAAATTGGGAGGGCCCTTATGAGGTCACAGAGAAAGTAAAACCGGGCACGTATCGGTTAAAATACAAGGAAGGGCGATATCTCCGTCTCCCGTGGAATATTGAGCACTTAAAGTTGTATCTCGAATGAAAAATTAGCTAGAGCATAGCAATTGTCTTTATTTGTACATGACAGTTCCAAACATAGTGAGGGCACACTCTTTCCTATCCTGAGAGACACAGGAAGGTTTTAACGAGGTGTCCAATGAGCTGCTTAATATGACGTACTTTTTGCCTTAAACTATTTTTTGGGTCGCAATAATTTGCGCTTCGAATTTGTCTCTACCTTAAACTATTTTTCGGGTCACATCGATTTGTGCCTCGAATTTCTCTCTGTCTCAAACTATGATTTGGGTCACAATGATTTGTGCCTCGAATTTATCTTTGTCTTAAACTATGATTTGGGTCACGATGATTTGTGCCTCGAATTTGTCTTTGTCTTAAACTATGATTTGGGTCACAATGATTTGTGCCTCGAATTCCTCTTTGCCTTAAACTATTTTTCGGGTCACAATGATTTTTGCCTCGAATTTCTCTTTATCGTAAACTATGATTTGGGTCACAATGATTTGTGCCTCGAATTTCTCTTTACCTTAAACTATTTTTCGGGCCACAATGATTTGTGCCTCGAATTTCTCTTAGTCTTAAATTATGATATGGGTTACAATAATTTGGGCCTCGAATTGTTATTCAAATTATGAATTGGTCCCTTCGAAGTATTCTTTGAGACACAAATATGTTGTGCCTCGAAATATCTACACTTTTATGATATCATGCCATGCCTTAGCCTATTTATTTTTTAGGACAGATTTTTTCATAAGCACCACAGTTCAAATTGACACAATGATATAAGTTGCCACACACTAAATACTGCAGAGATAAATGTTACAGGTGAAGGCATATACAAAAATCCGAGGAGTATATCTCCTCGCTTACAATTCAAAGGAAAACAAAAAATTGCCTTATAAGGCCTTATACATAACACACCTTACCCTTGATGATCTATTGTTGAGATTTTTCCAGGGAGTCACTCTCTTCGGAATCCGACGACTCACTCTAACTAACAACAATATGAGGAGGACGGAGATCCGGGGACACCGGTTTCCAAAAACTGCCAAGATCATATTCGGGGTGCTCTGCATGGAGTTGAGTTATCAAACGGGCTCGAACTGTTGCATCTCGATCAGCCAGGTTCTTGGTGCACTTGGCAATATAGGCATTCACAGCCTTTGCTTTCTCTTCCTCTACCTGCCGAGGGAAATCTTTGATGCGTTTTGCCAAGTGATCCTTGTTCTTGAAAAGTATTTCATAATCCTTGCAACAGTCACCAAAACCTTTGCGTGCTATTGCCTCGGCCTTCATATATTCAGTAATGAGTTTCTCTTGGCCCTCAGTCTTTTTCTGATAGAGGTCTCTCTCCTCTTGGCAGCACCTCTTCAGCATAATGACATAGTTTTTTGAGGCAGATAGTTTTTCATATAAAGTATCTGCTTGGCTTTCCACAATCGCGTGTTGTTTTTTGGCTTCTTCAAGTTGTGCAGCCAACAGAGAAGCTTTGAACTTATAATGATTTTTTCTGCCCTCCAAGTGTGCCATCTTCTTCCCCTTCATAACAGAGGCATGCAGCAGGCTACGTATATTCAGTGAAAATTCATCGTCATGGGGAATTTCGAAGGAGCTGCTGGGAGAGCCAACGCCAGCAGCGTCAAAATACGACGACTCCCCCTCGAGAATTTCAAGGTCAACGTGTTGCAAAGGTTTACTTTGAGGCATGGGAAATGGCGCAAGTATTGGGGGCTCCTCTGAAAGAGCTGGGTGTGATGTTTGGGTCCGAGGAGTGCTCGGTGTTAAGTTGGAATTTTGTTTGGGAGAGTTATCTCCCATCTCATGCTCCCCAAGAGATCTTCGATCCTTGATCTCCTAGGCTGGTTCGGGGGCCTTGTTTTGAAGTCTGCCGTCCTCGGACAGCTCTTGGATAGGTTCCAAGGCAACTTTTTCTTTCCTTTTATCTTTTGCACTCTTCTTCTTCCGAGGGAGAATGGCCTTTTGAGGGGAAGCATCAAGAATAGGAGTTACTCTGTTATCCGAGGAAGCTGGGTCTGGAGCAGTGGACACTTCTAACTGTATTTGTTGTTGCTAAGTAGGGAGTTCCTCATCGGGTTCATCTCGGTGACTTTGTGCACGGTCACGCTTTGGAAGATATATCACTATATCTTTCTTGGATACTCTTTCTAACACCTCATCTTGGAAGGAGGGGTCATCAACTCTTTCAAAGTCAGTTGATCGAGGGGATTTAACCTCCACAGTCTGCTCAGAGCCATATTGTTGTCCCTGAAACATAAGCGAAATCGGTTTTCCCATTTTTCCTTGGCCCATTCGCTGAGCTTCGTAAAAACAACAGTGACACTCTCCACATGATCAGCATATGGCTTGGAAATGGCAGTCATATCTACAAAAATATCAAGTTAGACTCTAATTATTCGAAGGACTATTATAAGTAAAATAGTTTCGAGGACTTACATTTATTGGTCCACAAAAGCGATAATTCGTGAGGGTTCGAGGGGGTTGCCTCAGAGCCTGTCTCCCTAGTGTCCTGAGAAGAAGATAAATTTTTGTCTCCATTTCTTATCAGTTTCTAATAAGTCTTTTAGCACTTTCTGCCTTCGATTAAAAGTTAAAGAATAAAATGGGAAGAATGGGTTCCTGGCCAACCCAGATAATCCGATAAGCTGTTCCAAGGAAAACTCCAGGCCCGAAATTCTCGAAGCCATGATGCATGCCATTAATGTGAACCACATGTTGGGTCCAGCTTGAGAGGGGCAGAGGTCGATCTTCGCAAAATACTCGATGAAGAAGGGGTCTAAAGGAAATCTTAGTCCGCAATTCATGATGTCAGTGTAAACAACAAGTTCATGATCCCTAACAGATAGTGGAGTCTCCCCTTCGGAGGGGAATCTAATGTCAATGTACGAGGGGATGCACCAACGGGTACGGAGTAGTGTTTCTTCCGAGGGAGAAAAATACTTGTACGATATATTGTAAAGGGCAACAGCATGTTTATTCTCAATCCCTCGAATGTTGTTGCCCATGATGGCATCCAGTTCTAAGGGAAGTGTTACATCACCTTTTGACTTCGGGGCAATACGTTCCGTTTGGTCATCGGATATTGTTGGAGGAGGCGTACGTGTCTGACTAGAAGACTCTGCTGGGATGTCGATGCGCTGGTCTGGATTTGTGTTTTGAATGGCTTGAATATTTGGATCAGGATTATCCGAGACGGTAAGATGCTCACCAGATGACTCAGCAGGAATTTCAATCACCTTGTTCCTATCTGCAACTTGAGTGGCTTGAATAGACGTCTCAGGATTATCCGAGGCGATAGCCTTTCCTTTAGCGGCTAAGGCTTTGTTGCGCAATTCTTGGGTTTCCGCCTCGGTAATCACGGTCTGCCTTAGAGAGAACCGGGGAGTCCCAGTCCCTGTTATGGATGGAGTAGCTGGAAGGCTTGACACGGGATCCCTGGTCCTCGGAAGAGGAGGGTCAGCTGCCAGGATTCGAGGAGCCTCAGGGGTAGTTTCTGCTACATCCTTCAAACGTTTGCGCTCCTGCGAATGTTTGTCCTTGTGGTGTCTCTTCCTCTTTCCTGAAGAGTGTTTATCGTGTTTCTCTTTCCCCATTTCTTCGAGGATATTTTGGTCGTTGACTGGATGCTAATGAGATATTTAGAGGGGGATTATGGCCGTCGAATTTGGGGGAGGGGGCCACAAACCGTAGAAGGTAGTCACAGCAGGTGGAGGCTGAGGTTCAATGTATTCACCAGCAGCGACTCTTTCTTCGAATTTTTTACTAATAAGAAGCCACTCTGGAATCCGACGAGGTTTGTAAGCCATCTTTCTCTCTCTAGAAATTATGGGTGAAAAGTCTAAGCCATTAATAAAAGATGCGAGTATTTATAGAAGCCAAATGGGCTTCTAAGAAAAATCAGGCCTGAGGACATTTTTGGTTGTTTGCCTAGGGGTATTATGGGTACCCTAGGTCAAAAATTGTAGACAGAGGTGTGGGAGAAGTTGCAGAGGCACAATCTCTCTAAAGATACGCTGACACAAAAGCATGGTTGCTGATGTCATGCTTTCCTTTTTTTTTCAGCCAATCATTTCAATCTCTTAGCATCGAATTCTAACGGTTGTGATATGCTTACAGAGAAAATTCCGATGGGCAAAGTTCCCAGGCGATAGACTTGACCTCACTAAGACATTGCAAGGATTGGGGGGCTACACTGGTTAATATGAGATCTTCGAAGAGATTTTTTTCGAGGAAGTATTTGTTTTCGAGGAGATGTTTTCGAAGAGGTATTCGTTTTCGAGGAGACGTTTTCGAAGAGGTATTTGTTTTCAAGGAGACGTTTTTGAAGAGGTATTTGTTTTCGAGGAGACGTTTTCGAAAAGGTATTTGTTTTTTAGGAGACGTTTTCGAAGAGGTACTTGTTTTCGAGGAGACGTTTTCGAAGAAGTATTTTTTTTCGAGGAAATGTTTTCGAGGAGACGCTTTTGAGGAGAAGTTCTTCGAAGAAGAGATGACTCGAGAGGGCAATGGAGACTTTTTTACAGTCCTAGTAAAACTATTTTTACTAGGACTGGGGGGCTACTGATGAGGGAGAATAAAAGACATGGAGAAAATTGTAAAGAAGAAACCTGGTTGGGGAAAATTGTAAAGAAGAAGTCTGATTGGAGAAAATTGTAAAGAAGAAGTCTGATTGGAGAAAATTGTAAAGAAGAAATCTGATAGGGGAAAATCGCATAGGATAATGAAGTAGTACCTGTTGTGAGGAGATAAAAAGATATAGGGACCAATAATGTAATTAATAGGAATTGAAGCGTGTGGGGCCCGCGATTGTACTATATAAGGACCACACACGCTTCACAGATCTCAAGAATAATTTCACGACTTTCTCTCTCTACTTAAGCTAAATTGTACTTTCTCTCTCTAAAAAGATACCTAAATTCAATACATAATCCAATCTAGTACTAAGAAACCTTTGTATCACAAAATCACCCGTGAGCGTTTCTAAAACTCTTCAATGCTGACGAGGTAATATTGACCTCTTGGTTTCTTCCACTGTGATTTGATTTCCAACCTAGTTAAATAATATTCCCCAAGTCATTGTTTTCTTTCGAGTAACCGAATCAGCCACATTACCTGGCATTAAACCTTGTCTTAGAAAAACGATAGTTACCTGCTCAAAACAACTAGCCAATCCATCCTTGGTATTCACAAAATGGCTGATATAATCTTTTAAGGATTCATTTTGTTTTTATACACAATGAATTATCGTGTCACCGTTTCCTTTGAGCTCTTTACTCCCCATAAACTGCCTTCGGAATACCATCCAATATATGTCCAAAAAATTTAATGGACCTTTGTCTAAATCTGTTATACCATTTCAAGGCACTTCTTTTGAAAGTCTGAGAAAATTCTCCACAGAACAGCTTATCATCATTAAAACGCATCATAATTTTTTTAAACTGCTCGATGATTATCAGGATTTTGGCTTCCATCATATTTCTTCATCCTCGAGCTATCAAACCGCCTCGGTAGATGTCCAAAAAGAATTTTTGAATATAACGACGACTACCTTCAATTATGTCTTTGACTAAACATATGATCCTTATCGTGAGTGGAAAAAATACCCAATTGAGATTAGACAATAAACTAATCACTTATCAAATGATCAATGTTGTGGTCGGCCGACCCTTTAACCTTGCCTTGTAACCTTTTTTTTTCTTTGCCCTTTCTCTTATTTTCTTCCCCGATGAATCCTCTTTACTTAATATTTTCTTAGAAATTTTTTTAGTTAACCTTTATTTCTTCTTCTTACGACTGTGTTCACTACTTGACGAGGAAGAAGAAATATATGAATCTGATTATGTGGTTGAGTTTCTAAAATAATTCGATGTGCTCAACAATTGCTTATCCGAAGTTCTTTTTTCGCTCCTTTACTGGTCACTTTCATCTTGTTTCTGGTTGTTATCTGGACCATCGGGCCTGGGACATCCTAGTTGGTTTTCCCAGTTAGCTCTTTTTAGGTTGCTTTTGGGATTCTAAAGCTTCAATCTCTACCCGTAGTTGATTATTTTCTTCTTGCATAAAATTTCTCTCATCTGTATTATGATTTACATGAGATGTATTAGTGTGCTCATTATTTCCTCTTGCCCTCTCATTCTCAAGAGGGAGGTCAATTTTCATTTCGGGATCCATGCCTCAACGAAATCTAAAGCACGATTTTCAAGTCGGGTTTTGAATATCGCTATTCGGGAACCTCACGCTCTTACTGTGGTTGCCAATTTGGTGTAGATAATTCATGATTTAAGGTTATTGACTGTAATTTGGATGGTTAGCTATTAATCATAGAAATATAATTAAGTTGTTTTCTTTTAATGTGTAGAGAGAGAATGTTTTAACCCTCTTAAATATTGTACTTTTAAGTATTTATAGATTATTTTTAGGTACATGAGCTAATTAGGCCGAGTCATGGATTCAAGTTAGTTTTATGGGCATTGGAGGCCCAATATTAAGTGAAGTAGGCACCCAGTTTACTATACTAGACACACAACTTACTTGGCATTGTTCTTATTATAAGTCTAAACTGCCCTCTAAGAGAAATCAAAACCAGTTTACTCTTTACACCTCAAATAGAATCTGGCCCTATCAATGTGAATTATATGTTATCTTTTGGGTTGTCAAAAAAATCCGAAAACTCCGATATCCGACCAAAATATTCGATATCAAATCCGAATAAAACGGATAATATCTGTATTCGAAAGAAAATGAATAATATTCGTATCCGAATTCGTATCCGAAAATAGCGGATATGGATATAGTCATATCCGTATTCGAAATATCCGATATCCGAATTTTATAAATAAATATATATAATTTTTTATACATTTAAGCATATTTTTTAGCTATCCGACATTGTAAAAAACAAAAAAAATTACTAACAAAGTTGGCTATAAAATATAGGGTTGCCTCTTTAAAAAATGTATCTTATCCCACATCTAAAGTTGGAAAAAAAAGTTGCTACCAAACTGTTTATAAAACACATGGCTGCTTTTTATAACAAGTATATCTTTTTTAGTATTGCGACTCTTATCCCACATTTAAAATATGGAAAAGAAATGCTACCAAATTTTCTATAAAAGACATGGTAGCTTTTAAAAATAAGTATATTTTTCTTAGTCTTATCCCACATCTAAAATGGGAGTGTGAATTTCTACTAAGGTGCTTCTAAAAGTAGCCCATCCAATAGTGCAATAAGTTAAAAAAATTAGTGGAAATTCGGATTCGGATATTATCCGTATCCGGATAATATCCGTCGGATACGGATTCATATGTAATTTTTTATAAAACTTCGGATTCGAATTCGGATTCGGATAGTGATTTCGAATTTCGGATTCGGATTTGGATATAGGCAGATTCGTATATGAAATATCCGTTTGACAGCCCTATCTTTTGTTATAAATAGTGATTGAGTCTTTTGTGTTTGAAAAGTGTTTATGTAGTCTACTTATTTATAAAATGAGTGTATTGTTTCTCATAGATGTATGATTTCTTCACAATTTGAACCATGTTAAATATTGTCTTATATGTCTGGTTGTATTACACTTTATTTTATTTGTTGCTCGTCTTATACACGACAATTAGATCATTCTTTATTGGTTTGTTTAATCGTATATCAGTTCTTGCCTTGACTGAACGGTGGTGATTCCCCGAACAAATGATGTGGTAAGCGTGAAGCAAAAATAGAAGAAGTAGACCAGTCATATATATTGAGGATGGAGAAATAGATCTCATCTGGAAATTGGAAATCAACAAAATATAAGTTCCATGAAGCTTAGCCTAGAAACGTTCTACAGTCTGGAGATTAAGGTTAGTGCTTACCTATTATATAAGGAATTTTTAGCTACTATCATTAATAAATTTACACAAGTTGATTTTGTGGTATTATCTAAAACTCGTAATGCCCTCATATGAGCTTGGGGAGATAAAATGTTACCAAGAGGTATTTGAAGAGCCTACAAAACTAATGATACAAAATCAGATGAAGGCGATTTACATGAAGAAGACCTTGGAGAATATATTTTATATAAAAAACAACTTTACACGTTGTCGATGGGTAATAGCATAGAGATCCAAATGTATCTAGATGATTACAATTGAATCATACTTGACCTCAATGCAATTAATGTGAAAGTAGATGAGACTAACCAAACAATCATCCTCATGAGTTTTCTAGTTGAAAAAGTATGAACACTTCATAGATACCATGATCTACGAGAAATATTCAGTTAATATGGACAAAGTCAAGAGCACCTTGAACTCCAAACATATTCAAAAGAATATAGTTGTGAAGGGTAATTCTGAATGGCACATACCGAGTGTTAATGGTCGATCTTAGAAGAAGTATTCAAGTAAGATGATAGAAAACTCTCGGTCGAAGTCCAAAGAGTTTGTGACGGGTTCAAAAATGATATGTTGGGAGAAGAAATACATATCAATCAGAACTACATAGATAAGAGAAATATAAAAAATTATCAGAAGACCGAAGCTTAAGATGCTGCAATAGTATTTGATCATTGTGAGTATGTTGATGGGTTAATGTCTTCTTATTCTTGCATGTACAACAATAAACGGGTGCTAGATTTGGTTTCATCATTTCACATGAATCGCAATAACCATTGGTTTCAAAACTTGCGAATGCTTGATGGTAGAATGGTAAGACTCAAGTTGTCTACATGACTTGAGAAAGTGATTAAAAGTATAAGAGATGTACCTAAAGTTAAACGTAATCTTATTTCTATTATGATGTTAGATGAGGAAGGGTTTACCTATAAGGGTGGAGATGTCAGACTTAGGGTTTTACAAGGATTTTTTATTATTACGAAAACCTATAGGACTAATGATGTGTTAGTTTCCTAAGGATAATATAATTGTATGATGTGAATATAGTTAGGTAAAAGATTATACCAGGTTGTGGCATCATCGGCTACAGAATTTAAGTGAGAAAAGACTCGGTGAACTAAGTAAACATGGGTTATTAGATGGTACGACATATCAGCTTTTATGAAAGTTTTGTGTTGCAAGAGAAAGATGGTGATGTTTCTTCCAAGTCACCAGAAATCCAATAAAGTACTTGATTATATTCATTCAAACCAACAAGGTCCAACTCGGGAACTTACCATAGGTGGTGCAAGTTACTTCATATCGTTGATTAATAACTATTTTGGGAAAGTCTGGGTTATATTTTTAAAGACCAAAGACAAAGTGCTTACTGTCTTTGTGAATTGGAATACATTGGTAGAGAATCAAACTAAGAAATTACTGAAGAAGCTTCAAACTCATAATTTTTTGGAAAATATGAACAATGAGTTCACTAGCTATTATCTGAAGCTTGGCATTGCTAGAAATCGAGTCGTAAGTGGGAATCCCCAATAGAACGGGCTTGTTGAGAGAATGAATCGAACACTGCTGGAACGGGTTAGATATATGTTTCATACAACTAGAATGAGTCGAATGTGCTGGAGAGAAGTCATGACAGAGACTGCATATATATTATCAACATGATTCCATCTGTGAAGATTAATTTAATTTTTCCTTAAGAGGTCTTTATCGGAGATAAACCTAACTTAAAATATTTGAGAGTGCTTGGATATGCTGCCTACGCACATATGAAGCATGATAAGCTTATGACATGAGTATTTAAATGTTTGTTCCTCACCTATCTAGAATGAGTAAAATTGTATAGATTGTAGTATCTTAAACCTGGACATCATAAGGCTTTGATAAGCATGGATGTAGTTTTCAATGAAGAGGATATTTAATTGACAAAGGTTATGATCACTCAACCTAGTAATACTGGGAAGAGATATGACGTGGATGATGGATCTGATTTATAAAGTAAAGTTGGTGATATTTATGCCGAAGAAGATTTCGAGTCTGGTTCCGCTTTAGGTTGCACATAGAAATTTCAACCACTATATGAGCAGATCGAGGGATATAGTTCTAGGGCCTTCAGATGATCATATAGGAGAGCAACATGAATTTGAAAGTTATAAACTAATGAGGGATAAAGAATGAAGACTAAGCAAACAACCACATATGTAAGGTTTTGCTAATATAATTGATTATGCTTTATCGATTGAAATGCGAAGAGATATTTTTGAACCCAAAACATATCATAATATTATCAAGAGTAGTGATAAAAAAATGTCTTAGATTAATGAAAAAATGAGATCTCTGAAGAAGATGAACATTTATTCTTCTGATGCAGCCGAAAAGTCAGAATTGGTTGGAAGTAAAAAAATATTCAAGAGAAAGCTAAGTATCCCTAGTCTTGAGTTATCTAAATACAACTCCAGGCTTGTGGCTAAAGGCTTTACGTTTAATAAGAGTGTCTATTACAATGAGATTTTTGTTTTCCACTTGTGAAACGAACCTCCATCAATGTTCTGTTGTCAATTGTTTCTAGATTGCTAGCGAAGAAAATCTGTAGGATTCTTTGACCAAGATATTATCGATTTCAAATCTCACGAGTTGCATGAGACGGGCGCAAGTATGGGATGTAGGTGAGCTGGTCTCTAAAGAGTATAAAATTATGTGCAACATATACTTGACTTAATATAAGCCTAGGTGGAAAATATTAGGTGTACGCTAAAAATAACTCGTCAATAGAGTTATTATCATATGACTACACAAGTGTTGGATATATCATGACATGTATATAAAAAACTGTTGAAACTCTATGAAGCTTAAGTTATGACTTATTTTAATAGACATATGTTGATCCTAAGGGTTGAGACAAGCTGTTAAAGATTGGTGACCATTTTGTCAAAACAAATATGTGATGAGTCGAAGCAGGATGGTCAAATGCAAGTTGATCAGAAACGTTTGAATCTGAAGCGATCAAGATCATTATACCTGACCCGAAGTGGATCTATCTAGGTTACTATGAGTTATTTAAGTCGTTGATTAATGAGCTTTAATCTGGAGCATCTAATGAAGAATTAAAATTTTCTCTAAACCTATAAATAGAAAAATATATTGTATTGCAATGTGAGTGTGGCTAAGATTGCTAGCAAATATGATCCTTTGGGTGCTTTGACCAAGGTATTGTCGATTTCAAAGTTCACGAGCTGCACGAGACTGGTGCAAGACTGGGATGTAGGTGAGATGGTCTCTAAGAGTAGAACATTATATGCAATAGATACTTTAGTTACTATAAACCTAGGTGGAAAACTATTAGGTGTACGCTAGAAATAACTCGTAAATATAGGTATTATCGGATGGCTACATGAGTGTTGCATATGCCATGACATGTATAGACAAGATATCTTGAAACTCTCTTAAGCTTGAGTCATGACTTAGTTTAAGAGACATATGTTGGTCCGAGGGACTGAGCCAAGTTGTTGAAGATTTATAACCATTGCGTCAAAAGAAATATATGATGAGCCAAAGTAGGGTGGTCAGAAGCGAGTTGATCAGAAATGTTCTAATCTGAAGCGATCAAGATCATCGTACCTGACCGAAGTTGAGCTATCTATGTTACTATTAATTATTTCGGTCGTTGATTAATGAGCTTTAATGTATTTGATGAATAATTAATGTTTTCTCTAAACTTATAAATAGAAAAGGATATTGTTTTGCAATGTGAGTGGGTTAAGATTGCTAGAAAATAAAATCCTTTGGGTGCTTTGACCAAGGTATTGTCGATTTCAAAGTTCACGAGTTGCACGAGACTGGTGCAAGATTGGGATGTAGGTGAGTTGGTCTCTAAAGAGTAGAACATTACATGCAATAGATACTTGAGTTACTATAAACCTGGGTGGAAAAATATTAGATGTACGCTAGAAATAACTCGTCAATATAGGTATTATCGGATGATTACATGAGTGTTGCATATGCCATGACATGTATAGACAAGATATGTTAAAACTCTCTTAAGCTTGAGTCATGACTTAGTTTAAAAGACATATGTTGGTCCTAGGGACTGAGCCAAGTTGTTGAAGATTTGTGACCATTGCGTCAAAAGAAATATATGATGAGCCAAAGTAGGGTGGTCAGAAGCGAGTTGATCAGAAATTTTCTAATCTGAAGCGATCAAGATTATCGTACCTGACCGAAGTGGAGCTATCTATGTTACTATAAATTATTTCGGTCGTTGATTAATGAGCTTTAATGCATTTGATGAATAATTAAAGTTTTCTCTAAACTTATAAATAGAAAAGGATATTGTTTTGCAATGTGAGTGGGCTAAGATTGCTAAAAATATAATACTTTGGTTGCTTTGACCTAGGTATTATCGATTTCAAAGTTCACGAGTTACACGAGACTGGTGCAAGACTGGGATGTAGGTGAGTTGGTCTCTAAAGAGTAGAATAACATGCAATAGATACTTGAGTTACTATAAACCTGGGTGGAAAAATATTAGATGTACGCTAGAAATAACTCGTCAATATAGGTATTATCGGATGACTACATGAGTGTTGCATATTCCATGACTTGTATAAACAAGATATGTTGAAACTCTCTTAAGCTTGATTCATGACTTAGTTTAAGAGACATATGTTGGTCCTAGGAACTGAGCCAAGTTGTTGAAGATTTATGAACATTGCGCCAAAAGAAATATATGTTGAGCCAAAGTAGGGTGGTCAGAAGCGAGTTGATCAGAAATGTTCTAATCTGAAGCAATCAAGATCATCGTACCTGACCGAAGTGGAGCTATCTATGTTACTATAAATTATGTCGGTCGTTGATTAATGAGCTTTAATGCATTTGATGAATAATTAAAATTTTCTCTAAACTTATAAATAAAAAAGGATATTATTTTGCAATATGAGTGGCTAAGATTGCTAGAAAATAAAATCCTTTGGGTGCTTTGACCAAGGTATTTTCAATTTCAAAGTTCACGAGTTGGACAAGACTGGTGCAAGACTGGGATGTAGATTAGTTGGTCTCTAAAGAGTAGAACATTACATGCAATGGATACTTGAGTCACTATAGACCTTAGTGGAAAAATATTAGATGTACGCTAGAAATAACTCGTCAATATAGGATTTTATTTGATGACTACATGAGTGTTGCATATATGCCATGACATGTATAGACAAGATATGTTGAAACTCTCTTAAGCTTGAGTCGTGACTTAGTTTACGAGACATATGTTGGTCCTAGGGACTAAGCCAAGTTGTTGAAGATTTGTGACCATTGCGTCAAAAGAAATATATGATGAGCCAAAGTAGGATGGTCAGAAGCGAGTTGATCAGAAATGTTCTAATCTGAAGCGATCAAGATCAGTGTACCTGACCGAAGTGTAGCTATCTATGTTACTATAAATTATGTCGGTCGTTGATTAATGAGCTTTAATGCATTTGATGAATAATTAAAATTTTCTCTAAACTTATAAATAGAAAAGGATATTGTTTTGCAATATGAGTGGCTAAGATTGCTAGAAAATAAAATCCTTTGGGTGCTTTGACCAAGGTATTGTCGATTTCAAAGTTCACGAGTTGCACAAGACTGGTGCAAGACTGGGATATAGGTGAGTTGGTCTCTAAAGAGTAGAACATTACATGCAATGGATACTTGAGTCACTATAGACCTTGGTGGAAAAATATTAGATGTACGCTAGAAATAACTCGTCAATATAGGTATTATCTGATGACTACATGAGTGTTGCATGTATGCCATGACATGTATAGACAAGATATGTTGAAACTCTCTTAAGCTTGAGTCGTGACTTAATTTAAGAGACATATGTTGGTCCTAGGGACTAAGCCAAGTTGTTGAAGATTTGTGACCATTGCGTCAAAAGAAATATATGATGAGCCAAAGTAGGATGGTCTGAAGCGAGTTGATCAGAAATGTTCTAATCTGAAGCGATCAAGATCATCGTACCTGACCAAAGTGGAGCTATCTATGTTACTATAAATTATTTTGGTCGTTGATTAATGAGCTTAATGCATTTGATGAATAATTAAAGTTTTCTCTAAACTTATAAATAGAAAAGGATATTGTTTTGCAATATGAGTGGCTAAGATTGCTAGAAAATAAAATCCTTTGGGTGCTTTGACCAAGGTATTTTCGATTTCAAAGTTCACGAGTTGCACGCGACTGGTGCAAGACTGGGATATAGGTGAGTTGGTCTCTAAAGAGTAGAACATTACATGCAATAGATACTTGAGTCACTATAAACCTGGTTGGAAAAATATTAGATGTACGCTAGAAATAACTCGTCAATATAGGTATTATCGGATGACTACATGAGTGTTGTATATGCCATGACATGTATAGACAAGATATGTTGATACTCTTTAAAGCTTGAGTCATGACTTAGTTTAAGAGACATATGTTGGTCCTGGGGACTAAGCCAAGTTGTTGAAGATTTGTGACCATTGCGTCAAAATAAATATATGATGAGCCAAAGTAGGGTGGTCAAAAGCGAGTTGATCAGAAATGTTCTAATCTGAAGCGATCAAGATCATCGTACCTGACCGAAGTGGAGCTATCTATGTTACTATAAATTATTTCGGTCGTTGATTAATGAGCTTTAATTTTGAGCGTCTGATGAAGAATTAAGATTTTCTTTAAATCTATAAAAAAAAATTGCTTTCTAATGTGTGGCGTGAATTTCTAATGTGATTCGTGAGCTACCTATATCATAAAAGAGAAAGTAGCTATATGTATTGAAAGATAAGTAAAATGGGAGATAAAAATATTAGAAAAGAGATTTAGGAATCATATAACCTTTTGTTACAAATAGTGATCGAGTTTTTTGTGTTTGTGTTTGAAAGTGTTAAAAAAAATCCGTGAATATAGAATTCCTTCACTATACGAAGCCACTTGTAAATAACGATTACTCTCTCTGTCCCAAATTGTAAGACGTTCTAGCATTTGACACATTAATCATTTTTAAAATTATAAAAAATCTTTTTATTTTCCACAAATGATTTTCTTATTTAATATAGATTCTGAACAAGGTTTAAGTAAATAAAATAAATGGTAGAGGATAAAAATATAAACCAACAATCAATACCATTTTGATATTTACAAACTTCAATTAATTTAGAATATTTATTTTTCTCTATAATATCAATTATTTTGGAACGGAGGAAGTAATTTTTTTCATAGATTATATCATGAACGGCCGTGATTTTCAACGGTAGGTAATAATGATTTATATGCAAAGATGGTTAGAATTGGGCCCAAGTTAAAAAGCTTTGATCACGTATGTATGGACCAATTCCAACGAGATGGAAAAGCAGCTGTCAAAATGACACGTTAACTGGGTGCTTTGCAACATATTCTAATTTTTCGAATTTTCTTATAGACTTTGTGTATATAAGTTACTTGTTACATATGTAACCCAAGTGGGTAACATTTTATTTATTTAGGAAGCTTATTGGGGAAAGAACTTCGGCAATGGGTATGTATATCACTTTGGGTCACCAAGCAATGTTTCTGTTAGATCAGCTCGCTGAACTTCCACACGCTATCGGTAGCCGGAAGGTAACTTTGTTTCGGGAGCCAATGTTTTCGGCATAAGAAATGGAACAGCTAAAGGTGGTTCACCAAAAGCTAGAGCAGCTTCTTACAAGGTGTGTTGGCCTGCGGTTGGAGATAGTGGTAGTTGTTTTGATTTGATAATATGTCGGGTTTTAACATGCTATTGAAGATGGTGTGGATGTTCTTTCGGTTGGATACTATGACGACCCTATCTCCATTCCATGCTGTTATAAAAGGAATCACTGTCGTTAGGAATCTGATAGCTCACCTTATTGGCATAACTTTGAAGGTTTCTAACTTTTACCTGTAAAATTTATGTTCACACGTATTTTAGAGCATGTTTAAGTATTGACTCAATAATAATAGGATTCTTTGATTGAAGGTACAAAAATAGAGAGTTGTTGGCAATCTGATAGCTCACCTTATCTTTATTAAGACTTCTAACTCAACTACAAGTCTTCTTTACTATTAATAGAAAACTAGCAAAAGACATACAAAAGTATATGTTTTTGTCTAAGTGATTCTCTGATACTTGCTTCATTACTTGCACGTGTCTTCCTCTTCGGTATCCTTTTACCAGCAGTAACTTCATGTCGCATATCCTACGCAGGAGGTCGGTCAAGGTGATTTGTGGCATTTCATAACACAAGTGTCCACACAAGGCTAGCCTTCATAACTTTAGTTATCCGTCAATGACTGTGACAACTTCCAGTTTCAAGCACCTGGGTCATGTCACTCTAAGACAGAAACTAAAGAATGTTGGTCCACCATGGACTTATGCTGCTAGTATTCGTTCAGCATATAGTATTAAAGTATCGGTCAAGCCCAAGATTTTGAAGTTTGAACAATTAGGTGAAGAGAAAACTTTTTATGATCTTTGAACCAAAATGGGAAGATATTCACAGTGAACAGTCTTTGGTGGCCTTAATTGGACAAACAGCAAACACTATGTTAGAAGACATAAAAATTGTAATAACATAGTTCAGAGCAAAGGCAGTTTACTTATCGGAAAATCAATGGAAGAACGACAAAATGAGAGTATAATAAATGAATGTTGTGTGACATTGTCTGCCAAATTGCTCATCATAGAAAGAGCATTGCTAGTCTTTCTGTCTACGCTTTATTATTTAGTAAAGCAAAAAGCTACTTGGCTCAGTGCCATTTAATCTAAAAAACACAACTCAACCCTCCACCACGCCTAAGCAGTAGCTTCCTTCAAATATGCAATCAGATCTGCCCGGTCTTGAGGCTTCTTTAACCCCGGGAAAACCATCTTTGTTCCGGGTATGTACTTTTTGGGGTTCAACAAGTAATCATAAAGTGTCTTCTCCTCCCACTCCACAGCCTTGCTCTTGTTGGCAGCAGAGTAAGAGTATCCTGCGGTCGTACCGGACTGCCTTCCAAAAAGGCCATTCAGATTCGGTCCTTGCTTGTGACCGGCACCTTTCTCAACGGTGTGGCACTGAGCACACTTCATCTTGAAGATCTTCTCTCCAGCCTTGCCGTTGCCGGGTGGTGCCTCCTCGAACGATGCCATTTCAGTGATATTGCTTCTATTCCGGCGACCAGCGGAGAAAAAGAGTTTTCGTTTGTCTACGCGTGTTGATTTACGGTGACTGTTTAGCGCTTGACAGGGTCATTTAAGGGTTGTCTCAAAGAATATTCCAGAAGGACAAACATGGTAGGCTACCATGTTTGTCTGTACACGTGGCGCATCCCAATATCTTGCCGTGATATGATGGATTCGCGAATGGCTGTCCGTTGCTATTGCTGCTTCCTCCTAAATGGGCTATTGAATCTAGCCCAAGTAAATGGGCTTTAAAAAGGAAGACATTTACCTTTTCTGATTCATTGTCTTTCTTTAGTTAAAAATTACTATAAGTCTTTTATGAACGCTAATGGTCGGAAAACAGTTTTTTAATATTTCATATTCTAAAGAGGCAGCATTTAGTTTTTTTTATGTTTTTTCAATCTCACCAAATAGAAACTTATATATTGACAATGTCGCCAAATAGTTTTTTTTTTTTATGTTTCGTCAATTTCACCAAATAGTCTTTTATCTTTTCCCAATGCACCAAATAATCTCTTATTTTTCAACAAATTTGTGTTTTTAATCTTCGTCAATCACACGCCAGGTACTAAAATGCAACATTATTGAAACATGGGGAGACGAAACATGGGAGACTTGTAGTGATTTTTAGTCATCTTTCTCCATAAAAGTGGTTTTGAGTCAATCACCGTTCTACTTCTATAATAAAATAATTTTAAAACATTATTTCGTTTGCTTTTTTTAAAGAGAGAAGATATTTTATTGAGGGTGAATTACCAATCAAGATCCATTCTACAAACCTATTATTAATTAAAATTTAAAAAATTTAACAAACTATGTATCTAAAATATCATTCCATTTAAAATCATTAAAATTACTCTTTCATATTTTTTTAAGTATGTACCAAAAATACCACTGGTTTTTTTTTAAGATAAACGAAACTAGATACATTCATGATTTTTTTTCTTTTCTAAAAGATATTATATTTTACACTAGTTTCTCATTATATGGTTTAACATCTATCATAGTTGGCTTGGTTTACCATCTATCATAGTTGGCATGATTTAGCATCTATCATAGTTGGCATGATTTAGCATCTGTCATTGTTGGCCTGATTTAGCATCTGTCATTGTTGGCCTGATTTAGCATCTGTCATTGTTGGGCTGATTTAGCATCTGTCATAGTTGGCCTGATTTAGCATCTGTCATAGTTGGCCTGATTTAGCATCTATCATAGTTGGCATGGTTTAGCACCTATCATAGTTAGTCTGGTTTACCATCTATCATAGTGGGCCTCGTTTAGAATCCATCATAGTTGGCATGGTTTAGCATCTACCATAGTTGGCCTGGTTTAGCATCCATCATAGTTGCCCTAATTTAGCATCTATCATAGTTGGTCTGGTTTCTCATTATATGATTTAACATCAATCATAGTTGGCATGGTTTTGGAGTATATGGTTTAGCATCCATTATAGTTAGCTTGGTTTAGCATATATCAAATTTGGTCTGGTTTAACATCTATCATAGTTAGCCTAGTTTAACATCGATCATAGTTAGCCTGGTTTAGCATCTATCATAGTTGGCTTGCTTTAGCATCTATTATAGTTTCTTTGGTTTAGTATCTATCATAGTTTGTCTGGTTTAACATCTATCATAGTTGGCTAGGTTTAGGATCTACCGTAGCTGGCTTGGTTTAGCATCTATCATAGTTGATCTGGTTTCTCATTAAACATGTTTTGCATCTATTAAAAGTTCATATTCGTTGCAACCTTTGTCTTTTTCATTTTTACTATAAAAAACTTATTACTTTTGAAAACTTTGTTTTGGAAAATAATTTACTTACAAAAACTTTATATCAATAAAACCAACAATAACAAACTATATGTTTTTTTACTTTTAAAGATAAATTGGAATTATTTGAGACTTAATGAAATAAATTCATGACTAATAAAAACATAAGAAAGAGAAAATTAGGAGAGAAAGACATTGCTTAGAATTTACATATTCCGAGTTTTTTGTACCATAAAGATAGACTATTATTATGATTGTTCTCACCCGCTTTTAAAAAGAGGAACTAAAAGTATTCTCTCTACTGTAAGTCATGTACATAAATCCATCTTCCTCTTTTTGTTCTTCGTAAACTGCGGACATCAATGCAGTTGTTAGAGGTAAGGTGTTTTTCAATAAATTAACAAAATATATGTAGTCAAGTCATAGTAACAATTTTATTCATTGGATTTTTGGATCTTAATCGGTACCAGACCCTTTTTGGATCTTAATCGGTACTAGACCCTTTTATTAAACTTAAAATAATTATTCTCTATGATTTGACTCAAAAATAAAATAGAGGAACGGTTAATTGATTCAAAAACTCATCCAATTTTATTCATTGGATCAACAAAAATTTGGTGTATAAAAATTTCAAAAGCAGCGCAAAACAATTTATTGACAATATTTATGGGTGTTCACCTCTAATTTTCCAAGTTATTCACCTGACCAAAAGTTTTCCATCTTTTTTGTGGTTTTATTTTGATGATTGGTTCTCAAATATGAACAAAAAGTGATTACGGATATTTATGAGAGCTAATCATGTAATCTCTTTTTGAATTTCACTACGTGATAGAGATTTTTATGTAGATATTTTTTTAGTTTTATCCTTATTTTTATCTTCTAAAAAAAATTTGTTAACTTGTTTTTTCTTACTCAAACGGTAGTGAATTAAGCCTTATAATATGAGTCTAAGTTAACATGTTCCTACACTTTCAAGAAAAACTACTGCTCTAAGATTAGCTGGAATAGTATTCTTGCAAAAGTATTAGTCTAAGCTAACTTGTTTTTATACTTTCAAGAAAAACTATTACTCTAAGATTAGCTGGAATAGTATTCTTGCAAAAGTATAACATGCTGGGTTTCGCTACTTGTAGATATGTGTAAGTGACATTCCATGTCTCAGTAACTTTCTTCAATTTTTTATTAGTGAAAAATCATGAACCAATAGGATTTTTTATATGCAAGTATGACCATTATAGTCATTTTTTAGATTCAATTTCAGTGTCAACCTCAAGTAAGTTACTTTTATTGCATATTATCATGCCATCTAATAATACGCGAGATTCATTGAGAATAGCATATTGTTTACCCTAGATTATTCCATAAACGAGTATAATATCTCATTGATTATATCTTAGTATCCCCCCTCCACTTGATTCACCTGTTATTATGCTTGACCCATCTGTATTTAAATTAACTTACCTTTAAAGGGATGTCATTTTAGTAATGAAAAATTATTTGATTTCTTTGATTATATGTAACAACAAAGTTCTAAGGCAATTGTTTTTTCTCCAATCCAATGAGAAGATCTAAAAAAGTTAGCATAATCTATCTCGAATAGAATATGTATGATTTAATTTATTACTACTTGAGGAGATATGAGAATCCATTCATTTTTTGTTTTATTTTTTCCTCTCCAAATAGACCAGCATATTATAGGAGGTAAGATAGTTATGATGTGTGTCTTGTTTGAGTTGACCATAACAAGTTTGGATTAGGTAGATAAGTGTTATTTTTTAAGATGTAGATATCAAAAGGCCCTGAAAAGTGTTTCCAAGTGTCCCAAGTTGTTTTACATTTTATGGATAGATGATTAATGGTTTTCTTATAAATAGAGTTTGCATTTAAAGGCTAAAGATTTATGTTTTCCTTGTAGTATAGTATCAACGTGTAGCCTGATTAGTCCGGATTTTGTCACCACTCTTTATGAGAACCGGACAGGGGCTTCGGACAACATCCACCTACTAAACCATCAGAACTGAACTAAAGTATTAAAAACTTAATCACTTCATGACTAAGCTAATTACTTGCCTACTTAAAACTAATGGGTCTTTAAACTCGACCTGAATTCATTAACACAACCTGAAAGCCCATATGGCCCAAGGTTAAGGGTATAAATACCCAACCACCTTCATTTAATAAGGGTAATGACAATTAAATACAACCAGGCAGCTCAATTCTCTCACTACAATCCATCCAAACATTAAATACCTTTAAAACACCACAAAACTCTGGACAAAATTACACTCAATAAAAAATAAACCACACCATAGCTAACCTTTTATGAGCCTCTATAATATAAAGGAACATGTTTTGGGTGTTATGTTGTTCCGTATCCTTATAAATAGTTTAGATTGTGCTATTTTTTTTACTGATTTCCATTTATCTCATCAGTTTTTTCTGGTTGGAGTTTAATCTTGGATATCTTTTCAATATATGAAGAAGTGACCGTTGATCTAATTTTAGGTAGATCTCATTATCCATTTATCCAAATCTGGTCAATAGCTTTTGCAATGGTTGGATGGGATGGTGACAAAGGAATAAATGAGTGTTTATCACACTATCTTTCCATATTTTAGAGTTGGTGATAGATGGTAGAACTAATAATAGATGTATATTAGAGCAGCAAAGAGAGGATGCGAATTTAGCCCAAAAAAGTTGTTATCTCTGAATTTAAACTAATTTTTACAAGAGAATACATTATGTATCTCTTCAACACTTCTGATGTTAATGTCACCTTCATTATAAGGTTTACACAAGTCACTCCATTTAGCCCAAATCATAACAATCTTGTCCTCTGTAGAGCCCCAAAGATACCTATTGAACATTTTTTCAAGTATGCTGATAATTGTTTTTGGTATAATACAACTTTGGAGATAATAGATTAGATTTCCAGTAACACTAATTGAATAAGAATTAGTATACCCTCAAATGGTAATGTCTAGTCAACCCATTCCTGAATTTTTTACTTGATCTTGTCCACTAGTTGATCATATATATGAGTTATGCTATCTGAGTGAATAGGGATCCTAATGTATCTAAAAAGAAGCTTCCTACGACTGACTCGAATCAGTCTAGTGATGATATTTACTCTTGTTTGTAACATTTTTGTATGGGTGATGATGACATATTTATGTTTATTAATAATCTTTCCTGAATATGTTTCAGATTGATTCAAGTATTCTCTTATGTTTTAGGTGAATCAACTTTATGGATTAAGAAAATTGAAGTGGCATAGACTCATTAAGGGACATGTGCATCTTGAAAGAAGGATCATATAGTATAACAAATGTCTTTGTGGATGAGACCAGCATGGTATGTAGAATTTTAAATTAAAGTCATTTACTTCTGCAATACTATTTGTATTTATTTCCACTGAGGTATGTATTTCTTCCTCTGTTGGAAGGGATAATGATGCATATAGATTAGCGTTAGAATTTACAAAGATAGAGAATCATCCGAAGAATGCAGTGAATTGACAGTTTCGGAGCTCCCGGTGTCCGATTTTGACCCACAACACCTTATTTCGAAGGAAACGACGCCACAATTACAAATCACCGCTTCGCTTGTGACATATGGCGTTTTTTGGGCATTCGGAGTCGCTTACTATTTTATTTCGAATTTTTATTATTTTAGGGCATTTTTGGTATTTTCGTATTAGGGTTTTTATTCGAACTCTTATTTAAACAGACTTTGTTTACAATGTAATGGAGTTGAATTTTGATAAAAAAACATTAAAGTTTCCCTTATATTGGCTTCTCTGCGTTTACTCTGTATCATATTGGTATCAGACACAGGCAGTCTTGCGAGATGATGCGAGGAAGAACCAGAGGTCGCAGCGGCGTTGCTGTGGAAGGAGATGCAAGTGATTTTAGAGATTGCAAGAATGCTGACTTGCGCCGTCAGGTCGAGTATCTTGCCCGTCAGATGGCTGAACTTACTGCCAGGCAACCCGGTGTTGAGGCTGAAGGTCCCGATAACCCTTTTGGAGAAAAGCCAGAACGGAATGCTTATCCGGACCGCCGCTGAGAGCTTGGATTTAAGGTCAACATTCCTGAATTTGATGGTGGCCTTCGGGCGGAGGAGTTTGTCGATTGGTTATCCCAGGTTGAGGAGGTACTGGACTTCAAGGAAGTTCCTGAGGAGAGACGAGTAGCTTTGGTTACCATCCACTTGCGTGGCAGGGCACAATCTTGGTGGCAGCAGGTGAAAAAGATCTGTGCGCGTGAAGGAAATGAGCAAGTACGTAGTTGGGAGAAGTTCAAGAATAAAATCCACAAGGCATTCTTGCCTTACAATTTCGAACGAGAATTGTTCCAACGTTTCCAAAATCTTCGTTAGGGGCCACGCTCGATGGACGAGTATACGGAGAAGTTCTTTCAGTTGCTTGCTCGTACAGAGGTGAACGAGTCAACACATCAGCGGGTATCCCGCTATATTGGGGGGTTGCGCCCTCAACTCCAGGATGTGTTGAACATGTTCGACCCATTATCTGTTTCGGAAGCTCATCGGCGTGCCCTCTAGGCAGAAAAATAGTTGGGTCGACAGACCCAAATTGGCATACAAACTGGTGCTCCTACAGGGACCTCAGCGCCCGCACCAGTTCCACGTCCAACCGTTCCTATTGTTCCTATTGGTGCGACCAGTCGTTCTGTTGGTAAGTGACGTTACTTTGGCTGTGGTGAGTTAGGGCATCGTTAGGTAGAGTGTCCGAATGCTGCGGGTGCTAGGGGTCTTTTCTCTCACGAGGTGTTTGAAACGGCCCCCATTGTTCCTGATGGTCTCCCGAAGTTTGATACATATGATGATGATGTGACTGAGGTTGCAGAGGAGGTTGTGACTGGTGATGTTGGTGCAGTTCTGATGGTATGACGCACTTTTCTTTCCCCTCGTGTTCCTGATCAGAGTGATTGGCTGCAGAATAATGTGTTTCAGTCCACTTGTATGATTGGCGATAAAGTGTGCACCTTCATTATTGATGCTGGTAGCTGTGAGAATGTAATTTCTGAGCCATCAGTTTCGAAGCTCGGGCTGAAATCAGAGTCGCACCCCAAGCCAGACAAGCTGGCCTGGCTGAGTAAAGGTACTGATATCACTGTGTCTCAATATGTTCTTGTATTACTTTCTTTATGGCAGACATACCAGGATGAGGTGTTTTGTGATGTAGTTCTTATGGACGCTTGTCACTTATTGCTTGGCCGCCCTTGGCAGTATGATTTTTCTGTTGTGCATGATGGTCGTGCGAATACTTATTCATTCTTTTTTCGGGGTAAGAAGATTGTTCTAGTACCGCCAAAGACTCGGTCCCTCAACATTGGCCCTGGTCCTTCCACAACGACCTTGTTGTCCCGTGCTCATTTTCAGGAAGCCATAGAAGAAGCTGGTGTGGTTTTCTTGTTGTTTTGTGATCCTGTTGTGACTGATTCTTGTCCAGACCCTAGCCCTACAGTTCAGTCTCTTTTACAGGAGTTTGCAGATGTGTTTCCTGAGAATTTTCCCCCGAGTTACCTCCTCTGAGGGATATACAACATCAAATCGACATGGTTCCCGGTGCTGCTCTCCAAATCGGCCCCACTATCGCATGAACCCGAAGGAGCATGAGGAATTACGTTGACAGGTGGAGGATTTGTTGGATAAGGGGCATGTTCGAGAAATTCTCAGTCCATGTGTAGTTCCGGCGTTGCTGACACCGAAGAAAGATGGTTCCTAGCGTATGTGTGTGGACAACCGAGCTATTAACAAGATCATTGTTCGCTACAGGTTTCCTATACCTCGTCTGGATGATCTTTTAGACCAGTTGGGTGGTGCTTCTGTTTTCAACAAGCTTTATTTGAAGAGTGGATACCATCAGATTCGGATTCGTCCTGGTGATGAGTGGAAGACGGCGTTTAAGACGCGTAAGGGACTGTTCGAGTGGTTGGTGATGTCGTTTGGCCTGTCTAACGTGCCAAACACTTTCATGCGTGTCATGAATCAGGAATTGAGGCATTTCATCGGTAAATTTGTTGTTGTTTACTTCGATGATATTCTGATTTATAGCGCTAACCCTTCTGTGCACTTGTCCCACTTACGTGAGGTGTTATTGGTGCTGCGTCGGGATAATTTTTATGGTGTTGCTGCCAAATGCTCGTTTATGTCCCCATCTTTCCAATTTTTTGGGTATATTGTCTTTGTTGAAGGGTTACGAGCTGATCCAAGCAAAGTTGCTGCAGTGGACCAGTGGCCTCGACCTACTTCCATCACCGAGGTTCACAGTTTTCATGGTTTAGCTTCTTTTTATCGGTATTTCATTCCCCATTTCAGCAGTGTTATGGCCCCGATTACGGACTGCATGAAGGGCATGAAATTTGAATGGTCTGAGGATGCTGATGCGGTGTTTGTAGAGATTAAACGGCGTCTCACCACTGCACCTATTCTAGTGCTGCTTGACTTCTCCCAACCATTTGAGCTTCATTGTGATGCGTCTAAATTTAGTATTGGGGCAATTCTTTCCCAGTCAGGGCGTCCTGTGGCTTTCTTTAGTGAAAAACTGGCGAGTGTTAAGCTGCGATTTAGTACATATGACATTGAATTTTATGTTGTGGTTCAAGCTATCAAGCATTGACGCCATTATTTGTTTCAGTGTGAATTTGTGCTATATACTGATCATGACTCTTTGAAGTATCTTGGCAGCCAGGACAAGGTCTCTCATAGACACGCTTCTTGGATAGCTTACTGACAGTAATTCATTTTTATTATCAAGCACAAGGCCGGTATTACGAATCGGGTTGCTGATGCTCTAAGCCGTCGTCAAAATCTGCTGACTGAAATGAGAGTTCAGGTTCCTGGCTTTGATTCTTTTGTTGACCTTTATGCTACTGACTCGTTCTTCTCTCGGGTTATTGAACTGATTCAGCAGGGGACACAATCTGATTTCTTAATGGAGGAAGGATTTCTCTTTCGCGGGGTACAGTTGTGTATCCCTGACTGTAGCCTGCGTCTTCAGTTGATCAAGGAGCCACATGCCGAGGGTCATGTGGGCCGTGATAGGACATAGTAATTGCTGTCTGCATCATATTTTTGGCCTTCGATGCGTAAGGAAGTTGGTCGTTATATTTTCCCGTTGTTGAGTTTGTCAGCTGGCCAAGTAAACATCAACGAATGTGGGTTTTTATTTATCGTTGCCAATTCCTACTCAGCCCTGGACGGACATCAGTATGGATTTTGTTCTTGGATTACCCCGGACTCAGCGCGGATTCGACTCTATTTTTGTGGTGGTTGATCGTTTTTCTAAGATGGTACACTTCATCCCATGTAGAAAGACATCTAATGCAGTGTGTGTCGCGCAACATTTCTTTCGAGAGATTTACCGCATTCATGGCCTCCCTAGTACCATTGTTTCTGACCGTGACACCAGGTTTGTGAGTCATTTCTGGTGCAGCTTATGGCGCATGGTGAATACGCAGCTCAGTTTCAGTAGTGCCTACCACCCCCAGACTAATGGTCAGACATAAGTGGTTAACCGTTCCCTCGGTAACTTGTTGCGCAGCCTGGTGGGAGATCACCCGAAGGCGTGGGATCAGCGCATACCACACGCAGAGTTTGCCCACAACCATGCCCTTAACCACTCGACGGGTCTTTGTCCTTTTCAGGTGATGTATGGTGTTGTGCCCCGGGTCCTGTCGACTTGCTTGTACTGCCCAGTAAATTCGTGTTCACATAACTGCTGAGGATCTTGTCTCGCAGATTCGCCAAACCCACCAGAAGACATACGATCAGCTTGTCTTGAGCACCGCCAAGTATAAGTCTCAGGCGGATCATCATCGTCGTCCTGTACAGTTCGAAGTTGGTGACTATGTGTGGGCAGTTCTAACCAAGGCTCGGTACCCTGCCAATAACTCTTCTGACGAGGAGACTGGTTCTGATTTGAGGGCGAATCTTCTCTACCCCGGAGGGGATGATGCATATTGATTAGCGTTAGAATTTATGAAGATAGGCGATCACCCGAAGAATGCAGCGAATTGACAGTTTCGGAGCTCCCGGTGTCCGATTTTGACCCACAGCACCTTATTTCGAAGGAAACGACGCCATGACTACAAATCACCGCATCGCTTGTGACATATAGCATTTTTTGGGCATTTAGAGTCGCTTACTATTTTATTTCGAATTTTTATTATTTTAGGGTATTTTTGGTATTTTCGTATTAGGGTTTTTATTCGAACTCTTATTTAAACAGACTTTGTTTACAGTGTAATGGAGTTGAATTTTGATAAAAAAAACATTAGGTTTCCCCTATATTGGCTTCTCTGCGTTTACTCTATATCAGATAACAACACGAAATTATCCTGGTGACATACTAGTGTAAGGATGATGTTCAGGTTTTCAATCTTTAATTAAGTAGGTTGAGCATTTAGAAGGGTTTTAAAGTGATGTTCTGCTGATGTTCCAATAACATTTGGATCTGTGATGCATAGATCTACATCCAATATACCATCTATTCTATTTCTTTTTCATTATTTTTTTACATAATTATGAAAATTTTCGAGTTTATATCACCATTCTTCATACAAGACACAACAATTTGTGTTCCCATAAAGTTTCTTATCTAGCCAATAGTAGTAGGTGCAATGCTTTTGCTTTGGATACGTTGATTTTATCATATGTATTCTGATAAGCGTCATATCATTGCTCAAGAATCTGCACTTCTTCTTTAGATTTAGCTAAATCATCAAATAATTTCCCAAAGGTTTCCAATTCCATTCTTTTAATTTGAGTTTAAGTCTCTTAAGTTTGTTCCAAAAGACATGTAGTGGGGAGCCAGACAATTCTATTTTCTAATTTTGATCCATCTCATTTAGAAAATCTGAATGTTGAATCTACATATTTTAAAACTTAATGAATGGTTTTTTTGGATCTTTTTAGCTTAGAGATTGATTCTCAATAAGGAATGTTCTCACCCAAGCCTTGCTAGGTATTTAATTTTAGTGATTTCAATAAATTAAGCTAAAATGTCATGTATATGACTCTATCCAATCTCTTCCATTTGTGATTGTTTAACCATGTAAATCTAAATGATGTGTAACCACCATATATTAAAGAACAATCTTAAATTGCATTGTTGAAATCTTTCATGCTTCTCATGGATAAGGTAGAACAAGATAATTGTTATTGTGAATTTATAATTGCATTAACGCCACCTATTAGAACCTATGACTTTGTGTACTAAATTATATATCTTAAGCTATCCCAAAGTCTAAACTAGTAAATTTCTCTCTCTTATTTTTTGTGTTTTATTTTAAAATATCGTATCCTTAATACCATAGCTCCAAAAAAAATTAAAATAAAACTGATTTTTAACATGAACAAAACACGATCAATGAAAGATATTTTTTAATATTTTAATTGCGATTACGTGTAGATTGTTTGCAAAAATAGAAAAATAAAGCTCCAAATATATATTACTTGTGGATCTTGTTTTGTTCGTCTTTATAAACTAGAAGTACATGTGTTTTAATATATTTTTTAAGTTAGAGTTTTAAATATATGAAATTTTGAATGTTAAAAATTGTAGTTATGGAAATAAGTGAAAATGTGTTGCGGGAATATGAAATAAATAGTTAGAGAAATAGGGATTTGGTTACGGAATAAGTCTAATTGTGTGATTTTCTCTTTCATTTGTTTATGATTTTTAAATATTATTCCTTCAAACAATAGCTCCAAATATATATATAAAAATATCATTCGTTTTATTTTTTGTTGTAAAATTAAGTGTAAATTGGTTGCAAAAATAAAAAATAATGTCCAAACATATTGGTCATGGATTTCATTTTATTCGTGTTTAAAAAATAGAAATATATCTATTTTTGGAAACAATTATATTAAAATTTGAAAGATATTGAGTTTTGAATGTTAAGAATAACAAATGGAAATATTAGTTTTAATCCCTAGTTGAAGGTTGTACGTAAAGCTGTTAATGGTTCCCGTAAACCGGACCAAAACCGAACCGATAAAAACTGGATCGAGAATCAGATCGAACCTTACAGGTTCGGTTCACGATTCCATTTTAAAAACCCAGCTCGATAAGGAATCGAAGTAGTAAATTCGTGAGGAAATAAACCGATAAAACCAATAAACTAATAAAACTAATTCGAAACCAACTTGATAAAATCGATAAACCGGTTAAATTAATTTGAGATCGAACCGATAAAAACAGCTAAAAACTCAATATATATATATATATATATATCATGTCTGTTACTTATCTTAAAAGAAAAAAAAATTGTTACAAGGATGTTTATAAATAGACATTGTATTTAGTTAAAAAATTATTATGTTTAACATTCTAGCTAAAATAAATTAATCAGTAAAAAAATTATATGTTTGTAATCGGTAAAAGATTCATGAAACTCCAGATGCCACGATTATATAAGTTCATGTATATAATAATAATTAAAACATATCTTTGTATAATGGTACAAAATTTCAACACAAATATATACACGTTTATGACTTTTTAGTGGACTTTAGATGAAGATGATTGATAAATTTCAGGAGATTTTGAAAATAATTTTTCAATCACACTATTTCCAGCTTGTTTATCGTTGTTTTTCAACTCTAATTTGGAATAATTATTTTTATAAATGCATTTTTTTTTCATCAATAGAGGAAAACATATAATTTGATAATTAATTATGTTTAGTTATTTTTCTAAAAAATGATCTTATCAAATATTTGGTTTGCATATTTTTAGTTTAAAATTTAGGATTCTTTTGATTTTTTTGTTGATGGCAAAAAAATATTTAAATCACTAAGTTTTACATGCTATTTAGTACTTCAAGTATCAATATTAACTACCAAATATCTACTTTTTGTACTTAACTCCATTTAAATATTCAATTTCCTAATAATAGCTCCAATGCTTATGCTTTATCACGAGCCACACAACTATTTTCCCTTATCTTAGACCAAAATTTATCATTCTCATTTTTTTAAAGTCAGTATCTTTCAAATCGGAGTTTAGAAAAAAAATTCAAAAGTAACGTCAACTTTTTTTAGATGAATTAAACTAGATCCATGTATGGTATTTTTTTTGAACTTTTTGGTTTTTTCCCGCCACATCTAGTAACCCTGGCCTCGTATTAAGTTTTTGTGGTCTTGTATCTTGTATTTTATTTTACCCTAGTCTCGAATAATGCAATAGAGATATGTGAAATTATACATGATATACTGAAGAGATACGAGAGCAGGCATGATGAAGTGCATAGATGTGAGACTAAATATGATGAAGTGCATAGATGTGAGACTAAATATGATGAAGTGAAAAGATGCAAAACATTTACTACTTGATGATAAAGATGCGGGATCAGACATGATAAAGTGGAGAGACCATGTATTATTAAATCATACGAGACCAGACATGATGGAAGTTGATAGATGCAGGAGCAGACATAATTAAGTGGAGAGATACAAGACATGTACTACTTGATGATAGATATGTGAGACGATGATTATTCGGTCTGACAAAAAAAATCATCCATGGATCTAGTTTTGTTTGTATAAAAAACAAAGCAGCTGTTACTCTCGGACTTTTTTTAAACTACCTTTGAAAGATACATATTTAAAAAAAACTTGAAAAATAAAAAAAAGATTTGGTTTAAAAAAAGATAAGAGTTACTTGTGTTTTTTTTACTTCAGCATGTATCTATAAGTAGTTAACTAATTTTAGATATTAAATGGTAATTACAAACGTAGCTAGGTATTTATGAGTAGTTCATTTTGAATTGATATAACCTCAACCTAATTTTAGGTTTTTAAATCATAAAATTAATATTTTAAAAGAGTTTGACAATTGTTTACTTTGACTATTGTTTTTAACCATTAGTTGTGATAATTTAAAAGAGACAAAAAGATTGTTTGAGGGGATAGAGGAAAAATAGTATTTGTATCGTAGATTTATTTTTTTATATAGTTGTCCAATTTTGGTCTTTTTTTCTATATGCGTATTTTTTAAGTATCTCTAGTATTATGATTTTTTTGGTTGAACTAGCAATAAATACAGCATGTTCATTTATATCTGATATCGCATGTTTTTTTATGTCTGGTCTTACATGTTTGGTTATTTATGGTCTTGCATAATACTGGTGAAAAAAATAAAAATAAAAAAATCATCAATATAATTTTGTTTGTCTTAGAAAAACAAAACTGATGATACTTTACGATTTTTTCTCGAGTTCCAGTTTGAAAGATACATAGCTTTAAAAAAAAATTAGTTCAAAAAATGGGAAGTGGTTAGATGGCCGGTGATAAAACATAGTTATTCAAGGTATTATTTGGAGAATTAGTATTCGACGAGAGCTAACGTTACATTATTATTATTATTATATTGGTTTCCTTAAATTTTATTTTATTGCATAGTGTATTTTAGGATCCAATTATCTATTTGGGTAAATTTTTAAAAATGTTATATTGATCTCCAAACATATTTGGATAATTATAAAAGTAATTTTAATATTTATTTATAGTTTTTTAAACTATTAAAATATGTGAAATGAAAAGGATTTTATTTAATAACAGTGGAAAGCCCGCTATTTAAATTATAAAATGCAAAAGATTAGGGTTTTCAATGGTGGACCAGAACCAAACCGATAAAAACTAGACCAAACTTTAATGGTTTAGTGCACGAATTTATTCTAAAAACTAGATCGATAAAAAACTAAAACGCTAAAACCGATAAAACTGATAAACCTGTCTAATCGATTTGGAACCGAACCGATAAAACTAGTAAGTCACTAGAACTGATACGACGTCGAACCATGAAACCGATACGAAATCACACTTATAAAATCAACAAACCGGTAAAATTAATACATAATTGAAGGTGGTAAAAATCGATTAATTTTTTTTATATATATATTATATTGCCAAAATTATTAGAAACTAATTAGAAAAATCCAAAATATTCAAAAATTAAAACCGAAAGTTTTAAGGCTCGACCCTTCGGAACCAAAAAAAACCAAAAGATCCGGTCCGATTCCCAAAACCCTCACCGATAACCGCCCTGCAAAAAGATTAGGGTAGAATTATGTAATGTAAAACTCTAAAATATAGTAGAGATATTTTTGTTTCTATATACAACTTACATGTTTGTTTTCTTTCCGGCTCAAGGCTTTTCTAATTCTCTCTTTTCCATCGTCACTCTACTCTTCCACCCAAAATTTCTCTTCATTTTTTCGTAATCGCCTAAAGAATCTCTTATTATCTTCTATCACTTGATAAATTTCATATACACGATTACATATATATTTTTTCTTATATTTCTTCTGTCCCAATAAATTTCAAAATTGATGGAGTCGGATTACTATTACTCCTCCGATCAGGAATCGGAATCGCTCGATACACTTGTTAACGAAGAACCGGATTTGGCATGTGCCCAGTCGAAAGGACCAACCGCAAAGGTAACCTTAGCTCCTTTCTTGTTCTTAAATTAAATTTCCTTAATTAGATGATTTAGGGGGTTTTCTGTATGATTAATTTAGCTCTATTAGAATGTCGGATTTTGTGTGGATTATTGATCCATTATAGTTATGGATGTAAAGGGTCTCCATTCTCGTTGCTATCGAGTTTTGATTTTAGAACTGTTCTTCAGCCAATATTGTTTTCCTGTGTTTCTTGGTTTGGTATATCATATTGATACAGAAGCAAAGCAAAGTTTCTTTCAGTATAGAAATTAACTAATTTTTTTGCTACCCTTTGTTGTGATGATTTCATTACAGGTGATTACAAAGGAATCTCTTTTGGATGCTCAGGTAAAAGAACAAAAAAACTCCTCTACAATGGGTTTTTTGTTTGCTCAGTTGGTTTTCGTGCTCACTAAGTTTTAACTATGAAATTTGTTGAAATGATGTAGAGAGATGATTTGGTTAAGGTGATGGAATTGTTAACACTCAAGGAACACCATGCCAGGACTTTACTTATTCACTACAGGTGGGATATCGAAAAGCTTTTTGCTGTTCTTGTCGAGAACGGTAAAGATAGCTTATTTACTGAAGCCGGTGTTACAGTAGTTGAGCCTCGAGAAGCTGGCTCATCGCCGTCTTTTTTAACGATCCACTGTGATATATGTATGGAGGATATACCTGAAGGATTCGCAACAAAGATGGAATGTGGGCACCGATTTTGCAATGACTGTAAGCAATTCACTTGTTTTCATTATTGTAAGCTAGGCTTAGCAAGCATATAGTCTAGTTACTTGTGAAAACCAAAATCAAACCTATTAGAACGGTCTGGGAAATATAAAAAACTAATTCAACTTCTACTCAAATCAAACCAACCACATTGCTTAAATTCATATTGTGAGGTTTTCCCATGGAAGATAGTTGAATTATATACTTATAACATGATATTTGCATGTGTAGAAAGTTCAAATTCGTTTGTGTGTCAAATCTATCTAAACCGACCGTATCCGGTCTCGGACTGTCGATTTAGGTTCAGGACAAATGGTTTAAAGTGGTTTATAAGTTTTTGAGTACGCCTATTCTACAACATGTTATAACGTTTCGATGCTGTTAGTGCTTTCCTTCCTCTGTTCCATCCATCCCGTGTAATTATTATGCAAGGATTGTTAATATTGTTTTGCTTTCGTTTATCTCATTTCAGGTTGGACTGAGCATTTTATAATAAAAATTAATGAGGGACAAAGTAGGCGAATTACATGCATGGCACACAAATGCAACACTATTTGTGATGAAACCGTAGTCAGAAATCTAGTCAGCAAAAGGCATCCTGATCTGGTAGGGAAGTTTGATCGTTTTCTTCTCGAGTCATATATCGAAGATAATAAAAGAGTGAAATGGTGCCCTAGTACACCTCATTGTGGGAACGCAATCCGTGTCGAGGTCGATGAATTCTGCGAGGTGGAATGTTCGTGTGGAAACCAGTTCTGTTTTAGTTGCTTATCGCAAGCTCACTCTCCGTGTTCGTGTTTAATGTGGGATCTTTGGAGAAAGAAATGCCGGGATGAGTCCGAAACTGTCAATTGGATCACTGTTCATTCTAAACCTTGTCCTAAGTGTTTCAAACCTGTAGAGAAGAATGGTGGTTGCAACTTGGTGACTTGCATTTGTGGACAATCATTCTGGTGAGTACTTTTCAATTTCACATTATGTGTCTTGGGATCTTGCTGGTTGTTGCATATGCTAGTACGTGTCACTATTTTCTGGACAAAATAAAGATAAAATTTCTGGCCGCGCTTAGTTTTCTGTTGCATTATCAGTGAACATTCAGAAAACCATATTCATCTTGAGAAAACTAATCAGCGTAACTGTTCATGAGAGTTTCATTTTATATCTTAAAATCAATAGAATACACAGAAAAAGTGATTGTATTTAAACTCCCTTAACACTTTTTTCTAGTTGGCTATGCGGGGGTGCTACTGGCCGCAATCATACTTGGTCAAGCATTGCTGGTCACAGTTGCGGCCGTTACCAAACAGATACGGAGAAACAAATGGAGCGGGCAAGGAGGGATCTTTATAGATATATGCACTATCATAACCGGTATAAAGCTCATGTTGATTCACTTAAGCTAGAGAGTAAACTTAAGGAGGCCATCTTAAAAAGGGTGTTGACTTCAGAAAATAAAGAATCGAGTCTTAAAGATTTTACCTGGGTTACCAATGGACTCTACCGGCTATTCAAATCAAGGGAAGTACTTTCCTATTCTTACCCTTTCGCCTTTTACATGTTTGGGGAAGAACTATTTAAGGATGAGATGACAAATGAGGAAAGGGAAAATAAACAACATCTTTTTGAAGACCAACAGCAGCAGCTTGAGGAAAGCGTTGAAAAACTTTCTAAGTTATTGGAGGAGCCCTTTGATGAATATGACGTGGAAAAAGTCATGGCGATAAGGATGCAGGTCATTAATCTGTGTGTCCATGTTGATACCCGGTGTAATAAAATGTAAGTGATAGGATTTGTACTCAGGGTTTGGTGCACTTACGCTGTGTTTTTCTAAGCTTGAAAAGTGAGGTTTAAGGGTTTTTTTTTTTTCCGCTTAAAATAAGTTTAATAAGTAAAAGCTATAAAAATTAGCATTTTGATTTTTAAAACTTTGACTAATCTGTTTGCACTATATATTCTCACCCGCTTTTCCTCTAGACATGTTTTCACGAGAAACACTGTTTTTCTACATGTTTTCTTTTCTTTTTAGTTTAATAGACGGTTCTTTTTGTTATTCATGACGTAACTCTTTTTCGTTGCTTATGTTAAACTTGCTTATATAGCTTATAAGCTGCCACCACACAATTCCTAAGTTCAAGCATGACCACTTGCAGGTATGAATGCATTGAGAATGACTTATTGGGTTCCCTCCAACTCGGTATCCACAATATTGCGCCATACAAGTCAAAGGGAATTGAGCGTGCATCTGAACTTGATGCTTGTGGGAGTACTCAAGTCGATGCTGTAGATAAATGTCAACCATCAGTTCTGGGTAAGTTGATTTTAAATTTTTCTTCCAAAAGTGATAATGCATTGAAAATAATCAGATATTTCATGTTAATTTCAACCATCGTATTGTGTGGCATGCTCGCTCGAGTGCGAGAGTAAAAGCTGTTTATAAATTTCAACGTTCGTAGTATATGTATTAGAAATCATAAATCATGACCATATATCTCTTGGCAAGAAGATGACCATAACCAAGATAACATGTAGCTTTCGACGTACCTTAGATTTCTTTAACATGTTAGGCAATTTGAAGCTTCTAAACTAAGTAAAGCTTGTGGCTCTTAATCTGTTAATAGCTTTTGTATAAACTGTATGAGAAATAGATATACGACCAAGGAACTTATACATTTACTAGATAAGCAAAATGGGTCTATTACTAATACATAACATTTGACTAAATTCGATGATTATCGCTTCCGAGCCGTTGTTGGCTTTCTTAAAAAAAGAGAAAAAGAAGAAAAAACTGAGGACCTTGCCCATGTTTGTGTCTTAGAGAAAGAGAAGATATAAGATCCATCATCGCTGTAAACTCTTCTTTCATGTCACTGTTCTCGTGTTACATTATTTTAGCTTAGTGAATAGCTAATATTGATCCGATCAACTCACACCTGCTAGTATCTATTGTTAGCCATCAAATTAATTTATTCTGGGTATAGAAGTTTTGATGTTGGATTTGTTTTTTTCAATTTTGTGTTATTGAAATATGATTTATACTATGCCTATTCGCATAGTGGGAGAAAATTCTGGACCTGAACTGACTTCAACATCAGGAAGTTCGTATGACAGTATTATGGCTCCTAGGAAGCGTGTGAAAAAAGAGAAGGACACCTTGATCGATCTGAACTTGCCTGCAGAATCTGTTGTCCTTAATGAAGCTAAAAGATATTGATATCGAAAAGGTTTCATATCCACTCAAGTGTACAGGTCTAACTTGTGGCTTTCTTTAGTTACTATTACTAGGATTCTTTTGGGTTGCATTATCTTTTAAGCCTCAACTTTTTTTGTTATATCTTTCTAGTTAGCCTTAAGAACGTATGAGCCATATTAGTTATTATTGAAAGCAACTCTAGACTCTTGCTTATGTTTCCCTGCTATCTGTAGTTGGAATCTATTGAAAGTGGTGTTTTATTTTTGTTATGTAGATCGGTTTAAAATTTTCATGATAAAGAAAATAATCAATATTGAGAATTTTTTAATAAGAGCTAAAGAATCTTTAGCTGTTTTTATTTATCTTTTGTCCGATTGAGGTAATCAACAGACGACCATTGAAAACAGCTAAAGAAGAAAAACGGAATCTTGCTGTCGTGGTAGGCATTGACTATCGGTTGTTGTATCTTCTTGGTTTCTGCTCCTTGGTTTCATCTCCAAGATGATCAAAGACAGATACTTTTTGCATCAATCTTTGTGAAAGATTCCTTTTTTCTGTCTTAATCTCTTTGTTTATCTAGATAGATCATTCAAAGACATTACTACTTCTAGAACGTATTAATTCTAGATGGAGTATGTTTTCAACTAAAATGTGACCTATCCAGGAATACAATGGGATAGTATTCCTCCTGTTCATAATATGTCGATTAAAAAAAATTCACATTGAAAAAAAAAGATACATTTATTCGATGAAGTTAATAACTTGTAGGGTGAGTAAAGTGTTTTATTGGTCAAAGTGGAATATATGTAAGGTCACGATTAAATTCGGTTTTAGATATTGTTAACCCGTTCAAAAAATAGAGTATTTATGAATTTTTACTATTTTGTGTCTACATTTTGTTTGTTTACCAGATGAGACTTTCTCAATTTTTGAGAAAGTTTTAATCGGATGAGATCATCTCATCCGTCGGGCCGTTTACATTCATCCGATGGAAAATTCTTCGTTGGTTGTTGAGAAGGTCTCATCCGGCGGATATTAAAGTTTGAGAAAGTTTTGAGAAGGTCTCATCCGGCGGATATTAAAGTTTGAGAAAGTTTTCACCGGATGAGATCATCTCATCCGTCGGACCGTTTATATTCATCCGATGGGAAAATTCTCCGTTGGTCGTTTGGAAGGTCTCATCCAGCGGATGTTAAAAAATATTTTTGATAAATTTTTAAATTTATAATTTTTTTTTTGGAATCCGATTTAGCCATTTCAGGTATGTAACCCAGGTTGTATCGAAAAAAAAAGATATTTACAGTATGAAAAAAAAAAAAAAATTCTTCTAAAAATCACATATTATAAAAGAAAGAGTATTATTTAATAATTATAACTTATAAATAATTATTAATAACGTTTTTGTGTAAAATACAAAAAAATTATCCATAATCTTAACTCTGAAAATACATTCTAATTTGATTTTTTAATTTTCAACTTTGAAAGAACCTTTCATGTCTGATTCATTTTGTTTTACCCATTCTTTCGTAGTTTATCTTTTTACCAAAAAAAAAATTTAATTCTTCAATTTTATAATAATGCGTTAAAATTTTATTGAGCTTCAATCAAATTTCATTTGCAGTAGAAGAAAGAGAAAACAAAAAATTGCCAAAAATAAAAAGAATATTCAGTTTTGATTCAATAAAAATATATAATACACTAAAAAATACTAACTAGTCTTATATTGTCTATAGAAATATTTGAGATATTAAAAAAAATAGATAATAAATAATAATTAATAAAATTTATTAGATCTTAAAAAATAGTTAAATAGTAAAAAATATATATCTTTAAGAATTATTAATATTTTAACCCGGTTTATTTTTTTTATAGAGGATGTTTACATAAAAAAAATATCAGTAAATATCCATTCAACTACCTCATTACCAACAAGTATCCAAATCATGATAGTGTCAATTGGCACCTCCACTTACAAATTGGACAAAAATATTCGTCGACTATATATACCTGTTTTTCTCTTCAAACCCATTTTATTCCTCATGAGTCACCCTAAACCATCAAAACACACCGTATTTTTTTTAGAAACAACAACCAACCGTTCGATTTCCATTCCCCGTTCTTCACACCAGAAACCTTTAACCATCCCAACCCCAAATTCTACCTTTTTGCTGATTTTCGACTATACACCGTGGTCTACTCCCTCAAACAAGTAACTATCAACCGTTTGAGGAGTTGCCGTTTAGTTTACGCCGGCCGGTGAAGAAAGAACCAATTACAGTAAGCAGGTACGTCTCGATTTTTGAAAACGTGTCTTTTTCCGTTTTTGGTGATTTCTAAGTACTTGTTGGTGTTATTTGATGATCGATGTTGCTTATTTCTACTGAAATCACGTAGTTATGATAGTGAGTGAGTATTTTAGTTTCTGGGTTTATCGTTCTAGCCAACAGTTTTTGAGGTTGCATGTATTATTAAACGTTTTGTGCGTGTTGTGATGTATAATAGATGATCTACATTCAGTTGTTTGTTAGTTTTGGTGTTGTTTCTAATTTCCTAGATCCTAGCAACGTGCATGTGAGAAATGGAACAATTCGCATATCACTACATGTGTTTTATAAAACAACTCGCACCCTACTATTTGATGTTGTTTGCAAACAACTCTCAGCATAACCTGAGAGTTGTTTGTGACTCCATACGTGAGAGTTGTTTTGCAACTCTACTAGCTAAGAGTTGTTTGGCGAAATATTTGAGTGTTGTTTCCCCTTTATAGCATGCGAGTTGTTTGGAAATATAGGGTAGTTGTCTTGTTGTTCCATTATAAGAGTTTTTTGTTATATACAGTTGCTGGTTTTATGTTTTTGCAGGAAAAATGGCTACGAAACCAAGCTTCTACAAGTCGGGATTGTTGAGCCTTGTGAAACTGCTGAGAAAGAACAATGTTAACTGTTGCCCACATCGAAGCTACGAAAAACACACCCTTCTACACGCTTTTGAAGACGACATTCGACCTGCAGCACAATCTGTTAGCGAAAATGAAGTTTTATGCGAATATTTAGTTTATTATAGAGATGTTTTCGGTCGAGCAAGACACCTTCCGTTTTGGGTCAAAGCTGGCGAAGATAACGACGAACGATGTAAAGCCTTTTTTGGCCTTATGCACGACATAAAGGAAATGACTTTAATAATATCTGGAGCATTCCAAAGTATATACGTAAACGGAGAGGAGAGAGAATAAAAGATAATGAGAACATACTTCATGGGTTAAATGTCAAGGAATATAGGGTCAAAAAATACTAAATTTGTATCGAACAACATTATAAAGGTACCTTTAAATATAGTTTTTGTTATAAGTAGGATGTTCAGATGCAATGACATAACATGTTGTGGTGGTTCTTACAGGCAGGTATAACAAGAGCCATCAGCCAAAGAGGGGAGAATGAGTTGGAGAATGTTTCCCGACTATTGATATTGTTTTTGTGCTCAACACTATTCTACTCAGTCTCTGGAGATATAATGGGTTGGAATGTGTTGTATTTTGTCGAAGACCTCGGCAAAATAAACGACTATGACTGGTCCAGATCAATACTGTTGAAGTTTCTCTAGTCCATGAGGAGTTGTGTTGCTGAAGGAAAACCCGATAGAGTTATCGTTTGCGTCACCCTTCTATTTGTAAGATTGTTTGTTCTTAATAAAATATTACCACACAAACATAGAGCTCGTGATGATAATAATTTTCCCGGTGCAACCCTTCGTCATGAAGCACACAACAATTGGGCTAGAGCTCGTAAAGCCAAATCTGATCCCAAGGTTCTTCAAATGGTGGGGATTGGAGTCCAAACAATCGGCATTTCAACTGATTGGAAGAATGCCTCTGTTGCAAGATGATGAGGTATGCAATATATATCTATATAAACAACTCGTGTGGTATAATTACAAACAAATCTCAGCTTACGAAGTTGCAAACAACTCCCAGATGATAGAGTTGAGACAACTCTCAGGGTTAGACTTGCATACAATTCTCAAGTAGCAGAGTTGCAAAAAACTCTCAGGTAACATAGGTACATATAACTCTCAGGATACCACAGTTGTAAACAATCCTCAGGTTATAATTGCAAACAACTCTCAGGCTATGTTAGCAAATAACTCCCAAGGTATGACTTGGTAACTCCTGCCCAGGTAATAACTTGGATGTTCTTCCTTTTGTAGGTTGTGGAGGCTCTTTTTTGTTTGACAGAGGCTGAAAGAGAAGCATTTGGAGTAGTAGTAGGAAATGAAGATCCAAATGCTGCACCGGTTTTACCGGTAGAAAGATCGATGAAAAGGAAGAATTGCAGCCCTAAAAAAAGGAAAAGGACGACACACACGTCAACAATCTAATCAGGACATCTCAACCATACACTAACCACAAACAGTCACTAGAACAACGGGTCCATCAACGCCAACCGAGACAACCCAAACGGAGGCTGAGGAAGTAGACGATGAAAGTATAAGTGAAACACTCGATCGTTTTGTGCTCAAACACAGAGAGGATACTCTAAATAAGATTGGATCTGAAGTAACATTAAGGAATTTGAAGGCCTATACCGATAAGAATAAGTACAAGCCGAAGATCGACGCATAGGCGAAAGAAGTAAGTATATGCCTTGATATATATATATATATATATATATATATATATATATATATATTCAATCTGTTTAATCCGCACTGAACAAATTATAATTCTTCTGGTTTTCTCATCGCAGATTGAAGACTTAAGATTACAGCTAGCAAGACTTAAAGAACAACTCCATAATGCTCTCTCATTGCCCATTTGTTCCATTTAAAGTTCTGCAAATGAGAAAGAACCGAGCCACCGACACTACCAACATAAGCCGTATCCACTGAAAAGCAGGCACTTGTGCCATCTGAATTTCAGGAAAATGACCCGAATCAGTATGGGCAAATGCAGGAAGCTGAAAAGCATTATGAAGTACTACCGAAGAAGAAGGACGATGATGGAAACCATTCACCGGTATAATCTAAATAAAGACCGAAAGAGTTATTGATCACCACAAAGACAGATATAGTGGAGAGACAGACAGACAAGTCTCCACGTACAGAGGAGGCAACGACAGGTCTGAGTCCTCCGAAGGAGACAAAAACATATGAGTCTCTTCTGAATGACCGACATCTTGTACCTCCAATTCCAGATGAAGTAGGTTGCAAAGAATATAGACCTAAGGAGGTAGAAGCTAGTGAGAAGGAAGTCGCAGTCGAAAAGTCTTGGACTTACGGATGCAGAAGGTTGTGAAGATGTAAGTGGATGATAAGTACATTAAGATACAACTATGTGAATATTTTATTCTTATATATTGTGTCATAATTGATATTATGTAGAAGTAGCAGAAATGTTGGACTGCTAAGTTTTAATTTTCTCTAAAATCTAGCAGGTCTAGTGTTTTGAAAGAACCTGCATGTATGTATTTAAACACAAAGCGCAAAACCTTTTTGAAAACAACTCATGAGATATTGGGTGTTGTTGTTGTTGTTCTCATACAAATAATTCACAATATAGTTGGTTTAAAAAAAAATAACGTTGTTTAAAAGCACACAACTCTCATGTAGTATTCGAAGTGTAGTATTGCAAAGAAATCTCACGTCTGTTTTGCCACTAGTGCAAATAACTCTCAGGTTTGATATGAAACAGCATGCCGACCGACAACAGCCACAACGACAACAAAAAATTAAGGAGAAGAAGAAGAACAACAACACCCAGCCTTGGCAAATAGTGAAAGGCTAACACAGATTGAAGATACACAACTTGTAGCGGGGGAAGATTCAGAGTTTTCCCATCCTTGTAAGAAGTCAGAACTACTCAGCCAAGAAGAAACACTAGTAAAAGTCCAGCAGCGAGACAGAGACGTAGCTTAAGTCTAAAAAATGGCCAACGCAAAATCAGAACCACTGAGCCAAGCAGCTGTTGTGGGACCATTGCCGAATTAACCAGAAAACGGAGAGGGCCAAGTTCCAGAGTCTTCTGATACGCATGATAACACCGTACGTTTACCAAATGTATTTTTTGATGGTTATTAGTCACAGTGAGTTTAAGATGAAATTGATAATCTTGAAATCGATGATATGATACAACGGGGTTTGGAGAGTATGTCGGAGGATGCAATAAATAAATTTTATCAACGGATTCTTGAGATTATACCGGAGCAGTCAATGGCATTAGTCGTTGGAAATTCCATGGTAAGTGGATTTTTAAATAATAATACATAGAAGGTGTGTATTTTAGATTTTATAATTTGACAACATAGTAACTTTATATGTTCAAGTCAAGAGAAAAGACAATGACGGAGGATGACATGCTGCCTAATTTTAATCTACTGAAACCAACCCAGTAGCCAGAGGAAGAGGTGAGACTTTTAGAAGATCCATAACCACTTGCACTGGTAACTCTCACCGACTGGCCAAAAACTACACCGAAAATTAAATGATTGATGTTGGTGAATATTATAAAGTAAAATTAATTACAGGCAGAGAAGACCAAGACGATCCTCAGGTATGGTATTTACCAATGTCTCAGTTTCCCTACAGACTTTACGTTCCCGTGAGTGATGTGTTAGCGCTACCTTTCGAAGAGGATCTGAACTACAAGGTATCCACTTAGCAAACAACTCCCAGATATGTTTCAAACAACTCTCAGATATTGTATTCAATAAAAAAATCATTTGCCCTTGTCATTTCGTAGATTGTTGACGCTTGGATTCTAAATATGCTTAAACTAGTAAATTGGAAGATTCAATGCAAAACTTTACCTAAAGCCAAATTTGGCGCCATACAAATTTCTGGAATGACTACATTAAGTTTAGCTATAACTACAAACACCTCGCACGTTCTCGTTGTAATGTACTTTTACTTGAATGCAATATCGACTGGCACAAGGAGAGGAAATAAAAAATATAGTTGACGATGTATTTAAAAATATGCCTCAAGATACGAATATTGTGCTCATTCCAGTCTGCAGCACTAAAAATGATACAATAAACCATTGGACGTGGCTCGTTATTGATATAGACGCCAGGATGACAATAACTACAACCCACTCCTTCCTCGTGTACATGCAACAAACTACACAACAAGGACACCTGGTCCGTATGTAAGTTTTCTAACTGTTACCATACTCCTGATATTTTTTTTTCAACTATATTATATGAGAATTGTATGCAATACTATTTCCTGAGAGTTGTCTCAACTCTATCATCTGGGAGTTGTTTGCAACTCTACAAGCCGGGAGCTGTTTACAACTCTATTCCCTGAGAGTTGTTGACAACTCCATTTCCTGAGTGTTGTAGGCAACTATATAAGTTGGGAGTTGTTTGCAACTCTATTTCTTGAGAATTTTATGGAACTTTATTTCCTTGAGAGTTGTTTGCAACTATACTTCCTGATAGTTGTATGCAATGCTATTCCCTAAGAGCTGTTGACAACTATATTACCTGAGAGTTGTTTGCAACTATACAAGCTGGGAGTTGTTGCCAATTATGTTACCTGAGAGTTTTTTTGTACCTGATGCCTGATACAAACTATTATAAATAGTTGGAATATTGTCTCGAGAGAAAATTCCTACCAGAGGCAAATAATGGGTATAAAGTTAAAAACGCGAGAGGAGTTCCACAACAAGAAAAAGGCACCCTCGACTCTAGAATTTTCATCTGTTAATACGCCAGAGATATTATTGAAAAAGGATATGTGCAGAAGACTTATAAAAAAGATATGGTAAGAGAGGTCAGAGCTGGAAAGTTTTATTATTTCCTAAACGATGAAAACACTAACCGACACTAGTAATCATATTTTTTATGTGGAGAGAGCCAATTTTTTGGTGTACATATATTTCTTGTAATTTTTTGGTGTATATATAGAGTTTTTTATGTTCAAGAAATATGCAATGTATGACATTTTCGAACTCACTTGAAAGAACTGTTGGTAATTAAGCACAACACTCTTTATTGGCAAAACAATTCGGTAACGTATATAACAATTTTACTAATAAACAATTCTCACCATCCAGTAGGAAAATACTCTTAACAATTACCTAGATCAAATAATTCGCATCAATTTCTGATATATACTAAACAATTTCAAAATATAACAAAAGAATACGAACAGACTATGGCGTCTGCCTTGATAACCGGTAATTGCATTGAGCACGCAAAAAATAATCTAATCACAACCCATTAGTTGTTGAATTAACAGAGAGGAGGTTGTGTAATCATTAACATAGCCACCACCTTATTAAGACTCTCTCCTTGCCTATAAATAATAATGACCATATAATAATTTTAAAATAAAATTTATAACCAAAAGCTCATAACATCTTCACTTACAATCACCATGTCTACCTCCGGTTCTTTAGGCGACTCTTGGTCTTCCATAACGACCAACAAAAGCTCCAGATTAATCTCTCTGGTGGCACCACTAAACAGCCCAGCCGCTGTACTAGAATTTGATATCGAGAATTACTTTTCTACTGACTCTGGATCAGTTGAAGTGGTTGAGTTGGTGGCTAACTCTCAGCCAACAGAGGCTCCAGACCGGAAAAAAAGAGGGACGACACAGAGGAGGAAGATGAGGAAAAAGAGGAAGATGTTGGTACATTGGATGAGGCCCATCAGATGGAGGTAGATAAGGAGGAGGAGGAGCATAGTGGAGATCCTGATGATGAGCGTGAAGAGGAGCAAGAAGCAAAAGAATCCTCTAGTGATGATTGATTCTCAATGCATGCAAACTGATTAAAACACTAAATATGATAGTATTTTTTCGAAGTGTTTAGTGCATGAAACCTGTTATGGCTATGTAATCTTTCTTTTTTTGTATAAATTTTTTATCAGTGTAAATTTTTTATGAAGCATTAATATTTTCCAAACAACTCCTAGGTCACATTAACAAAGAACTCTCTTGATCTATTTTCAAACAACTATCAGGGAAGTAATGTACAAACAATTCATATTCACTCGGTTGTACAGACTCAGTGGAAGGACATGCAAACAATTCACGTATATATATATATATACGTGCAAACAATTCGCATCCTAGTATTTTGATGTTGTTGCAAACAATTCTCAAATATTCCTGAGAGTTGTTTGCAACTATATAGTATGCGGGTTGTTTACAACTTTTTTTCCTGAATATTATCTGCAATACTATTCCCTGAGGGTTGTATGCAACTCTATAAGCTGGGAGTTGTTTGCAGTTCTACAACCTGAGAGTTATTTGCAACTAAATAGTACAAGATTTGTTTACAACTCCATTTTATGAGTGTTGTATGCAACTATAAAAGTTGGAATTTGTTTGAAGTTCTATTACCTGAGAGTTTTTTGCAACTATAAAGTGTGAGAGTTGTTTCCAACTACATTCCCATAAAGTTGTTGACAATCATATTACCTGAGATTTGTTAAAAACTCTACAAGCTGGGAGTTGTTTGTGATTCCATCACCTGAGAATTGTTTCAACTCTATTACCTGGGAGTTTTTTGGAAACATATCTAAGTTTTGTTCGAAACAATAGCATGAGAGCTTTTTGTACCTATAAGGTAGTTGTGTTGTAATATTGTAATACAAACAATTCGCAGTGTGTGTAATAAACAATTCGCAAATTGTTTATTTATTATTCATAACACACATGATATTACAGACTAATGTACCCAACAAATAGATCTTTAAACTGGAACCTCACAGGTCCTCCTGTTATGACCTAATTTCGAATAACGAACACACCTCAGATGTTTGGTTGTCACTTCTCCTCTAGACGAGATTTGCTTTTTTAGGCCTTCCAGGGAGTCTTTTTATGTTGGGAGGCAGAATTTCCATCTCCAAAGGATCGTTAGAGCTTGATCCTTTGCCGAAATCGGTTATCGTCGGTATGCTGAAAGAGTAACTTGACTTGTAATTCTTAACCGTGAAGAACGACTTTATTATAGTTAGAGGATCTTGGTTGGTAGACTGAATTAATGCTAAAGTGTGAGGACATGGAAAACACTCATGTTGCCATCCTCCGCAAGAACATTTTAAATCCAAAAATATAATAACCGTTACAGGGTCTGGAAAGACTTCGAAAAAAGCTGCAGAAGACTTACGTACTACCCAAGTTCGACATTTCTCAACATTCTACTTTAGCTTTTTCTCATACTCGGGGCATAAATTAGTACTCCAGCTTAACCCCTCTTGGTATCCGAAATGACTTGAACTATATCTAAAAAGTCCCATTCTTGCCTTCTCCAAAGTATTCCATGACAAACAGTAGAATATGTCTAGACCTTAATCTTGTTTGCTAGAAGATGGTACGGTTTTGGATGTCAACAAATGACATGCCTAGATAGATTCATGAATTTCCTCAACAATCAAATCCGTCAAATGCTTATGCTTCTTATGTTTTTGGAAGAAAATGGGACTACAAGTATGGTGCGCAACATACCTTTTAATCGTCATTAATCTGGCGTCGGAATCAATTAATGCGTAAAGTCTCCATTTGCATCCGTTTGTGAATTTATTTTTATAATAAGCACTGATCTTGTTTGTTGTATTGTACATGTATGTGAAAGAAAAACCATGCTCTAAAGCATATCGACACAAAGATAACGTTAGAGATGTAACCTTTTATTCGAAAGTTTGACCAACTCATGTAATAACATCAGCCACTCAGTAGTAGCAAGTTATTTTTTCTCTGATCAGAATTGGCTAAACCATCACTACTCTCCCTGCTAGTTAGTTGATTATGAGATAATTCTCCCAAACTTATGTTAGGATGTTTACGCTTTTGATCAGAACCCTTATCACTAAAACCCTTATCACCATAACCTTTATCAAGTACTTGTTGTTCTATAAAAAAAGTAATCTGTTTCAAACGCTCCAAATCAAGATATAATTCTAAACCAACAAAAATATTTCTCATTATTAAAGAAACAATTCTTGTGATCCCCGCATGAGTACGTAATTAGGTAGTTACCTCTGACCAGCTCCTCCCATGTGCTCTCCACGTACTATTGGATGCTTTGAAAGTTTTCAAACTCCGTGAAAGGCACAATTGCAGTTTGGTGACCATGTTTTAAAATACAAACTCATGATTTAGACATATCTTACCATGCATTGAACAATTATAATGCAGTCACGTGGCAAGTTAGCAATAACAGACAATTACCACCAATGAACAACTCGTAGTACTACTTCATGAGATTTGTTTGCAAATCTATTATATGAGAATTGTTTGCAACTCTATTTCCTGAGAATTTCATGAGAGTTGTCCGCAACGTATTATTTTGGTTGTTGTTTGGAATTCTATACGCTGAGAGTTGTTTACAACTATATTTCGTGAGATTTTTTTACAAATTAAAACCCCTAAGAGTTGTATGCAACTCTATTTCCTGAGAATTGAATGTAACTCTATTTCCCTGAGATTTTTTTCAACTCTATTTCCTGAGAGTTGTATGCAACTCTATTTCCTAAGAATTGTATGCAAATATATTTCATGAGAGTTGTTTGTAACTTTCTTGCCTGAGAATTGTAGACCACTCTATTTCTTGAGTGTTGTTTCAACTTTATCATCTAAGACTTGTCTGCAACTCTATGCCCGAGGGTTGTTTGCAACTCTATTTCCTGAGAGTTGTTTCAAATCTATAAGCTGAGAGTTTTTTGCAACTCTATTACCTGAGAATTGTAGGCCACTATGTTCCTGAGTGTTGTTTCAAATTTATTATCTGAGAGTTGTTTGCAACTCTATAAGCTGAGAGTTGCTTGCAACTCTATTATCTAAGAATCGTAGGCCACTCTATTTCATGAGTGTTGTTTCAACTTTATTATCTGAGATTTCTCTGCACCTCTATTGCCTAAGAGTTGTTTCAACTCTATAAGCTGAGACTTGTTTCCAACTATATGCCTAGGAGTTTTTTGCAATTCTATTATCTGAGAGATGCTTACAACTGTATTTAACAACTCACATCCTAATTTAACACAATTCACATCTTCTACATAAAAAACATCAAACAATTCGCATCTCTATCATGAATACATGGACACCTAAAAATCATAGTCTAGATATTATTTCACGTTCAAATCAACATCGAATACAGTAAAAACTAGTATATAACTAGTTAAACAACGATTAACGCTTTAGATTAACATAATACCAAACAATCGCTCAAAAAAAGAAACAAAAAACAGAAAAATAGGTCGAACTATAGTTACCAACTCACAAACCAGTAGAATAACACATACCTCAACTCATAAAATCAATAAATAACCTCGCAATCAGTAGTTAAACACCATTAGCTAGACAGAAACATGTAAGATGAAAAGACCAAAGGTTGCAAGAACACCATGAACGTATGATTAGCTCCTGTACGTGGAAATCATGACTTAGATGCATTTTATATCAAGATTACATAAATATACACACCTTTAACTAGCCGATCACCTGAAAATTGTGGATTCTTGGTGGTTTATGGTGGTTTTTGTTGGTCGTGGGGTTAGGTGGTTCGAAAGCTACTTCAAAATTTTAAATCTTTAAAAGTTAGAAAAGAGAGAAGAAAACATCAAAACTATCCTTATATAGTTGGTAAAAGGTAATGTGTGTATAAAACAATGTTGGGTATTAAATGTGAGTATAGTAGTTGAGATGGGTATTAAATGATAATAAAAGAAAAGTTGGGTATTAGATGAAATATAATAATTGAATATGTACTTTAAATACAATTTCTTATGTTTATACTTCAAAAGATTAATAATTAATATCCTCGTATTGAAATTATGTTTATTAATTATTATAAATTGTACTTTAATTGGAAAAAGCTATTGGGTTAATTGCTTTTCTTTTAAAATATTAATTGTTTTTCTCATAACTCATAAAACTATTTGAAAAGTTGAAATATTAATTGCACTTTAGTTGGAAAAAAACTATTGTGTTAATTGTATTATTTTATTTGAAAAAATTAAAAATTAATTGATAAATTCATGAACTGTAGTTCATTATCTAGTACGACTAGGAGTAGTACTAGTATTTTTCTGGCTTTCTCTATATTAAACGTTTTTTTGCCAGCTTTTTTTGTGGTATAAAAAACGTTAAATTAATGGAACAATTTATAGAGTTATCAGGTGGCTCAGGGCCACGTTACATTGTAGACGGATTCTATTCTAATTGAGAGGTTTTCCAAATGGAGAGAGATGCCAGTGTTATAGAATCTATTTCTTATGTCTGAAAGGATTCTGAAAGCAATGCTAGAGCCTAGAGAGTGGTTGCTGTTGAAGATTCTCTTATTACGCTCACGCCAGATGTGGTAGATTGTAGTGCATAAAGTGGTGCGCCAGATATGGGTTTTGGGATTTGAGGCTGGCCATTTGTAGGCCTCAGTTATCCAAGAGCTCCAGGAGGAGGGCCGAGCTGAAAAACAGAGCTTGGCGCAGATGTTTTCCCAGATGTAAGATGCAAAGGGACAAGAGACCATGATGTGGTCAACGTCTTCTGGCGAATCTAAGAAGAGGGTGCAATCCGGGGGGAGTCTAGACCCCAGCTGATGAGCTTGTCACGAGTAAATAGTTTATTTTGAATGGCCAGCCAGAAGATGAAAGAATGTCTAGGGATTGAGTATTTATTCCATACGAGGGAACTCTATATGACTTTCGCTTTAGTAGGGCGGATTGCCGAGTAAGTGCTGCTGATAGTGAATTGGGGCTTGGATTTGTTGGGAATCCAAAGAAAGGTGTCATTTTCAGAGGAAGAGGGGGGAAGCTCAGATAAAGTGATTCTTATTTCTTCAAAGTGAGAGAGCAGGTGGCGGTTTTGGGCCCTGGCATGGGAAGGCCAATGCCATTTTCCATTGAGATTGAGATCTAAAACAATTGAAAGGTTACGGAGGCGAGAAATATTGGTGATGCTTTGCCCAAAGCAGTTTACAAGGGGGAAGAGAAGAGCCAGGGGTCAAACCATATAGAGGTTTGAGATCCGTTACCGATGGCCACCCTATAGAGGCCAGCTACGAGACTTCTGAGCTTTAGGATTTTTCTCCAATCCCAACTTGAGTTAGCCGGTATGGGGATTGTCTAAATGTTTTTGTTCTTTATTTTTTCCTCGATGGGCCATTGGGTCCACAAAGAGTTGTGATTTTTTGTGAGGATTGACCAAAAGTATTTTAGGCCGTCCGTTTGTTTCCAAATTTCCAGGTTTGGGATCCTAAGGCCGTTCTCCGATCTTGGCAAGGTGGTTGTGTCCCAAGCCACTTTTGATCTCGTGATCTTCATTTCAGTCCCTGACCAAAGGAATCTTCTTAAGAGTTGCGATAGTTCCTTGATTACTTTAACCAGAAGAATGTATATAGAGGACCAGTAGACTTGGCTAGCGAAGAGGACAGATTTGATTAGCTTGAGGCGGCCCGCGTATGAGAGGTGCTTCATGGTCCAGGAGTTGATGCGGTTGGTAATCCTGGTGAAAAGAGGTCTGCAGTCATTGTACGCGAGTCTACCGGTGATGATGGGAACCCCAAGGTAGCGAACCGGTAGGGATCCATCATTGAAGCCTAGAAGATGGAGGATGGTTAGACGCTCATTCACGGAGGCTCTCGAGAGAAAGACTTGGATTTTGTTCGGGTTTAGGTGGAGGCCCGAAAGTGAGGAAAAGTCTTGGAGGCCCTCGTGAATGAGCTCGATTGATTTGGTGTTCGCCCGACAGAAGATCATGAGGTCGTCGGCGAAGCAAAGGTTGATGATTCTTGACTCTTTTGTTGGAGGATGCGAGAGAGTACCTGCATGACAATAACGAATAGGTATGGGCATAAAGGGTCTCTTTGGCAGAGGCCTCTTTTCCCAGAGAAGGAGGTGGTGGTGTTTCTATTTATGCTAATCGTGTATGATGGGGAAGAGATGCAGTGAATTATCCAGCCAATCATTGCAATGGGGAAGTCCATCGCATAAAGTGCATTTAGGGATTTTGCGGTTAGTGTGGTAGCCATGCAGAAGGTCTTGGGTGAGGAGGATGTTGTCCGCAATAGAGCGGCCCAGGATGAAGGCGGATTGGGAAGGATCGATAAGATAAGGGAGGGTGGGCTTAAGTCTGTTGGCTATGATTTTGGAAATAATCTTGTAGGTGACATTGCAGCAGGATATGGGGAGGAAGTCAGAAGGGGAGGAAGGGTTGTCTGTTTTTGGAATAAGGGCTATTAGGGTTTTGTTCCAGTCCGGGTCCAATTTCCTGCTAAGGAAGAAGTGCTTGACAACAGAGCATATGTCAGAGCCCACAATATCCCAGTATGCTTTAAAGAATCCTGCATTGTAGCCGTCCGGGCCAGGGGCTTTGTCACTATCAATGTCAAAAAGGGCAACCTCAATCTCCGAGTCAGAAATGGGTTTGGTCATGTTGGCCTTGTCCGAGGGGGAGATGGTATGGTTTATGAGGGATGTGACTTTGGCGAGGTCGGGTTATCTAGTGGTGCTAGCGAATCCTAGAAGGTTCTGAAAGTAGGATAGGAATATGGACGAGAATTTCTTAGGTTGGAGCTCGAGTGCCCATCAGGAGTGGTGATCGAGAGGATTTGGTTTCGGGCCCGATGGGCCTTAATGCTATTGTGAAAAAAATTAGAGTTTTGTCTCATAATTTGAGCCAAGTTTCCCTAGACTTTTTCTTGAAGAAGGATTCCTCGGCACGACTAAAGAAAATGTACTTTTTGGCATCCTCTCGCTCTGAGAGGATAAGGTCACGGTCATAGGGGTTGGAGGCTAGGTCAAGCTGGGCTTGGGCTAAAGCAGTTTGGGCACTATCCACTCTAAGGCTGATGTCAGTGAATTCTCTTTTATTTAGGGAGTCAAGGATAGGGGCTAGTCTCGCAAGCTTCGAAATAATGGCTCTCATGGTATGGGGGGAGCAATGGAGGGCCCAAATAGTAGAGACCATATCCATGAAGCTGGGGTGGAGAGTCCACATACTAAAGAATTTAAAGGGTTTGGGATTGGGATATAAGGGTCTGTGAGGTAGAGGATAATCATGCAATGGTCAGAAGTGCGGGGGGGATCGAGGTGGGCGAAGGAGTTGGGGAAGTAACTGTCCCAGATGTCGTTGACAAGGGCTCTATCAATTCTGGAAGAGATGGGGTTGTCAGGAGGTTGGTGGTTAAACCAAGAAAATTGGAAACCTGAGGTACGGAGGTCCTCAAGGTTGCAATTCCTACGACAATCGTTAAACGTGGAGATCGAGTTGTTCTATCGAGTGTCAATGGAGGTTCTCTCATGGGAACTGCGGATGGCATTAAAATCCCCAAGAACAACCCAAGGGGAGGCGGAAGTGAAGGGGTCTATGGAGTTAAGGTCTTCCCAAAGGGGAAGGCGGTCAGGAGGGTCGTTGAAGCCGTAGATGGTGGTGGCGTAAAAGCTAGTATTACGGGAAATCCAGTTTATTTTGGTGTGGAAGAGCTGCGGGGATGATCTGAGGATAGTTATTTTGAAAACATTAGGATTTCAAGCAATGCAAGTACGACCATAGTGATGGTCCAGGTGGTTGGTGATGAAGTCCCACCAGGGAAGCATGGTGTTGATAAGGGGCGTGATGTTAGTGGAATTAACCTTAGTCTCTAGCAGGCAAACAATATTAATGTTGTTAGAAAAAACATATTTCCGAACGTCCTTTTGACGGACAGGATCATTTAGGCCTCTAATGTTCCAGCAAGCTAATTTCATTGATAAGAGTTCTAGCAAAAGATTAAAGAAAGAAAAAGAGCTAAATATTATGGGGGACAGCTCCATACATACTAGGTGAAGCCTTCGCCGGTCCAAGGTCAGTGCGCGGGGATGTGATTTCAGCCGGGGAAGCTTCCATGTCCTGTGGACCTACCTGGTCGGCGGCAGAGCTGTTGCTGGCAACGACTTGACTTTTGGTCCATGCACGTCCGGTGGCCAGTTGGTGCAGGCTGGTGTAGTTGAGCAGAGGATAAGACTCGCTTCCACTGGAGTCAGAGAGCGTGATTGCGGGGCTGTCAACCATTGGCTCATTTCTTGGGCGTCTGGCTCGTTGGGTCTGGGGACCGGTAGGGCTAGGGCATCATGCTACAGCATGGCCAAAGGAAGTGCATTTTGTACAGATCATGGGGAGGCCTTAGAACTCGATCTGTATTACGTGTTTTTTTCCTAGGCAACCTATGGTGATGGATGTTGGGTATGAGGTTGCTGCTTGCATGATGATGCAGATTCTGGCATAGCTGAGGCGGGATCAGTTGGCTGTTTGGTTGTCTACATATATCGGGGTTCCTAGAGCGCTGCCCAAGATTCTTAGACCTTTTACAGTCCATAGCTCATGAGGCATACCATGAAATTTTACCAAAAGAGGGATTTCCTTGAGAGCTTCCCTTTCCAGTGTTTCCATCGGGGCCCAACGCTTAAGGAAGACTGGGTGACTGCTGAAGAACCAGGGGGCGCGCTCCAAAACCTCAGTGGCATTATCTGCAGTGGAGAAACAGAAGAAGTAATAGCCAGAGGCTGTAGGTTTACATTCTTGGAGTCCAAGGGTTCCCCAAATTTGGTTAGCAAATGACTAAATGTGGGATGTGGCTCTTCTTTTGGAGAGGAAGTATCCAAATAGGCATTTGTTCCAATCGTCTTTGTCTCCAGAGAGGGCATCATTGAGGAACAACAAAGTGTCATTTTCGAAGGTAAGGTCGTCAGTCTTTTTCAGGGCCATGTGAGGCTTCGGGTCAGATTCAGTGGAAACAACATTGCCCCAGGATTTATAACTGAGGGTTGGGTGATGTATATTTACGAGAGGGGCCGATTTATTTTAAAGGTGGGGGGAATGGAACTGTTCATGGGTGGGCGCGCGTAGGGGTGCTGTTGGAGGGAGGATGGTCTTATGCCAAGGGTCTGAAGGCTTTGGAGTGTCTGGAGATGGCGTATCTCTTACTGTTTCGTCCCGGGAACGATTCAGGTAAGCTAGCATGAAAAGGGATAGGTTTGAGACGTGGTTGGGCAGTTTCTGTGTGGCAAGACGTGTGAATCACAGTAGAGGCAGACTGGTTAGTCAGTGGGATACCAAGGGCAATTTGGCTAAACGGAAAGCTTTGAAGGGTTTGTATGGCAGTGATGAGGATGTTTGTTGGGGGTAGTGACGCAAGGTGTAAATGGTTAGCAAGGCTAGGGTTTGCATGGCTAGGGTTTGCATGATTGGGAGATAAGTTAGAGTTGAACAGATATTTGTTAGATATATGAGATGGCAAGGGGTGAGTGAGGTTTGTAAGGCTAGGGTTTGCATGTTTTTTTTTTCTCGGAGGGAACCCGCAGCCGCTACTCAGAGTGCAATGAGTGCGCACAGGGTAAACCCTCAGTCTGACGCGATAGCCTGCAAACCAACGCCAGAAGGTAAACCACACAAGGTGACATGCTCAGCCGAGAAAGCGTATGTAGAGGGACTCGAACTCATGACCTTTTGGTCATAAGAATGCCATACTCAACCAACTCGGCTACCCTCTTGGGGGCTGCATGTTGGTTTGCATGCATGGGGTTCTTTTGGGTTATCGAGTGAAAGACAGTTGTGGTAGTTAGGATTTCAGTTTGCATGGCAGTTTGGAGGCTGAGAGCAGTTGGGGTAGCAGTTTCAGGGATATTTTACGCATTTAGGGCGGTTGGAGAGGGGGCAGAAGGAATGATGTGGGCAAAAGCAGGTGAGTTTAAGGGAAAGAGAAAGAGACACTCAGAGATACCTTGCATGTTGCATAATCCAGGGATTGGGGTTGTTCCACTCCCATGGTGCAGGCCAGACTTAGAGGTGGAGCCTGGAGTGGCATTGACGGAAGATGTATTAACCGAGGGGTCAGGCGACTGGATGGAAGTCATGGCAGTCAAGAGGTGTTCGTTGCGGTTGAGGATGCTTTGGAGTTGAGCTTCCTGGGAGCGAGTCTTGGAGTACTCTGAGGGATCTTCGTCATCAGAGATAATGTGCGTAAAAGGTGTGGAGGATGAGGGAGATAGTAGAGAAGGGATATTTTCATCTCTTTGCTGATTTCATCAAGGGCCGCCGCGTGGGATTTAGAGAGGACGGCGGATGTAACATGCATGACGGGGGGAGGAGTTGTGTGAACCAACAAGGGAAGCCCCAACATTTCTGAGCAACGGGAAGGGGAGGCAGTGGGAGGAGAAGAGGTTTTAGTTTCGAGAGAGAGGGAAGTGTTGGGGCTGCTAGGGCGGCAGGAGTCCGATGAGGAGGGTGAGGTGATAGTTTTTTTCTGGTCTCTGAAGTGTGGGGTGATTTTTCGGTTAGAAGGCAAGGAGGTGGAGTTTCTTTTGTGGATCTTTGGGTTCTTGTTTCAACCATAGTTGGAGTTGGGGAGGTTGAAAGGTTTTTGGAGAGAGTCTTTAATGAGGGAGGGGGAGATGGAGAGGTGGGAGCAAGCGAAGGGTTATGGATTTGTTTATAGTCAGTAAGAGGAATAGTAAGGGAGGTGTGTACGCTTTAGGACATAGATGGTTGTGGGTAGATAAAACGGTTTCGTGTAATGCGAGAGTTAGCATTAAATGAGGAATTAAATAGGGAAGGGGATGATTGGCTGTAGCAGAGAGGAGATAAGGGTTGCAATTTGAATTTTCGAATGCACCACTAGGAGAAGAGTAATTATGTACCTTGGGACTTGGGTGCCATTAATGTCGCGTTTGCCAAGGTTAGTAGGAGAGAGAAGATGTCTTAGTGGTGACCATCTCCTAACGGCAGTAGACTCAAGCGATTTCGTTTTCCAAGGCTGGGAGTAAAAGCTAGGGGACCGAATGATTGGTGTGATAGTTTTCCTGGCTTTCCTTACAGGGTGGTTGGAGGGTGGAGTAGTGGCGGAGGCGATGATGACTGAATGGGAGAGAGAAGAGAGAGGCTGATAAGTAGATTCTAAAGGCATTAATGCCTTGGGAGGGACGAGCAGGGTGAGGTTGGTAGCTCTGTGTGGCTTCCAGGCTAGTAACCATTTATTGGGGAGAGGACTAAAGAGGGAGCACGTGGAGGATCTTCTCGAGACAGATAAGATTTGGGACAGAGGAGTTTCATTAAAGGAGAAAGAGGAGTTGCAACCATTAATGGCTGAAGCTTCATTAATGGAGGTTTCTGGGATTTTTACCGAAGGGAAATTGTTTTTTTAGAAAAATGATTTCCCCATTGCTCGTTTTCTCTCTTTTTGCCAGAACAAGCTTATTAAACGCTATTTAAAATGGATAATATAACGAATATTTCACTAGATTTAAAGAATAACTAAACATTATTTATTTATCTTTTACTCGCATAATTCATGGATAATACTAATATGTTTGTCAGAAATTTTAATTTTATATTTTCGATGGTATACAATAAAATATTTATAATTTTAATTCTTTTCTTATAAATCTTATAGCCTATAAATATGTTTTTTCTATATAAATATTGTTAGTATACAAATTTATTTTTTATATATACTAAAAATGTAATATTATAATATTTAAACCTTTTAGTATTTATATTGTAGTTTTAAATTTTTTTGGTTGTGATATTTTAATTTTTCATAAAATATATAAAGAATAAGTATTATACGTTTCATACATTTATTCAAATTCGATATTTTGAAAAACTTTAAACATTGCTATTCAGGTTTGTTATTCCGATTTTCAACTTAAATTTTGATGTCGCACTTAAAAAAAGATTTTACTTATATATATATAATTTCATATTCATTTATAGATTAAATCATTATTGTATATTGTATTTTTATATTTTAAATTCATTTACAGTTGAAATCATTATTGTTTAAGATTAAAAATATATGTCTTAGTTTGTGTCAAAAGATAAATCGAAATATTTTTATTTAGATTCAGGCTTATTAATTTTGTGTTAGTTTTTATTTAGATGTTTGGGTACTGGAATAGTTTAAATCATTATTGTTTAAGATTGCTCAGTGTTAAAAATTATTATAACTTCCAGACGATCAACCATCTCATTTCTTTTACATCAATTTTATTGATGTATATTGTTGGTTTGCCAAGATTTGTAATATTAATTCAAAATTAAAAACACTTACGATGTTATTCGTAATCATAATCACATTATTAGATTACCGGGGTTGATATGAAATAAATATAATATCATCCGTCATTTTTTTATCCTTTGATTTGCCATCCTTGGTAAGCTATATGTCAGGGACAAACTCATCAATTGGGGGTCTAAAGTCTCCATCTAATTATGTGTTGTGAAATTCAAATGATGAATTTATCAACCATATTTTTTATGGGTGTACTTATATTCATGATATCTTGGTTGTTTCCAGCTTCAAGTTTGGGTTCATTTTTCATAGCGAATATTGTCCTTCATTAGTTAGGATAGATTCGAATTGGTCTCCCTCAAGTAATCGTCATATTTGGCATGCTTGTTTTGGTGCGGTCACTTATCATGTCTGGTGAAAGAGGAACTCAAGATTTTTTAGATCTCTTCACATCCTCGTTAATGTGGTGTCGCATCATGTGCTTTCTGACCTTCAATTTAGATTATTTAGATCCAAGATGGTCTGGTCAGTGTAATACTATGCTTTATTTCTTGCTTAAGGTGTTTTAGTTTCAAGGTTGTACCTAATTTTGGAGGTGTTACAAGTATTTGCTTGAGCATGCTCTCCTATCAGTTGACTTCTTTTGGGGTTCTCCTTTTTGGTTCTCCCTCCCCCTGCCTTGTAATGTTGCTCGTTCTCATCTTCCTTTATTTTATTGAAGTTATGATTATCATTTTTTCAGGGGAAGTATTCTATGTTTTCGGCTTTTGACGACTTTCACTCATTTGTTGTTTTTGTTCCATAATCATCCTCTATGTGGTCCTCTCTATTTTATTCTAGTTGTAACCTACACATTGCTTTCCTTGGCATTATATCGTTCTCACGGGGTATATCCTGTTCATTTGTATGAATTTTTTTTTCAAATTTAATATTTTACTTAAAAATAAATATAATTATATTATTTTTTGTATATGTATTTTTAGGATAGACAGAAATCCAACTTAGTTATTTTTTCTGGTTAGATCAGCATAAATCTGGGTATGTTTTAATCCTAAAATATGAATTCCAATCAAAATTACGAACCCATTGTATTTTAAAAGATTTTTATGTATTTATTTAGATCTCATATTGATTTTTTAAATTTAGATTCATATTATTTTATACCAGTTTATATATAATTGTAACAAGATTATATCGAAAAATATGACCAATACTTCCATAATTCTAGTTTTACGTGTCTTTGAGACCAAACCTTTTAAATGCGTGAAATCTTCCTTGAGGCCGGTTATAGTGTAAACATACTTCTAAATTGGATGTTTTCACTTATTTTATAGATTCATACTCATCTGAAGAAGATCATGCTATCGTAAATTTAAAAGTTTCTTTAAAAAAGAAATTCTCGCATATACTGAAATTGTATAGAAAATTATTGAACCACACGATATACTATGTACATAACAACGTTATAAGTATATATACATATTTTTGTATATATTTTTTGTGTTAGTATTTTTAATATTTTGTATTAGAACTAATTAAATTTTGGCTGGTTTATGAAAATAAATTTTGTGTAGTTGAGACTTGACCAACCAACAATTTATCTGAATGGTGTCAGAAATATGCTATTTTGTCCAATTTTAAAAACATCTTTTAGTTTGCACATGAATTACCTACTTGCTGTGGTATTTTTTAAAATATGACACTTTGATATCAACAATTTTTATTTTTCATTTAGTGATATGAAGGTCACGTTAGACGATGTGGCTATTATTACATGCCATATATCTGGAAGCAACTCGTCTCCCTATAAGACAACAAAACCAGGAATATAAAGGTTGGATTAATGAAAAATACTTAGTGTCTCTGTTAATATAGTTATATATAAGTTGATGCATGTAGACAGAGATTAAACGAATTGGATGAACGAAGTTTATTTATCACTCATTATTGTGAAATAATTTATGGTTAAGGTTACGTGATACATGATATGCTCGAGTATAGTTTTTTTATTTGGTTGTGTTTTCACTAACAAAAACTAGACATACATAAAGGTTGATTGGTTGTATACCCTCAAGAACTTGGACATATTAGATCAATGTGCATGGAAGATGCATATCTTAATGAAATTATATATTACCATAGGAGAGGAATCTGAACATATTACAAAATCGATAAAAATATTATCGTTGTATTTGTGTATTAGATATACGAGTATTTTAATCAATTTTAACTATCGCATCCATATGGTTACTTTACTTATATTTTGAATTTTTTTACTTGAGTTCCAACAAAACTATCGTCCAAAATAAATTATTTTTTATAAGTCTTCAGCTTATAGGCTCACGTGTGACCATTTTACGATTGATATGATGTATAAGGTTTTATAATACTTATTATATTAATTATTTTAAATGAAATTATATAATACGTATTTATTTTATTACTTTCATATTTCAACTGTACAATATTTATGGAAGTTCAAATCATTCAAGCTTATAGCATCGTTTGATTACGCTATTAGATATATATATAAAATGAAACCATATCTTTATGGCCATGTAGTTTAGTAATGTAACCATATATAATGTGTACTTCCCCATTCTAGAAAACGTCTCCGGGAGAGACAAAAGCAAAAATGTATTATAGAATATAACAGTTTGGTTTGAGATAATTACGTCGGTTACCGTATATAAATTGAACATAGAAGCATGTAAGTATGAGAACGTTTTAGCATCACAATTACAGTCATGGATCACGAAAGTTATATAATAGTAAAATTATGGTACATTGTGCTCGATGCTGACCTAGGAGAAGATTTTTCTATTGATGAATAATCTATATACACAAATCACTATGAAAAGACGAATATTGATTATTTGAAGGTCTTCAATGAGTAAAAGTATAAATTTTCCAACACGTCACTCGATGAGAGCTATGATATAAGGCACGAAGCAGATTTATGAGTTATACAGACAACGAGAAACAATAAAAAAAAATTTGTTGTAATTTATTTTTACTCTTTTGTAGTAATATTATGTTATGTCTAAATTTAATTTCATGTGGATAATATATTATATAGCTATATACAAGTTTTTTTGTATGAATATGGTGTTATATTCTGAGTTTGTTTTGTACATATATGTTTATATGTTAATTTGTTTTCATATTTAACTAAGAAATGTTAATCTAACTCATCGAATTAAAACAACACTAGAACAAAGGGTAAAAAATTCATGGTCAGAATCAGGTGTAGTTTTTAAGAATCAAAATGTTACTGATTCCAACGTAAAAGTGTAGGTTTATTTGCGTTTGATGGCATAAAAGTTTCAAAAAACATATAACCCAATGCAACTAGTTATGACAAAAAAAATTGGAAGTAATTGTAATTTGTTTTATCAAATATAACTAATTTTGAAATTCTTGATCAAAATCAATTGAATTTTTAAAACTAATGAAATGAGGTTAATTTTACTAACATGTCAAAATTCATTTCAATTATTCTAAGTGGGTACAACTAATTTAACATAAAAAAGGGTCAAAATTAGTTGCATCTTTTATAATTTAAATGCAACTAATTTTGATCATAAATTTTGAAATTATTTATTTTATGTTGTATCAATTTGTAAGAAAAAATAAAATTGAACTAATTCTTAATAAAAAGTTGGATTTTGTTCCAAGTTTTTGTTATCAAATGCTATTGATTTCAAAATATTTGGTCAAAATTACTTCCGTCATGTTGATATCAAAATGGAACTTAAAATGGACCTGAAAGTCTAGAATTAGTTGCATGTATGTTGTAGAACTTTGAATGATAAATAACTTTATTAGATATGTGGTATTACGTTATTGTATGTTAAAACCAATCATATCTTCAACTCGTTTAGCCTAATTCTTTATTGGTTTATATATATATATATATATATCACTATATCTCCAACTAGAAACTTTTGAACAAAACAATTTCTCTTAGGTACATAGTATGGAATTGAATACAATATAAGATTCATGTTTGTGGAAAGCCGTCGGCATAGTGAAAAAACCGAGATGGATGGATGAATATTTATTTTTACAATGTAGTATGCAAAATATCATATATGTATAATATATATCATGTTGTCCTAATGCCTCATTCTCATGGAAGATAATAAGTCTATGGAAGTATTTGAAGTTAGTTTTAACTTATCAAGTCTTTAATCTTCCATATTATGCAAGACAAGCGATATTTGAGATATTTTTTCTATTTTTTATTGAAGTTAACCAAACCTAGTGAATTAGGCGAATAATTACCTTGTTGATATGAGAGAGAAAAAATATAAGGACACAAAAGTGACTACATATGGAATTCCTCATGTATTATGTTATGAAAATTTTATAGTATTTTTTATTATATTCATATTTTTTTAAATCAATTAAAAACAATATTTTTTAAAAACATGTATTCGTTAAATCTTTTAAAAGTGTGAATGTTAGAAACACTAAGATTGCGATTAATAAAGTAACACTAACGTAAAACATAGTTTGGTCATTAATATTATAAATATTTATGTCAAACTATAGATTTTTTAGTCCCGAATTATGTTTGTCATTTTATAGTATTATTGTTTACGAAGTTGGATTTGAGTAAATTTGGAAATTTAAAATAGTGAAATCATCCAAACTTGACATGTGGAACCACTTGAAGCACCTCAGATGTTAAGGCATCCGTTTTAGTTTCATAGCCTTTTTTATATCCGACTTCCAGCAGATCGAGATTGAGTTTTAGCAGCATCCCTTGAAGGTGAATGGTACACTGCATCTAAAGCAACAATTACAGGTGAAAACTAATTATGGGTCAATAAAGAAATTGGTGGCCCATCACCATGAGCTTGTGAAGATAAAAAAAAAGAGTACGCTGTCGGTGAATCATATACCGCTTATGAGGGCAAAACCAAAGGCGAATGCCCGCTCCCATAGTGATTTAGTTCTATGCATTAAAAATTGTGAGACAAAGAAATATAATATGAATATATGAAATGAATTTTGTTTTACTAAAGTAATGAAAACTGAATTAAAAACGTACGTAAATGAAATGATTCTCATTCACATTAGCGATATCAATCTTGTTTATTTTCGTCAAAATTAGGAGGGTAATTTCTTTTAGAGATAAATAAATTGTACGACCTTGTAGAAATTATATATATATATATATATATATATATATATATATATATTAATGTATTTAAACATCATTGCAATTACAAAACAAATACCAGGCACCACCATTTGAATAACCTAAAGTGACAATTTTCGAGAAGCAATAAGACCTAGCTAATTTTTAATTTAGAGCTTCAAATTTAACATAAACTTGGTTATATAAATAAAATTGTGATTTATTTTGCTTCGTTAATTATTGTATCACATGTGGTAATGTTTCCTCAACTAAAAAATAAGAATGAGAAATAACCTTAAAACCACAATGACTAGTTGGCCTCATTTTCGTTACTTCATAAGTGTACGACAACAAGTAAAGTGGAAGATGTCCATAATGCATTAATTTTTTAACTAGTGGTACAATTTATCATCATTTAACGGGTTTTTTTTACCCAAAGTCACTCTTTTTTTACTTGGTAATATTTTTGAGGTATTTAAAATTATTGTGGAGGTTACATGGCTAAGAAAATATGGCGTGTTTATACTTTTGGCTTGTAATATAACATTCTTAACATTTTCGTTTGATTGAATTAGATTTAGAATATTATTTATCATGTCATTTCATCTTGACCAATTGAGTGAGTTGGACAACTTTGGTTCCTTTTGAATCAGGGGTGGATCTAGGATTAGAATTTAGGGTGTGCCAAAAATATCGTAGAACTAAAAGTCAGAGTATTATATAGTCAAAATACATCAATACACTATTACAACTAAAAGTGAAAATATATTTCTATTCTAAACGTAATTGCATTCTTCTCTTACTCATGCCTTGAAAGTGCTTGATAACCTCGATCATCGATTGTAGAAAACACTTCTTTCTCCACAAATGTCACTAAGAAATCATTAAACCATGGATTGGACATTCAATTTCTCAACTCATTCTTCACATATTTCATACTAGAAAATACTCGCTCAACACTTGCCGTGGCCACCGGTAATGGAAAAGCTAGCTTTAAAAGTGTGTACACAAATCTAAATGTTTTGTGCTTTTTTGTACGCACAAGATTTTTACATAGATCCGAGATACTCTTCAAATTGGAAAAATTATCGTCCATCTTCACACACTCAATATAAATCTCAAGTTGGCTAGACAAATCTTTATCACTAACATCCACAAAGTCATTTGGGTATAATCTTGCCAACCTCACAAGTGAGTTAGTGTCAAAATCTTGAAGTGAAGAACAAGAATTCAAGCATGCCACATAATTCAACAACTCAACATTTTCAGGTGTAAATCGATCATTCAACTCTTACATTACAAAATCTATGACATGTAAAAAACAATCATTCTTGAAATGATTGTGATTTGTAAAAAATGTAGCAAGTCTTTTGGATTTATTACCTTGCACATACCTTGACTCCATGTCGGGCACATCAAATTCAAGATTACCACAATAACCCGCAGCTTTTTCATAAAATGGTTCTCATCCACTATCTCTCATTTGTTGAAGTATTTTCTTACTTACTTGAACAAGTTGCATATCGGTCACAATATCTTGATCTCCTTTTTGTGAATAATTGATGAAAGAATTAAAGAAGGTTCTTCGAATGGTACCTCGGTTGGAGAAGGGATCAGAGATGCTTCAATTGTTAATTCATTTCCAATAGAAGAGCTATTAGACTCTGAAAATCGAGGGGCGGGCGTAAAGAACTTGAACAAAATTATGTTAAGTCAATTAGATAAATCATTTAAACAATTCTAACAATTCTAAATTAATTTAACAAATTAATTACATTTAATACACTTAATTTCTCAAATTTCAAACTAGCTTTAATTTTTTTTGTTCTTTACCATTCACTGATTTGTTTCAAATTGATTTTCAAAACATGTGAAATTCTCTTTATAAATCAAAAGATTTTTCATGATTCATGCTAAGTCAATTAGATAAATCAATTAAACAATTCTAAATCAATTTAACGAATTAATTATATTTAAATCCTTAATTTCTTTTTTTATTGTTAAATTAATTATATTTAAATCCTTAATTTCTTTTTTTATTTTACCATTCACTGAAATTTTTTTAAATTGATTTTCAAAACAATAAATTAAACAATTATAAAAATTCTAAATCAATTTAACAAATTAATTATATTTGTAAGAGAAAATTTATATAAATTTATATATTTATGGTTTAGTTAGGGGCAAAATAAGGCAGGAAAAAACATAATGAAAAAAAGAATAGTTTGGGGTGGTCCAAGTTTGAACTCTGGACCTCAGAGTTAAAAAAACTAAACAATTTTACCACTACACTAAACTTATTTTTAGAATATGGGTGGTCCATGGCATACATGGCCCTGTTTTGAATCAAGTACTTAAAAAACTTTTATTATGTTATGAAGCTCCGCTCCCCATTCCAATCATATACTAAATAATCGATATTCGAAACTTCTTCCTCCATAAAATCTACTTTGTTATATTTGATACGAGTAAGGAAATTCAAAGTTTTCTACATCTTATCGAACATATCTAAAATAATATTATGGTTTATCTCTCACCATGAAAACTCTCTCGCATGCACAAGATAAATAATGAATCTTGTTAACAACATATTCATATTCATCAACATTAATATGTGTAGGCGTTTCATAGTTTATTAGCATAATATCAGGGATCACCTCAAAGACCAAACTCATCACGACATGAGATATCAAAGAATTGTATGAAAATATAAAGATTATCTTACATTTATCAAACAATACTTTTATCTTCGCGTGTCAAGATTAAGAAAATATTCATTTTCCCCATAATAGTTTAAAATTAAATTGACTTGTCCCGTCAAATTGTTTCAAAATATACCCTTTGCAAATTAATAATTAAACCACGTTAGTTCAGATACTCTCATTTTGATATGTATCATTGAGCTTACAAGTTTGTTGTCGTATTTTTGTAGTACTTAAACCTATCAGTGTATGCACCAAAGTATTCTTCGATGTAAGAATCAAGACAAGATATTTGAGTATACTTCATGTCACTCGGATAGACCATGTACAATTTTTTCATTTTTACTATGTTAATTGTAACTTAGATTTGTAGTCGAATACATGACTACTTCCCAAGAATCAAGAAACTAGTGAAATACTTTGGGTTTTTTGAATAGTTTTCCTCGATTGGCTATAATATTTTTATTTATATGTTATTTGCATCACAAGTATGTTGCATTTGGAAATATCCTAATGATTTCGCTCATCAACGTCAAGTTTTTATATCTCAGCGAAAACTTAGATAACACACATATTTTCCTCTATTAGTAACATAAAGCTATGGACAATCAAAGTGTAGTTATCAAACTTTTATGTGTAATAAAAATGAATGCAATATAAAATATTATATATATATATATATATTGCAATAACGCCAATAAATTTAAATAATGTCATTTTATTCCCCGTCGTCTTGTATGAATTTGAGTTTAAACAAAAATTAAAATTTTGATAACTTGAGAATCATCTTTTCCCGTCGTATGTCATTCAATATAGTTTTTTCCCTTTATTTTCTCCAATAAAAACTATATTTGCGATAAACCATATTTCTTGATCTTATGACGGTTTAGCCTATGCACATTCGATGCGACTAACTAAATAATATACCCCGAAGGCAGTGTTTTTGGCTAAAAATAGTTTCTTAACGATTCTTTTTCATTTTTTTAGTTTTCTCGCCTCAAAACATCAATATAAGAAACCTGAGATACTTGATTATATTTTCTGCATAAAATGTGCAAAACTATATATGTTGTCGCCGTAACTCCTAGACCTAAAAAAACAAGAACATGTGTTTGTGCATGCTATATTTAATAAAACTTATATATATTTCAATTTTTATAAACGAAAAACAATCTAAAAACATTATCATATTTTTCATCATCATACAAATATATAATTAACACACATCGTAATGTTACACACAGATATTATATTTATTTTGCAAAATCATATTTTATATAATACATGTAGATATTAAATATATGTCAACGAGCTTCTAAGATATTAGTTTATATAATAGTTGTGGATTTCTATACAAAATGTAACAAAAAAGAATCAATTCAAAGTAATTTTAGTATAAACAACTACTTCCGGCAAAACAATTAAGAATTAGTTTTTCTATTTTTACACTTTCTTACTAATTTAAAACATATTTACAATAATATTATGTTGCAATGTTGTGAAAATAAAAATAATTAATTTTGATATATATATATATATTAAAAATTAGTTTTTTAAATGTTTTGCACCTAATTTAAAACAAAATAGTTAAAAATTCGACTAATACCAAATAGATTTTTGAAAAATTAGTTTTTATTTTTATTTAATGTTTTACCTTCTAAAAAATCGGGTGGAAATAAGTTGCAATTTAGAAAAAAGACAAGTTGCATCTAATTCGACCCATGTTTTTAAATATTTTTTTATAAATATTTTGTAACTAATTAAAAAAATTGATCAACTTGTTGAGAATATGGGTACCACATATTTTGGCTCCGTATATAAATATAAACAACCCCATCTCAACACTAATATACTATTGATTCTTTCTATGTTTAACCGATATGGTATGTGAGACTTTGGTCGCATTCTACCACAATTAATTATAGAATTTTTTTTGTTAAAAACTATGATTAATCATCATAATTGGTCACATGTATAAATTATCCAGTAGTGTTATGTTTTTATCAAAATGATCAATTTTGTTCGTCTCGTTTTGCATTTGTGATCACTTGTTTTGGCCTCGTTTGCATCCGTGGTCAATTTGTTGGTCTCATCTGTGATCACTTTTGTTTGTCTCAAATTTGTATTCGTGGTCACCTACGAGTGACCACATATGTGAAACAAGACCAACACAAATGATTGTTTTGATACAAAGATAAAACGAATGGTTTTTTTATACACGTGATCCATTCTAATGACTAATCATAGGTTTTACCTACCTTTTTTTATTTGCAGCTATTATTTTATTTTATAATTATTTCCAACTAATTAAAAAAAGGTATGCGTAAATTATAAACTAAATAATAATATAATTAATTTAAATAAGTTTTTATAGTTATAATATCAAAAATATATAAAAAAATACACCTTTTGAAAACTTTGGTTGGAATTCATGTCTAAAAAAATAATATGTGTTAGTTTTTATTTTATTTTATGAAAATCATAACTTTAAACATATTAAATAAGTTGATTATATCCAAATGTCAATATTGTTATAGCAATAAAAACATTAATCACCTATTTATGGCATGTAAAAGTTATTGTGAAATACAGAACTACTTTGCTAGTCTATTTGGTATTAGGTTGCTAGACACACTACATTTCGCCACCTATTGAGAAGTTAGTTCTGGTCCATCTCCAAAGATGTCCATGTGAGAGCAATAATGAGTAATCATTAGTTGGGCTCTATGGAAGTTTAGGAACTAAGCCAAATACAAAGCCTTCACTTACTCAACTAGTGATGCTCTCAACTATATTAATCATATAATTATTAGTCCTGATGATGCTAATCTACTTAAGAAAGAACATTGGATCAATGATGAGCATACTGATATTACGATTGGTTGTTTCAACTATTTGAATAGCACTAGCAAAGTATAATTTCTTAATAGGTCTCTCTCTTCTCTAAACAGATAAAAACTTAACTTGGATGGCTCATGTTTGCCTAATCGTGAGGCAAGTGGTGGAGGCCTTTTGAGGGATAACTATGGTAACATTATCAAAGGTTTTTGTAGGATCCATGGAAAATAATCCCCTATTGTGGCTCAAGCCAGAGCACTTTTTATGGCCTATTTATATGTAATAGTCTGAACATAGACATGGTGGATATCGAAACTGTATATAAAATTCTTGTGACCTTTTACTTTATGGAGAAAAAAACCCTTGGGCATTAGAAATTCACTTGGCTTGTTAGATTAGCCCTGTCCTCCAAAATGGTGTTAACTCACATATATAAGGACCAAAATAAAACAACTGATTGGCTTGCTAAATGAACGTTAAAATTTAAATTGAGACTAGATTTTAACCAAGCAGATGCCCTTAATATTAAAACTATAATATTTATATAATTTCAGATTTTAGGTAAGGAGTAGGAAAGATCGAACATTATCATGTCAAAGACCCAATGATCAAGTAGAATCGCAAAATTGAAATCTGTAAAAATCCCAAAGAAGCATCAGGATAACATACCCGGTCTGAGAACAATTTTGAGGAAGATCTAACCAAAGAGCTTCCTCCATCAGAGTATCTTCCCTTAAGTTTCGAAGATGAATCATCAATTTTAAATCTTCATCTCGAGCGAGAAACTAGTTAATTTGAATAAAACATTGAGGCAAACATGAACTACCCAGATGATCTGAACTTGGATATTCTACAAATGCAGCAACTAAATATGAGATTTAGGGTTTCGTCTTAGTTTTTCCCACCTTCTTCGCGAAGCTGCATTTCAAACGATAGTTGTGTGATATTATAGCTAAAAATCAAAAAACCTGAAGCCTCATCACTTCAAGGAATCAAGCCTCTTTATGACACACCTGGACATAGAACATCTCAGAGAGGATCCTTTAACAGAGCTTCCTTAATAGACTCTGTAAAACAAAAATTGAGTTTTTGGTCTATCTCGGGTTAATCCTCTTGGTACTACATTAAATAAAATACAAAGTGTATTTTTGAAAGTGATTTAAAATTGACACTAATTTCGTGTCTTGATTTTAAGTATTTTTTCAGTACTCTATCTGTACTCAAACCCTCTAAATCAATAAAAATGTTATTTCTTTGTTAAAAACAATAATTATCAATGGCATTATTTTGTGTGTTGAACATTTTATAGTCTTCAACATCTTTTAAATATTTAGTTAGGGATGACAATATTAGTCTGAGCCGACCCGAACCGGATCGATCCGGCTTGAGCTGATCACACTTTGTCCGGTCTGAATTTAAAATGGGACGTATACGGATATAAAAATTATAGTTTTTATACGGGCCGGGTATGGATTTTTAGTTTGTCCAGCCCAACCGGTCCCGAAAATATAAACTATATATAATAAATAAATAATAATAATAATGATATATAAGAAATTATAATCATTAAAAATATTCAATAGATCAATTTCCTCTCCTAATAATTACTAATTAAATTTTTCCGCAAAATATTATTTTCAATAACATGTTTATTATTTAAATTCTCTCACGAAATTTAATATTTAATAATATTTAAATTTTTATAGTTATTGATTCATTTTAATATAAATTTATAATTAATCTTTATTATTTAATCTCAAACCATGTTATAAATTGTTTGTTTTGTTAAAAAATAAAATATAAATACAGCGAAGTTTTAGATGGATCCGGAAAGATAGTGTTTGTCGGTTCAATTGTGCTGATTTGCTGATACATACGGATCAATTCCATTTCGAAAATATTAAATTCGTAATAGACCGGTTTGGATTAGAGTTCAAATAAGAAAAAGTGAGCCAAAACTATGAATCCGTTGTCATCTCCATATTTAATGTTAATTTTTATTGGGTTGAAATTTAATAAAAAAAGTTGTTACAGATTCAAAAATTTATGATTATATGTTTAAAAGATTATATGACACGTATTTATGAAAAAAAAAAAAGGTAAATCATAAATGTCATATATGAATTGTGGTTTATCTTAAATTTGTCATAAATAAGTTATGTGTGATTTAGCAAAGTTATTAAAATCGAAACTATATCTTTTATAAATTAAAAATCCAAACTTTAACACCAACCAACGAAAGTGTTATAGCTAAAAAAATAAAGGTTGATTAGGATTTTCCAAGAAACCAACCATTAAGGATACACACAAACTCATGTCTTGAACCAAGGGGAAATGTCTTGGTTTTCTATTGAACGACACAATTAATGCAATATCGAACTTAACAACAACATATTCTAAAGCATAGCATGTTTGTCACTTACATTTTTATTTATATTTGCAATATATTACTTGTAAAAACTAAAAAGTAGAAACCTTTTGCCATTTTAAAATCTAACTTTGGTAATCGTAAAACTCATAGTTGACCGGCCTTCACTTGTTACCATATTAGAAACTTCTGTCAACAATTAAAAATAACCTGTCATAAATATGATAAAATTCTGGTATTACCTCTTGTTTGTTAATCAATTTTTAATCGTTTATTTTATTTTTGAAATTTGTTCAAAATGTCTAATTTTCATTTAGAAAATTATTTATTTGAAAATTATAATATACATAGTATAACAACATAATTTTATAAAAATATAAATTATTATATATAAATAAATAAGTGCTAAAATTCGATTAAACAAACGTGAATGCTTAAACCGTTATATAAAAATAATATACAAACATCGTAAAGGATCAAACTAATATATTTATTATTTCATAATATTATTAGTGTGTTAAAAATTTATATAAAATAAATTATAAATTATTAAAAATGAAGAGATTATAGATATGTATAAATTATAAATCATTAATTTTATTTATCGTGTTATTTATTGTATTTTGTATGTATTGTATTTTTTTTTTAAGTTTCAAATCACCGTCACATGTGCTTGATCTTTAAGAGAGCCGAATAATTGGGGTGGACATATTTTACCTTTATCATTATTTTTAGTCCTTGTGAGAGCGTCGATTTATAACTAGAATTTGTAAAATATCCGGGATGTTTTCTATCTTTGTTTTGCCAAGTATTCCAAATATTGATCACGTATATGTTATTTGAAGTTGATGTTCATGGTTATTGGTTGGATGTTGAACTATATCACAACTTATTTTTGGCCAAATATGTTGGTATTACCTTTTGATGGGCTCTACTTATTCTAGCCGAACCAAACCTCGGAGATGTCTCCAGTTTGGTTTGTGTTGACCATTTTCATGCCTCATTAAAAACTTTTTGTGGTCAAAACCTTTATTAAATAAAAAAATATCTATTTTTTCCAAAGAAAAAAATAGGACAACTAACGGGTATCATGCTGCTAGGTTCATTAGAACATCTTGCCGAATCGGAAGGACCTCAAATTAGCTTCAGAGTACTTCAGGTTGCTTTTATGTATATGAGAGTAGCCCTCTAGTGCGTTTAACAGATGAAAAAAGAGTAATCGTCATAATAAAAGAAGGAAGTGAGTAATTTATGAGAGGATTGAGGTTTAAATGACTAAGGTATTGCATCCTCCAAAATCAACAGAACCGGAGGTATCCTTAGGTTTGTTGACACTTTAACAAATGTAAGTACCTACATAAATGACATATAGCTGGATTTTTTTTTGTGACTCAATACCTGACAAAGACTGAAGCTTGACTTCAATTGAAGGTTTTAATGAAATTAATACAAAATATCATTAAAGATATGTTGATGTAATAACACATGTGAGAAACTTATGCAATAGGTTAAACTACACGCACGGGCTGTTTGTCTACATACGTTAAAGCTTTCCACATGGTTGAATGTGTACCCCTATCATGTGATTCGATTTTGGAGTTTAATTTTAAATAATGTATAACACTTGAAAGTATAAATATTTCTCATATTTATAATTTTCTATTTTTTTGTTCTTCACCACTTTTGCACTTTAAAACTGAAGTGTTCTTTTGTCTATCCTACTGTTAATCGCGGTAACTTGGAAAATTTATTTCGTTAACTAATTATATTGTTTATAATCGATGCACTCTCTGTTAAGCAAAAAATTAAAAGCCTAAGGCCTTAGTGGAGAGACAGGTTCAAGAATGTGTAGTTATTTTTGTTATTATTTTAGTTGTAGATCACGAGAGCACCCTTCTTGTTGTTAGAATAATTTTTCTTAGATATCATGTCGCGACTATCCCAACTGAGGTGAGTCAGACAACTAGAACAAGAATGTGCATAATCTTTAAGCCATCTTGAAACACAAAGTGTGACTCGTTCCAGTTACAAATATATTGATACAACCGATCAGATTCAAAAGTTAGAGGATTGGGGGGTTCCAAAGTATGTAGAGTTTTGGTTCCTATTAGAGGATGAAAATATATTGCATGCATATATCGAGACTTTTTGGAATTCTTTGAAAACACCAAAATCTTTCCCAATTAGCCTGTGTTGAATACGTGGATGGTTGCCATCATTATTTCCCGTAGTTGTATTAACACTTTTGTGTTAAAATGTTCTTGATCACGAACTCAATTGTTGGGCGAAGTCTCAATTCATACTTATATTTTAAGATGGGCTATAAGGAAAATATTCCTAAATACATTTTACATTTTAATAATGTTTGGAATATATAATTTTTATATGTATTTCAGAATTGGAAGATTGGGGTAACAAAAAGAAATGACTATGTTCTCGCATATAAATTTCCAAAAGTGAGTCATGAAGTATTCTTGTTTTTTGAATTGTGATTCTTCTATCGAACATGGTTTGTATTTTTAACTAAATTTTTAATGAGATTTAATGAAAGTTTCATAAGAAGAACTCATAGAAAAAAATATCAGATGCCAAAGCTCATTACACTAGGATGGTGAGATGAGCTGCACAATGGTGTTATTTGTATCCATTATTTCTTGTGCGAGAGAATTTTGTTGACAGTGTCCTATGGCTCCATATTTCTGTAATTGGTGGTTTTTTAGTCTACATACACCAAAGATGATGATAATGAGACTCATCCCCAAAAGTGATTCCAAATTTGTTGTTACTTCTAAAAATGAAAAAAAAAATCTTTAGCGGTGAAGGTTTTAGTCAGGAAGTCTTGGACCAAGAGGCATGCTGTGAAGTCGGTTATGGTGAAAACCAAGGAAACCGAATGTGCCAAGGTGAAATCAACATGGATATAACTAACAAATGCATTATTAGGGTCATGTGCGGAGGTTTAGAGATGGAAGTATTTCGATTCAGATATGCTAGAATATCTACTATTAGGTCTAGAGGCTAAAAAAATCTAAAGCCAAGAAGAAAATTGTTGAGCCGAATTCTAATTTTGAATTTGGAAATAAATTGATTACTCTTTATATTGAAGATTTAATTGTGAACGCCCCAATTATTGAGGGTTCATCTCATACAGTAAACTCATATATACTAAAGGAGAATCATAATGATGTAAATGAAACCATAGCTCTGCATGAGACCAAATGAACAAGTCGTCCAGTCCAAAGTAAGAGTGGTAGTGCCAGATTTGATGTTATAGAAAAAGAGCCTATATACATAAAATGAGTTGGCTTTGGTTGGTGATGTGTAATCACCTTCTACAAAAAGGGTTATGAGTTCTTAGGGGATTCCCACTCAAAGGGGCAATTTCATGTTTATGAAGAAAAAGGCAAATTCCCATAGATGAGTCAAAGGTGAAAATCAACCTAAAAAATATGACAAAAAGAGTAATTTGCATGTGACTGTCTAGAATGCCAGCTTATCTGAGCTGATTATGAGTAAAAGACAGAATAGAACGGGTGGGCGAGAGATCATCTAATATCATAAAGGTTAAATATGATGCAAATGATGGTGTAAAAATAACCAGTAAGCGGAGAAAGAGGTTGGATTTGTGTCTCATGTGAAGTCGAAGACCATAAGTATTGTTCAAGAGCTGAAGGAGGATTTGGCCACTATAGCAGTGACTGAAGAACCCAAGGCCTTAAAGCATATAATTATTATAGTTGAGGAGTCGGACATGCTGATCACTTGGTTGTTGAAACTTGAAATTTTATGGCTAAAGATGTTTTGTGTATGGATATGTTAAAGTCAATGCTTAAGGAGTCTAAGCTAAATATTTCATCATCTCAAGTAATTTCTAAATATGTTATGTGTGGGGGAATCTTGTTGTACCGAATGAAGGCACTCATATTATGGCTCGAATGTCTGAACTACATGTGTTTGCGTTGGAGCATATCCATGAGGTTGTTAGCTAATTTTTTCTATGTTTAGTAGGAGAGAGTTTTCAAGCCACCTGTTAATGTTTATATTTTTAACTTCCTTTCATAACTCTATGAGGTGAGGGAGCTCTCTTAGACCATCCATATTATCAAAGACGACTAGATCTCTCATTTTTTCTATTTCTTGAGAGTGATGAAAGTTTCATAACATTCTATTGAACTATTACGATCTCCCTTGATCACTCATAATTTATTATTTATTGGATATCAAATGAATGGATGTATTGTAGATAGTACAACATGCATTTGATCTAGACATACAATCATGAACAAGTATTTGACCTTATTTCTGAACTCTCCTCTCATAAGAATGAGAATCATGATTGAAGCACTCATTATCTTGTAATGTTTAATCTTATAGAGAATGTTGGCTAAGCTATAAGTGTCTATTAACCTTTTATACCGCTATTTCTGCCAGTTCCACAATAATAAGTATGATGTCATTGTGGGGGGTGTTGTCACTCTTCACTGGTGAACCTCAAAATTAGGTATGGATTGTGGTAAATATGTGGATAAGATTAGCCTTAGTGTTGGATATCTAGATCATCCACGTATCACTTCCTTAATTGTTTAGTAACTCGAGAGAAATGATCTCCTCTGTCAATGACTCTCATGGCTTGTCTTTCGGGATCTAGGTCTAAATACTCTGCATCTCCAAACTCGATAACAATATTATTGTCCAAGGCTCTAGGTGGAGGGTCTCGATTGGCCGATGCGTGTACTGGATCATGTTTTTCATTTTTTTGACAAACTTTGAGAGTTTGCCTTCATCAATTATGTTTTAGACCTGATTCTGCAAAGCCCAATAGTCTGTGTATAATGTCATTGTGGAAATTACATAACTTATTATTGTATTTATACTTTTTAGTTCTTTGTAACTTCTCTGATATTTGAAATGTGATTATATCTTTAGTTCTTTTGTTAAATAACTCCAAAATTCTCGGCCATCTTAGTGAATGGTCTTCTGGCCAAACGTTCTTATCTTTATTATTTTTTTAGTTGTAGTTATTCTAAGGTATTTCTCTGTAATTTTGGTTGTTCATGAATATTTCTGAGTGTTGATTATTGTTCTTGAAGGCATCATGATATGGTTTGAAGTGCGCTTGAGTCAACATCAATTATTCATTAGTTTGCGCCAACAGATGTTACGAGAGATATGTAGTTGTAGGTGTTGTGTCTCTATCAATCTGTGCTCTAAAAACCTCCTCGAATTTAATATGACGTTCCACTTACTTCATAAAGTCTAAGAAGTTGAGTGTATTCTTATTAATTATGACATCTAATAGGTATAATTATTTGTCGGTATGTTGTCATTGCCACCAAATCATGACAATCATGCAGTTCATTTTTTGTATCCATAAAACTCCGAGTATAATCTTGTAAAGTTTACTTCAATCGCTGCTTGCAGTGGGTGATATAGTCTTCATATTCTTTGATCATAACTAATGAAATTATTTTTGAAGGTTGTTTTTAGCATCTTGAAACTTTGATGCAACATTGGGGGAGACTGTTGAACCATGTCAAGGTGTTGCTTCCAAAAATCATTAAAAATACCATGTACTTGATCTTATCATCCATTCCATACTACATTATTTTACTTTTAAATTACTCGATATGGTTCTCATATCTCTTTTTCTACTATATTTTTCCATACTGTGGTTGAGGAAATTAGGTGGTAAGTTTTCGAACATGATTTTCGGAGCCAAATAGGATTTGTATTCATGAAAATCCTCATCGTCATCCAATATGGTACCAATGTAGGTGTTGCTCATTATTTAAAGAAATGTGTAAGCCTGCTAGTGACCAAGCCCTTGCCACTGCTCTGTCAAATGTGCTGCAATATTCCTATTTTGAAACACTTGTTGGTACCTATGGGTATGAAGAATAGCAGGGGTTCGACTAAATTAGAAGGTGGTCCATAGGGGGGGGGGTGTTCAGCTGAACCATATATGATTGGCTGAAAGGTTCACTAAATTCCTTTTATTATGACCATTTTATACATTTATCATTTACTTGTATGAAGGTATAATGGTTCATAGTTGTGCTTAGGTTGATGTAGAGGTGAATTCATTTGGTACTTATTTTTTTAAAATCCTAGCGTTGTGCCGAAACATGCTGATGCTTCGGCTGTATTCCAGAGTATTGATGTGTCTGTTGGTTTCTTAGCCGAAATATTTAAGGAGCCTGCAAGATATTTGGTTGGAACTCTTGAGGATCCTGCTAGAGATTCGGTTGGAACACCTGAGGAGCCTCCTAGTATTTTAATTGTAGTCCTTGTGGAAGCTGTTATCCATTCGGCTGAAGTTGAATTCTTGTTGGTAGTCCGACATGTCTTCCACGAAGCCCATGGCGGGAGAGCCTCTTTCTTTCAGACTTGTTCCTCACTTCTTTCACCACTGTGTTTTGATACAAAAGTTTTCGTCATTTTCTTGTGATCCTCGACACGATGCATCCTTGTTGTTCTCAATATTAGTCCATGATGACAATATATTGCACCTGTTGGAGGTGGTTTTGTGATCATTCTTTATTATGAAGCTCATTGTGTCATCATTTTTCTCATTATCATTGCCTTCCGGACGCTAGATCATTGATCTCATTTGTATGGTGTAAGTGAACAACATCTCATCTAAAATTTTAGAGTTAGTATTTCGCACATCGCTTAGGACCAGCCAAATGTTAAAAATCCATAATCCGATATGCCATAGTTGGTGGTCGAATACCGAAAACCTTCCATTTAATTCCTTCATCAATGAACATATCAACTTCTAAGCTTGAATTCGTTATCAAATATTTTTTAAGTATCTTTTTAAGCTTTTTTTTAAAAAAATCTTTAAAATAGCAATAAGTTTTTGTAGGCCATGTGGATTTGGTGCGAAAAAAAATCCAATTAGACGTATCCAAATTCTTAAATCATTATATAAAAGTTGTGATAATATATAAATAACAAAAATATGTTTGTTACTTTGTAAAATAGTTAATATATAATTCTTGATTTATTTATTAAAACATGTTATAAGTTATATATATAAAATTATAAGATAGTACGTGTACGTGCTTGTTCTTCTAGTTATCGAGTGATTGCATCCTATTATTATATTATTATTTTTTCATTTTAATTCCCAAATCAAAATTTAATAAAACCTAAATCTTTTAAGAAACTGAATAATTAAAATAAACAAATCATTCCATACATATTCTATCCTTTTATCATTTTGAATAGACAAGAAATTTGTTTGTAAAATATTATTACTTTTTATGATCTTGTTATTATTAATAACCTTTTCTAAAGCTTCTTTTAGCATAACTTTTTTGTATAGTTTCTTTTATCTATATATACTTCCATGTTTTCAAGCTGATACTTGAAAAACTTAACAAATATAGGCTTGTGACATACGTAACATCCAATAAATTTTCGAAACGTTAAAAGCTCGACAAAATAACACAAGCACGATGTAGGGTTTTGATCCGGATACAAATAATCACATAAGTACACAAAATAAAAAGTGGAGAATTAAAGAGAATTCTCGGAAAGGAATATTGGTGTTGAACGACAGGCGCATTTATGGGTTGGTGGGATCAAAATTTCTTTATAATAAGAAAGAAAAAAAATTGAAAACCACAAACCCAATCCAACTAGGTTTAGTAGATTGATATATGAATATATAAAAATATTATTACTAAATCAGTTTTTCAATATAATATATTTCTTAAATTATTGAAGACCATATTTTAATTTAGAATATAGTAAAATAGGCACCGCTAACATTTTAAATGTTTGTCAAAATGACTATGGTTCGGAGTAAAAATGCGGTAAAAATGATTCGAAAACTAACACAACGGGATACAATATAATATATTTGAAGTTTAAAAAAATAATCTAAATTTCATGTTTAAAATTTTTTATATTTTAATGGAGAAAGAGTTTTTTGACAGAAGATAGTTAATCGATTTCACGAATTTATTTCATAAAATATGGTCGGAAACGGTTTTACAACCTTATGATATTATTTATCTTTCAAGGTAAACTCCTCCCGAATGACAAGTCAAATAATGAAAAACTATCTCGAAATATTATATTTAGAGAGCGGAGTTGCGAATAACATGCTAAGTACTATAATAGGAAAGATTTTACTTTTATGTTTGGGAATTCATAGTTTTACATCCTCCATGTTTGTTGAGGGAGGGATGTTGTCGATAAGGTAATTGATTTTCTAAAGATGATTATGATAAGATTTGCTACTAGAACGAATTTGAGTGGGCTAGTTCCAAGTGCCATTGGAGATGATGTATGTGACTTTATTGTTGTTACTCATTCTAGCATAATGAACAATATTGAAGCCGTAACAGTTAATGATAAAAGTAGAACAAAACCAAGGATCATACCAGAAGGAGGTAGAGTTACCGTTTTTAATTTTTATTTGTATAAATTAGCGGCAGTGATTCTAATATTGATGATTTTTCTCCAACCCTAACTAAGAGAGAAACCCGGGAGAGGTTCTATTTTTTTCCTTCTCAGAATTGATTCAATCACACCATATTAAAGAGCTTTGTCACTCAATATGGACCGTAGGCGTTTAATGACGGTCGTTTGATTCCATATTTTAAGGCATATTATCCCAAAGTTTCCCTTAAGTGATGGAGTTGCGATTTTTCCATAGCAAGTGACTCTTGAAAATTTTATTTTATGGTTTAAACATATGAAACATGTATGATATTGGGAAAGCTCCTTCAGGAATATAATGGGAATTATAGATATTGATTACCAATATACTTGGCCAACAAAGATAACAAATTTGATTAGTTGTAGACTATCAACATAAGAAAGATGTTTAAAAGTCCAACAAATTTATACAGACTATTAGTTTTTTTAAGAGGGGCTAACAATCATTGTAATTTAGTCTATTGGTGATTATGGGAATCATAAATAACGTACTAGAAGGGTTTTGATATCAAAATCAACGATATCGATGTTGTTTAGTTGGACGGTCGCATTGACTCCAGATAGGTAAATTCGATTTTCCTCGGGTTTAGGTGGAGCCCTGAGATGGTTGGAATTTCTTCGAGATATTCCTCAATTATTTTTATGGAATTTACATCGACACAACTAAAATTCACAAGATCGTTTGTGAAGTATATATTTATGTCTTTTAGTTTTTGGCATTTTTAGTGGAACTTAAATCTAGGTTTTATATGTTTTAGTTTAGTATACTAGATATGACTTGCATGACAAGAATGAAGAGTCAAGAAGATAGAGATTCGCCTTGGTGAAGGCCTCTCTTTCTTTTGAAAGGGCCGAAAAAATTACCATTAACATTTACCATGTAGAAGGGGGTAAAAATATATTGAATGGTCCATGAGATCATTTATCGATATCTTTCATGAGGTCATTTTTAAGAGAAACAGTTGTAAATTTTATATTAATATGATAACCTCTTAAAGGTTTTTGAGAAAAAATAATGTTATCTGAGGTTATCATTAATGGAACAAACTAAAGCACTAAGAAACTAAAATTCTAAATTTTGTCAACAAAATTTAATTGCCTTCTTATAAAATATGCTATAATATGTTTAATGAATACCCCATAGCCTATTATCATACTTATACGATTGAATCTTAATATATTTATTATAGTACTTTTATCCTCAACTTATATTTCAAAGTAAGATGAAATATTTATCTAACGTTATAGCCTTGTGAATTTCTAGGAATTTCTAATGAACAAACATATCATATTTTTATTATATCTAGAAAAACTTTAGAATACGATAACTTAAAAGTACACCTATAATTTGAACATACAATATTTAATTTTAATCATCACATATATAGCATAAATGGTAGAATTTTATCAAACTTTAAATTATCAAAAGCATTCATATGATCTGACTTGTTGTAATCCTTAACAAATACTTTATGCACCAACGCGCTGCACAGTACTTTTAGATACCAGTTATTTAAGGATTACAATGAAACTCACAATCATATTTGAAAATATTCAAGCCATCCTTAGAGGTTCATACTTGATTGTTTTATGACATACTTAACTAAAACCATTCAACATTGAAAAACCAGTTTTGCATGAGTATGGTGCGTGTAAGTGCATGAACTACACTATGCAATAGTTGCTCACCGTTGGATAATGTGATTCAGTCTTCCTTAGGGGACAACATAACACTCACAACAGTTGGTTATAAGCTATGAGCCCTTAAAACTTTTCTTACATGACTTACCAGGACATAGGCCATTCAGTATCTATGTCAGGTTTGCCTATACAATTCTGAAGAATGGTTATATGAAGTATTCATATTGTAAATCATGCAAAAGTAACTAATTTGTTTATCAAACCGAATAGACCTTTTGTATTGCATTTTATACGTCTTCAACATTTGAAGCAAACTCTGAGATAAAAAATATCTTATCAAAATTTTAGATATGTGAAGGTAGATAAATTACATTCAAAACTCAAAACCTAAGAAAATAAACAAACCTTAAAAATGCAAAACATCACAATATACATCACAAAGTCCAAGTGCTCAGTGAAAATGAGTAATCACTTTCCATACCGAATGACATAAGTTTTTCTTTCTTCATGCGTATATAGTTGAGGGTAAATAATATAGACATATAAATAACTAGTATTTCAAACTTACATGAAAAACACATTTAAACATGACAACATATAAATGTTATTTTAAATAAAACCAATATACTAACAAACATGCAAGCAAAATTAAATCACTCAATAAATAAAGTGAAATTATTTGTTGCAAATATAAAAAGTGTTTTGGGGTAACAAACTCACATACAAACAATAACAAAGAAGAACAAAGCTCGACTTATGTGAAAGGGGCAATTACCACGGTAAACAACAGGATTTTCACAACTTTTGGATATCATGACAACAAACTAATTTCTGTAAAAAGTGGCCAAATAAAGGTGGTTATCGTGGCAATAAACCTTTTTGTCACGACAATTGTCTGATTATGAAAAAAACTTGATCCGAATTATATTTTAAAAAATGAGACATTTATCTTGAATCATGCATAACAATTAACATATATTGTGCTCTTGATTGCACCAATCAATTCCTAAGCATGTCTTTTAAATTATCTAAACCCTCAAGATGTTTAATGTTCTCAACATCTATTAAATTATGGGATTTTCTAGCCATCTGAAGTTTAATAAGAAAATACAGGTACAGTAATAAATTTAGGCCTTTGAATTTTTTTTTATATTAGATGGAATACACTTAAGTAAATAAAAACACGCGTACTTCACTAAATGTTTTATAAATAACTCAATAACTATATTCTACTATAGTCTCTCTCACTTAATCTATCAAACAATCCACCAATTTAGTTATAAATTTTTATAGTATACTAATATTATGGTCCTTTGAAAGATCAAAGTTAAAAATGCAAATTTTAAAACCTCATTTCTAGATTTATATTAGTCCCATTCATATTACTCTATCTATACATATAATACATATCTTAACAAGTGTATATAATAAATTATATATGGTGAAACTATTTCTCCCATCATATTTTTTATTTCTTCCATATTTAAAAAAAAAACTTATCACTTGCTTTTACTATCTTGCCCTTATTTTAACTTATAATTTATAACTTGATTCCATTAACTATTATGAAATCCTTATATCAACAAACACGTAATTAAGTTAAATTAAATCTAATATATATAAATTAGCTTATAAAGTTAAACTCTAAAAAAATTAAATTTCTTAAAGATTACTCGTGGAAGAGGAAGACACCCAAACCAAAGATTTAACACCAGAGAACATCACCCAATCAACCAACAAGGTAATTTAATCTTGTTTTTTTAGTTTTACGTTCATGTAATTTAAAAATCTGTGTTAAAAAATATATTTTCAAAAATCCTGATTTGTGCATGTTTTAACAGATAACAACTAATTCTGAGACAACATATATGAATCAATTACCTTTTTTTTCTAGAAAAAACACATGATTCTGAGACAACACCTAAGAATCAGGTGCGTTTTTTTATCCGAGACAACACCTCAGAATCAGGTGTTTTGTATATATAAAAAATGCACTTAATTTCGAGATAGCGTCTCGAAATTAGGTGCATTTCGCCTGTTTCAATAAATACTGGTGCATTTTTAAGTGTTTTTTTAGATAACGAATGATTTCTACCTTAGACGAATTCGAGAAAAACTGCCGTTATTTTTCAAGATTAGAAGAGAAATCGAATAAGTGACTAGGGTTTGTTATTTTTCAAGATTTGAAGAGAAATCTGAAGATGAGACCGTTTTTATAGTGGCTAGGCTAGACTAGGGTTAAAGTTTATGGGCGATCGATGGTGAGAAGCTAATATGGCTGGTCGGGTGTGCATAAGTTAATAGGGTGGGAGATAGTTGAGATATGGTGGGAGATAGTTCAGATGGTGGTAGAATTGGATGGAGTTGCTCGAGAATGAATGAGTTTTGGGATAAAAAAGAAGAAGGGTAAATATGTTATTTCTTTTATGGAAGAAATAACAAAGTGGAGTTTTTATTTATTTATGGGGGAAATAAAAAATTTGATGGAGAAAATAAATTCACCCATTATACATTAATCATAGTTAAATAATTAACCTTAAGATGATTTGATAGTTGGAATACTCTATATCTATAACTCTTTTTTTCTTTAAATTTTCGGCTTTTATTAATAATAAAGAGGGAGTACATGGACCAAAAACAAGAATTGTAACGGTTTAAAAACAATAGAGGGAGAATTTAAAATTTTAACTATTTCTTCAACCTTGAGACAGAGACAAGCTTTGCGACCTTCAACCAAACCTGAAAAACTCCATGAATCTTCCTCAGAAACCCTAATCTCCAATTCTCAAGTAACCAGTACCGATACTTTCAGTGTAATTTCCAAAATCCAAATTACTTATAATCTTCAAAGTATGCTTACCAACACTATCAACCAGATTATTTTGCTCACGGAAAATATGTTTTGTAGTCATCTCAAAAGAAATTAAGCTCATGCAGTATCAAATTATAGGGTCCGGGTACCAGATCGATCTTCCATTGCTGATTAGATCAATCAATATGCTAGAATCTACTTCAACATCCACACAAGTTAAGTTCAAGGCCTTGCACAGGGTTAAGCCATCCATAAGAGCTCTTGCTTCCACAATAATAGCCGAGTTTTTCCCATAGGGTCTTCCATAGCCTTTGACAATGGTTCCTTCATAATTTCTGATTACTCCACCACCACTCGACTCCCCTGAATGAATTGATGCCCCATCAGTATTGAGTTTATAGCGGTTTAGTTTAGAAGCAAGCCATTTCAAGGAGATATGTATCGTCAGCTTCGTTACTCTAACATTGCAGCCTAGTAAGTTTGATTTTTCCAAGTCTCTTTCCCAATGTTTTCTTCTGATTAGGTTGGCGCTATTTAGAGCAATGAGGATGTAGATGACATGGTTGATGAGGCTTGTTGAAGTTGATTGGACATCCTGATGCTTTTTCATGTTTCTGGCCCTCCATATAACCCAGACTACTATAACAGAGATGATGGATCGAATGTTACAGTATTTCTCAGAGGACCAATACCAGGTACGAATCATATGCTGAATGGTCATGTTTCTAAAAATGTTTATGCCAAGTATTGTACTAAAATAATTCCAAACAGACCAAACTTCTTTGCATTGCACCATTACATGTTTAGTGTTTTCTTTATTCTCACAGAACTGACATCTCGAGGTCATTTGGATATTCCTTCTTTGCAAATTTATATCGGTGGGGATCCCGTTCTTCAAAGTCCTCTAAAGAATAAAGGATAATTTCTTAGGTCTAACATTGTTCCAACTTTTCTTATATAGATTTGATTCATTGCAATGATTCCTGATTTCATTCCATGTTTTGCTTGTATTGATGTTCCCATTAGAAGTCAGAGCCCACATAATCTTGTCCGGATTGTTATTGAGATTGAACTTGGTAATTTCATCTACCACAAGAGTAGGAACAACATAGTTTAACTTGTTTAAGTCCCAATTTCCATTGATCTGAAAACTGCTAACACTAACACTAGTATACCACTGTCTGTCTTCACCTTCATTGAAATGAATAAGAGTTTTCTCAGTACACCATCTGTCCAGGTAGAAATCTATCTCCCCATTCCCAGGAACCCAGAAAATATAGCTATCAGCTTTGTCCCTTATACCCACCACTCTAGTCCAAGTTCTAGATTTTTTATTAGGCATAAGGGCTAGAATAGGATGACATTTCTTGCAGTAAATTGAGAACATGACTCTAGACCAAATACTTTTGCGAGTTTTGAAGTTAAACCATAATTTGTGTGGAAAAACATCATGTAAACCTTCAAGCCCCCTCACGTAGAGACCTCCTTCAGCGTATGGTCTGCAGTTTTTGTTCCAGAATGACGAGTTTATTGTATTGGTCTCAATTGTGTTGCCCCAAAAATACTTCTTGAACAAGTTTTCAATCCTTTTAACTACGGCTTTAGGAAGAACCATGCTTTGGATATAGTATAAAGGTAAAGTGGATAAGAGGACTAGAACAAGTCTTCCACCAAATGACAGTGTGTAGCTGTCCTAGTCTATTATCCATCTCTAATTCTTGAAACAAGATTATCAAAATGGTTTATTAATATTAAAATATCATTATAGAACCCACTATATCGTTAAACTAAAATAAATCAAATTAAAATAAATCTAATTACTATTAAATCATCTTTATATAATTCTTTACATCTGTTAAAAAAAATTAAAAATCAACTTTCTTTTGTGTTATTTATTATATTCACATATTAGAAAATCATTTACTAAATTTTATATTCGTTTCCAGTTAGAGCTCTAAAAGTATCCGGCCCAGATAAACTACATATTCAATAATAAAAATAAAACGAACTTTAGAATCCAATGATACTTTATTTATTTTGAGGCTTACTAATCTTCTTCTCCAATTATTAATCCTTATTGCAAAAACCATGTTTCTAATTGTTAATTAAAATACTACTAATACTCTAAATGGTTCTAAAAAGAGACTTTTGACAGAGACTTTTTCCACCAAAAACTAAAAAGAAATTTTCATATCATATCAAATCATACTTGCAATTTGACTCTTCACCTTTCAGCCCTTTTAAGATTCATTCACCTTTTATCTAAGTGCTCCTTTTCTTTCTCCTTTTCATTTTAGTGATTGCATGCAAGCTAGCACTACTTATTTCACAATCACTTCTATATTGCTATTTTCACCACCTAATTTGGTTTAACTCTACTTTTGAATGCAATTTTTTTAATTTAATCTTTGATTTTTTTAAGTTTTTAAAAAGTGTTTTATTTGACTATCATTTTTGGGTTAATTTCTATAAATAAAATTGTTTTGTTTTAGTCATCTAAATATTTATTTTGGATAAAATTAATCAATGTTATTATTTTTTCCGGAAAGAATCCGCAGCCGCTATTCAAAGTGCAGTAAATGCGCACAGTGTACGTGGAAGGACTCGAACTCATGACCTTTGGTCATGAGGATGTTTTACTCAACAAACTCGGCTACTCCATTAGAAGCAATTAATCGACGTGTTGATTGTGACAAATAATTTTCTAACTTTATTTTTATAAAATTAATCATTGGACCATAAACTTTTTATAAAATTAGGGGTTTAACTAAACATAATTGTAAGCTAATTTTATCCCAAATAGAAAATCAATAAACAAAAATGGGACATTTTTAATTAAAAAGACTATATTATAGGAAAGTGGACAGTTAAAGTACTAAAACAGATTTTTTTAGTTAAAAGTTTTATCTACCATGGTAATAATACCTTAACATAGAGTAATATAAATGTATTTTAGAGTCCAGAACGCAGAAGCGAAAAAAAATCTGATCTTTATTTCTTTTAATGGGAATGCCAAAAACCCCCATTACATTTATGACACAACTTTGTAAGACAAGACATGGTGAAAGAAACAAAATAAATTTAATACTCCTACAGAAGAAAGCCACCTTTGCACTGACTACTACAAATGTCAATACCCACACACATAGCTGTAAGCCTGTAATACTTTTTCTTTATATTATCAGTGTATATAGCCTACCATATTACTAATATATATAATTGATGACTATAATTCAATACAAAACTTCTCCCAAAAGTTGGATTTTTTACTTATCATCAAGTCCTAAACTTCTACTATGAAATAAATAAAAAAATTAGTATTTTTTTCATGGGGGTTGAAGTTTCTGGTGAAAAGTTGGATTGGGGGTTTGAAATAAGAACCTCATCACAATCACAACTATCAAAGTGTTGTCTTGGAAATATCCTTTTCAATCTTCGAACTGCTAATTTTCCTGTTTGAGTAATTTGTCAGTATCTTAGGTAGTGGTTTGGTTGCATTTAATGCCTGTTCAGTGACTTCTCACCAGAATTGTTTATTACTAGTAATACTATACCCCAATTTCAAAAGCCGACTTGTGGTAACCACTAACCAGAAGAAAACCGATTTTGGCAGGATTCAATATTTTCAATCCCCCCTATATCATTTTATAACTAAGATTTTCAAAGCACAAACATTCAAAAAGGTTTCTTTTCTTTTCATTTGTTTTTTTATACGTTTCTTATCATCTCTGTCTTTTTTTTAACATCTTATAAATAAATATTGTTTGTCTCATGTCTTGCGATTGAATTATTGGACTCTTTTCTTTTCCCTACTATACTATATACGTTTTAAGTGTTCCATTTCAATCAAAAGTTGATAAACATTCACCAATCAACAACTCTTCACTTCTGCTTCTGCTTCTGGTGGTGCTATAGTGTTGGTAAGACACTAAGCTTTGTTTTTTTTATATATGTCTTAAACGTTTAACTAGTTTGTAAGTGTGTTTTTGTTTCTGTGTTGTAGGCGAACATGAAGCAGCTTAAGAGCTGTGTTGAAGCAGAAGAGAATAATATTTTAAAACAAGAGGTAAAGTTTCATAAACTTTTAGTGTTAGTTAGTGTCTGTGTATTAATTCTTGCATTACTCGTAGATTTCGCAACTTCAAGTAAGATTGCACGATGAATTTCTTGTGCGGCGTGCGTTGGAGAAGGCATTGAACCATACTACTCTTTCTTTAGAAGCTTCAAAAGACATGTCACTCCCCAAGGTATGTAGTAACTATCATTACATAGATATGAAACATTTAACAGACAATAACATGACTTCATATGTGTTGTATGGTTTCAGGATGCTATGGACTTAATCAAGGAAGTGGCGGTCTTAGAATTACAAGTTGAGTATTTAGAACAGAATCTGCTGTCTTTATACCGCAAAACATTTGACGAAAAAATGTCATCAGAGAGTGAGAACTCATCTTCGCAGCAGCTTAAATTAGTTATGTCACCTACAAATTCTGTTAACAGTCATACGAAGGAACATAAGCTGTTAGATTCTAGTATCCTTCGTGTCCCTTCGTCGCTGTCGCAACGCTCAGAATATTCGTTTAGAAGGTCTCCTTCCTCGAAATCTCTAGCTAATGCTTTTGAATCCTCCCATTCTCTTCCCTTGTTTATGCTCGAGGTAAAAACTGAACACTTTCAATAGACTTCTCAAACATTTCTGTTCTGGTCAGGGTCAGGGTATGTGTATGGAAGATAGTAATATGCATTTCTTGTTTATTGTTCGACTTTTCAGAAATCTCAGGCTGATATTTTGGGCGAAACAAGTTACCGATTCAACCTTGGTTCGGATGTTTCTGACCAATTTCACGACACACCGAACCAAATATCTGAAGAGATAATAAAGTGTATTTCAGCCATATTCTGCGATCTAGCTGACCCACCTCTGACTGATCAAGATTATCCGATCTCTCCAGCTTCGTGCTCAACACCTACCGATACATCTTCTTCGCAGACACGAGATCTTTCCTCTTTCAATTCACACGAGCTTCAAACTAGAAGATTATCTAAGGATTTCAACGCAATTGTAGAGGTCCTGTCTATAAGCAGGGATAATCATAAGCTAATTGAAGAAAAACTACAGAGTTACAGGTGAGTGAGTATCTACTTGTTTGATAATTTAACGTAATAGTTAGCTTCTTGACGTTGTAAATTACACGTTTGGAATATGATCTAGATATTGATTGAACGGGTCATATTTTGTCAGATCGCTTGTTTATCGGCTGGAAGATGTTGATCCAAGAAAGATGACTCACGAGGAGAAGCTTGCCTTCTGGATTAATGTGCACAATGCTCTAGTGATGCATGTAATATCTCCAAAACTTTTACTTAGTAATGTATCATGTAAGGAACTAGTACTACGATGAGTGACTCAAGATATCAAATCAGGATGTGTAGTGCTTCCTGACTTGGAGCTTAAGTAATTTTACATATGTGCATATGCTTATAGTTTTATGTTTGCGCTCAAAATATCGACGACCCTTTGTTATTCGTGGTCTTGTAGGCGCATTTGGTTTACGGGATCCCAAAAAACAATATGAAAAGAATTGCGATGGTTCTCAAGGTGACTTCAAGTTCTTCATGTGTGTTAGCTTTAAGAATTGCGATATTTATATACTTACACGTATAATACAGGCTGCTTATAGTGTCGGAGGCCAAATCGTAGACATAGGGATGATTCAAAGTTCTCTTCTTGGATGTTCAATGCCTAGACCTGGCCACGTATGTTTTGCTCGTAAATAAGTTGGTTAAAATCTGTCTAACGTACGATTAAAACATTATAAAAGAAGAGCATTTCTTGTGTGTGTGTTTTTCAGTGGCTACAATTCTTATTTCCTTCCAAGAAAAAATCAAAGATTCGAGACAAACTGAAGGGATACGCGATTCAGCACCCTGAACCACGTTTGTATTTCGCGCTTTCTTCTGGAAGTTACTCGGATCCTGTGGTATGCACTCAAAGTTAAACACTGCACCGTTTATAATTAGTGACATGATCCATTGTATGTTGTGGTATTTTTCTTGCAGGTTCGTGTGTATACTCCAAAAAGAGTGCTTCAGGACCTTGAGGTTGCGAAAGAAGATTATATGCAATCAAACTTGAGTGAGAGTAAACACCACAAGATTCTTTTACCTAAGATTGTAGAATCTTTTGCTAAAAGTGCTGATATTTGCAAAGTTGGTTTGATTAAGATGATTGAAAGTACAATGCCCGAGTGTTTGAAGAAGAACATGCCTATGTCTCAGTATAGAAAATCGCCAAAGAATGTCGAGTTCGTGCCTCATAATTTCGGATTTAGATACCTGTTGTCTAGAGACTTATAGGTTGATTAACTCTGCACATTGTATATGTATATAATTTAAGGATATGTTTATATACATATATGATCTATTCTTTTAGTAGCTGATTATTTCGTGGTCTTGGACTGGCTTTAAGTGTAGGTTGGTCTGCGAAATTTGATGATGCTCAGATAGCACTTCATTCATACTATCTAGTTATTCGATTTTGTTATTAATTATAGTTTTCAGCCCAGAAAAGTTGAATAAGGCTGAGTTAATCTCGAAGGAAGTAAAAGTTTTATCATTTGATTGAATGTACAATAGGTAGATAGAAAAGTCTATATATAGAGCCAATAAAAAACGGACAATAACACATTTTCAAATGGCATTTTGTGTAGTTTTGGCAAACTAATTTATAAAGAATAAATACTTACTTGATTATCAACATAATAGACTTATATATACAAGAGTATAAGCTATAAAGAGACTATCGTTTAACACAAGACTGAACCAGTGAACATAAGATACACCTTCAATGACACAACACTGTACCAGCAAATACAAGGTACACTTTCAATGACACACACAGATGTACAAGCAGGCAGTATACATTGTCAACATTATTCGACTAATCCTCAATAAATCTTCCTCTTGAGGCGAATATCCTTTTTTCACTATCAACAAAGAAACTTCTCTTCTTCAAACCTACCAAATGGCCTTAAGGCATTCACTTGATGCTGCATACACCAATCAAGTTTAGGCACTCCCGAAACTTTCGGACTGATACTGCTTTGGTCATTATATATGCTGAATTATTGTGCGTAGACACTTTTTCAGATCAACAATTCTCTTTGATATTATATTACAAATAAAATGATACCTAACATCTATGTCCTTTGTAAGCTCGTGGTATATTTGGTTCCTTGTAAGGTGTATGTCGCTCTGACTGTCACAAAACACTTTTGTAGTAGTCTTATGCAAGCCCAAATTTGTCACCAAACCTTGTACTATATTTCCTCTTTAACTTCTGTTACCGCCATGAAATGTGTCTCTTCAGTAGACAAAGTTACAATAGCTTGGAACTGTGCTTTCCAATTGATCGCACTCCCACCTAAAGTAAACACATATCCTGTCAAATATCTTCACTTATCCATATCACCTGCAAAATTAGAATCAACAAAACCAATCACTGGTTCAGTGATCCATCAACATTGGTCTTATTGAAAATCAAACCAACATTGGCAATACTCTTAAGATACCGAAGTATCCATTCCACTATTGGCCTGTGTTCTTTCTCAGGGAATCTCATGTACCTGCTTAGTACACTAGCCGCATGAAAAATATCAGAACTTTTGCATACTATAGCATACATGATACTATCAACTGCACTTGAATATGAAACTTTTAACATTTGTTTCAACTCAACACTGATCCTGTTAACTTAAAATGAGTAGCAAATGGGATGTTAACTACCTTAGCACCAAACATGTTGAGTCGTTGTAACACTTTCTCAATGTAGCTTCGTTGAGACAAGTGTAATGATCTTAAAATTATGTTTATGATAATATCCATCTTAAGAATCTTCTTTGCCCTACCCACATTATTCATCCCAAACTCGACATTAAGTTGCTTATTTATCTGCGCAATGTGTGACATACTACAAGCAGCAATAAACATATCATCCAGATACAACAAAAAGTAAACATAAGAATAATCTGACATATTTTGATGATACATACAACTGTCATATGGAATCTTTCTGAATCATTTTGACACTGTGAATGTATCAAAACGTTAATATCATTGTGTATGTGACTATTTCAAACCATACAATAAATTTTTCAACAGACAAACCTTGTTCTCCATATTAGGTTTGATAAATCCCTATGGCTGTCTCATGTAGATCCGGTCCTTCAATTCATCATATAACAACGCAGTCTTCACATCCAACTGCTCAAGCTCTAAATCTTGCAAAACTACATTGGCTAACAAAAACTGAATCAAACTATGTTTCACAATATGAGAAAACACTTCATTAAAGTTTTTTTCTTCCTTTTGAGTAAAACCATTAACGACTAGTCTTTCCTTGAATTGAGGTGCCTCAACCTCCAGATTACCTTCTTTTTTATAAAATAACCATTTACAGCCTACTACCTTATGTCCTTTAGGCAAGTAAAAAAGCTTCCATGTCTGATTCTTATGAAGAGACTCAATCTCTTCCCCAATAGGACCAATCTACCGATCTGCTTCTCAACTCGCTATAGTTTCCCTATAGACTAGGTTTTTGCATCTTAACTTCTCCCGCAACTAACAGTGAATCTGCAACTAGATTCGCATACCTTTTTGGTGGTCTGATCTCTCTTCTTTCTTTTCCCAATGTTATGCTATAAGGTTTTTGTTCTGGTTCGAGCATATCATTGTCACTATTATCTGATGCTGACGCCTCGCCTCCTTGTTCTAGATCTACCTCAAAATCATTCAAATTATTAGACCTACTAGGAACCAATTATACTTCAAGCTCCACATGTTTACTCATAACCGATCCTGATTCAATCATTTCTCCAACTTTCTTCTGATTTTCTAACGAAGTGGACTCATTAAAATCCACGTATCTACTAATGAGAAAATATGAATATTTTGGAAATGTACACCATAACCTATATTCCTTCACTTCAGTAGCTATCATATAATTATGCACCTTTTTAGCCTCGACTAAATTTTACCATCTCTCATATGAGTGTACACATGACAATGGAACACCTTCTACTGTTCATAGTCAGCCAATGATCCATACCAAATCTTAAGAGTTTTACAATCAATAGCTATTGATGGAGACCGAGCTAACAAGTAATACAATGCATTGATAGTTTAGTCAAAAAATTATTTCTCACACTAAAATGCAAGAGCATGCTTTCTTTTTTGTCATAAAATGCATTGTTCATTCTTTTTGCGACCTCATTCTGTTGTGGTATTCTAGAATAAGTGCGACGACGCATTATGCCTCAGCTTAAAAAATTTTATTGAACTCACAACTATAAAATTATAACCTGTTATCTATCTTAAAATGCTTGATATTTCTTCATGTCTGCTTTTCAATCATCATTTTCATTTCATAAATATTGAACAAGCCTCATTTTTTGTTTCCATAAATTAAACCCACGGAATTCTTGAATAATCCTCGATCAAACTCATGTAGTATCTAGCTTCACTATTTGCTAAGATTCTGCTTGGGCCTCAAATATTTGAGTAAATATAATCTGTTGTCCCTTTAGTCGACTTACTAAATTTTACTATAGTTGTTTTTGTTGGATATTTTAGTGTAATTGGATTGACTAGTCGACCAATGCAGTCGTAATATATTATCGAGCAAGTCGGAGAGTGTGGAGTACACGCTTCTAAGAATATATTATGATAAGGCTATTGTGAATATTCATGGAAATTTTGAATTTGGAAAATTAATTCAAATTTGAATTTGAATAATTTTGGCCGTTTTTATCATTTAAAATTATAGCCGTTATTGGACTTAAAACTGTTTTACAGTTTTTGAAATTTGGTTGAATAAATAAGTATGGTTCTGTTGAAGAAATTATATGACAACAAAAATCCATTCTCGTTGTTCAAATGCATACGCTCTGATTTTATCCGGTTGAAAATTTTGGAGAACCACCAAAATAATTTCAATCTGAAATTGTTAAAACAAGACTTCAGAGTTTATCCGGAAATCTCTATAAAAAAAAATTCCCAACAAAAGATTGAAATTATTTCTTGTTTTATGAAGAGATTTGTATGAAGATTGAAATGAAGAGATTTGTTGTATCAATGGAAATATTGCATCATCCCTCTTGTCCTCTGCTCCAGTTTCAGAAGAAGGACCGATATGGTTAATGTCGTGGTATATTCAAAGAAGCTACGAATCAGATTCAGAAGAAAGCAAAAATTATATATCTAAAGAGGCCGAACCAGCTTCTGTAGAAACACAAACACATTTTCATAGGCTTCATACAGATACAGTTGCAGAATTAATTATCAAACGTCCACGGTTAGCCGATTACTGGAATTTCCGTACCACTTGTATCGAATTTCATTCGATTCTGCCTCCTGTATTTAATCGAAATGGCCTTGGCTAGGAGAAGCAACACAAATTCGTTGCATCCATGGTTTGTGTTCCTTGAAAATTCTTGGACCTATACTCTGTTTGATCCATTGAATGGCGAAAGATATCAAATGAATCTACCATGCTTGTTATATGGTTGCCACATTTCTTGCGTTAAATATGGTTGGTTCTTAATGTTTTCTAACCGATTTTCTGAAATCATTTCTTCAACCCTCTCGCAAAAGGCATTCATCAATTGCCAAGACGAGACACATCTTCTGAGGTTTGCAACACCACGGGTGTCTATTCTTCACCAACTTGTTCAAAGTATTTAGTCGTGAAAATCGAAGTGGGATTCTCGTGTCTATTCTTCGCATATAATTTACGAATTTGGTAAATTTTGATGTTATTCGTAAATGAGTTATGATTACTTTATATGTGGATGAGATGTTGATTTTTGGAATTAACCTGATAGGCTTCTTGGTATATGTATATGATGACTAGCACTAGGTCGGATATTGGATTTGTTGTTGGAATGCTTAGTAGTATATTCGGATGCGAGTCATATTTTGAATATGGAAGTCCACTCCTTTATAAGTGGATGTGTATTTCTACTTGGAGGACTTGTTATCTCTTGGGCATCTAAGAAACAATCCGAGTTTGTGGCATTAGCAACAACTAGTAAAGAAGTTGAGTGGCTAAGAAATTTAATGTATGAAATTTTGTTGTGGTCCAAAAGATACCACCTAATTCTTTTACAAAGGTAAGGCGGTGTCAGATTATGATTCGGGAGCGGATCATGAATGATGTTATTGCAGTAGAGTTTGTGAGAACTCGATATGATTTAGCCGATAATTTAACCAAAGGGTTAAGTAAAGATTTTGTGCACAAATCGGCTATTGGGATGGGATTACAAGTCCATTTGAAATCTCTCATGTTAAGATACCCAATTCCCATCTAATATGACATTAGGTGCTGAATTCAATGTGGAAAGCTTAACATCTAGAGATTGGAACACATTAGTAGTATTATCCCAAAGTATGTGTTCAGACATGCAAGTTGTGGAGGTTGAAGTTTATCTTCTTAATGGCTCTTTTGAAAAATTGCATATGCATGTGCAAGCGTAAAAGATCTACCTATTTAAGCATGAAGTTTAGCCGCTTCAAGAAGCTAGGACTTGGCTTTGATATGCTTAAGAAGGATAAGGACACAAGGCTAGTAAAAGATAGTGTCAAGTAAGAACATTTGAGAATGTAAATTTATGTGTATATTATCTTCGAGTATTCATTATGGATAGTGAAGGTTCAATCCTTAGTGATACCTTGATATTCGAATATTTGGAACGTGTAATATACTACTATGAAATTCAATCGTTACGATATTTTATTTATGCATAAATTTGTTATTTGTTGTGAGTTTGTTTTAGTTAATCATGAATTGCACTAAAATGGGGGAAGATTGTTGGATATTTTAGTGTAATTGGATTGACTAGTCGACCAATGCAGTCGTAATATATTATCGAGCAAGTCGGAGAGTGTGGAGTACACGCTTGTAAGAATATATTATGATAAGGCTATTGTGAATATTCATGGAAATTTTGAATTTGGAAAATTAATTCAAATTTGAATTTGAATAATTTTGGCCGTTTTTATCATTTAAAATTATAGCCGTTATTGGACTTAAAACTGTTTTACAGTTTTTGAAATTTGGTTGAATAAATAAGTATGGTTCTGTTGAAGAAATTATATGACAACAAAAATCCATTCTCGTTGTTCAAATGCATACGCTCTGATTTTATCCGGTTGAAAATTTTGGAGAACCACCAAAATAATTTCAATCTGAAATTGTTAAAACAAGACTTCAGAGTTTATCCGGAAATCTCTATAAAAAAAAATTCCCAACAGTTTTTACCAAACACACAATATTTATAAAATCTCAATTATTATGCTTTATACCATTTCAAAAATATATCTTTTAAAAAACAACTAATCCTGTTTCACTCATGTGACCGATACACAAATGCCACAACTAATTTTGATCCTGACGACTTTGACTATTACTCCTTGATGATGCTACTGCAACATCCCCCACAAAAACACTTCCCTGAAGAATGTAAAGCCTCTTCAACAAATTGTCTTTCATACACACCATTGAGCCTTTTGTCAACTCTGATTACACTATCATTTGCATGATACTTGTAACCCCGAGATTCCAGTGTCCCAAGATATATCAGGTTTCTCTTCAACTTAGGAACATGCCACCACATCACGATTCTAAAAACCCTATCAAACATTCTGATCTTGATGTTATCGATCCCTCAACATGCAACGAATGATTGTTCCCTACAAACAGTTCCTTGTATTGTCTTGTTAGTATTGAACCATTTCTTGAACTAACAGATGTGATACGTAGCGCCAATATCGACTATCCAAGATTTTTACGTATAGTTTGAACTCACAGATAGCACATCTCCTCTACAAGTGTTTTTACTATCATCAGAATCGTTCACATCTTTTTAAAGATTTTTAGTATTTTCCTTTTGATTTCTCTTCTTACCTTTTAGTTTTGGAGAGTCTCCCTTGTAATGACCTTGCAACTATCTCAAATTCTTTTAAAAGTAATAATATTTTTTGAAAATTTTCAGGCTTATATGATCTATCATTCCCATAATTCTCAGATATACCTAATGGTTAAGAGAAACAATCAAACAAGATACAGAATGATTAGGGACAGAACATGGAATTGTACATTCCCAGGAAGCGGCTAGGGTTTTGTGTTTTATTAGAAAGTTTTCCTTTTTGTATTGAACTTTTTTTTATATTGCAAACCCAAGTAAGGCTCTCAATATATAGAGAACTTAGAGGCCTATACAAGGAAACTTAATACACTGAATATTCTAACACTCCCCCTCAAGTTGTGTAGTGGGATCACCAATACCCAACTTGGATAAAACTGATTCAAATGTTCTTGCAGCAACCGCTTTCGTCAGGATGTCTACCAGTTGTTCTTCAGATCTAACAAACGGAAGTTCGACTGTCCCATCTTCAATCTTTTCTTTTATGAAGTGCCTATCTATTTCAATGTGCTTTGTTCTATCGTGATGTACCGGGTTCTCTGAAATCTTAATCGCAGCTTTATTATCGCACATTAACTGAGTTGGACACTTTAGGGGGGATCCGATTTCTTTCATTATCTTCTTTAACCAAAGTATCTCGGTAATCCCCTTAACGATTCCTCTAAATTCTGATTCAGCACTTGACAGTGATACTACTTTCTGTTTCTTACTCCTCCAAGTCACCAAGTTACCTCCAAGAAGAGTAAAGTAGCCAGCAGTTGATCGCTTGTCGTTAGGATTCCCTCCCTAATCAGCATCTGTGAATACTTCAACATCAAGGTGTCCATTTTTCTTAAAAATTATGCCTCTTCCTGGTGTGCCTTTGAGATATCGAATAATCCTCATTATTGCCTCCATATGGTGTTCCTGAGGATGATGCATGAACTGGCTAACTACTCCCACCGCGTATGCAATGTCGAGTCGAGTGTGAGCCAGGTAAATCAATTTTCCCACCAACCTTTGGTACCTTTCTTTACTTGCTGGTCTGGCCCCTTCAATTATCTTTAGTTTGTGATTCACAACCATAGGAGTGTCATTTGGTTTGCAATCAACCATGCCAACTTCAGCTAATAAATCCAATATATATTTCCGTTGGAAGATATGAATCCCTCCTCTTGACCTAAGAACCTCGATTCCTAGGAAATACTTCAATCCCCCAAGGTTTTTCATTTCGAACTCCTTGAAGAGGTTTTTCCTAAGAGAGCTAATTTCTTCTTCGTCATTCCCCGTTATAATCATATCGTCGACATATATTATAAGACAAGTGACTAATTCTCCTCTCTTTTTGTAAAACAAGGTATGATCCCCATTACTCTGTTTGTAGCTATACTGCTTCATTGCCATTGTAAATCTCCCAAACCAAGCACGAGGAGACTATTTTATCCCATATAATGCCTTTTTCAGTTTACATACCTCGTTTTCTTGAAAACCATCAGAGAACCTTGGTGGGGGTTCCATATATACCTCTTCTTCCAAGTCTCCATGTAAGAAAGCATTCTTTACATCAAATTGATGAAGAGGCCAATCTTTATTCGCGACTATTAAAAGTAAAACTATGATAGTGTCAATCTTTGCAACCGGAGAGAACGTTTCAGAGTAGTCTATACCATATGTTTGTGTATATCCTTTGGCAACCAATCTTGCCTTGTGTCGCTCAATGGTGCCATCAAATTTATATTTTATATTAAACACCCATCTACACCCGACTGCTTTCTTCCCTTGTGGTAACACACAATTCTCTCATGTACCATTCCTTTTTAGAGCTTCCATTTCGGTATCCATTGCCTCATGCCATTCAATCATCTTCTTAGCTTCTTGAGTTGTTTTAGGGATTTGTTCAGAGAGAATAGTAGCTGAAAACACCTTTGCAATCTTCGTCATTCTTTTCCTATCCATTTTTACCGGATATGTAGAAGCACGAGGAGCGTATTCCGGTGAATACCGGTCAGGAGGAACCCCTATATTTTTTCTTGGGGGAAGAACCGGAGTTTGAGTTCCAACAAATGAACTTCCTAAAATGTCATGGTCAGTAGCATTTTTTGAATTATGATATTGTAAATTGTTTACTTCTTGATGGACATTTTCTTTGGCTGATTCACTAGTAGTATCCATGGAATTTATTTCTTGTTGGACATTATCTTCGGGAGAATCATTGGTGGTAAGAACTGCCTCGTCAGTCTCCTTTATGTTGGAAGAGGCGTGTTCGGTGTTGCCATATACCGAATCTGTCGGCACATCCTCAAAGTAACTTTCATATAGCAACCAGTCGAGTGATTCACTTACTTTCTCCCCCTGAGCACGAGATTGGTGGTTAAAAAAATAATCGGATTCCAAGAAGTCACAGTACATGGTGACATGGATTCGACGAGTAACCGGATTGTAACACCGATATCCCATTTGATGAACACCGTACCCAACGAATACACACTTTTCAGCACACGGATTAAGTTTGTTTTGACTAGTTTTAGGGATATGAACAAACACCGAACAACCAAAGACACGAGGTGGTAAAGTCATAACAGATGGAATTGTAACTTGGGTGGCAAGCACTTGTGATGGATTTTTATTTCCTAGACATCGGGTTGGTAGACGATTCGCAAGATACGTGGCTGTAGCAAGAGCTTCTGGCCAAAGAGAATGAGGAACTCTAGATTCAATCATAATAGCACGAGTTTTTTCAAGTAAAGTACGATTTTTTCGTTCTGAAGTACCATTTTGTTGAGGTGTGTTTGGACAAGTGGTTTGATGAATAAGACCATTTGTTTTGAAAAAATTATGCATTGTTTGGTTGACAAACTCTGTTCCATTATCAAAACGGAGAATCTGTATTTTTTTCAAATTGAGTCAAAATCATTTTATAAAAACAAACAAATATTTCTGGTACTTCTGATTTATGTTTCATGAAGTATATCCAAGTCATTCTTGAGAAATCAACCACAAATAAAACAAAATATCTGATTTGATTGTTAGTGGAATTTGGTGCTGGACCCCAAACATCAGAATGGATTAACGAAAAACCATAATCAACTCTAGTATTACTTTGATTAAATGAGACCTTACGATTTTTTGCAAGAATGCAGGTTTCACATGTCTCATGAATGAAATTATTCAAAAAAAGACTAGGAAACAAACTTTTAAGATAGCTAAAAGAAGGATGACCAAGTCGCTGGTGCCATAACCAAAGTTTCCTTTCGGTTGTTCCGTGAGCAAGCATGAAATGTCCCTTATTAACTACCTCATCAACATAATAGAAACCTCCTTGTTCAGTACCACGCCCAATGATCTACTTCTTACGAATGTCCTGTAAATTGCAAAAAGATGGATACATAAGAACCACACAGTTGAGTTGTTTTGTCACTTGAGTAACAGATAATAACTTTAAGGATAGTGAAGGAATATAGAGGCAGTTTTTAATTTTCATTTTTTCCGAAAAAATAATTGAACCTCCCCCTTTGACTTCACAAATTTCTCCACTAGCAGTCTCAATATAGGACTTCTTTGGAGATGACATGTCACCAAAGTCTTTAGGATCATAAGACATGGTGTCCGTAGCCCCGCAATAAAATATCCAATTCATTGATTTCTCAAACCCTTTACCATATAAGTTTTTCATAGGAGTTCGTCGCCATTCCTCCAAAGCCAGTGTCACTTCCTTGCTCATTTTTAGTCGGATCTTCACCGCCACTTATAGACGAAGCGCGTTTGACATGAGATCTGAAACACTGGTTATTTTTCTCCTTATGACCATCCTCCCACCATTCTGGATAGCCAACCAGCTGGAAACATGTCTCTTTAGTGTGTTTCTTCATCCCACAATGAGTGCAATACAACTTGGATTTATCTTCTTTCTCTTTGGATCGGAATTTAAACCTCTGTGCAGAATCTTTAGCAGCCAAACCCATTCCAATTTCAATCGAGTCACTATCAGAAGAACTTGATTTTAGTATATTAAGCCTGGCCACTTCCCTTCGTATTGTAGCATATGCTGTTTCCACGGAAGGAATAAGATCCTTTTTCAGGATATCTCTCTTGACTGGTTCCAGTTTGTCATTAATCGCCATTAGCAATTGATAGAGTCTTTGTTCTTGAGTCTTCTTATTGTAGATCTGAATGTCTTCTGGGTCTTTCATAGGGTTTGGATCTTGCCTATCTATAGACATCCAGATGTTCTGCAGTTTGTTCCACAAGTCTTCTAGTGTATCGGACCCTTGCCTTAATGAATTAGCCCTCTTATGAAGGTTAAACACCTGTAACGAATCTGTACCAGAACCGTATGTGGTGGCTAACCCATCCTAGAGGGCTTTTGCAATGGGATATTGTGAGACATTATTCACCAAGTTGGATTCAAGATTCTGGATAATCCATGTGAAAACACATTGATCATCTTGTTCCCACCGTGTATATGTTTTGTCAGTTTTGGATGGAGGTGTCGGCTCCCTTGTAATGTGAGAACCTCTCCCCCTTCCCCCAATTTCTTTCTTCATAAGGTTTGCCCATAGGGCATAGTTGTCACCGACGAGTTTAATCCCTAGGGATAAATTCGCGGGGTTAGTTGTTTGTTATTGTGTTCCGAGACCATTTCTCCGAATGGCAGCAATCTGCATTGTTAATTTATCAGGGATTTGACTGACCACGACTTTATTGCCAGCCATCTTTATTGAGGATGTTCAGAATTCCCAGAATCACACGTGCTCTGATACCATATTAAGAGAAACAATCAAACAAGATGCAGAATGATTAGGGACATAACATGGAATTATACATTCCCAGGAAGCGGCTAGGGTTTTGTGTTTTATTAGAAAGTGTTCATTTTTGTATTGGACTCTTTTTTTTTATTGCAAACCCGAGTAAGGCTCTCAATATATAGAGAATTTAGAGGCCTATACAAGGAAACTTAATACACTGAATATTCTAACATTAATACACTGAATATTCTAACACTAATATATTCACTCTTTTATAACTTGTTGTAATAAGTAAAAATTCAAGTTTTTTAGTTCGAGATCGCATTCACATCAATCACCTTTTTTTTTATTTTTTCGTATTTTTTTTTTCATTTACACAAAAACTTTAATTTGTATAAACTTTACTTTTCCAATTCGATTAGCTCGATTGAATAATATTACTCTGTCATATTGGAATCATTGGTAGAAATCGATTTGTTCCTATAAGGGTATTTTTTTAATACTAATACAAATGTTTTTTGAACATGTTCAAAAAATGGTGTCTAATGTTTTATCATGTTAAACCATCCTGTAATTTTGAGTCACACGATCCTGCCACCACTGCAAAAATAGATTCAATTGTTAAGATGAAGTAACAAATGGATACATTACAATAAACCTACCGAGAATAGCCCATTGATATTAACATATGGTGACCATTTTGAAAGAGAAAATATTGACCGTATCCATTGTTGAGAATATATGACGCTCAAGAAAGAGGTTCTTTGAAATATATATTCTAGGGGTCAATAAAAAAGGGATAAATAGATGGAAATGAGAATCTTCATTGTATGCACTATCGATCTCGTTCAAAGAGCCGATCTTGTATTCGTCATCGAAACTATGATGTTTTTGCCTAAGTCAAACCCAACAATGGAGCAGTGAAGAAATCATTGGGTTATCCAGCAGTGTCGTCAAGACTTTTGTTTCACTTTTGGACACCTCACTTCAACCCGCAATAAATTGGGCAAAACCAACAGCAGATTCTCCTAAAGAACCTTCAGATCCTCAACAGGTCGATTTATTGATACCATAGATGGGGGACACAATATATAATACATTATCGGTGAATTCTCATTCACAATAGAAATATTGGTAGAAGATCAACCATAGAAATTTAATTGGTACAAGATGGAAAAATACGATGGGATATGTGAACCCGAGGATCAAATTTAACAATTCCAAAATGATATACTAGGGTTCGGATACGATGATAGGCTTATGTGTCAAGATTTATTAGTGATCTTCCAAGGTAGTGTTCTCATATAGTTAAATCAATGACCAGTTTATTGCGATTATGGTAATTCAATGCGACTGGATTACATCATCCAATGTAAATATGAGGCTAACAAGATCGTGTGCAACTATACCAAGAGGTTTGTTAAAAACAAAGAACATTCTAAAGAACTGCCATAATCTAGTGGCATGTATCACATATCGCCAAGGTATCCTCTTCAGCCTACTAGCCGAATACATCTGAAAGTGCAAGGCTCTGACCTTCAGAAAATATTAAGTATGTAGAGCAATATATAAATAAAAAGAAAACCATGTGAGCAAGGATGACGGGAATGACGAACACATATACATCAATCGGTCTACGTGTAGATCGAGCCTCTTCTTGTAGCTCTGAACCAATCAGATAAACCATCACCAAACCGCCTTAACGGATACTTTCTTTTCAAAAGAAGAATTATTAAAATAAGAATAAAAAAAGTCCTGACATGTCAATATTTTCAATAAGGTTTGAATACCCATTATACTGAGCTCACTGAAGGCATAACCGCGATATATGACAAAGTTAAAGATGTAATCTGTTCATTAAAATTAAAGAACATATGAACTTCACGAGAATTTATAAATCCAAATAAAAATTTTCAATACCATAAAAATGTTGTATTGCTCGAGACTACAAGGCTATAAAATTTGAGATTCATAAACTTATTAACAATATCTCAAATTTCCTATGAGCGGAGCCTCTCATACTCCTACATAAAATCAAACAACTTATTTATTAGTGTCTTGGGAGCCCCCACATGTAGCACCCAATGTTGCAGCACCCCAGGCATCCAAAACTCTGACATTATATAAAGCATAGAACAAATAATTAGATCATTATCTAAACATAAAGATATAAATAATTGTTGGATGAGGACACACCCGCGTAAATCATTACTTCTTTCAGAAAGAGATGCATCAATGACGTTGAGGTCTAATAGATAAGCCATACTTTGGTTCACTTTTACAAGACTCATTTCCTTCATATCAGCTTCCACGTGAAGATTTGAGAGGACCCGTTGAGGATGTAACAAGATTATCGGTATGAATAGCATGTCATAAATTTTTTATCAACAATAATTATTGGCCGATAATATAAAAACACAAATCATTATATATAATAAGAAAATCAAGGATATTATTATTGAAGCCAATAAATTAAGTTATATTGGCCACATCATGGAAGCTTCGTATCATGTATGGAATGTGAATCTAGTCCTTATAAAAAATGGCAAAAATTGAGGATGTGCGTCGACTTCAATAACCTCAATCGAGCTTTTTCAAATGATTAATTCATGGTCCCGAAAATTAACCAGTTGGTGGATACCGCTTTATGGATGTTTATATAGATTACAATGAAATTGACATGCATCTGAAACGACGAAGAACACACAATCTTTATGACTAAACGAGGTTTGCATTGGTATAAGATAATCATCTTTGGTCTAAGAATATAGAGACAACATATTAACACTTGGCGAACAAGACTTTCTCTAATAAAATTGGGATAAATATTCAACCCACGAATAGAAGAACCACCTAGTAAACCTGGAAGAAACCTTTGGTAACCTCCAAGCAGACAACTTAAAACTTAACCCACAGAAATGCACTTTTGGAATCTACTCCTGAAAGCTTCTAGGGTACTTGGTCAAATAAAAAATCAAACCAGACCTGACACAATTAAATTTAGTAGTTATAAAACCTATTCGAATAATCAGAGAGATCTAGATCCTCAAACAAAGCTTGTCTTCTTTAATAATTTCCATATTCTCTGACAAGTAAACCCTATTTTTCTGAGCACTAAGAGGTTTAAAATAATCAAATAGCACATGATACCCTCTAAGTGTCTAACGCGACTTAACCGAGGTAACATTCTTTATATTTATTAACAGTTTTAATCGTGTTGTTTGTATAGTTTTAGTAAAGAAATAATGAGCCACTTTTCAAGTCATCTATTATGTCATCAAATATCGCATCACTGTCAAAACTTGGTACTTGTAATTAGATATGTTAGCACGATTCATGTAGTAGTTGTCAAAAAAATGAGACCATCAGGCTTTCTTACTGAATTTCATGTTGAAAGAACGACCCTTATAGAAGATAATCCCCAATGTGAATAGTCCAAACTAACGTAAACTCAAACAATCCGGTTTTAAGAATTGGTATCAGCTAACATCCCTTTCAGAAGACCCTCTATATTAATCTGTCATATTTAGATTCTCTACCGTGAATATGAAGCCGAATATTAAATATAAATTGCAAGGCTTAGGCTGACTTACATTTATGCCAACCATGTTTTCAGACAAGCCAAATAAAAAAAATACACGTATCCTCTATCTAGTGAAACTACAGGCTGACGCCTTAAAATTTAAACATGTACAATACAAACATGTTACCTAGGCCGAAAAATGCAATATTTGATGTTGTTTCCTCATTTGGAAGCTCTGAATCCAAACTACGGGTAGCCATACAAGAAACATCCACCATATTTCAACCATAATAGGTCGACCATTTAGAATCATACTTCTTGACTATGGTTATTGATTAACTACCAAATTGGCGAGCTCCAATCAAATTATATTTTATTGAAATGACACTTCCAGACACCAAAGATGAGGCTAAAAGTATCAAAATAAGATACGGTCATTATGTCATGCTCAACAAAAATATTTATCACCAAAGGTTAGCCATATGCCTTCTTTGTTCCCTAGGCTCAAATATATAAATTTTCATACTTAAAAGAACTACAGGAAGGAGAAGGAGGTGTTGATTACAAGTATACATCTATCCACTGGTAAATATTATTGGTCGGTACCTACTGACCTATAAACATGTAAATACTAAGACATTTGTGAATGTTGAGATATATGTTAGTTATTCACAAATTCAGTTCAAGTTCCAGCAATAATAATGAATTTACTCTCTAAAGTTGTTCCTTTCAACAGGTAGATCTTGGATATTATGGGACCCATACCGAAGGCTTCAGGGTTCGACATTACCTTTTCGTAGTATTAAATTACTTCTCCAAATAGATTTACGCAGAATTATTGGCAATAATCCAGGCCGAAGAAGTTATATATGTACTCAAAACTAATATTTTTTTCAAGTATGAGTTCTCCACAATCATAACCTCTGATAATTGGTTACATTTCTAGAAATAGAGACTAACTTTATTTTGCAAAACTTGAGGCACTTAATAGAATTTCTTGGCTCATTTCCATCCTTAAAGAAATTGGTAAGTTGAGTGGCTAACCGAACCATCACGGGTGGGATAAACTGCTTCCTTCATAGTTCTATTAGGAAGTTTCCTAATTTCGTTCAAAAAATAATATGGTCATACCGAACTACATTAAGAAGCACAACTAGGGAAACTCTTTTCACTCTAGTCTACGAAATAAAGGTTGTGGTCCCAGCATAAACATTTATAACTTCCTTTCAAATAACCAACTATCATGAATGAATGAAGGTGGACAGCCGTAAAGCTAGTAGAATAAAAACAAATCAAAACAAATCTTCTTATGGAGCATTACCGAAAGTTAATGCAAAACATGTATTTTTTTGTGAGTTCAAAGTAAATGATAAAATCCTTAAATGGTTTTCTTTCACACAAAAGATAAAAGTCTTGATAAAATAAATGATTTTATATTGTATCATCTAAAGTTAAGTTTGGAATTCACAACATGATAGATGTAAAAAAAATTATCATCTTTCATCCCTCATGAAATGTGAAATATTTGAAACTCTTACGTATTTTAAACTACGTTATAAGTGCATTATAAGAGTTGTAAATTCATTTATATTCTTATTGTAATTTTATATATTATTAGTGCACTTTTTTATTATGGTGTCGAATATGTTTCATAAAGTATTTAAAAAAAGAACTACCGGGTATCTAAAAGGATTAGTTAAGAAAGTCCAAATATACTTATTTTACAAATATTTTATAATTTTTAGATTTTTTTAATTGAAATAGAATATAAAATTATAAGATATTTCTAAAATAACTAAATTTATATTTTCATAACAAATGTCTATAACCCAACAATTTATTATAAATGAAGTTTGATATCATTCAATTTTGGGAACCAATTTTGAAATTATAACATACCAAATATACTAAGACTTTCAGACTATAACAACACATATACAACGTAACTCTCATAACTTAAATTTAGAGGGCTGTCTTTTATCTCCTAGTCAACGATAATGCAAAAGTTGACCCTTCACGTTGGCAATTTCATGTTAGAAATTTATGTCAACAATTTAAAATCAACTATCATGAATATTATAACATTGTGGTATTGTTTTTTACTTTGTTAACTGTTATTTAAATCATAATATTTTATATTTCAAAATAATATATTTAAAAACTGTGATATATAATTTTATAAAATGTTAACTACCATCCTATTTTTGTACGTAAAATATTATTAACAATAATATTTTTTAAAGTTATTTTTAACATAATTATATTGTGTAAAATTTCGTTATATATTTTAAGTATAATATTTTAAAGCCCAACAAACAAAGTTGATTATATATGCAATAAATGATATTTATTTTATAAGTATTATTATTAGTTTTTTAAAGTGAAAAAGTAAATATTAATATCAATCTAATCTAAACTTAGATAAGTAATTCTAAATAAACTATAGATTTTTAAAAATATTTAGTTTCAAATTAATTTTAAAATTCTAAAATACCATTTTTAAAATAACTTTGAATCTAAAAGACATTTAACCCCAACTATAAAACCAACCCAACTAGAATGAGGCTCGACATCACATCTTTATCGTCTTCTTTTTTCACCCGTAAAGTGATTGTTTTTATAAATACCTCCAATCATTATTGTCTTCGTTTTTATATTTTTTTAATGAAATTTTTTATATTGAATAAATTAAGAGAGGGATTAATCGTACGATTCCAGACAAAGTTAAATTTACCAGAATTTTCTTTTTTGTATTTTATAGATTTGATTTTTGTCATTGTTAAATCTCGCTCCAAGTTTCTTTGTATTTATTTTGGAGCTCCATGTGCGCAGAACTAAATAATCGTCGACGTTGAGATGAAGTTCCAATCTACGCTAACAAAGTAAGGATGTATTAATATGATGTTATTCAGTGGTATGGAAAGAACTAACACCATAATACCAATTATGTTTTGCGTCAGGTTAGTCTTTTAAGTTCTTATGAGATCTTATTGTCTGTGTATGGATTTGAATTTTCATGATTAAGTTTACAACACTCGATCAAATATTTGAGAAAACAATGTGTGGTTTTGTACGTATCTTTTGTGGTAAAAGATGGGCTTGCAACCTTGAAAACCAAAAATCATCATTGAATGTTTCAGAGCAAAAATAGTGAACCTTTTATTTTATTTTCTGAGTAATTTTTTGGTGATTACATTAGAAATAAATTCATTTTCTGATGTATATTATAACATATTGGCAGCAGTTTCTCTGCATAATTTCTTTGATTGTCTTGTACTTACTAATATCTCAAGGATAATAATTTTTTTTGGAGAATGTACAAAAGATTACTTTTTTATATATTTTTGGCTAATGTAGTTGACTATAAAATGAGGTTGTTGGTAGAGAAAATTTGCAGTTATTTGATTGTATTCTTAAATTTGATTTTTTGGGGTTTTGTTTTAGATATTTGAGGAAGCTCTTCTAGGTTGATCTTGCTGGTTACATGTTTAATGTATGCGAAAATGATGGACTGAGGGGGCTAACTTCTCTAGGAAAAGTGGAAGTTTTTTTTATCTTACTCAAGACAAGATTTAAGATAAAGACAGTGAGGAAATCAGAAGTCAAGGTTAGATACGGTCGTTAAACTTCCATATGCTTATTAGCATAATGAAATTTTCCTGTGAGTGTTATTTTAACTTTAGTTTTTGTCTTGTTTAAAATTAGGTCGCTTGTTTGTTTGATTGAATTAGGTTATGAGAGTTTGTTAAAGGTCATATTAGTTTATAAGTACTTATCCAACAAAATTATTACTCATTTATTATTTTGTCTCGTTTTTTAAGATAGAAGAGTGAGAACATAAAATTATATATATAAGAAGTTACGTTTATAAATTACTTGAGGTTGTACAATTGTTTTATGCTTTTCTAGAAATTTAGTGTTGGAGGTTTGTTAAATATTCACTTATTTCTTAAAGTTCATGAGTAAGGCATTTAAGCATGGTTGAAAATCCAGACAATTCAAGTTCATTGCCTCCTTTCATTGGGAAGACATATGAAATTGGTTGTCTCGTGAAGAAAGAGTAATCAAAGATTTATCATGTTGAATCCTGAAACCTTTGCTATAGACTTGCTTCCCATATTTTTTAAGTATAATAATTTCTTCAGTTTTATCCGACATCTAAATACTTATGTAAGCATTTTGGTTTATGAGCTTTGTTTATCATTTATTTTGTTCATTTCTAGTATCATCACCGAATATTGTGTTAGTTATATGATTTCTATATTGCTCTATATTTTGAAATACTCATGGACATAGTTTTAAGCTGGTAGTACACAAGTAATATAGGTCTTATTGGAGCATGATATATCTAATAATTTAACTTTGATATATCAACAAACCATTTATTAAGATTGTAGATATATTAAATGAATCATTATCATTTTTTAAGTTTGGTGATAAATAGCTGCTAAAATGAGAGCTATTGCTACCGAAAAAGCCATAGCAGAAAAGATAATGCTGATAAAAAAAGAATAAACAAGATGCAGAATCAAAATATCTATTTGATATTGGAGTCGGTAGCGTCATGTCATTGTCGCCAGTCTAAAAAACAACATGCTTGCTTTCTGTAAAAATGTATCCGGAACGTCATCCAAAAATGCAATGTATATGGTTTTAGTTACTCAATACACGTATACGAAATAATAAAGCAAATCAAAAATATTCTTTTTAAATCTAATATTCTTTTATAATAATTTACGTACATAATATATATTTCAAGTGGTATAAAGAGATTTATTGCACAAAAATTATTTCATATGGATTTTGTTATGCTATGATTTTATATAGGGTGAATAGTTATTCTGTTACGGTTGTCATTGTTGTCATTTTCCCTAAAAAGTAATTAACACTAATAAATATTTTAAATATTATTAATCAGTCGTAATTAAAAAGTTAATATGATTAATTAACAATTATAAAACTATTTAAATTTTAGTGTTAATTAAAAGTGATAAAATTTTAGTCTATTAAAACTTTAATTACAGTATCAATCGTTTGATAGTTTTAAAAGATTTTTCGAAATATATTTTCACACCATTTATTTAACTTCTCGTAATAAAAAAAAACAATGATTGTTCCGGTTTTTTTAAATGATAATAAAAAGAGATAAATTTTAAAACATTTTTATTAAAAACTATTAACAAAAATTATTAAAAGAATATAATTAAATAGTAAAAAATAAAAAAAAAAATCTTCTATTTTTAAAGCTGTTTATAGTTTTTTTTTGGACTAAATTAAACCAAAGTCTAAAATAATTTTCGGATCGGTGCGTGCGAAATAGAAATGATAATTTTATATAGCATCATATGTTAAATTTCATCTAATCTTTGTCCCAATATGGATGGCCCCCCAAATCTTAAGCACAAGCACGGCACCATAACAGAAGCACGATGCAGGGTTTTGACGCATAAAAACTTATAAGACATAAGTACATCAAACAAAAAGTACTTAAGTGGTAATTCTAAGATAGGAATATTGAACTTAGGACACACGCATTTATGGGTTGGTGGGATCTAAATCTCTTCATATAGAGAGGAAAAATTGAAACCACAAATCAAAATCAGATTTAGTAGATTGATATATGAATAAATAAAATTATTATTGCCAAGACTATTTATCCTATGCTTAAATCGTTGAAGACCATATCTTAATTTAGAATCATGCGAAATATACACCGCTAACGATTCTGAATATTATGAGATTTAAGTTTCGTTAGTTAATTAGTTTACAACTTGTTTTTGTTTTATTATTATTTTTTATAGTTTATTTTATTTTATTGTATACTACCGATTTAAAACAAAATCAAACTATTATTTATTTATTTATTATTTTTAAATTTTGCATACTTTTCAAACATACCTATTTCTGTTTTCTGTCTGTTATTTAAAATATAGATATTTCTATTATACCACAAATACCTCCTTATATAAAATTGCCAGATATATGTATTTTTTTAAAAAAAAAAGTTTATATTTTTAGAATCGTAACTCGAAAATAATAATACGAAACTATTATTAATTTTTTAAGACGAACAAAACTAGATTTATAAATGATGTTTTTTTAACGAGACACACAAAAACGATAAATGAGGGACGCAGAGACGAGAGACCGCTAGTTGTCAGGCGAGAGACCAATAAATGAGAGACATAGAGATGAAATACCGTTAGTTGTGGGACGAGAGATTGATAGATGAGAGACGCAGAGAAGAGAAACCGCTAGTTGTGGGATGAGAGACCGATAAATGAGAGATACAAAGACGCGAGACCGGTAGTTGCGGGATGTGAGACTGATAGATGAGATATACATAGACGAGAGACCGCTAATTGTGGGACAAGAGACCGATAAATGAGAGACACAAGTACAAGACACCGCTAGTTGTGGGACGAGATATATGAGAGACGGAGATATAAGAGACCGTTAGTTGTTGGACGAGAGACCGATAGAAGAGAGATGCGATGATGAGATACTGTTAGTGGAGGGACAAGACCAATAAATGAGAGATACAGAGACGAGAGACCGTTAGTTGCGGCACGAGAGACCGATAAAAGAGAGACGCAAAGATGAGAGACCATTAGTTGCGGGACAAGAGACCAATAAATGAGAGACCCAAATATGAGAGATCATTAGTTGCGAGACGAGAGATCGATAGATGAGAGACACATAGATGAGTGACCACTAGGCGCAAGACGAGGGACCCATAAATGAGAGACGCAGAGACGAAAGATTGCTTGTCACGGGATTAGTGTTGATAATGATATAAATAATTCAACAAACTCTTTAATTAGTATGCAATATGGTGAAAACCATGTAAATATCGTCATTTATCTTAGAAAATGGTGCAAAAACAAGACTTGTACTTTGACACTTGTTATTTTCTCTTTTCAGAAATATGTTGCTTCTTTCTCTAGATATCAAATCAATCACTCTAAAACTTATTTTAGACCGAATTAAACCATTTCACTTCTAATTATTTATGGAGTGATCAGTGGCGACCAGAGTAGGAGGTAGACTTGGTACCTAGATGTCAAATATAAAACTAAAAATGTTAGAAATTTATATTTGAATTATTGTGATTGACGGATCCCATGCGAGTAAATCCGACAGTGTTCATAGAAGGGGAGATAGTAGAGGCTGGTCTAGAACAAAGGAATGCTTAGACTGATAAAAAATTGGAAGATAAGTGTAGCCAGTTAGCTTTAAAAGATCGAAGGAACCAAGTAAGAGAGCAAATAGATGAACTAAATGACCAGGTAGTTTAGAGGGAATAGTCTTTGTTGGCTCAAGCGATAAGGGCTCGGTCCGAAGTTCAAAGGATGAACAAATGAAGAAATTCGATGGGTTATTCCGATGAGACTCGAGAGGAGGATCCTAAAGAAATGGGTTGTCATTGAGAAGTTCAATTTCAAAAGGATCAAAGTTATCGTTCTTCTATAAATGCAAGAAAAGATAAGCATAGGTATATTTCTTCGGAGTCTACTGAATCACCAATCTCAGACTCAGATGGGCGGTCCTAATCACCTGACCCGATTTAATGGTAATTAAAGAATGAAATATTTGGGTGACAAACATTATTTCAAGAAGAGAACCATTCAGAATCAAAAACACCGACGTCAGAAAAAATATATAAAACAAATCAGTTCACCAACCATTCGGATCAAGGGCTTTATGTGATTACTAATGATATTATAGGGGGCAATTTCGACAAGGAATAGTTGGAGGACGTCTCATTTATCAACATAAATTAAGTCTATAGCTCTTCCAAAACATTTTGATATTTCTAAAATTAAGAAATTTGATGGGACAAAAGATCCTAATGATCACATCAAACAGTTCAAATATTATATAATGAACTTTGACAATGATAATAAATTTTTGTGTTGCGCTTTCTCCCAGAATTTTAAGGGCACTACATTGAAGTGGCATAACAGGATTCCAGAGGGGTCCTTAACTAAGTTTGGGATATTCTATACAACTTTTCGAAGACAATTTGTGGGGGAGAAATGAGATGCATGTGAATGAGGATACCATGATTTAGTACAAACAAAACATAGAAGAGAACTTGAAGGATTATATAAAAGATCTAGTCATCACCAAGATTAGGTTTTAGAGGTTGTGATGAACAAGTTGTTTGTGTTGTATTCCGATAACGGTTGCTCTCTTGGGACTTATCTAATGATACAAGAAGGAGGAGAGCGCTAAGTTTTAGGGCTCTAATGATACAAGTAGAATAACATATCAAATTTGATGACTCAACAAACGTGCGAATTGGGCCAATGTTAGCGTAAAACCAATTACAATAAAGAAGTGCCTCGAATGCATAGGGAACTCAGTTACAAACATCTTTAGACCCATGGCTCCAAAATGCTTGCCCCCTTAGTCGGGAGCATCTCAAGTATCGGTTTTGGGTTATCAGCAACAAAAACCAAGGTCAAATCAATAGGTCCGACCCGAGTATTATGATGAATTAAGCAAGAATATAGAAATCATTTTAAAAAAGACATCATGTTCAATTCTGAAAACCACCACCAATAATAAAACATGGAAGAAAGAAATACAAAATTTTTTAAGTATCACAACGACATTAGACATGACATTGTGGATTGTATAACATTACAAAATAAAATCAAAACATTGATAGAGAATGGGAAGTTAACCATTATTTTAAGAAACAAGTTGGCTTACAGCAAAGACCAAATGCAAACCAAGTGCGTTAGGCTGTAAGTGGGTCTTTTAAACAAAAAAATATGATGGTGATAACCGGGGTTGATGATGAATTTGATATAGCCACCGAGTACCTCTATCATGATCCATATCAAAGGGTTGTGTTAATGGTAAATGAACCTAGACCTAGTAGTAGGGTCTAAATTTTATGAGAGTACTTTGAATCTTTGGATATTTTTTGAGGCGATATTATGGCTAGAAATATCAATAGCTCTCGAAAGAGGCATATCATGAGTTTACCACACAAATGCTTTGTGGGATTCCAACTCATCTCTATGGAAAAAGTCTGATGCCTTACAAATAAGTTGTTACGCCCACTAACAATACCAAGAACGCCATTCATGAGTAGGTGACCTTTAGAAAGAAAGAGGACTTCAAGGCAGTAAGCTTTATTGCTGAAGATACGTTCATTCTTTTTAGTGCCTCTAAATATACTTTGGTTGGTAAACTTTCCTTAGGTAGATCATATTTAATTACTATACAAATGTTTTTAGGTAAACTAAAACTTAAAGGTGAAGTCAATTTATCTATACTAGATAAATATCATGTATTTATTGAATTATCAATTTTAGATGATTTAAAAATACTTTGGAAACATAATATCTAGTCTTTTGACCAGCATTCCATGAGATTAATAAAATGGGAACCAAATTTTAGCACTAAGAAGGAATCTCCAGTTACCATTGTATGGGTAACTTTTCCAAAACTTCATGTTTATCTATACAACAAAGACACAATAAAAATATATCCAAAGCTTTAGGTAATTCATTAGATATATGAATACCTAACAAAAACTTTGCTAGACATAATTATTGTCAGGTTTGGATAGAACTGGATGTATCCAAACCTCGCAATAAGAAGTTATGGATTGAGTTCAAAGTACAAGATGGTTACCGGCTAAATATTATATATCGTGAAATCCTATTATATTGTCTAGGCTATTTCCATCTCGGACATAACAACCAACAATGTAAGAAAAACAATAAAAACTGATATAACTAAGGTCAGAATTTAGTTACAACAGATAACCAAACCATGAACATGTAATATTTAAAAAGTATTGACGTTAGGGTCCTTAAAATAAAATGTATAATAGTGAAAGAAACCAATATAGAACATTATAAAGCAAAATAATAAAAAAATGGTTACTAGTGAAATTACTAGCAACAAGGATAAATAGATTCAAGAAAACAGACAAGAAAAATATAAACCAATTGAAAACAATGAGAAAACATTGGATGAGCATAAATTTGAAGTAATTTAAGCTCTTCAATCTATAGGAAGTAGTAATAGATTTAAATGTTTAAATGACTCATCTCATGATGATGACCTTTTAAATTCTCCACATTGCACTTTAAATAGAAATCTTCCAGTTTCTCCTAATAAACAAAGAAATATAGTTAAAGTAACTCAACAAAAAGACAACATATTGAAACCTAAAAAACTGTTTAGTCTAAGCAAACAATGGCATCTAAAGAGTCACAAAACCCATCTTAAAAAAATAAAATAAAAATAAAAATCCTAATCTGGAATATTAGAGGTATAAGTAACAAAAACTCAATTCGAAGATTAAAAAATTTAACTAAAGCTGATATGATAGAGTTCCAAGCCCTTCAGGGCCATATGATATCAGATTCAAAATTGATCAAACTTTAAAAATCATGGGTTTCACCATGGTATTGGTAACACAAATAATAAAATATTGATAATATGTAAGAATTCTTTAAAGGTGGATGTGATCTATGATAAATAACAGCTCATTCACCATAAAGTTTCCCATTTAAACACGAATAAGGAATTCAATGTAACTGTTATATATGCCAAATGCTCTAGGATTAACAAGATCCCTCTATGGGACAATTTGGAGAGAGTTATCCAGTAATCCACTAGAGTGGATTATCATGGTGACTTTAATGTATAACAAACTCAACAGAGCAATTGTCTTGTTTAATTTTGTGTTTATGAAATCTTAATGACTTCAACAACATAATTTTAGACTGCTTCCTAGAAGATACTGGATTCATTGGTTCTTCTTTCATTTGGTAAAACAATATAAATTGAAGAATGCTTGATAGAGTTCTCATTAATACCAAAATGAGAAACTATTTTTATTCAATTCAAGTAAAACACTTAACAAAAACATACTATCACCATGCACCTTTATTAATAACATTAGCCAACAATATTTTGAAACCCAAATTCTCATTCAAGTTCCTAAACATGTGGAACCAACACCACGACTTCTACAAAAATAATTAGGAATAATGGAATATCCATGTTCCTGGTCCATCTTTACATATATTTTGGAAAAAAAACTTAAGTTAACTCTTAAGTTTTGGAATTATGAAGTCTACGACAATATATTTAATGTTGTTGCCAAAACTTATGACGAAGTTAGTTACTATGAAAACAAATTTTAAGTTTCACATAACATTGAAGATAAGATAATGATTTCAAAATCTAAAGATAATCACAATATTCTTTTTGTAAGAGAATAAGCTTATTGGGAACAGAAGAGCTGTATAAATTGGTTAAAACAGTGATAAAAACACAACTCCCTTCCATAATTTTGTAAAGAAGAGACAAAGAAATATCATAATAAATGGATTCAGACATGAGAATAATTGGATATATGATCAAAAGAGGATAAGTGATTTGGTTGTAGCTTATTTTAAAAACCTACTAGCAAATAACAAATAAATTAACCTCTATGTTTGGTATGGTTTACTTCTGGCTGAGGGTAATCTGGTAAAGTGTTTAAAAAAGTGTTTTGATAATTTTGTGGTGTTTTGTGTTTAATATGTAGAGTAGAAAGATAATTAACCTGCCTACTAGTATTAAATTCTAATCACCTCATTAATGAAATTAATTGGGGTATTTATAATTAATTACCGACCCATGGGCTTGTTGAGTCGGGTTGTGAAACCGAGTCGAGTTTATGGGCCCATTTGTCATATAGTTTTAAGTTGATTAGCAAGTAGCTTAGTCAAAAGTTAATACATTTTTCGTGTTGGGATATTTGGTGTAGTAGTATAGTCTGAATTTTCCTTCAGATTTATTTGTAGCATAGTGACTGAAAACTCCGAACTCATCAGTAGCCCCTTTTAGGTCTTGCAAAAGATCTTTAGAAGAGCTAAAACTCAAAAAATTAATACCAACTTTGTCCGATCTGCTTATGTTATTCGAACTGCAAAAATTTCTCTTCACAAGTGACCATGTTCGAACTTTCTCAGAACTGATTTCCCATCTCAGAATTCTAAGAGTTTTTCTTGAATCGTGAGACACGTGTCAAGATCTAGTTTGACCTCCCACCTATTTTTTTCCTAGATTGTCGCACCCACTAGGCTTATAAAGTTACCTAGGTTTCAATCTTTCACATGTTGTGCAACCTTTAATCATTGCAAAAATTTGATCAATCTTCTCCTAGGTAACTGCTACTTTTACTGTTATATATGAACCTTTCTATTGTTTCATTGTCTTCAACAATCAAATTTTCTTAGAGAGAAAGCTCAGTTCATCTTTAAACTTGTTCGTAAGATATATATGTTCACAGCCAGAAACGCCTTACTTAAATGAGGTTGGTTGAACTTGTCTGAATTAGAGAGAGCACATAAAGTAGCGAGGGATAAACACATTGTTGTTGGTCTTCCCGCTTCTCCAAGCGAGAAAGGTAAACCAGAACGCTGATCAAGGGTCATCTTCTTAAAAAAACATAGAACTAGAAAAATTCCATTCACAACAAGCCTTTCGCCTCTCCCATCTGGTTCCTCCGTCCAAGAATCCCAAAAACCTTTACTCAAAGAAAAATCCGTTTTCAGTGTCAGGAAACCCTCACTATTTATTGCAATGGGATCGGACACGGAAAAAACACCAGATAAGCTAACTCCTCGCAAGGTTACGCGTCAATTCAAAACTAAATCCACACCCACATCTTCAAAACCCTCCAGTTCGGAGGTAACAAAGGTTGTTCCACAAGTTAAAATATCCGGACAGCAGCCTCCACCAGATACCAAAATATCAAAAGCGTCATATGCACAACCTTCTGAACAACCATTTACAAAGCCAACCGAACAACCACCATTATAGGAGTCAGAGTAGCCTCCTTCAAAAACATATGAACAACCTTCCACGGTGATGTAAAAGAACATGAAGAACAGCATAGAGGAAGCCTCTTTCGAGGCCGAGGCATCTAGTCAAACAGGGGATACAACTTCAGACCAGAAAAGCAAAACCAAAGTGGGCATGACTCATCCGGACACTCTTTCGGAGAGTTTGGAGGGCGAAGTAAGTCCTTGTTTTAAGAAGGTGACTGTTAAATACATGATAGCCCTTCAGAATATCAACTATGCGTATACTCACACAGCTGAGTTGGGTAGGATCCGCACTAAGTGGGGGATCCAAGAGTCAGTAAAGGTAAAAATCCATGTTACTCCGGAGACCCCAATGGACTGCAAGTTGAATGAGGTGGTTGTTTACACCGAAGTACTAAACTGGGGACTTTGGTTCCTTTTGGATCCAAAAATTGTCAGATATTTTCATCTGATCGAGTTATGTCCTAGCCAACTGAGCCCCGGCGCTTGGTTTACCCTTCTAGCATGCATCATGGCGTCCAGGCTATCTAAGATTACATTTGCGATGGAGCAGTTTACTGCTGAGGCAAGCTTATGCAAGAACCATCAAATCCTCTTCAATCATTATAACATGAGATATGACTTTAAAGTGGTGGATGACCTCCTGGAGTCCGAAAAACCTTGGAGGAAGCAGTTCCTCCTAATCAGTGGGACTTGGGAGAACGGCATGAAAATCAAGGGTGATACAAACCCAAGCCTTCTAACCAGTTGTTGGAAGATCACTGGTGAGTTCTTTTTATCTTTATCTTTTATTTTTAAGTTATAATTTTTCTATTTTCAGTGACTAATGTTCCTCCTCAGTTCTTCCCAGTGAGTTTTTGGGCTATTTGGAGGTGGGGAAAAATACTTGTATCAAGCTAAACGCTTGGGCTTCATAGAACTGAGGGAAGGCCTTCTACAATTGCTTTAAGTCAAGCAATTTTGTAAGGTCTCACCTGTGGAACGCCACAGGCAGAAGAGATCTTACATGGGAAGAGTTAACCACCCCTCCCCCTGCTGATGTGATCCTGAAGAGGATAAAATCTAAGGATGCCAAGTTTTATCTGCTTTCCAGGCCAAAGCCCCTAGCAAAATGAAGAATAAGAAGAGGAATGCCAAAATATATCTAGCCCATACCGCTATGGAGGGGACCGGTTCGGAGAACCATGGAGGCATTAATGCAATTTTGCTTAAACTAGTGGAGGTAACTGTAAAGGAAGCCGGAGGGTCAAAAGAATCCATCAAGGCATTCTAAGAAAGACAAGAAGCGCAGGGCCAACAACAATGAGAAGGCTGCCAAGAAAAAGAAGGTCACTCTGGGAGCAGAGATAATACTTCGCCCAATAGAAATCCCTCCCCCAGCTCCTGCCAACCCCACCTTACATTAGGAAATTCCGACAGATTTTTAGTCTGGACAGGTTGCTGGTGATGGTAATGATGAGGTGAACCTTGAAGCTTTTCAAGACATTAGTATCTACTTTAATGATCTGGAGAAAGATGATTTTGCAGGTCTTTACCATCATTTCAGCTCCTCCAACATGGTAACTTATAATGGTGAATCCTTCTCTATATCCGGAGAACAAGATACCTTGAGTCATGCCCTCCTAGGCTACATCCAACCAGTACTCGACCTGGAAAGGCAGGTAAAAACTCAAACAGACATCATTAATTCTCTAACTACTGACAAGAAAAACTTGTAAGATAATCTTCTTAGTGCTCAATAAATCATGAAGCCCTGGAGCGTCAACAAAAACAAGTTGTTGCTGCAGGTATATAGAAGTATGCCAACAAAGTAGTGGATTCCTTAGAAAAGAGGGATGATATGATCAAATCTGATATGGTGTTTCTGTTTAATGAGACCTTTCCTAAGAGGACCCTTGGTCCCTTATGGAAATATGTAGAGTATGAGGACATCCCATTCCATACTCTAGCAGACGGTGACAAGCACAACTACTCTAGTGGAATAGATTATGTAACTAATGATGATGAAGGAACGGGTGAGAGTTCAAGTGCTGAACTCAAAAGTCCCAAGAAAGATTGTGGTGAAGAGAAATCCGAAGGGAACAAGCCCCCTAAGGTTTTATTATGTAATTTTCACTTTTTGAAACACTAAAGTCTTTGGATGGCCAATGTATTTTTTGTACTACTGGTCGGTTTGAGTCTGATCAGGTTTAATTATTCAATTTCCCTTCTGTTTAATACTTTGTTTAAATCTTTCATGTCTAATGTTTAAGTTACCCCCAGAATTTCAGAAGTGTTGAACACAAGTGTCCAATATCTTCGATCACATGTGTTTAATAATTGTGACCAAGTGTTAAACATATCAGATCAACTCAAGAAATCTTGAGAGTTGGGGTGTTAAAAATAAGTAATTTATATTTGAATTTAATTGACACTAAATCACACCAGACTTTTAAATAAGGCATTATATATTATTGAAAAACTCGGACACCTCATTAAAACCTCCCCACGCCACCAGGGTAGGAAAGAGTATGCCCCCTAATAATTATATTGGTATTTAACAAGTAAATATTTACAAGATAACTTTATTCTAAATATAACCTGAGATGATCAACATTTCATTGATGCTTTAGAGCTCTTCTTTCTTTGTTTTGGAGCCTATATGTCCCTGGTTTAACCTTTTCATAGACAACATAAAGTCCTTCCCAGTTCAGAGCCAATTTACCGAACTGCTTTTCCTTGGTATGCAAAAAGACATTTCTTAAAACTTTGTCCTCTGTTTGAAAATCTATTATTTTGAATTTGGAAGCAAACCTGCTCCTCATCAAGCCTTAGTAGTGTGTTGTTCTCAAATATGCTGTAACTTTTTTTCTTCTATTAAGTCCAATTGATTCCTAACTGCTACATCATTAGCTTGTTCGGAATAGTTTTGGACCCTGTGTGATGGTAAAGTAGCCTCTATGGGAGTAATTGCATCCATCCCATATACCAAAGCAAAATGAGATTCTTGTGTGGCAGCCCGAAGAGTAGTTAGGTAGGCCCACAATACTTCTTGTAAATAACTTGGCCATTTTCTTGTAGCTCCCTCTAAATTCTTCTTTAATCCGGAAAAGATGGTTATATTTGCAACCTCAACTTGGCCATTTGCTTGAGGGTGGAAATGAGAGGAAAAACAATGTTGAATGCCTCTAGAAGTACAGAAAGCTTCCATGTCTTTGTTATCAAATTATGGCCCATTTTCTGTAGTAATCTTCTGAGGAACCCCAAATCTATAGCATATGTTGGATATGATGAACTTAATAACGAATTTCGAGGTGGTTCCAGCCAAAGGAGCTTCCTCTATCCATTTAGAGAAATAATCAATGGAAACTATTATAGTTTTGCACCCACCGGACGCCATAGGAAGAGGTCCAACTAAATCCATCCCCCACCTGGCAAAGGGTATTGGTTCAGAAATAGACTTCATAAGTACTGCTGGTACATGAATTTCATTCTCATATCTTTTACATGGATCACATTTTTTCACCATTTCTTTAGCATATGCCATTATGGTTGGCCAATAGTATCCGGCTAACAAAACTCTTCGGGTCAGTGCCCTGTAACCACAGTATGCTGAGCCTTCCCCGTCATGTAATTCAAATAACACAACCTAGGATTCTTTAAACCCCAAACAACATAACAGAGGCCTGCTGAAATATTTTTTGTAAAGAACTTCTCTTATTATTAAGAAACCACGAGCCTTGTACTTAATCTTTTTTGACACAGCTTTATCCGAAGGCAATGTCCTATCAGAAATGTACTGAAGAAAAGTGTATCTCCAATATTTAGGTTGAATAAAAAGTATGCTCATTTGTTCTTCATATTCTTTCTTGTGATCTATTTGTATAGATGGACATTCTTGTACCAGAATCCTGGGTTAAGATTCAGAATAGGCTATGGTTACCAAGGAGTCTGCCATAGTATTTTCCGATCTGGGAATGTGCTCATAGAAAACACGTTTAAAGTTGGCTTCCACTTCTTTTAACATAAGAAAATACTTGATCAACTGTTCTTTCTTTGCTTCAGACCACCCTTAAACATGATGGATGGGTAATTGAGAGTTGCTCATTAACCAGACTCTCATAGCCCCACATAAAAGAGCTAGTTTAAGATCTGTTATGGTTGTTTCATACTCAGACTCATTGAGTGGAGGCCTTGAATCCAAAACATATAGCTTGATACATTTTATCACCGTATGGGGAGGTTAATCAGATTCCAACTCCACAACCCATAGTTCTTGATCCACTGTTAGTTCGAACCACCCATTCTTTTTTGAAATCACTTTCTGAATCCTATCCGGAAGATCTGTCAACATGAAATTCTACCAAGAAGTCAGCCACTGTTTGAGCTTTAATTGCCATTTCAGGGGCAAAGTCAATATCGTAATCACCCAATTCCATTGACCATTTGCTCATTCTACTTGATATGTCAGCCTTTTGAAGTACATTATTTAACGGGAAAGACGTTCAGACAACAATAAAATGACCTTGGAAGTATGATCTCATTTTTCTTGCTGCAATCACTAAGGCCAGTGCCAACTTCTCCAACCTCAAATATCTTCTTTCAGCATCCAGTAAACCCTAACTGATGTAGTACACCGGAGGATGATAATTGTCCATTTCCCTTACTAGGACAACACTTATAACGTATTCTGATACAGCTAGGTATACATAAAGCTTTTCTCCCTGAACAGGTTTAAAAAGCGTTTTGGGTGAAGACAAATGTTTCTTTATTTCAATAAAAGCTTGGTCGCACTGTGGGGACCAATTGAAGTCTTAGCATTTCTCAATACTTGGAAAAATGGAGCGCACTTGTCCGATGAACTTGAAATGAATCTTTTTAATGCAGCCAACCTGCCTATAAGCCTTTGAACTTCTTTAACATTTCGAGGAGGGTCCATTGCTAATAAGGCATGAAGCTGATCCGGATCATGCTGGATTCCTTTCTCACTTATTATGTAGCCCAAAACTTTTCCAGATCGAACCCAAAACACACTTCTCATGATTCAACTTCAAATTCATAGTTTCTAAATTGGAAAATGTCTCTTGAAGATAAAATATGTGTAAATTTTCCTCTAAGAATTTAACCATCATATCATTTATGTATACTTCCATGTTCCTTTCAATTTGGTTAGCAAAAGTTTTATTCACCAGCCTCTGATAAATAGCCCCAACATTTTTTTTCAACCCGAAGGGCATCACTTTGTAACAATGAAGACCTCTATCTGTGATAAAAGTAGTGTGATCCTGATCTTTCAGATCTACTTGTATCTGGTTATACCCTGAGAAGGCATCCATGAAGGACAACAATTTATTTCCAGATGTAGAATCCACCAACTGATCTATCCGAGGAACGAGATAGAGATCCTTAGGGCAATCCCTATTGAGGTCAATGCAATCAATACACATACGTCATTTTTTATTATTTTTCTTGACTAACACAAGATTGGCAGTCCACAAAGGATATTTGGATTCTTTAATATGACCCATCTTGGTAAGTCGGTCAACTTCTTGAACAATTACATCAGTTTTTTCTTTATTAAGCTCTCATTTTTTGTACAACGAGTGCAACATCACACTGGATAGACAACTTGTGTGAAATAACTTCTGATGGCACTCCGGTTACATCATTATTGCACCATGCAAACACATGGTGAAAAGACAACAATTTTTGTTTCAATTCTGGTGCCAATTTGGAACCAATCTTGACATTCTTGCCCTCTACGAGGGAATGAGTTTCAACATTTTCAATAGGTATTATGACACTAGGAGCCTCTCTGGGATCATCAATCTCACTCTCCTCAGTAGAAGGCTCCGGTAGCTGCTAATCCTTATTAATCCGGAATGCCCCCAACGTTTTAGGAACAAGAGATGTTGCATAGCACTCCCTAGCTATCTTTTGACTACTCCGAGCAATGCCTACCTGTCCCTTAACTACACACTTCAAGTACTGATGGACTGTAGAAGCCACATCATGCATTCTGGAAAGCCAAGACCTCCCAAAAATTGCATTGTACGATATGGGATAATCCACTACAACAAATAGTACTCTTACCATCCTTTTAAAGGGCCTCTTACCCAACAACACTTCCTCTTCGAACTCCCCAATTACGTCTGCAGAACTCTCTGTGAAGCCTACAATGGTTCTGTTGGAATGTTGAATCATTGCTGGATTCCTCATTTGCTTGTAAGAACTTAAAACTACGATGTTTGCTGAACTGCCCGTATCGATCAGAATTTAGTGTATATCATGTCCCGTTATTGAAGCCCCTATAACCACTACGTCCTCATGAAGTCCTGCAATGTCCCTTAGGTCGTCTTCATCAAAGACTATGAAGGGGAATGAAGAGTGGCACTGATGAGAAAACATTCCACCTTCTAGCTAGGTAGACAAATTATGGACATGTTCTTCCTTAACAAAGTGGTAGGTGCAGTCACAGTATCTTCTCCAAAAATGGTTAACGATTCGAAGAAGCTGATCAGTCCGGAAACTGTCTTAGTTTTCTCTGTTATCACCCCATCTTATTTTGATCTAGATCTAGATCTAGATACTCAGAGTCCACATCGAATCTTTTAAGGATCACCATCACACCCTCTTGAGCAGACATTCCAGGATTGTTTGAAAGACCCGTCCATGGAGCATTATTCTGTGCATTATCTGGTATATTTCCACTTCGCCTTTTAACATAGGATCCCAACTCGCCCCTCTCAATAAGGTTTTGGACCTCTAGTTTCAATGCTATGCAATCCTGAGTGCCATGGCCTATGTCATTGTGATACTAGCAAAAACAAGTGTTCCGGTTCTCTCTGGGGGACTGCAATGCTGCCGGCTTTCAAAAGTGTAACTGGATTGGTTAGTAGCTGGAGGAGCTGTTGTAGTGGTAGACCTCACTTGACGGTGCACCCTTATTTTCTTTGTGTCTTCTACATTGATCTGTTTTCCCATTTGGTTCAATAGAACACCCCAAGTCATAGCTTTTTTCCGAGTTACAAAATCAGCTAAATTCCCAGGATTTAAACCTTGCCTAAGGGAATCAATTGCCATATGTTCAAAGCAATCTGCTAACCTATTTTTTATGTTCACAAAACAACCTATGTAATATTTCAAGGATTCATTTGGTTCCTAAGCGCAATGGATAATGGTGTCCACATTACCCTTTAACTCCTTACTCCCAACAAATTACCTCCGGAAGGCAACCCAACATGTATCAAAGTTTCCAATACACCCTGAGGTAAAATGTTATACCATTTAAGAGAAATCCCCGTAAAAGTATGAGATAAATCTTTACACAAAAGCTTATCATCATCGTCAAAGTTCATCATGAAATTTTTGAATTGTTCTAGATGGTTGTACGGATCTCGACTCCCATCATATTTCTCCATTTTGGAGCTATCAAACCTTTTCAAAAGATGTTTGGAGAGTATTTTTACGGACAAAGGAGATTATCTCCAATTCTTACTGCGACTCAAAACAGTATCTTCATTAGGAGTTGCAAAAATACATTGTTTGGATTGAAAGGCAAGGGGATCAATCAAAATTGATCAATCTTTTATGGGATGATCCTTTACCCTGGTGTCTTTTGAGCCTACCATGTCTGTCCCTATTCCTCGAATTCTTTTTGGTTAATCTTATCTTTTTTTCTAGATCTCCCTTCATCACTGCTTGAAGATAGTGATTCTTCAAGTTCTGCCTCATTTGAAGAACTGCTGGAGGATTCAGATCCGGAACTTTCAACAGGCTTAGACCGGTGTGTTTTCCTCGAACTGAGGTGAGTCTTCAAAGATGGCTCATTTTCCTCAAGATTGTCAGTGTGGTGAAGTACTGATGCTCCAGATTTCTCTTTAATAAATTTTCTGCTTGTTTTATGGCTCTTAACGCCTCTATTTCAGCCCTCAACTGGTCTCGATCCTCGATGGTGTATTCCTTATTTTCCTTTGCACCTTCCACCTCCCTGGATGGAGTATTTTACCCATTCGGATCCATCCAAACTGCTTCACTCGTTGGTTTTGAATGTGAAATTCAGGCTTCATCGCCTCCCACTGTGGTCGCCAATTTGGTGTGGTTTATTTCTAGCTGAGGGTAATGTGGTAAAATGTTTAAAAAAAGTGTTTTGATAATTTTGTGGTGTTTTGTGTTTAATGTGTAGAGTAGAGAGATAAGTAAGTTGCATACTAGTATTAAATTATCGACACCCTCATTAATGAAATTAGTTAGGGTATTTATACTTAATTACCGACCCATGGGCTTATTGAGTCGGGTTGTGAAACCAAGTCGAGTTTAAAGACCCATTAGTCATATAGTTTTAAGTTGAGTAGCAAGTAGTTTAGTCAAAAGTTAATACATTTGTCATGTTCAGATATTTGGTGTAGTAGTATAGTCTGAGTTGTCCTTCGGATTTATTTGTGGCATAATGACTGCAAACTCTGAACTCACCAATGTTGATTCACTTGAAATCATTCCCAATAATAACTGAGTCTGATAATAATATTCTAATGATTGTTCCAACAAATGATAAAATCTATAAAGTTGTTAAGACATTGAAAACTAATAGTGTCCATATGGATTTAATGCAACATTTTATCAAACTTATTGGTACATTATAAAAAATGATCTTTGTTTAGCAATTATAAAATATTTCAAAGGTAATACTGGCCCTAATGGTATATATGCCACGACCATTTTCCTTATACCCAAAACTGAAAACCCTAAACATTGGAAAAACTTTAGACATATAAGTCGTTGCACTATTTACAAAATATGGTCCAAAATCATTAATAATAGACTGTCTTTAATGCTCCCAAAGATCATCTCCCATGAGAAAAGAAGGGTTTATTCATGGCAGAAGCATCCATGATCATATTATTTTTCTCTAAGAAATCATTCATGTCCTAAATAGGAAAATAAGAGGTAGCAATATTGTTCTAACAATTGATATGACAAAAGCCTTTAATAAAATTTCTCACCAGTTTATTATAGATGTTGTGAAAGCCTTTGGCTTTTATAGTAACTTTTTAAATCTATTCAATAACTACATTAGTTATGTGTTTTTCTCTATTTTAATTAATAAAGAACTGAATGGATATTTTAAAGGATTAAATGGCATTAGGCATGAGGATCCAATTTCCCCAACATTTTTATAATTATTGAAGAGTTTATTATTATAGGCTTTAACAACCTCTTCAACAATCATCATGAAATTTTATTCAAAACAATAGGCCAAATGAACATTAACTGTTTGGCTTATGCTGATGAAATTTTTATCTTTGATAATGAATTAAAGAACAATATCAATACATTGAACATTTTCTTAAAATTATATCAGAATATCTCTAGCGAAAGCATTAACATTGAGAAATCAAGTTTAATCACTTCTCCTAAGTTAATCACTTATATCAGAATATCTCTCTCTCTCTCTCTCTCTCTCTCTCTCTCTCTCTCTCTCTCTCTCTCTCTCTCTCTCTCTCTCTCTCTCTCTCTCTCTCTCTCTCTCTCTCTCTCTCTTATTTGGCGGCAGATTAGTACTGATCCAATCAGTACTAATGGTCTTGTCTAATTATTTTATTCAATGTTTCACTCTCTCTAAGAATGTCACTAATAAGAATGGTAACCTATTAAACAACCTCTTATGGGGATCTAAAGAGCTTACCAATACTATTCATTAGGCCAACTAGGACACAATTTTCCTACCTTATAAAGAGGTTGGTTTGAATGTGAGAAGAATCAATGACTTACAGGACACATATGCATGTAAGCTCTGTTCAACTTCAAGGAAACACAAATCCATGTGGGCCAATTATACGAATTCTGTTTACTCTAAAACCACTCACCTCCTACAACTTAAAAACAACTATTTAAGGCTCTATAGATTGGAGAAGATTAATTAGAATTAAAGATACTGTTGAACCTCATGTCTTATGGATTTTAGGTAATGACAATATTGATGTTTGGTTAGACAAGTGGTTTAAAAAATGCCTCTAATTCATTTAATTTGACTCTGAAAACAATAATTGGTATAATATTAATAAAGTAAGTAGCTTTTGAGAGAATAACTCATGGAATATGGAAAAACTAAGATCAAATATCACTCTTTTATATATAATCAAGACAAAAATGCTTAACCTCTGTTCATTTACAAACATTTGGCACAATATCATCCCCACAAAATTTTCCTTCCTACTTTAGAAAGCCTTAAAAATGTTGGATCTTTGTTGACACCAGCCTTCAGAAGAAAAACTTCACATTAGCATCTAAATGCTTGTTTGTAAAGATATTGAGACAGTTAACCATTTATTCGTTATCTATCTTGTATCTTGGGATATTTGGAATTACTTTTCAGTTCTTTTTTGCATTAAAATTAGAAGATACATGTCACTGCAACATATCTGTAAGATGTTGACATTGGTCCACTCATAAAAGTATTCACTTCAGATTAATCCATCCTATAATTATTATTTGGACTATATGGTATTATAGAAATAAGAGGAAATACGATGATCTTAATGTTACCACTAAGAACTTATATAATAAGATCAACCATATTCTTTTCTATTTTAATAATACTATTTTTTTAAACAATTATGGGCAGGTGATATTAATATAGCAAACAAACTAGGTATTTTCTTTCATTCTGAAAGTACCAACATAATCCATGCTATCTAATGGAATACTCCTAATGAAAACAAAATAAAGTTAAATCGTGATTGATCTTGTTTCATAAATGGTGAATCTAGTGATGTTCGATTTTTTAGAGTAATCAATGAGAATATGATCTATTCTTATGGTATAACTTATGGTAAAGTAAGCCATCTGATTGTTGAAACATTGATTCTATTAGATGTGCTAATTACACGTAATCTTAAGGACTTTAGAAATGTTGATGTTGAATTTGACTCAATATTTCTTATTGATATGATGGCTAAGGGTACTGCCTATTGGGTTTTACATCCTACTATCAATTATTGTAAAAATATTATATTGCCTAGAATGACAATTAAACACATATCTATAGTTCAAAAGCAGACAACTGACTGGCTAGCCCGATGAACTCTTAGATGCCATATGAGATTAGACCATGACACCATTAAATCCCGCAATCCTTTAATAGCCACTGTTTTTTAGAAAGTTTAGGATTATGTTATTTGAATCCAAATGAATGACACATATCTAGAGTTCAAAAGCAGGAAATTGAATGGCTAGTGCGGTGGACTCTTAGATGAAATATGTAATTAGACCATGACACCATTAAACCTCTAAATCCTTCAAGAGCCACTATTCTTTTATATTTGTTTAGGATTATGTTATTTGAATCCAAATGAATGACTATATTCATCATGTTTCTACTATTAAATGATACTTTTTTATACAATATAATGCTCTCAATTGATCTCATGTCTCTCAATCATTATAGAGTATATCAAAAGGCACACATTTTCTAAATCAAGTCTCAAGTATGAAGCTGTTAATTTATGGATTGCTCAAAATGCTGGTACAAATTTTGTTGAAGATGATGTACACAATTTTGTTCTAGTAGTTGATTAAATCCAAGCTCAAGTTGTTGTATACACATTGTCTTCTTTCAAAATTGATTACTTCTCTTCCAAGCGACTTTCCTTGATCTGGAAGCAATTCTAATTAATGAAATAATTATAGTGTACTATAAAAATAGTAAATCAAGCTACGGTGTTACCGTGTAAATATTGAATTTTAAATAAAATATTGAATTTTTAAAAAGAAAAAGTAAATTAATTTAAAATTATATGATTTTATTTGAAAACACACCTACAATTTTATTTTAAAAATAACACCTAATAAAATAAAAACACAAACAAAAATAATTTTATAAATAAACAAAACATATTTTTTATCCAAATATTTTATATATAAAATCATCAAACATGTTTTTTAAAAGCTTATTCAAAACTAAATTTATAAATAATATTTTTAATTTTGTTATGCCGAATTCATTAATTTGGTCTCGCATCTAGCTTTTTATCGAGCAAATACCATATAAACATTAAACTTTTCTGCGATTATTGTAAACAAAATATTAATAACTCTCTCCTAAAAAGACGCTCCTCCTTCTTTCTATCATTTCAATCTCGACTGTAACCTTCAACAGTTATTTTTTTTAATTTGAGAGAGAATGTCAGCCTAATGGCTATATTTTTTTTCGCCTTTTTTCAAATTTGTAAGGCTGCTGGTTTTCTACGGTGGTTTCATGCCTTTCGGTCTGAGAAAAAATGGTGTTTTCGTGTCTCTTTCTTTCCAACTCTTTTGTCCGGGTCGTTATGTATTTTTGGTCTTTGTTTCATCTTTTTTCTTGCCAACATCTTGCTTGCTCCGTTTGCCGATCGATCTTTTTCGCTTCGTTAGCAAACAAGCGATGTCTCGGTTTTCTATCTCCAGTTCGGTCCAATCGGTCGAAGCCGTGTTAGGTCTTCGTTTTCAGACCGAGGCTTTTTGTCTGGGTCTTTTTTTGGGTTGGTTTTGCGGTGGTTCTTTTCCCTCTACGGGGTCCTCGCTCGTAGATTCCGGAGCACTGTTTAAGCTCTATGTCAGGAAGCTAATGCGATTGTTCGTTGTTGATGATTTTTCAGACGCCGTTAATGATTGGATCTCCGTTGAAAATGACTTTGTTAGTAAACCCAGATCCTTGGCCATCGTTCTCCACCCGTCGACGGACTCGGCCTTATCCTCTTGCTCTAGAAGGCTTTCCTTGCTCCTGCCTTCTATCCTTGCGTTCAAACTATATGTGGTGGCTTACCGGTGTTGCCGTTCTGTTTTTTCGTCCATGAGGAAAAGTGCTCAGATCTCTTTGTATAAGGCTTTATCGGCCGAGAAGCTTGGATCGACTCCGGGAGCGTCAAAATCGGGAGTCCGGTTGGCTGTGTCGGAGTCGGAACTGGCAGATAAGACTGGAGGCGTTTCGATTGCAAGAAGCTGGTCCGGTAAGCACACAGGAGGCGTTTCGATTGCAAGCAGCTGGTCGGAATCGGTAAAAAGCTGGTCGGAATCAGCAGAGATGGTCGGCCGTCTTCCTGGAGGCGATCTGATTTCTAACCGTAGGCTAGGGTTGAACTGTTCTAGTCGAGTAGAGAAGACTGCTCTGACTCATTCGATGAGTCCTATTGGAATTGATTTGGGCATTGACCCAAAAGAGAAGCCCGGTTCTACCTCTTCAATGGGCTCACCGGTTGGCTTGGGCTTAGACCCTTTTATTGGGTCTGATTCCAAAGGCCCATCGATTCTACCCCACCCCACAGTCGTCTTTAGACAAAATTCAAAAAATCCTCTCCCTTTGGGCCGGGTGTCTAAAGTTCATGGGTCCACTCAAATCATTTCCATTCAAAGGATGGTCCAAATAACAGCAAAGGTTTATTGGGGGCCGGTGGTACTAATGGTCTTCCTTCTCTGATTCGTAACTTCGGAAATGCGGGTAAAGGTCCCAAAGGAAGAAAATTCAAAATGGCCCATGCCAAGACACCTTCCCTTAATTCTCATAAGGAATTTTCAAGAGAGAATGCGGCCGGATCTCGTCTCCCTTCTATCAGTGAGGACCAGGAGGTGGAGCTTGGCGAGGAAGTGGACTCCCCCCCAAAAGAGCCTGCACAGATGAGGCTAAAGGTAAGGGTAAAATGGTATTATCCTCCGACAGGATCTTCGGCTGACTCACTGTAAGTATTTATTTATGAATATTACATCTTGGAATGTTAGAGGTCTAAATGACCCTGTTAGGAAAAAAGACGTTAATGATTTTATTCTCAGTAATCATATATCTTTGATAATTCTCGTAGAAACTAAAGTCCAAATTCATAAAGTTGATCATACTATTAGTAAAATTATGCCCTATTGGCATGTGCTTACTAATCATGAGACCCATCCCCTAGGTAGAATTTGGATTCTCTGGAACCCTAGTGTTATTACAATAACTAGAATCTCCCAAACTCCCAGCTAATCCACTGTATAGCAAAATGTCATAATTTCAGAGCTTCTTTTAAGCTCACTGCTATTTATGCGTTTAACGACACAAAAGACCGTATCCCCCTCTGGAAGGATCTCTTTAATATCTCCAAGTTGGATAACCACATCCCGTGGGTTTCCCTTGGAGATTACAATGCGATTCGTCATCCAGGTGAGCGGCTTGGATCCTATGAAGCTTGGTCTTCAGCTATTGACGATTTCAACAACTGTTGTTACCAATGCGAACTTAGTGATCTTAGATCTACTGGTTTTCCTTTCACTTGGATAAACAAGCAGCCTGCTCACCCAATCCTTTCTAAAATCGACCGAGTTCTGGTCAACCCAGATTGGGATGACCTTTTCCCTATGTCCAGTGTCCATTTTGGATACCTCCATACTTCTGATCACACCACGGTCACTCTTAATCTTGGTTTACCCCGTCCTAGGAGGAAAAAACATTTTCGCTACTTTAATATATGACAATCCCATCCCCAATTTAAGGACCTTGTCTCCTCGAGTTGGAATGCCCCTACTATTTCTAGAGGTATGAGGATGGTCTCGGATAAGATTTCTCGCCTACAAATGGTGTTTGCTTCTCTTAATCGCAAAGAGTACAACAGCATCTCTTCCAGAGTCACTGCTGCGCAATCTGCTCTGTTTGAGGCTCAATCAATTCTAGCCAGTGATCCCCTCAATCCTCTTCTTGTTACTAAAGAATCAGAGGCTTCTGATTGCTTTACCTTCTTCAGTCGGGCGGAGGAATCCTTTATCAAGCAGAAATCTAGAGAAAATTGGATCAAGCTGGGAGACCGGAACTCTAATTTCTTTCATAATAGCATCAAAGCCCGGCTTTTCCGTAATAAAATTATCTCTATCTCTGATAATCAGGGAGAAACGATCACCTCCCCGATTAGAGTTTCTAACGTCTTTGTGAACTTTTTTGAGAAATCTTTAGGTACAAAGCATTCTGCATTCTATCCTGGTCTTGATAGAGTTTCGACTCTGATTTCTTCCTTCGTTACTCAATCTGATAAAGAGTCTATGATCAGTGAGATAACTAATGCTGAAATTAAATCGGCTCTTTTCAGTATTGATAGTGACAAATCTCCTGGTCCTGATGGTTTCAATTCTAGTTTTTTAAAGCTACTTGGAATATAGTTGGCCATGACATCTGTAAAGGAGTCCAAGAGTTCTTTCTCTCTGAAACTCTGATTGATTCTTGGAATGCGACCTCTATTGCTCTTATCCCTGAAAAGGCTTCTCCTTCGGGACCCGCGGACTATAGACCAATTGCTCTTTGCAATGTTGTCTATAAAATCATTTCTAAAATTCTGGCAAATAGAATCAAAATTGCCTTTCCTTACCTTATTGACTCTTCCCAATCGGCTTTCGTCGCGGGAAGGAATATTTCTGATAACATCCTTCTGTCTCATGAACTCCTGAGGGGTTACAACAGTAGTGGTAAAGGAAAAAGGGTTGCTCTAAAAATAGATATAATGAAAGCCTTTGATAATGTTCGATGGCACCTCATTCTTGACATTTTAGTTGCAATGCAATTTCCTGAGCATATGATCACTTGGATAATCAAGTGCATCTCTACTCCCTCCTACTCTTTAATCATTAATGGAGATCTTCATGGAAATTTCAAAGGTAAAAAAGCTCTTCGCCAGGGTGACCCTCTATCCCCCCTTCTCTTTGTGCTTGTTATGCAAGTACTTTCGAGCATCCTTAAAGAGAAAAGCCTGGATCGATCTTTCTGTTTTCATTGGAAATGTCATAAACAGAAAATCATCAATCTTTGTTTTGCAGTTGACCTAATGATTTTCTGCCATGGTGACACTCGATCCCTCAGCCTTATCAAGGATGCTCTGGATGATTTCTACTCTCTTTCTGGTCTCAAAGTTAATCCCTCGAAAAGTCATATTTTCATCTCAGGAATTGACCATCACCTTCGGTTGAATCTTTTAACAATTTTGAATTTCCGTGAAGGTTCCCTCCCGGTTAAGTACCTGGGAGTGCCTCTCATCACTGGTAGACTTACCCATGCTGACTGTCGCCCCCTCCTGCACAAAATAACCTCCCAAATTGATTCTTGGACTACCAATCACCTCTCTTATGCTGGTAGACTCCGGCTAATCAAATCGGTCTTATTTGTAGGCCAGGTCTATTGGTCCTCGATTTTTATTCTTCCTTCTAAGATAAGTAAAGAGTTAAACCAATATCTTCGTCGCTTTCTTTGGTCTGGTTCGACAATGAAAATTTATGGGGCCAAAGTAGCCTGGTCGACCGTCACCACTCCCTATAAAGAGGGCGGCCTTGGGATTGTAGACTTAAAACTCTGGAATCAGGCGGCCGTCCTTAAGCACCTTTGGTCTATCATAAGTAATAAGCCTCAATCTATCTGGTGCGAGTGGATTAAAGCTGAAAAGATAAAAAATAAAAAAATTTGGGAAGTTTCTTTGAATTCCTCGTCCACATGGATTTGGAGGAAAATTCTTCGTCTTCGTCCTTTGGCTCGTAATTTATACAGGGTGGTTATCGGAAACGGTCAGCACACTTCATTCTGGCATGACCCATGGCTCCTCTCGTCGCCCCTTGCTACCCACTACGGGACTGAAGTCGTCTGCGACTCTCGATTGGGAAGCAGCTTAAAAGTTTCGGAAATTATCAGCAATGGTGAATGGAATTGGCCTGAAAATCTGAGATCGGCACGAGTGCGCAGCCGAGGACACTTGGATGAAATTCACAAGCTAATTCTATCCCTTCCCCATCCAAACATTCTATCAAGGGATGTTCCCTATTGAACGGCTAAGGAAGAAAGTATCATCTTTACCATTAAGGACACGTACAATTCCCTCCGTTCGCCTACCCCTAAAAAGGGATGGGCGGGGTTAATTTGGAATAAATTTAATATTCCTCGCCACTCTTTTATTTCTTGGCTGGCTATCAAGGACAAACTTGCAACCAAAGACAAACTTCGCAGCTGGGGTTATAATATCCCAGACTCTTGTCCCTTATGTCACTCTGATTCAGAAACTATATCTCATATCCTCTTTGAATGTAGTTACTCCCAGAGTATATGGACTTACACCAGTGTCAAACTTGGTTTTTCTTTTCACTCTTCTTGCTGGCAATCTTGGATTATCGAGGCATCAAGATGGCCTAATACTCGACACCAGAGTATTTGGCGTACTTGTTTCAATGCGGTTATCTACCACATTTGGAAAGAGCGAAATTCAAGAATTTTTGGATCCCCCCATCTTTGGCCTCTACTATTTCATATCATATCTTATCGGATCTCCGATTTAGATTTCATGGTACCAAGATTAACTGGTAGGGTTCTTGTATTTATGTCTAACTTACTCCTTCTTGTGATACAGGTACTCGCTGTCTGGACTAGAGCGTGGAGTTTCGATTGGGACGATCATGGAATCACCACTCAGTCACCTCAGTTTCTTTGACATTTGCATGCTACAAGCTTATGTTACTATTCGGGAGTCGAAATTTGGGCACCTCTATTTTTTGCTCTAGAATTTTAATTTATGTAAGCTGAGGGGTATACCCTAAAACTATGTATGAATTTTTCTAATTAATTTAAGCTTTCATTTCACCAAAAAAAAATATTAATAAATATTATTGGTTAAACAAAATGAATAGTATATTTTAAGCGAACATATATTTTCTATAAAAATCTTTTGTTATCGAATAAATTTAAAAATTATTTCTCGTAAAATACATAGAATAATTAAAAATTCTTGTTTTGTGGTTTTTAGTTTGTTCAATTTCAATAAATGTATCTAAATATTTGTTTAGTTTTTTGTATACATAACAAGGACTTTTGATTAACAATAAATACTTATCATAATTGATATAACTATTAATAGGGTTTCAATATTAGTTGAATTATTACCTTTACACTTTTTAATTATGGCAAAATAGGTTCCGTAATACATCTATGATTATGTTAGATTGAACGTTAGATATTGTATTTTGAATTGAATTCTTTATAAGTACACTTTATTCCGATATTAGCTGACGGATGCGATTAAGATCATACGCAGCAGTGAAAAATGCGCTGGCATAGAAAGATGGATCGGGTTCAAAAGATGAACTCCAATTTATCTTTTAAAGCCCCAATTGCAGCATGCCATTTGTCATGTTGCAGTTGTATTTTTTTTAGAAAAACAATTTTTTAAAAGAAATGGTTGGTCAAAAAATTAAAAAAAGTATACCATTATTTTTTATTTTTTGATATCTACGAGTAGAGACTTGGTTTGTTTGATTACGACACCAAAATTGTTGAGTTTTTTATTTATTTAGTATTTTCAAAATGATTTTCGGAATATTTTTGTAAGTTAAAATAAAATAAAATTATACCATGATTTATAATTTCTCGAGATCTATAAATAGAGACTTGGTTTGTTTGATTCGGACAACGAAATTTTTTAAGTTTTTTTTATTAAGTATTTCCAAAACAATTTTTGGAACATTTTTGTAAGTTAAAAAAATAAATAAATTATATCATAATTTATAATTTTTTGAGATCTATAAATAGAGACTTGGTTTGTTTGATTCGGACACCGAAAGTTTTTTAGTTTTGTTATCAAATATTTTCGAAACAATTTTCAAAACATTTTAGTTATCGACAATTTAAGTAATAATTTGGTAAATAAAAATTAAAAAAATAAATTTAGGTGATCAATAATATATTTTATTAAATTGTAAAATTTATTCTATTAAAAATTTAAGCTTTTTTCAAAAATCAAACCAATTTTATTTTTAAATTTGAAATTTAAATATACTATATATTATGTATTATATTTTTAATTATTTCAATTTTATAGTTTATATTTGTAAATAAAATATATTATGTTAATTTATGAAAATTATTTATTTTAATATATATAATTTTAATGTAAATATATAGTAAATAATAAAAAAGGTAAATAAAAATAAATGGTAGGATATTATATGGTAGAATGATGTGGAAGAGAGAGAAATATGATGGGGTATGCTGAAAGATGAAATATGCACTGCTGAAAGATGAAATGTGCACTGCTGCGTGGAGTGCGAATTTTTGCAAAATTATTTGGGGATTATGCTGATGTGGCGCTGATGTGGTGCGCTTTTGGGAGATGAAATATCCCCACTGCTGCGTATGGTCTAAAAGTTTTCCGGTTACTTTTGTCGTGTTTTGGATTTGGAAGAGATAATTTGTTTTTTTTATGTTAGATGTCTTTTATAATTTAAATCATTTTCTGAACACAATAATTCATGCCAAAATTTAAATATTTTATTATAAATAAAGTTTTAATAAGTTATTGGGTAATCATAATAGGTCAATTGTGAAGTTTATCAAAAATCACTTCTACTATATTTTTTGTATGGATAGTAATCGTTTTCCAATTAGTAGATATCCATCATGTTTTGATCCGATAAAATTGGTATAGGTTTTAGAAAAAGTTCACGGTAGATTATAGATTCAAAAAATTTACTATTTACCGGATTTGGAATTACTTTAATATACTATTTTTGATTTTTTAATCTTTTATTAGAAAATTAATCAAAAAATTATATTTTGTAGATAAATAAATGGTTAGTGGGCAAAGAAAATGCTATAAAGAAAATGTGACAGATAGATAAAACATATTTATAGAAGTAACAATTTTATTCGTGCTATATTTAACAAGAGTAATAGTTTATTATTGTTACTTCTGATAAGAGTACCGATTTTATTACTGTTATTTATCATACGAGTAACATGATTAATTTTTATTTTTATTCAAATAAATAACAAGATTTATTTTTATTAATATAAATCACTCAATTTGTTTTACAAAAAATGAATAACATGATTCATTTTTGTTAATCGAAATACCTAGAAATAACAGTCTTATTACTCTTATTCTTAATAGAATAACAATTTTATTTATATAATTCTTTATATTGATAACATGATTACTTTTTAATTTTTAAAAGAATAACAAGATTTATTATCGTTAATTCAAACAACTAAAATAAACTCTTTTATAAGAAAATGAATAATGTGTTTAATTTTTGCTAATCGAAGTATCTAGAGATAACAATCTTAATCTTATTAGTGTTATTCTAATAGAGTAACAATGTTATTACTGATATTTCTAATAGGAGTAACATGGATAATTTTTATATTTTTAAAAGTAATTCTTTTTATAAAAAAATGATTACCATGATTTATTTTTGTTAATCGAATTACTTAAAAATAATACTCTTATCATTATTATTCTTAATGAAGTAGGGGTATTATTACTAATATTCCTAATATGAGTAATAAATTACAAGGTTTATTTTTGTTAACCTAAATAAGTGAAAGAAATTTCCTTATTAGAAAAATGAATAACACAATTGATTTTTAAGTCGAAATATCTAGGCATAATAATCTTACTGTTGTTACTCTTACTATAGTAACAATCTTATTACTGTTACTCTTAATAAAGTAACAGTCTTATTACCGATATTTTTAATGGGTGGTGGTGGTCGTGGTGGTGACGCTGGTCATAATGGTGGTCGTGGTCGTAGTGGTGGTGATGATGGTGGTCGTAGTGGTGCTGGTGGTGGTCATCATCATAATGGTGGTTGTGGTGGTGGTGGTGATGGTGCTCATGTTAGTGGATGTGGTAGTAGTGGTTGTAATGGTGGTCGCAGGGTAGTCGTAGTGGTGGTGGTGGTCCTCCTCGTCGTCATAGTGCTGATGATGATGGTGATGGTGCTCGTGATGGTGGTGTTGTTCGTGGTGGTGGTTGTAATGATGGTTTTGGTGGTGGTGGTGTTCGTAGTGGTGGTTGTTGATGAGTCCGGATTTTCTCACCTCTCACTGAGGAAACCGGACAGGGGCAATTCGGACAAAAGCCACCCATTGAACCATCCGAACAAGACTAAATGTATTAAAACTTAAATCACTTCATGACTAAGCTAATTACCTACTTTCTTAAAGATTAATGGGTCTTTGAACTCGACCCGAATCCATAAGTTGACCCGAAAGCCCATGTGGCCCACAATTAAGGGTATAAATACCCAACCACTTTCATTAATGAGGGTAATCACCATTTAATACAACCAGACAACTCAAATCTCTCACTACAATCTATCCAAACATTAAATACCTTTGAAACACCACAAAACTCTGGACAAAATTACCCTCAACCGAAAATAAACCACACCACTTGTAATGATGGTCTTGGTGGTGGTGGTTACGTAGTGGTGATCGTACTGGTGGTGGTGGTGGTGGTTGTGGGAGTGCTGGTAGTGGTGGGGATCGTGGTCATGGGTGTGATGGTGGTTGTGGTCGTGGTGGTGGAGGCGGTGTTGGTCGTGGTGGTGGAGCCGGTGTTGGTAGTGGTTATGGTGATGGTGGTGGTGTTGGTGTGCGTAGTGATGGTCATGCTGGTGGTGGTGGTGGTAGTGGTGGTGCTAGTGAGGGTCGTGGTGGTGATGGTGGTTGTTGTTGTGGTGGTCGTGGTGATGGAGGCGGTGCTGATTGTGGTCATGGTGATGGTAGTAGTGGTGGCGACCGTGGTCGTGGTTGTGGTGTGTGTAGCGGCGACGACATGCGATGGGGGTGTGGCGACGACGACGACAGTAGTAGTGGTTGTGGCGGCTATGATGGTTGTGGGGTGATAGTGAATTAACAATGATTATTTTTTTAAAACTAATAAAATAATTAAATTTATTTTTCTAATCGAAAAGGGTATTTTTGGACCTCTAAAAACCTAGTACATTTATTAAAAGGTTTTGGCTAAATTAGGGCTCTTTTGGATAAGCAGCCCCAATTTTAACCATACCAACACATATTTTAAGTAGCCCTATTTTTATACCCATAACGCCCTTTCGTTTTTACTAGCTCCTAACCCTAAACACTAACCATCCCCAAAACAAAAACAAATCTAAATCAGCCCCAAGTTTCCCTCTCATTTCTCTACTTCTACAAACTTTGAAAATCAAACCAAAAATCAAACTTCAAGAACTCCAGTAGATCAATACTCACTCAAGAACAACAATGAGAAAAGGAAAAGAGTAAGATTGTACTCTAAAATTAGACTTTTTTTTTCTATATTTAAGTTTTGTTAAGTTTTCAAGATTTTGATATACATTGGCTGTTAGAATAGGAAAACCATGTTTATTTAGTTGTTTTTAGTTGTATATTGTTGGTAGGTTAGATTTGGTGTGGCTCATTTGGTGTTTTAGGGTCGATTTTGGAGTTTTGGTTTTAGGTCGTCAATGGAGTTTTGAGGGTATTTTAGGGTCGATTTTGGAGTTTTGGTTTTAGGTCGTCAATGGAGTTTTAAGGGTGTGTTTGAGTTTCCCCCGCCGGGTGAGCATAGTCATACCGACGGGGATGTTTATTTTTTCCAGAAAAACGTGTTACCCCGCCGGGTATGAACAGATTGAACCGGCGGGGATTCCATATATTGACGACCGATGTTCATAAGCCCCGCCGGTTGTGGGTGGGTTCACCCGGCGGGGAAAAATTGAATTTAAAATAATTGTATTTCCCCGCCGAGTGAAAATAATTCAATCGGCGGGGTAGAAATTAATTTGTCAAAATAAATATATCTCCCCGCCGGTTGATAATTCACCCGGAATTTCGTAGAAAATCTAACTTATTTTGTTCTATTTCTTTCCGCAGACACGAAGCACCTCGCCCCGCGAAAGAAAAGTTGGCTAAAATCACGAGGCGAGAACGGGAAGTCCCTCCCAAAAAAAAGGTGTAGGTAGCCGACGGTCGATGGTTGATCGCCCCGAACGTGGGGATCGGACAGAGCGTGAGGTGCGCCCGGGCCATACTGAACGATCCTTCTGGCCACTGATGCGCCATCTACCGAAGTTTAAAAACCATGTGCAGTTAGCCGAGGTGTTCATTGAGAGGTGGCACCAAGAGACGAACACCTTCCAGTTTTGCTTTGGGGAGATGACCTTAGCCCTCGATGACGTGTACGTGATTACTGTCCTCCCGGTCGAGGGGAGAATTATCGAAGTCTTTAGGCCGGAGCCGATAGATGCGACATATGCACGCTATGCAGAGTTGTTGGGAGTTTCGGCTGATGTTGTGCGGGAGGCTATGGAGGCGCATGATGGGAGTGGATTCGGCCTCCGATGGCTTAGGACGACATTCTCCGCGGATGAGTATTTGGACTCCAATACCGCCATCACCATGGATATGAAGAAGGCAGCAGCTAGGATATATATTATGTTCTTCCTCGGGTGTACCATCTTCACCAACACGAGCCAGAAGAACATCCAGTGCGATTTTCTCCATCACATTGAGGACTTGACGAGGCTTTGTGAGTACGCACGGGGTACTTGTGCACTTGTGTGGTTGTACAAAAGCTTGAGAGGCATTTCAAAGCACTCCTTGAAGAGCTCGGTTGGGTTCTCGGCCTTGTTAGAGTGTTGGGTCTATGACCACTTTCCTATCTTCCGAGCGGCGGTGAATAACAGTTATAGCCCAACCGATCCGAAAATGCTGGCGTGGCTGCCCAAAAGGGTCCCGGTATCATTAGCGGGAAGCCGTACTACCGTGACATCCTCGCGGCTCAAGGAGAGACAGATGTAAGTTAGCTTCTTTATGTTTATTAATATGTGTCTAATCTATATAAATTGTAGTATGAGTAATTGTTTTTTTGTAGGTGATTTTCCGACCTTACGAGGATGTCCGTGAAGTGTGGGATGAGCAGGCAATAGGGTTGTACCGAAACCCTATTCGCCTTATGTTGGTTAGCGAGGCATATCATCCGGACCGAGTGATGCACCATTTTGGTTGGATCCAAGAGAAGCCCATGGACCCCCTTGTTGCTAGAACCGGTCTCTCGAGAGGAGACCATCTTCGTTATCCGCTTCATGGTAGGCATTGGACTAAATGGAGGGAGCACCTATACGTGATTGATAGGTATTCGAGACCCTTAAAAGGGAGTAGTCACACGTCATCCCCTAGTACAAGACATACGTGAAGAGGTACCGTTGGTTTAACATCACGTCTCAGATTCTTACCGAGAGCTCCGCGGTCGATGTGGTGAAAACAATTAACCGTGTTCGGCCGTTAGACGATTTGACTGACGAGTTCGTGTCGTTTGCGAGGAAGGTGTTGGAGATCACCAGTCCTTGGCTTTTGATTATGTTAGTTTCCTTCTTCATATATATGTTGTTTTAGATGTTAACATTTTGTTGTTTGGATTATGGTGCGTTTTGTAATACTTTCCTTTTTTTATTACGGACTAAACATTAAATCGTTTAATATACGCGTGTGTTATTTCACTCACTTTGTTGTTTAATAAACCTAATACTTAAGATAGTTTCCCTAATTTAATTTCCATCGTTAAATCTCATACAATGGAATACGCATTAAGCTAAACAAAATGACTTACAAAGGCTCCACCCAAACGGTTGAGCATTTTTCAACCGACGGTTGACAACATCCTCGCCGGGGAGCAATTATCAAACCGGCGGTTGAAAATTGTTTAACCGCCGGTCGAAGGCGGAAACATTTCTTTAACAAAATTTAATATTTACCCCGACGGTTGAAAAACTACCAACCGTCAGGGCAATTGTCAATTAGCGACCGAAAACTCTTCAGCCAGCGGGAACCTAGATTAAAATTAATACAATTGAAGGCGAAGTAGGCTCACGTGTCAACCGCGGATATGTTAATTCGGCACCGCCAGTGAAGTTTTAACACCGGCGGTTTAGTATTCCAACCGTCGGTTGAAAATTTCCACCCCGGCGGTTGGGTACTATGCAATTATGGGTTCAATAATCCATAACGGCAACGTTGGTCAACCGGCGGTATGAAAATTCGGCACAACCGGTGATATTTTAACATCGGCGGGGGATTATTCCGACCGTCGCTTGAAAATTTGCACACCGGCGCTTGGGTAGTTTGAAAATATGGATTAACTAATCCATCATGATCACCCTGGTCAACCGGCGGTATGAAAATTCGAAACCGGCGGTATGAAAATTCGAAACCGGCGGGGGAGTATTTCAACCGACGGTTGATAATATGTCACCCGTCGGTTTGGTTCATTGGTAGTGCATTTTGTTATTTAAAATGCATCTTTCGTATGATTGACCTATGCCACAAGAGGGTATATATTCTTTGTATCTTGTTAACGTTTGAAGAACATAAATACGTTAATAAGAAGCATAAACTGAAAGAAATATAAACATAAAATCAAACATTAACTTGAACATTAACACGAACATTAGCACAAAGTCAAACGTAAACTAAATGACCAATTCAAACAAACCGAAAGACAAAATGATACGTAGACTAAAGCACGAACTTAAACAAACCAAAGGAAAAACTGAAACTTAAACTAAAACACGAACTCAAACAAACTCAAATACAAACTGACACTACAATAACACATAGTCAAACATAATTTATCTATCTGGCCATTTCTATTTCATCAGCCTCCTTTCTTTTTTCTCGTCTTGGTAATCACGCATTTCCTCTAAGCGGATGTCGATAATGTCAGAACGTACCGAATCTAGCTGATCCTCTGTTATAGAATCTGTGACCTGGCAGTTGAACCGGTTACACGCAACACGACGTTCTAATTCGGTGAGGCCAGAAACTGGATGAAGACGGAATGTGACTAGGACTGACCACCTAGCCTTCACCTCATCAACACGTCTTGAAATTCTTGGCGGCTGGACACCATCCCTTCCGTATAGGAAGTACATCTGGCATAACAATGCCTCCCGGTACGTTTTACGCCCCTTTTGCATGTTTGTGTTACCAACTTTGATTGATGCTTTCATTAGATATTGATCTTCCAACTCAGTCCATAGACACATTTTTTGTTTGGTTTTTCAACTTGTTTACCCTTTAATGTGCCTAGAACATTTATTTATAGAAAAATACTCTAGCTAAAAACCTTACCACAAATAATTCCCGCCAAAAGCCTTACCACAAATAATTCCTGCAAAAAAAACTCCTACAAAAAACCATACCACAAAAACTCCCGCCAAAATAATAATTCCCACCAATTCTAATAAGAACTCCCCCAACGAAATATCACCCGCCAATACTACTAAATTTATATAAACATGATGCATAATTCTGTCTGAAATAATAGACAACAAGCATCTACCTATAAAAAAACAGAACGACTTTAACATATGGAGTTTACGGTTGATGAAGACTACCAGTTGCTTATGGCGGTTAGGGTTGCCCGCCGAGAGATGGGGGAAGATAGGAGCGATGCATTCTTTGACCATGTCCTATGTATGATGTAATTCAACTATGTTCGTAATGGAAGAGGAGTAATTAAAGTGCGAAATCGTGACAAAATCATAAGCAGGTACCTCTTTGTCCAACCGCTCACTGCTCTGCTTTTCATGCCAGCTAGAATTAAGAAAGAAACACATTTGGTCTGGAACATGACAGTAGCAGACTACATAAGTAGGGATATGGTGGTGTATCTGGAGGATAGGATTGCAAGTAGGAGTTGGGGGGGGGGGGGGTGATTCAGATGACAATATGGGATACGATTTCGACGACTAAGTTGTTATGTTTCGAGTAGTACATGTGTTTCAGTTGACGTTATTTGCTTACGTCTATTCTAATTATGCGACGTTATTTGACTATATATTTCTAAGTATGCAATGCTTCCCATTAAAGTGTGATGTTTTAAAGCAATCGACGAATTGATAAGTTAAAAATTTAGTGTTTTTAAGACAAACATCAACTAAAAAAACATCAAAAGTTAACATGCATATGCATTACAATGACAAAATAATCAAGCAAAAACGGATAAATCGGTTACATCGGGGCAATCATTTTTAAGTTCTTGATATATTTTGCAACGAGAGACAATCGACAATGCCCAACCCTCTACTTCATGTGAACGCAACTTTAAGAAACATGGATGTATCCTTGCGCAAGATGCGTCCATCCTAAGCCCATACTACAAAATGAAACGTCGATAAAATAAATGTCTTAATATTCGAACTAATCGTGAAGGTCAAAAAATACTTACGTTAATGAAATGGTTGGAGTTGACCCAACCCAATCTGATTTCCACCCGGTTTGACATTTGAGGCGGTGCACCTCTTAGGGGAGAAAAGTGAAGCCGATTTCCATATTTCGGCACTGTGCAACAAAATGGAGTACGCAATTAAACGCAGATGCAATTGCCACCACTATCTCGAGCATGGACATCCAATGGGATTTAGTAACCATGTTACCAGAGAACTTCACACACTCCGCAACATCAATCAGTTCCTCCATGCTTGTAAATATTTTAACATACACGGATGCATAATCCATCAGCTCGTTGTAAAGGGCATCCCTTATCAACCTCCACCCATCTTGTTGCCCGCTTAACGCATACGCTATCGAGCAGTACCCGCAATGCCCATCGGCTTTTACGTCATTAATTGACTTTACAAATGGTCTGAAGTAGATGGGGAATTATTTTAAGTATCCTTTAAGGTCTACAAAACTTGCCTTTGCCGGCACCGTTGAGCTTGACCTACAACCAATCGTTCCACTACAAAGCATCGTTCCACTTGCTTGCGTTGGAATCAGACTATCTTTCTTACGAGCGGCGGCACTATCAGAACTAATTTTATTCCCTGGATTTTTTTCCATGCGTTGGAATCAGACTATCTTTCTTACGAGCGGCGGCACTATCGGAACTAATTTTATTCCCCGGATTTTTTTCCCTTTACTTGACGTTGCCGGAGGAGATTTGAACTCTTTTGCAAATGAAGGAGAACTTGCATTTTCCGATTCAAGCACATACTCGTGCGCACTTTTTTCGCGTTTAGTGGATGTATCATCAGCGGAAATAGACAACTTGCGTTTGTTAGGTGGACGCCCGCGCGCTTTTTGCTTCACCAATGGCTCCAAAATGGTAGTTGTTTCCGGATGGACGACGACAAACCATTTTTTGTAGACGTGATCTATTCGTGCTTCATCTTTGGATTCCATGATATCGCATACTAGTTTGTCAAGCTTTGATTTTAGTTGTTCGATAGTCATGAGGTTTGTACGAACTAGAATTTCCAACCTCTTCCAATGTTCGTTAAACAACTCTAGATGAACCTCTAACCCTTTGACAACAAACTCGTAGATTTCATGCGCGCAAGGGATACCGTGCGTACTTCGTATTGAGCAACCGCAGGGCATACAACCCGCGATTGTCATGTTGTGAGCACAATCTACTTCGCCAGACAAAATATTCAAGGCATAGTGTGAGGCGTTGGTTTTTAGTTTGCCGTACACCTTGTTTGTGAACTTGTGTAGGGCTAACAAGCGGCTCTTTTCGAATGAATCCTTTATGTCCTCGTGCTGCAATTCTATCAAGGTATGCAACTTCAACAAAAAATATTCAAAGTTACCTTTGCTCGTACCGATGAAACGTTTGAGGGTCGAATGAGCGCTCTCCACGCGGTTTGTGGTTTGGTTACCAAAATGCATCAACTTGTTGGTTTATCCAAGTAAAAAACTTGTCACCGTACGGCTCTAACCAAATTTCGGTATACTCAATTGCTTGCTGATACTCTTTGAAGTCACGGTGCAATTCGGCTCGGTAGTCGTTGAACGCTACTTCCGTTTCAGCCAACATCATTTGATTCCACACTTTTAAGAATGCGTTGGACACTTTTTTCTCCTTTATGATTTTTTTAGTTTTCCCTAAGACGTTCATGTTGATGTGCCATCGACACAACATGTGTGTTGCATTGGGGAACACATCCTCCACCGCATTCACAAGCGCCAAGTCTCTATCCGTTAAAACGATGGATGGTAATTCGATGGAATGAGTTACCATTAAAGAATGTAAGCACTCTAACACCCATTTGTAGCTCTCGAATTTTTCTCCCGACATAAACGCGAAACCGTTGTAGAAAGTCTTCCCCATACAAGTGGCTCCGACGACCTCGTACAATGGCATCCCATATTTGATCACCTTGTACGTGTTATCCATTTCAATCACGTTGGGATCGTTACGTAACAAATCCAAACTAACCGGGTGCGCGAAGAAAAGCTCTCCTATGACATCGCTTCAGTCTTTGGAATTTCTATGAAATTCGTAGTAGTTTAGCCGCTTTAGTTCGCCCAACAAGTATTGGAATTCCGACCGAACGCCTTTCTCGAGCTTCCGATGTTTTAGTTGAACGTTGTAGACGGTGCGCATTGAGGAAGAATTCTTGGGGTTCAATTTCTTAACCCCACCGAGAATGTCCCGAAGACGAGATCCCATTTTCATAGAACTAACTACGAAATCCATCTCTTCTTTGTTCAATCGTCCTAAGTACGAATGACCTTCTTTGTATGATGTAGTATCGTAATTGTGAACGCCGCATTCGACCTCTAAACCCCACAAATCATCACCCGACTTCTTTCCTTTAAGCATGAAAGGGCATCCACATTTTTTCGTGCAGGTTGACTTCCTCTTTAGATGCTTCGGATCTACAAATTTTGTGTAAACTCCAGATCTTTCACACACAAACTCAATTCTCAAAGTTTTTCTATCAAGTCTATCGCATCATCATAATATTACCATAAACCCGTTATCCGTTGCGGTCTGCTTCACCCATTCAATCAACTTCACTTGAGAGTAGTGACATTTGGTGTCGAACAAGTGAATATAATCGACCGAGCAAGGCACCAACATTTCCTCCTCCTTCACCATGCACAAGCTATACAACTCATCCTCCTTAAAATCTTCCTTCTTTAAATCTTCGGGCTACAAAAAAAATACAGTAGATTATGTTAGATCGGCAGAAAAAAAAGTAATTGACGCATTCCCCCGCCGGTTTAAAAATACCACACCGCTGGGGTACATTTCAACCGATAGTTGAAAATTGTCAAACCGGCGGATCTGCCAAGACGAACGGGCGGGTAACGACTTATACCCGGCGGTTTAATAAACACCCTGACGGGTGTATACACCCGAACCTCCAGAGGTGTTATCAACAGGCGGTTGAAAATTAGCCAACCGGCGGGGTGGTCCAAACTAAATTTCCCCATGTGTAAATAAAGCTAAGGACTCAGCCCCGCCGGTGACGAAACTACCTCCCCGGCGGGTGACTAATACTAGAACCGGTGCGTGGAAGTCGATGACACTCCCGGTTGAGCATGACCACACCCGGCGGGGAACATTCATCATCAACTATGAATGTTCTTCACCCCTGCCGGTTGAGGAGGCTTCCACCGACGGGGTAGTTCGGATTCCAACTTTCTAAATATAGAACAATTACATAAATGGAATTTTTTTTCGAAAAATTGGTTAGAACAACTACTATGTTTGCAGTTCCACCCTCCTCACCAACCTTCTCACGTTGGGAGGAGTAATTTTGTGTTCTTCTATATTTGGTTAACTATACCCACAATACCCTACAAGACAATTAAAAATTCTTAGTCAAAAGACAAAACCGTCTTTGACTATTTATTAAAAAAAATTCTCTAAAATTTAGGAATGGTTAACAAAATTTGGACTCTCGTTTAACCAAAACCTTATTAAAATTACGAAACTTTCGTGGTATTTGTAAAAGAATTTGAAATATTTTATGTACAAGGACTCGGCCTAAATTTAATTCTACTGTTTTTCTTACACCCTTGTTGTAAATAAACTTAGGGTCAGGGACCCAAATTTAAGTCGGTCGGTCCAAAATGAATATAAAGATATTGAATAAATGAATCAAATTTGTTAGGTAATCGGTATCAACGTATGAGGATTCAGGAGCCTTAAAGCAAACAAATCTCTATCTGAGACGACGAAGAGAGACAGCCACAATCGCTTCTTAAATCACATCTCACTCTCATTTCAAAACCCTAACACTACCACTAACACCAACCCTACCTCTCATTCTGCCGAAATGGAAGCCGACCAAGGAATGGGGTTGGTGTTAGCCAGAGCCACCGAACTCCGATTAAAAATTAGCGATTGCATCGAGAAAGCCACCACCAACATTGACGTGACACCGAACGACGACCTCAAAGTTGAAGGCTTTGTTAATGGAGATAAAACCCCCAATGGTTCTTCTAAGTCCGAAGAAGAGGAATCGAGTGAACAAGAAGAAGACAAAGTAGATGAAGAAGCAGAGCGACTTTTGCATATACATGATGTTCTTGAAGCGCTTGAGACACAGCTCGCTGGTTTGCAGGTTTCTTTAACCGATATTGAACTATGCTGTTACTCTAGAGCTTCGTTTAAAACTACAAATTTCGATTCATTTGGTTAACGTTTTTTATTGAAGATAATAAGCTTTAGATTATTATAAATTGTGAAAAAAAAACTTAGCTTGATGAACCATAGAGAGTTTTGGTGGCTGAAGTATAAGAGGATAGTAATAGATGTATAGATATAGCAAAACCTTGTAGATATTTGTAGAGCTGGTTGATGAATCATAACACTATACATACACGAAGGATTGAGTTATACAGTAGATTGTCATTCTTCATGTTGATAGAAAACTTTTTGATACACTGAAAGTGAGTATGTCTGTTCTATATAGTGGCATGGCTATATTTTTTGTGGTTTTTTTCAGCGTACAAATCACTTGGAATTGTTGTCTGTAGGGAATTTATATTCTTTAGTTGGAAAGTAACCTTTCTGAATATTTTTTCTTTCTACTATCAGAATCTACGACAAAGGCAGCAGTATGAAAAGCAAGTTGCGCTCTCTGAGATTGACTATAGCAGGAAAATGTTACTAGAGACGCTTAAGGATTACAAAGGAAGAGACTTGGATGTGATTCACGAAGCTTCTGCATTTGTCGGTGAGAAAGTCGAGTATGAAAACGACCTTCTTTTACCTCCATACCCAAGTCGGCCACCACAATCAATGGTTTTCGACAATGGTTACGTATCACACTTAACCTCAAAACCTAGACCTGTACAAAATGGTGTCATCACCAGCAAACCAGCTAATGAGCTGAAGAACCAGGATGGCTCGCCACAACCAAAATCTGAAAACTCGAGGAAAGGGATTGGGCACTTTGTTGTTTCACTTGCAAAAATAGTGCTTCCTGTTGTGGGTTTGATCTCTGTGCTTAGTCTGACTGGTTTAGGGCCTGATATTAGGAAAAAAAACAGCTCTTTGAAATATTTGAGCTTGTTTCAGTCGTCGGCTGCCAAAGAACAGAATGCTTCTTTTGAGTGTCCACCAGGGAAAATTGCCGTGGTGGAGAACGGGGAAACCAGATGTCTTGTGAAGGAAAGAGTTGAAATCCCGATTGCGTCTGTTGTTGCTAGTAGAGATGTAAATTATGGGTATGGTTAAGTCCAATTTTATATTCCACCTTGTGTATAAATCTGTGTCTTGGAGATATCAAGTAATTGAATGTTCTTTATCTTGTGCTTTCCATTATATATATCCATTCTTTTTATGGGCATGGATCATCCTATTTCTTGGAAATATGGAAACTTTATTAGAGTAAACAAAAAAATGTTTCTTGGATTGTAGTATGAATCAATTCATATATTTTTTCTTATTTTTATAAACTATTAGAATGATATTTTTGGTGGATCCCCTTTCTAGATTAAATCTAAAACACTTGTAATATTAGCTTCTGCAATTTTTTTTACTGAGTTTGTAACTTTCTGAGAACAACTGCATTTGGTCTTGATTCAGATAATCTGCTTGTCTTGTGCAAGTAAATGCACATAGTATTCAATAAAAACAGCTGCTTTAAACAAATAGAAGAAATAGTTGGCAGTTGGCTCCATCAGATCTTGAAAGGTCAAGCAAGTTTTTTCCATTACTCTTTTTATAACCTACTTCAATGGTGTGGTTCAATACCATTTCTTTTCAAAACCAGACATAGTTTCAAAACAGTGTGTAGCCTTAAGCTTTTGCAGTGACATATCCCATGAAGATCATGAACAGTCGTCTTGTTTCAGATTCTGCTTCTATGCTCTTGTCTAATGGTAAGCATCGTCATCCAATATTCGATATCTTTATAATCTTCGGGTTTGTTAATATACTGTTTTATTGTCATTTTATATTCTGCAGCTAGTGGATTCAATAAATATCCCCTCAAGATCTCTATGACCCAAAATTCGTTTACGAGATTCATGAACCGAGAACACATGAATCAGCTTTCTTGGGTCAAGAGAGAAGGATCATGGAAAGGGCTTGTTTGTTCAAGTCCGAAGTCAATTCAAAGTAATTTCTTTATTCCTTTTCGGCTATGGCATTCCTTTTTCTCGCCAGTTGTATGTTTATAATTAGTATTGTTGTTCAACTATTAAAGCAGTGGAAAAAACTGGAAGATTCAGGGTAAGAGCTTTTACAGAAGAACAAGAGGGTCTTGTGGTTAAATCATGGAGTGCAATGAAAAAGAATGCCGGAGAACTCGGTCTTAAACTCTTCCTGAGGTATATGTTAACAGCAATTAAACTGTGAATCTATTCATTATATCGGTAAAGTATATTCTAAACGGCGTAATATTTTCAGGGTCTTTGAGATTGCACCTACAGCTAAAAAACTGTTCTCATTTTTGAAAGACTCAGATGTCCCTATAGAGCAAAACCCCAAACTGAAGTCCCATGCCATGACTGTCTTTGTTATGGTCAGTTCTTTTTCATTAGACACGGAAAAAACCGTATCTCAAGTGTTTTATAACCACAGACTAATTTTCTAATGACCTTTCCAGACATGTGAGTCAGCTGTGCAACTAAGAAAAGCAGGGAAAGTTACGGTAAAAGAATCAAGTCTGAAAGATTTGGGTGCCACCCACTTCAACTACCATGTTGTTGATGAACATTTTGAGGTAAAGATAAAAACTTTTTTCCCCGAAAACTTGATTTATTCAAATCAATGAGTACCCAAAAACTATTTGATGTTATTTGTCGGTGTAGGTAGTGAAATATGCATTGATGGGGGTCATTGAAGAAGCAGTGCCGGAAATGTGGTCACCTGAAATGAAGAATGCTTGGGGAGAAGCTTATGATCAATTGACTACTGCCATCAAAGCAGAAATGAAACCTTCTAATTAGTTTCATTCTATATATCTGATCAGCTTCATTCGGTAGTTTCTTGTATCTTGTGTCATGTATTTTGTATCTTGATGGAATAATGAACTCAAAGCCTTGATGATTTTTTAAATTTACAAACTTTGATCTTATCTATTACTATAAAAGCCAAAAAAGTTTTTTGACATATTCATCTATATAGAATATAGATCAGGAATACAGATATAAACCAAAGTTTCTTTAGATAAGGACATTGACCAAATAGCTAGAGCAAGTGGTCAAGCTTACATTGTAATAAGGCTTCGCTAACTCGACTATCCCGCTTTTTAATCACATTTTCGGACATCGGAAAATCTATAAATCTAATGTCTGGACTTACGGAATATAAATCAACGAAGAAAATGGGATAGTCGAGGAATTATTTAGCGATTTAAACCTTGTCACTCAACTATAAACATCACCTGTTTTTTTTAACAAGTGTTTTTTACGAACACCAAATCAAATTATTTTAGATTGATAGTATACATTTAACCAAGTTGAATAATAAACTCAAACTCTTGTCATCAAAGACCCTATAAGCCCAGCAATAAGAAGAGTTGGATCTCCCAACACAGCAGATATCACTATTTGCACACCACCTCCAGCTATCTGACAACATTTCTTGATCTTACTTTTCTTCTTCTTATTACTAGTATTACTCATATCATCATTGTTATTATGATAAGTTTTCATAGTGTTTTTCAGCTCAATATTTTTACCCTCCAGTTTCTTCCCTTTCCCTACATACAATTCACGCCAACTCTCTAGTAACATGTCCTTAACACAACCAACATGCAAGTTATATGTTTTACACTTAGACCTATAGCTCCAACTTCTCCCTTTTAATCCACACCTATGGCACGGACCGCTAACTTTGGGATACAGACATAATTTGATATCGACGTGGTTGAGGACGGTTGGTAAGTTCGCGCAACACGGGTGTAGATCGAATCCACAAGACTTACAATTGTAAACGAAATGTGTTATGATTTTTTCGCAAGCGTTGCATCTACGAGGAATATTGCCCGGGGGTACGGAGAGGAATCGGAAAGCACATTTTGGGTAGAATGGATGAAATATTAAAGGAGAAGGTAAGGCGCAATGGACGTGGAGATCGTGATCGCAAATGTTACATCGATAGCGGGAGCCTAGACCGGCTTCTTTGCATCCGTCGCACTTGAAAGGAGTTTTGGTGTAGTCGAATTTTACCTTGTGGTTTGGGTGACTGAAGTGGAACATTTCGTTGGGTTTCATTTTTTATTTTTTATTTGTTTACGTACAAAATGAATTTTATTGGTATGAGACTATCTGGTATTAGGGTTTATATATATTCTTTTTGCTTGTATATGAAGCTAAGTAAGGAATTTGATTCTTGAGAATGGTGGGACTGGTGGATGCAAGTCTATAGAAGAATCTAAGTTTATGTTTATCTGGTCCAAGTTGTGGATTGGAATCGTTTTTCCTTTATCTATCTAGATTGGATCACATTAATTCATATTCAAGTGTTTTTAGATTATAAAGACGATTTGTATGTTCTAAAATTGGAAAGACCAATTGTCTACGAATAAAGTTCGTACGTTTTAAAACAAAAAATACAAACTAATGTAATTTGACTTTTAAACATTATTTGAAGTAATTCAACTTTGCACCATGCCATTTTAGCAGCACCGAAATTATTGTAAGAAGGTAATCAACTACATGTTAAGAATTTATTCTAAACATATAACGTTATATTGTTTTTTATCGATATATTTTTCTATTATGTTTGGATTAGTCCAACAAAGGTAACCATATATAAAATATAGTATTATACTGGTAATTGTTTACATACTACATTCTACTCAAAAGAATAGTACGAATGATCGGATTCAGAAATAAATAATTATAACAAATCAAAGTTTTGAGATTATTTTAAGGGAAGACTAATAAAGATAGGCCAAAGCTATTTCCTCAATGAAAATTATTATTTCTTTCATAATTTGAAATTTCTAAAATTAGTAAAACATGATTTTATTATTTTACCCTTGTTTTGTATTCAAATTTAATGTTAGGTGGATTACCCTACTGTGTAGAAACATAAGATTGAACCCTTTTTAATCCTATATATCTGACTTTGGCAACTTAAATTAACCCTAAACCCCAAAAACATCAATTTTATTGAACATTGAACATCGTTCGACCATGGAAAATCAAGAATCTCATTCCATGCAGGAGAACATCAGTAAAACACCGGATAAGGCATTTTAATGTTGTTTTTTTTACGTTTTAGAATACACTAATTTGAGCACTTCCCGATTTCAGCATTCCTGATTCAAGAATCTCACATGATTTTTTTATGCACTGAGCATGTGATTCCGAGTGGGCATCTCGGAATCATATGCTCAGTGCATAAAAAAAAATTCAGAACAGTGATTTATCCCAAGGCAACCCAAGTCGAAACCCTAATCGATTCTAACAAATAAATCGAACCCCAATCGACACCCTAATCGAATCTAACATAGAAATCTAACAACAATCGAAACCCTAATCGAATCCAACAAAGAAATCTAACAACAATCGAAACCCTAATCGAATCTAACAAAGATATTTAACTTCAAACCCTAATCGAAAATGAAGAATGGGTTTTCTTCTCCAAGGTTTCTCTCTCTTCGAATCTGTTTTGTAAGGTAGTGATAACAGTGAAAATGAGTTTTCTTCTTTGTAAGGTAGTGATAATGGTGAAGAATGAGTTTTGTTGTACTGAATGGGTAATGGTATGTTAGGGTAATGGTTTTGTGAAGAAAAAATGGGTAAAAGGGCAAATTTATAACTTCCTTTATGAAGGAAATAACATCATGGAGGAAATAATAAATTTTATGGAGGAAATAGCTTTGGCCATAAAGATAATTATGCGATTAGTGAGTCATACCAATAAATTATTGGATCGCAATGTGTTTTGTAAAACCAATCCAATAAGTGTGTAATATTAAGAGTATATTATATAATAAGGAATAAATATTGTAATGTTAGTGAATTAATGAGGTATAATAGCCCATTAAAGGTTATTCATATAAGTTCATGAACCATATGGGCTCAAATGCCCAATATAATTTATTATATAAAGTTTTTTACCTATATTAGATAATGCTGAGTAAATATGAAACCAACCACTTTTCTCTCTAACCTTTGTACTTACCTTATGTCTCTAACCTTTGTACTTACCTTCACTTGTGATATATTGTACATTATTACCCTTTAGATATCTTTGGAAACATCGAAGACTATATAATCTATAAATAATGTATATTCTCTATAATGATGAGGTTAACTTATATTGAAGACCAATAAAATGGTAAGTTGCAGGTAATACGATGCAACTAAAAGACATGTGAACTTTGTCGAGACGAGGGTAATAACCTACCAAACGAAGGTCATGAAGGAAATGTGAGGCAACTAAAAGAAAAGGTGAACATTAACGAGACGAGGGTAGTAACCTACGAGACAAAGTTCATGAAACTAATACGAGGAAACCAAATGATAAGGCAAGTATGCGCGAAGCAAGGGTGATAAACAAAAATTTGAGACAATCAAATGTCAAAGCAAACATATGTATAAATGGGTAACAAGTGGTACAAGATAAGAGAATTAATCTACCAAACAAGGGTACAAACCGAACGTAAAAAATGGATGCCCAAATGGTTATTATGGGGAAACACGTAACTGTATCATACATTATCTAGAAACGTGTTTACATATTAATTAGGAAACATGACTAGTATTTATAGCACATTAACACGTTCAGAGTAGTCAAAGTTGAAAAATAAATATAGAAAGAGAGTGTTCCTAGTAAGGAATATATATAAGGTTAAAACCTTTGATATAATTGATCATATTCTAATATATAAAATTTCCTAGACTCATAACCATTTTCTTTCTCAATCAATTATTATTATCTTGACATTGTATTTAAGAAGGAATTCTCATATAAAATTTGGCACCGTCTATGAGAATTATTTTATCTTTTTAAGTAATCGAAATTTAGCATACCAATGATGATGACTAGATCGGGAGCCAAAAGAAAAAATCCAGGAATTTGTCATATTCAAGATGATTCAGTGATTGTCCCAGGAATCACAACAAGCTCGTTGGCTAACAAGAACAACCCAGAATGAGACCAACTTCTAGGCCATGCCACCATCGTGCACACTACAGTTGATCAGGAGCAGATGGATCAAGTAATCACAAGGGCGGACGACAATCAACCGATCAGGACGACATCGAGAATGAAGTATGAAAGGATTTAAACCCAATGTGGCCTAGTTAACGCAACAATCGACGTGAATGTCGATACCGCGCGAATCCAGAGAGAAAACCCATCTAAGTAAACTATGTCGACTACTCTATCTAATGTTTAACTCTTAGAAATACAGATCCAAGAGTTAAAGCAGGAATAACTCAAGGCAAATCAACTGCAATTTGAATGAGATCTATAAACCAAAGTAAGGATGGAAAAAATAACCGAAATGCTACAATTATTGACATATAGGATTTATCAGTGACTAAAGGAAAAAAAATGAACAAAGAAGTTAGTAAGTTGATCCATACAAAAAGAAAAATATCAGGTAGAGGATGCCGAGACACGAGGGAATATCGAGTAGTAAGGTATTAAAGAAAATCAAAGATTGGAAAGTAGTGGAGTATACTTAGCAAATAGAAAAAATGACAGCTTACATACTTCAATAATCTCATTTCGTTAGAAAAAATCTTAAATGCAGATTCCCCCCACAAGTTTGATCATTATCAAATTGATACTTACGACGGTTCAGGGGACCCAACGCATCATCTTAAACAATTTGGGAATATGATGATGGGTTTTAACCAAGACAAAGTTCTATTATATTTAACTTTCTCCATAACATTTAAAGGAATACACTCGACTGGTTCAATGGTTTACCGAAGGGAACCATTTGAGATCTCAAAGGAATGTTGAGCGTTTTCAGAAATTGATTTGTTGGTAATAAGTCATATAAAAGAAATGCGAATCTATCATGAATTTGTACAAAATAAGAGGAGGAAAAGTAAAAATCTACGTCTAGAGATTTATTTATGAGATGAACGCCTTGTCGAAATACAAATAGGACATTATTGTGGAAACATTTAAATGTTGATTGAGCATGGATGGTCCCATGTATACCAACCTTGTTAGATTTAATATTAAAAATATGAGATATATTTTGGTAAAATCATATCAATTCATCAAAGTTGAGGATACTAAAAAGGAAGACTTTTCCTACTCGCACTACCTCAAATCCTAAGAGTCAAAGCTTTCAGCAACAGACAAAAAGAGAAGTGATGAAGCCAGACAATATGAGGTCACAAAAGATCCATTAAGTAGACCGAGGCTCTTTTATTATGAAACCCAACCTAGACGTTTACACCTTTGACCGAGAATATAGCGACCATCTTTGAAAAAACAAGATGGAGGGTAAAGTATTAGCCTCCACGTGGCATGTTAATTAAAAATGGTGATCTCGTTTAGTTTTTCAAACATAAAGAAGATGAGCAACGTGAAGACAAGAATAGTGAATGGTCAACAAACAAAAGACCAGAGAAGAGGAAAGATGACATAAGAAAAAGAAAAATGATTACACACTTTTTCCGGTAGAAACACAATGTCGGGGACAAACCTAGACTTTATGAAAAAATACAATAAAGATTTAAAGGTTCATCTGGTGTATGATTATTTATACCACAACTATAGGAAACCAGTTTCCGACCTAACTTCTAAAGACGATAATTTGTGGGGAGTGATCACCCCTCGCGAAGATGCTTTGATGATCAACTTCAATATATGTAGAGTTATGATCACCCGCGTCTTAGTAGACAATGACAAATCGGCTAACTCTATTTTCAAGGCTAGTTACAAAAATAATGATTGGAGTACCACCATATAAACCGACAGACATGCATTTGGTTAGCTACGAGATGAATTTGTGTAGTTGTGTAGGCGAGTTGGAAATTTTGACAACTGTGGGTTATGTTAGTTCCAAAACATTCGTGAGAAATATTTTTATGATAGCCGATGTCCCTAGCTCATATCACGCAATTGTAGAAAAAGCATGGGCTTCATAGGATAAAGGCAACACCTTGCTCTTACAAAACATTCGTGAAGTACCCCATTAGAAACTTGGCAGAATCACTAGAGGTAGTCAAAGAACTGCTTGGAGTTGTTATGCGATCTCAATGGATCATACGATTCTAGCCCAATAGAAATCAACGAGCCTGAATGAAGGGAAGGTTCATCAATATGATGAAATTGGTCAATTTTACATTGAGTTTGACACCCTAATAAAGGAGAACCATTATGATGACACATCAGACGACATAGTGGATGAAACACTATCAAATTTATTGTCTCATTTAATTTCGAGATAAATTCAGCGGAGGATTGCGTGTATCAATAGTTTAGCAGGAAAATTCATATATTTAGTGGTTTATATTGATCACATATTATTCTCAACACATGATAAATATTTGTTACATAAAACCAATAAATTTATTTCGGTCAAATTTGATATAAAAGATCTTGGTGACGCATCTTTGTGTTTGGAATTCTAATTCATCGGAATCGATCCCGTAGAATTATGAGTTTAAAACAAAAGCGTATATTGAGAGTATATTACGACGTTATATTATGGAAAAAAACAAAGGAAATAAAAAACATATCTCAAAATGTGAAAATTTTAGCCTCAAACAATGCCTAATGATAAAACTGAAGATTGAGGAAATGCAAAATGTTCCATATATTTTGGCCACTAGAAGTCTAATGTATTCTCAAGTTTATACACGACCAAATATTGACTTTGTCGTTGGTATATTAAGGAGATATGTAAGTAATCTGGGGATGGAACATTAGAAGACAGTAAAAAAAGTTTTCTAATATTTGCAACAAACAAAATATCACAGGTTAACATATAAGAAGTTAGATAAATTGGAGATCGTAGGATATTTCGACTTAGATTTTACCGGATGCGAAGAAAATCGTTGTTCAACTTTAGACATCATGTTAATTTTAACGAGATATGCAATATTATGGAAGAATGTCAAACAAACACTTATTGCATCTTCGACTATGTCTGCATAATTTGTTTTGTATTCCGAGGCATCGAGCCATGCACTTTGGCTGCACAATTTTGCACATGACTATAAATCGTGGAAGGGATATATATACCCTTAGATTATATTATGATAATAATTCAGCGGTTCAGTATTCAAACAGTAAGAGGAGCTCAGTTAAGTCCAAACATATAAATATCAAGTTCATGGTTGTTAAAGACACAAGTCAAAATTGTCAAATCAGTATAGAGCACATATGAAAAAACTTAATATTAACATATCATCTGATTATGGTATTGACGCCAAACCTTTTATTGAACATACTATTAATATGCGTGTTGTGTATTTCAAGGATTATTATCTTCAATGAAAGTTTATATTAAATTATCATATTTGATTTTATTATGAGTCGTACATTGAAGTTCATTAATATAAACATATATATATATATATATATTTTGAGTGTGCTCTTATTTTGGCTACTTTATTATTATTATTATAAGTATATCTCCAAATAAGTATGACCAATTATGAATATATATATATATATATATATATATATATATATATATAAAAGATTACATACTATATTATTTTTATGATATGACCCATGATAAATCCATGTAGTTAATTGTTGTAATGTCTTGATTATTAATGCATATATTTGAGGTTTTTAATGCATTGAAGATGATTTTAGTTGTATGTTGTTAAATGTTATGTACGAGATTATTAAGTTTATTTATGTAACGATAAAAGTAAAGCATATTTATTTGGTGGATGCATCTTGTAGTAGCATATGATGATCGAAGTTTGAGATTTTTAAAATTCTCCTAAAGGTTGATCATCACATATTTTATAGATGCATCCGACTATCGTTTGTATTAGTCCAATAAAAACAATTCCTATATAAAGTAACAGACTAATAGATGAAATATGTATCATGAAGGTAATTATATATATACCAGATTTATTCCGAATATTACAAAAGAATTGTATTCGAAAATAAATATTTAAAAAAACGGTTGGAAGAAAATAAATCTCAGATTATAATTACTACAAATGGCAACTTAACCAATGTTGTTTTCCATTCCGATTCTAGTTTGAATTTTAAATTCAAAAAAAATCATGTAATAAAAAATTCAATTTTGAATTTTGGTAAGTTACAAATTTTGATAATAAAATAGTTTTTCAAATCCGGAAACGAAACGTTTTGAAAAATTAGTAAGTTATGGACTTTGTTAGTAAAATAATTTTTTGAAATTGAAAACAAAATATTTTGGAAAAAAAACTAAGAGAAAACATAAAAGTAAAAATGATCAATTTGATTCATTTTTTCAAATGAAAAGAAAAAAACAACAAAACTTACTAAACTCATCAAAAAATTTAAAAATCTGAAATGGTTTCATTTTATAAGTTTTTATTCCTTCTTCTTATTATTATTATTATTATTATTATTATTATTATTATTATTATTATTATTATTATTATTATTATTATTATTATTATTATTATTATTATTATTATTACAATTTACAAGTGACTTGATATCCGTAGATGATTAAGTTAAAGATTTTAACAGTTAAATACCTAATAATGAAAAGTTTATTAATTAATTTAATGAAACTATCCGTAGATGATTAAGTTAAAGATTTTAACAGTTAAATACCTAATAATGAAAAGTTTATTAATTAATTTAAAGTTTCATTAAGAGTGTTTTAGCTAGTTAAACTCGGATTTTGCAGAAGAATCTTTGGCTAGTCAAGACTTATCTAAGAAAGAAAAGGCTTAAACTAGAGGCATCTTAGTTGCTGCATATCTAAGAAATCCAATGGAGAATATGAATTTAGCATCTCAAAAAGGACAAGAAGTGTGATCGAGATAAGGATTTTAATATAGATAAAGCAGGTAAAGTATACAGAATCTTGGACTTCATAAAAATTAAAATGAAATAAAGTACAAATTCAAAACTTAACAAACATTATAAATGTACTCATCCACCAATTTATTTTTGCAAAATTATGATGTTATTCATTTCGGATTGAAAGCTCACAATGGATTTAGTTTTTAATGTGAGTAGAGAGTCGAAATGAGAGGCAAGAAAAGGGTATTAGGCTTTACACATTTTGCTTTGTGGTTCGTTGGAATAAGGTACCGTAAGATAGAATGGTATAACTAAGTTGGCTTGCTTCAACACTTGAGACAACTTTAACTAAAGTATTCGGTCTACGAGACCCGGAGAATCGTACCATGTCTTTCGGAACTCCAACTTTAGAGTAGAGGTGCATGCTAATTATGAGACCCAGAGATTCATGTCATGCCTTTTGAAGTTCCAAGTCTAAACTTGGTCGCACGCGAACACGTATCGTCAATTAGAAGCAACACTTATATTACCAATCAGCAAATATATGAATCCCTAAGTAGCTAGAACACATATGCATATGTTGCCCCCAAGAGGTAGCCGAGTTGGTTGAGTATGGCATTCTTATGACCAAAAGGTCATGAGTTCGAGTCCCTCTACATACGCTTTCTCGACTGAGCCTGTCACCTTGTGTGGTTTACCTTCTGGCCTGGTTTGCAGGCTATCGCGTCAGACTGAGGGTTTACCCTGTGCGCACTCATTGCACTCTGAGTAACGGCTGCGGGTTCCCTCCGAAAAAAAAAAACATATGCATATGTTCAAAATGTTTTCCTTTTCAATTTCTTGTTATTATTATTTTTGTTTTTATAAAACATTTTTCAAAATCTATATTGATAAAGTGGATGAGTTAGTTCGATAGAAAAGAATACATATATGTATAGATTATAAATATGATTTCCCTTTTTATAACTTTTTAAATTACGTCGCAATTTTAACGTTGGACAAATCTGATTGATTAATTTTGTTAAAATAAGAACGATATTCGTGTAATGAAATAATTATTTATATATATATAAATTTAAAACTTCCATGGATAACAATATTTTTGTTTATTTATATAGTTAAAATAATTATATATTATGTCATTATGGACTTATCATATATTACATAATAAATTAAATTGTTTGGGATATGACCAATCAAGAATATTTATAAAACCCTTAGTGGAAATTATAATATTTGGTGATTCGATGTAGACCAGATTTACATGATTAAGTTATATGGATTTAAAATTAGACCATAGTTTAATTCTTAGGTGATTTTATATAAAAGAATATTATAAGGATGCTCTCTCAAATATAACTAAAACAGTCACTCTTTTTATGTTACAAAGTAGATTTGGCTTACGGAAAAAAAAACTATGGATGTTTGGTGTTTCTCCGAGTGCTTATTTCATACCTTGCTTGTCACTCTAAAACCACGCAAGTTTGAGAATCTCTTTAGAAAATTCATAAGGCACGCTCAACAACAACTTCATACCTCTTATGCACTATATATAGAAACAATGATAAGTAAGCTAATCTTCCAAACTCATAATAGTAACTTAAAGTTTGTTCCTCCAAGTCGCTGAATGGAAATGGTACTGCAATACTAACATTCGTACAACCATACACTGCACTAGATAGTGACACCACCAATTCTGATACCTCGTGTTGTTGTACCTTAGTACTACCATGTTCATTTCTAAAGCATTCTTAAATCAATGATTACTTGATCGATGGTTGAGAATGATTCATGAATTTTAGATTCTTCAATATATCAAGGATTTGGTTCCTTCCAAGAACTCATAGATACCTTCAGAAGCCTTTGGCTACATATCTCTACACTTAGCTGCAACATGTACTGATCCTTCATTTCGACTTAAGTAGCTACATAACATTTATCTTCGGTAAAAATATCCATTAAGTTCTAGCATATGCCTCTGCACCTTAGTTTTGGCTGGGCGTCTTGCCACTAGAGATTTGGCAACTACAATTCTTAAATCTTGGCGTATTCACCGGTCGACCCTTTAGGTTAGGTTATCTTGCCTCAGTCCCTTTTAGCATTCACCAAAAGTCGATAGAGCTGCTATGCCCCGAGAGTAAGTTTTTTTATAAGAACTTGTATAATAACATGACTCCGCACATGTTGAAAGACTATGTTGAATACTAAATATAGTTTCACAATCATAACAACAATAGAACACTCAATTTTTCAAATACCACAAGTACATTTGTAGTTCATAATATCAACAACCATAACCAGTTCCGCCAGAACTTCCATCAATAATTCGGTAAACGACCTAAGAGTTCACGCACGACATTCTTCAATATTTTTTTAATCTTCATCTCAATACCAGGACAAAGCTCGATATTCCAACATAAACAATCAAAGTAACACTTTCATAATTGAGTCATAAGCATAACCCTAGTTTTATCCATTAATTTTGAAATATGCATGCTATGAATTTTTTTAATTTGATTATGAAAAGACTCACCCATACTAGAATCCACAAAACCATAATATTTATCTAAAAATGTGCATGCATACTTTTCAGGAGGAAGGTTTTCAATAACGGTAAGTGTTTTCTGACCACCATCTTTAAGAATTTAATGAAAATGTAAATCGAAATAAACTCTCAGTGGATGCATAAGCACATTTCGTCAAAATCTTAATCGTCGTGTTCCTTAAATATTTTGGTGAACGTCTCAACACATGGTTCATATTCCCACTAAGATGATAAAGACCAAATGAATTATAGATATTAGGAAAAATAGTTGAGGCATCATTAGTAATAGATAGGTGACGATCAAGTATAAAAGTGATTTGAAACAATTTCCAATTATCACATTCAGACCAAACAACAACAAATGCTATTGGAATAAGATCTAAAAAGATATAAGGGTAATAAGTATCAATTGGATAAAGTAATTTAACAACCAATTATATAATCTATAATTCTGTAAAATAAAATATAAATATGTAACCATTTTGCACATAATTACACAGCAAATTTTCACATAATTACGCAACCTTCTAACACGTAATTACGCAACCAACTTGACACAAAATTACGCAACTGATTTAAATTCCATAACAAAAAAATAATTATATATTTACATATAATTTCTTAAAAAAACTTATGATCATTACCAGCATTGGCTATTGTAGAGAGTAAAACTCGTCGATGTATACCAATAAAAATGTGTCATGGATAAAGAGCATGAGACGAAAAGAGTGAAAACCTTAAAGACAAGCTCTATAAGTTATAAAATATCTTTTAAAAAATGGTTGCATCCATCATAGTCTAATACAAAATCACTTGTGATGTCTAAAGTCTTTAAGACCTTAAAATAACATTTTAACTAAAATAAATTTAGTTACGCAACAATATATACATAATTTTGTAACCCAACAACACTAAATAATCACGCAACTAAAATAAATTTAGTTACGCAACAATATATGTAAAAACCAAAAATCCCAAATTTGTTTTTCCGAAATCACTCTATTTATATGATTGTCAAAGTATTTATGTGAATGTATAAAATTAAAAAATCATCATAACTAAAATAATCATATAATCATAAAACAACAACAAAATAACTTTACACTATAAAAAATAACCAAAATAAAAAAACAAAAAATAACTTTTGAATTGATAAATGATTGATAATTACAGAATAATAAAGAAAAATAGAAACGACCACCAATTGGAGAATAAATTGATTGAAGGAAGGACAAAAAACTGATCGCAAATCACAAAAGATAATGAGCGAACGGAAAAAGAATAATAGAATGTAGTAAAAAAGAAAGAATTCGAAGAACATATCAATATTGTTGTAACAAAACAAGATTAAGATATGTATTAAAAGATCTAGGTGGTAATGAGTACTTTAAATTCAAAACTAGGTGGTTATTTGTACTTTATCAAACCTTAGGTGGTTATTGGTAAATAGTTCTAATGTTGGGTGATCATTGGTAGATTACCCATGAAAATAATAACTTTTAAAAAATATATTATATTCGTGTTTAAAATTCTATGAAAAAAAATATGTCTAAAGTATGATTATATTTTTTTAAAATTATTTTATAGTGTTTAACGTTTTTCACCAGACACAACAAAACTTGATTCTTCGACTAGAATGTGCAAGTTCTTGGAATGGTCAATATGTAAAATGCACGATCGAGATTAATATAGATAAAAGATTTATGGACTTGTATACTGAATATATATTTTGTCATTATCATAAAGTAGTCCAATAATAAAATTAATCAGATTAATTATATTATATATAATTAATTGGGTATTAGGCCTATAGGTAAAAAAACGTTGTGGACTAATAAGTGTGGTAATCGGATTTAATTTAGACACAATAAAGAAGTGGGCCACAATCTCAACACTTCAGCATAAGCCGATATTTCAGAGACAAAATTGATAAAATCAATTTAGTAGGATTGTTGTCCCCCGTCACAAAGAGGTATAAATTATGAGATTTATACAACTAAAGTTTTTGTTATAGTTTTCTATAAAAGGAATTACTAGATTTTAAACATTAATTTGACCTAAACTAAAAAAGATCAATTACCGGTTTGTTGAGAGGAAGACTAACAACTATTTTACAAGAACGAAGTCTTGAAGAACTTTAAGCATGATTCAAGTGTAGTAGAATTTAAGTAAGGACTCAAGCGAGATTATGGATAGTATCAGTTAAAACCGTAAGTCTACCTTTTATTTTATGTATAGAGTAAATAATTAAATTGTAGTTAATATATTTTTGCATGTTTGATAGAATAGTTTGATGACCTTCCCGGTGAAGTTTTTGTAGGGGTTATGTTTCAGTTTAAACTCAACGTGAAAAGTAGACAATTAGTAAATTGACTTGTCTTTACTTAAGGGAAGGAAAATCTGAAATAAGAACATCATGAGGGGCATATGGTGAGTTCTCAATAGGATAAAACATATAGGATAATGTACGATAGAGAATTTGATAATGCTTTCGTTAAAGAACAAATAAACCTAATAAAAACCTACTACATGTTGATGTTTCTTTTGCAAGAGAACGAGACATATCAAAAGAGAATATAAAAATTGTCAAGCTTATATGAAAGTTAATAGTAATCTCACAACTCTGGTCTATTTAGAATTAATTTTTAATTTAGTTGTAAGAAACACATGATGAGTTGATAGGGTTATGATCACCCATGTTTGTATTATAATGTATGGTACAATAAGAAGTTGAAACCTCTATTATGATGAAAGACCCATCTATCAAGTAAAGATCAGTTTGTTGATTTTCAGTTTTTACTTTCTAGTGAACATTTATTATATTCGAAATATGTTAGTAGAAATTTGATCAGTGTCATATAAAAACACGTGTGGATATTTAGATTTTTCTAAAAATAATGAAATGATTTTTTATTTTCAAGATAATGTACTAGGCACTAGATATTTAGAAACGAATAATATTTTCAATTTATTAAATACTTTAAAGTATCACAAATAAGTAATGAACATACATGTATCTCATAAACTAAAGTGTAAAATTTAAAATTTAGGTAATATTTGACATAAGCACTTCGGTCATGTCTTTCATAATGGAATGGGTAAGCTTGTTTTAAAAAGGTTTATTAAGTACACTTGATTATTTGGACTACAAATCTTGCATAGAATGTATCAATAGAAAATGACCACAATGAAAAGGTTGGGCGCATACATAGCAAAATAGGTTTTGGAGTTGATACATACCAAAAACTGTGAACCATTCCCAGAAGAATTATGGAACGAGAAGTGGTATTTCATATCATTGATAGATGAATTATCTTGGTAGATAGATACACTTTATTCATGAGATATCATAAGCACTAATTTAGGTTCATAGCTTTGAAGACCGAAGTAAAACAGTTTGGTAAGAGAATTAAGCGTGTTAGATCTGACTATGGTAGTTAATACTATGACATATATGATGGTTTTGGTTAAAAAATCATGTATCAGGATACCTAGATGAGTGATATATAGTTCATTTGATTATAATGCTGGGTTAGCCTAGTATAAAAGTTTCATTTGAAAGACAAATTCATATCTTAAGGATATGGTAAGCATTATGATTCGTCGTAGAATTCTACCACTATCATTCTGGGTTAAAGCCATCAAATGTGTTGAGTACATTCTCGATATAAATCTCACTGAAGCAATCATTGAGACTTCACATGAACTTTGACATGGGCACAAGCCTAACTTAAATTATATGCATGTTTTGGGGATATCTTTCTAAATTAAAGCCTTACAAGCCTAATCAAAAGAAATTAGACATTAAAAGGGTAATTTGTTATTAATTGGACATTAAGAACATCCAATGAGCTTTTAGTTTTATGATTTCACCATAAATGTGTTTGAGATTTAAACATAATGGTTATTTAAGGATGTTGAGTTTGGAGGAAAGAATTTATGAACAAATGTTCATTATGAGGAAGAATCTATAGAGATTCATGAAGTTTCTAATGTAGTTATAGAGGTATTAAAATATTGGGCTACAATTTCAATCAGTTAAATACAGTTAGAATATGAAGATACTCAAAATAAAAAAATGTTCAATTTGAGGGTTCTAACCAAGATATAAATATGGTCCTGTTAGAGTATAAATGTACTTAAAATAATATTAATCTTCCACATGTAGAACAAAATGACATTTTTTATGAAAATAAAACTCTGCATACTCGAGATGTGCATAATGAGGTACTAGTGATTTTAAAAGGCCCACTAGAGATAAGAAGAACACCATATTTTTTGACCATATAATGTATCTTTAAAAACATAAAGATTCATAGGTGTAATGGTAAACGATTTGTTATCTTTCTTCAGATTCATAAAAATTTATAATTCTCAATATGGATCAACGTTATGAAGGAAGAGTATAAGTCATTGTAAGATAATGTGGATTGGAAGGTTATATGATTTCCTGGAAAGAGAAGAAGTTGTTTGATTATAAGTGAATTTAGAAAATCAAGCATGAATAAAAAGGTACTATAAATAGAGTGATAATAGATTATACTCATTGTGAGAGGATTAACTTTAAGGTGACATTTTCTCCAGTTACATGAATGACTCCTTTAGGGAAGTCAGGGCACTAGTTCAACACTTTGACCTAGATCTTCTTCTAACAAATATTCATACCATTTTCCTTTATGGTGAGATTGACGAAACGGTCTATATTGTGCAACTTGAGAACTTTGTAACTGGTTATTAAAAAGAAATGGTATGCAAACTTAAAAACCCATTTATGGGCTCGAACATGCTTATTGACTTTGGTACCACAAGTTCCATTAGGTGATAATATCATTTGCTTTTGAGATAAACTCTGTTAAGGACTCTGTGCATCAAATGTTCAGTGGAAGTAAGTTCATATTTTAGTGAGCCCTTAAATAACCATATTGAAAAAAGAGACAAATAAGTCTAAGTCAATATCCAAAGACGATATTTGAAATTGAGGATATGCAAAGACTTCATATGCTTCGTTAGTTGAGATTCTGATGTATGCTCAAGTTTGTACAAAACCAAAATTTCTTTTATTTTTGGCTTCTCGGGAAGGTATGTAAAGTAATCCATAGATAGACCACTAGAAAGTGGTCAAAATAAATCTTCGGTATAAGCAACAAATATAAATTCAGATATTAGAAGATCATTAAGTACTCTCACTCATATTTTAGTATAATGTGTGGAAATATTTTGTAGCACTTCGACAATCATATTCTTATTAGTATGAGGTACATCACTACATAAAAGTATAAAACAACACTAGTTGCATTCTTTTGTATGGCAGTGACATTTGTTATATTTTTTAAGGCTTCCATCCATGCACTATGGTTGCAGAATTTTATCATTATAGAAGGGATAAAAAATCCCATAATGTTATAATATGATTGTTATTCTACAATTAAGTAATAGGAGCTTGACTAAGTTCAAACATGTAGATATCGAGTTCATGTATGTTAAAAAAAAGTTTTCAAATAAGTATAGAGCACATCGTGAGAAACTCTATGGTGGTACCAACAATTTTTCAGGAACACACTATTAGGATGTGTATTGTTGATTTAGTGGGTTATTGATTTCACTTGGAGTTTTATAATACATCCCGATATATATCCTTCTCATTTACGTTTTATTGGCTGCTCTTGCTGATTAAGTAGACCTCCACTTAAGTAAGACCAAATACGAATATGTATGTGCAATTAATTTTTATATTATTCTTATGCTACATATGATAATAGATTAACAGAGTTTATTGATGGTAATAATGTGATCAATGTCGTGTCCATTTTCTCACATTACACTCGTCCATCGTCGTTTACGATATTTTTCAGTTCATCTATGAATAATAGATTACAAGACATCCATTAAATAGATACATCGTTTGGAAGTATATGATGATCCAAGAGAGATTGTTGGAGATATAGAGATATCCATATACTTAATGATGTATTTGATTATTATTGATAAATAGTCCAATTAATAAGTAATTTGATAAAAAAATCGAACCAATAAATGAAAATTATTTATGAAGGTAATTGTGTAAATATAAAGTCAAATTCGGGTGTTATGAATGACTGAACTCGAGTGGTGACATTTAAATCTAAACATAAAGTTTATGGACTAATTTGTGAATAAACAATTAACCATGCTATAGCCTCTAATCACAGCAATGAAACTTAAGGATATGAGTACAATTTGGCTTAAGTTAAAATCTTAATTGCACATCATATATGAAAAATAACTTAAGTGTATTATTCTTTTAATCACTTAGATACAAAATTATATCGTATTGTTAAGTAGAAAATCTAAAATCTAGACTCATATCTTTCATCAAAATCAACAAATCGAACGACACAACGAACAAATAAAAAACAAAAGAATAAAATTATTATAAACGATAAAATAAAACATCATCTCTAAAACTAAAAATATTTTTATTTAATAACCGAACTTGAAATTTATACCACTCATACATGAGGTTCACCCATCCTTATTATTTTTCAAAATATATTTTTATGTTTCATCGGTGTGGATGTCGACTTCTTAGGAGAACTCACATTAGACATCACCCTCAAATGTGCCAAATTATGGAAAACAATTATATGTTTATTTATGTTAGTAGAAGCTTCATTCTCCTAAAATTAGATTTCAAAAGATCATGGCTAAATCTAATGTATGTTTTTATTTTTACGATTCATCTATGCCTCCACTATCCGATCAATAGTAAGGTAAAAACTATCAAACCAGAAGACTTCTAAGAAATGATGCACAACTCCATTCGCACTCAAGAAATATCAATTAACAGGAGAGCTAGTCGTCATGGAAGATGTGAATGATCCAAGAGAATCTCCTCATCACATTTAACCAGAAGAGAAAGTAAAATTCATCATGATTGAAAGAATTAAAACATTACAGAGTGACCACAACTTACCAGACGCATTAAGATATAAACTACTCAAATTTCTACAACGCAATCTAAACATCTTTTCCTGGAACTCTTAGGATATCACGAGGTCCCACCTGAATTCATATGCCATAAGTTGTCTATCAACAATAATTTCTTATTGATGAAGCAAAAAAAAACGGTTTTACTTATAAAAAAATGAAAGAGGCTGTCATCGAACATATAGAAAAGCTTACTATCTTTAGACATATTCAAATCTCCCACTATCCATTATGGACATACAATCCACTATTAGTAAAAAAAGTACGATAAATGGTGAATATATGTCGAGTTCACCGATTTGAAAAAAAACTGGCTGATTTTTTTTTCATGTTGTCACTAATTGATCAAATACAAGATGTAACATATGGAAACAAGATGTTGTATTTCATAGAAGCTTACTCTAGATAAAATCATATACATATTCATGAGAATGATCAAGAGCACATAAAGTTTTTCATAGAAATAGGGATATATTGCTACAAAGTGATGTCATTTGACCAGAAAAACGCATGGTCTACCAATCAACATCTCATCAATAAGGTATTTTCAACACAGTCCGACCATAACGTGCAGACTTATATTAACGATATGTTGGTTACCATCATCCAAGAAGAGGATCACATGGAAATTTGGATGAAACCTTCAAAAACCTCAGGCAAGTCAATCTTAAACTAAACCCAAAAAGTACATATTCGACACGCAGTCAGGTAAATTTATGAGATTCATGGTTAGCGAGAAAAAGGTTGAGGATGATTTTACTTAATTATCTAACTTAGCTGCCATACATCCCATATGTAACACCAAATAAGTACAAATATTGGTCGGGCAGTTGACAATGTTGAACATATTCATTTCTAGTCTTTAGATAAGTATCTACAATTTTTTCAAGTCTTGAGAGGTGCATAAAATTCAGTACTCCAGCCTGTGAGAAAGTATTCAAAAACATCAACACCTTCCTCGGGTCACCAAAAGTATTGACCAAACCACAAATATGAGACTTACTATATCTATACATTGCATTCTCCGACTATGCAATAAGTACGGTGATAATCTGGGATTAATAACATGAATCGAGAGTAATATACTATATAAGTTAACATTAACTCGACGACGAAACTCAATACTTGCAGTTGGAGAAGGTATCTCTTGCATTAATAGTGGCAACCCAAAAGATGAGATCGTATTTTCAAGCTCAAACAATAGTTGTTCAAAAAATATTCCCTCTACAAAGTGTACTTCACAAGTTGCGCATATCTAGAAGATTGACTATGTGGTGTGTGGAGCATTGAGATTACAATATCTAGTTTGAACCACGAACGAAGATAAGGCTGAAAGCCATGATAGACTTCTTGACAATGTTCAGTTCTGAATGACCCATACCTATCGCAGAACAGGTTGAATCAACATGTGAAATACAAACGTATGGTGGAAGTAATAATCTAGGCTCAAGGGTAAGCGTCTAGCTCACATTACCAACATGAAATATCCGGACACAATCTATCAAGCTTGGATTCACAACATAAAATAAGAAAGTAGAATACAAGGCTACAATTATAGGACTTTGATTTTCTAATATATGTGGATAAGGATGCATTCATGTATTCACGAGATCATAGATAATGGTCCATCAATACTCAACTATACTGAAGCTAAGAAGGACAATATAATAAAATCCATCAAAGATCTTTGATTACAAGCGTCCATGTTCGATTACATTCATTTTGAGCAAGTTCCAAGGGAAGATAATGGAGAAGTTAATGTTTTATCTTTTCAACTTGCGCGACATCATCACCAATTCTGATCAACCACGAAAAGCTTTATGTTAACATACCCATAATTTTCTCACAACAATATGCCCATCAAACATTATGGTAATTGAAATAGATGAAGCACAGAAGACGACTGGTGAAAACCAAACCCTTGCTCAGATGCCTCAACCCGGATATCCCCTATAAACGCGGGCTCACCAAATCCTTGCTCAGATGCCTCAACCCGGATATCCCCTACAAACGCGGGCTAACCAAACCCTTGCTCATATGCCTCAGCCCGGATAAAGTTATATCCATGATAGAAGAACTCCACTACGAGAAAAAAAGTGCTCATGGTGGTTAGAAATATCTATATCATAAATTTATACTCTAATAATACTATTGGCCTAAATTAATGAATGATGTAAAGAACAAATATATTATTGCGACACATGTCAATATTTCTCCATTTTAATCCAGGTCTTGACGACATTACTTGAAACCATTTTTAATCTATTCTTTTCAATATATGAGTTTTCAAAGGAATAAAACACATGCTCGTCGCAGTGGATTACTTTTGAAAATGGGTGGAGACCCAACCCCTATAAAATATCACGCCAAAGGAAGTCATTCTACAATCCAACATCAACAACAGATACAATATTCCATGAGTTATAACGACATATAGTGGGAGCCAGTTCCAGAATTATGATCTCATGTGGTTATTATGGTGTAAGAGGCATCAAATAAATATTCTCAACACATTTTCATCCTCAAGAGAAGGGTCAGGGTAAAATAATAAATACAACCATTTGTGAAGGCATCAAAATGATTCCAGAGGGTGCAGTAGGAAACTAGTCATATTTTATGCAAGAAGTACTTCAATATTAGAGAACCATACCACGCTCGTTTAACCACATTTACCTTGTTATATAACATGTAAATAGTGGTTCAAGTTGAAGTTTCTATGCCATCCAATCAAATCTCAATACAAAAGGAATGGAGCAATTCATAAGCAACAAGCGCCAAATTGGATGTAATCGAGGAAAAAAATATTTAAAACCAACCTTCGTTCAGAACACTACAAGACTCTGATACGTAACTAGTATAACTTAAAATTTTGATTCCGAAGCTTCGAAGTAGAGGACTAGTTTCTAAAGCTGGCCTTCCTACACACTAAGGAAAACTATCTTAGCAAACTTGCCCCACCTTGGGAGGGGCGATTCACTATGGAAGCTAAAGTAAAACATGGAATGTAGATGATGTTGGATAAATAAGAAAATAGTTTTGACATCTTTGGAATGTTAAACACGTAAAGCTTTACCACCCAACATAAGCTTCGTCCACATCATTTATACATATATATGTATGTATATATATGGGGTGTACTATTTCCTACCCCAATTACGTGAGAAGGTTTTAAGAAGACATTTATCTTTAATAATCGTTTATTATTTCCTTCTCATACATTTTATTTAATTTTTTGTATTATTTTTATACATTTAGAAGGTAACAACCATATCTATATGCATATGACAAGTACGGATCCCTAAGGGTAGTCTACAAAACTTTCTAAGGCTTTGGCCTAGCTGCAAAGCATAAAAAAAAGATAAGAGTGAACACACTTCCAGCCCCTTTAAGAGATTCGGCCTTCCACACAAACAATGTCAGAATTGATTAAAGATAAGCTTGTAGACCATTTCAGCCCCTTTAATAAATTTGGATTTCACATATATAGAAGTAATTATGGATGATTATCCTTAAGGAAGTTATGCCACATTCACAAGAAAATGAAATTTTGTTATTTCTAGACATAATCAAGACAATAATCTCATGTGGTCATTACTCAGGTCTTGATTTTTTTGAGCTAATAATTCCATCTGTACGTAACAAAAAGCGAGAGATAATGTGTTTTTTAACAAATAAAATAAGCAAAACAAACAATAAAATTAATTAAAGCACAATTGAATAAACTTGTAGGTGATCTTAATCCTAAGGACTTCGTTTACAAAACTTTATGTACAATATGAGGACCTTAGCTATAAATAATGCCTCAAATGAAACCAAAATACATAATTAAGATTATAGTACAATGTAGTAAGTGTTCAAGCCACCTTGCTAGTACAACTTATTAAATAAACAGAGAGAGAGAGAGAGAAGAAGAAGAAGAAGAAGAAGAAGAAGAAAGTGATAAGAAGCAGCTAGGGTTTCCGTTTATTTAGAAAGCGTACAAATTTTATAGAGTATCAAGCCCTTATTTATAGATAGAACATATGAGCTAATGGGCTTGAGCCTAATATCTCTAACACCCTTTCTCATACTTACAATACAGCAGTTATAAACACTAAAATTTTGTCACAAAGAAAACGAAACTGTGATGTTGACTGGTCCTTCATGAAAATATCAACAACTTGCAAAGTTGATCGAACATATGGAACTGAGATGGTGCCAATCTGAAGATGATGTCGACTGAAGTGACAATCTATTTCAATATGCTTCATTCTGTCACGAAAATAGAGTTCTTTACTATATGCATGGCGTTTTTGTTATCATAATTAAAGAAACGGGTTTAGTAATGTTAACCCTCATATCTGCAATAAGCCATCGTAACCAAAAACTCTTTCATATGATCAATGCCATAGCACGATACTCAGCTTCAGTAGATGGTCTAGAGACAAAATCTTGTTTCTTACTTTTCCATGAGATTAATGAATCTCTAAGGAAAACATAAAACACTAGTAATAGACTTATGATCGTGAGATTATTCTCCCAATCAACATCACTATAGGCACGCAGATTAAGTGAAGAGGTCGAAGGAAACAAAATGCTCTGGAACTGAGTGCCACAAAAATATCTCAATATTCGAAGAATCACTCCTCAATTGACATAAATAGGAGCAGTAAAAAACTGACTAAGCACATGAAAAACATAAGCTATATATAGTTGAGTAACTGTAAGATAGAGCAAGATCCCTATGAGAGTTCAACATAGAGTCAGGCCTGACATATGAACACCATCGGTCGGAGAATACCGAGCATTGGTTTCAAGAGGGGTATTTACTATCTTGTCACGCTCGCTCAAATAAATCAGATATATATTTTTTCTGAGAGAGGATATAACTTTTTGGAGAGTGAGCCACTTCAATACCTATTAAATAGCGTAATAGTCTCAAGTCATTCATCACAAACCATTGAGCCAAATCATATTTCAGAGCCTCAATATTATCACCTGCAATAATCATATCATCGACATATATGGATAAAATAATTTGTTATGCACTTGTACAAATGATAAATAAGGTTGAATCATGATTAATAGCAAGAAAACAAAGTAAAATAATAACCATAGAATATTTCTCAAGCAAAGAATGAAGAGTTTGTTTAAGGCCATATAAATTTTTCCTATCTTGATAAACGTCGCCTGGTTGGTGAGCAACACATGAGGGAGGAGTCATGTAAACCTCCTTATGAAGATCGCCATTCAAAAATGCATTTTTAACATCTAGATGGAATTCTACTCGCGAAAGGATGAAACTGCAGTAAGAGTACGAATTGTCATTATTTTTTCCACTGAGTAAAAGGTCTCTTGAACGAGCCTTATATATATCAATGAAACCATCATACTTTGTTTTAATTTTAAAAAACCCAAAGAGAACCAATTATATACTTACCAGGTGGAGTTTCAACTATATCGCATGTATGAGTCTGATAAAGAGCAATGAACTCTTCAACTATAGCATTTTGCCAACGAGGATCGCAAATAGCTTCTTTAAACAATTGAGGTTCATATAAATCATGTATTTTTGCTATGAAATAATAAAAAGAAACTGAGTAAGAATAATAGGTGAAGTCTGGTAGTTTGGTAAACTTACTTGTACGATTAAATCTCCTAAGAGGTGGAAGATATGTTGTTCAACCAGAGGAAGGAGCTGGCTCAGGCATTGATGGAGCTGGCTCAGGAATTGATGAAACAAAAGTAGTATCAACTATTGTAGAAGTCTCATGAGCTGGTATATTAATGTCAAAAGATGTATCACTGTCATTTTTAAAGGATCAATAGTCTGAATGTTAGTCTTTGTTACAACATGTGATTTTATCGGAATCGAATAAAATGGGTTACGCTCAAGAAATGTGACATAACGAGATACATATAGTTACTGACTTGTGGGATCATAAAAATGATACCCTTTCTATGTAACACCATAACCTAGAAAAACAAATATAACGGTTTTATGACCCAATTTGTTACGTTCAACATGAAGATGAAGGACAAAACATGTACATCCAAACACTCGTAAAGAATAATAATTCGGAAGTTCTTTATATAACTTCTGAAAAAGAAACATCCATGCATTATGAGTAGTGGGAGTTCGATTAATCAGATAAACAACCGACAAAATTACTTCTCCTAAAAAAACAGTAGGAACTTCAACTTATTAAAGGAAAGAACGAGCAATCTCCATAACATGACGATGTTTTCATTATGTAACACCATTTTTCTGAGGGGTTTCATTACAAGATAATTGATATATGGTACCATTGGATGCAAGTAAAATTTTGAAATTATTGGAGGTATATTCATCTCTAAGTCACACTTGAAGTATTTTCTCCCAACTGAATATTGGGTATTAACCAGTGCTCTAAGTTCTTAATAGATTTCAAAGAAGTCTGACCTTCATTTCATAAGATAAATCCATGTGTACCGAGTACAATCATCAATAAAACATACATAATATGACGAACCACCCTTTGTGGAGACAGAAGATGGACCCCAACATCTAGATGAATAATATCAAAATGAGCAATAAAAGAAGTGACACTGTGATTAAACGGTAACAAATAAAATTTTGTAAGTTTACAGCCACTCCAATCCGAGATATCATAAGTGTTTAATTGACTTAAAGCACCTGTAGAGACTAAAAATTTCAAACGTGATGCGGATACATGTCTGAGACTAGAATGCCAAAGATAAAACTCAGACAACGATGGATATAAACAATACAAAGATAAATCAACACCAGAGGCAACAATATCAGTGAAGTATTTTTTTTCACTATCAACACTATAGACATCCACATCAGTTACTTCGAATTTTTCTATAGAGTTTCCCTATTTTATGACCTGTCCTAGTCATTTTCTGAGTATGTTGATCTTGTATAGCACAAACAGAATTAGAAAACAACACATAGTAACCAAATTTACACAATTGGCTAACCGTAACAAGATTTAAAATAAAGGTGAGAACGTAGTAAACATCAGATATCGATATATGAGGGGTACAACTAGAGCCAATAACCTCTACTAACATTGTTGTGGCACTAGAAGACAACACAAATATGGATGAAACATGAGACAACAAAACAAAGTTTGACTTGTGAGGTGGCATATGATGAGATGCACCCGAATCCAAATTCTGCAATGATGAATCAATATCTGAAGTAGAGGGCAAGGACATACCTGAGTGATATGCGGATGTAGACATAACAAAGTTATTCTCATTCAGTTTGGTATTAGTAGACTCTAGAAAAACATATTTTCTTATCATATTCGCAATAGGATCCACAATCTCTAATTGAATAAAATTAAACAATCAAGATATACCAAATCCAAATAAATTAATCAAATCAAAATCATAATCAAACCCTAAATCCAAAATCGCAATCAAACTAAGTCATAATTAAAAATCTCAATCAAAATCACATTTAAAATCCAAATAAAATACCAAAATCAAATCGAATACTCAATCAAATCTAAATCGGAAAAAAGTCAAATCAAAGTCCAAACTCAAATCAAATCCAAATACAAATCAAAATTCAAACTCAAATCAAAATCAAATCCAAATATTAATTTATGTGTCATAAACAAACTTTTTTACCAATAAAAAGCCTTGCATTGTTACAACAATTATTTCTCATAACCCGTAGCACCAAGTCACAATCCAATCGATTAGATTGAATCCATAGATATTCCAAACAAGTTGTCTGAAATTCAGCAAAAACTGGCATTGTTTATCTTTTGATCGAACCGTTTGATTGTGGTTGCACACAACAACCCAAAAATCGAAAATTGTATCTATTTTGATGATTTTGTGACCCGATTATTGTAAAAATAATTATAAAATTGAAGCAAAGTAGTAATAGATCCAAACTAAAACAACTTCAAACAGCTCTTAACCCCAAAGTCAAGTCCAAATTTCTAAGCAAAAGTAAATCTGAAATAACATCAAACAAATCAAACAGAAGCACAATACTTGACGGAAAAAATATCAACTCTAAAAATCGAACATGTTATGTTTCCATGTTAATAAACAAAGATACAGAAAATATAAATAAGAAAAAACCGTTAAGAAGAAGGCTAATGTTTAATTTCTTTAGAAAATGTATAAATTACATAGAGTATCAAGCATTTAAAGGTAAAATATATAAGCTAATGCGCATAGAACTAATATCTCTGACAGAACTTCCTTCTTCGGTTGTTTGGTTTTGAGGATCCCGTACAACCAACTCGGCTTAAAACTTAGCCTACCAATTTTCTCAAAGACTTGCATCAACACTAGCACCAGATACATTCTCATCCTCGGACATCAAAATCAACCCACATCTCTCTCATTCCACGGATTCGAACAAAAGGTGAATATTTACAATCACAAAGGCTTGACAAAAGACTTTCTCTTCAAGCTGCGTAATAGTATCAGACTCCGATTGAAACTATATTTCCAGCACAACATCTACACATCACTTATACTCTCAACTCCTCATTCGTTTCCAATTTCACTTGAATTGCCACTCGTAGTTGTACACTATCATGAAACGATTTACCACTAGCCTCGAAGATAGGCCAAAGATCAGCTCTGAAACTCAGAGGCGTTTTGCGGGTATGGCATAACATGGTGAAAGAATTCGGCACCGTCTATAACACGAACGCAATTCCTTCAAATAATGCACAAAAATGATACTATAAAAAAGATATATCTCAACACAAGTTCCAGCTTCCTCTTAGACAACTTGAGAAGTGTTAAAGTGGTTGCACATCATTTTCCTGGTGGTTGCACCAACGTGCCTACCCACCATCTCAGAAATCTGATCCAAATCAAGCATATAAACTCTAGACGATATAACCCAACATACACTTTGGTTTCTCACACTTGGCTCAACACGCACACATACAACATCTATAAAATATAAATTAAGTTGGTGAATGACACAGTTATCATTGAAACTGCATGGTCTTCGACTTCCTCTGAATTAACAACTTCAATTGTTTCAAGAGCACTAAAGTCTACATCGGTTTTAATCGACTTCTCAAATTCAGCAACCACTGGCATGATCAGACTTGACAATGCGACAATAAGTTCTAAGCCACTCAAGTCATCAGTTTACACTTTTCATTACCTACAGATTTTATCTTTCTGGTGGACATAAGAACGACATCTTGACTGACTTGTTGGTTTTTTCTTCACCACCTTCAACAACCTTGGTCTTCTTTGGACATCTCCAAAAAAACTTCTACCAAAGGAAACGCAAACCTACTCAAAGACTCCTATAAGTCCGAAAAAACTCAATTATATATATAGTAAGGATAAAAAAGAAGAAAATTTGACATTAAGCAACGGAATACTGAAACGATTTTGCCATCTAAGCCACGCATGATTAGCAACCGAATCGAACGTTTCACAAAATCTTAGTCCTTCCTCAAATCTCAAAGAGGACTAAAAAAAGGTGAAATTAAACCAGTCCAATTAACATCCTCAACAAAAAGCCAAATAAATTATATTTAAAAAAAATAAGAAAAATACGTTAAAAATTGCATAATTGTATAACCAACCCCAAATGCTATCTTACCGTTTTTTTTAATTATCTTGTACCACTAATGATCTTTTTCCTACAAATATAAAATAACAATATTTAATACTAAAAATAAAATTAATACAAAAATATTTACCATATATTAAACCATACTGTACTTACATTCCGATTAAGACACAAATTAAACCTTCAAATTCTGTAAACCATTACTTTATACCAAAATTGATATTACTTTTGACATTAAATTTATTTCAAATTATTAATTATTGTATAAAAAATATCATACATGAAAAATTTATTTTTATTCAAATATCTATATTTTCTTTATACTTAGTATATGATCTTTGGTAAGGTCCAGGTGTTTGACCGAATCATAATATATGTATTTTGATTACGGTTGTTATGGAAAAAATCCAAAACACCAAAATACTAATATAGTAATATTATTGATTCCAGAAGATTTGTGAACTTAACTTTTTTACCTCGCCTTTCGCTCTTATATATATTATCTTTGACGGTTACTTTTTTATTATTACAAATATTTAATACGCTGAGCCCTAATTTAAATTGATTGCTGAATATTTTCTTTAGTTAGCGATCCCGAATATTTGACTGCTGACTGTCCATCCTTGATTAGCGGTTTTTAAAAAAGTCCTCTATGCTGACCTCCCAACTATTGAGCTCAACAACCTGTTTGGCGACTTTCCGAACAAAGCAGCTTTTGTTATCTTGCTCGGTTGGCCCTCGTGCTAGCTCGCCCTTGATTGAGTCGAGCTCGACCTCATATATGTTTTTTGTAAAGTTTTTGGCCGTGCATACTAAATTTCATATCAACTTGAATCGAGAGCACTAATCCTTGATTAACCTTTGCTCAGCTAAACGTTGAGCGCGCCCGGTTTTATATCTTATATGCTCGGTATATCAACTTGAGTCGAGTGCGCCCATCCTTGATCATGCTCTGTTCGACTAAACGTGAGCGCGCCCGGTTTTATATCTTCTCTGCTCGGTTTGAATGTTCATCCGCTCTTCTTTATTATTCCGAATATTCCTTGATTTTCCCTTTGTTCTGTTCTGTTTCAACGCTTCTCTTTTATATTGGTTGCTAGTATCCACTCCCTTATCAACGGAAAGTGATCTCTATGTTTCATTACTTTCACTTTTTCCTTTTATATATAAATATTTTAAAAAATTAATTAAATCTTGGAAAGGTAAAAATTGATCACATGAAATGTTAGAATTCATAAGAGATTGATTATTAACTAAAAGTTTGGACACAATTTGGACGTCCCCAAGATAATTTAAGAATTTAAGCATTCATTGTAATATTTTTTACACTTGGTGGTATTTTTAGTATAAAAAAGTATTACTATAAACAGGGCATACTCTTCCAACAAAATAACCAAAAAACATTAAATTAAACAACTTAAGGGAAATAAAAGGTTGATTAAATAAATACGGTAGCGAAAAAGTAGAGCTATCCAAGACATGAAATCTTAGTATGGTGAAATCTATAACGGATGTCAGATAAAACATTATGGACAATCAACGATTCTAACAGTTGGATATTTGTAAAGATCCTCGCTTTTCTCTCTTTCAAACGTAATAAATCACAGAACATCGTGTGTCATAAGTGGTCATGCTTATTGGTAGTAGACGTCCACAAACCGGCCGTGACTAGCTATGTAGTTCAATCATAAGCTGGCGGAGACATGCCAATTTTCTGCGAGATGACCTCCCAAATAGGTCGCGTGAAGCAACAATCGGTTAAGATGCGGTTGATAAATTAGAAGAGTTATTACAAAAGATAGCAGTCAGAGGATAAACAAAGCCCCAAGCAGTAAGCTTGTCCCGGAATGAAGCTTGTTTTGAATGACCAACTAATCAATAAAAGAGTACACGGGGATGTTTTAACATTTGGCTTACTTTTATGTTTTACACTTTCCATTAATCATATTTTACCTGAAGTTTATCAACATCTATCTTCTTCTTCTCTTTTGTTTTGTATCAGTATTTTTTCTATTTTCCTTTAAAATGATCTTATATTGAGATAATTTGAGACCATCATATTGCTGGTATAAACATATAAAAAAATTAAATTGTCAATTTGATATATTTTGATAATTTTTAGAAAAAAAAAGCAAATACAATTATTTTACAAATTTGAACCTAAGACACTGGAGTTAATTTTTTAATCTTATATGATTGACAAATCTTATTCGGTTTTTGTATCCGGGAGAAGCATCTCAGAGAATATCATGTTTCTTTAAGAACTTCTCAGAGGGTGACTTACTAATAGGAAAAGAAAATGATCGCTTTAAAAATCTATCTTATAAAAGCATTTGACAATATTCGTTGACACCTCATTTTTTATATCCTCGTCATCATGGACTTTCGTGGAAAAGTAATATCATGGATTCTCCAATGTATCGTTGCCCCCTCATAAATTATTAACATTAATGGTGAAATTAACAATAATTTCTTGCTAGGAAATGTCTCAGGCAATGTGACCCATTCTCACATTTCTTTTTCGTTCTTGTAATGCAAGTCTCATCTGGTATCCTCAAAGAGAAAAATCATGGCATAAAATTCAACTTCAATTGGAAGTATCATAAACTCAAATGATTGTCTTCAGCTCATCAAATCTATTGTCTTTGTTGACCAAGTATACTACTAATCCATCTCCATTCTCTTTTCGGTACCTTTGTGGTTTTCTCTAGTCCGACCACGAGATGAAAATTTTAGAGGCTATGTATACTGTTACATTACCCACAAAGGAGGGCGATCTTGAGATTCTTGATCTAAGAATATGGAATCAGACGATCCTCCTTAAGCTTTTGTGGTTCATAATTAGTAATAACAAAAGTAAATTACGCAACTAGATTAAAACCGAGAAAATAAAACACAATAACTTATGGGTTTTAGATCTTGGCTTCTCTCTCTCATGGACTTAGAAAAAAAAATTATGTCATAAGAATTTGTCGAGCAATTTATACATGATGATGATTGGTAATGTTGAAAAAACCTCATTCTAGTACGATCCTTGGCATCCACCTTACATCTGCAAGTGCTAGAAATCGCAACATCCTAGATTGATCTCCACACTAGTATGATATTCTTTGCATTGGGCCCGAAGGCCCACACGAATTGGCTTTTGGTCTACTTTCAAAAGGCCTAATACTAGTAGAGATAGATTCTTACTTATATACCACTGATCATTCCATGTATAACCGATGTGGGATATGGGAATTTGGTCGCCACCCTAACAATCCTCCTCTCGAACAAAGTACCACTTAGCCTTCTCTCAATTGACTTATCATCCGTCCACTCTAATCAGGTTGCTTTCCTACCGGACCCATAGAGCATCAGGTTGCTTTCCCACCGGACCCATAAAGCATTACAACGTATCTCTATCTGCTCACTCTTATCACCACACTATCTTGTTCTTTAGAACCTGTCCAAATCAATTACTACCAAATCAATTACTACCGTCTTAATACACTCTAATCAAGTCACTTCGCTTGATAAGCCAAATGCAAACCAAATAGGTCACTTTGGGCACGAAGGTGTGCATGACTTTGCTTTTGGTCTACTTTTAAAAGGCCTCATATTAGTAGAGATATGTTTTTACTTATATATATGTATAACCGATGTGGGATGTAGGACTTTGGTCGTCACCCTAACGCGGGAGATCAACAAAATTACCATCTCGTCCCTACCTCTATCATCCTCTACAACGATTTTCATAATTAAGAACACATACAATGTCATTCGTACACTCATCCCTGTGTCTGGTAGGCGGGATTAGTATGTACATTTAACAATTTCTGACACTCTTTTATCATTTGACTTGCTATCCAAGATAAGTTGTCCATCAGTGACAAGCTTCAAAGTTGGGTGTTAAATACCCCTAAATTGTGCCTTATGAAATAACGAGTCTAAAAATATAAATCATATCCTATATGGTTGTAGTTTCACTCAAACCATATGGGGTTACGGAAGTTTCAAGCTTGAGTTCTTTTTAAGTAACAATAAAAATTGAGCCTTCTAAATTCATGATATGTCTAACTAGTCACCTCTAATCTACGCTATTTTTTGTGATTATGTTTCAGCGCAATTTTTTACGACGTCTGGCGAGAGATGAATGTTAGAATTTTTTGCTCCCCTCCTGCCATAGCCGATGGGATACCTCATCGTATATTTTTTGATTTTCGGTTCAGATTTTTTGGTACTAAAATTGACTGTCTAACTCAATTTATATCACCTCTAAATTAAGCTTATTGTATATGTTTTTTACAGTCGTTTTTATACTTGAATAGCTGTTTTTATCGCTCGATCTTAAATTATACTACTTAATCTTCCTTATCTTTAAAGTCTTTATCTTTTATTGCTTTATTTTGATTCTAATTTTGTAAAACTAGAATTAGTCTTTTATCGTATTATATTTTTTTACGACCTTTGTGTCACCTTTTAAATGTACTCCATATATTTGCGAGGATTATTTGTTTTTATTTAATATATTCAAAAAAAATTAAAAGATTTAGTTGCCTAGCAATCTCCCCGATTTTCTTCTATAATTCGTGTTATAAATCTTTTGATTTAGACCCGACTCGGGTTGGTTTGCGTGAGATTATTTTCCGGGTACACGGTTCTAGTGAGTCGGTTTACACGACGAGAATGAAGCTAGAAGCGACGTCGTTAAAAGTACAGTGGACACTCGAAACTCAAAGTCTATGTTACATACTTTCAGTTCCCGCAAAAACAGAACACGACTGTAAACTAAACCTGGTCCAGCTCTTCAATGTCATCCTCAGTCTTCAGAAGAAGCCAGCACCTACCTCCTAAATCAACAACTTTCTCTCTCAATTCCCTTTTCTCCACCACTACTTCTCCTCCTCCGCCGCCAGACCCTCTCATTACCGACGCCGTTTCAATCCTCAACCACCACCGCTCCAAATCACGGTGGTCGAATCTCCTCTCTCTATCCCCCAACGGATTCACCCCAAGCCAGTTTTCCCAAATATCTATCAAAATCCGAAACAATCCTCACCTCGCCCTCCATTTTTACGATTTCACTCGCCGTCACTCTCTCTGCATCCATAACCTTCTCTCTCTATCAACGATCACTCACATCCTCGCACGCTCTCGCCTCAAATCACACGCGCGCGATCTCATTCGCCTCTCGATTCGTTTATCATCGTCAACACTCCGAAAAGGTGATGTTTTCCCGGTGTCCGAATCGGAACCTTTGTTGAAAGTGTTTGAATCCTTAGTTAAAACGTATAATCAATGTGGGTCTGCTCCCTTTGTGTTTGATTTGTTGTTGAAATCTTGTTTGGAATCGAAAAAAATTGATGGGTGTGTCGAAATCGTTAAAATGTTGTTGTCTAAAGGGATAAGCCCTAACGTTAGTACATTGAATGCTTTGGTTTCTGACATTGGTAAACATAGAGGAGCCTGTTCGGGTTATGCTATTTACCGCTTGGTATTTGGGCTAGATGGTGGGATCAATAGAGATATGAAAGGGGTTGTTAGGGTTAGTCCAAATGTGCATACTTTTAATTCTTTGATGGTTTGTTTTTACCGAGAAGGCGAACCGGAGAAAGTGAGGGAAATTTGGAGAGAAATGGAAGAGCTAAACTGTGAAGCAAATAGTTATAGTTATAGTGTTATGATGTCGATATTGTGCGATGAAGGTCAAATGAGAGAATCGGCCGAGTTATTAGAAAAAATTAGAGAAAAAGGATTGGATTGTGATATCGTGACGTATAACACTATAATTGGTGGGTTTTGCAAAATTGGAGAGATTGCGAAAGCCGAAGATTTATTTCGAGAGATGGGTTTAAATGGAATAGAGAGTAGCTGTGTTACTTACGAGCATCTTATAAAAGGGTATTGTAAATTTGGTGATATTGATACTTGTATGGTTTTGTATAAAGATATGCGCAGGAAAGATTTTAGGCCCGAGTCTTCGACTGTGAATGTTTTGGTAAAAGGACTTTGCGATACATGTAGAGTTTTTGAAGGTTTGAAGATAATGAAAGCCGCGATGAAAGAATTTGGTTTTTGTCCGACGGATAACTGTTATGAGCTGGTGATAAAAAGTTTATGTGAAGAGAAGAAGATGGATGAAGCCTTGAAGCTTCAGGCCGAGATGGTGGGGAGAGGATTCGAACCAAATTCGACGATTTATGGGATTTTCATCGATGGATATGTGAAACAAGGGAATAACAAAATGGCGGAGTTGCTTAGAACGGAAATGCTTCTATCGGTGAAAGCGCAAGAAGGGTAAAGACTTTGAAAGTGAGTTCTTCATTGTCTTGGTGTATTCTTCACAGTTTCTACATTATGCTTCAAATTTTACATAGTACATAGTCTATTATATCATTGAATCTACATTACTCAATATTTGAGTTGGGGTCGTATTTTGCCTCTTTTACACGTCGAGACAGGCAAAATTTGATTGTGACCCTGTGTAAATATATTTGGGTCGTACGGTAACCTTATTACTATGCATACTGTTTTCGGGCCGTGTCAGATATTATTGTCAACCCTAGCCTTTAAACTCCAACCTGACATTCTAATATATTATGTTAACGATAAGTGATATGGGGTGAAAGCAATATAAAGTTTATTAGGTTGAACATATCAATCAGAATTTTCTCTGTCAATAAGTAGTTGATTTCGAGTTTTGTGTGAACCCAAACCCGACCCATTTATTAGCGAAATATGTTCGTATTGTATCTAAAGTTATTTGAGTCATATATATCTCAGACCCTGATCTTAGAATGGTGCGTTTTCAGGTCATGTCAAATATGACAGCCCTACACTTGAGAGTGTTATGACGAACGAAATAGTCGCGATTTTTACTAAAATGGATTAACAGAACATAAGAAAGTGAGAATCACAAAGAGGGGAGTAACCAGAGATTGAAAAGAGAGGAAGCCATGGACATAAACCAGGTAAAAAAAGCCATCCCAGCTGAAACTTGATATCTTCTGCAGAATTTCAAAGGGCAGTAAGACTCGTTGATTTGAAGCAACAGAACCACCGCACTAGTGGCTGAGCAGGCCGAAGCTAATGAAAGAGTGGATACCACCTGCAATTTACTTACTAGGTTAGGTTACAAAACTAGAAAACGCTTTTAGGTTTTCATTTGACCAAAACTGATACTGTTTCGATCAACAAAATTTTTGAAAAGAGTTTTCATTTCGTACCTGAAGTTTAATAGAAAACGCATAGAATGAGAATTTCGTGCTTACTGCATATCCGAAACTAGCGAAAAAATTTATAAACCAAAAAGAGCCTAATAAACATCTGAATTTTACGCACCAAATCTCCTACGACGATGATTAGAACAATCCATGGTTGCCGGATCCGGCACTTGACTTTTATAGAGTATACATCCACCAGTGCCATAGTCAAACTCCATGGGATAACCAAACCCATGACGGCTACCAAGAAGCTGAAAATGTTTCCGCAGATTATTTGCTGAGGAACAAACCAAAACCAAAAGAGAAGAAAAGATAAAGTGATTGAAGATTTTACCAGAAAGCAGTGTAACTGTAGAACTCAACACCAAGAGACATAAACATAAGAGAAGCAGAAGCAAAGATAGTTTGTCCTAATCTGATGGCCAAGCTCGCGCTAGTCCCTGTCGACCCAGGTAGCTCGTCTTCCATCTCTTTTCTCGGATAGATCTTCTACAGTTATCTTTTTCCGTTGTGAAAATATTAGTCATTTTAGTCATTCATGACCAAACTTGTGTTCTAACAGAACCAACTCCAGCAAGGAAAAAGGTTTTTTAGTTCAACAAAATAAGACAGTCCCAGAAATCTTACAAGACACAAGTTGTTTTTGTTGTTGGGATATGGTAAGACTTTTTGTATATCTTATCTAAGCATTTTTTTTGTGTGTATATAGGGTTGTTTGGTGCTCAGGTTCTAAGCTGAAAACTTGATTTAAAAGTAAGCAAAGAACAAAAGCTAGTTTTCTGAGAACAATTCATTGGTTATTTGAAATTTGAATGCCTAATTTAAAGTCAATTTTCAGTATTAACAACTTGGCACTTTGCCAAAAGATGAACCTTTTCTAAATAAACTCCAATAATAATATTTTTTAGGTCTAAGTTTTTGTAGGGCTGAAACTTCAAACCCGTCCAAAATAATGATGTGACATATTTGGATGGGTTATAGTCTTTTGTATTTTATGTGGTAGAGTTGGTGTTTAGACGAAGTCTTTTGTTGCTGTAGAGGGATGAAATTTAAATGTTAACCGACAGGTTTCGGATCAATTAATCCAGGGCTTAATGATTTATGAAAATGGACTGGAACTGAACCGATAAGAAATAAATTGAGCGGAGAATGGATCAAATTTATCGTTTTGGTTTGGCGTTCATTCTAAAAACCAAAACCCTGAACTAATGAAGCCGGTTCAAAACCGAATCGATAAATCGATAAAACCCATCTAGAGATTAAACCGATAACAATATAAACGGATGAAGAGATACAGAAGCAAAAAAGAAAAATTAAAATTAAATTCTATATTATTTATTTAATTAAAAAATTAAATTATAATTAATTTTTTTTAATAAAAAAAATAGATAAGTGAGACGAAATCGAACCAAACCGAAAATTTAATATATATATATATATATATATATATATATATATATATTATAAACCGAAAATTTACTATATATATATAGTATATATAGTGTTGTTAGTGCTGTTCCATTCAACACTAGCAATAGAATAATGAACCAAATTGCTTTACTAATTCTAATATAAAAAAGTAATCAAATCGGTGAAGGAATAGGCAAGAAAGGAACCGCATATTTTCCCAAAAAGGAAGAAGAAAGAGAACCGTTGAGTATGAGAATATTTGTTGTTCAAGTTTGAGTAAAATAATAATTATGAGGAACATAAAATAAATATAAATATAAATAAATATTATTTATTTCTTTTGGTTTGCTGTTCAAAGATTCTTGAATAATGAATAATGAATAATGGAGCATAAAGAAACAAAACAAAACTCAATTCATCAAAAACAAACAATACGGAATTGGTCATGTCGGTAGAACTGATTGAATGGCTTATATAGATAGTACGACAATACATACACGTATAATTTAAGTATTTAAAATATTATAAAAAGATATTTTCAGCTACCAGATATTATAATTTAGATTTGGATTTGAATTTTATTTTAAATAGTTTTTCTAATATCAGCTACCAGATATTATAATTTAGATTTGGATTTGGTTTTAAATAGTTTTTGAAGAAGGACTATGGTATCAGATTGAGTTACGTATCTAAAAACAGTACTAGTTATTTTTTGATATAAAATATATGTTACCCATATACTTTTGTTTTAATTTTTCAGTCAAATAAAGAAAAATGATGGATTATAAAAAAAAAAAGTAGTCTACTTTTTTTGTTATCATTTAATATTTAAAATTTTAAAAAATACTAATAGATATTTCAAATATATAGAAAACTTACAAATAACTATTTTTTTGAACTAATTTTTTAAAAAATCGATAAATTTCAAACCCTAGCTTGGAAAAATAATTCAAAAATATAATGTATTTGTAGACGAACAAAACTAGATTAATGGATGATATTTTCTTAATTTTTTTTGTTAGACCCAATAACTTTGGTCTCGCATCTTTATTGTTAAGTAGTAGATATTTCGTATCTCTTTACTTCATTATGGCTGGCCGTACATCTATCTACTTCCATCATGATTGGTCTCGCATGATTTAATAATGTTTGGTCTCTCCATTTTATTATCCATAGTTTCACACTTCAAGTAGTACATGTCTCACATCTTTTTAGTTTAACATGTCTGGTCTCACATCTCTCCACTTCATCATGTTGGATCTCGCATTTATCCACTCCATCATGCACGGTCTCTCACATCTCCACTTCATCATGCACGATCTCGCATCTATCCGTTACATCATGTCCCATTTGAAAGATACATATCTTTTTATATATATAAAAGAGGTAAAAAAGATAAGTTTTGGTTCAAAGAAAAAATGATTACGTGTTTGGTGATGAAATATGGGTATTTGAGGTATTATTATAAAATTGGGTATTGAGTTGGAGTTAAATAAAAAAAATGGGTATTAGATAACTAAAACATACAAAGAAGCATATTGATAGTAGCAAAAATCAAAGCCTACGATACTGCAAATGGAGCTTTCAAGTTAGACTCGAAATTTCTACAACTTATAACAAAATATATAAAGACCATCCTTGCCTTGAAGCATGAGGAAGAGACATTGTCGTTTACCTTCAAAAAGTTCCAATCTAGATATTTAGAAGAGGAAGCAGAATCAAGAATAATAAATATATATTTTTCTAACACGTTTAAAGGGCGACAAGACAACTAATGAGCATTAAATGAATGAGAAGATCAAAGTATGGATTTTGTGTTTTGTATTATATTTTTACTTGTTTCACATTTTATACTTTATTTAACTTGTGTTTCACATTTCATATTTCATTCATTTGGTGTTTCTCTATCTTAGTATGGAATAACAAAAACTATTAAAATTGGAAAAAAAACAATGAGTAATTGATATGGTTTAGTTCTACTCATGATTTTGTTATCCTGCTTGATGCTATTTTTCTCAACATCAGGAGATGTATTGGCTTTGATGATGGTTTACTACACCATACAAATAAACAAAAGCAACAACTATGATTAGACAAGATAAATCATGGAGAAGTTTATGAATCCAATAACAAGTTGTTGTGAAATCAGACTTGAAAGAGTCGTATTGCGTGTTGCATATTGTTGGTTAATATCTTACTTTTTTGTTATGCAAATAAAATATATGTATATATACTTGTTCTTATACAAATTACATGCATCCATTTGTTATGGAATATACAACAATAGAACATGAGCCACTAGAGAAGGCTTGATGCCAATACATTTCGAATTACTGAAAATTGACAAAAATAGAGAGTTAGATTTGAGTGAATCAATTGAGAATATCACAGATGATCATGTATGTTTTTGACTTTTTAATTTATTTTTACATTTTATTTCTCCTTTTGTATTTATTCTAACAAGTGTTTCATCATTCGCATTTCTTATAAAACTTGTTTCGCATTTTGCATTTGTTTTAAAACTTTGTTTCACATATCACTTTTACTTTTAAACTAGTTTCTTGTTTTGCATTTACTTAAATATTTAAAAGTTTTGTGGGCTTTGGATAGACCACTGACTCTAATATATGTTGAAAGATATGTATTTGGTGTTTAGGCTCTAAAAAAGAATGGAGTTTTGAGAAGAACAAGAATATAAAGTATAAGAAAAAAGAGATAAGAGGGATTGTAAATTGAAAATTGAAACCATTCACAAACGAATATTAGATAGCATATATGGTTCTTCAGATGAAGAAGATGATCCAAATGGGTACTGAATTAAATCAAGAAGAAAAAAAACACTACTTCACATATACTGAGATATCTAAAGAAACTAGTAAAAGAGACATAAGAGAATTTAAATATACCTTTTGAGACTCAAAATAATATTGACAAACGCCATCAAATTCAAATCGAGATCAGACATTTGATAGGATTTATGAAAAATAAAAAATAAGTAATCATTTGATATCTCACTTCCTAGTTGATTTGATCAATGTTTTGCATTTCCATTTATAATATTTCACATTTATTATTTATAAATTTAATTTAAAAACATGTTTCGTATTTCATATTTTCCACAAGTCTTGGTTTGCATTTACTATAAGTCTTATGTCATATTTTTCATTTGTCATAAGTCCTATTTTGTATCTTGCATTTGTATTAATCATTATATTTTTATTTTTAATTTAATTAGATAAAAAATTAGAAACACAATCGCAATCGTTGAAGTATGGAGAAGTGAATGATGCTTACATGGAATATACGAATGATGCAGATGTGAATGGTGGAGGTGAATGATGCACATGTGAAATAAAGTAGGCACGTGTGAAAAATACAAAGGTGGAGGTGAATGATGCACATGTTCGATGCAAAATTTAGTCAACGAGGTGGAATATGATAAACATAAAGTTTGAAACAATAAGATGAGTAACATAAAATTTAAAAAATATATGCAAGTGAAATAAAGTAGGCTAATAGATATGGTTAATGTTACATATTTCATTATTTTGAGAAAAAATATAAAAAAACATTATTACGAAACGTGGAAACCCATTGTATTTTTTGGTAAAAGACTATATTTCACACCTATTTGACAATAACATTAGTTTCGTATTCGTCCATATTTACAAAATATTTCTCATTTCGCAATTGATTTAAAATCTCTCACCATTTTGCATTTTGCATTTGGAAGTTATGTTAAGTTTTATTTTGCAGTTCGTGAATGTTTTTTATTTCTTTCACATTTTGCAATAGATATTGTCATATATGTCACAATTCTATTTAAGTAGTAGGCATAATTAAAACAACGTATATAAATGTAAAAATGTCAAACTTCACATGAACCAAAAGCAAAAAAAACATTAATGGGTGAAGAAGATGATTGAGAATAACATGGCGTGGTAACATTTGGAAAAGCTTATGAAAATGTGGAATTTCATTGACCAGTTGATATGGAAACACAAACTTTGTTTTGTGTTAGATAAGCTAACAAGTTATAAAATATTCAAAAAGGACAAATCAAGATAATTATATGGTATGGTCGCTTCTAAAATGACCAATCCATATTATTGTTATTAACATGATGGATTTAGCCAATAAAGACAAAGTTGACTACAAGATAACATGATTTTTCAAGTCATATAAGTGTTTTATATTTCTTATTTGGTTTAATAAGTTTTTTGCAATTTCCATTTGGTTTATTATTATTTTTACAATTCGCATCTGGTTTAACAAGTCTTTTACATTTTAAATTTAGTTTCACAAGTGTCTCGTATTTTGCACAGTATTGATGCTTATATTTATTGGTTGCTTTCCAATATAGGATTTTGTATACCTTCCGTTGAAATTGATGGATCCCCAACAATACATGTTGAGTAATAACTATTTCTACACACGCACCATATTATTCTAAAATCATTTATGAATTATAAATTCAAAAAACTATTTTTAAAAATTATTTTAATATATATATATATATATATATATATTAAAAAAACATATATTACACAATTAGTTGACAAAGTTTACTTAAAATGAATAGGGAAACAACTTTTAGCATCATTCCAATTTGGACTCTAGAACCACGATCTAGAATCTATAACTCGATATTAATAGTAATAGACCTCAATAATGATAGAGTAGTAAAAATATTACCTATCTTAATTAATGCCTAATTTAGGTTGAGAGCGAGATGTGATATCTGCTTCTGAACAAAATTGTACCCACAGGGTTGAATGAATAGTTTACTACGTCTATGACATATTGAAGTCTAACTATATTCTTAGATCGCATAAAAATTATAAGAGATATGTGACTAGAGATACAACCAACCATACAAGATGATTAGTTTTTGGTGATTCGGAGATAAGAGCAACACTCTGAATGGAATATGGACTTTTAAAAATATATGTAAAACGAATTAATTTGATTCGATAAAATCATAGTAATCTTTGTAAACATGTTCAACGAACCCGAATATGTTTATCGCGTTAAATTAGTATTATTTTATATAGACGTGTATGTATAAAAGTGATAATTTTCTTAGAGTTCGATTATGTTTAGTCTAAAATTTTCATATTACTTATATGATAATTGTATACTTTTAATTTGACGTATGAAGCTTCCGGGAAATGATTTAACTTGGTTTAACCAATTGCTTCTAGAATTTATCCATACCTTTAAAGGTTTATGAACTCAACTGGGACTAATTTATAAGAAACCCGATGAGGATAATGATTACATAATGTATTGTAAGTATAAGCCTCATAAAATCTTATGTGACTACACTTGTTGTTTTGTAAATATCAATAACATCTTAGGATAATAATATGAGGTAATTAATTTAGTCGTCTACCGCTAAAGCATCAACCTAGGCTCATTATTGAAGAATTTGATGAAGAAAAATGCCTTTGTATTTTGATATATGTTGGCACAAATTGAATCACATATTAATATATTAATATGATCTAGAACACTCATGTTTGAATTGGCGGTAACTTGGTCCCCAAATCTAGTACTCTGAACATTGTAGTTTCATGTTAAAACCACCAACAACGTATGCATACACTACTTTCTTTTATGTTGGTGCACTATGAAAGAGACCACTGAGGAAATCGTAAGGGTCATAGTTTATGACTGGAGACTAGGAACATCGTTGTTTTGTATGAAAAATCCAAACTTCACATGTAATGCCTTAATTGAGTAAATTCATACATTTTAAAGATGGTAAATTAATGAAGTTCGTTTGTACAAACACCTCGGTACAACAACAAAATGTTTGAAGTGAGCAGCAACAACTGCTTGATCAGGGTAATTCATTTTCTCGCACCCCAAGTGTGCATATGCCCAAAAGATATTATTCATACTTGACTCATTTTATTAATAGATCTAAATCCAAACCATCGCATACTTATGGTAATTGATGGTAGTGATCCTTCTATGTCTTGATTGCTATGTAACACAAGTGACACACAACATATCTAAAAACTTCGCTCCAAAGCTACATCTCAGGACACCTATACCTACAATTCTATATGAAATCATCGTTCCTCATAAGGATGTCACCGTGATAAAAAAATGATATTGCATGAGTCGAGGTGCGACATCGACATTGGAATTTTTGTCAATATTTTTTTAAATTTTTACTATGACAGAATGAGGAATATACTTATAATTCATATAATAATTTATACCTTGATATGGTTTATTAACGAGGAAATTCCATTAATAGATGAGTTTGATATCAATGTTGTCTTTGGCCAACAAACCCAGCTGCGGGAAATCTGTTATAAATTTATGGTGATAGATATGGTGTCATTTTAAAATGCTACATTCGACACCCATGGTTAAATTTTATTTATATCGTAACTTCTAATTTTACTTCGCCTAGTATATTATGAATGGTCTCACCAGAATGGTCCATAATATTTTGTGGGTTAATTAAGAATGCACTTCAACTAGTTAAAGGTATTTCATTGCTCATTCACCCCTACTATATTAACCAAGGCCCTAACTAGTTTTTATACTTTTAGTGAGAGGGCATTGGTCGATCCAAAAAATATGTTTAAAGAAGTTGTATTGCACTATTAACCGAATTTAAGAGATGGTCTAAATCTTACATGTAACTTTATTATCTTGTCGTCGTCTCTGTATTAACCCATGTTTTCGTTTGAAATACGATATCGTTTCTTTTAAGTTTAGACAAAAACAATCAGAGCATATTTAGGTAAGATATGTAAGGTATGACATATTCATGAAGTCCTATATTATATGTGGCCGTAAATATGGTTCTTGTTTAATGAAGTATGAAAAAATGAGCATCTGTATCGATTTTACTAATCTTAATAAATCATTACCAACAGATTCATTTCACATGCACCAGGATGATCATGTGTGTCGATCTTGTAGACGATGCTCATTGGAATTGGATTCTCTCTATAATGGATGCCTACTATGAGTATAATCATATTCACATGCACTAAAATCATAAGAACTGATGCTCTTTACAACCCAATGTGGTTTTTAGCGGTACAATGTGATGATTTTGGATAAAAAAACATGGGCACTACCTACTAATGATTGGTAAAAAAACCTTTTGCACAGTAGTTGGACCATAATATGAAGGCATACATAGATGATATGTTGGTAAAGAGTGATTGTGATACCAACCATCTGGCTCACTTAATGGAAATATATGTCTATTTCCAGTATATTAATCTCAATCTCAATAAAAAAATAAATCACATTCGACTCAGGTCGGGCAAGTTTTCAGATCTCATGATCAGCAAAGGGACACTGAGGCTGATCCCGCCTATTTGTTTGCACTTGTTGCCATTGATATGTCCATATCTATTTTGTAGATTTAGATTTAACTGATATGTTGGTTATCCAAAACCATTTTATAGCATAATCATTTAACAATTTTTTTTCTATCTTCTTAAGGGGAACAACCATTTTTCCAAAATATCAAGGATTATCTTGTCTCTTCCAAAATATTTTTAAACTTGTTCTTAGGTAAACTTTTTATTTTTATTTAGCAGTATCAGATTATGACATCAATGCGATCCTTGAGTGTTAGAGCAGGGTCACCAAGTTCATTTACTAACTTAGTAACACCCTCATCAATGATAAACCATATACCTCCAACTAAAAAATCTAGCACTCGAATTGGTGGCCACAGACTGGATATGTGCCCATATTTTCCTATTGACTATGTGTTCGTCTGGAACATTTTCTCCATGTGAAATGTTCTACAAAAAATGGATATGTCAAACCATCTCACTTATCGTTCAATTGAATTTGGTGACTTTGATATATTTTCGAACCCCGTCATGCCATCAAAGAATATGATTTTGCAAACTTCCTAATTAAATTCTATGTCGACTGGCCCCTGTCCACTTCTATCTCCCTAAAGCCAGAATGGACAGTCATGATCGACAGCGGGTCTAGATATCGGGGAACAAAGCAGAGGTGAAACTCATTGTAGTTCTTGGTGAATAACTAGACTAGAGGTTTAAGTTTGACTTTCAATCCTTTAAAAATGAGACTGAATACAAGACCGTTATCTTTGGAGTTTGACTCGAAAATGTATGCACCACTAGGTGGATAAAACTATCGATTCGCTCATGTTTATTGATTAACCATATCATTGGTCAGAGGTAAAAATATAACTTATCAAGGTACCTCATAGTAATGCGGTAACAAGCTTGTCTCTTCAGCCATGTGCATTATGAATACGTGCGGCGGATGGAAAATAAATTTGTGGACGTATTGACGACTATGTGATGTGCTGATCTAGAAATATGGATACTCTACCAAGAATGACCACTTATTGACTTCTCACTCAAGAGGGTCGACCCTCCATAAGAAGGTTTTGTACACTATTGATTGACATGTTATGATTCATAATTATATTTTGAATGCTCACTCGGTTCCATACATAATCTTGAAAATCATGCTTTATGGATAATGAATCACTAGACTGTTCTAATGTTTCCTTAGTCAAGATAAATCTCAATTTATATTTGAGGATCTTGGATTGACCTATTTCGATCATAAAACGTTATAATATTGTATAGTATTTTGGCGGGATAATGGACTACCACTGCGATTGATGCGTATGGATTGTTTCGAGATCGAATCAAGGATAACTCACTAAACTAATTAGCCTAGCATGAAGCATTTGGTCTACCAGATATATGATCTATGTAATATTATGTTTATGTAAATTTGAGCTTATCATGGCATAAGACCCACTATGGCTATTATAAATGAAATATTTTTTTTATTTGTGAGAGACAAACAGTTATACCAAAAAAAACCTCCTTCGTATGTTTTGCTGACATCACTTTGTATTAGCATCGAACCTATGATACGATTTTACATTCTAGTTCGGTAACAATTACTCCGGTCTAGCGGGTCCAGATTTGACTTATTAATTTATATCCTATTTGAGATGTATTTAATTTTTATTTACTCGTTAATTTTTTATTACTCACTATATCAACAAATTTCTTTTATTATACACAAGTTTGTTATAAAATTCTCTTAAAATTGTTTATTATTCAGAAAGGATTGTGGTAATCTTGTTTAAATTAAATTTCAAAAACCTACCGTGATGCATGATATATTGGTGATCCTAATATCCATGGGACATAACTCAACTTCCAAAGTATCTTAGTGTTACAGTGGTTGTTATGTTGACGATTTTAGTGGAGGAGTTCAAAATACATCACGGATGAATTTATTATAGGTTTGATAAGTTGGCAACTCATATACCCTGGTTAATTGGACACATCCCGCGATTTTCATCCCCTACAATATCTAGGATATGGTGGTAGATAACATGTCATAGTTTGGAGTTTAAACCTTTATATCGATGATCCCAATACAATTGTATACATATATATACACTAAAGTAAAACAAACGTTTTACTATTCTTATAAATAGTAAACGTTTGTTTTACGGATTTTGCCTAACTATAACTTTTTTACTCTAAATTATGTGCATGATCGTTTGTTTCTCTTACTCGAGCTTGAATCTTAATTTATTTTTTAGCTCAATTCGTTCATTTTTTATTTAATAAATCTTCATCCATTTTATATGTAGTTTTAAATTTGGGTTATTTATTATGTGACGGTTTTAGATGGCTTCTAACATCTATATCATTTTATGTTCATGTTAATTTGTCACGTATCTTGGTTGTTTTTTATTTTAAAATCTAATATCTTATTATTTTTTATTTTGTCTTCAAACCGTCTTTTCTTTAATTTTTTATGTTTCTGCAAACCAAAATATGTTTCATCCTTTAAAATCCGAATGACAAATAAAATAGAACATTAGTGGTGAGAATTTAGTTTATAAGTAGTCTATATTGATTTTGTTTGATTTCTATAACCAAAATTTTGATGATTTTTTTGTTATTTTAAATGATTTTCTTATATGTTTATTTTGTGGTATTTGATTTGAGTTGTAACTAACGTCTTTGGTTTCTGGAATGATTAAGAGTTTGATAAAGTAAGGATTAAACATAAGAGAACTGAATGATAAATCAATGATTGCGTGTGTATAAACAACCTTGGAAAGAATATGTTGTGTTTTTCTTTAAATCATGACCTTATGAATTTATGGATTTCTTTTTTCTTTTTTCTTTTTGCCCTCTTCTTCTTTCTGAAGATTTAAATTTTTTCTTCTGAATCCCATGTATATATTAAAATTTGATTTTGTGGAGATTGTTTGAGTTTTAATTATTTTTTGTTTTATGAAGTATTTGAGAATTTGAGAGAAGAAAGATAGAAAATTACAGAACTGAAAAACAATTCACAAACAAAACAGAACTATACACTGTAAGCATTTCGTGTTGTTTTGTTTTTATGCCCGAATTTTGCTAGGTTTTTGTTTATATATTTTTGATATTTATGTTATTGAGTGTAGTCTTTTTCACCTGTCTTAGACTACATAATTTAAATTTAAAAAAAAAAACATGTAAATGTTTGTACGAAATCTAGATATAGAAAGTGTTATCTCTATTTTAAAACTTATGCTTCTTAATTTATGGGGTTTTTAATTCCTTTTTTTTCCATGTTTAGAATTTAAAAATAGTTGTTTAAGAAGATATAACATTTTATTTATTGAGCTTTGAATCTCAAACTACAAATGTAATAGTTATTCTACCTTATGGAGCCTACTCGAAAATTAGTAAGAATTATCACTCAAATTTAAAATATTTTCCCGACAGTAGTGTGACGTTTGTTTCTTTTAATATTAGTTTATTAGTCTGTGTATATTTCTTATGTTAATCGTTTGATTTTGAGGTTTAGTTTAGTACATACATTGATTTGAGAAGTTTTTTTCTAATGAAAATGTTACTTATTATTTAGATATTTAGAGTAATCTTAAATTAATAAGTCACACCAACAATATTACCAATTGGCTTATGAGCTGTAATAAGCGTAGATAACACCACTAATGTTGTCCTCTACAAAAAAAAAGAAAATATTATATTGAATATTTTTATTGTGAAAAAAGATATCATTGGTAACATTATATATTATATAAATATGGTCATTGAAAACTATATGAATATGGGTATATTTTCGTATCAATCTTTTGACTTATTCAATGGTCGATTAAATTGTTCTCATTTTTTTTCGTGTTTGAGATATAATATAACTCTTTATCGTTGATAGTTTATTGGTCATATTTATTTTCTTATGTAATAGGTTTTACATTTTCGTAAGACTAATGGAAAATAATTTACATTAAGGTTAATGAAGATGAAAAATTCGGTAAAATTAAAGATTTATTTGGTAATTTTAAGGTTCTTTATTGATTCTTATAGTCAATTTTAATATATGTTGTAATTTGGTATAAATATGCTTGTAGGTGATCGCTACATGTTATCATTCTTACAACTAAAAGTTATGATTTAGTCAACTATGAATGTGGAGTTACAAATGGAATATGAATTCAACTCGATAATTGGTAAAAATAGCATTTAACTTTAAAAGATTTTCTTGTGAGTTTTATTTTTATTTAACAGCAATATATTGGTTTGTGTTTGTTTATTATGTTACACTATTGATTTGATGTTTAGCTTAAGTACATTTATTGATTTAAGAAGTTTTTTGTTAATGAATAAGATTGTTTAGGTGATTATTTAAAATAATCTTACAATTGATAAACCATGCAGACCATATTACCAATTGATTTTTGAGTTACAATAAGTCTTATATATCGTAAATGATGTTATAGTCAACAAGAGAAGAAAACAATATTTTGGTTATTTTTTATACTAATTTTCATTTATTAGTTATAATTCTATTTTTGTTGTTATTAATAGTAATTAAGTTTTAAAATTTGGTTATGATTTTTTTTCAATTTTTTTTATATTAATTGCATATAAGTTTAAAATTGATTCTTATATAATAGGTAAGAAATGAGAAAGTTTTGGTCACTTCATCATCCATGGTCTCTCATCTCCACTTCATCGTACACGGTCTCGCATGTATCCATTACATCGTGTCCTGTTTGAAAGATCCAGACTTTTTTTATTATAAAAAAGGTAAGAAATATAGGTTTTGGTTAAAAAAAGAAGAAGATGGTTACATGTTTGGTGATGAAGTATGAGTATTTAAGATATTATTAAAAAATTTAGGTATTGAGTTGAAGTTAAGTACCAAAATAGGTATTACATAACTAATAGTGTGATATTTGGGATATTAAATTATAGTAAAAGTTAATGATGGGTGACGTTCCTTACATTTCCCTATTCTTTTAGTATAAATAAGGTTAAAATATAGAAATCCAATTTTGGTATTTTTTTTTCTCTCCCTTACACCTCTTTCATTCATCTCTCTCTACATATCATTTCTCTTTGTAATCGCCCAGTAACATTTAAAAAAAGTCAAACCGAAAAAATGATAAATCAATATACCATATAAATTTTATAATCCCAATATTTAAGCATTTTTTGTTGAAATTTTGTCCAAAAACTTTATTCATAGTTTTTTTTACATCTTATATTTCATAAAAGTTTATTTTTTTAGTTTCAAAATGATAATAATAGGTTGTTTCTAGAGTTTAAATATTTTTATTCGTTTGAGGAGTTCGACTTTAAATTTTGGTTAAAGTAATATTTAAAATTTTGAAAATGTATATCTTTTCGAATTCGTGGAACTATGTTTTAGTACCATGGTCTGAATATAGGGTAATAGACGTATTTTATATTTTTTGAGAGTTGGATCTTGGTTACAGAGAATGGTTGAAAGTTTGGAAACGCTTGTTTTGTATTTTGTAGTTTGTTTCCATATCATGTTTTGTGTTTGATTTATATCTTGCATTAGCATTTTGCATATGCAGTTATCTTGTAGCATGTATTTTTTATTTTTTATTTCGATTTTCTTTTCTGCACCTTGTTTCGCATTTAATTTATAGCGTGTTTCACATTTCACATCTGTAATTATCTTTGAAGCATAAATTTCGCATTTCGTTGTTGAATTATGAATATGTTTCGTATTTTAAAATTATATGTGAGGAATTTGTTTGTCTTGTTTCAAATGTTGTATTTAATGTTACATGTATTTCATATTTCGTATATGTTACATGAAATATGATGACATATTTCATTTTTCATATAAATCCTATATACCCTCATCAAGAATGAAGGAACAAAACGAAATTAACATAAAAGCAACAAGAAAATATTATTCTACATTCTATTCAATACTATATATGATTTGTAGGATGATAAATATCAATATAGGAAACAATGAGAATTGATAGTAGCATAAATAAAAGCCTACGATACTGCAAATGAAGCTTTCAAGTGCGAAAGTTTTAGAACTTACAAAAAAGTATATAAATACCATATGAATCTTGAAGCATGAGGAAGAGACATCGTCGTTTACCTTTAAAAAGTTCTAATCTAGATATTTAGAAGAGGAAGCAGAATCAGGAATAATAATTACATATTTTTCTAATACGGTTAAAGGACGACGAGACAACTCACGAGCACTAAACGAATAAGAAGATCAAAGTATGGATTTTATGTTTCGTATTATATTTTTACTTGTTTCGCATTTTGCACTTTATTTACTTAGCATTTCGCATTTCACACTTCATTCATTTTGTGTTTCTATATCTTAGTATGGAATAATAAAAACTATTAAAACTGGAAAAGAGAAATGAGTAAATTGATGTGGTTTTACTCATGATTTTGTTATCCTGCTTAACCCGATTCTTCTCAATATTAGGAGATGTAGTGGCTTCGCTGATGATTTACAACACCAAATACATGAACAAAAGCAACAACTATGATTAGACAAGATAAACCATGAATTTTTTTATGAATCCAATAACAAGTTGTTGTGAAATCAGACTTGAAAGGAGTCGTATGACGTGTTGTCATATTTTTAGTTAATATCTTACTTTTTTGTTAAACAAATAAAATACGGGAATTGCTAAAAAAGAGTGCCAAAACTAGTTTGTGGAGTTGTAAGTACAAATTTTTTAATATTTACAAAATTGTTGTTTATTAAAAAAAATTAAATCCTTAGAATTTTATTTACTCTATTTATTTATTTACGTTTTATAAAAAAAATTATTAATTAAAAACCTCTAAAATATTTGAAATTTTATTTATTTATGTTTTATGGTGCTCCGTGGAGTAATTTTGATAGTTTATTTTAGCGATTGTCATAGATTATATGTATATATACTTGTTCTTATACAAATTACACGCATTTATTGCTTATGGAACACACAACAACTAGCACATGAGTCACCAGAGAAGGCTTGATGCCAAGATGTTTCATATGGTTGGAAATAAAAAAAATAGAGAGTTGGATTTGATTGAATTGTTTGAGAATATCATAGATGATCATGTATGTGTTTTGTATTTTATATTTATTTTTAAATTTTGTCTCGCAATTTGTATTTGTTTTCACACACATTTTGTAATTCTCATTTCTTTTTAAAACTTGTTTCGTATTTTGCGTTTATTTTTAAGCTTTGTTTAACATATCACATTTATTTTTAGACTTGTTTATTATTTTTCATTTACTTAAATATTTAAAAGTTTTGTAAGCTTTGGATAAACCATTGTGTTATGTCACATTTTACATTTGTCATAAGTCATGTTTTGTATATTGCAGTTGAACTGATCACTACGTTATTATTTTTAATTTAATTAAAAAAAGTTTAAAACAAAATCACAACCGTTGAACACAACAACCTTGGACCAATTAGAAAATCTTAAATTATAATACTCTCAAATTAAAAATTATGTTGATAAGATAAGAAAGACAAGTGAGGCTTTCAAAAAGAAGGTGGTTGTACTAGAAAACACAAAATCTTCCCTAAAGCATATAGTAATTGTTAAAGATAACATCATAACCATAGTGGAAACAGAGTTGCAACAATATAGGTTAAACAAAACTCTAAACTTACCTATATTACAAACAACAGTGGAATAATCTAGTTCCGATAAACTCAAAGAATTTAATAACACATAGCGTCGTGTGAAAATAAAAACATATACTAATTCTTTATTAAGACAATCATGTACATGATGAAGTTGTATAAGATAAGGTGGTGCATTTGTTTCACATGAAGCGATTAGACATTATTGGAGTTGAATGATGCACATCTCGATGGGTAAAATACTGAACAATAGGTTCAGCTTGCAGAAGACGTGCTTCGGGTTGTATAGTGAAAGCTAAATGATAATAAAACATATGTGAATATTGTACATGTAAACTAAAAGATGCACCACAGAAGTATTCAGAAGTGAAGGATGCATACATAAAATGTATGAATCATACAGATGTAGAACATGTTAATGATGCATTGCAAGATAAATTGCAAAATATAAAAGATGAAGTAAAAAATACAAAGGTGGAGATGAATGATGCACATCTTCGATACAAAATTTAGTAAATGAGGTGGAAAATGATCAACATAAAGTTCGAAAATAACAAGATTGATGAGTTCATATTATCTAGTCACAGCTCACTGAGTTATCAGGACAAGGGCAATTGAGACATAAACGTACCACTGAACTATCCGGACATGAAAAAAGTAAAAAACACATAAACACCTTTTGAATAAGCTATGTGTTAATCATCTTAAAAGATTAATGGGTCCTTAAACTTGACCCGGTTTCATAACTTGACCCGTAAGCCCATGGGTCCTTAATGAAGGGTATAAATACCAACTACTTTCATTAATGAAGGTAATGAGCATTTAATACAATCAGGCTGCTCAAATCTCTCACTACTTTATATCAAACCCTTAATACTCAAAATACTTTACAAATCACGTTACAAAATTATCCCCATCCTAAAATAAACCTCACCAAATTGGCGACCACAGTGGGAGGCAACGGTGCCTGAATCTTGCATTCAAAACCTGTAGAAAAGACATGTTCGGATGGATCCGAACGAGCAAGAAAATCCACCACTTGTGGTGGAGGAAGTTGGGGATAACAAAGAATACACCATCGAAGAGCGAGACAAGTTAAAAGCAGAAATAGAGGCGTTGAGGGCCGTAAAACAAGCAGAAATGGGTATAAATGAGAAGTCGAGGGCGTCAGCCATCCATCATACTGACAATACTAGGGAGAATGATCCATCAGCAAAGACTCATTTGAGTTCAAAGAAGACCCATATCGGTTCCAAGAAGACTCATCGGTCCAAGCCGGTTGAAAGTTCAGATCCTGAGTCCTCCAGCAGCTCTTCGAACGAGACTGAGCTTGAGGAGTCTTTTTCATTGAGTAGTGATGAAGGGAGGTCCAGGAAGAAACAAAAACTAGTTAAAAAATATTCAAGAAAAAAAAGATAGGCATGGGAGACTTAAAAGGCATCTGGGCAAAGGGTTATCTCACAGCCACAGTCACAGGCATGTGGATCAGTTGCTTATCGATTATTTTGCCTTTAAGACCGAACCAGGTATCTTTGCAACACCTAATGAAGACACAGTCTTCAGTCGTAATAGGAATTGGAGACAATCGCCATTATCTGCCAAGATACTGTCCGCAAACCTACCCAAAAGGTTTGACAGTTCTAAAATGGAGAAGTATGATGGGAGTAAGGATCCGAACAATCATCTGGAGCAGTTTAAGAACTTCATGATGAATTTTTATGATGATGACAAACTTCTGTGTAGATCCTTCTCCCAGTCTTTTACGGGAAGTTCTCTTAAGTGGTACAATAGTTTACCCCATGGGTGTATCAGAAACTTTGATACATTCCGGGTTGCCTTCCGAATGCAATTTGTGGGAAGTAAAGAGTTGAAGGGAAATGGATATACTATCATCCATTGTGCCCAAGAGCCAAATGAGTCCTTAAAGGACTACATAAGTCGGTTCGTAAGTACCAAAAACGAGTTAGTAGATTGCTTCAAACAAATGGCAATGGCTTTTTTGAGATAAGGGTTGAACCCTGGGAATCTGGTTGATTCGATAACTAGGAAAAAGGCCATGACTTGGGATGGCTTGTTAAATCAGGTGGGGAAGCAGATTAACATGGATGAAACCAAGAAAACCAGGGTGCACCGTCAGGTGAGGTCCACCCCAGCAGCTCAAAACCAAAACTAGTCCGGGTATAAGGCTAAGGAAACCGGACAAGGGTTTAACAGGGCTAAGCAGGCTCAATCCAACCAAAATCAATCTCAGAGTCAGCAGTCAAGGAGTAAAAGAGGTCCTAGGGTTCAACCGTAGTGGTTTGCAGAATTAAAAGAGAATGTGACTACAATTTATGACAAGACCAAGGATGAAGTCCATTTCCGGAAACCAGCAGCACTGTAGTCTCCCAGAGACAGTCGAAATACTTGTTTTTGCCAATATCACAATGATATTGCTCTGAATTAGGAAGTACAAAATCTCATTGAAAGAGGTAAGTTGGGGGCTTATGTCAAAAGAAGAGGTGGAAACTGGCCTGACAATGCTCCTTGAACTGGGCCTACGAACAATGCGGGAACATCTGCTCCGGAGGGGGCAATGACGATCCTTGAAAGATTTAATGTTGATTCAAAGTACCTGCATCCTGATCCAACCCGGAATAAAATAGGGGTCATAACAGAACAAACTAAGACGGTGTCCGGACTCATTAGTTTCTTTGAGTCACTTACTATATTCGGAGGGGATACCATGACAACGCCAACTCCTTCATCGAGGAAGAGGCATGTTCACTCTCTGGCTACTCAGTTGGAGTGAGGCATGTCTTCTTATCAGTCCCAAACCCCTTTTCCATTTATAGTCTTTGATGAGAATGATTTAAGAAATATCGTCGGGCCTCGTGAGGATGTTGTGGTGATGGGACCATCTATTGGGGGCAATGATATCAGATGAACTGCTATCAAAGCTTAATGTGTTGCTGATTTCCTGGTAGAATTCCATCCGGATAGGAGTTCTAAACAAGTTTCAGAAGGGAAAACCAAAAACGAATGGGTAGTCCGGACTGATGGTGGATCAAGCACAATGGGTTGTGGAGCTGGAATTTGCCTAACCTCTCCGTATAGTGATAAAAAGTACCAGGCTATATGCTTTGGGTTTAGGGCCTCTAACAATGAGTCTGAATATGAAGCAACTATAATTGGTCTTAAATTAGCTTTCCTATGTGGGGCTAAAAGAGTTAGGTTGATCAGTGATTCCCAGCTTCTTATCCACCATGTTCAAGGTCAATCTGAGGCGAAGAAAGAACAGCTGATCAAATACTTACTCATCCTTAAAGAGGTGGCAACCAATTTTAAAAGTGTTTGTTATGACCATATACCTAGATAAAAAAATACGCTTGCAGATTCCTTGGCAACCATAACATATTTTGAGTCCTACCCTTGGATTCACGTACAAGAATTCCCATCCATACAGTCAAGCCAGAACAAGGAAAAGGAGGAAAGCTTGAGTATACAAGTAGTCCAACCTAGAGATTGGATATTTCCCCTTCTTTAATACATATTTGATGGGGTTTTGCCTCTGGATAAAACTATAGCAAGAAAAATTAAACACAGGGCTCGTGGATTTTTTATCATAAGGGAAATGATCTATAAAACAATCCTTCAGTAGACCATTCCTACGTTGTTTGGGGGCTGAAGAATCTCAAGTTGTTCTATATAAAATACACGATGGTGAAGGGTCCATTGTGGCTACAGGGCACTAACCTGAAAAATATTGTTGGCTGGGTACTATTGGTTATCCATAATGGCAGATGCTAAAGAAATGGTGAAGAAGTGTGATTCATGTCAAAGGTATGGCAACGAAATTCATGTGCCAGCAGTACCTATGGAGTCGATTTCTGAGCCAGTACCTTTTGCTCTTCGGGGATTAGATTTAGTTGGGCCTCTGCCAATGGCGTCCAGATGGTGCAAGACTATTATAGTTGCTATTGATTACTTCTCAAAATGGATAGAGGCAGCTCATTTGGCAGGAACCACTTCAAAAGCTGTCATAAAATTCATCTTATCCAATATATGTTGCAGATTTGGGATTCATCAGAAGATTACCACAGATAACGGGCCCCAGTTTGATAACAAGGATATGGAGAGTTTTTGTGCCTCTAGAGGCCTTCAGCACTGCTTCTCTTCTCTCTTCCATCCACAAGCGAATGGACAGGTTGAAGTTACTAACAAGACTATTCTGTCCGGATTAAAAAAGAACCTAAAGATGGCAGAAGGGAAGTGGTCAAGCTATCTACAAGAAGTTTTGTGGGCATACCGAACTACTCCTCGGGCTGCTACACAAGAATCTCCTTTTACTTTGGTATATGGGATGAATGTCATTACCCCCATTGAAGCTACCCGACCATCATACAGGGTCCATAACTATTTTGAATAGGCTAATGAGATAGCAATTAGGAATAAGTTGGACTTAATAGAAGAAAGAGGGGTTAAAGCTCACTTGAGAACAGCCTACTACCAAGGTTTTATGAGAAACAGGTTTGCTTCCAAGTTCAAGAGAAGAGATTTTCAACTAGGAGATAAATTTTTGAGAAATTTTTTCTTACACACCAAAGAGAAGCAGTTTGGTAAGCTGGCTTCGAACTGAGAAGGCCCATATGAGGTCTTCGAAAAGCTTAAGCCTGGGACATATAGGCTTCAGGACAAAGAAGGGACGGTCTTGAAGCACCCGTAGAATATTGAACATCTCAGGTTATATCTAGAATAAAAGTTGTGTAAATATTTACTTGTTAGATATCAATGTAAATATTAGGTGGCTTACTTTTTCCTACCCTGGTGGCGCATGGAGGTTTTTATGAGGTATCCGGTTTTTTCATTCAATAAAATGTGATGCCTTCTTAAAACATCTGGTGTGGTTTAACTACAATTCAATTCAATTACAAGTCTTTGGTTTAACAATTTGGATCTTTGATAGATCAGATTAACATGGTTGAGTGATGACCATTAAATACATGTCATCAGAGATATTAAACACTCTCACTTTAATACTTCTGAAATAACAGGGGCTACTTAAACATTAGCCATGAAAAGTTTAAGGAAAAGAGAATGTTAAATAAAAGAGGGTTTGATAAATAAACCTATTCGGACTTTAACCGAATAGGAAGAACAATACATGCCTTGGCCATCCAAGGACTTTAAGTATTTCCAAGACTTCTCCGGACTCTAACTGAATAATGTTACAAAATATTCCTTGGCCATCAAAGGACTTTAATCCTTCACAAAAGTAAGAAAAAAAAATATGTTTAAACTTTAGGGCTTGTTCCCTTCGGATTTTCCTTTGTCACCTCCTTTCTTGGGACTTTTGAGTTCGGCACTTGAACTCTCACCAGTTCCTTCCTCTTCATCAGTGGTGGAATCTATTCCACTGGTATAATTGTACTTGTCACCAGTAGCCATAGCGTGAAATGAGATGTCGTCATATTCTACAAATTTCCATAAGGGACCAAGGGTCCTCTTCAAAAAAGCTTCATGGAAGAGTAGCACCATATCAGACTTAACCTCAGCATATCTTGTCTCTAGGGAGTCTATCACCTTGTTGGTATATTTATCAATACCTGCCTGGATAGCTTGCTCCTGCTGCTTTACCAAGTCCTCTTTCTCCTTCGCCATCGTTGACACAGTATCTTCTAATGAAGTCTTCTCATCGGATAGGGTCTGGATGACACCATCTTTGGTCTTTAAGTCCTCATTTGATGTTGTGAGGTCCTTTTCCAAGCCAGAGTACTTAACTTGGAGTTCAGTTCTGGCAGTCTCCGAAGTGGCCAACTTGGTTGTTAGATCCTCCTTGTTCTTCTTTAATTCTTCTATCTCTTTTGTCAGTTCTTATATACTCTGGTTGGCATTGAGGAGGTTGGTTGATAAATACTCTTTGTCAGACCTGAGGTAATTGATGAGAGTGGTCTGCTTTTCACTTGTCTCTCCAGGTCAAGCACTGGCTTGATGTGACCAAGAAGGGAATGGGCCACAATATCTTGTTCTCTAGAGACGGAGAAAGACTTACCATTATAGGTCACCATGTTAGCAGAGCTTGAAGGGCACTAATGTTCACTCTTTCAATCCCTCCCCCAGTACCCTCTCCGCACTACAGACTTGTTGGAATCTTCTCTTGTAGAGTGGGATCGACAGGGGCTGGTGGAAGTAGAAGCTCCGAAGGACGAAGAATTATGTTTTCTCCTAGGGTGACCTACTTCTTTTTAACAGCCTTTTCGTCACTGCTTGCTCTTCTTTTCCGGTCCTTTTTGGGAGGGTTTGGTGGGTTTTGTGATTCTCCTGCCTCCCTAACAGTCTCAGCCTCTACTACTTCGAGCAAGGCAGCGTCGATTCCCCCTGGGTTCCCCGAACCAGTACCCTCTGTGGCAGCTTGGACCAGCTCTGTTGCAGCTTTCTTCTTCTTCCCTTTCATCTTGCTGGGAGCTTTGGCCCTGGAAGGTAAGGCCAATTTACCATCTTTGGCCTCCGTTACATTGAGAATCACACCAGGTGGAGGCGTCATAGTTAGCTCTTCCTATGTGAGGTCCTTCCGACCTGTGGTGCTCCACAGATGGGACCTCACATGATTTCCTGAGGTGAAGCAATTGTGGAAGGCATTCCCCCAATGCTCCGCAGCCCATGCATTAAGTTTGGCACAAGTTGTTTTCCTCTCTTCTAGGTGTCCGGTGAAATCCTTCAGCAACACTGAAAAATGAGTAACAAATAAATCAAAAGAGGAATACTTATGAGTTTAATAGAAGAACATGAAAAACAAAGATAAAAAACTTACCAGTACTCTTCCATCTGGTAGTTAACATACTGGGATTGGTGTTGGCCTTGATTTTTCTACCATTATCCCATGACCCACTGATAAACAGGAAATGTGTCCTCCAATTCTTCTCAGACTCCAGCAAGTCGTCTACCACCTTGAAATCGTTCCCCATATTATGATGGTAGAAGGGAATGTGGTGATTCTTGCATAGACTTTCCACAGCGGCAAATTTCTCCATTGGGAGAGGGATTTTGGACAACCTTGATGCCATTATGCAAGCAAGGAGAGAATACCAGGCGTTTGGGCTTAGCTGGCTTGGGCAGAGCTTAACCAGGTGGAAATACCTTACACTTTCTAGGTCCAATGGGAACTGAAGTCCCTAGTTTAGCACCTCAGTGAAGATGACCACCTCGTTGAGTTTACATTCCATCGTAGTCTCCGGAGTGACAGGTATCCTTACCTTCACTGACTCTGGGATCCCCCATTTCGTCCGGATCCGGCCCAACTCAGCAATGTGGGTGTAGACGTAGTTGATGTTTTGAAGAGCTAGCAGATATTTAACAGCGACATTTTTGAAGCAAGGGCCTACCTTGCCCTTTAGGCACTCCGGAAGATCCAGATGGGTCAAGCAGACCTTGACTTTGCCTTTACCCTTCTTATCAGAAGCAGCATCCCCGGTTTAACCTGATGCTTCAGTTTCGAAGGGAGCCTCTTCGATACTGTCTTTCATTACTTCTTCCATCATCGTGGAAGGTTTATCAATTACCTTGGATATGGGGGATCAGCTTCTGGCACCAAAGGTTGTTCGGATGAATGAGCGCCTGTTGTTTCTGAAGGGTTGGTGTCCGGTTGAGGTTGGGATCCGGAGGACTTGGCCCCTGGGGATACTTTAGATAGCTCCGATCCGGAAGGCTTATCCATTGGGGCTATTTTAGAGGCCTCCAATTCGGAGGGCTTATTTTTTGATGTTGCTTCAGATGCCTCCGAACTGGAGGGCTTTGGCAGTGAAGTAGTTGTTCGGGATTTTGTTAGACGAGTCGTCCGGCGAGGGGTTGATTTTTCCGGGGACTTCTTAATGTCTGAACTCATAGCTATGAAAGGGGAAGGTATTCAGACACTCGAAACCGCTTTTTCGTTGGCAACAGAAGGTTGAGACTCCTGAAAAAAAGAGCCTGAGGGGAGAGGAGAGAGGCTTGGTTTGAATAACTGTCTGGGCTTGGGATTTTTGGAAGAGGGTGATCCTTGGTCAGCTTCTTGGATTGGTTCACCAGACTTCTCACTTGGGGAAACTAAGAGACTGGCAGCAATGCGATTCTCCTTCCATCTCAACTTTTCTCACATTTTCTAGCTCTGATAAGTTTAACCAGCTGTCTTTAACAAGTGCGTTTCTGGCTGTGAACATAAAACTCTTCAAGAACAAGTTTGAAGACAAGAGTGAAAATCCCTCTAGAAAGTTTTTGAGTGATGAAGACAATAAAATAGTGAAAGAATATTTATATAACAGTAGAAAAAAGTGATTGTTACCTAGGAGAAGTTGAAAAAGGTTTGGTAATGATTAAAGACGACGCAAATATGTGAAGGATTAAATGCCTAGGTCACTTTCTAGGATTAGTGAGAGCGTCGATCTAGGAAGAAAAACAGCTGGTAGGTCGAACCAGATTGTGACACGTATCCCACGATCCAAAAAGAAAACTCTTAGAATTCTGGAAAAAGAATTCAGTTCAGACATACTTTGAACTGAGTGCACAGGCAGGTCGGACAAATTCGCTACTGGATAAGTAAATTTTTTACTCTTACCAAAGATATTTGACAAGGCCTAAAAAAGGGGCTACTGATGAGTTCGTATTATCCAGTCACAGCTCACTGAGTTATCCGGACAAGGGAAATTCGGACATAAACGTACCACTGAACTATCCGAACAGGACAAAAGTAAAAATCACCTAAACATCTTTTGACTAAGCTATGTGCTAATCAGCTTAAAAGATTAATGGGTCCTTAAACTTGACCCGGTTTCATAACTTGACCCGTAAGCCCATGGGCCATTAACTAAGGGTATAAATACCCCAACTACTTTCATTAATGAAGGTAATGAACACTTAATACAATCAAGCTACTCAAATCTCTCACTACTTTATATCAAACACTTAATACTCAAAATACTTTACAAATCACTTTACAAAATTACCCCCAGCCCAAAATAAACCTCACCAAAGATATGTAAGTGAAATAAAGTAGGCTCATAAATATGGTTCATTTTACATGTTTCATTATTTTGTAAAACTTATAATTTTTTATATTAAGAAACGTGTAAACCCATTGTTTTGTATTTGGTAAAAGATAATATTTTACACTTATTCGAAAATAACATTAATTTTGTAATTCGCTCATATGTATAAAATGTTTCACATTTTGCTACTGATTTAATATATGTCACCATTTTACATTTTGCATTTAAAAGTTATGTTAAGTTTTCTTTCACATTTCATTAATGTTTTTTTTTCTTTCATTTCACATTTCTCAATGGATACCATCATATATGTCATATTTCTATTTAAGCAGTAGGCATAATTCAAATACGTATATAAATGTGGAAATGTCAAACTTCACATGCACTAATAGAAAAAAATACATTAATGGGTGAAGAAGATGATTGAGAATAATGGGGCGTGGTAACATTTGGAAAAACTGATGAAAATGTGGAATTTTATTGACCAATTGATATGGAAACAAAAAAAATTGTTTGATGTAAGAGAATTAAGAAATTAGAAAATATTCAAAGTGGACAAATCAATATAATTATGTGGTATGCTCGCTTCTTAAATCACCAATCTATATTATTGTGAGTAACATGATGGAGTTAGCCAATAAAGACAAACTTGACTACAACGTAACATTATTTTTCAAGTTATATAAGTGGTTTATATTTCTCAGTTAGTTTAATAATATATTTTTTTAATCCTATTTGGTTTATTATTATTTTTATATTTTATATTTGGTTTAGCAAGTGTCTAGTATTTTACATATTATTGATGCTTATATCTATTGGTTGCTTTCCAATAGAGGATTTTGTATACCTTCGGATGAAATTGATGGACCCCTAACAATACCTGCTAAACAGTAACTCTTTCTAGACATGCACTATATTTTTATAGAATCATTTATGAATTATAAATTCAAAAAACTATTTTTTAAAATTATTTTAATATAGACATTGATCGTTAAAGGAACATATATTACAGAATTGGTTGACAAAGTTTACTTGAAAATGAATAAAGAAAGAACTTTTAGCATACTTCCAATTTGTGCTCTAGAACCGCGATCTATAATCTATAACTAGATATTAATAGTTATAGACCTCGAGAATGATAGAGTAGTAAAACTATTACCTATCTTAGCTAATGCCAGATTTAGGTTGAGAGCAAGAGGTGATGTTTGCTTTTGAACAAAATCAATACTGCTGGGTTGAATAAACATTTACTACGTCCATGACACATTGAAGTCTGAACTATATTTATAGATCGTATGACAATTATAGGAGATATGAGACTAGAAATACAACGAGTGATACAAGAAGATTAGTTTTTGGTAGCTGGGAGATAAAGAGCAACACTCTAAAATGGAACCTTGCCTTTTTTAAATATATTTAAAATGATTTAATTTAATTTAAAAAAAAATCATAGTAATTTTTGTATACATATTCAACGACTCGAATATGTTTATCACGTTAAATTGGTATTATTTTATATAGAGTTGCATGTACAAAAAGGATAATTTCCTTATGTTCTATTATCACGAGTCTAAAATATTCATATTACTTATACGATAATTATATACTTGTAATTTAACGTATGAAGCCTCCGGGAATGATTTAACTTGGTTTAACCAATTTATTTTGGAATTTATCCATGCATTTAAAGGTGTATGGACTCGATTATAAGACTAACTCATCAGTAACTAATGAGGATAATGATTACATAACGTATTGTAAGTATAAACCTCATAAAATCTTATGTAAATACACTTTTTGTTTTGTAAACACCAAGAACATCTTTGGAGAATAACACGAGGTCATTAATTTAGCCGCATACCGCCAGTGCATCAACCTACACTCTTTTTTTAGATTAGTTGATGAAGATGCCCTTGTATTTTGATATCTATTGGCATAAATTAAATCACATATTAATGTGGTCAAGAATACTCATGTTTGAATTGGAGGACATTTGGTCTGCATCTTTAGTATTCTGAATTATCCCTCGGCTCCAAACATTATAGTTGCATGTTAAAACCACCAACAACGTGTATATATGCCAATTCATTTTAAGTCGGCGCACAATGAAAGAGACAACCAAATAAATTTTAAGGGTCATAGTTTCCAACTGGACACTAGGAAATTGCTAGAACCCGAAGAAAGAGATTATACCAAACTTCACAATAACATGGTTGTTTTGTATGAAAATCCAATGATATTGTTAAGTTCCACAAATCATCCTCTATCACCAGGTAATGCCTTAAATAAATAAATGCATGCCTATTAAAAATGGTAAATGAATGAAGTTCATTTGTAAGAACATCCCGCTACCATGGAAAAATGTTTGAAATAAGCTGTAACAACTGTTTGATCGAGGTAATTTATTTTCTCGCACCTCAAGTGTGCTTAAGCCCAAAAACATTACTCATCAATGACTCATTTGAATATTACCTAGATCTGGATCCAAACCATTGGACACTTATGGTAATTGGATATGATTCTTCTATGTCTTGATTGCTTTATAACACAAGTGACGCAAAACATATCTGATGATATTTAAATAGGTTTTTAGGGATTAATTTGTAAATAATATAAATTCAGGGATTTAATTGTAATTAATGTAAGTTTTGTCTTTTATTTGTGAATGGTTTAAGTTTTAGGAGGCAATTGTAACTTTGTATAATCTGTAAGGACTAAATAGTAATTAGTCCATTTTTGTAACAGATTCACTTTAAGACTAAGTCTTGGCTCCTCTATATAAAGGACCAGACTACTCTAATAAAGGGGTTGAACACTTTTACTTGAAACTCATTTGTACTTGTGTTTTCTCTCTCTAAAAACTCTTAAGAATTTTCTCTCTTTAGAATTTTTCCTTAGCAATTTACTGAAGCAAAATCAAACTTTATCATCTGATAACTTAGTTTTAGATCTACACCTCAACACACTTATACCGACTATCCTTCGTGGCTATTGTTTTCAATTATGATAATTTGTATGAAACCGTCGTTCTTTATAAGGATGTTACCCTGATAAATATTAATATTGCATGAGTCGCAGTGCAACGCATATTGGTTAACACTGGAAGTTCTGTTAATGTTCTTTTTAAGTCTAACTACGACAAATTGAGGAATGTCATTCTACTTCATAAAATAATGCATACCTTGACATGGTTCATATACGAGAAAATCTCATTAGTAGATGAGTGCGATATCGATGTTGTTCTCGGCCAACAAACCCATATTCGGAAGATCTGTTACACAGTTATGGTGATAGATGTGATGTCATCTTAAAATTCTACCTTCGATGCCCATGGCTACATTTAATTTATATCGTAGCTTCTAATTTTACTTCGTCTGGTATATAATGAATGGACGCACCATAATGGTCAATAATATCTTATGGGTCAATTAAGAGTGCACTTCAAACAATTAAGGGTTTTCCATGGCTCATCCACCCCTGTTATATTGACCAAAGCCCTAACTAGTTGTTATACGTTTAATGAGAGGGAATTGGTCAATCCATAAAATATGTTTAAAGAAGTTGAACTGCACCACCAACTAAAGTTAAGAGATGGTATAAATATCATATGTATCTTTATAATCTTGATGATTTTTCATGGAAGAAAGATGTGACTGAAGTACCTTAAAATATTATATTAATTGTCTCTTTCTTAACCTATGTTTTTGTCTGATCTAAAAAATACGACGTCATTTCTTTCAACTATAGACTAAACAGTCAGATCATATTTATGTAATATATGTAAGGTATGACAAATTCATGAAGTCATCTATCATGTGTGGACTATAAATATGGTTCTTGTTCAATGAAGTATAGAAAATGAGCATGTGTGTTGACTTTACTAATCTTAATAAAGCATTACCAAGAGGTTAATTTCTTGTACTTTGAATAGATGATCTTGTAAACTCTGATACATGTTGATTACAGGGTCGTCACACTTCCGTGCTACACTATACGAAAAGTTAGGGTTTATTAAGGTGCTAGTTAGTAGTGTATTTATTATAGAACCATTGCGCACATGATAAGACGTGGTGGGACCTATTTGGTTCATTATTGACTATCATTTAATAGGAATAGACATTCAGACAATATTTGTGAACAACAACGTTTTATAGTGCACAATTTAGATAGATAATACATGAATCATTCAAGTGGAAATTGTAAGAAAATTCTAGATTTGGAATGTCTCATTATGTGTAAATACAGAGTATTCAGACTTGTTGTTACAAGTCTGATCAACTAAAGTAATCAATATTTAGAATATTAGGCGTATAAATATTATTATTATTATTATTATTATTATTAAGTCTCGTGAAAGTATATAATGAATAGATACCAGTTGACCTAACCTGTATCTTGAAGGAGAAACCATTAGTTCAACATTTTATTTTTGGACTCCAGTAGCCCAATAGTGGTTATGGTCTCCTACTGTGCTAGAACATTGGAGTATAGCTAATAGTAAAACGTAAATGTTGATTAAGTGAAAAGAAAAGAGATCCATACAGATTAAATAAAGAATGGTTAATTGAGATATATATATATATATATAATTTAATTTATCGAACTATATGTTCACTAACTATAAATATGTCTAAATAAACCCTAAATCACTTATCACGAGTATTATATTTTGTTTCTTGCTTACCTCATCTTCTCTTTATCTTTGCACGTTTTCTTCAAGCGGTTCCTTAAAATATTTTGCTAATTATCTTTCACAAACAGATTACCGTGCGATTGGTCTAGTTGTGGGAAGATTTTTCTGACAGTTGATGTAGGAATTGAAGATACGAAATGATAAATCCCTGTGGATTCTGTTATGCAAATAAAGAAAATTACATTAGTATCTCGTTGTCAGCATTGTGAAAATTATGAAGTTACTAAACATATATTTCTTAGCTGCCAAAAAGCTTGGGAAATATAGAGCTATTTTGCTGCCATATTCAGGATTCAAATTTTCAGAACCATGATCCCTGCTCACTTAATCAGGTCATGGTACTGGTTTTCTCAAAAGGAAGTGCATGTCAGGTCTATCCTACCATATGTTATTATGTGGGTGATTTGGTTTGGCAAGAATATGAAAAAGTATGATAACAAGGAATACAGTTCAATGGACTCAATTAACCATGTCATTCGCATTCTTACTGACATATATAGAGCTAACATGATCAAAAAGAAATTCTGGGGAAACGACAATGTTATTGGCCCCTTAATTGGTTGCGTAAATCACTTAAAGAAGCCTATGCTCCCTACGGCTCTCAGTTGGAAAAATCCTAACGTTGGGAGATTCAAACTTAATGTTGATGGGGCTTGTGACATCTCAGGCGAACCAAGCGGAGGAGGAATTCTAAGAGACAGTAAAAGTAAGGTTTTTTTGGGTATGGTCGACTGTATGGAAAAAGGGTACCAATTGTTGTTGAACTTAGGGCTATTCTGGATGGCGTGGATCTTTGTTTCAAAAATGGTATCACTAATTCGGACATAGAAACTAACTCTCTCATCATTACAGAATTTTTTGTGAGAGGTAAGTCTCCATGGTTTCTTGAATGAATGGTGAGCTGTTGCAGAAAATTGCTCTCTTCAGACATGAATTTAAAACATGTCTTTAGAGAGCAAATTGAAGCATTTAACTGGGTTGCTAAAAATTCCCTAAAAGACAGGAAAGAGATGAAATTTAATCAGCTTCAAATCCCAACAAAGCTGAAAGCCATTATTATTTTTTTGAAGAAATTGGGATTGGGTATCTTAAGGTTGATACCAATCATTGAAATTGAGTAGAGTTTCAAGAAACTCGCCTTCATTGGCGTGCTGAAGTCCCAATTTGATCGTATCCCCTTCTTGAGTTGCTCTTTTCTGAAATTAGGGTTTTGTTTGGATTTTTCTTTGAATCTAAGGACTATGGCTTCCTGGTTTAGTGTGGATGCTTGTGAAGGGGTCGTTTCTGGTTCTCTATCTCAGGTGGTGATTTGGTGAAAGAAGAAAGAAGATTCGCGAGGTAGAAAAAGAAGAGTGGATGGGGAGTTTATATCAGGTTGTTTCGAGAATTAGGTTTTGTTGAGCAATGAATGTAATCCTAAACGATGTAATTTAATTTGAGAAGCAATAAAATAAATTCAATTTTAAAAAAAATTAAATAAAAAAATTAGAATATTAGAAGTCAACAATTTAAACCTTTTTCACACACGATTTAGAATCAACACGAGTTAAAACTGATCTATTAAATGATGGGCAAGGCTAAAATGAGACCCCATTTGGCTATAATGAGACCCCTCTATAATGAGACCCCATTTGGCTATAATGAGACCCGAAAAAAGACACATTTACCCCTGATATAAAAGCCATATTTTCAGCCCATTTTCTCTCTTTTCTCTCTTTTCTCTCTTCTCTCTCTACTCTCTCTCAAACTCACCAAAAATCTCGAAATCAAAACAGCAAGTTTTCTCAAATCCAACATCAGAAACATCTTAAGGTACGAATCTTTTACATATCCATGTAATTTTTATGCATTTTCGTTTAGTATTTTTAGTGATTTTTAGAGTTTAGTGTTCTTGATAAAAAGTCGGATTTTCATGTATATTTAGTTGTTTTTTTCGAAAAAAAACTTCAGATTCGTGTTAGTCGATTCAGTAGGATCGTTTTGGTACCATGCATGATGAATTTGGGTTGGGTTTTGGGGATTTGGGTTCGATATCGAAATTTGGGGCTGCTGTTTCTGGAAATGGGGATCTGCGAACTGTGCCCTCGCAACCCGTGCAAAATTGCGAACGACCCGTTCGCAATTTTGCATGGGCTGCGAGGGGACAGTTCGCAATTTCACCTAATTCAGAATCTGAGACTTTGTGAAATTGCGAATTGGGGATTCGCAATTTCACCAAATTGCGAATTCCGAGTTCGCAATTTTGGTGAAATTGCATGGCCCCAATTCGCAATTTCACAGTTTATATATTTTTTGTAAATTTTTTTTTTTGCCAAATAGTTTCTATCTATCCCAAATTTATTAATAATTTATATGTTGTATTTCAGCATGCCTCGCAAACAGCAGCACACACCTGTTCGACATTCAGGAGGCTCGAGCGATGATGGAGAGCACTCCGACGTTGTGTCACGGTCACGGTCCGTTAGGCGTAGGCCTAGCGCTTCCACTCCGGCCCCTGTTCTATCCCAGGGGTTTGAGACATTCGACCTGTTATTTCGGAGGGTGAACCCCCACGTACCTGGTCTATATCCAGAGTATGCACAGCACGAGGCTTACCGTGTCTTTGCTGGAGAGGTAAGTAATGACGTGTTTTAAAGTACGTTTATATGTTCTATTGTATTATTTCTAACTTGTTTATGTCTTATGTAGGCTCGTCGGCACTCACGGCCCTACGCTATGTACGGTACCCACCGTGCGTGGGGTCTTGCTGGGCAGCACAGGGTAAGGGAGCAGGTTATGATGACTTGTTTCGGCCCACTGGTAGATGCGTTGGAGCGTTGGAATACCAACGTTCATCTTGTAGATGCCTTCCTGGAGAGGTGGCATTCGGAGACGAACACCTTTCACTTTAGCTTCGGTGAGATGACGGTTACGCTAGACGACGTCCACGTCATCACTGGTCTCCCGGTCACAGGTGATGATTTCGTAGTTCAGTCTTTTCCTAGTAATGGACAGCGTGAGGCTTGGTATTCTAGTGCATTAGGCATAGATTTGGATGACCTTAGGTATGAGTTAGGGCGTAACAGGGGGGGTAATGGTAGATCTGTTCGTTTACAGTTTTTACGCGAGAAGTACATGGTACGTAGATATACAGATGAGAACATGTCTGATAGTGATGTAAAGTGCGTCACTAGGGGTTATCTGCTGCATATGTTGGGTTGTTGTGTTCTAGTGAACAAGACGGGGAATAGTATATCTTTAGATTACCTCCAGTTTGTAGAGCATTATACCTCCTCCGTTAGATATAACTGGGGACAGCATATACTAGCTCAGCTGTACCACCACCTAGGGAAGTCCTCGCTGCACACGACTTCAGGGATTGCGGGTTGTATTGCCTTGTTGGAGGCGTGGATATACGATCACTTCTCCACCTGTTTGCCTACGATTAACACGAACTACGACTGTTCTATGCCGACGATGTGCCGATATGTTCCGACGCCGTTTCGTGCGGATGATGAGACTCGGATTAACATCCGACAGGGACTGATTTCGTTGACGGCGAACCATGTGAGTTACAATGATTTGTTATATTTGTTTCCATAGCTTTAATTTATTATTACTTTCATTTTTGGAAGATTATTAACTAACATTTTCATATGACACAGGTTTGGTTCATGCCTTACGAGCATCATCGTGCTTATTTCCCTTCTCAGGATGTGGCTTGGATTGACCACACCCTGAAGGCGTTCGATGTAGTTGAGGCGTACTATCCGCTTCGGGTGGCTCGACAGCTAGGGCACGTTCAGGACATACCACCGGCGCTGCGGACTGTTGTACCCGTACATAGGCGAAAGCGTGTGAACACGCGCTTCTTGTGGGATGAGGCCACGTGGATATCATGGAGGTCACACGTTGTTGACCCGAGGATTCGCGGTGACAGGTACATTATAGGCGGTCCTGGCACGACCACGACGTACGATGTATGGATCAGTGACCACCTATGGTACGTTCTTATTGATCCTAGTATTATTGCTCCATCTGCGGCGCATGTTCCAGAGCCCCCTAGTGCGATGACATATCAGGCACGACTGTATCAGCTTTCCGATCGTGTTACTGATGTTGATTCTAGAGCGGAGTCGATGAGTGTGGAGGACTTGCGTCGGGAGATACATGAGTGTCACCTTTTAGGGGTCCAGTACCGCCAGTTCGATTGAGTTTGATACTACATTATTTTTTTGCTTTGCTTTAGTTGTTGCTTTAGTTGACATGGTTGTATGGAATTGATTTTGGTTCTTTATTTGTTGCTTTTGTTCGGATTAGTTGATAGCACCTTATTTTTTCTATTTTAGTTCTACTTAAGTTGTTCCTTTCACTTATATGATGTGCATCTTAAAAACAACAACACTTAAAATGTAACACCTAGATTTCTCCCATAATATAAAATACACAAGGAAATTACACACATAGCCTAAAAGCATTTCGTGATTAAACATACATAAGCAACTAAATTAAAGCAAACTGTAGATAAACTAACCCTCAGTCAGCATTGGACACTTAGTTCTACGGAGTCGGATAGTTCATTCCATACCCATCTGAATCACTACTTCCTTCGGGAGTTGAATTCAAACGAACGCCTGTCGCTATTGCGTCTGCTATTTGTTGCTCTTCCGACTGTGTCGCTAAAGACACCATCTCCGGCGTGATTGTACTTTGCGATCCCATGTCGAAAATCTTTCGGAGGTTGGTTTGGACTTCCCAAGGAAGTGACTCGATTTGTAAAGTCACTGTTTTAAGGTAAGCTAACCTTTCAGACACTTCTTCGCGTGTGCGTGGTCGAGGCATCATACATCTCGGGCAGGAAGCCTCCCTACCGTGGTTGAAGAACATTCTGCACAAGACCGCATCGATGAAGCCAGGAACGCCCTCTTCTATTGCACCCCTCACGATGTCAAATGCGTTTAGGAGGCTTGCATCTTCGTCTACGTTCCAGCCTGAATCACACATTGTTATACCTTAAATGTTTAGTTTCTTAGTCTGATGGTAGTATTTATAAAATCGAACTGGGTGGTTCAACTCAAAATTTGTTAGCGGGAAAGGTTGTCTTTGTTCCCGCTCAAATCTGTTTTTAGCGGGAAACCTTCACTCCATTCCCTCCATATGTTTCCATACAATATAATAATATTCTGATGAAACTAATAGCTGTCTAGATTTTTGAATGTACTGTTGTTATCCTGCAACACCTAATATTTAAAAAGGTACAATAACTATTCAGTGCAATAATAGCAGGGGTCTCATTATAACAAAAATTCCATCACCAGGTTTACCGCTATAACGAGACACCTAAAAAAGTTGCCGCAAAAAATATCTGCTTTAAATGTAGTTCCCGCCCAAACAACCACGACCCTATAAATAGACGTGAAGCACTATTCGAACAGTAACAATTTAACCAATGGAGTTTACCCCTAATGAAGATTACCATTTGCTCGAGGCAGTGAAACTCGCCCACCGAGAATTGGGAGAAGATAGTAGCGAAGCGTTTTTCGAGCTGGTCTTGTGTAATATGTACTACAACTACGGGCGTTTAGGAACTGAAGGTATTGTCGTGCGTAACTGTGACCAAATCAAGGAGAGATACATTTTTTGCAAACCAATGGATCGTTTGTTGTTTCTACCTTTTAAAATTAAGCAAGAAGCAGCTACCGTCTGGAACATGACCGTGGTAGACTACATCACGAAGGATATGGTAGCGTATCTTGAGAATAGGATTACTGAGAGGGAAGAGGGGATTCAGTCTGACGACAACTTGGGATACGACTTTGACGATTGAGCATTGTGATATGTTTTTAATAGTTTCCACCCGGTAGTGTCTGTATTGTCTGTTTGTTTTACTTAATGCCATAACTTGTTAAAGTTTTCATTACCTAGTTTTGTAGACATTATTTGGTACCCGCTACTTCAAACAACAACTAATTAAAAAGTCACACCTCAAAAAAAAAAACCAGTGATAAGAAAGCAATAACTTCAAACAACAACTGATAAGGAAATTGACAACTTCAAACAACAAACAGTAATACGAAAATCACAACTACAAACTACAAACAACAACTGATAATAAGACAACAAACAGTAATACGTAACACTGCATAAGTGGAAGGCTTAGTCGTAGTCGTGTCTAAGTTTGTATTCCACATCATCCACTTCACCCCTTGCAATTATTTTGTCCTCTAGAAATGCTACCATATCCCTTGTGATGTAGTCTATCAAGGTTAGGTTCCAAACAGAGGCTGCTTCTCGCTTAATAAGCGATGGCAAGAAACACAGATGCTGTATTGGCTTGCAAAAATTGTATCTGCTTTTGATCTGCTCACGAGTACGTATAACGACACCTCTTGTACCGAAACGACCGTAGTTCATATACATCGTACATAGCACACGCTCGAAAAACTGATCGCTTGTATCTTCCCCCAGTATCTCGCGTGCAATCTTCACAGCTCGGAGCATGTGGTAATCTTCGTCCGCCGTAAACTCCATACGTACACGTTAACGAGTTTTAAATTTTCGTTCGTGCGGTAGGTTGCAAAAGTGTCGTATTTTGTTAGATTTTATGTCCCATTTTATAGGAGGCGAGTCAATTTTGGTGGGCGTTTAGTATTTGGATGAGGTCTCATTATAGCTCAATCCATACTATTTCGAATGCAATGTTGTTTTTCGCTATAATGAGACCCTTATTTGAAGAACGTGGGTTGTAATAATTAATTTCTATATGTGTGTATTTTTGTATATATTATGTGTCACCACATTAGTCGCCCATCCAGATTACGTTATCCTTACATGTCTGACAACGTTATCCTACTTTTAAGTAGGTTTTAGTCGGTTCATATATCTTATCTTATACTTCAAATCACAGTTAATAATAAAGGTTTTAAAAAAATTCAGTTCAAAATAAATTTAGTTTTGTAGTCGGGAAGGTCACAGAATTAGACCATTTTAGGCTACTTTGATGTAGTTTTTTTTAACTTTTTTGAGTTTTTTTTTTTTTCTCCGCAAAATTCAAATCATTAGGGCCACTTGACTAATGTTTGATGTTGGTTAAAAAAAATTTAAGTTTTGGAGTCGAGAAGGTCACAGGATTAGACCATTTTAGGCTAGTTTGATGTAGTTTTTTTAACTTTTTTGAGTTATTTTTTTTTTTTTCCCCGCAAAATTCAAATCATTAGAGCCACTTGACTAATGTTTGATGTTGGTTAAAAAAAATTTAAGTTTTGGAGTCGAGAAGGTCACAGAATTAGACCATTTTAGGCTAGTTTGATGTAGTTTTTATAACTTCTTTGAGTTTTTTTTTTTTTTTTTTTCCGCAAAATTCAAATCATTAGAGCCACTTGACTAATGTTTGATGTTGGTTGAAAAAAAATTAAGTTTAGGAGTCGGGAAGGTCACAAAAAGTTGAAAAAACAATTTTTACAGAGGGCATTGCGAACACGGGTGCTTGTAAAACGCCGGATTTGCGAATGCAGGCCCATCAAATTGGGCCAATTTGCGAACACCCACTTCGCGATTTTGCCAAATCGTAGTGGTGGGAGTTCGCAATTTGGCCAAAATCACGCGTTCAAAGTTCGCAAAACCGCCACTGGGCCGAATTTTTAAATTTTTTCACACTTTTTTGGATAAAATTGTAATTTTTTGGGGAACTACCAATTTATTTGTGGTGTGCAACTTGTTTTTACAACAATTATAACTAATGGAATTTTAAAAATAAATAAAACGTGGGAGTATCGATTACAAAACGAAGTGAAAGTTCTAAAAATATTCGTAGACACAACGGAGTTCGGTTAAACACGTAATGCAAAATAAAATTATTAGTCTTCATTCAAATCGAAGATACGTGGTGGCTCTTCGTGTGCGGTCGATGGTTGCGCGGGCTTGATTTGGTTATGTTTGTTCAATCTCTTGTCGAGCGGTATTGCCCAACCGGTCACTTCATGATCCGTACGAAAGGGATACCAAGTAGGATATATTTCCGGAAGTGGTCCATCCAACGAAACCTACACAAATAAAAGGTAGATAAATATTTGGTCACGAAAATAATATATAACATTGAAACACACTTTAGTAAACTTACTTTGACAAAATGGTTACCATGAACGAAACCTATACCAATTTCGAGGTTAGGACATGATCGAGGAGGCACACCACGTAGAGGTAGATAAGTGTACGATTGGTGGAGTGAAATGTGGTATACGACACATTGGTATCTAGTGGCTATCACTAACCCTAAATCGGGTAACGTCATCCAATGCCTAGTACCTGCACCATACAATTCGAACACGTTCAACCTTCTCACAAGGTTATCTACACCTTGTGATCCATCAAACACTCTCTCCCATAGCTCACGTTCGTTTTGCAATTCGCCGATCAAATCTCTTCTAACTTGGTCCCATGAATCGGATTTACCATATACCGTCAAAGCAACGGCTCGGAATCCGCAATTACCGTCGGGAGAGACGTCTTCGACGCTAGAAATGTAGTCATGCAAATAGCTAGGAAACCAACTCTCGTACCCGCTAAAATCTTTGCCCTTTGATGATTTTTTCGGTCGAGGCACTTTATCTTTCTTCGGTTTAGCCTTGGCTTTCGCTTTTTCTTTCGTCTTGGCTTTTGGCGCTAGAAATGTAGCCGTGCTACCTATCGTGCCGGGAGTGCTAGCGCCTAGACTTCCATCGTATTCCCACTCGCTAGGGTCCCGTTGAGTTGATTTGTCCCGACCGGCTTTTTTCCTACCCTTAGTAACAACCGGCTCCTTAGGTTCCAAAACATGACTTCTAGCGGGATCTAGGATTTGCATCATCCTATTTATAATGTGGTCTTGGATGTGTTGCCCGTAACCGCGGATGGTGCTACCTATTAAGGAGATTTTTCGAGTGAGCTCGTCTTCGGTATCAAACTCCTCATTAGGTTTGATCCTTAACGTACTCCAATAGACATCACACTCATCTTTTCTAACCGCCCGTCCTTCTTTATAAATCAAAGCTAATTCGCATGCACATGGTAAATTATGAGTTGTCCTAATAACACACCCACACACTCCGGGTGTGAACCATATTTTCATGGACTTTGCGAGATTTTCTTCTATTAGTTCAATGGCTTGAGATGAAAGCTCACCTTTGACATCCTTGTAGATGGTTTTGTTAGGCCCCCTAGTTGCGTTTCTTGGACGATACCTACTACGCTCGAATGACTCGAAAATGTTAGAGTGTTGAGCGGATAGGTGCGCATGAACATGTTTCCAAAATTGTTCGAACGTGCATAGACTACTACCAATTGCCCGCTTGAGGCTAGAGTGAGCACTCTCCGCCCTACAACATGAGATAAAATACATTAGACTACTAACACTTTATATTTTTAAAAAATGGGTGGAGAAGGAAATATAACTCACCGGTTGCTAGTTTGGTTGCCAAAGTGTTTAAATTTGTTCGTGTGAATGTTGAGGAATTTGTGTCCATATTCGTCAATCCATTGCTTCATAACGTAGTCGAGAGCCAATGGACAAAATGCGAAAGTGTGGTGCATATCGGCAAGGTTTTTGTTATAGTCTTCGAGCGTGGCCGAATAGGCTACCCTTTGGTAATATTCCCCGAACTCATCGGCCATTTCCACATTCGGTAAAACTTTTCTAGCGTAAGAGGTGACGTTCTTACCAATATGCCAAGTGCATAACATATGAGTTGCGTCCGGAAATATATCGTCTATAGCATTCATTAAAGCCAACTCCCTATCGGTGACAATGATGTTAGGAAATGGGCACTTGTTGTTCGTCAACACCATCTTTAGAATACTCAACCCCCAAGTGTAATTCTCTTGTTTCTCGGAACTCAAAAAAACAAAAGCAACACAAAAGGTCTTCTTCGTCGAAGTTTGGCCCACTATTTCAAGTAAAGGCATCTTATATCTTGTAGTCTTGTACGTGCTGTCCATTATAAGAACTTGAGGAAACGTGCGCATAAAATCGATGCTTTTAGGGTGTGCAAAAAACAACTCGAGGATCTCGTCCGTTGCTTCACAACTTCGCTCCCAAACATAGTACTCGTGTTCTTTTAACTTAGTAAACAAGTATTGCATTTGGGTCTTGCCCGCTTTATCAACCAAATCATGTTTTTGCCGCATGTTGTATATCGTGCGCATGCCTGATACATTTTGCGGGTCTTTAATCTTCAACCCGCGATATATCTCTCTCGGTCGAGAACCGACTTCCGTTTGACTACGAACGAACAATTGTTCTTCGACTTTTAGTCTAGCGGCCCGAGAGTGACCGTCCAAGTGCAAAAATGGATCGTGGTTGTGTTTCCCGTTTAGCACAACCACTTTCCAATAACCCGGTAGCTCTGAGACCGGACTCCCTCTTAAGTAGAACGGACACCCGCATTTTTTCGATGAACATTCTCGGCGCTTCTTAACATACCCCGGTTTGGGGTTAGGTTTGTAAACCCCGTGCCTCTCGCACCTAAAATACATCCTAGGAGTTTTCATGCTTTTTGTACCGTCGTCGTTTTTACTCCGGACCAAAATGAATCCTAGCTTTATGCTTTCGGACTCGACCCAATCAACCAAATCGGCTTTGGTGTAATAAGTGTCCGTACTAAACACTTTCGTGTAATCGGCCATCGAACATGGCGGTGGACCGGGTTCCTACAGAGTTCATTCATGCAATTTTATGAGAACATATATATACCTACATGATCATATAAATTCCAAAACAGGGCGTTTTTGCGAATTCCAAATTCGAAAATTCAGCGAAATTGCGAACTACAAACTCGAAATACAGCCTAAATTGCGAACAACCCGTTCGTGGGTTTGGCTGTTTCGCGAACGGGCCGTTCGTGAATCAGGCTTATTTGCGAACAGCCCGTTCGTCTATCTGGGGATTTCGCGAACGGGAAGTTCGCAATTTGGCACGAACTGCGAATCCCCAGTTCGCAGTTCATCACTTTTATAGCGGTACCAGCGCTATATTCGCACTGACTCGAAAAATTTCGGAAAATACCTCGTTTTGGGTTTCTAAATGGTCCGTCAACGGCTCTTCTTCCTCCGATGCGAAATCATCAAGGTTGCAGCTGAATCCTTCACTCCAATCACTCAAATCCATGTTTTTTAGAGATTTTAGGTAGTTTTAGAGAGAGAAAGCTCTAGAGAGTGGTTGGAGAAAATTTGGTTTTTGGTTCAAAATTGTGACTTATAAGTGAAGGGCAAAATCGACAATTCACATTGAAGAAAAAAAAATTCTGAAATTGGGGTCTCATTATAGCCAAATGGGGTCCCATTATAGCCTTGCCCTTAAATGATAGCTACACTCGATAGGAAACTAGCTCTAGTTTCCATTCTCTTCCGCTACACATAAGAATGTTAAACAAAGTGTTTTATTGCATGTTTTATATAATTCTTTAATTCTATTTTTGTTACCGGAGTATGGTGGTTTCATCTAATAAAAACTATTGTAAAATGGAGCTCTTACTCCATGGTATAGCGGGAAGACATTAGTTGTTTCAGGCTTTATTATACATCGTATAATATTAATTCATATTAGGTGTAGATCTAAGCGGCTTTATCATGCAGTTTAAACTCCATCGTATTCATGTGTTTCATTTTTGATAACTCTCGTTTTGTACATTATAATAAAGAGCACATGTTTATATGTTTTATTTTAAACTGCAACTCTGGTTTGGCTTTCCCTCCGAATTTAAACACATTGAGATGACATCAAAAATAGTTCTCTTACACAGACAATACGTTTAGACAATAACCAAGCTTTTTCTTTCAAGTTTATGGTTACAGAGACAAACTGTTTTTGAATTCCAATTTTGAAAATAGACAATCAATCAATAATATTGATAAATCGCACCAGTAACATACACATAAAGATCAAACTCATTATACTAAAGAAACCAATGTGTTTCTAATCAGAATCATATGTAAGAATTTAGAAATCTAGGTGAACTTAGCAATACAAAAGGACTACTCGAACAAGCCTGAGAAAATATGGGCAGCTCTTCCATTTCTCTTTCCGTGCACCAACACTGTACCAAGGTAGATAGACTAAATGAGTAGACAGTATAAAGAAAAGTAAAGACTCTGTATTTATCCTACTAGTACGAACCGAAATATATAATAACAGAAGCTTCGACAACTGAATAGCGTGAGCAAAAATAAACAACGTTGGATTTAGAATTATGGATGTAAAATGCTCTCCATTTTGTAGTAGCATCTTTCTAAACTAAAGAAAGTAGTGGGATTGACAAACCAGCGTTTTCTAAAAGTCAAACGAAACATTTACCGTGTTCACGTTTTCAAATACAACAATACATAGCAGCAATGAAATTTTATATACAATAATAACTGTTTTCAGTAAAAACAGTAGGGTTCAGATATGCAGAGCTAACAGCAACTTGTTTTCCATTACATTGAAACAATGAAGATTGCAAAAATATACAAAAAGCAGAGCTAACACAGATGCCACGGGATACATTTAGAGCTTTAAAATAATAACACCGGACGATGGTGTTTGTTTCTCATTCTTTTTCAGTACGGCTTTGGATTAAATTTTCTTCACACTAAAACAAGCAATCTAAATGTCAGTCACAAAGCCAGGTATTTGACTTAATCACCCTTTGTAGATAGGGGTGCCTTAGAATATCAAATCACAAAAATCAGTGGTTTCAAATCCAGCTAAGAGTCCAATGCAACTCAATCTATTATTTATCTATCAAACAGGGCGAACATGTAGTTGACAATATGAACTCAATAGATGTGGTAGATGGTCAAGAACGGCAAGTTCATAAGCCAATCTAAATAAAATGTCAAAGCAAGAAAACAAAATAAGGGTATAAGAAAGAACTCTTAGTGGCAATAGATTAATATTTTACATGAAGAAAATCCATAGTCATTAATAGCTCTAAAATCGAGTGCAATAGCGCATAGTACCGCGAGGCGTACCCCCGGCGCCTCGCATCGCACTACGCACCGGATTTCAAATAGCCCACGCTAAGTGCAGCGCTATGACTAGGCCTGGCGCATAATTTTAGAATTGTAATTTTCTACTGATATCTCCTGAATCAAATCTTAAACTCTTTGACTATTAATGACTAAAGACAATGACTACGGATGTGTAACAAAGGAGGAGCTACATTATGGTGTTGATCTGCGCATTTTTCAACTATATTTCAGTCTTATCTCGCCGGAGTCAAGATCTTTTCAGCAGAGGAGAATGATGCAGAACAAAAAAAAAAACTAAAAGACTTAAAACTCTAAAGCTACTCTGAAGGAATTCTAAGAGTCTTGAAATTTTAATGCGTCACAATTAGTGTGGAGCTCTTATTACGTATTTTAATAAGTTAGAAACTTAAGTGTCTTTTGAAATTATAGTAGACCTTAGAGATTATTGTTATCTCCTATATAAAGGGTCTAAAGTAATTAGTATCAGCAGTCTTTGAGAAATAAAAAAAGTATTGAGTCTTACTCATATCCTGTGAAAGCAAACCTAGGTGTAAAAACCTTGAGCGCGATGCTCTAAACTAGGCGCGACATTAGGTGTGGAGCCTTAAGCGTGAAGCTCTAACCTTAGGTTTGAAGCCTTGAGCGCGAAGCTCTTTGTTGGAGTGATTCCAACTCTACCCTACCTACTACGGTCCTACATCACTAACTCTTAAACCTATGATGTAAACTTTACAACTAAACGAGCAAGTCTAGTATTTTAGAACCGTGCTTCATGCTACCCAATTCTAGCGAGCTCGAGTAAGCCATGGGCCCATGGCTCATTCACACCTCAAGGATAAACTTGACCCAAAATTAACAAATTTGTTAAAAAATTACTCTTTTTTTAAGCAATAGCCTTTAGCATATCGCAGTTGTTGAAGGAACCGAAACAATTAGGGATACACACTGCAATCAGCATCACCAATTCAAACAATACAAATTCAATACTAAGCTAAATTTCAAACACTTTCATAATCTGTCAACAGACAATCTAATGAGCCTAAACTATAATATAAAAGAACACAGCAATTAACCTTCAAATACCAAATTTATACAAAACCCTTTCTACACAAGCTATTTTTAACTTGATCCAATCAATAAAGCACAGGAGAAGTAAATTTTTAGGATTAGTTAATCGATCAATCACCTGAAAACAATGTGAATCTAAAGCTCGAGCTTGAAATCGTCGTTCCTGGACTCAGAGAGGTAACCGAGAACGTAAGGAGTGGCTCGAATCACAGCGACAAGGCCAGCGAACATAACCGCGTGCGCTTTAAGCTGTTTCAGCGCCGCAGCTTTGTCAGGTTTCATGAACATCCCTGGAAACATGATGCCGTTGATTCGCTGCTTTCTCTCTCGACGATTTTTCCCTTTTTCTTTGCTTTCTTCTTTGTTTGCTAAAACCCTAATTAAATTCAGATTTTGAGTAGCTGATTTGGGCTTCGAAGGCGGCAGATCTTGAATGATTTGGGCTAACCGGCCCGATTAAGCTGTTCAGATTGAAGTGTCGCTAAATGCAGCACCGCTTTTGTTAAATAGTCCATCTTATGAACTGTTAAAAAATCCTTCCCGTCATTGTTTTCGGTTTTTTTAATATATAAAACCTACGATAAAAAACATTTTTTTTCAAAAGTTACTTTTTATCGATAAAATGTATAACGAGAGTGTCAATTGAAACAGCATATTATAATTGAATATAGCTTTTATTTATTTATTTATTTATTTGGTATAAAAAATTTGTAAATTAAATATAAAAAATATACATAGGTTCATAGGGTACAAGGCCCTTTACTCCTTTAGAGGTTTTCAATTTCCTAATCTTACAAAAAAACAATTATATGAGAACTAAAAACATTATCGAGTAAATGGATATTTGGTTCTTTTAAAACATTATCCAGAACATGGTGGAAGATACTCGTGTGGTTATATTGTATATGATTCTTAGCTGGTAGTAAGCCATATTCAGGTGATATTTGAGGCAAAATAAGATAATATGAAAGAGTAGTTGAAATTGGTTAATCAATTTAAGGAGAGTTTTGAACGTGTGATTTTTAAAGTAGTGTATCGTCTATAAAATGTTAGTGTTGATTTTATAGCAAAAAAATTGGTTGTTTGAAAGAAAATCATATAGTTATACTTCAAAAAAGTTTCTTCGATATATTTAATATATAAAAATTAGAAGTAATGTATGTGGTTTTTTCTATTGATTGTCGTTAAGAATATATTTTATTTATCGATGATGAAGTTTTGACTCAAAATAGGGCTAATGAGCGAGCTTTGAAAATTAAAGCAGTGAAATTTTTCGTATTTGACGGGGCATTATATAGAAATATCTTAACACAAAAAATTCTAAGGTGTTTGGATAAAGATAAAAATTTGTTGATTCTGAAATATTTGCACGAAGGTGTAGTTATAGCATATTATGGGTATCATGGATATATTAGAAGGTTTTTGTTGTGAGGATATTACATTCGAACTTTTTCAATGGATGCTATTAACTTTTTAAAAAGTTGTGATCCTAAATATATTCTAATACAAACCACATTCCATGAGAAAAAAATGAAATCAAATTTTTCTCTTTGTCTGCTTGACAAATATGGAATAAGTTTGGTTGGTCCAGTTCGTACCCAAATTTTGTCTAATTCGGGGGTTCTAAGAATGAATACAATATTTGAATAGTTAATTTCTGAGTTTCATATCTCTAGAATTCCAAACAATTCAACTACTTCTACTAATTTCACTATCATAGCCTTCTAAATGACTCATCAAATGGATGGTAAAGGTGGACAACAAAGTCGAGGGTTCCCTAAGTGTACTTATTGCAAAACTTTGGGCCACATAAAATTTGTGTCTTACATTTATGATTATCCCCTAAGGTTAGATATGCACCTAAAATTTCCAAATTTTCATATTATGATCTATTCTCTGAGGCTCTACTTGCAACTCTGACCGTACCTAAATTTGAGTATGTTTTTTTCAAAAAAATTAAGATAGCAACTAGTCATCCGTTGTTACCAGAAATAGTTAAACTGGTAATCATATTACTTGCATCTCTCAATCATCATGTTTTGGGCCATGAATACTTGACTTTGGTTGTTTAACAAATATATTTTTCTTGTATTAGTTATTATAATATATTATCTATTGTTACTCTAATTGATGGTTCAGAAACTAAAGTAAAATGCATCGGTCAAGCTACTTCATTTATTTCTCTATTTTTAATATGATCCTCTTAGAATCAACACTCTGAAATAGGATAAGGATAACTTTGCAACCAGCAATCTAAAAGGATAAAAGGATAAAATGATGTTGATCGATAGGTCACACAAAGATTGTGGAAAAGCTTCTGATATTCCAACTGGTCTTTTTTTAGATATGACGCACCAAATGAAGAACAAGTTTTCTTATGGATATTACACACTAGCAAGAGAAGAGTAAAACTTAAGAATTTTTTTCAAAATAAAAGATAGTCTAACATTTAAAATCAGAGTACATAGTTTTTATAGCAGAAAGAACAAAACTTGAACACTATTAATGTTGTTCTTAAAATATAATGCATGCCTTGAAACACAATTAAGGTTTTTTTGGAAACAGAATGCATTTCTTGAACACAATTAATGTTGTTCTTTGAAATGCATTAATATTGAAAATACAATGTATTAATGATAAAATTTGAAATCATATTCTTCTCTCCTTCAAGGACGTGGCTATTGTTGTAGATGGGCCTTGGGCTTTCATTTGAACAAATGGGGAATTGTGAACTGAAACAATTGCTTCATTATAAATCTTGTCAATAAAACCCATTGAGACAAAACTTGAACAAAGAGAAAAAGTACAATCGAGATATTTTTCATGCCAATTTTCCGCTTTAATTAAATTTGCATTAACAAATTAACCAAAAGGTAGTTTTATTATGTTCTTTTTAGTTTTTAATTCATTGCTTGTTCATTACCTGGGCTCTGGAAGGACGATTGTAGTTGGATGTAAGTATTGTACATCACCAATATCTCTGGTTGCCCGTGTCGTTGATCCTTCACCATTCTCCACCAAAATTTGGTACATACGAACCTCAAGACATTAAAAACAACAAAATTTGGTCTTACAAATCTATCATTTTTAAAATGCAAAGCTTGTTAGTGAAGAAAACGTGTTTGAAGCTTTTTTTCCAGTCGTGTCAATAAAAACCCGGAGTCTATTTTTTTAGTATATTCAAATATATGGAGTCTTAATCGTGTTACAACGACTTTGGTTTATCAATATTTTTCCATATTTGTTGCTAATTTTTCCCGTACTACTTTATTATTTTTAATGAAAAATCTTTCTAAACTTTTTTATTCAATCAATTTTCTTATTCTAAAGTTAAAAATAAATATGAAGCCATTATTTGTATTCATCGTAATGAAATTTAATTACACATCTGTTTCTGGTTCATGCCCTTTATATTTCTATTTTTCATAACAAATGTATTTGTTTTACTCATAATTCTCATCCAATTTATAATTTTTTTTAGTTATAATCGATTATCTTCATAGTATATAACTTCTATTCATATAAATATAAGTGCTGCTCTTTCGATTCCGGTTGGTGTCAAAATATGGTTGATGAGTTGTCCACTTTGCATATAAGCGACATGTGTGATCTCGTCACCTCTTCTGCATAAGTCAATCTTTGGTTTTTGTTTGATTTATACTCTTAAAGTTAGGTTATATAGTAACATTGATCGTCTGAAAGCTCACTTTGTTATAAAATAATATGTCCAAATATATAAGCTTGATTACGTAGAGATGTGGTTAAAATATTTTATGTTTATCTAATTTTTTTATGACCACTATGCACCACTTCTTTTTTTATTAATTAAGTATTAAAAAATTTAATAAAAAATTATAATATACATATATAAAACAATCTCATGGATTTGTTGTTTGGGATAAAAAATTTGGTGTGATGCTTTCGTTATTTTCTTTATGATATAAAACAGTTTTCACAAACTTGGTTTGGAAATTTTAAGTATATTATTCATACAGGTCATATGATTTATAGCTATCCTTTGTCTTTAAATTCATTCTTTCCGTGGCATATACATTTGTTTGATATGCTATATTATGATCACAATAAATGATGATATGTCATCACTTGAGTCATCATCAATATAATTGCAAGAAAACTCAGCCTAAATTTCAGGAAACAGAGAAAGATAACACACAAAGAACCTAGGCCATAATTGGACCAATTATTAAGCCTAATATTGTCAAGTCTATTGTGATTAATCTAAAATCTTATAAACAATCAAGCAATCAAGGCATTGAAGACAATATCAGAAAGCAGAATATAAGTAATGATAAGACAAGCAAATTTGATACCAACCCTTAAATACATAAAGAGACTACCTTATCCAAAATACGACTCAAATCAAATATAAAGATGAGAAAATAAAGGAAATGTTAAATGAATTAACATTACCTCCAAGCAGAATGACATCATCCTAAGTAATGAAGAGGTTATAAAAGCTATACAGTCTATTCATTTCGACTATAATTCAACTCCTTCCCTAGATTATGAAAACCATTCATCAGGAAACTACACTCCAAATCAAGACAATAGAGGAAGCCTACCTACAACACCTATACTCAAGAGAAATTAGCTAGACAAAAGATTTCAAAATCTTCTCACCAAGAGACTAAAATAAGTTAAAAATATGAAGAAAAAAGGTTTCTTTGTGTACAAGTCTCTGCAATTTACGAAGACCAGAAAAACTAATCTCAAACTCCAGAATGATCAAAGTCCTCAACTAGAATATTCGAGGAGTTGGTAATAAAGCCTCTTTACGTATACTGAAATCCATTTTTAAGTTAAAATCATCTTTCTTATTATTCAGGAGCCTCTTATCAACTCAAAGAATCTAAAAAACATATATATATTAAGATAGGCTCCAATCACTACAAAGCCAGTTCTGCCAATAAAATTTGGTTATTTTGGAAGTCTTATCTATCAGTTAACATTATCGTAGATCACGACTAGTGTATTCATATTGAAATTAAACACATAAATCTAGACAAAGTGTTATCTATCACATCTGTCTACGCTAAGTGTCAGAGAGTTAAAAGAATAAAGCTCTGGAATATCATGAGGCACATCTTTACAATAGCTAAATAATGGCTGGTTTTTATAGATTTTAATTATATTTGTTCTACTGATGAACAACTCGGTTGTTCAAGCAATTGTCATCAAAGTGCGGACGATTTTAATGATGTCATAAGAGACTGTTTTTGGAAGATGCGGGCTATGCTCAGACTAAGTTTACTTGGTCTAATAAAATTAAATGGATGCGATTGGATCGTGTTCTCTATAATCAAGGCTGGTATGGTTATTTCTATGAAACTAAAATGGTTCACATGACTATAAATTGCTCTGACCACACCCCTCTTTGCATCAACATACCCAAATATATGATCAAGTCTAACAATTGTTTTAAATTTTTGAATGTGTGGACCATAGATACATACTTCCTTAATTATGTGAAATTTAATTGGACTTAGAAGATGAGTGGGTACCCCATATTTGTTTTTGGGAATAAGATCAAGAGGTTAAATATTGCATTGAAGATATGGAACATTACCTATTTCGGAAATAATTTTGATAAGGTCTTAGAGACTAAGAAAGTTGTTAAAGAAATGAAAGAATGGTTTCAAATCCCCAACAATACTGAAGACAAAATAAATCATGCTAAGGCTAATATTGACTACCTAAAGGCTCTAGCAGTTGAATAAGCTTAGTGGTTTCAAAATTTCTACACAATTTGGATTGAATATGGGGACAAAAATACCAACTTTTAACACAATTACGTCAATAAAAAGAGAAGAACAATCATAATCACTAGTATCAAAGAAGATAGTGTGCATATCACTGATGAAAATATTTTAAGTTCATATGTAGAAGCCTACTTTAAAGATATTTTATCTATTTCTCCTTATCTTAATAAAGTTGATGAATCTAACATGATTAATGATAATCAATTTAACAATATTCCAAATTTTATTAAAGATTTAGAGAACAACTTACAGTTGATTTCTCCTACAGAAGAAGAGATCTTCAACATCATCCAAAACATCAATCCAACAAGTGTAGCTCGAATGGATGGCTTCAATAGCTGTTTCTACCTCAATTGCTGGAACATTATCAAGCATGACTTTTGTAAGGAAATGTCTTCTTTTATCTTAAGGAAATATTATCCATAAAGACATCATACATACAGGAATTTGTCTCATCTCCGAAATCTGCAATCCAACATCATGGAATAGTTTTAGACCAATTAGTTTATGTACTCTTATGAACATAATAATGTCAAAAATTATAAATAATAGACTAACTAATCTTCTTCCTAAGCTTATTTTTTATGTACAAGTATCTTATGTGGTGGATAGGTCAATCCAAGATAACATTCTGCTAGCCAATGAGCTAATCCATGACTTGAGTAGGAAAACCAAAGCCGGTAACATAGTAATCAAAGTAAATATGACTAAAGCATTCAATATGCTTTTTCAGAACTTCATTATCAAAGTCCTTCAGTCTTTTGGTTTTAATAACAAATTTGTCAATTTAATTAACAATTTGATTCTATTCTAAATAATGGCAAAGCTATAGATTTCTTTAATACTAAAAGGTGAATTAGACAAGGAGACCTTTTGCCCCCTAGTCTCTTCATCTTAGCAGAATAAGTATTAATTAGAGGTCTTAGTATGTTTTTTTAAACCAATAAGACTATGAAATATTCTTGCAGAAACAACATTATCATTCCATGTCTTTCATTCGTTGATGATTTGCTTATTTTTACTAATAGACTTAATTCTACAATGAACACTCTTGACTCTTTTTTACAGAATTACCAAGACATTTCAGGGTAAATTATCAACAAAAAGAAAACAAATATCATCACAACCAACAATTTATCTCAAGATAGAATATGTTCTCTTGCTAACCTGGCCAACTTCAACACTAGTTATCTTCCTACAACCTATCTTGGAATCATTCTCAATTATAACAACAAAGCAAGTAACTTTGTTCCTTTAATTGACAAGATCAAAAACAATATCAGTGAATAAGAGAACAAGAAATAATCCTATGAAGGAAGACTCACTCTTATTAACTATGTCTTAATATATATATATATATATATACATGTGTTCTAGATGCAAAACTGATGTCTACCTAAGGTCACCATTACTAAGATTTAAAGATTGCTTAATAAATTCCTTTGGGACTCATCTAGTGATATCAACAAAATCCATTGGTCTACATGATCTAACATTTGTAAGCCTTTCTTTGAAGGTGGTCTCAACATAAAGAATCTTAATGATATTCAATAAGCGTTCTCCTATAACATCTGGATTAAATGGGCTAAGTTTTTACATAGCATCTACTGTAATGGCAAGCACCCTCTTCAAGTTGACTACTCAAACTATGGATCTCAAATGTGGAAAAGCTAGCTTAAATCAAAAAAATTACTGAGGGTAATATTAGGTGGAAATTGGGTAAATGAACCATGAATTTTTGGCTGGATAACTGGTATGGTAAGCTTCCATTAATCAAGGTGGATGACTATTCTGATAATAGTTGGTTCAAAGGAAATCAGGTTAACATTTTCTGGTCTAACAACAACTGGGACATGAACAGGATCAGTCTTCTCTTTACTTATACTAACATTTATTTAATTGCTAAGATTTCTATTAATGACTAGGAAAAAGACTTTATTAAAGGTAAATTTAATACCAAGAAAACTGGAATAATATAAGAGCTAAGCATAACAAATCGAATATATTTGCAAAAATCTGGAATCACATAACTCCTAGATGTTGGAATTTCTTCATAAGTTAGACTGTCACATGTTTTATCGATGTATCGAACTATCGTTAATATTAGTCCAATAAAAGTAATCATAAAGAAAAGAACGGACTAGTAGATAAAAAATGTATCATGGAGGTAATTGTATAGATACCAGGTTTAATTCCGAATACTGTGAAGGATTGGATTCGGAAATAAACAACTTAAGAAAAACTTAAAGTTTTGGGGTTATTTTGTAAAACAAAATAATACCGGGTTATGGTCCCTAAGGGTGACAATTTAATAAGGACTGGTCTTCATTAAGTAACCGTCTGGAAGTTACAAATGGTTAAAAGAGAAGAACCGTTTTCTCACTTCAGTTCTAAATAAGAATGAGTTCCTCATTCTTAAAAGACACGAGATAAAATACAGAGAGAAAAATTATTTAAGAAAAACGAATTGATTCTTCCTTCAAATCAATTACAAAAGTGTGTTTTGGTTGCCATCTCTTAGAAGAATCGATAACCTAGCAAAGGATCACGGATCATCCGTTTCAAGTCAGGAATCTGAAGATCAAAGAATGTCTACATCCTGTAAGTATTTATTCCGCATTATTACAGGATGATTTAATTTCGTGGTTCAATAAGTTAAGTAAGAAATTTGTAGAGTATTTCTTATAAGTGGTATCAGAGCCACCATGAAGTTAAATTCTTAGTTTTTCAGATTATGAATTTAAAAGGAAAATAAAAGTATGCGTAAAGTTTTGAGTTTCAAAATCTAAGAAGAAGAAAATGCCTTTTAAATTAATTGAAGACACAAAATTTATGATTTTGAATGCAAATATATAACTTAATAACCATTTGCATATTTTTTGGTGTAATACCACGAATTGCTTATGGAATTTAATGATATTCTTGTTATATATAATTATCCACGGAATTATATGCCTGAGTGAAGATGCTAGTCTCATGTACTCAATTAAGATAAAATTGCGGGTAATATATTCAAACTAGAATAGAATTGCATGTCTCCTTCAATGCTTCCGTTAGTTACGGACGATGTATACTGCAAATTTAAACAGAATAAAAGTTATTTTTATATATATATTAATTATTGCAAATATATATCTTTCGTTTACGGAAATTGCGCAAGTTGTTACAGTATAATTGCGTAAGAAGTTATTAAATTTAATATAATTATTAAATTGTTCATTACATTAACCGCTGCGGCCCGTTAGTTGCGGATTAACCGCTACTGTCGGTTGAGACGTGCCTTACTTAAAGTAACTGTAAAAGTGTAAGTGTACGTACGTGTTAACAGATATTCCGATTTACGTGTTACTCCTGCGTTAATTGTGGAAGAATATGTTTTTAGTTTCATACTAACATGTGTGCGCGCGTTAATTACGCGCATACATCCTTATAAAAGTACAGACGTGCATTAGTAATTGCACGTTTATTATAATAATATTATATTATATAATTAAAGTTTATTATATATATAAATATCTAAATAGATATTATATTATGTATAAATTAGTATTATATTATAATATATATTAAGAATTATATCCTAATATAATTACATGTATATTATAATATAATAAATTTAAGGTATAAATTTATAGACTACGAAATATTTTGGACATTAAGTGAATAGGTAGTCGTATAGTATTTTTCAAAATAATTAGCATGTTTTAAGTTGTCCGAACTTGGATAAATAATTAATGATTCAATATATCGCCAAAGTGATCCATATTGCTGAATTAATTATTTTAGAGTTTTGACAAGTCTATGATTGACAAGTATGTAAATTTTAATCGGCCCAAAGGAAGTTTAAGGTTTGACATAGCTAATCTTAGACACGAGATAATTATTTGTGAATTGATCATTAAGAAAATTGAACTAGGAAAATCGGCCCAAAGGAAGATTTTCTTAATTAAGTCAATTGGTAAGATCAACATTAATTATGCTCAAACTCATACATATACAAATTAATATGCTTGCCCAAAGGTATCTTATTGATGTTGTAAGAGTATGTTTTATTATGTTATATTTATTTGTTAAATACTATCGAGATTATATGTTAAGTGATGTTTTTGGTTATTTATTGTTTGTTGTTTGTTATGTTAGCAAATTCGTATCTCTATAACCCGGAAGGTAAAAAAGCACCCATACTTAATGGGAGAAACTTTGAGCTGTGGAAAGAAGATATGTTGCTGCAATTGATGTGCCATGATTACGACTTAGCATTAAGGGTCGATGAACCTAAACCTCTGACTAATGACAGTTCTCCTACGGAGAAGAAAGAGTCAGAGGCGTGGGAAAAATCGAGCAGGATAAGTCTAGGGATCATGAAACAAGTAATTCCATTAGCATTCCGTGGTACAGTTCCACCTGAGATCACTAATGCAAAAATATTTCTCGAAGAGGTAGAGAAATGTTTTGCCAAGAACGATAAAGTAGATATTAAGACGCTGCTTATTAAGCTGGCCTCTATTAAATATCGTGGCAAAAGAACTGTTCGTGAGCACATCTTGAAAATGTCAAACATCGCTTCCAAACTGAAAGCACTTAAGATTAACCTTCCTGAAGATGTTGTGGTAAGCTTTGCTTTTCACTCTTTCCCTCCTCAGTATAAGAACTTCGAAACTTCTTATAACTGTCAGCGCGAGAAATGGACTCTTAATGAGCTCATCTCTCAGGCAGCGCAAGAGGAGGAAAAGATGAAGCAAGAACATCCAAAAGTGCAAATGGTGAAAGCTCAGGTGGATAAAGGAATTAAGAGAAAGTATGAAGGTTCAGATGCACATGCATCCGGTTCGGGACAAAAGAAGCATAAGGGTACGTCTGGTAAAGGGCGTTGCTTCCATTGTAAGAAACCGGGGCACTTTAAGAAAGAATGTGAAAAATGGAGGGATATGATGAAAACCAAAGGTATTTTCACTTCTATGGTCTGTTCTCAGATTAATTTAGTTTCAGTGCCGAGAAATACTTGGTGGGTTGATACAACAACAACTCATGTTTGTATTTCTTTGCAGGGTATGATAAGAAACCGAAGCCTGAGTGATGGTGAAACATCCATCTATACAGCTGATGGCAGTTCGTGTTTAGTTCATTCTATTTGTGATTTTCGTTTGTTGCTTACCAGTGGACATTTTTTGTATTTAAAAGACGTATTGTATGTACCTTCTTTTCGAAGGAACCTAATTTCCTTTCCGTTGTTGGACAAATTAAGTTATTCTTGTCTATTTGGAAATGAAAGTTTATGTCTTTATTTACATGGTAATATTGTTGGTTCTGGAAAGTTAATAGCAAATGATAACTTGTATTTATTGGATACTATAAAGGATCACAAAGAGATAATGAATGTAGATGTACCTGGAAAACTAAATTGTAAAATGAAAAAATCAGCAAAACTTTGGCACAAGCGATTAGGCCACATTTCTAGAAATAGAATTGAAAAGCTTGTTTCAGAAGGTTTATTAAGTGAATTGGATTTTTCGGACTTTAACGTTTGCGTTGAATGTATAAAAGGAAAACAGACCAAAGTGAAACGATTGGATGCATACAGAGCGAAAAGGGTCTTGGATTTGATACATACAGACATCTGCGGTTCGTTCCCTACAGCATCATGGAACGGACAATGATATTTTGTATCTTTCATTGACGACTTTTCACGATACAGGTATCTATATCTCATTCACGAAAAATCAGAGGCCATTGACAAGTTTAAATTCTTTAAGACTGAAGTTGAAAAACAACTTGGTAAAGACATTAAGTGCGTCAGATCGGACCGTGGTGGTGAATACTACGGGAGATATGATGGTTCAGGTGAACAACGTCATGGACCGTTTGCAAAGTTCCTAGAAGAGTGTGGCATAGTCCCTCAGTATACAATGTCGGGTTCGCCCAACATGAATGGAGTATCTGAGAGACGAAACCGTACATTGAAGGATATGGTAAGAAGTATGATTAGTCATTCAACATTACCTATATCACTCTGGGGAGAAGCAATAAAATGTGTGACCTACCTACTTAATAGAGTTCCGACGAAAGCAACTACTAAGACACCGTATGAACTTTGGACTGGGCGTAAACCTAGTTTAAAACATTTACACGTTTGGGGATGTCCAGCTGAAGTGAAGCCTTATAGGCCGAATGAAAAGAAATTGGACTCCAAAATGGTTAGTAGTTATTTCATCGGATATCCCGAGCACAGTAGGGGTTTTAAGTTTTATGATCCTTCCACAAAGAATATATATGAGACGGGTACAACGAAATTCTTTGAGGATATAGAGTTTGGGGGGAAGAATTTAGTAACAAACATTCATTTTAAGGAAGAATCAGTAGAGATTCATGAAGGTTCTAACAATGATATTATAGTGTCAGCTGATGATATGGTAATTAGAAGGCCAATCATCACTTCAGATTCGTTAGAACATATAGATACTCAAGATGATGTTAATATTCCTCCTATGGATGTTGTTCCAATAGAGCAAAATGAACTTGTTCAAGATGTAAAAACTCTACCTCCTCAAGAAGTTCAAGTGCAAAATGAAGAAATTATGCCTTTATGTAGATCTACTAGAGAAAGAAAGAGCGCTATCTTCAGACTATATAGTGTATCTTCAAGAACATGAAGAATTTTATGGTTCAACAGAAAACGATCCTTTAAGTATTCGTAAAGCCATGAAAAGTTCTAATTCTCACTTATGGACTAAATCAATGAACGAAGAGTTTAAATCAATGCAAGATAACGCGGTATAGGAGCTTGTTCCATTACCTGAAGGAAAGAAGCCGATTGGTTGTAAATGGATTTTTAAAACCAAACGGGATTCTAAGGTAATGTGGAGAGGCATAAAGCGCGACTTGTAGCTAAGGGTTTTACTCAACATGAAGGGATTGACTTTAAAGAAACCTTATCTCCAGTTTCTTCGAAGGATTCTTTTCGGACAATCATGGCATTAGTTGCGAACTTCGACCTTGAGCTCCATCAAATGGATGTAAAGACCGCTTTTCTTAATGGAGACATTGAGGAAACGATCTATATGTTACAACCTGAAAACTTTGTCTCTGGTGATCCAAAGTCGACGGTATGCAAACTGAAGAAATCTATTTATGGTCTCAAGAAAGCGTCTCGACAGTGGTATCACAAATTCCTTGAAGTTATTGTCTCATTTGGTTTCAGGATAAATTCAGTGGAGGATTGTGTGTATCAAAAGTTCAGTGCGAGTAAATTCATATTTCTAGTGCTGTATGTTGATGGCATATTATTGGCTACGAACGATAAAGAATTGTTACATACGACCAAGAAATTTCTTTCGGATAAATTCGATATGAAAGATCTTGGTGATGCCTCATTTGTGTTAGGAATTAAAATTCATAGGAATCGATCCCATGGAATTTTGAGTTTATCACAAAAGGCGTATATTGAGAGTATGTTACAACGTTACGGGATGGCTAACAGCAAAGGAAAGGAAACCCCTATACCAAAAGGTGAAAAGTTTAGCCTTAAGCAATGCCCAAAGACAAAACTTGAGATTGAGGAAATGCAAAAGGTTCCATATGCTTCGGCTGTTGAAAGTCTGATGTATGCTCAAGTTTGTACACGGCCATATATTGCTTTTGTGGTGGGTGTGTTAGGGAGATACGTAAGTAATCCGGGGATGGAACACTCGAAAGCAATCAAAAGAGTTCTCCGGTATTTGCAACAAACAAAACATCACAGGTTAACATATAAGAAGTCGGATAAACTGGAGGTCATAGGGTATTCCGACTCGAATTTCGCTGGATGTAAGGATTCTCATCGTTCAACCTCAGGCATTATATTCCTTTTAGCGGAAGGTGCAATATCATGGAAAAGTGTTAAACAAACACTCATTGCATCTTCCACTATGGCTGCGGAATTTATTGCTTGTTTCGAGGCATCCAATCAGGCGCTTTGGCTGCGAAATTTTGTCACGGGACTGCGAATCGTAGAGGGGATAGAAAGACCCCTTAGATTATATTGTGACAATAACTCGACAGTTCAGTATTTAAACAGTAACAGGAGCTCGGTTAAGTCCAAACATGTAGATATCAAGTTCCTATTTGTTAAAGAGAGAGTACAGAGTGGTCAAATAAGTGTGGAGCACATAGGGACAAACTTGATGTTAGCAGATCCTCTTACGAAGGCATTAGTACCTAAAGTTTTTATTGAACACACCATTAACATGGGTGTTGTGTACTTAGAGGATTGTTAGTTTCAGTGGGAGTTTGTATTAAGCTATTAAATTTGTTTGTATTATGATATTCGCGAACTTAAGGTCATTAATACAAACATATTTATATATAAGTTTTCAGTGTGCTCTTATCTTTGATTATTCGTACTCTGTTGTAAGTAGACCTCCAATTAAGTGGGACTAGTTAAGAATAAATATGTAAGATTACATTTCATATTATTCGCATGCTATGCACCATGATAGATCCATGTAGTTGATTGTTGCGATATCGTGATTATTGATGCATCTATTTGTGGCTTGAAATGCATTGATGATGACTTTAGTCCTATGTCGTTAATGGTCATTTACGGGATTGTTAAGGTTATCTATGTGACGATAGAAATTAAGAACGTTCATTAAGTGGATGCATCCTATAGTAGCATATGATGATCCAAGTGGGAGATTGTTGGAATTTCTCCATTAAGTTGGACCATCACATGTTTTATCGATGTATCGAACTATCGTTAATATTAGTCCAATAAAATTAATCATAAAGAAAAGAACAAACTAGTAGATAAAATATGTATTATGGAGGTAATTGTATAGATACCAGGTTTAATTCCGAATACTGTGAAGGATTGGATTCGGAAATAAACAACTTAAGCAAAACGTAAAGTTTTGGGGTTATTTTGTAAAACAAAACAATACCGGATTATGGTCCCTAAGGGTGGCAATTTAATAAGGACTGGTCTTCATTAAGTAACCGTCTGGAAGTTACAAACGGTTAAAAGAGAAGAATCATTTTTTCACTTTAGTTCTATATAAGAATGAGTTCCTTATTCTTAAAAGGCACGGGATAAAATACAGAGAGAAAAATCCTTTAAGAAAAACGAATTGATTCTTCCTTCGAATCAATTACAAAAGTGTGTTTTGGTTGCCATCTCTTAGAAGAATCGATAACCTAGCAAATGATCACGGATCATCCGCTTCAAGTCAGGAATCTGAAGATCAAAGAATGTCTACATCCTGTAAGTATTTATTCCGCATTATTACAGGATGATTTAATTTCATGGTTCAATAAGTTAAGTAAGAAATCTGTAGAGTATTTCTTACACTAGAAAGTCTTCATTTATTCTATGAACACTTTTAAATAATATGCTCCCTATAAATCTATAATCCATAAAAGAGTATCTAAGTGTCAATTTTGTGGCAAATCAAAGACTCTAAATCACTTATTTGTCTCTTCTAATTATGCTTGGTCTATTTGGTCTTACTTTGCAGATTTGTTTAAGATTAAAATTAAGCAATTCATGACTTCGGCTCACATGACCGGAAACTGGTTCTAGTCATCTCAAAAGAAGTTTCATATTAAACAATCTTACCAACTATCATTTACTGTGTAATTTGGCGATCTTTGAAGAAGATGAAAATCAAGGGCAGATCAATTTCCTTTATCCCTTCAATTGATTATATTAAGTTTATCATTACTAACCTTGATCAATCTAACTTATTCAATCACAACAATTTGTATGATGTTGAGTATGAAACATCTGAAATTGAGTGTTACAATAATCTTAAAAATATCAAGAAAACAACAAATCTTACCTGGTCTCTTCTCACTCCTGGTAGATATAATTAAATATTGATTCATGTTACCTAGACTCAAGAGAATCCAGTGGAATAATCATAATAAGAGACTACAATGGTTAAATTTTCCACGGTTACAACAATCTTTATGGTAAAATTTCTCTGATTATGGTTGAAGCCAAAACCCTTCATGATGGTATCCAAATCTGCAAAATTAAAGGTTTAATCAATGTCGGTATTGAAACTAACCGTCATATATTAACTTTTTTTTCTCTTTCAGGAAAAACTCAATGGCCTTTGGAAACCATTCTAAAAACTATCAGATATTTAATAGCTCATTCTATGGTCCTCCATCATATATTCAGAGAGCAAAACCAAGCTGCCGATTGGCTAGCTAGGTGGACTCTAAAGCATAAGATGAAAAATGGACCATATCTCATTTGAAGCCCTTCCTCTGTTGAAAGCTATCACTCTTATTGAAAGTGAAGACATTGGTTACAAAAGATTAAATCATTAAATTCCTCTATTATAGTTACTTTTCTACTAATCCTCTCAAACCTCTTAGTTATGCTGATGCAAATACTCTGACAAGCTTGTGCATAACTATTTTATAAATTTCAGGTTCATCGTAGGCCATCGAATCATTCATTCTTAAGGCTCTAGAATTTCTAAATTTTTCTCTCAGCGAAAGTCAACTGCTAGATCATAATCAAGGAATTAGTTTAATTGAGTCTGTTCAATTATGACTCTTCTCTACTTAATTGAGTAAGGACGGTTTCAGCCGGATGGAGTGATTTTATCGAGCACTTCATATTCATGGTGATGAATGCGTTTAGTTTTACAATCATATCGATTATGTTGCTCTCTGCCTGCATCTCCTTCTCGCGGTGGTACTTCTTAACGGAGTAATCAATCTATGTTTGTGCTTTTGAATTATGGTCAATATATCGCATTCTCTTCAGCCTTATACAAAGACTCATCTAGTCTCCTTCCAAGTCTTTAATCGTTTAGCTGGTTTATGGAACTGCTTCATATGCTTTTTTTGGGTTGACAGATTTAAGTCTTTAGGTTTAATCTTCATTCCGGTCGTTGGAATCTTTTTTCTCTTCATACTAGGTGAAGAGTTTTAAGATAGTCCAAGGGTGATTATGCGATACGAGGATCTCTTAGTGTCAATTTTAGTAAATCGATTCTGTTTAGGTATTAGTTTTTAGAGAGAGAAAATGAGAGCTCTTAGGTTAAGTAGAGAGAGAAAGTATTATATTATTCATCTCGGGATTTGTGAAGCGTGTGTGGTCCTTTTATTGTACAATTGCGGACCCCACACGCTTTAACTTCTGTTAATTACATCTTTAGTCCAAATATTTTATTTTCTTCCTATTCTGACTATTTCTTTAGATAACTTATGCAATTCAGTACTTACACAGTTTTCTCTCTGCATTTTCCTCCTATCATACTTTTTCTTTGCTATTTTCTCCTGTCATGTTTCTTCTTCACATTTTTCTCCTTGTCTTTTATTCTTCCTTATCAGTAGCCCCCCCAGTCCTAATAAAAGTTTTTTTACTGGGACTGCATAATTCTCTAATTGCTGGCTTCACACACCCTCAAATAATTACCTTCGAATCTCAAAAATCAAAACATCTTCTTTCTTCGAATCTCCACCATTTGCCTCGAACTATCGAAGCCATAAATCACTCCTCGAAGATTTCTTTTCTTCGAACTTCTCCTGATAACTGAGTAGCCCCCAATCCGTGCACCATTTTAGCCATATAAGCCCTTCGACTTTGACTGTATCAGTGCCCTGAATGAATTCAAATCAAGGCTAAAAGAGGTGATAGGATTAATCTTAATCATGACGTCATTAAGAAACCACATATGTCAGCATATCTTGTTTCGAAACGTTCCCTATTCCCCTGACATTTTATGACTAGGAAAACTCTGCATCTTCCCCTATAGCTTGTGTCAGGATAATTCACGCCTATATGGACCATAATGCCCCTAGGCAAACAACAGAGAAAATCCCCGGGCCTGATCTGTCAGGAAAGCCCAACTTCACCTATAAATACTGATCTTCTCTCCTCATTAATGCAACTTTTGTTCAAACACTTCTATAGAGAGAAAGCTGGCGAGCAAACCCCATCGGATTCCTGATTGGTTGTTGATCAGCAAGAGTTTCGAGGAGAGAGTTGCTGCTGGAGAAGACGTGAGGCCTCAACCCCCACCATCGATTACTAATTTCTTTGGTACTTGGCCTCCTTCAGCAGATTCGACCGCAATTATTCCCCTCGAAGTTGCTCGACTAAGCCTTCATAGTGATTCTAACCCCCTCGGAGACATGGGTAAAGACAAGCAACACAAACACTCGTCTGGGAAGAGAAAGAAATCTCACAAGGACAGGAAAGGCCCGCATGAGAGAAAACGTGCCAAAGAGACGCCCCTGGTCATCCGGGAGCCTACTTCCCCAACAGCCCTCGAAAATCTCCCCCATACATCTTCTAGCCCTCTTCGAACGTCTACAAGCCCTCATCGGACCTCTAAAAGTCCTCCCCGAAGAAAGGAATTAGATGAGTCGAGTCTGTCTTCTACTCCATCCACGACCATTCATGGGACTCGATTTTCGCCTTCGAAAACGCTCATCACCGAAGAGGATATGCAAAATAGGCGAAATGAGAGTCTAAATACCAAAGGGAAAAAAACCCGCCTCAACGCCCCTCGAACCAAAAGTGCCCGTAATCCCTTCTTTAGGTTCCTCGAATAATGCAACCTCCTCATCCCAAACAATATCCAAGGAGCAAGCCCGTCGGATTGCTCCAAAATCCAAAGGGGACATCGTGCTACCCTTGGAACTAGACAGTATTGTTGGTCGCAATATTCGGGGCATCAAAAATAAACATATGGTGGCTCTTTCCAACATCTGATACAAGTATTTTTCGAAAGACGAAGAGGTGATGCTGAGGACTTGATGGTGCATCCCCTCCTATATTACCATCAGATTTCCCTCGGAAGGAGAGACGCCTCTGGCAGTGAGGGACAACGAGTTGGTGGTCTATACGAAGATCATGAACTGAGGGCTAAGGTATCCCTTAGACCCCTTCTTCATCGAATATTTGGCGAAGATAGACCTTTGTCCTTCACAGGTTGGCCCCAACATGTGGTTTACTCTAATGGCCTGCATCATGGCCTCGAGGCTCTCAGGTCAAGAATTTTCGTTAGAGCAACTCATTGGCCTTGCTGGTTTGGCCACGAATCCTTTCTTTTCCTTTTACTCACTGACTTTCAACCGAGGACAAAAAATCCTGAGAGATCTGTTAGAAGCTGATAAAAAATGGAGGTAGCAGTTCGTGTTTTTCTTCGGTTGCTAGGAGACTGGGTCAGAGGCCACTCCTTCGAACCCTCACAAGCTATCTCTGATGTGGACCAATAAATGTGAGTGCCTATCCTTCGAAATTATTTATTCTTCATCGAATTTTAGTTTGTGACTGGACTTGATATTGGCTACTTGTTGCAGCTATGACTGGATATCCAATCCCTATTCTGACTATGTTGAGGGTGCCACGAATGTGTTCACTAAACTTCGCTTGTGGGCAAAAGAACACTGGGATAACCGATTTCGCCTCTGCTTCATAGATAACAACCTCGCCAGGAGTCGGTTGTGGAGGCTCAATCCCCTCGACCGAATTAGCATGAGAGGATTGATGGCTCCTCCCTCGGAGCGAGAAGTGATGGAGCGTGTGAGTCAAAAAGACATAGTGATATATCTTCCCAAGCGTTCTCGTTCTCAGAGTCATCTTGGGGATCCTCCAGAAGAAGATGTTTCAATGAACCAACAGCTGAACCTTGAAGGAACGGTCAACACCCAAGGGTCTCCTCCCCCAAACAATGTTGGGTCGTCGAATTCCATTCCTCCTCCCCCGAACAATGTTGGGTCGTCGAAATCCATTCCTCCTCCCCCTGCTCCCATCCTTCCATCGAAAAAGGAAGCCAAGGCAAAAGATAGGAAAGGTAAAGCTGTCCTCGAACCCATCCAAGAATTATCCGAGGATGGTGAAATGCCTGATGACAATCAGGAGGCCGCTCTAGGCCAAGAGACCCAAGAAAGTTCAAATGAACCTGAGGACAGAGGTGGCCACTCACCCAAGGAAAGTTCTCCTCAATCCCCACATTCGCCTCTTACTGAAGCTTCTCACCCTGTCTCTTTTGAAAATAGTCCAAAGTTAGCACCTCTCCCCATCCCTCGGAGCAACCCTCCTCAGCATATTGATCCAGACACTCTTGGTGGTGGGTTTTCTGAGTTTGATTCTGCAGCATTAGGGTCTCCATCGAGCTCCTTCGAAATTCCTTTAGACGATGAATTCTCATTGTCTCTTCGAAAATTGCTGCATACCTCAGTCAATAGGGGAAAAAAGATGCGGCACCTTGAGAAGCGCAAAAATCACTATAAGTTTAAATCGCTGTTAGCTGCCTCTCAGCTTGAAGAGGCCAAGAAGCAACACACAGTGATTGAGGGCCAAGCCGATGCCTTGTACGAGCGCTTTTCTGCCTCCAAAAATTATGTGATAATGCTGGAGAGGTGCTGTCAAGACGAGAGGGATTTGTATAAGAAAAAGACTGATGCTCAAGAGCTGTTGATAGCTGAGTACAAGAAAGGGCATCATTTGGCCTACGATGGATTCGCAGAGTGTACCGAGAGCTTTAAAAAGGTGAAAGAAGATCGAGATCAGTTACTTAAACGGGTTGAGAACTTTACTAGACAGGTCGAGGAAGAGAAAGATAAAGCTGTGGATGCTTATGCAGCTACGTGCACAAGTAAGCTGAAGGCCCGAGATGCCACTACTCGAGCTGGTTTACTCACCCAAATCCATGCTGAGCATCCTGAATATAACTTGGGGAGTTTTTGGAAACTTGTCCCCTCGAAACTTCGTCCTCCGAATATAGTAGTAAGTGACAATGAAGACTCAGAGGCTGAGAGGAGTGTCTCCTCGGAAAATTCAAACTGAGGGAAGATGTATAAGGTGTTAATGTTTTGTGGATGGCCCTATAGGGCCTCTTTTTGTAATGTGACTAGGGCATGTTATAATGCGCTGATTTTATAAGGCATGTTTTGACAAGTGTTTGTGGTAATTCCTGTGCCATGTATGTGTGTTTTGACTTTGTAAGGCCAGTAACCAATTTTTATTTTTATATATAAGTTTATTCCAAGGCACCAAATGTTATGTTCTTATCAATATTCCGAAGAGGCAAACCCTTCGAACCAAACATAAATACTCAGACTAATAATGGGTCAGAAAAATAGAATTCGAGGGACACATTATTGTGACCCAACGGATAATTTGGAGAGACGATAACTTGAGACACATTAATGTGACCCAACTATTAATAAAGGCAAATAGGATTCAAGGCACACATTAATGTGACCCAATAAATAACAAAGTCAAATAAAATTCGAGGCACACGTTAATGTGACCCGAATAATAATAAAGTCAAATAAAATTCGAGGCACACATTAATGTGACCCGAATAATAATAAAGTCAAATAAAATTCGAGGCACACATTAATGTGACCCAAACAATAATTCGCAGAGACAAGAATTCGAGGCACATGTTACTGTGACCTCAATAATAATTCGAAGAGACAAGAATTCGAGGCACATGTTACTGTGACCAAAATAATAGTTTGAAGAGACAAGAATTCGAGGCACATGTTACTGTGACCCAAAAATAGTTAAGGCAAAGAATTCTTTGTATTGAAGCAGCTCATCGAAACACCTCATTAAAACCTTCCTGTGCCTATCAGGGTAGGAAAGAGTGTGCTCTCGCCAAATTTCGTTCTGTTTGATACAAAGAAGAAGAAAAAATACAAACACTACTTGCTAGCTAGCTCTTAATCAAGATACAATTTTAAGTGCTCAATGTTCCAAGGGAGACGGAGATATCACCCTTCCTTGTCTTTTAATCGATATGTGCCTGGTTTTATCTTCTCGGTGACCTCATAGGGGCCTTCCCAATTCGGTCCCAACTTTCCCAAACTCTTGTCTTTGGTGTGCAAGAAAACTTTTCGTAGGACTTTATCCCCCACCTTAAAATCTCTGTGCTTTACCTTAGACGCATATTGACTCCTCATGAGAGTTTGATAATAGAGGGATGTCAACTGTGCTTGCTGTCTCTTTTCTTCAACCAAGTCTAAAGCCAGTGCTCTACTCTGGTCATTCGTGTCGGGGGCATATGTTGCTACACGATGTGAGGGGAAAATAATCTCTGGAGGGACAATGGCATCCATTCCATAGACTAAGGAAAATGGAGACACAGCAGTGGCCGTTCGCGGAGTCGTCCGGTATACCCACAATACTTCCTACAAATAGTCGGGCCATTTTCCCGCTTTCCCTTCCAAGTTCTTCTTCAAACCGTCGAGAATCGTGCAATTAGTCACCTCCACTTGCCCATTAGCCTGAGGGTGAAATGGTGCAGAAAAACATTGTCGGATACCCCTCGACACACAGAAACTTTGGAACTCCTTGTTATCAAACTGAGGTCCATTGTCCGTTGTGATCTGCAATGGTACACCAAAACGAAAACAAATGTTAGATACGACAAACTTGATAACATCTTTGGCCCTTGTTCCTGCTAGTGGCTCAGCCTCTACCCACTTTGAAAAATAATCGACTGCTACGATTATAGACTGTCTGCCCCCAAACGTCATTGGTAGGGGCCCAACTAAATCAATGCCCCATCTATCAAATGAGACTGCCTCTGAAATACTTTCCAGTAACACCCCAGGTTTGTGGATTACATTTGCATAGCGCTGGCACGTGTCACATCGTCTTACTAAATATTTTGCATCGGCAGCAACAGTAGGCCAATAATAGCCAGCTAGGAACACTCTTCGAATTAATGCCTTATACCCACAATGGGAAGAACCTTCTCCATCATGCAGTTCAGACAGGATTATTTGTGACTCAGGTTTATTCAAACACCTCAATAACGGGCGACTCAGAGATTTCTTATACAGCACTCCTCCCAGCAAAATATAGCCATGAGATTTGAACCCGATTTTCCTAGCCTCGTACTTTTCGGCGGGTAGAGTATCATAGACCAGAAAATTGATGATGGCCGACCTCCAATCATCCGTAATAACATTACTTTCCTCCGGGATGTTTATCGTATGCTCCTCATCAGTCAAGATCGATGGGAGCTCCTGAACCAAAACCCAAGGGTAACCTTCCGTTTGTGAAGCGGAGGCGAGAGAATCTGGGACATCATTTAATTCTCTTTGAACATGCTCATATTTGACTTCCTCAAACTCAGATGCTAAACCTTTCAATATCCTCTAATACTGTATCAACTTATCTTTACTGGCTTCGGACTCTCCCAAAGCTTGGTTTATCACCAATTGTGAATCGCTGATCAGTTTAATCTTTCGAGCTCCACATATCTGAGCCAAACGCAAGCCTGCTAGCGCAGCTTCATACTCAGCTTCGTTATTAGTAGCCTTAAAACCGAAACGAATGGCTTGGAACATAGCTACCCCTTTTGGGGAAATCAATTGGACACCGGCCCCACTTCCCGAAATGCTCGACCCTCCATCTGTCCGTACCACCCATTCCGCTTCATGAACAAAGTCATGGATTTCTTTTTCCTCTCTATCCGAACGGAACTCGACCAAAAAATGAGCTAAAACTTGGGCTTTTATCGTCGTTCGAGGCTCAAATGTTATGTCAAAGTCTCCCAGTTCCACTGACCATTTAGTCATCCTACCAGAGATATCAGGCCGTTGTAATAAACTCTTCAGGGGAAAAGTCGTCCGAACAATTATAGGATGGGCGTGGAAGTACGGTCTCATCTTTCGAGCCGCCATTACCAAAGCTAGAGCTACCTTCTCCAACGTGAGATATCGCTTCTCCGCATCCAGAAAACTCTTACTGACATAATAGATAGGCTTCAGGAGAGACTCATATTCGCGGAGTAGAACGGCACTGACCACATATCCTGATACTGCTACATAGATAATTAACGTTTCTCCTACCAATGGTTTAGACAATACCTCAGGGGATGTCAGATACTCTTGGAGTTGATGAAAAGCGGTCGAACATTCCTCAGTCCAACAAAACTGTCTCGCATTTCGCAATACCTTGAAAAAGGGTACACATTTATCTGAAGACCTAGAAATGAATCTATTCAGAGCGGTCAATCTCCCTGTCAGAACTTGTACTTCCTTAATATTCCGGGGGGGGGGGGGGGGGTCATTGTGATCAGAGCTTTTATCTGTTCCGGATCAGCCTTGATGCCTTTTTCGCTGATCATGTAACCGAGAAATTTGCCCGACCTCACCCCGAAAATGCACTTCTCCGGATTGAGTTTTAAATTGACTCTGCTTAAATTGCGAAACGTCTCTTTAAGTCGGCGAAATGGTCTTCGTCACGTGCACTTTTGACTAGCATATTATCGATATAGGCCTCCATGTTCCGCCCAATCTGCCCCTCAAAGGTTTTATTAACTAGGCGCTGATAAGTTTCCCCCGCATTTTTTAATCCGAACGACATAACCCTGTAGCAGTATAACCCTCGCCCGGTTATAAAAGAAGTGCTTTCCTCATCGTTAGCGGCTAATCGGATTTGGTTGTATCATGAGTAAGCGTCCATAAATGACAATAGTCGATTTCCGGAGGTCGAAGCTACTAATTGGTCGATGCGAGGCACAGGGAATGGATATTTAGGACAAGCTCTGTTTAAATCCGTAAAATCAACACACATTCTCCACTTGCCATTATTCTTTCGCACCAACATTGGATTCGACGCCCACACGGGATAATGCGACTCACAAATATGGCCTATGCTCAGTAGCCTCTCGACCTCCAACAAGATTGTCATGGCCTTTTCCGGGGAGACTGGTCTTCTTTTCTGGACTATGGGTCGGATATCAAGTCGTATAGCAATTTTATGACACATGATTTCCGACGGCACTCCAGTGACATCCTGCGCACACCAAGCAAACATATCAAGTTTATCAGATAAAAAAGCAATTAACTTCTCCTTAAACTCTGGAGAAAGGTCGACCCCAATCTTCAGAAATTTGCCACTCGCAAATTCATGTGTCGCAGAATCTTCTTCTGGGACCTGAAATCCGGGGGCCTCCCTCAGATCATCGCATGGGATGATTTCGGGGGGAGGCCCCTTTAATTGTTATACTTTGTCCGAAGCTCCTCCCCGAACCCCCTTCGAGGACAAGGCTATCTGGTAACATTCACGTGCCATCTTCTGGCTACTTCGGATTATCCCAATATTGTTCCATACCACGCATTTTAAGCATTGATGCACTGTTGAGATTACGCCATGCATCCGGGACAACCAAGAGCGACCCAGGATGGCGTTATAAGATGTCGGCGCGTCAACGACAATAAATAGTACTTCCGCCTCTTTCTTGAATGGTCCACGACCTAATTCGACCACACACTAAAATTCTCCAACCACCATTGATGTAGCGCCAGTAAAGCCCACTATAGTCCTGTCGGATCTTCGGATGAAATTCTTCGGTAAGTGCTCATAAACAATATATTCGCGGAGCTCCCTGTATCGATGAGTATCTTCTGAATTTGATCACCAACGATGCCTGCAGCGATCACTACTGCATCCTCATGGGGGGCTGCGACATTTCGTATGTCATCATCATCAAAACAAATAATGGGGGAAGGCGACCGGTGTATCTGCGCTGACACCCCCGCTTCGATCTGGGTAGTCAGGTTGACCATGTGCCTTTTTCGGGAGCTGTTGGAATTTCCCGCAATAGTGTCTCCCCCAAAAATTGCCAAAGAATCGAAGAAAGCACAAAGGCTATCCACTCTCCGATTCGGAATAGCTTCTTCCACCAAATTTACATTGTTCCTCCCCTCCCTGGGATCTAAATATTCTTGCTCAATGTCAAAGTCGTCGACCCCTTCAGAAATCACCATGGTTGTGTCAGTGTTTTTTGAGACAGCTTTTGCCACGGCATTTTTCTCGGAGTGCTTTTTGACGAACTCCAATAACATTCCATTCTCGATCAGGGCTTGCACTTTTTTTTCAAAGTTATGCAATCCTTGGTGTCGTGCCCAATATCCTCATGATATTTGTAATATTTATTGACACTTCTGCTTTCCCTCGGAGTCTGTATGGGAAAAGGCTTCCTGAACGGCACTGTAGATTTTGCCTTGTCGAATATTGCAGCAATATTTTCTGTCAACTCCGTGAAATAGTCGGGTCAAACCCACTTATTTGACATGGGTCTCGCTCCTTGATTGTAATTTTGCTGGTTGCGATGGTACTGCGGGTTTGATTTCTGCCTCGGTGGATATTGACTCGTACTTTTAGCCTGAACATTAGAACAAAGGCCCTTATTACTTGACTCGGATCTTTGAAACTGATTCTGATCCAACTGATCCCACGACCCTTTCTCCGAGGCCTGAGTCTCTTCCACCAGGATCCTTTTCTCAACCTGATCTAACAATGCTCCAAAAGTCATTGCCTGGCTTTCCGCCACCGTATCCTTCAACAATCCGGGGAGCAGACCCATCCTGAAGGCTGCAAGCGCTACTGAATCGTTACAATACTCCATGTCTGTTTTCGTTTTAATAAAACGATTAGTGTAGTTTTTGAGGCTCTCCCCCACCTTCTGTCGACAATAGATGATTGTGTCTCCGTTAGCTCTGAACTTCTTGCTCCCCACAAAGTGTTGTCTGAAGATGTTCCAGAACATATCAAAATTCTTTATCGAGCCTTGCGGAAGCCTATTGTACCACTTAGAAGCTACTCCCTTGAAGATCTGAGAGAACGCTCTGCAAAGCAACTTATCATCATCGTAAAAATTGATCATGAAATTCTTGAATTGTTTAATGTGATTATCCGGGTCCTGTGTCCCATCGAATTTTTCTAGCTTCGAAATATCAAAATGCTTCGGAAGGTTTCCCACCAAAATGTCTGGGGACAGAGGGGAGGCCCTCCAATTATGACCCGCAATAAACACCGGATCTTAAGTTGTCATTGTTCAGAAAGTACAAACCCTCCTCGGATGGCAAAGTATACTGGTGTTGCCACTCCGAAGTTCGCGGGCCCATATTCTCTTTCCTATCAGGGTACTTTGCCTGTCCATAAGACCGATCGCCACCTCGAGCACGTTTACCCTTTTCCCTCGGAGATTTCCTCTCCGAGCTCCTTCATCTTCGGAAATCAGCGTGTCTACGATCACATTTTTTCTTTTTGTGGTATTTTCGTGGGGACGAATCCGAGGAGCTATATCGAGAGTAATCACTTGAGTCAGCCGAATCCACGTGCCGCCTCTCTCTTCTCCTCGGCGACCGTCGCTCGTGTCCCCGGTATCGGTCGTCTCTCTTCTTGGGACGCATTTAGTTTCGCGATCCTCCTTGTTGCTAATCGGCTCCCTCCTGACCTCGGATCGAAGATTCTCCTGTACGACGTCATTTTCTGATTTTAATCTTTCGATCTTTAGCACTAATTCATTCCTTTGGGCCAACAAATCTGAGTCGTCGAAGTCGTTCCCGACTCGCTGGCCCCCTAGTCCTTCGTACTCCATATCGTTCCGGTAGTCGTCTCCTACCAGGTTCTCCTCGCAATTATTAACCAAATCGTCCCCTTGGTCTTCTATAGTTCTCCTCGGAATAGGAATTATTTCCAGGAAGCGATTACCGTCAGAGTGATCTTCGCTTCCCACAGACGGCGCCACTGAAGAGTTTTAAGATAGTTCAGGGGTGATTATGCGATACGAGGATCTCTTAATGTCAATTTTAGTAAATCGATTCTGTTTATGTATTAGTTTTTAGAGAGAGAAAATGAGAGCTCTTAGGTTAAGTAGAGAGAGAAAGTATTATATTATTCGTCTCGGGATTTGTGAAGCGTGTGTGGTCCTTTTATAGTACAATTGCGGACCCCACACGCTTTAACTTCTGTTAATTACATCTTTAGTCCCTATATTTTCTTTTCTTCCTATTCTGGCTATTTCTTTAGATAACTTATGCAATTCAGTCCTTACACAGTTTTCTCTCTGCATTTACCTCCTATCATACGTTTTCTTTGTTATTTTCTCCTGACATGTTTCTTCTTCACACTTTTCTCCTTGTCTTTTATTCTTCTTTATCAGTAGCCCCCCCAGTCCTAGTAAAAGTTTTTTTACTGGGACTGCATAATTCTCTGATTGAGGGCTTCACACACCCTTAAATAATTACCTTCGAATCTCAAAAATCAAAACATCTTCTTTCTTCGAATCTCCATCATTTGCCACGAACTATCGAAGCCATAAATCCCTCCTCGAAGATCGCTCCTCGAAGATCTTTTTTCTTCGGTTCTTATTGTTTTACTCTGCAAGTCATTGTTGATTGAAAGAATTTTCCGATTCATGCATTGCCATTGCACAGTGAAATAATGATGAGCTCTAAGCTGGAAGTCTATGAGCCTTCGCTTGGAGCTTCGCTAGTTTATGGAAACATTGCTATCCTTAGAGATTGGAGACTAATTTCTTCTTGTGATGCCTATTCATCCAAATGAATTCAAATCTTAGTCGGGAAGTTGGAATTTTCACCCGCATTTCTTGGCGCTTTCTTTAATTTTTAGTCTCTTGTTTAATGTCTATGGATTGGATCGCATACCATCTTTTGTTTGAGCTGTTTTGTTTCCCATTTAGTAATATAATTTCTTTTGCCTTAAAAAATCACAATAAATGATAAAAAAAACTATAGATTGGTTTAAACCATATTTATCTCACCACTTTCTGAAAATTTAGGCTAAAAATCACCATTAATCCCTTATGTTACACGTTTGTATCAAACTAGTCTTCTATGTTCATTTTTGTCTCCCACTAGTCCTTTATGTTTTAAAATTTTGCATTATTAGCCCCCCTACACATGCGAATATTAAGAAGATGACATTTGACTGCCCAAACATCAATATTTGGTCTCACTATTGGCCCCTAAAAATCTAAAGAATGTGGTTCTAGAATTAGAGATTTCTGATAAAAACTATGCGTTTCTCGAATTAAGATTTTATATTTCTGAAAACAAATTGTGAAACAAATATGCGAGATAACTAACGATATAAATTTCTAGAATATAAAAAACCAATTAAAAATAAAAATAGACATGAAAAAAAACTAGTTTGATATAAACACAAACACGAAATATTAAAAACAAATAATAATTTTTGACTAATTTAAACAAACTCAAATAGTTGCGCTACAAATAATAATCGTATTACCTCGGTCTCAAAAGGCATTGAATATAATCTCTTAATCGTATTACCTCGGTCTCAAAAGGCATTCAATATAATCTCTCTGTTTTCTTGATTCGCATTAAACTTTATAAGATAAGCAAGAAGGTTCTTTAGAAGTATTACTTTTTTTAATATTTAAAAGAAGAAAAGTATAAAACACAAATATAATAAAAAAAACAAAAGTCAAGAGATACGATAGGTGCAACAAACATTGCGGTGCTCCATTACCATGCCTGCTTTTGTGTCTTCTTAAGTTATGTATGTTCTTTGCATTAACTTCTTCAATTACCCACCAAACTTCACCTATATACATTTATTTAACACACTCTCTTTCCTCACCACTCACCAATATCAACCAGTTGTACGCTTTTTATCTTGTAAACGAAATTCACCTACTACTTCAAATGGCCATACATGTCACGTATGATGCTACTTTTTTTTTTTTTTTATCACATTTTATACTATTTTTAATAGCCATCAATTTTTGTAAATTTAATATAAAAATAATCAATACTAGTATTATAATATAGCTTGAATTCGTTACGACTTCTGATGCATCTGATTGAATTCGTAACTTCTGATGCATCTATGTAGGATTACTTCCAATTTAGTTTGTATCATGTATATTATATATTCTTTTGATGAAGTTATAAAATTAGTTTTTATTTTGTTTGTACCATGTATAGCTGATTTTATAACTTATAAAAACTGATTTTATAAAGTATTAAAATTGGTTGTTAAAACTAAAAAAATTAATAATATAAAAAAAAAATAAACTTATGCGTAATATAACCGAATAACTTATCTACCATATTTCTCGTTTGTATAACGCTATAATTTTCTAAGTTTATTTTGTCTTTTAATGATTCTTTATATTTTAGTTTTTTATTTATTAGTATTGGTGCATGTCAATATTTAAAAGATGATACATGGTAATCCAAACTTCAATAGTTTGTTTTACTATTGGTTTCTAAAAATCTAAAAGAATGTAGTTTTGAAATTAGAGACTTAAGAAGAAGGCTATGTGTTTTTCGAATTAGGGTTTTAGATTTTTAAAAGATCTATGGTGAAACAAAATGTTGATGTTTGGGTTGTCACATGTAACTTTTTTAATACTCACAAGTGCATGGACTAATAATGCAAAATTTTAAAACATACGAGATTACAGAAAACAAAAATGAACATAAAATACTCATTTAATACAAACGCAAAACATGGAATTATAGTCTTATATAAACCCAATTTAATCCAAAAATCAATAAAAGAGTGATATAATATATACAATTTTATTTAAATGTAATATTATCTGCTATATTATATAGCTTAAAAGTATCACTCAATAACTAAAATATAATAATAATAATAATAATAAACTGAATATCTATTTATTTTGAATTATATTTTATTTTATAAAAACATAAAATATATATTTTTATAATAAAAATAATAATATCTTATCAATAATAAACTAAATCTTATTCTAATCTAAATAAGATTATAAGTTTTACTTGTTGTAGGTATAATAATATATTAATAATTACTAATATATTAGATTTGTTTTTTTTTTCTTCTTCAAATATGCAGCCGAATAAATATATTCTTCTAGTAGGTATGTCGAACGAGCTTTTGACGGGTTGACTGAATAAACTTGTAATAGAGCGGCAGAATGGACTTCCATCTCTCAATAGGCCAGATTTTATGGACTGGACGATTTATATCCTTATTACTAGTCCTCCAAACAATGTTGTTTTAACTTGTGAATTTTTGTTGAAGCTTTGTTTTTTGTAGTTGAATGTCGTTTCCCAAGGTATACCAAATTGTATCTCAACCTCTTACACTCAGACTCTCAAGGGTCTTGGAATACACTAATGCTACATGTTGATGAGTTCATATTTCTCTAACCGAACAACCCTCAGAGACATCTCTAGATTAACTCGTGTTGACCTTGTTCATCCCTCATTTAAAACTTTTTTTTTCGGGTGAAACCTCTTTGTAATGTTTTGTCGAATCATAAAATTTAATTTTATTAGAATGTTATTAGAATTTTTGTCGAATCATAAAATTTCAATTTTTCTTAAAATTGCTTCAAATTCACCGTATATATAATAAAACAATTCAATTTTCTTTCAAAGTATGTATGAAGAACTACAAAATACCCTTGAAGCAATCTTAATTAATATTCAACTGGCCGAGAGGTTGACGCTTTTAAATTATTTCGGAAAAAACTGGTCATCCAGATACATTTAGAAAGTTATCTTTCTAATTTGAAAATGTGAAGAAATGAGAAAACCTGAATGTATGTACAAATTGAAGCTTGTAGATGTGTGTGTTCGCTTGCTCAGACTCACGCATGTTTTCATTAGGAATTCTCACATCTCAATCGTCCATATCAAATTAATCTCATTCATTGATCTACAAAATCATTTGAATCGTTAGATTAAGAGAAATTAAAGGGTTTCGTCGTTTTTACCTTTTATGTAAATATGTCACTTCTTTGTTTTCTGTAGTTTTTCTCCTAAAATAACAATATCAGTTCTTAACCTGAGCTATGGTTTTCACATTTCTTCTTACATGAAGTTCTAAGCTTTTAACTTATTTTTATCTTTCCCAATTTATATTTTTTTATATATCATTCTAATTTGTATTGTTTCCTTTAAATGAGAATAAAAAATGCAAGCCTTATAATATATCACGAAGACGACGATTCAAATAACGAAAACCCTAATGATTTTGAATAAATAATAAAATCTCACATTCGTCGCTGAGAAAGATATGTAGATATTCCCTCAAATGTAGTTCCTCTTGTAGTATTAGCTTCCAATGATAGATGGTGATGCCCTTGTTAGTTCTTCATTAATGAACCATAGGTAACATTTATTAATAACTCCATTGAAGAAGTTGAAACATTGAGTATTATTAATTACGAATATGAGTATATCAGTTACTCTTAATATAATCAAAAGAGAATATACTAAAACAGTCTAGGAAATATCACTATATGGTTTCAATAATTAGGTAAAACATTATCCACGCAGACAAGAAGAAGTAGTATTTTCACATACATTATTGATATGAGTGTTAGGTTCTTATTCTATCAGGAATGTGTTGAATTGTTTTAGAAAAACTGGTATATCTCCAAGTCAATTAGTGTCAAACATTTGGAGGGTGTAGATGGTGAGCATTATCTTACTCACAAAGGCTATGGTCGCTTTAGTCTTTGCAAGTTCTTAGTTTGAATAATATTAAAGGTCGAAAAAGTAATTGTTTTATTTTTTGCATTATGGATGATGCTACAAAGATTTTGATTGGCATTTATAACTGCAATAAAATATCAAAAGTAAAAAAATTAAGTACATGTAAAACTATTAGGAATCATGTGCTAAATAATTTGTTCTTATTATCTCTCATATTTAACAGAGTAAAAGTAATCATGTTGTTATTTATGTAATAATATTATACCTTCATATGCGTGAATACTATCCTCGATCTAGATTTTATTTTATTGAATTGACAGTGCTAAAACTTGATTTCAAATCCATAGGCAAATTATAAATATGTTAAGATTGTGGAGGAGACGACCAATTTTCTATATTCCTATAAATTTGTGCTTATGTCATAATAATTTGTAACATGATGCGTGTGGAAAATTATTACTTAGACTGTAGGGTTCTTTCGTTGTAAACAAGATGATGAACAAAATCTTACGAAGAAACCATCAAGGAAGGAAGCAACCACTAAAACTGCTAAAGAAGGGTCGATGTCAAGCCTCTTGTTGTTGAAGAAGATTTTTCCAAAGGTGTTAGGCTAAAGAAGAGAAATAATATAACTCACTAATCAAATAGTAGAAGTTATGGTGAAAAAATAAAGATTGACGCTCTTGTTGTAGAGAATTAGAAGGCTTCGGGTATCGAAATTCTTAGTGGAAAATATATTACTGCTAATGAGTTAAAGAATTCAGTAGTCGTATGAGATGTTGTAGATAACTATATTTCCCAGACCATGGTCCAAATCTTATTTTTTATTTTAAAAATAAATATGAGCATACTCCTCATGTCCAGATAATTCTCTAAACTTTTGTTATTTAAAATGACATAAATGCTGACTTGGAACCAAAGGTTCCACTAAAAACCAAAAAAGTTAAATTTGCAGCGATTGATAACGGTTTTACTGAGGCAAACTCTCAGCAAATAGATGTGGAAATTCATATTAACACTAAAAGAGTTATTATGATTGAAGATGAGGATCAGTTGGTGCAAAATGTTCATACTTATGTTTGGAGAGGGAAAATCACATTAACGTCGATGTTGCCATGAAAATATTTTACTGTAATACGGATACTAAGTGATCGTATGTTAACAGTCAAATCATAGCATTATAAGCAGCATATTGCGAAGAAAATAAAAATCTTGGATTATGTTAAACCCTTTGGATCCAAAAGAATTAAAATTGACGGTGGCGTACAAAGAGCCATAATTGATGAAATTTTAAAAATTGTAATATCACTGTCTCTTTGTCTTTGGACTAATTTGCATAATCATAAACTAATTTCCAAGTCAAAATTGAAGGAAGCCGAAGAGCAAAAATTTAGAAATATGAGTAAAATTGCTTCATATATTATTTATAGCAGAACAACCGAGACTTGGATAGAATTTGAGAATCTTTGGCAGGTGTCACAATGATTTCATCCTCCACTATTGTAGCCTAATACTATACTTTAAGGAATTATTTTTTATAATACCTTGTATCCATAATGTGCATTTCCTTCTCTATCATGAAGCTCTTCAACTTTAAATGTTGTTCTGTCTAGGCTGAGACACCTAAGTAATGATTTTGTACAACTCTATTTGTATAATGTATCTCATATCCATATAAATCTTGCTGATTTTCTTGTTTATGTCTTTTTTGGCAGTTTTCCTTCGCTTAAATATTATATTGTTAGGGTTCTCTAATCTTCTTTTTCTTTTTTCTTTTTCTCCTTTAATTACCATGACTACCGAGTCTGAGATTATGGGTAGAAATTCATTGGGAAATATGATTGATGGTTTATCTTGGAAAATAACTTATGCTCATGGTGTTGTACAAATCGATGATGTTAGAGCATCGGTGTATGCTTTCTCTGCTCTTGGCACCTTCTCAAAGTTAACTTGTTAAAAAATGATACATATCATCAAAGCTCTTTTAGATATTGGATAATATTTTCCTTATTGGCTTCATCTTGACCTAGTAATTGATTGACCATCAACTATGAATTTGTGAAAAAGTTAAACTTTTTTGACTTCATAAATGTTTGCTATCTAAAGACCTGTTATGGCTTCTTCATATCATGCTTCAATATCTAATGCTAGGAAACCAAACTTAATGGAATAAGTAAGAGTATCTCTTTGGTTATGGATAATAATTGGAATCCTGCTCTTGAGCCTTAGTTATTTTTTCTTTTATCCGTATGGACTTTTGAAGGGGATTCAACTTTCTCTTTTAAATAGATAGTCTATCAAATTGAAAATTCGCTAAGATTTCTGTAAGATCGTGAGCTTTGATTTTAGTTCTCAACTCGTACGTAAGTTCGTATTCCCTTAGTTATACTAACCATTTGGTCAGCCCTCTAGAGACATCTGGTTTTTCATAATATTTATTAATGGGAAAATGTTCGAATAATGGTTAAGTGGTTATTACTACAATGCTAGAGAAAGTTCATAAGCTGTAAATATATGGTTTTCAGAAATCAATAAATATTTACTTACATGGTATATTGGCTTAGACTTTGTCCATTATTCTTTTATTAGAACGATGCTTAAAATATAATCTGAGACTATAATATAGAAAAATAATGACTCTTTTGGTTTCAAATTTATTAATATTTATAGAGAAGCGGGAATTTTTTTATGTTGTTGAAATATTATTTGCATGTTAGAGTCTACTTGAATTTCCACGCACCTTTTAGTACTTATAAGAAATGCTAACATTTATCTGATGATTTAGAGATGAATCTGTTGGGGTTACCAACCTGCCCGTCAGAATTTGAACTTCATTGGTGTTTGTTGGAGGATCCATTATGGCCGAATGTGAAAGCTAAGTTGGATATACTTTCATGTATGTTTCAATAACAATCTATCTCAACGCTTCCAGATCTCACACTACAACGAAACTTCAATGGGTTTAAATTTAGGTTTTGAAGTTTAAAATGGTCTCAACCAAGTTATCTATTTGTTCTTCTTACTGTTTGCTTGTGACTAACATGTCATTTATGTATGCTTGGGCATTCCGACCGAGTTGGTTTGCATATGTCTTATTTAGAAGTTGTTGGTATGTGGATCTTGCATTCTTTAAGTCGAATGACATTATCTTGTATCAACGAAGGCCTCTCTGAATTATGATTGTGGTATGATTATATTCATGAGTGTGCATTTGAATTTGATTGTACTCGGAATATGAATCCATGAAGGATAACATCATATTCTCTAAAGTGGCATCAACTAGTTAATCTATTCTTGGCAAGAGGAAATGATCATTTAGGCATGCTTTATTGAGATCCGTGAAGTCCATGCATATTCTCTACACATAATTCCTTTTTTTATTAATAAAGGATTAGTAATCCATATCAGGGAATATAACTCTCAAATATGTCTTAGAACCCTCAAATTTTCCTTCTCTTCAACAATTACTTATGTTTTGTCTTGAAAGTCTGACTTTTTTTTATCAGTCGATTTTTTTATTGGTTGAAACTATATGCATATAATTTTGGCTAGATCCCATGTGATATATTGGGTGTTCTAAGAAAATATATCAAGGTAATTTTGTATAAAGTCAAGTAATTTTATACCTTAATTTTTCCGGGATGTCTCGGACCAGTCGTAGTATCTTTCTCATTCTATTGTAACACTTTCTACTTCTTCTTTGACTCTATTAGGTGGTGGCTTATCTAGGATCATCTATTTCGTCATATTTTATCAAGTCTCCCTCTTATTGCTATTGTGGTTTTTTTTTCTTACAAGCTAGGGAGGCAACATAACATTCCCATGATTTTTTTTTATTTCTTTTGATTACCTTCATTTTCTATTGATTGAGTACTTTGAACATTATTGAACTATTGATACTACAACATGCATTTGGTTTATTAAAGATATTAACAAAATGTAGCATTTACGATAATTTATAAACAAAAAACCCTCTTCATAAGCTCATATATATCAAAAACTACATCCATGTTAAATTATCGTAAAACTTGTATATTTGTACCCGTGAATATTGTTAAAACCCTCTCGGAAATAATTATCTTTAAAACTCATGTCATTCTACTATAACTGTTTGTATACAACATGTTGGTAGAGCTCTACATATCTATCATTATTATTATTTTGATTTCTACTCTAACCAATTCTATATTGATTAATACAGTGTCATTATGTGGTGATACTACTCCTCTTAAGTAATCATCCAAAAATGATAATACCGAATATGAGTTTTGGTATAAATATGGAAATTTTTGGGTGTGTTGCTGGAACACTAAGTGTTCGATATATATTTTTAATTTATGGTGCTTCTCAAAAATGGATATTCTCTAGCAATAATGCATACAATTTGCCTATTCAGATTATAATCTAGATATCAGTCTTCCTCTGCTTTAAAGGTTGCAATATTTTCTAGAGCCCTCGGGGTTTCAATCATTTCTCACACTGATCAATCATTCCTTTTTGGTTGATCTCAATCACTATCTTCATCTTATTTATTTTGACAAACTCTGATAATTTGCCATCATTCACCATGTTATGGACTTGGTCTTGCAAAGCCCATCAATCCATTATAGAGTGCCTTATACAACCATGAAACTTTCTATACTTGATCTTATCTTTGTGAACAATAGGTCTCTGCAGTTTTCAAGAGTTTGATATTCAAGCGTATTTTTAGCTCTCTCATAAATTACTCATATATTCTCGGACAACTCCGTATATACCCTATTGTCAGACAATCTGCCCTTCGACTTCTACTATTATTGTTACCATAATTGCATATGTATCTTCCTTGGGAACATTGTGTCTTATGGCTATAATGTTTGGACTTGGATGATCCGTCATCATTGTTATTTTTGGAAAGTTTGTGGTGGTATTTTAAATTGACATGTGCTACAGTGAGTGATTCATTATTTTGTGGCTGTAGATGGTTTCAAGGATACACGGATTGAGTGATGATGTCTCCCTCAAGTCTTGCTCTTCCAGTTTTCGCCAATATCAATTCGACCAATTTGGATCAGTTTGGCAGTTAGGGTAGTTAAGGTCTTTAAACGAGATTTGTGATAAAACGGCTTCAAATTTGAAATTTGAATAAAACGGTCAAATTTACAATTTTGAAATTTTGTTCACTTGGACCTCGCTAGGGGCTCCGCCCCTTGAACCCCGCAAGGGGCTCTTCCCCTTGATCCTCGCAAGGGGCATCGTTAATCATGATATAATCTAACAAGCGTGCACTCCACACTCTACGACTTGTTTGACAATGTATCATGATTAAATTGGTCGACTAGTCAATCCAATTACACTAAAATATCTAACAACCTTCCCTCATTTTAGTGTAATTCATGATCTACTAAACACAATCACAACAATTAACAAATTTATGCGTAAATAAAATGTCGTAACGATTGAATTTATATTAGTACATTACACATTCCAAATGTTCGAATATCAATGTATCACTAAGGATTGAACCTTTACTATTCACAATGAATACATGAAAATAATATACACATAAATTTACATACTCACTTGTTCTTACTTGACACTATTTTTACTAGCCTTGTGTCCTTATCCTTCTTAAGCATGTTACAACCAAGTCCTAGCTTCTTGAAGCAGCTAAACTTCATGCTCAAATATGTAGTTATTTTCCTCTTGCACCTGCATATGCAATTTTTCAAAAGAACTATTAAGAAGATAATCGTCAACCTTCACAACTTCCAAATTTGAACACATACCTTAGGATGATATACAAATGTGTTCCAATATCTAGATTTAAGCTTTCCGCATTGAATTCAACACCTAATGTCATATTAGATGGGAATTGGGTATGTTGAACATGAGAGATTTCAGATGAACTTTAATCCCATCCCTATAACTGATTTGTGCACAAGATCTCTACTTAACCCTTTGATTAAATGATCGGCTAAATTATATTGAGTTCTCATAAACTCTACTAAAATAACATCATACTATGTGTAAACCCTAAGTGTCTAGACCTGCCTTTGTAAACTTGTCTATAGACATTGGCCAAGGCAGCTTCACTATCACATCTGATAGATATCGGTTTGGGCCACAACGAAATTTCATACATTAAATTTCTTAGCCACATAACTTCTTTACTCGCTACTGCTAATGCCACAAACTCTTATTCCATTGTTGAATCAGTAATACAAGTTTGTTTCTTAGATGCCCAAGAGATAGCACCTCCCTCAAGTAGAAATACCCATCCACTTGTGGAAGAATGATCTTTCATATTGGAAATGTAACTCACGTCTGGATATCCTGTAAGTACAGAATGATTTTAAAGCTTGCCAATGATGCGAACTAGGATTGCTAGTATACCTATTAAGTTTTCCAGGATCAAAGGAAATATCTAGCCTAGTGCTAGTCATAGCATCATAAGACACCCGATGGCTCTCGAGTATTCAAGTTGAGATATAGCAATACCTTTATTAGGTAGAAGCTTAAAACTAGGATCTATAGGTGTGCTTATCGGAGAACAATCTTTAAATTTTAAATTTATTTAATATCTTCTCAATATAGTGAGATTGAGAAATCGATATATTATTGTTCTTTCGCTTGATTCTTATACCAAGAATTATTTCAGCTTCCCCCAAATCCTTCATCTCAAAATTAGATGATAAGAATTTTTTCGTTTCATCAACCTAATTTTGGTCAGTACTAAAATTCAACATATCATCTACATATAGACAAATCATAACTTTTTTACCAGAAATATCAAATTTACTATATACACACTTGTCTGCTTGGTCAAGAATAAATCCATTAGACAATATCACATTATCAAATTTTTAATGCCAATCTTTTGGTGTTTGTTTCAAAATATACAAATATTTTTTCAACTTGCATACTTTATTTTCACAACCAGACATGACAAACCATTCCGGTTGTATCATATAAATCTCCTCATCCAAATCACCATTCAATAATGCAGTTTTAACATCCATTTGATGGATTACAAGATTGTAACAGATATAAGTGCAATCAACAATCTAATGGTGGAAATCCTAGCAACCAGAGCATAAGTATCAAAAAAGTCAATTCCTTCTCTTTGTCTAAATCCCTAGATAACCAATCTAGCTTTATACCTTTCAATAGTACCATCTACTTTCATTTTCCGTTTAAAGATCTATCTGTTTCCCAATGATTTACACCCATGAGGTAAATCAGCCAATTCTCATGTATTATTATGCATGATAGACTTTATCTCATCTTGGATAGCATCTTTCCAAAATGCAGCATCCCTCGATGCCTTAGCATCACTAAAAGTCTTTGGATCATCTTCAATAACAAAACAATATTGATATTGGTAAAATCATATCTGAATGACTTAACTTTTGTGGCTTCAGTACTTCTCTTTGGTTCAGAAGGTTCAAGTACATAATTGGTACCACTTGATATATTTTCAATTTTACTTGAGTTTCGATTCAAATAGTTTTGAATCAAATATTTAGGTCTGGGTATAGAAGTAAATCTCTCTTCATCAAATATTGCATCTCTTGACTCGATAACTGTGTTCACCGGCACATAGTCATTGGATTCTAGCACATAGAAACCTATATGCAATGGAATGCTCAGCATACCCAATGAGGATACAATTTATACCTCTTTCACCCAAATTTTTCCTTTTGGGTTCAGTGACTCTTACAACTGCTCTACAACCCCAAACTCTCAGATAATTTAGTGTTAGAGGCTTCTTAAACCAAAGCTCATAAGATTTTATCTTATTCCTTTTAGTAAGAATACAATTAAATAAATAACAGGCTGTTAACATAGCCTCACCCTAGAATCTTTCACTCAAACCCGAATAGGACAACATAGAATTGACCATTTATTTCAAAGTCTATTCTTCCTCTCAGCTATACCGTTTTATAGGGGTGTATAAGGAGTCGTGGTTTGATGAATTATACCCATAGACTTAAAATATATAGGATCATAATATTCACCTCCTCTATCCGTACATAGATTTTTAATCAAATCATTCTTATGTAGCTCTACTTCTTCCTTATATGTTTTAAACTTATCAAGAGCTTCATTTTTAGCATGTAACAAATACATGTAGCAATATCTAGATGCATCATCAATAAAAGTAATAACATACTTTTTATTTCCTAACGAAGGTGTAACATGAAAATCACATAATTCACTATGTACTAGTTCCAATATTTTGGAAACTCGGTTAACATTTATGAAAGGTTTTCTAGTTATCTTAGTTCACATACACGTTTTACATTTTCACTGTTTTCATCAACAGGAGGATTAAGGCTCATTTTCTACATGTATTTTATTCTTCTATAATAAACATGTCCTAATCTAGCATGCCATAATTATGTTTTATTCAAATTTCTACACATACTAGTAGAAGTCATACAAACAAAATCATTTTGGAACGAAACATTAATATTTAACATAAACATACCATTACACAAATATTTGAATCCCATAAATACACCATGTTTTGACAATACATATTTGCCACTTTCGTACACTTATTTGAAACCACAATTGTTTAAAACAACACTAGACAAAAGATTCTTTCGAATCCTAGGAACATCCAATACATTGTTTAATAATATATATTTTCTAAAAGTAAATAGTAATTTAACATTTCCTAGTCCTTTAATTGGTTTGGTTGCAACATTTTTCATCTTAAGTGAAGATCCATCTTCAATTGGTTGAAATTTAATGAACCATCGAAGATCCTTACATACATGACTTGTTGCTACCGAATTAATCCACCAAGCAACATCATCATCCTGCACATAAAATGCCTAAGATATTAAAGATATACAATTCTGACCATAATTAAAATTCTGAATTAAATTCTGACCTTGTTGCTTTTCAGGATCCTTAAATCCACTTGAACCAGCAATATTTCCACTTGAACCAACAATATTTCCACTTGAACCAGAATTGTTCCCACAAGTGTGACCATGTTTGCCACATTTCCAGCATGCCATTTTAGGACTTTTTGTTGGAAAAATTATTGTTTTTATTGTTGCCTTTAAACTTTTGTTTATTCCCTTTATTTGTATTTCCATTCTTAAAGAATCCGCTGCTTTCAGCCATATTTACAGATAAGTTTCCCACTTGGTTTTTACCCTTAGGATTACTTATTTCATCTTGATCCCTTAGAGACTCTTCAATCTTAGAATGACTACCAAGTTCGACTAAAGTCATTTCTTCTTTGGTGTGTTTCAGTGTATGTTTAAAATCCTTCAATGAAGGAGGAAATTTGTTAATAACAGAAGACACCAAAATATATTCGTCTATTTGTATATTGTGTTGAACGAACTGACACAGAATTCTTAGTAGTTTATTATATTGTTCCATTGTAGGTCTAGAGTCAACCATTTTGTAATTTATGAAATTACTAACCAGGAACTTCCTACTAGAAGCATCTTCTGCCATGTATTTTGATTCAATAGAAACCCATAACTCTTTTGCAGATTCGAGATTTCGGTATACATCAAACAAAGTATCAGACATACCGTTTAATATGTGGCCGCGGCAAATGTAGTCATCATTCTCCCACTTGTCGCGCCTCCTTGTTTGTTCCAGCGTTTCACTCTCCATAATCTCGGGACAAGGGGTACTCAGGACATACACAACCTTGAGGGTAGTCAACAGAAAATGTATCTTTTTCTGCCAGCATCTGAAATCATGTCCTTCGAACTTGTCATGTTTAGCAAATTTGCTTGTCATCTCCTTCGTTGATTCTCCACCGTTCGTCATCTTTATATTCATCAAGAAAACCATAATATTTTAATAATTTTTAGAAAATAGTGTTTTAATTCCGGATAATCTCTGAAGTCTTATAAACAATTTCTTATTGAAATACTTTTGGGGTTCTCCAAAAATTTCAATTGGATAAAATCAGAGATATTTTATTTGAACAGAGAGTATCAATTGATGTAATGCCATTTTTAACAGAACCCATCTTTTATCAATTCGACCAATTTGGATGAGTCTGGCAGTTATGGTAGTTAAGGTCTTTAAACGGAATTTGTGATAAAACGGCTTCAAATTTGAAATTTGAATAAAACAGTCAAATTTCTAATTTCAAAATTTTGTTGACTTGGACCTCGCTAAGGGCTCCGCCCCTTGACCCTGTTAATCATGATATAATCTAACAAGCGTGCACTCCTCCCTGTACGACTTGTTTGATAATGTATCATGATTAAATTGGTCGACTAGTCGATCTAATTACACTAAAATATCTAAAATAATTGATTTTATATATTCTATAAAGTAATATGATATATATATATAACTCTTTTCTTGGAAAAAATCGCTCTAAGATTTAAAATCTTTTGTGCCTATCCTCAATTGATTTTCTCTAAATCCTTGGTGAATTCCTTGTTTAGTTATAATGATTCTCTCTTCTCCAACCTGGTTTTTGCCACCTGCATCATTTGGAGTCTTTCAATCATAGTATGGTATTTGTTGATATCTTAATAATTGGTGTTCTCTGTTTTGGGTGTTAAGGGTGGTTGTGATGATATGGAAGAATTCCTGGTTCTTCAATCATTATCCAACAATCGGCAGCAAAGTACAAGACAAACATTTGAGCAAAAATTTTCTGAACAAAGGAAAATCCTTTGCTGATACGGTAAACAGCCATTAAAAAAGAAGAATTTAAACGAGAGTATATACAATACAAAACTAATCATATTATTGTTCAATTTTTTCAAAATGTTCATGGTTACTTGAAGTCTCAAAGAAAATATACTCTTATAGGAAAGTTCAACCAAAAGATACTTAAAAAGAAAATTCTAAATGGATTTATACAAAGATTGAAACTCAATAAGGAATGCCATATTTCAATATGGAATTCAAGGCATATGCTTCTAAAATTTGAATACAAAGATGAATTGTGTAAAGTTTGGTCAAAGAATGTTTGGTCATGAGTGAATCAGTCATGAGGCTCATAAAAAAGACCCCCGATTTTAATACAAAAGTTGATTGCCCAATTTTTCCCCATACTGGATTAGGCTGGAAAGAATTCCAGAATACTTGTTTGATGAACAAATCATCTCCTCAATTGTTGAAGCAATATGTAGCCCACTTCAAATTAAATTTTTTGCAAAAAAAACATACCATAATTCTTGTTGGATTGGGTTTAAATGGATTTAACGCAAAAGATTCAGTTAAGGTTGGGTTGGTTTCAGGAAAATCAAAGATGCTGGATTCAATTAAGTTACAAGGATCTTCCAAAGTACTGTAATAATTATTATCATATGGTCACGATGCTACTAATTGTAAGAAGATAAAAGGGAATGATCAACAAAAGGCAGAGTATTCTTAACAATCATTGATACTGAAATGGGTACTAAATAGAATAAAAACATGAATGTTATTAAAGAATACATAAAAATCCTGAAATGTATTATTATTAATCCTAATAAAGTTACTAAATACATTCGCAAATGCAATACTAATCAGGATATGGAACCTTGTTCAAGGAACAACAAAAAGGAAGAAGAGGGTGTTCAATACATGGAAAACGGTATTCCAAAAGATGAAGAGATGATAGATGTTATCCAAACATTGGAAAATGCTATAACTAAGAATATGAAAACTTGAATTATGAAATTAACACTACAAACAAATAAGGAATATGAAGCTTACCATTAAGTCCAGATCACAAGATCAAAGAGGCTAATACTGAATTCCACAAAGTGCTGAACGGAAAGCTGAAAGATGCCAGAGGTATGAAAAAAGTTAAAAATCTAACTACTAAATCTCTGACGTTTTCAGGGAAAAGTAAGAAAATCAAATCCAGTTCAAGATGATTAAGATCCTAAATTGGAACGTTAGGGGGATTCGTAACAAGTCTATTGTAAGAAGACTCAATTTTATAATTTTTTAAGGAGAAAATAAAGCTTGTAGAAATCCAAGAACTTTTTTAATAAAGGAGGATAACATAATGACTACTGCTACTAAAATTGGTACGGATAAATTTACTGCTACCAGCTCTAACAAAGTTTGTTTTTTATGGAAGATGGACTACAGTATCAATATTCTTAACCATCCTCAATTACTTCACACTGAAGTAACTAGGATTAATGATAACACTAGTTTCCTATTAACGATTATATATGGAAAGTGTCAAAGGTTTAGCAGGTTTTAGCTTTGGAACTCTTTGAGAGACATTTCCTCTTCTAATGATAATAAAGATTGGATATTAATGGGAGATTTCAACGTTATAACATCTCCTAATGAGGAAATAGGTTGCATTAACTATTCAATTGACAACACAAATAATTTTAATGATTTTATAAAAGTTGCAGCTTCGAGAATGCTCGTTATTTTGGTTCTAAGTTCACTTGGAAAAACATTCTATACGGAAAAGACTAAACAGAGTGTTATATAACTTTACCTGGCCTAACACCTTCAATGATACTAAAGTGATGTACATGGCCAGAACATATTCTGATCATAGCCATAGTGCATCACCATTAATAAAGACAAAGCTAATTATAAAGAAAGTTTCAAATTTCTTGATATGTGGACTCTTAACAGTGATTTTCTTTTCTTTGTTAAAACTATCTGGAATAAAGAACTAAATAGTTTCCCTCTTTTTGTTTTCTGGAAAAAGCAAAACAGATTAGAGAAAACTTTAAAAGAATAGAACAAAAATCATTTTGGAAATATTTTTAAAAAAGTAAAGGAATCTGAAATTAATGTTAAAAACAAGGAAGTTGTGCATCGGGAAAACAACAAGTATGAGTCTAGAATGAACTTATCTAAAGCTACTGTTGATCTTCTTTTAGAACTTAAAATTGAGGAATCCTACTAGTTTCAGAAATGCTATACTACATGGCTTCAGGAAGATGATAAAAATACGAAGGTTTATCACAATTATGTTAAGAGAAAAAGAAAGAGAAATAACATTAGCAACATCAAGAAAGTAGGAACTTGGATTACAGACAAAGCCAGATTAGGAACTCAGCAGCTAACTACTTCAAGGAAATTCTCACAGATCTTCCTTAAATTAACAAGGATGAGGAGGATACTCTTATGAGTAACTCTATTTTTGAGAACATTTCTAAACTTATATCTAATGAAGATAACGTTTATCTTATGGACAATCTTAAATAGGAAGATATTTACGAAATAATATCTAATCTTAATTCCTCGAGTGTTGGAGGTATAAATGGGTTTAACGCTTATTTCTACAAGACTTGTTGGAGTATTATTAAGGATGATCTTTGCCTGACTTAATCTGACTTCATGCTTGGTAATAAAATTCCTAAAGACATTATGGCTACGAGGTTAAGCCTAATACCTAAGTCTTCTAATCCTACTAATTGGAAGGATTTAATGCCAATAGGTCGTTGTAGTTTGTTTACAGAATAATGTCAAAAAAATCAAATAGCAGATTAACTAAGATTCTTCATAAAGTGATCTTTAAGGTCCAAAGGGAATTTGTTCATAAAATTTATATTCATGACAATATTTTGATAGCTAAAGAACTGATTTTTTTATCTAAACAAGAAGCAGAAAACTAGTAATATAATGATCCAAATGAATATGTCTAAGACATTCGATAAACTATCTCATTCTTTCCTAAGTAAAGTCTTGGGCTCTTTTGGTTTTACTACTGATTTTGTCAAATTCATTCACAATCTCATTAGCTTTATCTATGTTTATTTGCTTATTAATGGATGTGTGTATGATTTTTTCAATATCAAAAGTAATTTGAGACATAGAGACACTCTCTCCTCTAGTCTCTTCATTATGGCTTAGGAGGTTCTGATAAGAGGTCTTTATAATTTATTCAATTACAATAAAGCCATACAATTTTCTTCTAGAAGTAAAATGTTAATTCCTTATTTAGTGTTTGCGGATGATATTCTTATATTTGTTAATAATATGGATGCTAATATTAATAATTTGGGCAATTTTATTCAGATTTATCAAAATGTATCAAGTCAAATGATTAACAATGATAAGACTAAAATCATCATGTCTATTAGGCTGAACAACACAAGGATTATTTCCATTTATAATCTATCTGGGTTCAGTGCGAGTTCTCTTCCCACTAATTATCTATGAGTTAATTTAAAAAATAACAACATAGCAAACAACTATATCAACCTTATAAGCAAGATCAACAACAAAATAAAGGAATGGAAGCACAAAAACTTATCTTCTGGAGGCACCCTTATTCTGATCAACTTTGTCCTAATGGACATTCTCACCTACTGGATTCAAAGTTGTTCACTTCCTATAGGTATTATAACAAGCATTGGCAATATTTTCAATAAATTTCTCGAGGGATCTTTTAATAATGAAAGAAGAATTCACTGGTCATCATGGGGTTCTTTGTGTAAACCTTTTAACGAGGGAGGTCTTAACATTCAGAAGATTACTAATTTATAAGATTCATTTCTTGTAAACTATGGCTTAATTTCAGGTTGAACAAGAGCTTGTGGGCTAATCTGATGCATAACACTTACTGCAAGAGAATACATCCTTTACAAGTTACATACTCTAAGGTGGGTTCACGCACTTGAAAGAGGCTTGCAAAGATTAAGAATATGGCAGAGCCAAACATAAGATGGTCTGTTAGGTAAGGGTGAAATAGATTTTTGGCTCGAAAATTGGTTTTAATCCTTCTCGTATGGTTATAAATGACAATGAAAATAACTCTTGGTTTAGACATAAAGAAGTTAAAGAGTTTTGGAAAGTAAACTCTTGGGACAATGATTGTCTTAAGGGTTTTCTCTTTAAAGCTACCATTGATAAGATTCAAAAGACTAGTGTTATTTGTGAAAAATATGATACTATCATGTGGATGAATAATTTTATATTTAACACTAAGAATACCTGGAATTTAATCAGAAATAAGAGCAATAGATCCCATTTTTACGGCAAAATCTGGAATATGATTGCTCCATGTAAATGTTCCTTCTGCTGAAAAACTTTATACTGTCAGTTCTGCTTCTAAAATGTAAGTTCTGTTATAACACTGAAACTCCCAAGAATCTTTTTATAAATTATGAATTTGCTTGGAATATTTTGGTGCTACTATGCTGAACTTTTCAAAATCAAAATTGATAAGTTCATGAATATTGCGCATATGATCAGAGTTTGGTTATGGTCTACTAATCATGATGTGTATGCCAAAACTATAATCCCTTCTCTGATTTTTTGGACTATTTGGAAAGAAAGAAACAATGCAAAAATTAATAACAGGATTAAAAGTGTTGATTCCACGATTCTTTACATAAACTATATCATTTTATGCCTTGATTAAAATAATAGTTTAAAAACTAAACACTGGAGGAGAAACTTTAAAGTAGCTAAAGAGTTGGGATGCATAAACTATATCAAGTCGAAAGCAAAGCCTATGTACCTGAGATGGAAACCTCTTGTTATTGATTTTCTTAAATTAAATACCGATGCTTCATGCCAGACTAATAGAGATTCAGGGGGGGGGAGAATTACTATTAGAGATCAAAATGGAGACATTATGATTGGTATGACTAACCTTTATGGCAAGCTGAATCCTATCATGGATGAATCGAGAGCCCTGCTGGATGGTCCGCTTGTCTGCAATAAGAAGGGTTGGAATAATTTAGAAATTGAATAGATTACCTGATGCTAGTTAATCATATATCTAATGGAGAATTTCATGATCCTTTAAAACCTATATTACATTGCTGTAGAATACTGAAAAAGTCTAGCACGACTTTATCACATATCTTTAAGGTCCAAATTCAAGCAGCCGATTGGCTGGTGAAATGGACCCTGAATTGCAAAATAAAAATCGAGGTCTTATATTATCAGGCTCATAATCATTTGAAGGCCATAACCTTCATGGAAAATTTGAATCTAGGGTACTTGAATTCCGAAGACTAATTTGAAGAAATCACATTTTTCTGGATTCTGGTCCCAAGATAGTTTTATTTGATACTAACTTGGCAGAAAGCATGGCTTGACAGAGGCCATTCTCTCTCTTAATTTGCAGGTTATAGGATAAAAATAAAGATCAATAAATTTAGAAGAGGATATCATGAAGAATGAATACCTAGATAGTCAAGGCTAGATCTCATGAAAATTTTCCGATTGTTGGGTAATATCGAATCTTTCGATTGTCTGATCCTTTCAATTTTATAGTGGGATCGCTAATCTAGATTTAGGATATGTTGGAATCGATCGATTAACTTTGGAATTAGCCTAATGAGAAATCATTCTTTGTATTTTGGAGAAAGCACCATTACAGTTCATCCCCTATCTATTCGGGCTCCATCTCTAATTAAAAGATCAGAAGCTACTCTAGATAGCGTTCATTGGGGAGTCATCTCGTTAATCCCGAGTTGGATCTCTGTTCAGCTAATCCTTTGAGTTTTCTTCGATTTGGTGACTAGGGGGTTGGATCTCTATTCAGCTAATCCTTCGAGTTTTCTTCGATCTGGTGATTAGGGGTTCGATTTGGCGGCTATGGAGAGCTGTTGCTGGTTTTGCTTTTAGGGTGGAAGTGTTGTGTTAGGATTTCCTGTTCTGGGTCTTCTTTAAGATTCAGGTTCTTCCTAGCCCAAATCTATTATTAATTTAGGTGGGCTGAGCGATTTTGTTAGAATAATTTTTTTGGACCTTATTTTTCAAGTCTCAAAACAGATTAATATACACCGTTTTGAGACAACAGGGATAATGCTCAAGTCTCAGATTGATTTATTAGGTAATAAAGATGACTATTAAATAGTCCAAAGTTGAGTAGACAAAAAGACAGCACAAACTGAAAGGACAATGTGAAAAAGAAACGGACAAACTCAAAAGACACAATTAAAATTTGAGATTAAATGCAACACTCTCCCTCCTAATCTCAACCTAGTTTACTCAAGTTTTTTACTTCCAATAGTTTCCTCATGTTTTCAAACTTGACAGTAGCTAGCCCCTTTGTCAAAATATCTGCTCTTTGATCGTTGCTGCAAACATGTTTCAAGACAACTTCTCCTCGCTCTACGTATTACCTGATAAAGTGAAACCTTATGTCGATATGCTTGCTTCTACCATGGAACATATGATTCTTAGCCAGGTCGATTGCAAATCGATTTTCAGTGCATAAAATCACTGGGCCAACAGCTTCATGTGTTATCTGACTAAGAGTATTTCTAAGCCAAATACCTTGGAAAGCCGCTGCGGTAGCAGCCATGAATTTAGCTTCACACGATGATAGAGCAACACACTTCTGTTTTTGTGAGACCCAAGTGATAATACTCTCATTCAAGTAATAAACTATGCCTCCTGTGCTCTTTCTATCTTCAATTTTTCCACCCAAGTCACTGTCTGAAAACCCAGTTAACACATTGTTGCCACTATTCTTTGTATACACCAACCCGTGTTGTATAGTTCCCTTAACGTACCCGAGTATTCTTTTCACTGCATCCTGGTGCCTTTTTGTGCGTTTTTCCATATATCGGCTGACTATACCCACTGAGTATGCGATATCTGGTCGCGTATGAACCAAGTATCGTAGACCCCTTACCATACTCTTGTAGTCTGTAGCATTGACCAACTTTCCTGTCTCGTCTCGATCAAGCTGTTCCTTTGGATCCATTGGATACTTCGTCGGATTGCAATCTGCCATGCATGCATTTTCCATAATTTTTTCGTGCATAACCTGCTTGTTTTAATTCGATATATCCTTCTCCTTGTTCAACTTCTATTCTCAAGTAGTAGCTGAGCTTTCCTATGTCGCTCATCTCGAACTGAAGCTTCATCTGGTTCTTGAAATCCTTGATTGCTAAGACACTCGTGCCTGTTACTAGAATGTCATCTACGCATACTACAATAACCAAACTGTTTTCTCCCTCCTTCCTTGTGTATACAACAAGCTCGTACGGACAACGAGTAAATCCAAGCTTTTAAGACATGGATTCAGTTTGGCGTACCAAGCATGAGGCGCCTGGCGAAGTCCATACAAAGCTTTAGACAATTTGTACACTAGGTGCTCTTGTCCCTTTCTTTCAAATCCCTCTGGTTGGGCAACTTATACATCTTCCACTATATCTCCATTCAAGAAGGCCGTCTTTACGTCGAGATGGTGCACTTCCCATTGAATTTTAGCTGCCAAAGCTAATAGCAACCTCACTGTCTCCAACCGAGTAACTGGTGCGTATACTTCATCAAAATCAATGCCATGTTCTTGTACATAACCCTTTGCTACGAGGCGTGCCTTGTATTTTACCACCTTCCCGTTGGCATCCCTTTTTAATTTATAGATCCATTTCAGACCTATGATCTTCTGTCCAGGTGGTAGACTCGTCAATTTCCATGTATCATTTGCCTCAATAGAATCCATCTCCTGCCCCATTGCTTGCCGCCAGTTGACATCTTTTGCTGCCTGTGTATAGTTGACAGGTTCGTCTACCCCCATGAGCCACAATTCTTCTTCATCAAGCTCTATTTACTCCGTGACATTGTAAATTTCACTCAAAGGTCTGAATCTTTTTGGCTCTGTGCTATCATCGTAATTATCGCGATTGATTCTAGAAGCAGACGACTGAGAATGTGAAGTGGATACCTGAGTGTTACTGTAGTTGTCATATCTAACAGAGGACTGAGAAGACTCATAAGTTCGCGACTGTGGTGTTGACGTCTGGGTGTTATTGCCACTATAGTTCTCATCACCATACTCCACGATTTCGGTCTCATCTTGACCTGTTTCATCAACCTCAGGCATACTTGCCACAATAAAACTCTCCTGTGTCTCCTCCCTATCTGCAATCACACTCCACGACCATTGCTTTGTTTCTTCGAAAATGACATCACGACTGATATGTATACGATCTTCCTTGGGATCATATAAACAATATCCTTTAGTTCCAGGCTCTCTCCTCAGATTAACTAACTTTTTACTGCGATCATCCAGCTTTGTGTTGTGCACACTTGGAGTTTTCATGTGTGATAAGCACCCAAAGACCCGTACATGACTTATCTGCGGTTTCCTTGTTGTCCATGCTTCATACGACGTCTTACCTGTCAATGCTCGCGTGGGTAGTCTATTGAGGATGTATACCGAGTTTCTGACTGCTTCAGCCCACATCTGTGATGGCAACTGCATTTCCTTGAGACTGCTCCTAGTCATCTCCACAATAGTTCAGTTTCGACGCTCTACCACTCTGTTTTGTTGCGGAGTGTAGGGTGTCGTGAGGTGTCGTTCAATTCCTGCATTCTCACAGTATTCTTTAAACTCATTAGAATTGAATTCACCTCCTCTGTCAGTTCTCAGCACCTTGATTCTTTTCTCTGACCCGTTCTCAACCAATACACGAAACTTTTTGAATGCTTCGAATGCCTCATCATTAGTTCTTAGAAAGTACACCCACATAAACCCGCTAAAGTCATCAACTAAAAAAAGAAATATCTGTATCTAAAGGTAGTAGTTGGAGATATCGGCCCGCACAGATCACCATGTATAAGTTCTAGTACCTTTTTTGCACTAAACTTGGATTTGGCTGGAAATACCTTCCTGGTTTGCTTTCCCATTAAGCACCCATCACACACGATGTTTGGTTTTATTATCCTGGGCATTCCTTCTACCATCTGGTGCTTAGACATGAGAGCCATGGCTTGATAATTGACGTGCCCAAGACGGGCATGCCACAATCTCGTGATGTCATCCGCTTTAGTCATCAGGCATTCCTATTTGTTAGTCTCAATAATAATTTTGTAAAGTCGATTGGCAGATCGTTTTACCTTCATCAATAATCTGTCTTTGTTTTCGTAGATCCTCAGAAATTCTCCCTTGAGTTCCACATTATTGCCTTCTTCAGAAATCTGTCCCAATGATATGATGTTATTACGTAGACTAGGTATATAATACACCTCTCGCAGCATCTTTTCTTCTCCATTTTTGCACAGTAATATCAAAGTCCCCTTTCCTTTTATCTCAACTTTTGAACCATCTCCAAAACGCACCACACCAAATATACTCTCATCCAGTTCTGCAAACTTTTCTTTAAAACCTGTCATATGACTCCTTGCACCATTGTCCAGGTACCAGACATTCGATTCGCCTGCACATTCTCCACGCCTTGGAAATTGAGTAGATAGCAGTTTGTCCTCATTCAGGAGAAGCTTTGACAAGTTTTTATCATGTTTGGCCAAGAGTAGGGCCATTTCATCATCTTCCATCGCAGCCAAATTCGCCTCCGCTTCTTGTGTTTCCTTGTGTTTCCTTGGTTTCTTGCATTCTGAGGCAAAGTGACCATAGATATTACAGTTGAAGCATTTGATAACACTCTTGTCAAACTTTCCACGGCCTCTCTGCCTTGTGGATCTGTTACCATTGTTTCGCCTCAGCCATTCTTCACGCGTCAATAGAAGCTTTTTGTTGGCTCCTTCTCGTTTAACCCATTCCTCTTCTGTTAACATGAGTTGAATCTCCTTCGTTTCTGTCCTTCCTTTTACTCGTTCTTTATGTGCCTTGAGTGAACCCACAACTTCTTCGACAGTCATGCTCTCGATGTCTCCAAATTGCTCCAGTGTTGAAGTTATCTATAGGAATCTGGTAGGGACAGCACGCAGAAGTTTCTTTACGACGTATGATTCTTCCATCGTTTCCCCCAAAGCTCGAATATTTGTAACGAGGCTATTCATTCTCATGTGAAAATCTTTAAATTTTTCATTGTCACCCATATTCAGCATTTCGAATTCAGATTTTAGGATCTGAATCCGTGCCTTCTTTGCTTTGTCTGCACCTTGGCATAATGTTCTTATCATATCCCAGGCGTCCTTCGCTGTTCCCTTGTTCGCAATTGAGAGCAATACATCTTCGGGAATTGCCTGATACACCATTGCTAGCGCTATCTTATCTGTCTTCTCTTCGATAGCAACATTGGGATCTTTTGGCTCTACTGCATTCCAGACCCCTTGCGCTTGCATATAAACTTTCATTTTGATAGCCCAAGCCGTATAATTACTTCTATCCAGCATTGGGTAGCTCAGGCCGTATGAACCTCTTTTTCCTTTGTTCACCTCCATCGTTAGTGAAACAAATACGTCTGCCAAGACCTTCAGGCTGTGATACCAAATCAAGTCTCAAAACAGATTAATATACACCGTTTTGAGACAACAAGGATAATGCTCAAGTCTCAGATTGATTTATTAGGTAATAGAGATGACTATTAAATAGTCCAAAGTTGAGTAGACAAAAAGACAACACAAACTGAAAGGACAATGTGAAAAAGAAACGGACAAACTCAAAGGACACAATTAAAATTTGAGATTAAATGCAACAATTTTATCAATAATAAAAGTCCATTTCATTAAAAAAAATTAATAATATATATATAAATCGGATCAATAATACGTACAGTTATTTTATATTTAAAATTATGTTTTTCTATCTTTAAATCTTCAGTTTTTATTGCTTTACTTTTTTTATACACGGTACAAAAAGTAATTTTTTTGATATTTTTTTGCCAAAAATTAAAATACTATCAAAATGAAAAAATAATAATTATAGCATTGTAAATTCATAAACGGTATAGTATTATGACATTAAGCATTAAAAATCAGAGATTGCAAAGAACAGTGTTATGGATTCAGTTAAGAAGCTTTACTTGTGATGGGCCTTGGCTCATGGCTGGTGACTTTAATGCCATCAGATGCCCTGATGACCAGCTTCATTGCTTGACATATGATGCAGCTAGTGCAGAAGACTTCAATGATTTCATTCAAAATTGCAACTTGGAGGCACCTGGATACTGTGGATCTCGCTACACCTGGAGTAACAATAACAACTGGAAAAGATTAGATTGGGTGTTTACGAATCAGAATTTGCAAGATAATTTAAGGGTCCAGGTTTGTCACATGGTCAGAACCTGCTCTGACCATGCACCTTTACTAATCTCTATAGATAATGTCTCTAGCACAAACTCTATAAGTAAGAAAAGTTCTTTTAAGTTTATCAATGCTTGGACCAATCACCCTGACTTCTTGACTAGTGTTAGTCAGAATTGGGCCAAGCATTGCAATGGAGAGAATGGTACCATCTTTTGGTACAAACTCAAGCGTTTAAAAAATCATTTGAAAAAATGGAATACTGAAGTTTTCGGAAACATTTTTACTAAGGTTAAAGAGGCTAGTATTGAGGTAGAGAACTGTGAGTTGCTTCATCAGTCCTCAAAAGATACTGTTTCAAAATCAAACCTTTCAAAGGCTAATAGTGTTCTAATTTTAGCTTTAAAAGACGAGGAAAGTTTTTGGAAGCAGAAATGCTTCAATTCATGGTTAAAAGACTGTGATGGAAATACAAAATTGTATCACAGTTATGTATCAAAAAAAAAGGAAGAAAAACACTATTATTGGTATAAAGGACATGGATATATGGCTTACTTCTGAGTGTGACATTGCATCATCTGCTGTGAATCACTTTAAATTGATTTTATCAACTGTGCCTGAAAGTTTTTCTGATAATGTGCATGACTCTATACTAAACAACATACCTAAGTTAGTTTTGGACAGGGAGAATACAGAGATATTGAAACCTACAACAAGTGAGGAGCTCAGATCTATTCTAAGTGCCATGAAGCAAGACAGTGCCCCAGGCATAGACGGGTTTAATATCTCTTTCCTAAAACATTGTTGGGCTATTATAAACTGTGATTTATGCAAAGCTATTAATGCTTACCTGGCAGGGTGTGACATTCCAAATGGAGTATTTGCCACTGGGATTGTTCTTGTCCCTAAAATGGCAAATCCAATATCCTGGAACAATTATAGACCACTTAGTATGTGTACTATAATAAATAGACTAATTTCTGCCCTTATAAACAGTAGAATGTCATTAATTCTACCTAAATTAATCTCTCGTGGACAGAGTGCATTTGTAAAGGAAATGTTAATACATGAAAACATATTAATCATAAAGGAAATGTTGCATCACATAAAGAGGAAGCCTTCTAAAGGCAATATCATCATGCAACTGGACATGACAAAGGCGTTTGACAGGATGTCTCACGCCTTTGTGCTTAAAACTTTAAAATGTTTTGGGTTTTCTGAAAAAGTTGTGTTGCTGATAAATAAGATGATTTCAAAAGTGATGGTTTCAATTCTTATTAATGGATCTTCCTCAGGGTACTTCCATCAGCAAACAGGATTGAGACAAGGAGATCTTTTGTCTCCTTGTCTCTTTATCCTGGCAGAGGAAGCACTCTTAAGGGGATTAGAAAATTTATATGCTGCTAATGTTAACATGCAATTTTTTACAAGATCAAGATACATATTACCTTGTATTGCATTTGCTGATGACATTGTTGTGTTTACTAACAACTCACCTGCAGCAATAAAGAATTTAAGTAACATTCTAAACAAGTATCAACAGGAGTCTGGTCAACTTATAAATGTAGAAAAGACAAGAGTTATTACCTCGTCAAGATGTTCTGGTGCAAATTCAGCAAGAATTAATGCTTCTATGGGGTTCAAGACAGACAATGCACCATTTAGCTACTTGGGAACAACTATAGCTGCAAACAACAAGGGAATACATTACTCTTCTCTTTTAGCTAAAATACATAATAAAATAAGTGATTGGGACCTAAAGAACCTGTCTTACAGTGGCAGATTGTCACTGATAAGACATGTTCTTTACCCAATTGTCTTTTTCAGGATGCAAAATAGCATAATTCCTAAATATATATTGCAAAAAATTGAACTATGTTTCAATAAGTTTTTATGGAGGCCAAAGGTGAATGAATGTGCTTTGCATTGGGCTGCTTGGAATAGTCTATGCAAACCATTTGGGGAAGGTGGCTTAAATACTAAGCTCTTATCTGAAATACAACAGGCATTTTCCTATAAGCTATGGTATATATTTAGAAAAGGAAAATCTTTATGGTCAGACCTAATGTTAAAAACCTACTGTTTTGACAAGCATCCTATGATTGCTAAGTGTGGGTCTACTGACTCAATAGTTTGGAAAGGACTTTGTTCTATTAGAGTTGGGGCTGATAAATTTATCCACTGGAATGTGGGCCAAGGAAATGTGGATTTCTGGAGAGACTCTTGGCATAAGCTGTCACCTATTGTCTCTACTCAAAACTCTTGGTATCTGCCAGCAAAAGTAAAAACGTTTTGGAAATAGAATTGTTGGGATCCTACTCTATTATCACTCCTTACTCACGAAAGACAACAACACATTTATAGTGTTAAAATCAATAGTGAAAAGGAGGACAGTATAGAGTGGTGTATCTCAACTGATAAAAGTTTTAGTACAAAAAGAACATGGGAAAACATTAGAGTAAAATCCAATAGTTCATATTTTTTTAAGAAGATATGGCACAGTTTTATACCAACAAAATTTTCATTTCTTTGCTGGAGGGTTTTGAAGAGTTTTGTTCTAACAGATAGCATTCTAAAAAGAAAACATATTGCTATTGTTTCAAGGTGCCAATTTTGCTGCAATTGTGAAGATATCAATCATCTTTTCATCAATTGCAGCTACTCTTGGTGCCTTTGGAATTACTATGGGTCTATGTTCAAAATTCCTGTTAGAAGGTTTATGACCCTAAGACACATGCTGTTTGTTTGGTTTAAGTCAACTAACAACAAATTTCATGTTACACACATTGTTCCACAGATTATTATGTGGACAGTATGGTATAACAGAAATTGTTGTAAGCTTGACAAACAAACTGATAATTTCTACAATGCTGTTAAAAGAATCAATAGGTTTATTTTGGGAATCGATGCAAAATTAAAGGCTAAACACTGGATTAATGTGGAAGATGCAGGTTCTATGTTGGGTGCGTTATCTATAGGTAGGAGAAAAGCGACTTACCGGTCATGGAGAGCTCCAGCTCTGGGTAGGCTAAAAATCAATTTGGATGGAGCTTGCTGTTTCAACGGAGAGGCATCTGGTGGCTACATTGTTCGAAATCATCTGGGGATCTGCATTGAAGGGGCTAGCTTTCTGTTTGGTAAGCTAAACCCACTTCAAGCAGAGAGGCGTGCACTGGTTGAGGCTCTTCTGCTGTGTCGAAGGCGAGGTTGGTGCTACGTAGATCTGGAGACTGATTGTGAGACGTTGGTGAGAAGGATCTCTTCTGGAGACTTATCTAATGGTGTTAGGATGGATGTTTGTAGAGCTCTGTTGCTGCCATCAATGAAGCTCAGCCACATTTCCAGATCGGAAAATGTGGCGGCGGATTGGGTTTCAAAATGGAGTTTAAAGGAGAAAAGAAACAAGGTTTTTGAAGGTGGTGATATGCCTAACGCTCTGCTGTCTATTGTGGTACTAGAAAGTATGGGAATAGGGTACATCGACCCTGGTTAGAGTTGTGAAATTAGGGTTTGGTCTGTGAAAGAGAGAAGGTTGAAGAAAAGGGAATTTAGGGTTTCTGATTGGGGATTTCGTTATGCCCTGAGTTAGTAATGCCTTGTTGGGCCTCTATATCTCTCTAAAGCCCTGTTTTGTTTGGGTAGTAGCCTAGTTTTTGGGCTAGCCTTGTAATAATTCGATTTATTAAATAAATAAAATGAAATTTTTGAAAAAAAAAAAAAAAGCATTAAAAATTGATACGAAAACATAAAAATCACTCAGTATTTTTTAGCACAACTAAATCGAATGTGCTTTGAGTAAAAACTAAAAAATAAAAAAATAATAAACGGTAAGCTAATAATAAGTGTTGAATTTATTGCTAGGTGTAGCTCAACCAACTCTATCTCCCTCTCACTCTAAACTCAAGTGAAGCTTATGATTCAATATACACATAAAGAGAGAGGAGGAACGCTTCATATAATGTCTTATCTTACAGATTGCTGATCACTGATCGACAACTTCTAAACAAAACAACAATGTCGATAGCTTACACTGTCAAGGTTGGAGAAGCCTCGCCAGCTACCGGAAGTAAACCTTCAGCCGGACCGGTTTATAGGTGCATCTATGCCAAAGATGGTCTATTGGAGTTACCTTCTGATATGAACTCACCTTGGCAATTTTTCAGGTTTATCTAATTAGTCCCATTTCTTTTTTATTTTTACTAATTACAACCAATCATATTTTATATCTCAATTGTAGTCACGTTTTAATGCAGTGAATCTACTAAAAAAAATCCGAACAATCCAATGCTAGGTCGACGTGTAACGGTTGATTCAAAGGTAAATTGTATAAAGTAAATAAATAAGAAAGGCTATGATTCTTACTTTATAAATTAGTTAACTTGTATGTCAAGCGTTAGAAGGACTTGTTGGAGTGTAGTAGAGTGAAAAGATTCATTCTTCAATCTCCATGGATGATCATAGAAATGATCAAATTTAATGGAATTCGTAGGCTGGTCCTTATTCATGGCTCACGTATCAACAAGTTTACGATTCATCACTTCGAATTGGCTCGGCTATTCGCACCCTTGGTGTCAATCCTGTAAGTTGGTTTATCGAAATCTAAACTACTAAAGTTTCCTTATATGTTAATGAGAGATTGATTGGATTTTATGTAGGGAGATTGTTGTGGCATATACGGATCAAACTGCCCGGAATGGATTATGGCAATGAAGGTAGATTTAAAGATTGAAATAGTTTTGCTTTATGTAGATATTTGAGTTTATAAATGCCTGAGGCTGAGATGGTTTCATTTGCAGGCTTGTAACAGTCAGAGTATAACTTATGTACCTCTTTACGATACTCTTGGTATGCCTACTTTTCTCGAAGTTTCGTGCTTTGTTTCCTGTTGGAAATTATTAATCAACATGGTTTCTAAGTTGTTAGTGAATCGGTTTCCTTTAACAGGTGCTGATGCAGTGGAGTTCATCATTAACCATGCTGAAGTTTCGATCGCTTTTGTTCAAGACAACAAGATCTCTTCTGTAAGTTCTAGTTTCTATATGTTGTTTCTTTTGACGATCTTCTAAACTTTTGTTTGGGGCTCACAATAATTTTCCACAGGTTCTATCTTGCTTCCCTGGATGCTCTTCGAATTTAAAAAGTACGTAATAGAGAAGCTCTCATAGGAAAGTACTTTCTTGTTCGGAAACTAAAGATTAATTGCCTTCAAATTATTTGTTCTTAGCTATTGTCAGCTTCGGGAATACTTCAAGCACACAGAAGAAGGCAGCTGAAGAAGTTGGTGTATCTCTTTTTTCCTGGGAAGAATTTGCTGAGCTGGTATGTTCGTTATAACTCGAAACTTGTATTCAATCTTACAAACTGTGTAATGCGATTGTCATTATCACCAGGGAAGCTTAAACTGTGAACTTCCAAGAAAACAGAAGACGGATATTTGCACCATTATGTACACGAGTGGTACAACTGGAGAACCTAAAGGTGTAATCCTTAGCAACGCGGCTATCATGACCCAAGTGTTGTCTGTGGACCGAATGCTTTCCCTTACCGATGGAGCTGTAAGAATATTGATTTAGCACTTTCATTTATATTACCGTCACAAATCGAGCTTAGTCGTCGTTGCTATTATGCTTTATGGTATATTACTGATGTAGTTGAGTTTTTTGTTTTGCGGTACAGTGTACAGAAGAGGATATATACTTTTCCTACCTTCCATTAGCCCATGTTTACGATCAGATAATGGAGATCTTTTTCATTTACAAGGGTTCTTCGATAGGATTTTGGCGAAGTGTAAGTCTTTTTTCTTTTCTTGCTCTACAACAGCTTTTTATGCCGTCGATTGAAATTCAGAACTGAATCCATGTTTATGTTTCTTGTTCTTTCCTCACAGGATATCCGATTTTTGATGGAGGACCTTCAAGAATTGAAGCCAACTGTGTTTTGCGGGGTTCCCAGAGTTTATGACAAGATATATGCCGGTATAACATAATATATATACACATATGATATGAATATAAACGCGCAAGTTTCAATCATTTGTTTCGCATTTCAATTCATTGTGAAACTGTGCTTGAAGGTATAAATGGTAAAATTTCAACTAGTGGAATGCTAAGGAAAAAGTTGTTCGATTATTCCTATAACTAGTAAGTTTGAAACCTTATTCTCCTGCGATCGTTCTTTTTGACATTAGTACTGACTTGGAGAAATACTGACAGCAAATTGGAAAATATAAAGAATGGATTGGCTCAGGACAAAGCAGCACCGTTTCTGGACAAGCTGGTTTTTGATAAGGTCTTCATAGTCATAGCATACTTATAATTCCTTTTAGTCGACAAAAACTGTTTTTTTCCGCTCTAAATGGCTACTGATTTTGGTAGATAAAACAAGCGCTGGGAGGACGAGTTCGCATCTTATTATCTGGTGCTGCACCTCTGTCTCGCCACGTCGACGAATTTTTGAGGGTCATCTCGTGCTCTAGTTTGTCACAAGGATATGGTACGCTAGGCCAAGTACTCTCTGCTCATGTCAAAACACAAACTGGCAATCACAATGTCATGTTGATAAGTTTATGACCCTATCATTAAGGACTTATTGGCTATTTCGTGTCCAGTCCAGTGCCTTTTTTTGGCTCATACGCAAACAAAACGATTGTTTAGTATGGCCTTTTAGGCTTAAAAAAATCAATTTTTTGGCATAAAATAAGATCTGAAAGCCTAAGAAGCTAAATCTTTTATGAATCTTTTTCATATATGTGCTCTTTGCAGTTTTGGTTTAAATTTTCGGTTTTATGTTGTTTTTTGGCTTCAGGCTGATGTTTCAGTTTCTAGAGTTAATAACTAGCTTTTTATCCATGCAGCAAACAACCTTTGCGTTTTTTTCAAAAAAAACTATTTTTTGATATAGCTATTTAGCTTATAAGCCAGGCACCAAACAACACCTGAGAAGTAATCTCTGAGATATGTGTTATTTTCATGATAGGTCTTACAGAAAGTTGCGGTGGGTGTTTTACATCCATTGGCAATGTATATTCCATGGCTGGAACTGTTGGGGTCCCCATGCCAACCATTGAAGCGAGGCTTCAATCCGTGCCTGATATGGGGTATGACGCCATCTCCGATACACCACGTGGTGAAATATGTATTAGAGGAAACACTATGTTCGCAGGTTACCACAAGCGGCAAGACCTTACAGATGAAGTGGTGATTGATGGTTGGTTTCTTACAGGTAAACCATCTCCTATGCCTTTTGGTTCGCATTCGAATTCATCAGCAAACATAAATGAAGTTTATAATTTTTTAATTACGATGATTGATGAATAACTTTTTAAAAATGATGATGAAAGCTGTTCATCTCTGCTGATGTAGTTGCTACTTATAAGGGTGCATCAGAACTTTAGATATCTCTTCTTCTGATACGGATTTTTTCGATTGTATGTATGTACAGGTGATATAGGAGAATTGCAGGCAGACGGGTCAATGAAGATTATCGACAGGAAAAAGAATATTTTTAAGCTATCTCAAGGTGAATATATTGCTGTTGAGAATCTCGAGAACACTTACTCGAGATGTTCTCTAATCACATCGGTACGTCTAATAAGACAACTCATTACTTAAGAGTCATTAGTCCTTACTTCTTAAAAAGACTACTAACTAACTTCCTATTTCAACTTATTACAGATTTGGGTGTACGGAAACAGCTTCGAGTCGTTCCTTGTAGCTGTTGTAGTCCCTGAAAGAAAAGCACTTGAAGATTGGGCCGTAAAGAATGACGTTGAAAGAGCAGATTTCAAGTTGTTGTGTGATAACCCAAAGGCAAAAAAATACATTTTGGACGAACTTAACAGCACCGGTAAACAAAACAATGTATGCGCAAGTTACCTTTCTCGGTTCATTCTTTCTTTTCTTCAACTTCTTTAATTTCAAAAGACTGACATGAATTCGTGCGATCGTTTAGCTTCGAGGCTTTGAGATGTTGAAAGCTGTTTATTTGGAACCCAGTCCTTTTGACATTCAAAGAGATTTGATAACTCCAACTTTTAAACTGAAGAGGCCGCAACTACTCAAATACTACAAGGTACTAAATCCTTAATACTACTGATGGTATCTTGTTGAAATGCAGACCGGTTTCTCATAGATTTTTTATCTGCAGGATTGCGTTGATAAGCTGTACCGGGAAGGGAAGGGGCCAAAGGCGGATGGGTACATAAACGGAAGCTAAACAAGATATTTCGATGGAAACTTCGATAGCAAGTTACCTAATAATCCTTTTATATTTATAATGTGATTCAGTTTGTTCTTGTACATACTTGCTGTCTTCTTCATACCTTCCTATCTGCTTTTTCTCTTGCATTAACTCTATTTACCCACCAAACTTCACCTACATTTATTAGAATCTCTTTCCACTCTCTTCTTTCCTCACCATCACAACCAACTGCAAACGCGCTGTGATATCTTATATGATGCTATTTTTTTTTTTTTAATCTTTTATGACATTTATACTATTTGAATACGGGCCACTATGTTAAGTCCAACTGCAAAATCATTTTCAAAATTTTAAACAAAATACGGGCCACAATGTTAAGTTTTAGCCGCTGGACTCTGCTAGTGAATAATTTCGGTGAGAAAGAACAACTTCACCGAACACTAAGAAAATTGTAGAGTATAAAACCACTCGCAATAAATGATTTTGATTATGAATAAACCATACATTTATAGACAACATGTCACTAATTTTATAAAGAATGAATGTTATAAGAAAAGTTTTGAACACGGTTAACATAATTTCAAAACTGAATATATAAACTTACAAAAAGATGTCGACTTACATAGTTTCTCTTCGTGTTTCTTTTACAATGATTATATATATATATATATATATATTAAAATTCAGGGATGCCCTCGTTTTTTTTATATGCAATTTCATATTCCTTCTTCAATATTTATAAAATGAACGAGGAAGGATATATCACTCGAACCTCGCGATGGTAACTGGCATGTTGTTCTAACACGCATATGAGAAGTAGTCGCACCAAACATCTGACGTTCGTATTGTCATTATTATACCTAACAAGTAGTGCCAGAACTCCTATGGTATCCATTTTTCTTGGACTATTTTATCTACTTTAATGCATGCTCACATCAAACACGTTTTGATCCAATGTTGAGAACTTCCATCTTTACAGCTTCATCTCACTATATCGAAACCAATGTCATTCGGAAACATAAAAATACATTCCATAAGCTTCAACATGTAAATTCCCTACATGCGTTTAGGGTCCATCACCAAGTTCTACACCTAAGTTTCAGCAAGTAAAGTCTTCACACTTAAGTTTAAAAAAAAAGTTCATGCTCCCAAGTTTTAGCAGGAAATGTTCCTGCATTTAGGTTCCAGCAGAGTTTATTCTCATGAGTTTGGGCAGAGCTTATATTCTTAAGTTTTTGCATATGTTTCTACACTTAAAGTCTCGGAAAAGATAATTTATCAGTCACTTAGAGACTATATTTAACATTATTAAACTTAGGCTTATAATGAATTCAGTATCCATTGACCGATATCTCAACTACTCTTAGAACCTCCTGGAATCAGCACTCTGAAATATGATAGGAAAAACTTTGCAACAAAGAATCCAAATGACTCAATGATCAAAGGATGTGGATTGATAGGTCAGACAGAGGTTGTAGAAAGGCCTCTGATATTCCAATTGATCTTCCTTTGGATATGACGCACCAAATGAAGAACAAATTTTCTTGTGGATATTATACAATAGCAAGAGACGATTAAAACTTAAGAATTTTTTAAGAATAAAAGATAGTTTAACCATTCAACATCTGAGTACATAGTTTTTATAGGAGAAAGAACAAGCATTGAACACAATTAAGGTTGTTCTTGGAAACATAATGCATGCCTCTAACATAATTAGGGTTTTTTTTAGAAACATAATGCATGCCTCTAACACAATTAGGTCTTTTCTTGGAAACATTATGTATGCCTTGAACACATTTAATATTGTTCATGGAAATGCATTTATATTGAAAATACAAAGTATTAATGATAAAAGTTTGAAATCCGACCCTTCTCCCCTCCAAGGACGTGGCTTTTGTTGTAGATGGGCCTTGAGCTTTTATTTTAACAAATGGACAATGGTGAAGTGAAACAATTGCCTAATTAAAAACCTTATCAAGAAAACCCATTGGGACAAAACTTGAACAAGGGAAAATAGTACAATCGAGACACTTTCTCATTTTTTCAAATCAATTAGCTTGAATCAAGACCAAAGTGGTTTGACAAGCTTTTCCACCATACTTGTTGTTCTTCATCAGAAAAATAAATCAAAGTTATACAACAACCTCGTGGAGGAGTTTCTGATGAAGAATAAAATAAAGAATCTAAACTGAATTTGCGAAAAATAATCGAGAAAATCTAGCACCAACTATTATGGGGGAAATTTATGAACTAGACACTGTTGTTGAAGAGAAGTTTAGAGTCAAAACCGAGGAGAAAATCGTAGAGGACTTTCTGATGATGGAGGTTGCACCAGAAATGAGATAGACTGATGGTATATGAGTGACAGGGTTTGAGAGTGACTAACAAGTAACATGCGGCTATAGTTGTTATGACTTATTTTATGCCCAAGAAACTTCAATGTTTTCCTACATGATGCTTCAGATTTGTTCTACGTATGATAATAGCCCATATAGTCTTTAAAATAATACAATGAGAACTATTAATTCCAAAACGTATCCCCATAGGTCTTTTAAATAAGTAAGGAAAAAAATACTTGAATATGATGAGTAACCCCTTTAGATATGCCAAGGAATAAAGCTAGAAGTAGAACTATGTATGGGCATTCGATTTTTCAGTTCGGTTGGGTTTTTCCGGTTCTTTAGAACTGGTACCCATTTAGAAACCGATGAAAATTCATTTTGGTTCACTTTAGTTCTTCTCAGTTCGGTTAGGTATGGGTACCTAACCGAAAGAACCGAAAAGTACCCAAAAAATAATTTCACCACTGTCCACTATATGAAGCTCCATTGAACTCGTCATGTCCAGTGATTTCATCTTGGCTTTTAGGCAACAAAAGAGCATTCTCATCAACAAGATATTTTTACCTTTTGAATTTGTCTCTAGTGCTAAATCCCCCTTGGTCATGTTTTGATGACTATAGCTAAATTTTAAAAAATTAAGAAATCATATGAGCATTCAAAATACAAAACTTGTAAATATAATCTCAAATTTAGCCACCATTAAAGATAACTGTAGCAAAATAAATCTGAAAGTAAGCATGTATCTTTTAAAAAAAAAATCTCACTCACCGATGAGAATACAACAACTTTGAATCCAAGTCACAACCACAATCTACACTTGACCCCACAAATCAATAAAAAATTTAGATTCAATACAGAGAACCATACTATTTCAAATTCAAATAAATATAGAAATGAACTTTAATCACTGATTTTTTATCCAAAAAAGAAATCTATATCATGTAACTACGTGTAAAGGTTGAGAATTTTGGAGTTAACTAAAGAACAAAGTGAAACCCCACTTACAAAATCAAAAATATAATCTAGGATAATCCAATTGATTTCTACTGAAAAATAAATCAAACTTATACAACAACCTTGTGGAGGAGTTTCTGATGAAGAATAAAATAAACTATTTAAACTGAAATTGTAAACAAGAATCGAGAAAATCTAGCACCAACTATTGTGGGGGAAATTTATGGACTATATACTGCAAATGAAGAGAAGTTTAGAGTCAAAACCGATGAGAAAATCGTGGAGGAGTTTCTGATGATGAAGGTTGCACCAAAAATAAGATAGACTTATGGTATATTAATGATAGGGTTTGACAGCGAAACAATAAAGTTTCTATTATTAGTTAGTAATCTAAAATAAATAAATAAAAACTAAAGTATTATTAATTGTACGGTTCCTTACGAGTATTATTCGATTCTCGGGAACCGAAACCAAGAACCATGGATGTTTAAGACAATGAACCATACATGTATTTATGAAGAATCAAATCCGAACCGATTTTTTTTATTTTGGTTCGGTTTGATTTGATTATTTGGTTCAATATCCATATGTCCATTCCTACGTAGAAGTATTTGAATCCAATGAGTAGTTCTTTTTTAAATAATGCATGAAGAACTACTTGAATTCAAAAAGTATCCCCATAGTTCTTTCAAATAATTAAAAAATAACTACTTGGATTCGAAGAATATCCCCCTATTTCTTTCAGATAATGAAGGACAAACTATTTAAATCCGAGCAATATAATCCCTAGCTTTGTAAAAGAGTGTTGGAAGAACTACGATAGTCAAAGAATAAAAATAATTTTAATTAATACTTTATTTTCCACGAGGTTTCTCTTCCAAAAATATTACTTAAATAGTTTAATAGGAATTGGTCCTTTAAATAACTTTAAAATTATTTTACTTTCTTGAAAACATGCCAAAATGATGAATGGCTAAATTGTATCGAATTTTATAAAATCCTATTTTGATGCTGACACATGGTCTTGGTGTAAAGATGTTTACAGACGTGTTGCCGTTATATATCATTTCATCATGGTCGTTATTATTATATGGTTTCTCTATTTAATTGAAGTGTTTTTAGCAAAGTCTCTTTTGTAGTTCTTATTTCATGCTTTGTAATTCTTGTTTCCTTTAATCAAGTGTTTAACTTTTTCTTTGATTTGCCTATATTGATTCCTTGTTCTTGATATTCCTCCCTATTTATCCCGATTTCATTCTAAAATAGGAAAAAACAAATTATGAGTCATTTGTGCACATACATCATGAAGGAAATAATTTTGATTCTAAAATAATGGTTGATATTTTTTTATTGTTACAAGTCGGGTTTTGTTGAGCCTTTACTTGCTAAACATATCTCATATTTTGGACATGTTAGTTCCTGGGATGACTCTTCACTGATAGTTGTTTCTTCGAGACATTAAATGTTTCTCTTACAATAATTTTTTTTATATTTGATCCTTTAAAATCCAGTGAGGCTCTCGCTTTTCTGTACATGAAATTTCATACTTCTTCTTCGATATTTATAAAATAAACGAGGAAGGAAATATTACTCCAAACTCACGATGGTAACTGGCATGTTGTTCCAACAGACATATGAGAAGTAGTGGCACCAAACATTTGACGTCCGTATTTTCATTATTATACCTAACAAGTAGTGCCACAAATCCTCTGGCATTTAATTTTATTGGAATATTTTTTATCTACCTTAATGTATACTCACATCAAACACGTTTTGATCAAATGTTGAAAATTTCCATATTTACAAATTCATCTTACTATATCGAAACCGGTAAAAATTTATTCCAGAAGCTTCAATAGGTAAATTCCCTACATGCTCTTAGGGTCCATCACCAAGTTTCTACACCTAAGGTCCAGTAAGTAAAGTCTCCGCAGTTAATTTTTAATAAATAATCTCATGCTCCAAAGTTTTAACAGGTAGTGTTCCTGTATTTAGGTTTCAGCAGAGTTTATTCTCATGAGTTTTGGCAGAGCATCTGTTCTTAAGTTTTTGCATATGTTTCTACACTTAAAGTCTCGAAAAAAGATAATTCATCAGTCACTTAGAGCACATATTTAAAAATCTAAACTTAGGATTATAATGACTTCAATATCCATTGATCGATGTTTCAACTACTCTTTAGCATATATATTGATTCCACTTGCTTTTCAGACTTGAACAAGTCTCATACAGTACGTGAAATTTAAAATTGGTAGTACCGTGGTCAGAGCATCTCACTTGTAACCTTTGTAACTCTCACTTGCTCTTTATCGACCACATCTCGGATGAGTGAAACTTGGTATTTACATGTTTCGTTCGTTCATGAAACTTTGGGTTCCTTCTCATATGGAAAACATTGATATTGTAACAAAATAGTGTAACTTCTTGCTTTATATTAGTTATCTCACTTAGTAATCCTTTTAACCATATGATTTTCTTGATTGTGTGAGTAGCAACCATATATTAATATTCGATAGATGACAATGCAACAACGTTATAGAGGGTTGTTTCACAACGAATAAAAACAATAATTCGAATCAATACTTTCCTTTTACGTAAAAGCCCTTAACCATTAGACTAGTTTAGAACTTGGATAATTCAACTCCAAGTATAAATTCCTTCATCTTGAATATGTATTTTCATCCAACAAGCTTCTGACCATTCAAATACTTAACAAGAATCTAATTGTCATTCTTCTTCACATAAATTAACTATTTTCTCGTGGCATTCTGCCACTTCAGTTTATCAGTGCTCTTCATAGCATCATGATAACTCTTGGGTTCAAGAATATTTCCATGCTTTCACAAGATAACACCTAAAATATCAACATAGTTATAAATCTGTGTAAGCTTACTAGGTCTTCGTGATCTATCTTTTACCAACTCATAAATGTCAATATCATCATGTTACTCTTCAAATGAAGTGTCTGAAAATTCAAACTTTTGGTCATGTTCTAACTCATGCAATGGTTGAAGTTCCTTTATAAAATCTGAACTTGTACAAAGTTTGAATCCATCTTTGGCAGAAGCAGCATCTGTTTCACTATCTTGCTCAAGTTGTACCTCAATTTCAACTATTTTCTCGACATTAGTAAGTGTAGTATGAACCTTCTTCAATAGTGTCATCACATCTTCATTGAATATCACATCTCTACTAATTAAATCTTTCTGATTACGAGGTTTCAGACACCATAACTTGTACCATTTTACTACTCTTTTTGGAAAACTTAGGAACATATATTTTAGCACTTTTGCCTTTATCTTGCCTCATATGTACATATGTAACACAGACAAACACGCTCAAGTGTTTCAGCAATGGTTTTCTTCCAGTTCATCTTTTTCGAGGACATATAAACTTCAATACTGAAGAAAGACTCATGTTGATGATTCATGTAGCTGTCTTGACAACTTCTCCCAAACATTTTAAGCTAATCCTATCTGTCAGAAACATACAACTTATAATTTCTCTTAAGAACACATTGTTAAAGACTTCCTTTCACGATTATGTGTCTAGAAATGAAAAGTTTAGAAAAATAACTAGTGAATGTTTCATTCACAAATTCTATACCATTGTCAGTCTTTTGCTTTTTCAACATCTTCCCAGTGTGATTCTCCACTAGCTTATTCTGATCCTTAAAAGCATCAAATGCCTCATATTTAAGTACAACATGATTTGTATGGTTATTTTTCATAAACTTAACTTACTTACTTTTACCCATCTCACAATTCTCACGAAAGCTTAGATTTTGAACTTTATCACCATACAATAAATTTTGTTTGCTAATGTAATTTAAGTCTTCCTCACTAAAATTTCTTAACCTCATATACTATAGCTTAGTTGAATAAGTCTTAACATTAAACATGCCACTTACCACTACAAGTTTTTCAATAATTAACACATCATTAGTTCTATAGGATTCATAACAATTAATGAGTCTTGTATAATCATAAGTCTGTCATCTTTAACTTAATAGTCATACAACTCCTCATCTAACATATTAATCAGAAAGAATGGTTGAATCACTTTTAACACTAGACATGCCTCTTACTATGTGATTTCATAACAATTAATGAGTTTTGTATAATCATAAGCATATCATCTCTATCTTTATAGTTATATAACTCATCATCTAACATTCTAATCAGAAATAATGTTACGTTTAACTTCAGGGACATACCTCATATTTGTTCCAACTTCTCAAGTCAAATAGATAACTTGAGCCTAACTTTCCATATTCCTTTCACGGTACATGACTCATCATTCCATTTATTTTACCATCATCAAACTTATTTAAGTATTCAAACCAGTATTTGTTGGAAATCATATGGAATGAAGCTCCTGATCTAAAACCCATTTGTTACCATACCTACAAGTAAACTTTATTAGAACATCAATGTACTCATAACCATCTGAAACTATTAAACTATCTCAAACTTCAAACTTCTGATGATTATTACATATTATTCATCCAAGGATATTTTATGCTGATGTGGCATTTATTCTTGCAGAACCAACAATTGAAAGTAGAACACTCATCATTCTCTTAGATTTAAATATTGAGTTTATTATTCTTGCTTGAATCTCACATTCCATGAATTTCTTTTACACTAAATTATTGGCCATCTAAGTCACTTTTCAAACCACTCTTCCTTTGAAGATCATTTCAGTTTAAACAATTCTTCACTTTAGAAATCATAAAATACTCGTTTCCATAGAGCATGATGTCAATAAATTACTCATACAATTTTGACAAAGAGTTCAAGAGGATAATTGATTGATCTTGATCTTCCACATTTACTACAAGTGCCTTAAAGTCCATAATGATTCTATTGAAATCATCCAAGTGTCTTCATATCTCATTGCTATCATCCATGGTAGTGTATACAATCGCTTCTTGAGATACAATCTATTAACAAACTATTTATTCATGTAAATGACTTTAAGCCTATTCTGAATCCCATGGCAGTAGATTCTTCATACATCTATCGAAGTACATCATCCTCAAAACTTAATAGCATAGCATGATGGATTGTCTACAACACTTTATCATTAATATCATTCGCAACTCGCTCAACAATGAAAGAAAATAACCCTTTGTGTACAAGGAATTCTCTAATTTTAACCATCTAGAGATTAAAGTTATTATCTCCGGTAAATTTATTATGATAAAATTCATGGAACTCGGTTTCGTGATTGTATTTGATTTTCTGGTAAGATCTGAATCTTTATACTCAAGATTTAAAATGATTTTTGTCATTTTGCTTTAAGTTTATTATTAAATTCTTGCTCATCGTATCACATTTTATGGTGGAAATCACAATATTTCAAGTTTCACATGTTGGCCAAGACGTTGTCTCAATGATCAACAACTTCTTGGAGGCGTGGCAGGAAGGAACATAGTTTCGTCTTTTTATTTTAAAACTCTAATGTTAATAATAATAGCATGAATATAATATCAATCACAACACAAGATCTAACGTAATTCTAATAGGGAAGAATCACTACATCCATAAATAATAATTACCAATTTTATATAAAAGAAATATTACAAAGAAAATCTTGAACAAAATTAATACAACCTCTCCCCACTTTGATCGAAAGCTTCACAAAATGGAGTATACAATTACATATGGAGCTCTTTACTAACAATATTTATCTCAATGTTCCTCTCATAAGAGAAATCATAACTTATCTTATTTCTCTAAAAATTAGTAACACTCTCGTTCTCCCGCACAAGTAGATTCATACTTCTTTATTACTTTTTATATAATAAAGAATTAAGGAAATAACACTCTAGGCTCATGATGACAGTTGACAAGTTGTTCCAACAAACATATGAGAGATAATGACACCAAACCTCTAGCATTCGTACTACCAGTACTATTCTTAAGGCACACTCAGATCAAACAGTTTATGATCAACGAATGAAGTAATCATATCTCTATATATTCATCTCACCATATCAAAAACTAGTTTCATTAAAAAAATATAAAAATATCTTCAAAAATATTCAGCAGGTAAAGTCTATGCACTTATGTTCCAGCAAAAAAATTCATGCATATAAGTTCCAACAAGTAATGCCCATATATGTAGGTTCTAATCCCAAAATTCATGCTCTTAAGTTCCAACAGGTTGGGTTCGTCAATTTAGGTTCCAACATAGCTTATTATCGTAAGTTCTGAAAAACCTTTGCCCTTAAGTTTCAACAGACATCTTTAAACTTAAATCTCGACAGAGATCTTACATCAGTCAATTTGAGCATATATTTAAAATACACAATATTGACAAATCAATCTAACAAATTTCTAATGTAAGCAAGCAAACCATCCAAAAAATCATTACATCGTTTATAAAACACAAATGGATGGATTTTGAATTTCTAACCTATAATTTAGAATTTATGACATTTCTAATAAAATTTAAAAATATATAACTAATTATTTTTTCAACAATACCAGTAAAAAATTACGTTAAAAACATAAATGTTATAACATATGCAGATATAAAATTATGGATATTTTTATATTAATTGTATAGAGTTCTTTTGTTAGTTTAATAAAATTAATATTAAAATAATGATTGATTACTGAATTATTTGTTTTTATATTAAAAGTTTAAATCTCCAATTTTTATATGTTATCCAATAGCTATAATATGTTTAAAAAATACAAAAAAATTAATGAGTATAATTTAGTTCGGATACATTTAGATGATATCATACATCCAAAGTAGACAGGAAAATATAACATCAAATACAAATCTTAATGATAATAAGGAAATCAATATTTTATTTATTCAATTGAACGCTATTTATAGCAGTATAAGTTTTATCTTCTATAATCAATGTAGATTATAACTTATTCTTGTAAACAAGATCTTATCTTTAAGACTTAGAGATATAACAACTTATTGATAGTTGCAAATATCACTGAGTTGGTTTTTCCTTCTTCATTTGTATGGCCGAATTATTTTTACTCACCTGAATGAACTTTCACCCATTAAAAGCCCAACTGAGCAGGTTTGGGTATTATAATGGTTTGACTATTATAGTTGAATTTATTTTCCTAAGGTATATCAAATTGTATCTCACCTTATTTTGGTCAGAATCCTAAGATTCTTGGAACACAATGATGTTACATGTTAATGGATTATATTCTTTTAGCCGAATAAACCTTAAATTAACCTCTAGATTAAGTCATAATGGCCTGATCATGTCTCATTAAAAACTTTTTTATGACCGAAACATCATTTGAAGAAAAACTATTTACTTTCTCAAATGGAAAAGAGTATAACTAACAAGTAGCATGCTACTAGAGTTGTTATGACTTATTTTATGCCTAAGAAACTTCAAATTGTTTCTTACACAATGCTTCAGATTTGTTTTACGCAGGATAATAGCCCATATAGTCTTTCAAATAATACAATAAGAACTATTAAATTCCGAAAAGTATCCCCCATAGGTCTTTGAAATAAGTAAGGAATAAAATACTTGAATCTAATCTGTCACCCCTTTAGTTCTGCCAAATAATGAAGCTAGAAGTAGAACTGTGTATGTGCATTCGGTTTTTTGTTCAGTTCAGTTTTTTCGGTTCTCAGTTCTTTAGAACCGATATTCATTTAAGAACAGATAAAAATTCATTTCAGTTTAGTTTGGTTCCTCTCAGTTTGGTTCGGTATGGGTACTTAAACTAAAGAACCAAAAAGTACCAAAAAATAACTTAACTACTGTCCACTAGATGAAGCTCAATTGATCTCGTCATGTCCAATGATTTCATCTTGGCTTTTAGGAAACAATAATGAACAAGATATTTCCCTCTTGAATTCGTCTCTGGTGCTAAATTTCTGGTGGTCATGTTTTGATAATTATAGCTAAACTTTCAAACACTAAGAAATCATATGAGCAATCAAAATACAAACCCTGGAAATATAACCTCAAATTTAGCCACCATTAAAGTTAATTATAGCAAAATAAATCCGAAAATAAGCATGTATCTTTAAAGAAAAATAAAAATTCCACTGACAAATGAGAATACAACAACTTTGAATCCAAGTCACAACCATAATCTACACTTGACCCCACAAATTAATAAAAAATTTAGATTCAATACAAAGAACCAAACTATATCAAATTCAAATCAATATAGAAATGAACTTTAATCAACTGATTTTTTACCCAAAAAAGAAATCTATATCATGTAACTACGTGTAAAAGTTGAGAATTTTTGGGTTAACTAAAGAACAAAGTGAAACTCAACTTACAAAATAAAAAAAAAAATCCAGGATAATCCAATTAATTTCTACTGAAAAATAAATCAAAGTTATACAACAACCTTGTGGAGGAGTTTCTGATGAAGAATAAAATAAAGAATCTAAACTGAAATTGTGAACAAGAATCAAGAAAATCGAGAACCAACTATTGTGGGAACAATCTATGAACTATACAATGCCAATGAAGAGAAGTTTAGAGTCAAAATTGAGGAAAAAACCGTGAAAGAGCTTCTGATGATGGAGGTTGCACCAGAAATGAGATAGATTGATGGTATATCAGTGATACGGTATGAGAGTGAAACGATAAAGTTTCTATTATTAGTATATAATATAAAATAAATAAATAAAACTAAAGCACTACTAATTGTTCGGTTTCTTATGGGTATTATTCGATTCTCGGGAACCAAAACAAACCAAGAACCATCGATATTTAAGACAAGGAACAATACATGTATTTATAAATAATCAAATCCGAACTGAATTTCTTATTTTGGTTCGGTTTGGTTCCATATCCAGATGTCCATTCCTAAGTAAAACTATTTGAATCCACAGAATAGTTTTTTTATAGAATGAAAGAAAAACTATTTGAACTCATAAAGTAGCCCTCCTAGTTCTTTAAAATAATTAAAGAATAACTAATTGAATTCGAATAATAGCCTCCTATTTATTTTAAATAATAAAGGACAAACTACTTAAATCCGAGCAATATCATCCCTAGCTCTTTCAAAGAATGTTAGAAGACCTACGATAGTCAAATAATAAAACTAATTTTGAATTAATACTTAATTTTCGACGAGGTTCTTATTTCAAAATAAGTACTTAAATAGTTTAGCAAGAATTGGTCCTTTAAATAACTTTAAAAATTATTTTACTTTCTTGAAAACATGCCACAGCGATGAATGGCTAAATTATATAGAATTTTATAAAATCCTATTTTAATGTTGACACATGGTTTTGGTGTAAGCTTACACACTTGTTATCCTTATATATCACTTCAGTCGTTTATTGTTATTTTCGTATTTTATCATTGTATTAGATCACATGACTTCCTCTATAAGTATGATGTTTCTCTATTTAATTGAAGTTTTTTAGCAAAATCTCTTTTGTAGTTCTTATTCGATACTTTATAATTCTTATTTCCTTCAATAAAGTCTTTAACTTTTTCTTTGATTTGCCTATATTGATTTTTTGTTCTTGATATTCCTCCTTATTTATGCCGATTTCAGCTAAAATGGGAAAAAACGAAACATGAGTTATTTGTGCATATACATCATGAAGGAAATAATTTTAATTCTAAAATAATGGTTGGTATTTTTTTATCGTTGTAAGTCGAGTGTTGTTGAGCCTTTACTTGCTAAACATGTCTCGTCTTTTGGACATGTTGGTTTATATGATGAATCTTCACTAGTAGTCGTTTCTTCTAAAGCTACACATGCACAAAAGCAACATGTGATAAATGTTTATTAGAAGAGGTTGATATGTCACATGTTGTTCATTACCCTTACAAATACTTTCACCCTTATTCTCGAATAAATTTTATAATTTATGCAAGGGAATTGGTATATGTCCAAGTGAGTTGGTTTCAAAAGCTTGGATTTATGGAAAACATTATTGTAGCCTGAAAAATACACAGTCGATTCAACCTTACTAATTTCATTCCTCTAAATAATATTAAGGTACAAAAGGTAGCCCTTTCTACTTCTTTCTCATAGATTAAGATGTGAAGATCTTGGATAAACTTCCTAATTATTAAAAGGTATGGAAGACTAGATGTTTATATGTGTCACGACTCTAGGAAATACGGGCTCTACAACATACTCTTATTTGCTCTCGTATTTGGCAGTCTAAAGGTAATATTTTAACTTTTTCCTCTATGTTTTGTCATTAACATGTCCTTATTATTGTGTTTGCCTTAATCTTCCAATGCCAGTTATTGATTTAAAATACCGAGTGGGTTATGCAAAAGAGCAAAATGTGAGGATTATTGAAACAACTTTTTACTTCTAATATTGCTACAAGATTTTGTTTGTTTCCGAATAGTTTGTCAATGATGGTATTTAGAAAAGTATTTTTTTGAGTAGATGATTCTCTAGTTGCAAATATGATATTAAAAATAATCATGCTAAGAGGAAATTAAAAAAAGAATGGTCCCCAATCCTATTAGAATAAAAAAAACTTTTATAGGAAAAAGGTTGTTTCTGTGCGTTCTCCTACTACAAGAAGTAAGTTTATTATTTTTTAGATAACGTGGCTGAAGGTTTCAGGTTGAAAAATAAAAAAGAGCATAAATCTTCATGCTACTAGTATAGGTCATCTTTATGTGTAAAAATTGTATCATTTTGTAGAGAAGATATTTGACGTTTTAGGTGTTAGAAATTTGGTCGACAAATATAATATTATTGATTATTCAAAATATTTAGTTGCCGAAAGTGAAAATTTAGATATTAATTCTTCCAAACTGCAGAGAGATTACTAGATTCCCCTTCCGAATTTTGAAACTGAAGATGAGCATATGTCTTTTGTTTAATTAATTTTATTATCCCATAATATATGTTTTTAAAAAATGATGCTTCTTTGGAGCACAAGATCCAGTTGTAACAAAAGAGGTTAAGTTTTCCATTGTTAGAGAAGATTTTGTTGAAACAAGGCCCAGCGGATAATTGATATAACTAATGCTACATTTTAAAGAGTAATTATCATTGAAAACGATGATTAACCCGTGTTAAACGCTCATATACCGACCGGGAAATGAAAGAGTCAATCACCTCATTTGCATCAAATTGATTTTTTTATATAGAAATTGTAATTGATCATATTTTGAGAACCAAATTGGAGAGTTATAGGTAACTTTTAAAGATAAGAAAAAACTTAGTTTCCGAGAAACCCTCTAAATATAAAAAGTTAAAAATAGAAAGTGGTGTGCCCATTTCTATAGGTGATACATCTTGCCGTTCATGATTCTGAATGCTAATTCTGAATATATGGATCCCATTGTTAAATCGACTAAAGTGCCAAATGCTTCTGATTTTTGTTCTATTATTGATGGTAATCTCGTGGATATTGCTGGAAAGGTTCTTTCATAACGTCTTGGTGGTGCATTTATTGATATTTGTTTGTACTTATTTTTTTTCCACTCGTTCAACTGATGTCACGATTTTAAACTCTTTCATGGACCAAGTTTCTTCTTTGCTTAACCATTTTGCAGTCGTCTCAAAAATTATATATTTATTTGTCTACTCTGGATCTAGTGAAGACACAATTGAACTTGGGTTTGAACGTAATTATTTTTTACTATTTTACTCGTATGGTTTGCTCTCTTTACACACTTTGAGCCTAACATGTGCTTATCTTGTAAACTTATCAACCTTTGCCTTTTTTTATCAAAGTTTTAAATCAAACCACCACTCATGCTCTGGATTTTCAAACCTTGTTGGAAGTGTTGTAGGGTCAATTGATGATGGCTTAGAAATAAAATGTATGTTGGATACCAAAGTTAAAGCAAAAAATAAGATGAAGACTGAATTATAATAGAAATTTGTTTTTAAAAATAATTAAAATTAGAACGTGATGGTGAAATTGCTGCGAAAAATGATTTGGAAACTAGATTGCTAACCGAAGAGATGACAAAGTTTTAACTTAAAAATGAGCTTCTTCAAAATCTGGCTTAAGAGCAACATGTTAACTTTACTATGTCCAAAATATTATATGTTTGCCATTAAGAATTTAAGATTTCCTCTCTCAAAATAAAATAATAACATATTCAACGGATGGTTGAGCAAACTAACTAGTCATTATAAATTGAGGGCCGAAATGTTGTCTGATGGAGATATTTTACGATAGAAGACCATTTTGGAGAATAATATTAACTTAATGGTTACAATTGATAGAAAATTATTCATTTGGAATGAGACCACAGTAAACTTTCAAATAAATATTGTTTCCAATGCTTATGACGTCGTATGAAAAATTAAGTTTGCTTTAATGCTTCAACTTCATGAGATACATCGTGACGCATTCTTGGATGAGATGTGAATTTTTTTCCTAAGATATATATACCTCCCACATGTTATTGGACTAATATTCATGAGCTTTCTCTAATTATATTTACAAAATGAGGCTACTGTGTTGTTGATGTTATGAAAGAAATTAAGGAATAATAATTGGACCATGATGATTATTTTTCTGATGAAGATAATTTTTATGTTAAAGCTCGTGTGATTGTCCATCCCGGTGAATTAAACTGAAATCTTACATCTACTGCTACTGATACTTATGTTTCTCTTTTGGTTGACAATATGGCTCATGTTTTTGAAAATCTTCCTCCAATCGTTTAAAAGCTTCTTCTATTCATGTAGGTCGTCGTGATGTTTTGGTATTTGATCATAAATGATGTTTTATTTTAATATTTGTGTATAAGTTCAATTATTTAAACATAGTTATGTTATGAATTAAGTCTCTTTGTTAGGGACGTTTTTTAAGGTTTTAACTTTTCTAAGTATATTTATATACATATCGTTAGTGCTATATTTTATTATGTCTTAACTTATAGTTAATGATTTTCATTTTTCGCATGAATACTCTATTTTTCCATTTCGAGTGATCAACTTCATAGGCTGACGTATTGAAGGAACACGTGGTCTTTTTTATTTGAGTTGTATTCAGAGTACCTAAATTTTATTTTTATTTTTAGAAGGGTTCATGATTTCCCTTTAGGATTTCTCTTAACAAGAAATTTATTTATTCATTTGAGTGCCAAATACTTTGTCTTGGTGTTTTTTTTATTTGTGAAGATGTTGTAGCTCCTAAAGTGCTAGTCTTACATTCTTTTAATCTTATAGTTGTATCTGAATCCTTAGATTTGTTTTTTCTTTTGGTGTAGTTTAATCATTAGATTGGATTTGTTTACTTTACCATAATCATTGGATTCACTTTTTTCATTTATTTTAGCAGAATCCGTAGATTCACTCCTTGATATTTTTTTTGAAATCGTAGATTCACTGCTTGATATCTTTTCAAAAAATCCGCGAATTCACTCCTTGGTATCTTTTTGCGGAATCTGTAAATCCTCATTGATATATTTTTAATAATTTTTAGATTCACTCTTTGATAAAATGACACTATGTAATTTATAAGAACACTCTAAATATTAGATGTCTCAAATCCGAGTACACCTCTTATAAACGAGTTATAAAATAAAATTGATGAATAAAAATGGTTGTAACCTACGGGAAATAATAAAGCTTCAAGAGTTCTATGTTCCACGGAATCCGGAGCTGGTTTTCTCCTCATCTAGTAGCTTATACGTTTTTACTTCACTTTTGATTCCATAATGTAAGGACTTTCCAATTCAAGACCAGTTTGTCGAAGCTCTTTTATTTGGTATAGAGAAATACCGTTCTTAAGAATTTATCTCTTGGTTCGAAGCTTTGGAACCTAAATTTGGAGTTATATCCGTGTCACATTATAACTTTGTAATTCTTTAACCGGAAGTGAGATTTTATCATTTTCTCTTCTATCACATCAAGTTCTACATGTATCGTTTCTGAATTGCTTACTTCCTTGTGGATATTTTATAAAATGGTATTATAGTTTCGATTGGTATTACTGCAACCATATCATATACCTATGTGAAGATTGATTTATTTGTTGATATCCTCGTATCGCTGGTGCTCCTTCTAATATTTTCTTGATCTCTTCGAATATTGTTTGGTTGATAACTTCTACCTGAAAATTTCCCAGAGGAAACCATATTTTATGGGGTAGGGGGGGGGGGGTTCAAATAACTATATTACTTTATCATTTTGAAACAGGGTCCCGTTATCAGTAATAATGTCTCTCGGTAATCCAAGGCGGCATAAATATTTGTTTTTAAAACATTGACCACTTTTTTTTTTGTGATGTTTGTTATTGCTTGAGCTTTTACCCATGTGACCAACAATGTATGTTCCTCATGTTTTACGTTGATTTTCTTAGAATATTGTCTTTAATAGTACGGTTTATACTAGGATAGAGTTGGAGATTGCTGACATATGTCATAATGTTTGACCTTATTTTTTCGTATCCTCCATTATTATGGCCCAATAGTAACCCTAAAGGAAAATTTGTATTCATCATGAAGCTCTTTAACTATGTAAATTGCTTTGTCTGGTCTGATAGATCTAAGCAAGGGTTTTGTGAATCCTTTTTTATATAGTGTTTCCTAGATATCCATACAAATCGCATTGACTTCATTGTCGATTTTCCTTGCTATTGTCTTACTTTCAGGAAATATCCTATGGCTCAAATATTTAATGATTGTATTTCTCCAATATTCATTTTCCTCTTCTCCTTCAATCATCATAACTCCTGTAAGTGAGATTGTAGATAATAATTTATCGGGCAGCGTAATTGAAGGATTTTCTTGAAAATGACTCATATCCTAGATAGTGTATAAGCTAATGATGTCAAAGCACCTACATATGCATTTTCATCTCTCAATACATGTTCAAAATGTAATTTCTTACAGAGGTTCACCTTGTTCTCAAGCTCTTTTTTATACTAAATGATATTTTCCTTTTTTTCTTCGGTTTGGACTAGAAGTAGATTGACCACCAATGGAGAATCTGTGAAAATTTGGACTATCTTGGCTTTAGAGATATTTTCTAGCCAAATACATGCTATGGTTGCATCATTTTATGATTTATTTTTTAATGCCACAAAGCCAAACTTAATGGATTGAGTGAGTACTTCTCCAATTAGTGATATCAGTTGAATTCCTGCCCCTGAATCTTGATTACTTCCTTCATTTCTGTATATCTCCTAGGTGGATTTGGTTTTTTATTTTAAAGGAATAAGCCTCCCGGATTGGAATTTCTTTCAAAAAGTCTTTTAAGGCCTAAGCTTTGATTGTTGTTCTTGACTCATATTGGATATTGTAATCTCTCAATTCCACTAACCATTTTGTAAGTCTATCAGATACATACGACTTCTACATAACATTCTTCAATAGAGAGGATGGTATGAAGAGGATTGTGTGGGCTTGAAAGTACGGTCTCATATTCTTTGTTATTACTCATAATGAAAGAGCGAGCTTCTTAAGCTGCAAGTTGATGGTTTCGACACTTAATAATTTGATCCTTTATTTATTAAGCCGAAGGGTATTAATTTGTAAAATTAAAGACCTCTCTCCGTTATGATATGGTATGCTCTTGATCATCGTTGTGCATTCAAATTTTGTTTTACCCAAAAGAATGCTCTTCTTCTTCTACAAAGATTGGATTATTTGTTAGAGCTCTCGGTTCTTATGCTCTTTCTTGCCTTGATAAATCATTCCTTGATAATTGGCATTGGCCGTTGTCAGATCCATTTGATTCTTCCATACCTTTATTCTTAATGAACTCTGGTAGTTTGGCTTCATCTTCCGAGTTTTGGACTCGATCTTGGAGAACCCTACAATATCTTGAGTAATGGCTTATACTGCTATGAAATTTATGATAATTACCTTTATCTCTATTATCTTGGGGATTTTTTCACTTTTATGGCATTCGATATTTGAGAGTATCAGAAATCGTTCCTATATTATTTGTTAGTTATGTGTACGGTCCTTTAATCGGGCGCTCGGGTCTTCAGTTGTTTCCATAATTACTGGTTTGGTTTATTTTAGGCTGGGGGTAGTTTGGTAAAGTGTTTTGGTAAGTTTGAAGTATTTTGTGTTTAGTGTGAGAAATAGTGAGATAATTAAGCATCTTTCTTGTAATAAATGTTGAGCACCCCCATTAATGAGAGTGGTTGGGTTATTTATACTTTTAATTTAGTGACTCGTGGGTTTACCGGGTAAAGTTGTGAAACCGGGTCAAGTTTAAGGACCCATTAGTCTTTTAAGTAGATTACCAAATAGCTTAGTCAAAAGGTGTTTTACATTTGTCTTGTTCGGATTTTTCAGTGGTGTGTTATAGTCCGAATTACCCTTGCCCGGAGTAAGCAGTGGGATGTGTCTTAAGTATCCGAACTCATCAGTAGTCCCTTTTTTAGGCCTCACTAAATTTTTTTGGTAGGGCTAAAAAATCTATCAATCCAGTATCAACTTTATCCGAACTGCTCGTCTCGTTTGGACTAAGAAGTTCATTTTCAACATTAACCTAGTTCGAAAGTTATCAGGACTGGTTTCTCTTCCAAGAATTCTAAGACTTTTCTTCTTGGATCTTGGGACATGTGTCAATATTTGGTTTGACCTACCATGCGTTATTTTTCCTAGACCAACGCACCCACTAAGTCTAGAAAGTTACCTAGGCATTTGATTCTTCACATGTTCGCGCAGCCTTTAATCATTGTAAAAACCCTCTTCAACTTCTCCAAGGTATCTCTTACTTTTTTACTGTTATATAAATATTATTTTACTATTTCGTTGTCTTTCACACTCAAAGCTTTTCTAGAGAGATATTCATCTTCAACTCCAAATTTTTCTTGAGAGATTGTATGTTCACAGCAGAAACGTTTTAGTGAAAGGTGGATGGTTAAATTTGTCAGAGTTAGAGAGAGCAAGAAAGGTAGAAAGAGATAACCGCATCGCCGCTGGCCTCCTAGTTTCTCCAGGTGAGAAAACTAGTGAACCGACTCAGGACGCCGATCAAGGGTCATCATCTTCCAAAAACCCTAGGCCCAGACAGCTTTCATTCAAACCAAGCCTTTCACCCCTTTCCTCAGGTTCTTCTGTTCAAGAGTCCCAACCTTCTGTGCCTAAAGAAAAAGTCGTTTTAAGTATCAGAAAACTCTCTCCCTTTATTGTTATGGGATCTGATACTGAGAAGTCTCCGGAGAAGATAACCCCTCGCCGGACAACCCGCCAAACTAAAACCCAACCTACACCTTCATTGTCCAAACCCTCCGGATCGGAGGTATCTAAAGCAGCTTCACGGGCCAAGCCCTCCGGATCCCAACCTCAACCAGCTACTAGGCCTTTAGAGGCAACAAGAGCTCAACCATCCGAATAAATTTCTGTGCCAAAAACTGACTCCTCCTTCTTTTAAGGCAACTAACAAACCTTCCACAGTGATGGAAGAGATAATGGAAGACAGCATTAAGGAAGCTCCCTTCGAAACCGAGGCATCAGGTCAAATGGGAGATGCTGCTTCTGATAAGAAGGGAAAGAGCAAGGTAAAAGTCTGTATGACTCATCCATACTCGCTTCCAGTTCTAAGAGGGCAATGTATGCCCTTGTTTCAAACATATTAGCGTTAAATATTTATTGGCCTTATAAAACATCAACTATATTTACACCCATACTGCTGAGTTGGGCCGAATCCGGACCAAATAGAGGATTCCAGAGTCTGTAAAGGTAAGGATACCTATTACTCCAGAGACTCCCATGGACTGCAAGCTTGATGAGGTGGTAATTTTCACTGAAGTGCTAAACTGGGGACTCCAGTTCCCATTGGACCCAGAAATCGTTAGGTACTTTCACTTGGTTAAACTTTTCCCTAGCCAGCTAAGCCCCAATTCCTGGTACTCTCTTTTTGCTTGCATCATGGCATCAAGGTTGTCGAAAATCCCAGTTCCGATGAAGCAGTTTGCTGTTATAACAAGCTTGTGCAAGAACCATCAGATTCCATTCTACCATCGCAACATGGGGAATGACTTCAAAGTTGTTGATGACCTATTGGAGTCCGAAAATAATTGGAGGACACAGTTCCTGTTTGTTAGTGGAACGTGGGAAAATGTTAGGAAGATCAAGGCCAACACCAACCCTAGCGTGCTGACTAGCAGGTGGAAAAGTACTGGTAATTTCCATTTTTTTTCTTTGTCTTTCAACTTTCTTTTTTTCCCTTTTAACTTATAAGTGTTCCTATTCTGATTGGCTTATTATTCTTTTTCAGTGCTACCGAAGGAACATTGGGGAAATGCCTTCCAGAATTTACGTCACATCGGGAAATTTAGTGAGGTCCCATCTGTAGAACACCACAGGCCGGAGAGATCTCTCATGGGAAGAACTAACTACCCTTCTTCCTCGTGGCGTGATTCTCAAAAGGACAGAGGCCAATGATGGAAACATTTTCTTACCTTCCAGAGCTAAGGCTCCCAGCAAGATAAAGAACAAAAATAAGAAAGCTGCAACAGGGTTGGTTCAAACAACCATAGAAGGGACTGGTTCGGGGAACCAAGGGGGGATTGATGCAGCCCTAATCAAAGCAGAAGAGGTTGAAACAGTGAGGGAGGCCGGAGGGTCAAAGAACCCACCAAAGCCCCCTAAGAAGGACAGGAAACGGAGGGCCAGCAGTGATGAGAAAGCTGTTAAGAAGAAAAAAGTCACCCTAGGTGAAGAAATAATTCTTCGTCCTTCAGATATCCAACCTCCACCAGCCCCTGTTGATCCTACCTTGCAAGAGAAAATCTCAACAAATCTCCAGTTTGGAGAGATTGCTGAGGGGGGAATGATGAAGTGGACATCAGTGCCCTTCAAGACATTGATTTGTATTTCAATGATTATGAGAAGGATGATTTCGCAAGTCCCTACCATCCCTCCAGTTCTGCCAATATGGTGACCTTCAACGGTAAATATTTCTCCGTCTCCGGAGATCAATATGTCCTGAGTCACTCCCTCTTCAGTCATATCCGACCAATACTTGACCTGGAAAGGCAGGTGAAAAGTCAAACCAGCCTTATCAACTCCCTCCCCTCTAACAAACAATCCATGTCAAACAGTCTCCTAATCGCTTAGCAAAGTATAGAGGAACTGATGAAGGAGATGAAGGCACTGAAGAAGGACAAGGAGGATTCAGCAACTAAGTTAGCCACATCGGAAGCAGCCATAACTAAGCTTCAGACTAAGTATTCTGACTTAGAAAAATACCTCACAACGTTGAAGGAGGAAGTGAAGACCAAGGATGGTGTCATTCAAACTTTAACCGATGAGAAGACTAAACTAGAGAGCTATGTTACAGAGATGACCAAGGAGAATAAGGACTTAAAGAGCCAGTAGGAGCAAGCTATTCAGGCAGGTATTGATAAGTATACCAATGAAGTGATAGACTCATTAGAGAAAAGAGATGATGGAGTCAAGTCTAACATGGTGCTACTATTCCTTGAGACTTTTCTGAAGAGGACCCTTGGTTCCTTATAGAAATATGTGGAATACGAAGACCTCCCATTTCATACTATGGCAGATGGCGATAAGCACAACTACTCCAGTGGAATAGATTCCACTACTGATGATGAAGAGGAAACTGGGGAGAGTTCGAGTGTCGAACTCAAAAGTCCTAAAAAGGTGATAGTGGTGAAGGAACGTCCGAAGGGAACAAGCCCTAAGGTTGTATCATAGTATTTTTTTTAACAGTTAAAGTCCTTGGATGGCCAAGGCACATTTTATACTATTATTTGGTTTAAAGTCCGAATAAGTCCTTTGAACACCTTAAGACTTTGGATGGCCAAGGCATGTTTTGTTTTCCTGTTCGGTTTAAGTCCGAATAGGTTTAATTTATCAAACTTTCTTTTGTTTAATACTTTTCTTTAATTTTTTCATGGCTAATGTTTAAGTAGCCCTTAATATTTCAGAACTATTAAAATGAGAGTGTCTAATATCTCTGATGACATGTATTTAATGGTCATCACTTAACCAAGTTTATCCGATCCTCTTAAGACCCAAGGTTTTGAATAAGTGATTTATACTTGAATTGAATTGCAGTAAAACCACTCTGAATGTTTTAATAAGGCATCATATATTATTAAACAAAAGACTGGACACCTCATTAAAACCTCCCCGCGCCACCAGGGTAGGAAAGAGTATGCCCCCTAATATTTACATTGATATTTAACAAGTAAATATTTACACAAAATATTTTACTATAGATATAACCTGAGATGCTCAATATTCCATGAGTGCTTCAACACTTTCCCTTCTTTGTCCTGAAGTCTATATGTCCCAGGTTTGAGCTTTTCACGGACCTCATAGGGGCCTTCCCAGTTCCGAGCCTACTTACCGAACTTCTTCTCCTTGGTGTGTAAGAAAACCTTTCTTAACACTTTATCTCTTGGTTGAAAATCTCTTCTTTTGACCTTGGAAGCAAATGTACTCCTCATCAAACCTTGGTAGTGAACTGTTCTTAAGTGAGCTTTAACCCTTCTTTCTTCTATTAATTCCACTGGTTCCTAATTGATATCTCATTAGCTTGTTCGGAATAGTTGTGGACTCTGTATGATGGTAGGGTAGCTTCTATGGGGGTAATTGCATCCATCCCATACACCAAAGAAAAAGAGTATTCTTGTGTAGCAGCCCGAGGAGTAGTTCGGTATGCCCACAACATTTCTTGCAAATAGTTTGGCCACTTTCCCGCAGCCCCCTCTATATTTTTTTAATCCTCACAAAATAGTCATGTTGGCAACTTCAACCTGACCATTTTCTTGTGGATTGAAATGAGAAGAAAAACAATGTTGAATACCTCTAGAAGCACAAAAATTCTCGATATCTTTGTTATCAAATTATGGCGCATTATCTGTAGTAATCTTCTGAGGGATCCCAAATATGCAACATATGTTGGATAGGATAAATTTAATGACAGATTTCGAAGTGGTTCTTGCCAAAGGAGCTGCCTCTTTCCAATTTGAGAAATAATCAATAGCAACTATAATAGTTCTGCACCCTCCGGATGTCATAGGTAGAGGTCCAACTAAGCCCATTCCCCATCGGGAAAAGGTAGTGGCTCAGAAATAGACTCCATAGGTACTGTTGGCACATGAATTTCATTGCCATACCTTTGACATGGATCACACTTCTTCGCCATTTCTTTAGCATCTTCCATTATGGATGACTAATAGTACCCAGCCAACAACACTCTTCGAGTTAGTGCCATGTACCCACAATGTGTTGAGCCTTCTCCATCGTGTAGTTCAGATAAAACGACTTGAGATTCTTCAACCCCAAAAGAACGCAGGAGAGATCTACTGAAAGATTTATTTATAGAGAACTCCCTTTATGATAAAAAAAACCTCGGGCCTTATGTTTAATCTTCATTGCCATAGCTTTATACGAAGGCAAAACTCTATCAGAAATATATTGAAGGAGGGAAAACAACCGGTCTTTAGGCTGAATCACATGTATGCTCATGATTTCCCCATCTTACTTGTTCTGACTTGGTTGTATAGACGGGCATTCACGTATGTGAATCCAAGGGTAGGACTCAAAATACCCTATAGTTGCCAAAGAATATGCCATGCTATTTTCCGATCTGGGAATATGCTCATAACAAACACTTTTAAAGTTGGCTATCACTTCTTTCAAGATGAGTAAGTACTTGATAAGTTGCTCATTCTTGGCCTCAGACTGACCTTAAGCATGATGGATGAGCAGCTGTGAGTCTCTCATCAACCGAACTCTCTTAGTCCCACACAAGAAAGCCCAAGACCAGCTACAGCTGCTTCATATTCGGACTCATTATTGGAGGCCCTGAACCCAAAGCATATAGATTGGTACATTTTATCACCATATGGAGAGGTTAGGAAAATTCCAGCCCCACATCCCATTGTGCTTGAACCACCATCAGTTCAGACTACCCACTCTTTCTTGGTTCTGACTTCTGAAGTTTGTTTGGAGTTCCTGTCCGAATGGAATTCTACCAAGAAATCAACCACTGATCGAGCTTTGATAGCTGTTCGTGGGGCAAAATCAATATCATAATCGCCCAACTCAACCGAACACTTGGTCAACCTGCTTGATGTGTCTGCCTTTTGAAGAACATTTCTAATGGGAAAGATGTCCGGACAATGATGGAATGAGATTGAAAATACGGCCTCATCTTTCTCGCCGCAATCATTAAGGTTGGTACCAACTTTTCAAGCTTTAAGTACCTCTTGTCATCATATATCAAGCTTTTGCTGATGTAGTATATCGGACGAGGGTAATTGTCCACTTCTCTTACTAATACTGCACTTATAGCACATTCTGATACAACCAAGTATGCATAGAGTGTTTCTCCTTGAACAGGTTTAAAAAGAGTCTTTGGTGAGGATAAGTGTTTCTTTATTTCAACAAAAGCTTGGTTACACTGTGGAGACAAATTAAAATCTTTGGCATTCTTCAAAGTTTGGAAAAACGGAGCACATTTATCTGAAGACCTTGAAATGAAACGGTTTAGGGCAGCCAACCTACCAGTGAGCCTCTGGACTTCTTTAATATTCTGAGGAGGATCCATTTCCAACAAGGCATTAAGCTGATCCAGATCAGGCTGTATTCCTTTCTCACTTATCACATAACCCAAAACATTTCTAGATCGAACCCCAAAGACACATTTTTCTGTATTTAGTTTCAAATTCACAGCTGCCAAACTAGTAAATGTTTCTTGAAGATCAACTATATGCAAATCTTCCTCCAGGATTTTAACCATCATGCCATCTATGTATACCTCCATATTTCTTCCAATCTGAATAGCGAATGTTTTGTTCAACAACCTCTGATAAGTAACCCCAACATTCTTAACCCAAAAGGCATCACTTTGTAGTAATGGATTCCTCTGTCTGTTATAAAGGTAGTATGATCTTGATCCTTCGGATCCGCCTGTATCTAGTTGTACCCAGAGAAGGCATCCATGAAGAACAGCAACTTGTTGCCAGATGTTGAGTCTACCAGTTGATCTATCCGGGGGACTGGATATCTTTTGGGCAAACTCTGTTAAGGTCAGTGAAATCAATACACATATGCCATTTCCCATTCTTTTTTTACTAACACCGGATTGGCAGTCCATAAAGGATACTGTAATTCATTTATGTGTCCCATCTTGGTAAGTCGATCAACTGCTTGGACGATCACATCAGCTTTTTCCTTGGACAAAAACTCTTATTTTCTGCACAAAAGGTGCAACATCACTCCGGATTGACAACTTGTGTGAGATAACTCTTGCGGGAACTCCGGTTACATCATTATTCCACCAAGCAAAGACATGTTGATTGTTTAGTAAAAAGGATAACATTTTCTATTTCAACTCTAGCGCCATTTTGGAACCAATCTTGATATTTCTACCCTCTGTAAGGGAGTGGGTTTCGATTTTTTAAACCGGTATTATAACACTAGGAGCCTCTCTAGGGTCATCAATCTCACTCTCTCCCTCAGAAGACTCCAATAACTGTTAATCTTCATTAATCCGAACTGCTCCCAAAGTCTTAGGAGCAAGAGCAGTTACATAGCACCCTCTAGCTATCTTCTGACTACTTCGGACAATACATACCTACCCTTGAATTGCATACTTCAAACACTTATGGACTATTGAGGCCACAACATGCATTCTGGAAAGCCAAGACCTCCCAAAAATTTCATTGTAGATTGTGGGGCAATCTACCACAACGAATAGCACCCTCACCATCTTTTTAAAGTCCCTCTTGCCCAACATCACTTCTTCCTCAAATTCCCCAATTACATCTGCAGAGCTTCCTGTAAAGCCCACAATGGTTCTGTTTGATTTTTGAATGACGGCTGGATTCCTCATCTGCTTATAGGAGCTTAAGAAAAGGATGTTCGTCGAACTGCTTGTGTCCATCAAAATCCAGTGGATATCATTGCCCCAAATAGATGCTCATATCACCACCGTATCCTCATGAGGCCCAGCAATATTTTTCAAATCATCCTCATCAAAAATTATGAATGGAAATGGGGTTTGGCCCTAATGGGAAGACATTCCCCCTTCCAACTGAGTGGCCAAACTATGTACATGCCTCTTCCTTGATGAAGGAGTAGGTGCTGTCACAGTATCTCCTCCAAAGATGGTGAGTGACTCAAAGAAACTTATCAGTCCGAACACCGTCTTGGTCTGCTCTGTTATGACCCCCACTTTGTTCGGAGTTGGATCAGGATCCAAGTACTCAGAATCAACATTAGGACCAAATGTTCCTACATTGTTTATAGGGCCCGTCCGAGGAGCACATGTCAGGCCTGTTTCCACTTCTTCTTTTGACATAAGCTCCCATCTTGCCTCTTTTAATAAGATTCCACACTTCTTGTTTCAATGATACTCAGTCTTGAGTATTATGGCCTATATCATTATATTATTGGAAAAAACAAGTATTTCGGTTTTCTATGTGAGACTGTAGTGCCGCTGGTTTCTAGAAATAGACTTCATCCTTGTTCTTATCATGTATTGTGGCCATGTTCTCTCTTAACTCTGCAAACCACTCTGGATGAACCCAAGAACCTCTTGTACCTCTTCATTGTTGGCTCTGAGACTGATTCTGGTTGGGCTGAGTTTATTTAACCCGGTTGGACCCTTGTCCGAGCTCCTTAGCCTTATATCCGGACTGGTTCTGAGCTGTTGTGGTGGACCTCACTTGACGGTGCACCCTGGTTTTCTTGGTTTCTTCCACATTAATATGTTTTCCCACCTGATTCAACAGGCCACCCTAGGTCATGGCTTTCTTCATGGTCACCGAATCAGCCAAGTTCCCAAGATTCAACCCTTATCTTAGAGAAGCAATTGCTACCTGTTCGAAGAAATCAGTTAATCCATTCTTTGTATTCACGAATCGACTTATATAATATTTTAAGGACTCGTTTGGTTCTTAGGCACAATGATTATGGTATCTCCATTTCCCTTCACCTCTTTACTCCAACAAATTAACTTCGGAAGGCAACCCAGAAATGTATCAAAGTTTCTCGTAAAAGTTTGAGAGAAGGCTCTACACAAAAGTTTGTCATCATCATCAAAATTCATCATGAAGTTCTTGAATTTCTCCAGATGGTTTTCCTGATCTTTACTTCCATCATACTTCTTCATTTTGGAGCTGTCAAATCTTTTGGGTAGGTTTTCGGAAAGTATTTTAGCAGACATAGGTGACTGTCTCCAGTTCTTATTACGACTAAAGACTGTGTCTTCGTTAGGGGCTGCAAAAATACATGGTTTGGTTTGAAAAGCAAAAGGATCAACAACTGATCAGCATGCATGTGGGATGGCCCTTTGCCTAAATGCCTTTTAAACCTACCATGTCTATCCCTCTTTCTTGAATATTATTTGATTAGTTTCATCTATTTTCTAGATCTCCCTTCATTACTACTTGAGGACAAAGATTATTTAAGCTCAGCCTCATTCGAAGAGCTACTGGAGGACTCTGAATCTGAACTTTCAACAGGTTTGGATCTATGTGTCTTCTTAGAGCTCGTGTGAGTCTTTTTTAACTCAAATGAGTCTTTATTGATGGATCCTTCTCCCTAGGTTTGTCAGTATGATGAATAGTTGACGCCTCTGATTTCTCCCTTATACCATTCTCTACTTGTTTTATAGCCCTTAGCGCCTCTATTTCTGCTCTCAACTTGTCTCGCTCTTCAATGATGTATTCTTTATTTTCTCCAACCTTTTTCACCACAAGTGATAAAGTTCTTTGCTCGTTTGGATCCATCAGAACTGGTTTTTTCTACTGATTTTGAATGCAAGATTCAAGCACCTTCGTGCTCCCACTGTGGTCGCCAATTTTGGTTTGGTTTATTTTGGGCTGAGGGTAGTTTGGTAAAGTGTTTTGGTAAGTTTGAAGTATTTTGTGTTTAGTGTGAGGAGTAGTGAGATAATTAAGCAGCCTGCTTGTATTAAATGTTGATCATCCCCATTAATGAGAGTGGTTGGGGTATTTATACTCTTAATTTAGTGATCCATGGGCTTACCGGGTCAAGCTGTGAAACTAGGTCAAGTTTAAGGACCCATTAGTCTTTTAAGTAGATTACCAAATAGCTTAGTCAAAAGGTGTTTTACATTTGTCCTGTTCGGATTTTTCAGTGGGTTGTGTCTAAAGTATCCGAACTCATCAATTACCATTTTAATTTCCCCAAGAGCTTTGTTTGTTATGTTTTAATCAAGATGATATTTTATGGTTGTTGAACTTAGTAGAATCTTTGTGCAACTTAGAGTTACTTACGCCACAATTTGTGATTATTTTTTTCTTACGTTTGTCTTTAGTTATGATGATGAAGCGATATTAACTCAGTCATGAGTTTTTTTTTTCAATTTCTTATACTCATATGGTGTTCTACTTGAGCTTATAAGTCATGGAAATTAATAGCATTCTATTTTATAATAACGTTTGATAATGGTCCTAAAACTATTCATCATCTATATGCAGCGACGACTACTAAATCGTGACACAATCTTGTAGCTCAATTTTAGTTTTTACAAACCTCTGAGTGTATGCTTTCAAACTTTCCTTTGGTCTTTATTTGGAATGAATGATGTAATCATCATCTTTTTTCATCAATTTCAATGTTACAACTTTGATTCAAGTATATTATCTGCAACATCTTAAAGATTATAATACACCTTGTTAGGAAGTTGTTGAACCATGTTAAGGCGTTTCCTCTCAGCGTGAGACGAATCTTATGCACTTCATATTGTTGCATGTCCATTGGTATATTAACATATTTATTTTAAATTGCTTCACATGATTATTCAGATTCTCCTTACAGTTGAAGTTTTTTATCTTGAGACTGTTGAAGTTTGGCGTTCAATTTACATACAAGATGTTCAATTCAAAATGAGAATAACCCTATAAGTTATCATCATCAATTCTATTGAAGTTATTTATTTTATAATCATGTACCATAAATGGATATCCACCCCACTGTTCGGTCGAATACCTAGTATTTTGGAAGGTATGTAGAAATCTATTAGGGTAATGCGTCAGGGCTGTTGGAGCGTTATAACGGTTCGACTGGGTATGAGGATATGAAACTGGGGGTTTTATTGGCTCTTAAATGCTAGAGGTGACATATACTAGATGTGTTTATTCTTGTTGAGGCTTGTGCAAATCTTTATGATATGGGTGAGCATGTGATACAAATGTGTTTTGATACTAAATTTGGGGTGCATGATACTATTGATAATTTGGATGAATCACTGACCAAGCCCAAGCCATGTGAGATTGAAAAAATGATGGATTCCATGGTTGGGCCATTTAGGCCTTTTATGGATTAGGCCAAGCCCATTTCTGATCCATAGAAAATTATTATTAATTCCAGTTTATTTCTTACCGCAGTAGAGAACTTTTTTGTCATTTTTTCTTTTGGAGGCATCAAGTGTCGGAGTTTTTTTATGGTCACTATTCTTGGCTGGCCAATGTTCCTGACGGTTCCTCCTCTCCATCTAGCATATTTGTATTTTGATGAGGTATTCTTACTTCGTTTCCTTTGGTTATGATGGTGACGATGACGTACTTTTGTTGTATTTTTATTGTACTTTTGTTGGAAGATTCTTGATCAAAATATTCATTAACATAGTCTGCTTGGACCCGGAATTGAATGTTGCGACCGTCGATAACGTTCCTGAGACTATTTTTTTATCATGGAATTGTTCACCTCTCCATCTTCTCTATACGATCGTCTTCATTGTATCTGATCTTCCATTTCACCTTTCCACTGATTAGTGGTATATATTCATACCTGGTCCTCCCTTAGTTTTTGTGTTAAACGTTGGAAGTCGACCATCTCTACGGTCGGTTTGGGTACAAATACTCATATCTTCTTTATTTTTTTGTCGAGCATCGTTCTTATTGATAGAAACAAATCTGTTTTGTTCCAATTTTGTCATGATCGTGATTTTTTTTATTGAGTGAGAAACTTTTGGGCACCGATTATTTCCACGGACGACGGTAATTTATGGAGTATGATTCGGTTGATGAGATTCAAGATCCAAGTTATATAAAAAAATATCACCCCTAATATAAATCTTAGGTACAAAACTTATTTCATATAATCAAGAGATTGTAATTTATGTCTTGTAACAAAATCTTATCTTAAATGCTTAAATATGTAACAATCTATAGGTAGTTACAGGAATTTTTACTTTACCTTTTTTTAGGTTTTGAATTACTTAGTCTCCGGAACGAGGTTTGGCATTTTAAAAGCCCATCCGGATGGGTCCGAATCTTGTAATGATTTAGCTAAACAAGTTTCAATCGTTCATACCCGCTCTAGCTTTTCGACTTTGATAAAGTATGAATAGGACTTTTAGTCGTTTCAAATCTAAAATCTGCGATAACAAATAAATTACTTAACTTGTATGTCAAGCGACTTATTTTAGTGCAGAGTGAAACTTCCGGTCTTCGATCTGGATAGATGATCATAGAAGAAATGCTAAAATGTAATGAAATTTTCAGAGTTATTAAATTTCTATGCAATTATCACAAAATAGCTCAAACACAGAACATATGTGAAGGAAAAACTTAAATGAACACAAGATGTAATGTGGTTCGACAATTGTCTAAGTTCACAGACGCCACCAGAGAAAAAAGAGTTTCACTATAATAGAAAAAGTTACATATTTCATATTGCGTTTTTGCGTAGTCCTAGTAATCTATTTATATGGAATAAATAGAGTTACTAGATAATGGTCATAATGAACTCGTATGAGACAAAAAATGACATTACCCATTTTAGCTTCACTGTCAATGACACAAAACTGTACCGTCGAACATTATGCACGGTCAAGCATAATTAGACTATGAGAGACACAAAACTGTACCGCCGAACACGATACACTGTAAAGGAACTATTCGAGTTATTCACAACACATATCAACAATTTTATGATTCTTCTCTTCAAATCGGGTCAGCTATTTGCGTCCTTGGTGTCGAACCCGGTTTATCGGAATCCAAATAATTAAAATTCTTATTTGAATGAGAGGAGAGATTTATTGAATTTTATGTAGGCAGATTTTTGTAATCATAGCTTACTTGTAATTACACTTAGTTGACAAAAATTGTTTTTCCGCTCTCAATGGCTACTGATTCTGTTAGGTAAAACAAGCATGTGGAGGACAAGTTCGCATCATATTATTTGGGGTCTGGCCGCGTGGATGAGCTTTCGAGTGTCATCTCTTGCTCTAATTCACAAGGATACAGTACGCTAGTCCGAAGTACTCTGCTCATGTCAAAACACAAACTGTCAATCACAATATTGATAAGTTTATTACCATGTCACTAAGGACTAACGGGTTGCTCCGTGTCAAATCCGTGGCCTTTTTTAGTGTAAACAACACTAAAAGAAAATGTTCAGTGGAGGTTTTTAGTGTAATTTATGGTTGGCCTCTTTCAGGTAAACCATCTCCCATGCCTATTGTTTCGCATTCGAACTCATCAACAGTGTGATGAAACACATTTTATAGTGTGCTAATCTGAAATAAAATATGTTAAAAGTGGCAAAATTGAATTATGTATGTTCTTTAGAAGTTTTTTTTATCAAAACATTAAATATCTATATCATCATTTGTATGTATATGCAGTAATATAGGAGAAATGCAGGCAGATGGGTCAATGAAATCAAATTTGCAGCCGTTAGATTTAATAAACGTAAATCGCAAAAGCTAATACACACATTTACTAAAACTGTAGCAAGAACAAAAACTAAACCTGAAACCGTATCACATACACACGTACTAAAACTGTGGCACTGATTGATAATTTCTGGCATGAAAATTAATTCTAGAACTAGGGAGAATGATTCCTTTTACTTCACCGCGACTTCGATCGAGATGTAAACTTCGTAAATCCTTGAGAATTGGGTCGTTGATCTTGAAGCACTAAAAGATGGACATATCTGGAGGTGGTCCATAAACCGCATTCCACGAAAGTGGTATAATCCATTCGGCACCTTCTTTTCCTGAAGAATTACCATTTGCATCGTTAGTACGACCTTTTACACTTGCAGTGTAGTGTATAGTATTTTTTTACACACTCACGACAATAATTAATAGCAGAACATGTGGAGGTCAGATTAATGCTTGCATGCTTGCATCTAGAAACAAAGTTTACCATGAGAAATCTCTGGATGGATATCCACAAGCTTGGAGGCAGCTTCAGCTAAATACACAGCATCAGAAGAATTGTCACCTTCGGAGCAGTAGCACAATAAGCATGTAACCTTCAACCCTTTGGCCTGAACAGAAACAAGACCCTTTTTGTAAGTATACCCATGCTCTTTGCGTCCTAAAGATATAACACTGAAGGCATAGATGAGATTTTTACAAGTCATTAGAAACCATGGTAAAAAGCATACTTCACCTTCTCATTTTTTACAAATTGCCTTCTTGACATAATTACTTAACCCTAGACTTTCTCACTTCATTTTGAGTCACTGACCGATCTTGAAACAAGTTAAAAATATTAGGCGAAAAATCATGGTTGACAGGATATATTTAAACAAACAGATGGTTTCACATTAACTATAATCCAACGAGTAATCGAAAGAAATAAAGGCTAAAAATGAGACAGCAATCACACACAATGAAAAATATCCGGCGGATTACAGTAAGACCAATGGCCACCCATGAATGTCATAACAGAAACGCACAAAATTTAAGTGATGTCATATATTAGAGAATAGAAAAATTAAAAGAACTACAATTTATATAGCCTGATCGGCTGATGACATTTCAAAATATGAATTGTGAAAGACATACCTTTAGAGATGAAAAAAGTGCAGCAAAAGGCAAACTGGGAATGTAATCTTCTTCTTCCATATCATCATCGTCCTCAAAAGGAAAACTATCCTCCTGCAAAGATTTTTGTTCGTATATAGTGCTAAGATACTCCCAGCATCTTTGAGAAGGGTTATAGTGCTGCAATCTTTTCCACCCAAGTCGCTCACAGTCTGCATCTGACCCATCAGCGTTTGTGCTTGATAGATAAAATATCGGTGGACCACTGACATAATTACAAAAAGACTGATCAATGGCTCAACGCCCGCATAAACAAATATGTTGGTGTCGGTGCAATCATGTAGGATGCTCTAGAGAATAGAGATCCTCTTTGGCTCATAGTTATACACAAATTTCTTAATTTTTATCAATATATCTGCTGAGAATGATAAAAAGCACTAGGTTAACTGAATTTCAGTATAACCTAGTTCATTGAATTTTGTTTTTCGAAAAACAAGACAATATAAAAATACAAAAAAACGAAGCTATATTTATTTGCATTTCAAAAGAAATTCAAAGCCGTGAAGTAGAAGCCTTTCTAAAGTACCCAAGGGTACAAAAGAAATGCAGCACAGAATACCTTAGCATCTCAATATTTCGCCACCTTGTGAAGTCTAAGCTGGAAAGCACAATGACATGTTTCTTTCCACTCGAAGCAGCAAAATCTGCCAAGTGTTTAGCGAACTCAATCATCCTTCCCTGTTTAATAACAATAGATACATTTGATAAATATAGTTCAGAGCTCGATCTGTAAAAACAAGAAACAGATTCTAACACAAAAAAAAGGAAAATAAAAAACTGGAGCAGCTGTCGAAATTCCAATTAACAATGGAGTAAATCGAAATTAATTGTTCGCTGTCAGCTCATTCTCCCCTCTTCAGTGCCTGATGAGCAACATGATCTAGACCTATCATTTTTTCAATTTGGTTGATCTGATACTTAATTAAATCTTCAGTATTGATTTCTCCACAAACACCTAATGATAAAGGACCTGAATGGCGTTGTAGGTCCAATTCGTAAAGTTCTGTTGAGCAATTCTTACTTGTTCATGGAAACTAATCTAGCTCCTGAAGTATATGACATTCTTGATCCTTCCTTTTACTAATTATCTCAGCTGGAATCTTAAAAGGGTGGGGTTGCCTACACTCTGATGAATGATATTTTCTATAGGTAGAAGAACTACGGTAAGCCTTCTAAACTTCGACCTTTATTTCTTTCAATTCTGTTCTCGAACCCAAGACATCAAGAGTCCTGTGGAGGAGAATTTATTAACTTATCTAACTAAATCGCTGAGACAGGGCTCCGCAAAACTAATTATCAGATTCTGATACATTAAGACTTGCTTTTCTTACAAACATAGAGCTTTAGAGTTCATACCCGTAAAACCGAAGATCTCTGCTGGATTAGAGTCAAGCCTTTAGAGGAAGATTCATAAGCTGCAAATGAAAAAACTCAACCATCAGAATCAAGATATAGAAGCGTATAAACATGACATGTACATGTACAAGAACAATAAAAGCAATTTATTATACATCTATCTTCAAAGCAAATCCAATCAATAATACTTAGTGAGGCCACCCTTTCAAGAATAAATATGATTTGTGAAAGAGAAGAAGATAGAGATAAAGAAGACCTTCGATAGGAACAGCAAGTTCGCCACAAGGAACAGGGCCATAAGGATCATTACCAACACATGGTACAACCAAGCAATCGTCAAAACAACCAACTTTCTCAGCTCTCGTCGTCGACACCAGAAGATCAATCGCTAGCTGTCCTACATTTCCTATCGACAACGCAGGCTATACAAACACAACAAAACACAAATCAACATATCTCCAAAAAAGTTTATCCTAACTTCTTCTGGTCCTTTTCGCATTTGGATCGTATCAAAATTTACTAAATGAAACACACTATTGAATTTTAGTAAGCAGCCGAACTCTAAGCAAATGAGGAAACCCTAGAAACAGAGCCTAGAGAGAATGAACTAACCATAAGAAGAGTTGCGCACTCATCGTGTAATTTTTTCCCTTCTTCGAGAACGAATTCCATATTCAAAACACTAAATCTATGAAGTTGAGGGGATTCGTTTAACGACTACTCTAATTCGAGTGTTGATCTTGAACTTGATGAAGAAGATAACTATTTTCTGGGCCAAGAAATGACAAGGGGGCGTTTTTGAGGAATTGGATTATTTAGGCCTGGCTCCAAACAGAAAAGCCCAAACTTTTACGTTGACTGTTGATCTTTTTTTTCTTTTAATTAAAATAAATTTTTTTATTGAGAGAAACAAGATTACAGTAGCGTCACATACAAATGAAAAGTGGGCGTCCAAAATTTGTCTATTAACAATAGAGAGCTTGAATTGGTACAATTACGAAACGATTAGCAATAAAAAAAAATCATATTCAAACGTCAGCACCTTTAATTCACAGCTGATCTTTAGCTACTGACGCTTCGACAGACCGAAAAAAGCCAATTCAATGCAGCCACCGTGGATCTTCCCCGAACAGCCTAGAGTCAAAGAAGACAAAGTCTCTGATCCCAGACTCTAGAGGTTACTGAAACGCATCCGCTACTGAAATCTCTGATAGCCACTCCAACCCAGGTCCACCGAAGAAATCAGCAAGCAGCTTAAGGATGGAAATCGCTAGGCAATGCCAAAAAAGAAGCTTTGATGAAGATTCGAAAGAGACTGAGACTTGCCAAAAGATCTCACCAAAAGACTTCATTTGAGATGTATGAAATTTCAACACCTAAAAAATAACAATCCCACAATTTATCGATTAGTGATGTAACATAGACCCAGAGCTTCAAGAATAATAATTGATTTTAGCTTGATAGGAATGGTATTGCTACTAATACAAATATTACTCTTGCATTTTAGAGACCAATAGGCAAGCCAATCAGCAGCCTGATTTTGGTCTCTGAAACCATGCTTTAAAGACATAGCAGAATGCATCAGATTTCTAATGCAATCAAGAACTGGACTAAGATACCATGGAGCATTTGAACTGTTGATAAGAAGAAGATTAACCAGTATGAGTGAGTCTGTCTCTAGATCAACCATATACGAGTTATTGGACTTACATAAAAGTAATCCATCTAAAAGAGCTCTTGCTTTAGCAAGGAGATGGTTTAGCTTGCCATAGAGATAACTAGATCCAATTAACAGATTTCCAGCACTATCTTTAATGACAACAGAGCCACTAGATTCTCCATTACTAAGGCAAGCAGCATCAAAATTAAGCTTCATTCTACCAGTAGGTGGGAGCAACCATTTGAGGTATAAAGGTCTGCTCTTAGAACATAGATTATGGTTATGACAACCCAAAAAATTAGCAGCATGAGAATTACTAGTCCAGCGAGAATTTTTCAAAAGCATTTTCTGATCAAGGGAATGAAGAACATTAGAAACCCGAGAGATAGCATACTTGGCGGTGGTGTTTGTACCTTTGATTTTAGAAACATTTATAGATTTCCAAATAATACTTAGGATGATAGAAGGTAAGATGCGTCTGACCTGAATTTTCTTGGTAGTAGACCAATACCAGCTTCTCGTAATGTGCAAAACAGTCATGTGTCTAGCAATGAAGATGTTAAAGATATATGTGTAATACAACCAGATAGACCAAGCAAAATCACATGAAACAAAGACATGCTGAGGAGTCTCAACATTATTGCAAAACTGACACTTAAAAGCCAAAGAGATGCTTTTCCTCTGCATAATGGTATCAATAGGGATGAACTTGCACAAAAGTTTCCAATGAATGAAAGAACACTTGCGAGGAGTAAGATTATTCCAAAAAGTATGATAAATAGAAGAGGTACTAGATTTTGTTCTAATACCATCCCAAGTATCTTTCAAATTGAATTTACCATTGTTATACAGATTCCATATCATTAAATCATCTTTATCAATCTTGATAAAATACTGATTAATTTTACTCAAAACATCATGTTGTATTAGATCATAAACATTATTAAGATTCCAACTATTATTCAACCATTACTTGCTCACCTCTTCACTAGTAAACCATAGGTTGTTATCAGGGTCATTAAGCTTAAGGATAGGCTGGTAGTTAGTCCAGTTATCTAACCAAAAGTCCACCTCACATTTGCCCAATCTCCAGCTAATATAGTTTTCGGCAGAAGACCTTATCTTCATCATTCTATTCCAAATCATAGAGCCCGCCTTAGAAGAGCTAATCTGTAAATGATGCAAACCATTGCAGTATATATTGTGCATAAATTTAGACCAGCAAGAATTGTTTTCTCTGAAAATAGCCCAAAGTTTACAAGAAATAGAGACTTGGATATCATCCAAGTTTCTGACATTTAAGCCACCGTCTTTGAAGGTTTTACAGATGCTTTTCCACCTGCACCAGTGGATTTTGATATCATCATTTTTAGTGCCCCAGAAGAACCTGTTAAACACGATTTCAACCTTATGAATGATGCCTTTAGGAATGACATTACTATACATCCAGTAAAGGATGATATTCATCAAAACAAATTTAATCAATGTGATTCTTCCTGTAAATGAAAGATGAACAACATCCCAATCTTTGATTTTGTTGCTGATTTTAAAAATCAGACTATTGTAATTGCTGACCCTGTTTGTTGTACTGATAGTTACACCTAAATAATCAGTAGGAAGATGACTCAAAGAGAAACCACAGTTGTTAGTAATTACATTAATCCTATAAGGGTTAATCCCAGCAGCCATCACAATTTTAGTTTTATCCTTATTGATTACCTGACCAGAAATGGTCTGATATCTTTGAAGGAAGCTACAAAGATTGTCAATGGTCGATTCCTTACAGTTTGTAAAAAGCAAAATATCATCAGCAAATGCCAGATTATTGATGTTCATGAAGCCCATGGACTTATTCAGAGAGAACAGAGAGTTAATTCCTCTCAGGAACACCTCTTCAGAAATGATAAAAAGGCAAGGAGAGATGGGATCTCCTTTCCTTAAGCCCTTCTTAGTTTGAAAAAAAAAACAGTAACTTCACCATTAACCAATATAGACACATTAATAGTAGAGATAATTTTCTTAATAAGCCAAACAGATCTATTGGAAAACCTAAATTTCTTAAGAAAATTAAGGATAAAACAGTGAGTCAGCTTGTCAAATGCTTTAGACATGTCAAGCTGGATCAAAATGTTATTATCCTTAACCTTCCTATTAAGATCATACATCATTTCTTTCGTAATCAAGATGTTATCATGAATACACTTACCAGGAACGAAACCACCTTAATTAGGAGAAATAATTTTATGCAGAATAAGCGATATTATATTAGATAAGATTTTAGACATAATTATGTTCAGGAGGGAACAAAGGCTTATAGACCTATAATCTTTCCATCTCAGAGTATTATTGTGCTTAGGTATAAGGCAGATACAAGTAGCGAAGATTCCTCTGGGAATGTTTTTACCCATGATGAAATTCTTCATAGCATTTACCAGATCCTACTTAAAGGCATCCCAACAATTTTTATAGAAACTAATAGTCTAAACATCCATACCTGGAGCACTAGCAGGATTCATGGTTTTGATAATCTGCCAAATTTCATTCTCATCAGGCTGCTTAGGCAGATTCTTGTAATCCTCTTCTGTAATGATGTTAGGAATAATGTTGAACAAACTGTCCTTCATACAGGTCTCCTCATCCTCCTTGTTGATATAAGGATAGTTAGACAGGGCCTTCTCAAAGAATTCAACAGCAGAATTACCAATGGTCTGCTTATCAGTTATTCAGGTATCACTACATTTAATCCCATTAATGCAGTTTCTCTTCATTTTCTTCTTGAAAAAATTATGAAAAAAATTAGTATTTTTGTCTCCCTCAATGGTCCAGTTAGATTAGCATTGTTGCCTCCAGAATACTTCTTCCATCCTTTGAGCCTTAATGAGTAAGGCATTCACTCTGGCAAGGTTAGTCTTAGACTTCATGCTTTGCTGAGTTTGATGGTTAATCTCCATGTCCATAGCTTCCTCTTCTAAGTTTTGAACTTTGTTGAAGATGTTTCCAATGTAGGATTTATTCCAGTTGCTAAGACTCTTCTTAAGACGCTTTAGCTTTTTCCAAACAATGAACAGAGGATCACCATTCATCTTTTAATGCCAATTATTCTCCACAGAAGGCAGAAATTGATCATCCAAAATCCACATATCCTGAAACTTAGAACTAGATTTAACTCTAGTAAACTCATTAGGAATAGATATAATAATATGCATATAATCTGATCACGTCCTAGCTTGATGGTAAATCTTTATATTAGAGAAGGAATCCATCCATTTGGTGTTGACAAGAACTCTGTCTAATCACTTTCACTTGGAGCCATTAGACCAGGTATACTTAGAGTCTATGTAACCAACATCATCAAATCTAATGTGCCTTATCATTTCATTAAAATCAGTAGTGCTGTTAATGCAGAAAGTATTACATCCAAGTTGTTCATCAACTGAACAGACAGCATTGAAATCACCACATATCATCCAATCCATATCAATATTAGAAATGTTTTTTAAGAAATCCCACAACTCAATTCTTTTGAGCCTTTGGCATTTTGCAAAAACCACAGTGAGAAAAATGGTTTTGGGATCATTCCTAACATCAACGTTAACATTTAAACACCGATTCATATCATTAACAATAGATACAACAATATCATTATACTAAAAAAGCCAAATTTTATTAGAAATGTTATGAGTTGAGTTAGTAAAACCCAGTTTCCCCGCAATATTAGTATTATTATCACAGTTGATTAGAGGTTATTGAATAGCCAATAGCTTAGCATTATTCTTTTTAGTTAGGTATATGAGTCGTCTAAGGGAAGCTTTATCTTTAATTCCTCTAATGTTCCAATTGATAATGTTAATCATTAATAGAGTTTGAGGATTTTGATTTACTTGTTCCATTGAAGTGCAGAGCTATAATTATCTTGCTCCTTATTCTCTTTTTTCCCTTACCAGTCTTTAATTTCTTATCAAAGATTTCTCGGAAGCTCTCTTCATCTCCATCTCCTTTATTTGTCTCACATTCTTCAGCAGCTTTTTCAACAATATCTCTAATATCAACATATTTATCTCTTGTTGTGATAAGTTGTATTTTTGCAGGAGAATTTCTGCAGTTAGTGTCAAGCTGTTCTCTATAGAATTCAGGCGATTGAGACATCCATTTGTCCTTGGTTATTCTTGGAGAGTTTTGAAGACTTCCTATATTAGAAATCGTTGGTGTTAAATTAGATTCCAGATTCTCGTACTCATTATTAGCAGCATTGACATCATATGACAGCATTTGAAGAGCTTCAATAATTTCACCTTGATCAGGAGTCTTGAATCCAACTAGATTTTCCTTGAGTTCTTGTTCTTCTTCTTGGTCAGTTATTTCTTCAGCGACAACTAACTTGATTTTATTGATTCCCATTGTGTTATCATCTTTCTCTCATTATTATGTGTTCTTTTTTTCTAGTTTCTTGCATTGATATTTGCAGTGACCCAGGTGTTTGCAATGCATACAGTACTGAGGAACATTCAAATACGAGATATTGACCCAGTGACCATAGTTGCATCCAAAGCCAACCCAAACATAAATGCTATTGATCTAACCACATTTTTGTCACATAATTGTTCTGGCATGTGAAGTTTAATCCAAACTGGGACGATTGGGCTCTCTCTAATGAAATATCCAGTCCATTTAAGAAGTCTCATTATAGTGCTTCCTATAGTCCACACTGAACGCTGCCAGAATTTTCCCAGATTTTGCAAAGAGTCAAGTTCAAAAATAACATGTCTTGAATTCCAAACTTTGTATCTATACGCAGATTGAAACTTAAAAGATTGAAGAAATTGAATTAACAAGTCTCTTTTAGGGAGACCTTGGGTGAATTTACCAACCAAAGAGTATTTAGATTGGGATTTCAGAATTTCCAGAAGTTCATTGTTGCATTGGATTGAGAGGTGATCAGTTTTTTCAGTAGCTGATTCTGGCTCAAATTCAAACTTTTCCGTATTGATCAAACTCTTCTTGACTATATCCGCGTACGAAATCGTTTTTGAATTCATAGTATTATTGCTTGTAGCCTCACAATAAATAAATCAGTAGATTTGCCCCACCAAAGAAGAAATGAAAGGAAGAAAAAGATCTTTCTTGGACATAAAAAAAGATCCATAGGTTTCTTGGAGAGAAAGCTTATTCATCTTTTTTTCTTGTTATTACAAGATAGTAAGTTTTGTTTACTGTTGATCTTGAATTTGGATATTTTAACCATTTTCTTATTCTAAATATATATCCCATCACCGATAATTTTTATGTTTGTTTGATTATCTTTATAAGCGAGATGCTTGAATTATTATTATTTAGATCTAATTTTTTTTATTAATAAAAATTAAAAAAATTGGGTTTTTAACATAAAAAATCAAACAATTATTTTTGTAATTATTGTTTTCATATATTTCAACTTTGTTTTCATATAAATCTAACAAAAACTCATTTAACTCTTTTATTTACCATTTAAGACTCATCTATTTATATTTACTATGTAAGACTCTTCCATTTTTTATAATACTCAAAATACCCTACATGAGTAAAAAAAAACCACTCGTCCTTCAAGTTTCCCAATTGTAAAAAGTTCGTCATTTTCCTTTGGGTCGGTAATAAAGTGGTCCCTCGTGTTTCAAAAACCTGAACAAAATTTTTACCATTAATACCCTTTGACCAGCCCCATCAGCAATCCACGTGGGACGCTGATGTGGCAGTAGTAAAAAAAATTTAAAACATATTTTACTTTTACCCAACCCTTTTAACCCTAATTCTAACCATAACCCGGCCCAACCAACCAAAAATGACCCGATAAGCCCATGAACCTTATTTTAATCCAACCTAATTAACTGACCCAACTTCTAACCCTATTACTAACCCGATTTTTTATGACATGACCCAATAACCCAACCCTAACTTCTAACCCGAAATCTAATCGAATCACCCTTTCTATCCAGAATCCCTAATTTCTTTATTCTTTTCCAAATTCTCTTACTCAAGCCCTAATTTCTTCCCCAAATCGTTTGCCTAAACATTTTTCAATCAAAACCTTTGTTCAATCAAAACAGAATCTGTTGCTGCTTTAATCTCACCATTGTAACACCCAAATTGAACAACCAAGTAAACTATTGTGGCAGACTTCGAACAACCAAGTAACACCCAATTCGAAAAGCTCGAACTCATTGTCACCCATTCGAACAGCCAACTACAACAATGTCGAAAGATGGTTGTGAGGGTAAGTCCTATTTTTTATTTGCGTCTGTTTAAGTGACTTCATTGTTAGATTATAGGTCATCGTTGTTGCTGTTGATTATTTTGTTGGTTGTTTTTTGTTCTGTAAATGTGTTTCTTTGTGTTTTCACCACTCGTCGATTTAGGGTTTCCTTAAGTGATTGTTGGCAATGTTAGGGTAATGTGATTTTAGGGTTGCTGTTGAGTATCGTTTTAGTTGTTTATTTGTTAAATGACTGTTGACAGTGTTAGGGTAATGTAAGTTTAGGGTTGCTGTTGATTATCAATTTAGGATTTCCTTAACTGATTGTTGACAGTGTTAGGGTAATTAGATTTTAGGGTTGCTGTTTATTATCGTTTTCGGTTAATGTGATGTAGGGGTTGGTGGTTGGTGTTGTTATTGACTTTGATTAGGGTTGTTAGTGTAGATTATGTTATTGTTGATAGTATTATATTAATGTTTTTAAGTTGTGATTGGTGCTTGATGTTCCTATTGACTGATTTTAGGGTTGTTGGTGTAGATGAAGTTATTGTTGATAGTATTTGGTTAATGTCGTTAACTTATTGTTTTATTTGTTTATATTATTTCAGGTCCAAACAACACTCTTTTACTGCACACTACGACTACAATGGTAAAATTATGGGTAAAAGAAAGTTAAAATACGTTGGAGGGAAATGTACAACCATAGACTACGTAAACCCAAACACGTTTAGTTTGTTAGAACTGCATGCCATGTTTGATCTAACAGAGGCAAAAGGTGAGGGGGCATTATGTGTTTGCGTACGTGTCCGGTGTATGTTGTTCTTTAAAGGTAATAGACTCTGATGTAGACGCATTCGTCTTAATTCGGCGGCTTAGCCCAAACAGGGAGGTGAATATATATGCAGACAGGGTTCCACCATTGGAGGTTATACTGACTCAAAAAAAACACAATAGTTCCTATAATTGATATTGATAGATTTACAATTATAGTACTTGCCCATGTAGATGAGGGTGATGGTATAACAGTAGATGAAGATTTTGGTGTAGGTGTAGAGGAGGATGTTGGTGTAGGTGTAGAGGAGGCTGATGGTGTAGGTGCAGAGGAGTCTACTGGTGAAAATGGGGCTACTGTAGGTGTGAATGAGAGGGTTGATGATGAAAATGTCCATGCTGATGTAACTGAGGGAATTGGGGTAGATGATAGTGTTAAGGTAGATGAGGGTGATCGTGATAGTGTAGGTGCAAAGGAAGGTGATGGTGTAGGTGCTGAGGAGTCTGCTGGTGAAAATAAGGCTGCTGTAGGTGTGAATGAGAGTGGGGTAGATGACAGTGTTAGGGTAGATGAGGAGATTGTAGCTGAGGAGATTGTAGATGGGGTAGATAATGTAGGTGTCAATTGCAGTATGGGTGACTATGATGCAGGTGGTGTAAATGGGGATGAGGCTAATGTTGTGAAGGGGCATGTTTGTGTTGTAGAGGATAATGTAGGTGTTAATTGCAGTGTGGTTGATGGTGGTGCAGGTGGTGTAAATGGGGATGGGGCTGATGCGGCTGATGGTGATGCAGGTGGTTTAAATGGGGATGAGGCTGATGCAATTAGTGATGATGCAGATGGTTTAGATGAAGATGAGGCTGATTTTGTTGATAAAGTAGGTGGTGCATGTGATACAGTACAAGACAGGGGTGACGTAGGTGGAGGGGATGCTACTGCAGGTGGTGTGAGGGAACAAGTTTCACTCGAAAATCTGGATGATTCATTCTTCACAGAAATTGATTTGTTGCAGTTCGATACTAATAAGAAGCAGCAAGAAGATGTAGGTATTAATGAAAGCAAAGATGATAGGTACGGACCAATGCAAATGAGTGACAGCTCTAGTAGCAGTGAATTTTCGGATGCTAGTGTTGACGTTGACAGTTGTACGAGTACAGAAGAAGATTTCAATACCAGTGACAACTTGACCAGTCTTGAAGAGTCAGATGAGTAGGGTACCACAAGGAGGAGAAAGAAACCAAAGATTCCCAAGTTGAGAAGGTTCAGGCCTCCTACTGGACTAAGGTTTATTGAGTTACAGGTTGGCCTTCAGTTTGGTTCGTCAGCACGATTTAAAGAGACCGTCAAGGAATATGGGTTTAAACATCAACGTAATATCTACATGGTTAAGAATGACAAGTTAAGGTGTTTCTTCAAGTGCAGTTCAAAGATCTGCAACCGGTATGTCTACGCGTCTTTTTTAGGCAGCGCACCAAACGAACAATTAAAATACTTCGTGATGAACACTAGTGTGTGCCTTTTAACAAGAATAGTAGTGTAAGTAGTACGTGGCTGGCAAAACAATATCTCCACCGGTGGCAAGCTGATGCAGATTGGTCGATCAAAAGTTTTATTGCCGAAGTTAGCAATGAGTACCTGGTGAAGATAACAAGACCGAAGGCATATCGAGCAAGATCGAGGGCTTTGAATCCAATACTTGGGGATGACAAGATTTAGTATAGAAGATTGCGGCAATATTTCCATGAAATATTACGGATAAATCCGGGGTCTACTATGATTGTGCAGTGTGATGAAAGGGTGTTTAAAAAAGTATATGTTTGTTTGGCTGGTCTCAAGGAAGGGTTTTGGATGCAGACAAGTGTTGGTTATGGATGGTTGCTTCTTGAAGGGGGGATTGAAAGGACATTTACTTGTAGTTGTTGCGGTGGATGCGAACGACCAGATGTATCTGTTGGCTTGGGCAGTTGTAGAGTCTGCAAACAAGGATAGTTGGAGTTGGTTTCCGCAACTATTAGGGGACGATATCGACATACAAAACCAGAGATCATTTACGTGAATGTCAGACAAGCAGAAGGGCCTCGTACCAGCCTTGTTTGCCCTCTACCCCAACTCAGAGCGCAGATTTTGTGCAAGACATCTCTACGCAAATATGAAGAAAATCTTCACTGGTATAGAGGAGCACCACCTGTATTGGATAAAACTTAAATTGTCATTCTTATTGGTACCATAACATAATCTGGTTGACTGTGTTTGAGTAAGGTTATGCGTGGTTGAGTGTGGTTGATTATGTTATGGTGCCAATAAGTGTTTATTTTTGTGTGGTTGGTTGTGTTGTGTTGTGGTTGCATGTGATGTGGTACCATTAAGTGTTTATTTAAATTTGTATTCCTTTGTGCATGGAAGTGTAGTCTACTGCGTTGATAGAAGAGGAAACATGACTGATAGAAATGTGGTCCCAACTGTAAGATTTTTACTTTTTCTATTAAAGTTGTTTTGGACATATTAGACAAGTTGTGTGTAGGGAATCTATCTGTTAATTTTTTGTTTGATAAACAGGCTGTTACACCATCCTTTTTTCAACTCAAAACAGCATTACATCCCTGTATAACACATGGGTGAGGACGGAAAATATGCAACAGTTCAAGGAAGCAAAACAGGCATCAGCTACGACGGGAAGCAAAAAGCAAAAGCTCCTGATTCATGGTTACAAAATGCGAAGGCCAAAAAGTTAGATGTTCATAGAATACTTGCACATCGAAATTCGGCAGCAACATCGCATGGTGGTGCAGCGGCTGCTACCGGTTCAGGTGACACAGTTGTCAACATAATATTTCTGCTGGTGTTGTTAGCGGATCTTGCATTGGGAACTCAGGCAGCTCTTCCGCGGCAACATGAGGTTCCTAATCAGGCAGCTACGACGGGAAGCAAAAAGCAAAAGCTCCTAATTTATGGTTACAAAATGTGAAGGCCAAAAAGTTAGATGTTCATAGAATACTTGCACATCTAAATTCGGCAGCAACATCGCATGGTGGTACAGCGGCTGCTACTGGTTCAGGTGACACAGTTGTCAACATTAATATTTCTGCTTGTGTTGTTAGCGGATCTTGCATTGGGAACTTAGGCAGCTCTTCTGCGGCAACATGAGGTTCCTAATCATGGGCAGGGGGTAGTGAACCATCGACGAATCATGCTACACCTTGATGGATCGTTTGTTGTGAGGTGATATGGTGTTAGGAGTAGGTTTTTTATAATAGCTGGTGAGGTAGTATGCTTTTTTGTAATATTTATGTTGGTGTTGTGAGGTGATATTGTTGTTTTTTGCCTTCAGTGGCTTACTGTAATGCTATGCCTTGATGGATATTTTTTGTATTGCTGGTTGAAATATGATGTTATTAAGGTTATTGTTACAGGTTGTGTTGAGTTTTTATTACAGGTAAAATACAGGTCTATAGAACAAAAAAAACTCAGATCTATTACAGGTAGGTTAAAATACAGGTCTATACTACAAAAAAAAACTCACAAGTATGTTGTTACATGACTAAATTATAGGTCCATTTCTTGATTATAATACATGTCTAAATTACAGCTCCACATTCTTCATTATATTACATGTCTAAATTACAAGTCCATTTCCTTATTTATATTACCTTTATTTGACATCTATACTGAAATTACAGGTCAATGAAATATAGAAGCTGCAACAATATATTTTCAATTAATTTGCCAAAAATTACAATATTCCTTCAAACCTTAACTTCAATTTATGAAGCCAGTAGACAAAAGAAATACAAAATTACAAAGACAGTAACAGATCAATAAAACAGATGAGTCTCCAAACAAAAATTATCATTTTACAAATACAACAACACTAGCCATAATACAATCAAACATACCAAAAGAACCTTAATTGTAATCTTCTGCCAACGACAATTAGCTTCCAACCTCCCAATTTTCTTCAGTAGACAATTAATTACCATCTTCGAGTTATCATCAAGAGGGGGATCAACCCACCTAAAAATACCCACAGTGCCTACTTCTCTGGATAAAAGAGTATTGTATCAAAATTAGCAAAAATTATCGTTAATCACATATGTAAATCTAGAAAACACACTTACCGTAAAATTGATACAACCTTTAAACTTCATAGCCGGATTGGTGCTAGTCCGGGATGTACGAGCTATACTGGGTATACCGCAATAACATAGACCATCCCCGATCGAATTGATATAACTTTTTTGATGTACTATGAGACATGATTCTGGTTTATCTGGTTACTATTTTAGGTTAGAATAAGAGGTGAGAGAGGGGAAGGAGATGAGAGAGGAGAATGAGGTGGGATTTAGGGTTAGAATTCTGGTTTAGGTTTGAATGAGAGAGGAGAAGGAGATGGGATTTAGGGTTAGTATTCACGTTTAGGTTGGAATGAGAAAGGGAAAGTTTGTGTGATTGTGTCGATCGATTGGGTCAGTTAATTGGGTTGGATTAAAATAAGGTTCATGACCATATCGGCTCATCTTTGGTTGGTTGGGACGGGTTATGGTTAGAATGAGGGTTAAAAGGGTTGGTTAAAAGTAAAAAATGTTTTAACTTTTTTTACTGCTGCCACATCAGCGTCCCACGTGGATCACTGATGTGGCTGGTCAGAGGGCATTAATGGTAGAAACTTTGGTCAGAGGTTAAGAAGGAAAATTTTGTTCCGTTTTTTGAAACATGAGGGACCACTTTATTATCGACCCAAAGAAAAAGGACGAACTTATTACAACTGGGAAACTTGATGGACGAGTGGTGTTTTTTACCCTACCCTATTGTCATGAAATATGTATTTTGTATCAGAAAAAAAACCAGCGTATATTCACTTCCTTCAAAAATTTCCCACCAACCAGACATCAAATTGTACTCTCTCCCAATTTGAAAATCCAAGCCATCATTCGACTCCCATACCCAAGATATAAAAAAGGATAAATATTTTAGTAAATAGTGAAAAGACAACAACAAATGGATTCTTGAAGTAATTTTGGTATCAAACCTTTATCTTCAGTCATGTCAAAAACGGCTTGTAATTTTATTGTTTCTTTATAATACTTCATTCTGATGAACTGTAGAGTAAAATAAAAAATAATAAAGGTATTTTTGAATAAGTAGCAGTATAAAGCTATGTCATTATAAAAGGTGATAATCACTTGTTCTACCTAGTGTTTAGCCTCGAAAAGAGGCTCACTAATTAAGTTCTTCCTCTTTCCCTTCATCTTTCAAAGATTCCAAATTCTCACATTCTATCCGCTTTAGAAAGTTTTTTCACTCATCTTAGAAAAAATGAAAGTAACGCATGTGTAGCCTTAATTTTAAGGTTGTTTTATTTTTAGTGTTTTTTTGTGTTTCTCGAAAATGTGGTTTGAGAAAGGTTTTAAAATGTAAACGAAGAAGAAAACGGTTATGAAAAAGATAAAGTTATTTCTAAATACGAAACTTATGATAGCTGCTAAACCAGACCAACTATAATGTATGTTAAACCATCCTAAATATAATAGTTGGTAAATCATGCCAACTATGATAGATGTGAAACCAAGCCAACTATGATAGATGCGAAACCAGACCAACTATGATAGATGCGAAACCATACCAACTATGATAGATGCGAAACGAGACCAACTATGATAAATGCTAAACCAGACCAACTATAATAGATGTGAAACCAGGTCAACTATGATAGATGTTAAACCAAACCAAGTATGATAGATGTGAAACCAAGACAACCATGATAGTTTCGAAACCACAACTATGATAGATGTGAAATCAGACCAATTATGATATATATGAAACCAAACTAACTATGATGGATACAAAACCATGCCAACTATGATAGATACAAAACCATATAATGAGAAACGAGTGTAAAATATAATTTAAAAAAAATCATAAATCGATAGAGTTTTGTTCGCCTTAAAAAAACAAAACTAATGATATTTTAGGATTTTTTCCGATTAAAAGTCTAAAAGATACGAACTTTTAAAATAAAAAATTTTAAAAATAAAAGAAAGAGAATGTGTATACGTGTTTGATGGTTTTATATATAATGGTATTTTAGGTACATAGTTTGTTAGATTTGATGGGTCTTAATTAGTAATAGATTTGTCATTTTGGATCTTTATCAATAACTCTCTATTTTTTCAAAGACAATTATTATTATCTTATAATATGTATCATTAACAAACATTCTCACACCAGCAAGAAAGAAAAAGAATACATACTTATTATAAATTTTCTTTATATAACTTTAGATAACTGATATTTAATCGTAGTTTTAAAATATTTTCATCTGAATCTTCTAGCCGATATGCTCCATGATATCCCCTGTAAATAACTCTATACGATCCATCCCAATTCAGAGCAAGTTTCTCTTCGTTTTTTTTATTTCGATCTTTGAAAAACAATTCTTCATAACTAAGTCGCCTTATTACTAGGCTTTAGTTTCGAATCAAATATACTATTTATTAAATTCTTGTAATGCTCCGCTCTAGCCCGTGCTTGATCTCTTCGTCCTTCAATCAAATCAATAGCTAATTGCCTTCTTTCATTATTATTTTCTTCTGAGTAATTGAGTATTATGTGACTAGGAATGATTATGTCTGCCGCAACTACTACTTTCATACCGTATACTATGAAAAAAGAGTTTCCCATATGGTTATGGCTGACGTGTGAGTTGTTATGTAAGCTCATAACATCTTAGCTAACTTATCAGGCCATTTTTCTTGAACTTCTTCAAAATTCTTCTTTATTCAATCTATCATTGTTTTATTAGTCACCTCAACCTGCCTCTTTTTCTTGGGGATAATACGGGTTCAAAAATGCTGCCTTATTCCATATCTTTTACAAAATACCATCATTCTGTCATTTTGAAATTATGGCTCATTATCCGTCATCAAAATATTTAGATCTCAAATCCAGAAAAAAATCTAACTTTGTAAAAAATCACAAATTTATTGAGCTCTTGTTTTATAAAAAGCTTTCGCTTCGACTCATTTTTAAAAATAATCAACAAGTACCACAAAATAATGCATTTTCCTGTAGCCATTGGTAAAGGTCCAACCAAATATTTCCATATTCATCAAATAGACAGGACACAGGTACGATACTCATTGTCTCACTCGGTAAATGAATTGTATTAGAATATTTATGGAAAAGACTACAACTTCATACCATAGCCTTTGCATCTCCTTCTAGTTTTGGCCAATAGAAACTCGCAAAAAGAAAACGCCTAATCAGACTCATGTACCCGCAATGTGCCCCTGCTACACCCTCGTGCAAATCTCTGAGGATAAATATAGCCTCATCCTTGTTCAAACATCTGAGCATTGGTTTTGTAGCACTTTTTATATAGAGTAAGTTATCAAGAATTGTATAATTAATAACTCTCAACTTCAGAGCACGACCATCAACCTTATCTTTGGAAATTATTTTATCTCTTATGTATAAAAAATATTCTTATCTCCAGTCTTCTATCATTTTTCCAGCGAGTATCTCGGCTTCATGCTCTTTGGTTTCCTTAGATGGATTCTCTTGGAATATTATCAACGAGCTATCTTCTGATATAAATTCTTTAGCTAGGGAATCAGCAACTAATTAGTCGTGTGATACCTGCTCATATTCTATTTTATCAAAATTCTATTCCCACTCTTTCAATATTTCCAAATACCCTCGCATGTTCTCTTGCATGATTAATTACTAGCTGAGAATCCGATCTTACTCGCACGAATTTTACTCGACGAATAAGTGCTAGATATAGACTAATCAAAATAGCCGCTTACTCTGCTATATTATTTATACTTTGAGACCAAATCTCACTGAGTGTTTGATTTCTTCACCGAAAGGTGTCCTTAAAACGGTTTCAGCTCCTCCTCCATTGGTACCCAATGCCCCATCGTCTTCCATAACCCATTGCAGACTCTCGTTTTCTACTTGTATACCTTCATTGATATCTCTTCTTTCTCCAGATTACTCACTGATAAAATTAACGTCTTCTTGAGCTTAACTTATTTTCTGTGGTTCATATAAAATTTCTTATTCTTCTAATACATCTAACCCTCGAGTGAGCCTTCCTGAAATATCCAACTTCTGTAAAACCTTTCTCAAAGGAAAAAGAGTTCTTAAAACAATATTTTTCTAGTAGCCACAACCAAAACTAAAGCTAGCTTTTCAAAATTTATATATCTCATTTCTGTATCGATCAATCTCTTCCTTACATAATAGATCAATTTTGGCACTTTCCATTTTACTCTAAATAACACTCACTAATAAAAAAATCAGATACATAAAGATATTTGTATAAAAACTCACCTCATATTGGAGCCGATAATTTTTTTAGTTAAGTCAAATAATCATTTAAGTCATAAAAGGATTTCTAAAAGTCATTATTATTACCTAAGAGTTTTCGCTCCCTTAAGCACTTCAAAGAACCACTGACTTCTATCAGAGGCCTTAGTGATAAATATTGATAATGTCGTTAGACACCCTATTAATATTTGGTGGCTTCATGTTCAAAAATGCTTGTAATTTCTTATGATCACCTTCAATACCATCCTTACTAACCACACAACCGAGAAACTTTATGTTTCCAACACCAAAAGAATATTTCAAATGATTAAGCTTATGATTTAATTGCTTTACTTTCTCAGATATCTCAATGAGTAATTTGACTTGTTGCTCACTGCTGATCTTCACTATGATATCATCTATGTAAGCTTCCATGATCTTGCCCAGTATATCCTTAAGAAGTTGATTAACCATCATTTGATAGGTTTTATTTGCATTCTTCGAACCAAAAGGTATAATTCTGTAGCAATATAACCCTCTTTCAATTTAAAAATTTGTATTTTTTTATCATTATGATGCATACTAATTTAATTATATCCAGAATATGCATCCATAAATGAAATAAATTCGTGACTAGAGGCAACATCCAGTAACTCATCTATACAAGTCAATGGGAAAGCATCATTTGGGAATATTTTGTTAAGATCAGTAAAATTACGCACATCCACCATTATCCATTCTTTTTCTTCACCGACACTGGATTATTGACCCATATTGGGCATCTTGATTCCCTGATATGCCCAAATTTTAAAAAATTATCCACCTATTTAATAATCGCTTCCACTTTTTCCAGAGAGAAAACCTTTCTTTTATGAGGTATTAGCTTTAGTCTTTTACCTATTAATAATTTATGGTATACATTGGATGAAATGACCCCTAAAGCATCACCAACAGTCCAAACAAAGACATCATAATTTCTATTTAATAACTCTAACAACTTAATTTTAAAACCTGGATTCATAAAATTTCCAATCTTCACAATTTATCTATCATCTATTACTTCCTCAATTGTCTCACTCAAAGAATCTTCACATTGAATTTCTACCCTGAAAATCATCAACTTGGTTCTCAAACTTATTGCTCGCGTCATGATGATAACTATCATATATCTTATTGAATTGTTATTGCATTGATTCACTTGGGTTTATAAAAATTTCCTAACAACTTCTTGTTAACCTCTGACTTCTTTTAATTACACCAACTGAACCTCTCACACGATACTTCAAATATTTTCAGAAAGTGCAAGATGTAGCTTCCATTTTATCTAGTCATGGTCTACCCATGAAGACATTATAAGTACTAGGCTTATCAAATATCATAAACAAGGTTCTTATTATCTTTTTAGTATTATCATAACCTATAAGAATTGGTACCTCAACTCTTCCAACATAAACTGAAACATTCCTTTCATAACTAACAAATTTTCTATTACTCGAATTGTATGTATGTACTCCCCGTATCTGGTTGTAGTAACTCTTGAAGATGATATTAGCTGAAATTTTATTGTCAATCAAAACCCAAAACATGTTCACTTTAAAAATACTTAAAGTTATAATTAATGCATCCTCATGCGGGGTTACTACATTTCTCAAATTGGCATCTTTGAAAGTTAAATCAACCATTAGCTTTCGACAATGATAGTATTATGATTCTTCGATAATATGGACTTTCAAATCACCTTTGTACTATTTTATTAAAGATGGGCCAGTTCCCGAAATCATATCTCCACTCAAGATGGCAAAAATGTGGTGTTGCTTTCACGTATCTTCTTTTCTTTTTTATTCTTTTCCACCCTTATACTCTTCTCCAACCTTCTCCTCACTATTCTCCTTCTAGTTTGCTTTGATGAATAATATCAAATCTTCGTTATCAATAAGTCTTTGAATCTCTTGAAACCAGCCACATCGACTACTTCTTTATATGTTACTAAATTGTTCATCTCTTTGACAAACCTTTGAACATAACTATTTAGCCATTATCCTCTCCTATGATACATATTCTAATTGAGTTACCTCTTTCTTATGTTCTTGGTTACCTAACAAAATGATTTTTGAAAGCTCTTTATAATCCTTCAAAGTTTTGAATTTATCCTTTATGCAAGCTATTGAACCAATCTAAGGCATTCCCCTTGAATGGGATAGATAATGCTATGCACAACAACAACAAATTTTCGTGGAATTTTTCCTTAAATAATATTCTTTACAAATGAAGATTCTTAAATCACATACTCTTCTATTTTTTACCTTTCTTCATTGTACTCCACTTCTTTCTTTTCTTTTCTTCATTGTAAAATTACTTAGCTGAACTTTGAAATCAGAATCTTTTCATTTTCGTTTTTTCAGTTCCACATTACGAATCTCCTCTAGCTGAATAAATTCTTCTCATTTTCATTTCACAAAGTCATCTCCCTTTCTTTTATTTTTCCATTGTGACTTACCTTATATTTTTTTACATTAAATTTCTTCTCTTCCTTGTTTTTTGAAATAGTATTTTTTAAATAACAATTGTAATACTTATGTTAATTTTTCTATTCTTTCATTGGCTTCACGATCTCTTTCATCTTGCATCAAGTTTGCCCTAACTTATTCTCACTTTATTTATTTTTATTTTGAAGCTCTAAGATTTGAATATCAGAGGAACTAACTTGAATACCTTGATTTAGAATGTTTTCACCTTGAGCTGGCGTAAAATAACCAGACACATCAGCTGCCACTCTGGTTGGTTGATTTACTTCTACCATCGTTACTATCAGATTTCTTTGTTCTTGAACTATTGGAATGCATGCACCAACTGTTGCGTCGAAACCTTAAACTTGCTATGGGTTTACTCAACCAACTGAACCACTTGTCATAATCCCCAAAACGATTACCAGAACAACTCAAATAGGTCGAATCTTTAGAGTCTCTCCTTTAATTCATGATCTTGTCATCACTATTTATACTTTATTGAGAATTTTAATCTTTGAGAAAAAAATGTTCCCACAGACGGTGCTAAATTTGATGAGGGAAATTCTTATCAAATGTCACACCTAATTAATAAAATGTAATCAGAAAAGAATAGTCATTTAAAGTCAATTGTTTTTTGTCTCTATTTTGTACGCGATCTTCAAATGGAGATTCAATACTTTATTTATATAATTCATAATTTACCCTTCTCCAATTAGCGCATTACACATATTATAATAGACTAACAACCTATCTTGATAACCTATTAAATAACGACACATGTTTTTCAGTTGTAACTGTTTGAACAATTTTTCCCGCTCTTTTACATCGTTTTATATCTCCTTCGCAACCCTCGTACAAAGTCTTCTGGATGACCTCGGCTAAATTTCTTTAGATGAACCTTGTCTTCTTACTTTCGTTTGCCCATTGTCTAAATATTTCTTTATGAACCTCGACTAAAGTCTTTGGATGTCTCTCGTCTTTTTACTTTCGTTTGCCCCTTATTAAATACTTTTTTTATAACCCTCGACTAAAGTCTTTAGAGGATACTCACCTTCTTACTTTCGTCTTCCCCTCGTCTAAATACTTTTTTATGATCCTCAGTTAAAGTATTTTAGATGACCCTCGCCTTTTTACTTTCATTTATCCCTCGTCTAAACACTTCTTCATCACTCTCGTCTAAATATCTATTTATACTCCTTGAAACCCTCATCTAACTGTATTTATGCCTTTCATCTAAAGTCTTTTTGATGACTTTTGTCTGCTTATTTCTGATTGTTCATTGTTTACTTGTTTCTTTATGTCGTTCGTCTAGAATCCTTTTTGTCCCTGCATCATATCCTATTATTAGTCTTTGATATGAATGTACATCGCCAATAAAAAATATTATATAAATGATATATCATTATCAATTTTCAATAACCAAAGACTATGATAAATTTAAAAACTAATGAAAAAGAAATGACTCTAAGCCTCTAACGATTGCATGAGTCAGTTGCATTGGTATATTGGATAATTGTAAAAATATAGTTCATAGATATTTTTAACATCTATAACGTACATAACTACCGTATGCAAATATATAAGTATTATTTAGACTAGTATTTAAATATATAAATGCTAATTTAATTCGCACGATAAGTTATGATTATTAACACGTGTATATAAATCATATTTAGATTTGCATATAATTATAAATATTATGAACATTCATATGCCAATAAAAATAATTTGTAAACTCAATGTATAATATTCATTAGATTTATAAAAAAACTCGTACGTTATGATTTAAAGCTACAAATCATTATATCAATGTATTTAGAGGGGTACGAGATATAAATATTTTGATGCTCGTTCATGAATATCCAAATATTATTTAGACTCGTTATGAATATATGTAAATATTATATAAGCTTACTTATATATATATATATATATATAATATCTATACAATGCGAATATATAAATATTAATTAGACACTTAAATGGTTTCTTGCATGATGTAGAATATGTATTATAATTAGTTTATTTTATAGAGTCAAGTCAATTTAACTACAAATTATTCTGAAAAAAATAGTTTGTTTATAATAAAATACTCAGTCGGCAAAAGATATTTGGAAATAAATAAATGTTTTGTGTTGTGTTTATACTAGTTGAAAGAATTTTGTGATGTATACACATTAATTTTAGAAACTTCTCATAAAATATTGTTAGAAAATTATAAACTTTTCAAATTGATTGAATTTGATTCATTTGTACGTGGATGTTGGTCTAATAACACAAGATTTATTCGTGCATCAATCAACTCTTCAAAATAATGAAATAGTATATGAGTATGGGTGCATATTTTAAAATTTTATTAAAAATATTATTATCATAATTTTTTACATTCATAAAGGACCATGAAGTACCTAAAAATATATTTTGTAAAAATTCAAAACTAGTAAAGCTTATTGACAATAAAAGATATCATTATCTTAGAAAATCTACAAAAATACTGGAGTTTTTGATAATTTTTGTATGCAAAACGCAAAAGATATCGAAAACAAATGATCGTAATCTGGGTCGTGGTCGATGTAGGAAAAATGCATATATCTTTCTATAAAAAAATTCTATTGAACATGTAAAATAAGCATTTTTTTATAAAATGATGTATAATGATAAACTCAGTCTCAAACTGGTAATACAACGATTCTTGAGGTTATAAGACTTTTGTGTATTTCAAATAGTCTTGATATAATAATAAATAATAGGGAAATCATTTTAATAATTCCAATAAAAATACACTTAAAACAATATATAAGATTACATATAAAAAAATACATCACTAAAGTACAAAAAATACAACTCAAACATAGTCGTTATTGTTATGTTTTTTAATACATTTTTTTATCTGAACTTCAATCATCGGTTACAGCCTCTCGAATCATTTTGTCTCAATCCCCTTCCATTATGGGAACTCGCTTTAGTTATAGGTTTCGTAAATATGTTTAGCGTACATACTCATTTTATTAGCTCATCCATTTAATATGTAAGGTAACATACACAATATGTAACTTGCACTTCTAGCATAGCTCACCGTGATTTCATAATTTTGTCTCCTATGAAAAATGATCAACTGATACACACAATCTAGACCATACAGTTCATGTGCTTTGCAGAATATTACATCAAAAACTAGCAACCATGACGACTGTGGCATCAATAAGTATTTATTCTATATGTTTAACAATTTGATTTTGTGATTTTATGAAGCACTATTCCATATTAAAGCTCTATTGTTTAAAATAAACTAAGGTTTTAAGAATAAAACAACACTAGCAAATATGAATAGCTTTATAATATTTTGATAAATTTAAAAAACAACAACTAGGCTTAACATTTACAACAACGAAATAATGAGATGATAACTAAACACCATAATATAGTTGTTTGAGATCAAAATAAAAAAAATATAATATCACAATAATAAGATGGAGTATAAAATAAATCCAAAATTGTGCAAGCTTGGGTAACATGTTGATGATATTGTTTCACACACCATATAATACTATCCTTTTCAATTAAATATGTTATAGCTGAATTTTAAATTTTAAAGTAACACGTATTAAAATAAAATATTTTATTAGATTAAAACTATTTAGGATGTATATTTATGTGTTTGATATATTAATAACTCAAACATAAATTATAATTTTTTTAATACAAAATTTTGATTACGTCATTATAGTAATGATTAACTAAAGTATTAGTTATAAATCATCATTCTAATATAAAATTCGACTTGTTCTATTAATAATCAAAGAAAATATAAGTTATAATTTCTCGACTTGTGTAACAATTAAATTAATTATTAATTTAAATCTAAGACTTTCAAATTATGAATTGATGGTTGAAATATTTTTATAAATATAGAGGAGCAATTTAAATTATTAGATTACACATTCAAACTATAATTACGAGTCTACACAATAATTCACATTAAAATCCTAAACTATAAGAATTATATAAGAAATGAAAGTTTAAGCAATATAAATAATAAAGAGGTAAACTATTTTTTAAAAATCTTAAAGAAAATATCATATAAAACATTTAAGTCAAATTTGAAGGTAAACAATATATAAAACCATTTACGGAATTTGAAAAACATGTATCTTAAAAAGAAAAATCAATTCATACGGTTTTGTTACCTAAATAATGTACAAATTTTATATATAGTAATATTAGTTTTAACTAATGCAAAATTTATATTAGATACTAAATGTGTGAAATAAATTTAGATTATATAAAATTAAGAAATTAACTAACTGAGATATAGGATTGGAGGTGAACATAGGATTGGAGGTGAACATATTGTCGTTTTAATGATATAAACACGACCACTCATGAGTGTTGATATAATTTTTTTGGTGGGTTGTATATGGATAAACAATGTTAAGTATTGATAATTATACTATATTTACATGTTGTTTAGTTATTTTCTGTACTGTACTATATTTTAGTGATATATATGATCTAAAAGATGAATGCAAGTAGATAGATTTTATCAGTTTTACATTAGTATGTCATATGCACGAACATTCATATAATTGTCATGTGTGGAAGATGTATGGTTTTATATTAATGGTGTCTTTTATGATATGAGTTATAAATCATTACATACATGTGTGGTCTTACGTGGATAAGCTCATACATCGATGATGTGGTCATTTATGGATGTGATTTGATCATACATAGACAAGGCATGGTCATGTGTGGATGAGGCTCTATGTGGACTCGGGTATGTATGATATGATTCATAAGTCAGCACATACAAGAAATTATCATATATTCTAATGATGTTTTTAAAATGAATATATTCAACTTATTCATATTGTTCTACTTATATGTGGTATTTATATGTTATAAAAAGTGGTGTTCACTCCATACAATTTCATATACGGTTTACAGAGTGAAGTTATTATAGTATGTTCATGGTCATATTAAGACGTTTAGAAGATAACATATTTTTGTTTTTTCAGTCGTTAGCCTAAGTATATTTGGTGACCATGTTTTGCTTGTGTTTTTATACAATTGATGTCGAATGTTCGTGCACTTCGAATCTTGTACATGTATATATAACTCAAGGGTTTATCTCTCATTTTTCTAGTTATATGCAACTAGTGTGTCTATTTACAGCTCTTGATTAGCACCTAGGTTTGGTTCATGTCAACTTGATATCAGAGTCCAAGTTTGAAATGTTTTATAAAATTTGTAGACACGACATGACCATGAGTAGTGTATAATGGGTTAGAAGTTAATGTGAGTAAATTATAATTGATATTATGTTAAAGATTACTATTGATTATGCTGAATTTTACCTGCTCAGTCGAAACTTCACCTCAACAAAGTATAAAGCAGCTGATGTCCTCGCTGATGGTCTTGGCCGATGGCCCGATCATCGAAACCACTATTCGGCTAAAGGTATAAGTCGGTTATAACTCCATCAAAAGTCATGACAATTACATTTTGACGACATCAACTATGTACATATTAATGATTTAGGCCATTATGGACTTGTATAATTAAATGATCAATCCATATGCTCTAATAAATGTATTCCATTAATATATCCCTTATATAAAGGAATGAATCCATCAACAAAACTGAACGAATTTCTATTTTTACTTCTCTATATTTTATACTTAACAACCATATTATAACCAATTTGTGAATACTTGAAAAATTTAAACATAATGGGCAAGATGATAAGTATGTTCCAGTAAAGAACGAATAAATAATTCAACATTGAGATAAGATAAAGCAAGTAGTAATGCTTAGGGTTGTTGATGGTTTTGGAGAATCGGGAACCGGACTAGAACCGAACTGAACCTTAACGGTCCGGTTTGCGACTCTATTCTCAAAACCAAAACTGATAAGGAACCGAAGTGATAAAACTGGTTCATAAACGAACTGATAAACCAGTAGAACCGATTAGGAACTGAACCGGTAAACCGATTAGGAATCAAACCGATAAAATCGATAAACCGATAAAACCGATTAGGAACCGAACCGATAAACCGATAAAAGATAAATGTAAATTAATTTATAATTATATATTTTACGTAAAACTTATTTGTATAATTTGTATGACTGAAACGGAAAACAAATTCTTTTTGTCTCAGTGGAAAATTTTATTTTATTAAATTCAAAAGTTAACGTAAACTAAATTGTAATAATTGTTGAGGACATTTTATAGTCAACATACTTAATAATGGAAAATGAGAAATGTTTTGTTTCAGTTACAAATTAAATAATTAATATATTCCTATATACTCAACACAACTAATATAATAAAACGATATAATATTATTAAAGATACCACTGAAACGAAAGAAAAACGTTTTTGATTGGATGGGAAAATGTAATTCATTTGGAACGAAAAGTATATTTTGTCTGGGTAGGAAATAGGATTGATTTCGCTAAAAATTAAAGCATTTATTGACTTGGGCGAAATTTAATTTCGTCAAATATCAAGTTAACCTATAAGTTAAAGAAACTTTGTTTTATCTTCACAACAGCCGTAACGACACCAAAACGTAGCTATATAAATTCTCACAAACACAACAACAACATTCGAATCCAAAGCTATATAAATTCTCACAAACACAACAACAACATTCGAATCCAAAAGACATTCTTCTTCATTTTAGGTATGATTTCTTATTCATTTTCTCATCTCCTCTTTAATTTCTATATCATCTCATTTCGTCAGATTAATGATTTATCAATTTTATTGGATTCATTTTAGGTTAGATTATTATGTATTTATCGTATTTCAAATCATCTATTGAGATTTACCATAGAAAATGATTAGATTTTGAGTTCAAATTTTCTATTTTAAAAAATAAATTGCATCATCAATAATCTATGTTGAGCTCTAGATTTTTATTAGTAGAGTATGTTAAATTGATTAGTTAAGTCTTTCGAATATATATTAACAGATCTTAGGTTTTATTCCAAAATTTTGTATTCTTTCCAATAATTTTATAATAAATTTATTTAACTGATATATACTTTTAATATTATTTCAAGATTCTTCAAGTCCAATGAATAATAATGAATCATTCCAATGTGATTTTGATGATGATGGTGAGACTATAGGAGGGATCGATATATGAAAACTTCAAGATATAGATCCCAATTTCAGTAGCGAAGTTGATGGGTCAACCTCAACCACTGCTAATACTACTCATAATGCTGATGAAGATCCATCAACACCTTCTAAAAAAAGGCTAAAATATCTATTATTTGGGAAAATTTTCAAATCGTTAAGATGCCATGCGGAGCGCAAAAGAGGAAATGTAAGTGGTGTGAGGTATTGTATTCTTCCAATGTGAAAGATGGGGGATACCTTTAGCTGTTTGAAACACTTAAATATTTGTGGGTAGAGAAAAAAATTACGGTAGGTACACAGACATTGTTAGATAGTAGCTCATTTTAATGAGATGAGACACCAAGTCTTAGTACGTGAAGATATGATCATGCCAATGTTAGAAAGATTATATATGAAGCGGTGTTGGCGCATGATACACCCTTTATCCATTTAGAGGGAACCGTTTGGAACAAAGTATATACCACAATATATCATGGGTATAAGAGGATCTCTCGGCATCATGTCAAATCTGGCATATTATCTCAAGGAGAAGGATAAAATGAAAAAAGTAATGGCAAAGGTGAGTAAGATAGGGCTTACTACTAATTGTTGGTGGAGTGGGGAGCATAAAATGGGTTACATGACTGTCATAGCCCATTTTATAGATTATAAATGGCAACTAGATAATAGGTAGTTGGCTTTTATTCATGTACCAACCACCCATAGTGGCGAAGTTCTTGATCGGGAGTTAATTAAGATGATGGAAGACTGGAAGATTATGGATAGATTTGTTTCAATCTGATTTGTTTCAATCTCTATAAATAATGATACTGCTAATGACACGTGTCTTACTAGACTGAAAATAAAATTTACTAGAAGAGAAAATATGCCTTTGGATGGTAAGTTATTCCACGTGAGGTGTTGTGCACATATATTGAATTTATTGGTGCAAGATGGTTTAAAAGTCATTTAATCATCTGTAGAAAATGTTATGGGAGGTACCAAATATATTTTTGGCTCTGATGCGAGATCAATTGAGTTTGATAAGATAGTGAAAGACATGGGGTTGAAAGGAAAATGGATGGTACTTGATGTGAAGACGAGGTGGAATTACACATGGTTGATGATGTCCACCGTGTTATTTTATCGAGAGGTATGGCACAGATATGCAAAAGTTAATTATGTATTTATACAATTCTTGCCTAGTGATGAAGACTGGAAGAGCGTGAATGCTATTTGAAATTTTTCGGAGGTGTTTGAGTGTGTCACTAAAGTTATTTGCAACATAACTTACCTTACGGTGAACCTATATCTTGCCAAACTTTATCAAGTTAAAGTTGTGTTGGATAAGTTCGAGTATTGTGACGACAATCCAGAACTAATGCTAGCGGTTAGCGAGATGAGGATCAAGTATAAAAAATATTGGTCAGAGTCCAATTTGTTGATTTCCATTGGTGCTATTCTTGACCTAAGGTAATATTTTTTAAATTTGTTATATAATTTTTACTTTACATAATATTTCCATTGACGGGTCTTTTTTTATCATGTTTATATTTATTGTTCTAAATTGAAATGTATCTGATTCATTTTAGTTTTTCATTTTTCTTTCACTAAGCTAAGACATGAGATTATTGTGTTTTTTTAATAAGCCTTGTAATATAACATAGATATAATATGAAGTTCATTAAATGGGTATACCCATTCTTGTATCCTCTTCCAGATGAGGCTAAAAATGGAGAGGAGTCTGTGTCAACATACTTACACAATCGGTTTTCAATCTATCAAGACGCACATCAGAAACCTGTTGCTTCTTCTTCCCAAACAACAAATGATCCTGGTGGATCTACTTTCTTTGCGTATCTCGATGATACTAAGGAGGACAGTGAGACTCGAACTGATCGTCAGTTCTATTTGGACGAAGAGCCAGAGAAATTCGATCGTGGGGCAGAGTTTGATATAATGACTTGGTGGAGGGCTAATGCTCCAAAATATTCCATTCTTGGCATCATGGCTAAGGATATTTTATCCATCCCCATTAAAATGGCTGCTTTCGAAGCAACTTTTAGCATTGGGAAGCACGTGATTGATCCGAAATGCACCTCATTGAAACCCGAGGTTGTGGAGATGCTGATGTGTGGAGGTGATTGGGGAAAGGAGTTCCATGGAATTAAAAAGGGACATGGGTGAAGTATTGTAAGCATTGTTTTTTGTTTTTAGTTAATTATTCGTCTGCTTCTTTTTCTAATGTATTTTTTTTTGTAGCTTTCTGAAGAGGAGTTGGTTGAGATAGAAATGGAATCTATGTTTGAGGAGATTAATGAGTCATCCAATTCATCTACGACTGATTGACTCATTCAATTCATGTATGCATACATTGTATGGTTTTGTAAGATTTTTCTTTACACTTTAAGTATGTAGTTTTCGTAAGGTTTAGTATTACACTTTAAGTATGGTGTTACTTAGCTTTAGGTTGATCATAGATTGTTGTTACTTTGTTTTATTTTGATCACATGTTATTGTTTTACTTTACTGAATTTTTGTTACATATTTCCGACAATATACAGAGATGAATATGGATTACACAAAGATACGTAAACATGATATTCTATCATTTGTATATTTCAAAACTATCTAAATATAATTTAAATCTTAAATTTTGATAATTTGAATATATATAAAAATTACAAATAAAAACAATGAATTGTATTAAGTACTTGTTCTTAGCACTATAATACAAAGAAATTTTAGTTACGTCTAAAAAAATATATGTACACCTACCTAGTAGGTGAGGAAAAGAAAAGTCAAAATTTCATTCAAAACTAATTCTTTTAATGAGTTAAAACAAAAAAAATTTGTTTCGTGAAAGCATTAAGAAATTAATTTCATTTTGACGTAAATTTTGTAATTTATTTGAATGAATTATTTAATTTTTTTAGACCAAACCAAACCAAACCAAAACCAAAACCAAATCAATTAAACCGGACAAAAACAAATCTAAAAAACCAAACCAAAATCCAACAGAACCGAACCAAACTGATTTTTACCGGTTCCAAAAATCATAACCAAAAATTTATCGGTCCGGTCCAGTTGGTGCCAAAACCCGACCGGAACACCCCTATTTATGTAACATTAGTAATGTTACATAAATTCCAGCCATGTGTGACACAACTTAGATACTCACAGAACGTCTCATGTAGTTACCAGTACGTGTTTAACACGGAGGACAAAATATTTTAGTAATGAAAAAGTTATAAATTTAAAAATTTAAATTAAAATAAAATAAAATAATACGTATCAAATTAAAATATATTATACTAAGTAGAAAAATTAGAAGTATAAAAATAAACAAAGACCATAAAATCACGTCTTTAGTATAATAACAATTAAACATAATGTAAGTTGTAATTTATCCTTATTTTAATACAAAATTGCATAGGAAACATTTATCAGAAACAAAATCTATATATAACATTATACTAATAATTAAATAAAATATAAAATATAAATTGACTGTAAAGGAAATACGCTAATTTCCCCGTAAATCACTTCTAAATTTGCTTGAAATAAAGAGGGGTTTTGAGAAATAACAAAAAAATTCCTCCAATCAAATCAAAAAGTAAAGAAACACGAAACAAAAGTGAAATCAAACACACAATTGTTAACGAAGTTCAGCAATTTATGTCTACGTCTCCGGACCTGCTGCAGATCGATTTTATTAGAAAGACACAGTGATTTCGCCGTTTTCGATGCATACACAAAAACCCTAGCAATTGGTTTTGTAGAGACCGTAACACTTAAAAGGGAAAAAACATTGACAGTCCTTAATGTGTGATTTATGACCCACTAAATTACACTGTCTTTTCAATTCATTCCAGCCCTCTTTAATGTGTTTAACACTTGCTTCATCTTCACTGTCTTTTCATCTAGCATCTCTTCTATCCAATAACATGAATGTTGAATAAGGTTGGACAATTATGTCAAAATAACAATCTCCCACTTGAAGACTGGTTTCAACCTATCTTCACACCTTGATCTATGCAACTGATCTTTCTGGTTTTGTTACTTTTGCAGACCAATTGAAGTTGAACACAACTTTAGTTTTTCAATGGCTACTGTCTTTATCAACATATCAGCTGGATTCTTGCTTCCTTGGATCTTTTCCAGTATTAGCACCTCATCTTCCAATAAAGATCTAATGAAATGATAACGAAGACTGATGTGCTTGGTTCTCGATTGGAATGTTGAATTCTTCGTCAATTGAATTGCACTTTGACTATCATTATGCAGAACATTGTTCTCTAGTTTGAATCCCAAATCGGTTAACAAACCTTGAAGCTATATCATATTTTTATTGGCTTCGGTCACTGATACATACTCAGCCTCTGTATTTGATAGAGTGACAATTTTCTGTAACTTTGACATCCAACTAAGAGATGTAGTTCCGATAGTAAATATATAATCGGTTGTGCTTTTCTGGTGATCAACTTCACCTCCAAAATCTGCATCTACGTATCCTTGTACCTTTAACTCACCCTTACCATAGTACAAACACTTTTCTGTGGTACCTAGTAGGTACCTCAAAAATCCATTTGACAGCTTCCCAATGAATTTTCCCTAGGTTTGACATAAACCTACTCACAACTCCCACTGTATGACTAATGTCTGGTCTCATACAGACCATTGCATACATCAAACTTCCAATAGCTGAGGCGTAAGGAACCTTAGCCATGAATTATTTTTCTTCATCCGTCTTTGGGGATTGATCCTTGGATAAACGAAAGTGACCTCTCAATGGTGTACTAACTGGCTTTGTATTACACATGTTAAATCTCTTCAAAACGTGATCGATGTACTCTGACTGAGATAACTGCAAAAAATTTCTATGCTTATCTCTTATGATTTGCATTCCAAGAATCTTCTTCGCCGAACCCAAGTACTTCATGTCAAATTCTTTTGACAGTTGTTGCTTCAATCTTCTAATAACATCCATATCTGAACCTGCTACTAACATATCATCAACATAGAGTAGCAAAATGATATAACTGGACTTACATCTTTTAAAATAACAACAGTGGTCCTTATTACACTTTTGAAAACTCTCTTTGTGCATAAAACCGTCAAATTTCTTGTACCACTGTCTTGGAGCTTGTTTTAGACCATACAAACTTTTCTTGAATTTGCATACCATGTTTTCTTTCCCTTCTTATAAGAAACCTTTTGGTTGATACATGTATATCTCCTTATCCAAGTCCCCGTGAAGAAATGCAGTCTTCACATCTAACTGTTCAAGATAAAGATCTTCAATGTCAACAATACTCAACACTGATCTAATAGTATTGAGCTTCACAACTGGAGAAAAACTATCGGTGTAATCAATTCCTTCCTTTTGTCGGAACCCTTTGACAACTAGTCGGGCTTTGAATCTCTTAGAGCCATCATGCTCATCTTTCACCTGATACACCCATTTGTTATGAAGTTCCTTCTTACCCATTGGTAACTCAGCTAGTTCCCATGTATCATTTGAGATTAAAGACTTCATCTCATTTTTCATGGCAAGCTCCCACTTACTAGCATCACTGGCCTGACAAACTTCATCATAGCTTTCAGGTTCCCCTCCATCGGTAAGTAATAGATAGTTCAAGTATCTCATGTTGGGAACATGGGGCCGAGAAGATCTTCTTAAAACAGGAACTGCATCGGCCGGCTGTAGGGTGTCGGATTGCTGTCGATCGATTTGTCCAACAGACTCTCCTTGTTGAGGGGTTAATCCGATCGGCTCTATTTCTTGACTATCTGGGACTCTATGGATATCTGCAAATACTGATTCATACGACTTTAACCGCCTTGAGGAGAAAATTGGTTTCTGCAAAGGCTGGCCACAGGAGAAAATTGTTCCATCGGAAGAGGAATTCCGGAGAGCCTTGAGGCCATGATACAAGACATGAGGGTGAACGAGGCGTTAAGGCTCAGTTGACTTGGGCAGAGCTTTATCAGATGAAAATATCTGACAATCTCTGGGTCTAAGGGAAGCCTAAGCCCCTAGTTAAATAACTCAGTGTAGAAAACTATCTCACTGAGCTTGCAATTCATCGGTGTCTCTGGATCCACCGGTATCCTCACTTTAACGTTCTCAGGGATCCGCCACTTCGTCCGGATCCGGCCCAGTTCAGCTGTGTGAATAAAAGCATAATTGATCTTTTACATAGCTAGCAGATACTTTACACTTACTTTGTGGAAGCAAGGTCCCACTTTTCCTATATGGCGCTCCGGCAGATCCGGGTGTTTTAAACATATCTTCTCCTTGCCCTTGTTTTTCTTGACAGTAGCAGCCTCACTTGTTTGCCCGGAGACGTCGGTCTCAAAAGGGGCTTCTTCGATACTATCCTCCATTAAATCTTCCATTACCATGGAAGGCTTATCAGTTATTTTTGGGAGAGAAGAGCTAGTGGTTGGCTCGATATGCCCTCCGGATGGTTGGGAATTACTTTCCTCTTGTGGTCTGGAGTCCGGCTGGGGTTCAGATTCAGAGGTTTCTTTTCGAAGGCTTGAATTGGTTGCCTCCAGACCGGACAGCTTGTCCTTGGGTACTTTTATAGGTGCTTCTGACCCTGTAGTTTTATCTTTGGCCCCAGACTTAGAAGGCGTGGATTTTGTAGATTTAGACTGTGGAGCGACAGCCTGTCCTTTCACTAGACGACCTTTTCGTCGATTTACCAGCTTTTCTGGGGAGATATCAGCATCTGATCCCATGGCGATGAATAGGGAAGGTTTCTTAGTGCTTGTAAATGCCTTCTCTGGTTCAACAACAGGCTTTGATTCCTGGACCGATGAGCCTGAAATGATTGGTGAAAGATTGGGCTGGAATAACCTTCTAGGTTTAGAACTTCTGGCATAAGACGAACCCCGATCAGGCTCTAAACTTGGTGTTTCAGATTTGTCAATAGGAGAAATAGGGAGGCCAGCAGCAATGCGCCTTTCTCGTTCGACATTTTGAGCTTTCTCTAACTCTGACAAGTTGAGCCACCCACCTTTTACAGGGGTGTTTCTTGCTGTGAACATAAACTTACACCAAGAAAAGGGTTTTTTGAGAGGTAAAAGCTTTGAAGATTAAAAGTGTGGAGATGATGAAGATGGTAAAATAGTGAAAATGGTTTAATTTATACTAAAGAGACAAAATATGCCTTGAAACCTAGGAGAATACGAAAAGATGGGAGTAATGATTAAAGACGGCGCTAATATCATCAGCATTAATTGAAGAGGTTACTTTATGAAATGAGTGGGAGCGTCGTTCTAGGAGAAAAACGGCCGGTGAGGCAAATCAGAGAAGGATACGTGTCCCACGATCTCTGGCAAAACCTTTGAGTTTCTGAGAGTTTCACCAGTCCGGATAAAGCCGTTACACAATTCGAAATCTGTCCGGACATACTTACGGGTACACATGAACTGTTTTTAGGTCTTGCCAAAGGCCTTCGAACATAACCTAAAAACGGGGATACTGATGAGTCCGGATTTACTCACCACTCACTGTGGAAACCGGACAGGGGAAATTCGGACAAAAACCACCCACTGAACCATCCGAACAGGACTAATGTATTAAAGACTAAATCACTTCATGACTAAGCTAATTACTTACCTGCTTAATAACTAATGTGTTTTTGAACTCGACCCGAATTCATAAGTATGACCCGAAAGCCCATGTGATCCATAATTAAAGGTATAAATACCCAACCACTTTCATTAATGAGGGTAATGAATATTTAATACAACCAGACAGCTCAAATCTCTCACTACAAACCACTTAAACATTAAATACCTTTGAAACTCCACAAAACTTCACACTAAATTACCCTCCGTTGAAAATAATCCTCACCAATAGGTACTTATATGAACACTTTTATTTAATTTAATTTTTTTTCACACAAGAAAAGATATATATATATATATATAATTATTTTTAAATAAAAATAAATAAATAAAATGAAAATTTAATAACGTTTAGTAATTTCTTTTATAGCCGCTTAAATATATTTATTTTTTGTTTCATGAATATAAACATAATTTGAAAATTTATGTTTTATACATGTTAATTTTTAAAAACAATTTGTAGAAACCATTTTCCTCTAATATCAACATTTATTTTTTAGTAAAAAAGACCTTTTATTAATGAAATTAAAGGTTATATTGAATATCTACTAATTAGACAATAGAGACTTATCATAAAGTTAGCTCAAATAACTGAGTTGAGTTTTAATTGGTTTTACTTGAACTGAAGAATAGCTCAATTAATACTTGAAATCTTAGAGAACCTCTTACATCTTAGGTACAAGTATGAGTTAATATTAATTTCTTGATTATTGCAATTAAAAATTGACACTTTTTATCTAATAGAGATGAGGAAAACTATTCATATCATAAAACTTTCTTTATATTTGTAGGTTGCAGGTTTCAAGCTTTCAATGATTCTAATTTTAGCTTCCGGAAAATTAGAAAAACTGCTTAATTTGAGTATCATTTGTAATTTACGACGACAACCTAACACCCTGAGAAACTCTGGTCAACACCTTCGAACTGACCTTATTTCTACCAAAGTCCCCATATCAAACACCTTGAAACCCATCGAAAGGAACAATTGTCAAACCCTTAGACCTCTGGACAGAATATCTTGGTAGCCACCTGCCTCCTCGAAAACAAGAAAATCAGAAAATTAGAAAACTGCTTAATTTGAGTATCCTTTGTAATTTACGACGGTGACCTAACACCCTGAGAAACTCTGGTCAACACATTCAAACTGACCTTATTTCCACCAAAATCCCCATATCCAACACCTTGAAACCCATCGGCAGGCACAGTTTGCAAACCTTTAGACCTCTGGACAAAATACCCCGGTAGCCACATGCCTCTTTGAAAACAAGAAAACCCACCAGCTTTCATCGCTCCAAAACTCTGAAAACCATCATCCTCCATAACTTTTAAATCCTGTATATCTCTGGCCTCCACTAGACCTAAACCTTGAGCAGCGCTAATCACCTCAACCTTTCCCAAAACCTTGGATAACATGGCTTCATCCTATAAGTCGCCTACAGACAAAAAGCAATAAGAGATGATATTACTCGTGGATCTAGTCCTTTGGAGAGATGGTTCCAGAAATAATGTTAGATGTTTAGATGACTGCGGTTCAAATATTTCATATAACTGATAGCTAGAGTGGCCGATTTCAAGCCTTTATTAAGGGACTTGGCCATCAATTGTGATAGGCCGAAGTATTCTAAGGAATAACACCACCATGGAGTTCATAATCAATAACCTTTGTCTGCCACCAACTCTTTAGGGATAGAGGTGTAACCCTGAAGGTATGAAGAGGACAGAGAAGGCTAGCTATCAGCAGAGTTGAAGGATATCTTCGTTGACTAGAAGGAGGCAATAGTACTTGATGATGTAGTTCCAACCATTTATTGATAAGAAGATCTTATCAGGTACCGTCTGTATCATTTTATGTAATATTCATCCAGAGAATCTTATTAATTAGTAGATTTTGAAACTTGCTAACTTTTGCTTAGATCTTGAGACTTTACCCTGATACAGGATCTTCAACCTACTGATACTCAGAGGAGGTAAAATCCTGTTTTTTAATTGTTTATCGAAACTTTTATTAAATATTTCTTAATCAGATTCTAAACAACTCCTTTTACAACTAACAATTCGACAATCAGGGCAAATTCTTCGAGTGTTGGGGACAATATAAAAGAGCACTCGAAGATTGAGTAATAAGAGCATAAGGAACATAAGTACTCGAAGCTTGTGAGGGTTTAACGGTGCTTAACTTGAGGTCATGATTAGAAGATTAAACTAAATACAAAAAAGATAGCTTCTGTTTGGAAGAAAGCGAGCTTGGAAACTCCTTGTAAAAGAGAGATATCAGGTATTGATCTAAAATTTTCTTTCATCACTTAGCCTTGCTAATATTTACCTGCCCGATACCCTTTTGAAGATTGTGCTATCCAGAAAATAGAGGATTGATATTGTCGTTTAGAGATTCCAGTTGGATGCTTGGCTGACTCTTTGAAGTGTATGAACTTGGTAGTGTTTAATCTTTTTATTGGTTTTATTTTTTTTTCTTCTCACGAGTTTCCCAATAGATTTGATTGCATATGTTGTGGTATGAGGTATTAAGGGAAGGCTTCCTGATTTGTTGAGGTTTGGAGATGGGATATCATTTTTTGGAGATTCTTGGGCATAAGAGGATGGCAGCAGAATTCTTGTTTCCCTGGACGGTAAAGGCCTTTTTTTATCTCTGTCTCATGAAGTTCAGGTATGTAGTTTATGTTGGCTATTTGATGGTTGGTTGACACGACAATTGAGATACCAGAAATGTTGCTAGAAAATTGAGGGCTAATAGATTAGTGTTATGGATTAGGGAATGATAGTTGTTGCTCATTATTAATTTCATGATATTAGAATAATTTGTCCCAAATAAGGAATTTATGACTATGCTTCCTTGTTTCTTTCTCATATTGGCTTCTTTGATTCTTTTGTTGAGCAGATCCTAAAAAAACTAATCAAATTCTCTATTCTTGAGTGTAAGTGTTGGAGGTATGCTGCCAATGTTTTTCTGTTTAGGAGTTTGGCTACCAAAAGCAAGATTTTCATAATCGAGGTTAGTAGAGAGGGAATATTATTCTTCCAAGTTATAAATGGCTTCTATTATTTCTTTTTCGCTAGGAGTTTTTGCTTGTGCTAATGTTGTGGACTGTTTTCTTCGCTTGGTTTTCAGAAGATTTACTTAGGATTTATGGACTGTTATCTTTGCTATTTTGTTGAGTAGTTTTGACTATGATTGATTTGATTTTAGCCATCCATTTCTTTTTCTTTGTGTAGTCATCAAGATATTGATTTACCTATGATATGTTGGCTTTATCATTCTTGTTTCTCTGATCAAAATTGATGATTTTTTTTGCAATTTTCCTTGTTGTGTCCTATGTGATAACAAAAATCACAACATTGATGAATGTCTTTGTAACTTATTTGGAGCCAAGAACCATCATTTTCTCCAAATCTAGCGCACATATGATGTTGAATCATTTTGGTGATATCCAGTTCAATCCATGCATAACATGCGTTATACATTGCACGATTCTTTTTGGGGACCCAAACCTTGAGGGGATGCCCTATCGAGGATGTTATGGAGTTGATAATGTTTTATCATAAAGGTATTCTGGAACCTTTTATATTCTTATCCAGATAGTATATGTAGGGTTTTCAATTTTTGGGTTGAAAATGGGAGTCCACTTAACGATCTTCATGGATTGGTCTCCAACAGTCCAAACACTTTTGTACCATAATTTACACATAACTATTTTGGATGAAAACTCGATAAGAATGTGTCTTGAATCCCAGTTTGAGATGCTGAAATCTTCTAAGAATTTCTTGGAGTAAAAAAACTGATTAAGGAGTATCTTTTTTGGCAGGTCATTAGAGAATTTCCCAATAAGAGTATACTTTTTTGTAGCTAACCGTTTATTTTTTATGTGTTGAAAAAATTGGATAAAATGTAATCTTTTTTTTCTTTGACTTCAAAGAGTTTGATGGTAGAGCTTGCGGTATGTGATTTTGAGATTTCAGCATATCATATGTTGGGTTTTTTCATGTTGTTTTCCTGAATACTTTTTTTGCTAATATTACTGCAGGTTTTGTTAAGGATGTTTTGTATAATTTGGCGATATTTTAAAAACTGAAACGAAGAAAAATTATCTTGAAAGGATGCTGATATGTTCGGCATGGAAACTGGCAAAGGCCAAACAGATAAAGCAAACTAGAACTTAAAAAAATAAAAAAAAAATATGATTCTTGAATTTCGAGGCATCCTCTCCGTTGGTTTTTTTATTGCATGATACATTTGCTTAACGTTGTGTATATTCATTTACATATGAAAATATAGGAAAAACCGAAAATACAGTTCAGCCGACTAATAGAAAAAAAGTTATTATAATGAGTGTGTGTGGTGGTATCTGAAGTCTGATGAGTTAGCAGATCATATAGTATCATAATTTTATTAAAACACATCCCGTAATCTACTGCAGATCAACATCGTCGTCTGTAATTATACCACTCACTAGTCTACCACGAAGGGAAGGTTGAGATCCAAGTTTATAAATAACTACTATTATTCATTTTATATTTAGTGGATATTAAATTTCAATAATAAGTACTTAACTCAATAAAGAAAGATACAGATAGCGTTTCACATGGAAATTAATTAATGTTCGTTCCACAATCTACGACGTCCATCCAAATCTGCAGTTATGTACGTGACAAGTATATTTTTTCCATCTCTGCGATTTCTCTTTACCAAAAAAATTGTTTTTATACTTGTTTTAATGATTTTAACAAAGAATATGGATAATTTTATTTAAACTGGATAATTTTATTTAAAATGGATAATTTTATTTTAATAAAATATTAAATATTAATAGGATTAGGAAGCGCAAAAAAAGTAAATTTACAGCTATAATAATAATAATAATAATATAACGCTGAAGAATTGAAAATAAAAATATATGTCCAACCGATTTTTAGTAGACATTAATTTTATGTGATTATATGTGAACTGATTTTATCTAGAATATATGGCCAGAAAGAAAGGACGATGATAGCGCTAGTCAGTGGTCACCAAACAAACAAACAGATAACAGAAAATACGGCCAAATAGCAGAAAATAGGCCAGTAGGGGCACATGTTTCATTAGTGCACTGCTCTTCTATGTTAAAAAAATATGACCGGTCTTAGGTTTGTATAGTATGGTAATTATATATATTACCATACTATACAAAGGTGAATATATTTGATACCCATATAACTCAAAAGTATTTTGTTTTATAACTATAGATCTGTGCTTTAATTTCAAATAGTCGAATTTAAATTTAAATATCAACTTTTTAACTGTTTTTTTTTTATGAATTTATTTTTAATAACCATATGTACTTATAAACCATTATAATTTTTATTTTTATTTAATTTATGACATCGGCTATTTTGATTTTGTATATAAATTAAAACAATTGTATATAAAAACTATGTACTATATTGTTTCTAATTGGTTGCGTAAATTGATTAGTTATTTTGTTTTATATTAGTTTTCTCACAAAAGATCAGAAAGTGAAGTCCCTAGAAAGATTCAAAAATTTATGTATAGAGATTTACATTTGAACTAACTTTTTTTATCAGTACGAATTAAAAGAGTAGTTCTTCCGTCTTTGATTTTCAACTAAAAATTATCGCAATATTGAAAAATATTCGCATAGAGGGATTCAAGTTATCCCAAAATATATCCAGAAATCATGAGGAATCAGAGATGAGTTGAAGAAATATAAGGATACCAGAAAACTCACTTTTACCGAATAATGAGGATGGTGTGCAATAAAAGTCGAGCATAGCTTTTTTTTTTAGTAAAGAGGAGCCAAGTTAAGCGATGAGAGCAAACATATTCTACATCTGAAAAGGGAAAATAAGGTTAATCGTAATAAAGATATTTATATTAACTCCAATAGAAAGATATCAAAAAATATTAAAAGTTCTAACAATTCAAATAATGGTGAGGTTCCAAACATTTCCGGTTTCTCGAATTCATAGTGGTTACAAATCGGTTGATGAAAGAAGAAAAAACATAAGAGCTGCCTGCTGTAGGGTTTATTGACGAGATCTTGATAACAAGTAGAATTGACGAAATTCAAATGATACGTATACGCGGAAGTGGAGAACTAATTCCATTAATAATAGAATTGAAAACAAGTTCTGTACGGTCGCCTCCTAGTAAAGATCACAAACGAAATAATAGATTTCAAGTGATGTTGTATAAATACACGTGGGACAACATGTGGAAATTTCCCACAACAACATTTTATTAAGATTATGTAGAGGACAATGTTTAGATTCCGGATAAATATCTGAAGTCTTGTACACTATTTATTCTTCAAATATTTTTGAGGTTCTCCAAAAATTTCAATTGGATAAAATTAGAGAGATTCAATTGAACAGAGAGTATGAAATTGATGTGTATTATGTTTTTCAATAGAACCCATCTTTAAGAAGTTCGACCAACAAAATCAATTTAGTCCTTAGGGTAGTTAAGGTCTTAAACGAGAATTGTATTAAAACAGCTGAAATTTGAAATTTGAATAAAACGTTCAAATTTCCAATTTCAAAATTCTGTTGGTTCAGCCCCACGGACCTCGTCAAGGGCTCCATATCTTGACCATGTTAATCATGATATAATCTTATAAGCGTGCACTCCGCACTATACGACATGATTGATAATGTATTATGATTAAATTGGTCGACTAATCGATCCAATTACACTAAAATATCTAACAGATTATAAATTAGACTCCGGGAGAGTTCTATTAAAAAATATAAGAGATATAGTTCAACCTAAAAATAAACTAGATGTGAGCTATGTGAATGATGACTCATTAAATTTCGTAAAAGATCCAGTTAACGTTTACGTAGGACTGTGTATGAGTCTTCACGTATCATAACACATCTCATTGATTAAGTATGAATACGAAAATGACAAGACCTTTAATAACAAAAACCAGTTGCTTTCGATGAGGACTGGCTCTATATTTAAATCCACAAAAGTTTGAAATTTCTGAGAGGAATAAAAACTTTAACTTTTATACTCCAGATAAGCGGAAGTGCAATAAGTACTTTTATAAGAAATAAATGCCCGAGATATCCAGAACATTTCGAAAAAAATATTAACGTATGTTTGTGTTCTTTTCATCTTTTTTAATCATGACCCTCCAATATCATCGACTCTCAGCCACTCATCGAACGACAAGAGCAAAATATATGAAATGAGTTATTTTATTTTTGTTTTCTACCATGTTCGAAAGCATTTTTTTGATACAATAATCTTTTATTTATAACAAAACAAAAGAAAAAAATTGGTATTGTAAATTTAGTTTAAAATTTGTTTCGGTTTCTATATTTTGGTTTAACCTTAACGTTTAGAATTAGATTACAAAATTTTAAAATTCAAACTAACCTAATTAAACATAACGTATTACTAATATCGTTTAACATGTAATAATATTGAATTAAAAAAATTATCTTTATAATTTTATAATTATATTATTATATATATAATTTTAATAAATAACTCTATTCTATAATATAATATGATATTAAAAGAAATAAGATCAAGAGATGATATGATATATAATTCGATGATTTATGTTTTATTGTATAAAATATAAACAAAAATGAATTGATTAAAAATAATCAATAAATACCATTAAATTTTATATTAGTAAGAAATATGTAAAGTTGGAGAGAAGGAAGAGGGAGTACTTAAATGATAATAATACCATGCGTAGTGTACTCGAGTTAAATTAATATAGTGTTTGGCCACTCAGGTCAGGACTGTTAACTCATTCATTCTAAAGTAGTTTTCATGTTTTCTCACTCTCTAAAAAGTAGTCCACCTTTGGGTTTGCCGACCTCATATGATCTTCGTTGTACCCGTAATGATATGGGAACACGGTTTGGAAAAATAAAGAATTTTGACGTTGATGGATAACATCAGATTTCGAAAAGTAATTATGAAGACTTAATCTTGTGACTTGTGAGAAATGTTTTTACTGATGTACAGGGTTAAAAGTTAGGACAAAATATAGAATATGAAAAAAAAAAAGAGAAAAATAAATAAATAACCGATATAAAAATAAATCATTTATCTGCTAATTCATATTAACAAAATTATTTATACATCATCTAACATTTAATCTTAATCGACCAATTGAGTTAAATATTTTTAATATTTTAACCAAAAACTAAATTATTTATACGTGTCATATGAACATATGACATTTTTTTTAAAATAAAATTTGTGTTTTATGTTATTTTTTTATAAATGATATATATATATATATATATATAAAATGTTTATAGAGTTAGTAAAGAGAAGAAATATGAATAACTTGAGCCAAGAATGTATATAAATAAATAATAATATTAATGTGTATGACATACAAATATTCTGAACTCTTAGCGTTCGGTTATATATATATATTTAAAATTTTATTTATTATATAAATAAGTGGCTAAAATGTCATATGTTGACTAGCGGTTAAAGTTGATTGTTGTCCAAAAACATTATCGAGTATTTTATATGTTAAGGTTCGATCACGGTACATACAAAGGTGTTTGTTCGAACTTTTTTATAATATAGCGCTAGGCAGATTACAGGCTAAGCTCAACCTATCGAATTTTGACATGGTGCAAATCTAGCCCATATAAGTAACAATCCTTAATATACCTGAAATCGTAGGCATTATGCAAAGAAACTCACGATCCTTAATATGCTCGAAACCGTAAAAATTATGAAGAGGGAATCACGACTCTTATTATGCTAAAACCTGTGAGCATTAACGGGAGAGAGTCACAAACCTAATTATACCCAAACCTATAGACATTATAGGAAGAGAATTATAGTCCTAAACATATGCATTACGTATTTTTCCTTCGAAAGTAGGAATGGAACGATTCTGATTAGAGAGTAGCCATAGTGTTTGATTGACACTGGGTAAAAAACACCAGTCATCCTCCACGTTTGCAGCTTGTAACAAGTTAGTCCCTGTTCTTTGAGGTTGTAATAAAAGGGTCCTTATCGTTTTATTGGGTAGAATAAAACCATCCTTTTCGAGTCCAGCCCAACATTTGTCCCCATAATACCCTTTGACCAGCCACATCAGCGATCCACGTAGGACGCTGATGTGGCAACCCTAAAACTTAAACCCGGCCCAACAACCAATCCTAACCCAATAACCCAGCCCAACAACCAATCCTAACCCAATAACCCAGCCCAACATTTGACCAGCATCCACTCCACCAACTTCGTCTCCACCGTCACCTCCATCTCCCGCAACTCTATCTCCGCCATCGCCGAAAATGCCATCTTCCCCGTCTGGAACAAGGCCGTCGTCGCCTCCTCCGACTTCAGGGAGTCCGTCAGCCAAGAATCCGCCTACCTCGTCCGATTCGCAATCGAATGGCGTTTCGATGACACTGGCGGTAGGGGTTGCGGTCGGTGGTGTAGTGTTGCTTATAGTGTTCAGTTTGTTGTTTCTGCTTTGCAAGAAAAGAAGGAGAAGAGATGATGCAGCCGGTTATTATCCTCCGCCACCACCTCCTCACCCAAAACGTGAGTTTTTTTCCTCTCTCGAGGTCCTCCTTTGATCAATGAATTTGAAATTTTTAAAATTTTATTAGATTTGTTCTTGCGATTCCCAGATTTACATGTATATAATTTTAAATTACGAGCTGAGTTGTCTAAAACTGACAGCTGTCCCAAAAGAAAATTACTTTGCTTTTAAGGATTGAAAGTTGATGGTTAGCTGACAAGTAAATTTGAAACTGACAAGTAGATTTGTTCTTGCGGCGGGGGTTTGTGGTGGTGGAGAAGTGGAGTTAGTCGCCGGAGGAGGGGATGTGGGAGACGGAGTTGCGCTCGGCGACGGCGGAGACGACATGAGTGAATTTGAAAAACGAAATCAAAATCGTAACTTCAATTCAGTCTCTGTCTCTTGGTTTTTGGGGAAAAGAAAATGGGAATGTTACAGGAGAGAGAAAGAGAGAGAGAGAGAGAGGCGTTTTGTGAATGGAAGAAATGGAAGAGCTTTATTTTTGTACAGAGTTTGTTCCAGACGGCAAAGATGGCGTTTTCGGCGATGGTGAAGATAGAGTTGCGGGAGATGGAGGTGACGGTGGAGACGAAGTTGGTGGAGTGGATGCTGGTCAAATGTTGGGCTGGGTTATTGGGTTAGATTGGTTGTTGGGCTGGGTTATTAGGTTAGGATTGGTTGTTGGGCCGGGTTTAAGTTTTAGGGTTGCCACATCAGCGTCCTACGTGGATCGTTGATGTGGCTGGTCAAAGGGTATTATGGGGACAAATGTTGGGCTGGACTCGAAAAGGATGATTTTATTCTACCCAATAAAACGATAAGGACCCCTTTATTACGGCCTCAAAGAACAGGGACTAACTTGTTACAAGCTGCAAACGTGGAGGATGACTGGTGTTTTTTACCCGATTGACACTTGTTACTTGATTTGAGAGTGGTTGTTGAATTGTTTTGGAACTCGTGCCGATCCAACAACACACGTACGCCATGATCGTTGCACACTTATAAAAATTTAGAAGTAATGTGTATTGCCTTATTACTACACGACTTTCCATTTTAACAAAATACACACATTTTTTTATTCCAAACTCAACAAGGTTAATTCAAATACTTCTATGGTTCAAAAATCATGGTTCATAGTTTGATCACTAATTTGGAAAACGAGATATCAAGGGAAGAGGGGTCGGTTTGTAGTCTGTTTTGTATCGACGTCGTGTCCTATATATATTCACAATATACAGGTAAAACCTCATGTCAAACACGATATGCCCTCATTGCTAAAGATAGTGATCGATATCCTAGAGCTTTTAAAGTATATGTTGCTACTGAATCGGTAAAATCCAAAATCATCGGATAAAATGCAATGCATACGAGAGTAATTAAGATTACTAGAAAATATATGGTAGTTATAGTTCCAACCGCGAGGCCGACCCAACTGATTGTTTCGAACATATGACAGTGGATTAAAGTATAATGATACAAGTTATGATAGTTGCAATTGAATAAAATATGGAACATATGAAGATGAATACTTTAACTGTTAATGAGTTTGAAGTATACTATCCAATAAAACTTAGAAAGAGCCGCTAAACGATCAGACCAGACAGGTGCAGGTAGCTTGACCGCCTTACCCGTCATTGAAACACAAGCTAGAGACGTATCGGCATATATTCCCACCATGGCTTCTGAAAATAAAATAACTTGGCCCAACAATACAGAGAACAACCCAAGCCAAGTAAGTGCGGTCATATTAAGAAACATGTGAAACGTTAGTAAGAAAGTATAGCTAAATTTTGACAAATCAACGACTTGTCTTGGCAAAGTATGTGTTGGTCACAATCAAGGGTGCAGTTCACCGCATCAAGAAACAATATTATTGCAATGAACTGATAAAAAAATAAACAGAGAGTTATCATCACAATGTTTGATGTGACGAGATTGAAGATGATCACAATGACGTGGCTAAAAACGAAATAAAATGTGGTGAAGTTCTTTGCGAGATAAAATAAAAGATCACAATTAAGTTTAAGGTTAGTGGGTTAAATATATAAATGATCACGATGAAGTGGTTTAAAATAACGCATACGGTTATACTCTCCATGTTCACCACGACAACGAATTATGGTCGTGATCAAGTAAAATATTTTCATGGTAAGTTTGATAGTTGTCTTGAAATATTTTCCATGACGAGACAAAAGGTTTCAAAGATGGATTTTGCCGCGACAAATCTAATGGTGATTGTGGTGAACTACATCTAGCAAGCCAAAATTCTCAAGTATCAAAACATAATAAAAATTCTGAAATATTATTTTTAAACAAAATCACTTCATGAAATATTTCCTCTTTGACTAAATGAAAAAGAGATTTGTAAATAAAAATTTATAAAATATGTTAAAAAAATTAAACAATATACCCAATCAACTTATGAATGTTCATATTTTAGAACTAAATATGAAATTCCTAAATTAGAATTAAAAAGTTTACCCTAAGATTTTCGATATGTCTATTTGATAGAACCTAAAAATTTTCATGTTATTATTAACGTATTTATGAGTGATACATATAAACAAAATTATTGAAGATTTTAAGACAATTTAACGGTTAGGTGGACTATACCAGACATCAAAAGGACCAACCCTTCTATTTCTCAACCCAAGATCTTGATGAATGATATTTACAAGCTTATAGTGCAACCATAGAGGTAATTGAATCTAGAAAAACAATAATTACTAATAAAAGAGGTGTCTAAAATTGTTAGACGCTGAAAATATTTATCCTATCTCAGAAAACATTTGGGTAAGTTGTTCCAACGAAATAAGGAATGATGATGATTATGAATGATAAAAACAAATTGATACTAACATGAACGGGTATGGGTTAGAGAGTATGTATTGATTATAGAATATTCAATGATGTAACATTTAAATATCATTTCCTACTTTTGTTCATTGATCATATCTTGAAAATTACTCGATTGTGCTTATTTTACTTTCTTAATTGATACTCCGGGTACAATCAAATCTCCATCCGACCGGAGGACCAGGAGAAGACTAATTTCACTTGTCCATATTAGATTTTTTCATATTAGAGAATTTCGTTTGAGTTATCAACGCTCCTTTCATTTTCCATCGGTGCATGATGTCCATCTTTAAAATTACTTTATAAACAAGTGTAAAAAAAATTGGTTTATGTTTTTGGGATTATGGTTGACAATTTCCTAGCTAGTTTATCTCGTGTCTTGAAGTGATATGGAGATACTAAACTTGTTCTAAATTGGAAGAAGTGAAATTTTATGATCCAAAATGGAATTATGTTTGTACATTTCATTTCAAAGAACATAATTAAGGTAGGTTAATCTAAGACTAGGTCATCAAATAATCTATTCTTTCGATTTTAATGAAAGGAATCTAGATATATTAGTCATGTAGGTGTTTTTTGGGAATTTATATTTTCAAAATTTCTTTATTGTATATTAATGAAAGATCATTTGTTTATAGAAAGTGTTAAAATGCAATTATCAAAATAAAGTCTAAACTAATCGATGTAGCTATAATTGTATCACCCGATAGAGATTTAACATTTGAATTGATGTGCGATACTAGGAACTATTCCAGATACTTGTTCTTATGAAATGAATAAAAAAAATTCACGTCATATACTACACTAGTAGAACATTAACAAATGTACATTAAACTATGTAAAAAAGAATGAATATATTGTAATAGTTTTTGCCTTGAATAAATTTAGTCAATATTAATTAGATATTTTCATTATAATACACACAAATTGTGATGCCTTAAAGTACTTATTAGATAAGAAAGATTTAAAATCACAATTATTACGCTATTTTTTTTCCGGAGGGAACCCGCAGCCGCTACTCAGAGTGCAATGAGTGCGCACAGGGTAAACCCTCAGTCTGACGCGATAGCCTGCAAACCAACACCAGAAGGTAAACCACACAAGGTGACAGGCTCAGCCGAGAAATCGTATGTAGAGGGACTCGAACTCATGACCTTTTGGTCATAAGAATGCCATACTCAACCAACTTGGCTACCCCCTTGGGGGCACAATTATTACGCTATGTATTACTTTTTCAAGAACTAAATTTTTAGACTCGAAATAAGAACGGTTCAGAGAATGTCACAGCAGATCACTTTATATTGCTTAGAATCAAATGATCACAGAAAGAAAGATAATCAATCGATAAACGAGTAATTTGTGGATAAACATTTGTTTCCGGTACATGTCGAATCGTGATTTGCAGACATTACAAATTTTTATGCAGATAAGGAGGTCCCAAAAGACATGGACTATCAAAATAAGAAAAAAAATCGTGATCTTAAACATTATTATTGGACGATCCATAATACAAAACATACTACACCATTACCACTTTGTAAAGGCTTAAGGTCATTTTAGTACAACAAAAAGAAAAGTAAAGGTTTTGCAGTCTTGACTCGTTTGGCCTATTTTACTAAACAACGCACATACATTTCTTATGAATTACCATATATGTCAAAGTGTATGCAAGATACCGAGAAAAAAAAAATACCTCTCATAGACATTTTAGAGATGGAGTTGTTTGATTTATGGGGCATTAATTTTATTGGACCTTTTTTTTATTGTCCTTGAAAATATACATATTAATCAAAATTTATCATATCTCTAAAAAGGGTTAAAGCAACAACCTTACTCATAAATGATAGCATGAGCAAGAATGTTATGTTACTTCCCTCTGTTTCGCGCTTGGAAAAGGTAGTATACAAAATTAAATTCGTCCTCTCGTTCACATCTCATATTGCGAGAGCCTATAAGAGGCTCCACGATCTCAAATATTAATATTTTTATCCAACAATTTATAGATTTTCTCTTGGTATACGCAAGACTTTACAGGAGTACAGACTTTGGTAGCCTTCTATAAGCTATCAATCAATAATATCTTTCGGTCGATCAAGGAAATGAATGGAGCATTATCTCATGAGAAATTTTAGGAGATTATCGTTGAGTTCGAATGACTAAGACAAATTAACCATATCAAGGAAGCATTATACCATATATAAACATAGAATTCGTTCCCCATCAAAAAGTAAAAAAAATAAAAAATGGAGGATGTACCTGGATTTCATCGACCTTAACTTACCATTCCCGAATGATCTATTTCCGGTTCAGATAATTGATCAGTTAATGAATGTCACTTCATGAAATAAAATGTTGTGTTTCATGAATTCATATTATATTGTAATTAAATATATGAGCAAAGTCTACTATTACAAGGTAATGTTTTTCATTCTAAAGAGTGTAGTTGCAACATAACGATGTTTGGTAAACAAAATATTCTCTAGCAAAATATGGCAAAACATTTATGCAAATATCGACGACATGCTAGTCACTAGACAAGAAGAAGAAAAAACCCATCTCGTAGACCTCAGAATGACCTTCATAAACCTCAAAGCAATCAATCTGAGGATCAATAAAAAAATGTGCATACAAAGTATGCTCTATGAATGTTTTAGAGTACTCGCTCGACGAAAGAGGGATCAAAGCAAGACAAATTTAGCTAATCAATTTAGGTTAGATAAAACTGTCGTAGTTTATCAAATAGGTACAAAAACTCACACGCTTGTTGGCTGTCCTCGGCCAATCGTCAGACGAATGTAGTCTATTTTCAAAAGTACTCAAGGGTGTTTACCAGTTTGATCGAACTTTTTTGGCAGCTTAAAAATAACATAGCTTACTCTAAATTCCTCACACGCCCATACTCATGTGATAGTCTTTATTTATACCTGATTGTATATGACTACATTATACGTGAAGTTTTGTTTAAAAAATTTAGAAACCACCTGTCGAGATCTCTACTATGTTAGAAAATCCTTCTTGGTTGACGAAACGTGATATATATGATTGGAGAAACTAACACTAGGTTTAGTAGTGTCCACAATAAAAATGAGGCCATACTTGAAAGGCCACACAATTATGATCTATACATTTTCTAAAGCCAACATATTATGCATGCTAACACGATGGTACATATAATTGGGAGACTTGAACATTAAATTTGAACCATGAACCAATATCAAAGCACAAGATCTAGCATATTTCCTCACCAAATCCAAAACAGAATAACCTACACCGTCATACACTAGTCCCAAACCATCATGTATAGTCCATACGGATGGGGATTCAAAAAATCAAGGCTTTAGCATTAATATAAAAATTATTTTGCATAAGGAAGATGCTCTCTATCAATCATTTAATTTGAGTTTATCATCTCGGATTACGAAGACGAGTTTGAAATAACTATAACATGGCTGGCTAATGACTTGAGATTTTTACGTCGTTTTATGAACTAAAGCTTCTTTATCTCTTAAAAATGATAATGTTTAATGATCCTAATTTTTTATTCGTTTCAAGAACTGAGGCTCCTCTCATATTAAGAACTGAAGTCTCTTAACCGCATAATTTATTGGAGCAATTTTCTAATCGAGATTACATTTTTAATAGCTCATGGACAACTGAGGTGTCGGAAGCCCCTTAGTTGGTGAGTCCATCAGATTGTTACAAGAATAGAAAGTTAAAAGAGTGATTTAAAGAATAAATAAAAAGTATATGGTTAATTAATCAAGGTGGATTAATTTAATGACTATTTTGAAATTAAGAGAATTATATTTTGTAATATAAACAGTAAAATATAAATCCTAATCTCACTACGTGAAGTTTTGACTACTTTTAGATTTCTTCTTCTCTATTTCTTAAAGTTCATTCTTGTAGATCCCTAGGATGCCATCGATTATACTCATTCAAGAATTAATTCTAATATACCACTCACAAGCTGCTAGAAGAACCATTTCCCAATATTCGTAGACTCTAAAATCAGAATACTTCAAGAACGTTGCTGCAGACCCTCCAAAAGTGAAAAGCAATATGTATAATGTTATGTATCATATTTTATTTCTCTTTTATTATTTCTACACATGAACGAACCAGGTTCTTGGAATTATCAAGGGTATGTATACCTTTGAGTCTTTATTATGTATAAAAATTGGTATGAAAGCGAGTATGGTTTCTCTTTATGTATGACTAAAACCTATCAAATTATGTCTCCCAAAATATGATTTTTTTAAGTAATTTCGTTTGGGAGAAAAACCATTTATTTAAGATTTCTGATTTTGAAACCTAAGCATGATTAAGAGAATGTAGAACCGCACATTTAAGGTTTGGTTGGTGCAATCGAGTGTACATAGATATATACTTTTATTTGTGTATTTACAGTGTAGGTTGATTTTTAGAAAATTAAGGATAAACCTAATTCAGAATCAATTTGGGGGTTTGGAATTTAAAAGTTGAAAGGGTTTGTTGTGATCATGGGTATGATCGTTATAGACAACCCGCTTCGGAGGTATTTTACCACGACGAAGCTCTTATTCGTCGCGACAACCCTTGTTGTGATTGCAGCTAACACTTATAACATGTAAAAAACTATTTTTGGTTTTTCTATGCTTTGTGTATGTTAGTTGCACTGTATCATATACAAGGGTGCAACTAGCCAATTAAAATATTTTTCATGTATATATGTATGTATGCATGTTTATAGCATGTTTAGTTTAGTTATATATATATATATATGATGAAAACACGTCTCTCTTGCGATTGTATAACATGTTTAACACGTTTAGGATGGTTCTTGAGATGTTATATACATCTCATGTTTGGGTGTTGTGCTATGTTGTGTGTTTATGGGTTTACAGTTATATAACCATATTATGTGCGCATTGACAAGCGTGTATCAATGTGAATGTATGGTCATAAGATGTGGTGTAATTACCCATTGCTACTAGTACTTGGACTTTAGGATCTACGATATAGTGTCCTGCATGCTCATGTATTGTTTTGTTTAAGGTACACGGAGTTTGATTGAAATTCATCTCCTTTCAGATATTTGTGAACTTGATGAGGTATTTACATCCCTGAACTTCTTTAGATGGTTAAAGAGTATTGAGGTACGGCGTGTTAATGTCTGATATGCAAATATAGACATTCGGTAGCATATGTACAATTTATAATACGACCATTAAGATGCCTATTTTTTGGACTGATTGATGGACCTGGTATCCCACATTAGTGGGAAATTTCAGGTGATTCATGTTTAAGGTCTCACAACTTACGGAACATTTGTTATGTGTGTAGGCCGAACCGAAAGGAAGACTACCAAAAATATTTCTTGATGGTGATCACATGTTTCATGATGTGGTTGATACTTTTACACGCACCATACTCATGCTTAACTGGGTTTTTTAGTGTTGAAAGGTTCGTTTATTTACCATAAATCGGTCAAGTACAACCTCTAAGGAAGGCTCAGCTAATTTCAGATATGGCATTAAACCTGCACTATCTAACCTTAAAGTACTGACTCTAGAGGTAATGTATAGCGCGTTGGGCCCCAACGTCTCCGTCAATGATTATGACGAGTGTGGTACATATGAATGTCCTTTAAAACCTTCTAACATGATAAAATTCATCCCTTTTACATTATTTATGCGATGATAAAGTTTAATTGATGTTAGTATAGAATATAATTATACCTTATATAACATATTTCAAATTATTTTACATAAAAAGAAAAGCATGTTACATTTATTCAATAATAACACATAGATATGTATCAGACAATGGTAATGGACTACTATTCATTAAAATGATTGGTAACTCATCCATATACAATGATGATACTCCATATAAGTTATTTAAAACATATCATGGAATATTTTATATATAATTGTAAATATTTTGCCGAAATTAAAAAAAAAAAGTACTTTAATTCTTTAGTCTCCAAGTGGTTGAATCTAAAATTGATGTAAATAAATAATTCATTTAATAATAAGGTCAATGATAAATTTTATAAGAAAATAACTACAATTCTAATTAGAGAGTCAAGTTATAGACCAAAAATTTGAAAAAACAATCCCTAATTCATAACAAAAGTTGGATTTTTGATTCAGTTGTTCACATCGAGTGTGAAATAAAGTAGCCTAACCGACTGACTTCGAAAGGCCATATTTTGGCACCCGGTGATCCAATTTAGGTGATTCGTATTTTAATTCCACCTAAAATTAAGATATCTATATGATCATACATTAAGAATTTTGAATAACCGAGTAGTTCAATCCCAAACATTAAGAATTGACCAATAAAGAGACTTACAAATTACAATTGTCCAAAGATAATATATTAAATGGTAAGGCTACACCCATTTCAATTTATATCCATCTCTCGGAGATATTTGATCTTCATTCAGTAGGCATATTATATCGCAAAAATTAATTGGTGGTAAAACATCTTTACAAACAATGGTGATTTATTGTTGTCTTATAATGCTTAAAGATCTTTCATGTTCATTCCGTAGATATATTAAATTGCTAAAATTGAGGGTAAAATATATTTACAGATAAGGATTATTAATGTATAAAGGAGTTGTAAAATGAATTCAATTGCATAGTGCACTGATGCCTAGCGTCTCCACTAAAGTAAAGTTAAAGGTTTTTGCAATAATGTTATCCATAATTATATATCGTATAGTGAAATAAATTGAAATACATCATTATTAAAAGCATTCAGATCATATCTCTTAAAATAAAATAAGTACTCTAGTTTGTAAGATGATTCATATTCCCTTAAGTATTATGACTATTCATATATAATATGGATACACCAAAGGAGAATATACCAAATAGAGGAAATAAGGTGCAATCATAACAATAAAATTCTATTGTCAAGATTCAGATAGTTATCAAGAAGACATTCTTATTCATAGGTAATTATATATAAGATATTTTATCCGTATATATCATTTGGTCCTATTTTGCATATATTCAGTATAAATGAAGTCTATTGACAATTTCAAATAGTTTGTCATATTTATCTCTGGTAGTTGCCACTGAATAGAGGTATGCCGATTCGGTGAATAGTAACATAATCCAATATTAGGTTTATACCGTTAAGATGTGTAGTAGTTCCTTATTAACTAAATTCATAGGTAGATAATTAGTAAAATTAGTACATTAGATCTTAAACACATCAAAAATATTGTTTAAAAAATATATACATTGAGGGACGTCTAGTACAAGTAAAGCCTTATAATAATAATAATCATCACCATTTGGAATTAATTCCACTCTATAAAAATTAGAGACCCATTATCCAATTTTAGTTATAAGATAATCCATTTATTTTGAGGATGTTAAGTTTTGAGAGAAATATTTAGTGAACAACCTTGATATTGGAGAAGAATCAGAATTGATATGTTGAGATTCAAACGATACAAATTTGATCATCAATTATCGATCATCTCTTTATTCCTCTTTAGGAATAAACGTTCAAATTCCCACTTAAGATTTAGAAGTTATAGTTGTCGATGAAGAACAAACTCAACATCCTTATTAAATTATGCAAAGTTAAGTTAGTACAGTAACTTCTAGTTTTAGTTTTTGTAATGTCATAAAGAATAAAGAGTAGCACGAGAACATTAAGATTCTTTATGATCAACATAAATATCCAATTCCAACTTTTTTAATGTAATAAAAAGTTATATAAAAACATTAAGATCATTTATGATCTATGATAATAACCTAGTTATAGTTATTATGATGCCATAAAGAGTTATGCATGAATATTAAGATTTTTTTGTGGTGAAACAAAAGAATCAAAGTTTGAACCTCTTTAACACTATAAATAGTTTCATAAGAACAATAAAAATATTATAATGTAAATGGATAATTCAATTTAAGCTTCCATAAGATCACATTCAGATTTTCGATGTTTAATTGTGGACTATTGCAACAAGAATAAAAATTGATATAAGATAATTTAGTTAAGATATTCAAAAGGTCTTACACCAATTAGGTTTCATTAAATTTAAAAAATTGAATCTTTAAGAGAACATTTATTTCATAATTTTTAAAATGAATATTTTACGATAATCGTTGTACATCTTGCAGACTTCAGAAATTAAGTTTCATTAAATAAATATTAAGATCAAGTATTTCTGAATGGTAACATGAAGAAAACTTTATACATATGTTATCTATTAATATAAAATTATGAGTGGGAAAATTTAATCGGTCCACATGAAGATTAACAGATTTAACAATACTATCTATAGAGTCAACAGTACGTAACAATTATAAAATTTTTCATGATATTAAGGCTAATTGTCTATTTAGTCATAATCTATCAAAGTTATAATTTCTTTTAGTTTGAAGATTAACTTAGTAAAATATTATAAATTTCATTGATTCATTGGGAGTGGATTCAAATTAAGATTACTTGTCATATTAATTAAAATAAGTTGTGAAAACCTATTACATTCCATCAAGAAATATATTAAGTCTGAAATTTATAAGTAAGACATTTTATGTATTAAGGAACCAAGAATAGTCAGGACTACTATTGATAATTATGTAGGTTTATCACAAAATACATACATTAATGACATACTAAAATGTTATGGTTGGAAAACGAAAAACCTCTAATTTGGTAGAGTTGGTTTCAGATAAGTTTTTCTAATAAAACATATGAAAACTACTAGTTTGAAAATTTAGGAAGTACGAAAGATTATATTAATTATACAATTGAGTTTTTGATGTATGATCATGATGAATTTAGGATAAGGTATTCAATTTATTATATAAATCTTAAGTAAATATTTAAGTGATTCTAGGGATGGACCCTTGTTCATGTGATATAAGTCATAATCACATGAAGACACAATGAAAGTTAGCAAACTGAGGAGATCATTTTAGTGCATGACTTTATAGGTTAAATAGATGCTAAATCATAAAATATGCTTTAGTTCTTCATATTTTATAAGAATACAATTTGTAGAACATTTAGTAACATTCAATAAATAAAATACATTCAGTTCCTTATAATCAATGAAATAAAGATAAAGCAAATAAAACAAATATTTTAAGTAAAATAGAACAATTTATCCTTCTCTTATGAAAACTCTCTCTACTAATATTTCAACGCCTAGAGTTTTTCATGAACACAACATTGATGTGTGAATTCTTAGTCTAGATGATATTAAGATTCAATGAGAGTGTTGTTTTGATTTCAGTATAGTTTTTTTTTTCAATTCAAAATTGAATTTATATAAGTTTTCATTATTTCATATAGTATTATTAATGTATGTATACAGTTAAGTTGTCAATAATACAATGGTTCCGTTTTTATTACTTCATATTAAATTACTATCAATAATACAATGATTCAATTTTTTTATTTTTGTTTTCATTTTAAGCGATCTCAATTTAGTAAAGTTGGACTAATTGAAAAGTTGACACGTGTTGATTACATGGTCATGCCATAATTTCATACTACACAAGGTTAGAGTTCACTCACGAGGTAGTTAGTGATGTGATTTATTGTAGAACTATTATGCATCATAAGATGTGGTGGAACTCTTTGGTTCGTTGTTAGCTATATCCAGACATGAATAAATTTTCAGATATTATTTGTGAACAAAAATGTTATATAGTGCACAATTTGGATTAATATATTTCAGTACACATGAGTGATCCAAGTCGGAGATTGTAATGAAAATCTAAATTAAAATATCTTATCATGTGTAAATTTAGGATATTCAGACATGTTGTTACAAGCTTAATTAAATCATTAAATAAATAAATATTGGAATAATAGACTTGTGAATGATAATAATAATATATAGTCTCACTATGGAATAAATAAATAATGCGTTAAAATTGGTTAGGTTAAAATATCTAGAGGGAATTTCACTTAGTCCAACCGGTTAGTATTTGGTTCTATAAGACCAATAAGGGTTATGATCCATGCTAGCAGGGAGTCTATCAAATTGTTGTAATAATAGAAAGTTAGGAGAGTAATTTAGAGAAAAAAATAAAAATCATACAATTAATTAATCAGTCAGAATAATTCAAGAACTATTGTATAATTAAGAGAATCATATTCTTTTTATATAAATAGTCAAACCTAAACCTTAATCTTATTACTTGAAGTTTTGGCTGCTTTTTTATTTCTTCTTATATTTGTTCTTTCTTGCAGAATTTTAAGCGGTCATTGATTATACTTCTTCAAAAATTAACTCTAGTGCACGCCCTCCAAAAGTGACACCAAATATGGCTTACGTTATGTGTCATATTTTATTTATTTTTTATTATTTTTTACATGTGAAGAGATTAAGTTGTTAAAAAATAGAAAATGGAAACAAAAACTTATAGAATTGTAGTAACACAAATATTGATGAAGAATCGATGGAAATTCACTAGAAAAGGTGGAAGCTTGAGATACGTATGATTACGTTTTTCAAAAAGAATAATTTTGGTCATCTTCAATTGCTTAAAACCTATGAACAAGTTATTTTGATATATAATAAGATTTTGGATTTAGATTACAAGTAGCTAGAATATTTAAATCAAGGTTCGAAAATGTTTGAGTATAATAGAGAAATTCCACATAAGAGAGATTTTTGGAAGATTTGGCAAAAATGTGTTTTGTTATTGAAAGCATTCCCTATTTGTAGATATTATTAAACCCTTTGAAAGGGTTATAATCATTTAGAAAACCAAAAATAAAGTTACACCATTCAAGAAGTGTCTATCCGGAAAAACTAATTTCCCAAGAAACGCAATGTTTCAGACTTTGTCGTGACCAACTCTGTTTTGGTCGCGACAAAATCCAGTTGAGACAATTATCCTTGAATAATAAGTGATAAAATAGATGTTGGTCATGATTAGCCTCAGACTGATTGCGACCAAGGTAAACAAATAAGTTCCACAAACATGGTTTATGTCACGTCTTAACATTTTTGTCTCGATCAACATTGAGCTAATTGCGACAATGTCCTACGCTCAACCCAACCTTCAATTATTACTTCAACAACTTTTTTTATCTGAACTCTTCTTCCAATTATCCATATTTAATCAACATTTCCAACAATCTCCACTTGATTAAATATCACCGCTTATCTATTATTTCAGATAAATTATGCACATAAAGTAAAATATATTTTGATTTGAATTTTACTATAGTGAAAACATAGTAAATTTAAGTTAAAAAATATTGATAGTCGTAACTTTGAACCAACCTCCCTTGGGCCTAATAGGCGATCTTACACATGCAATTTTTTTATTAAATATTTATCCATATTACAATTTAGCACAATTTTTTTCGTGTACTCTATCCATTTCAAGAATCATAACCTAAAAAGGATTTTCATATATACAATTCTTACATTGTTTTCTTACCTTTATAAACATATGTAAAGCTTAGACCAAATTATATTAGAAGTTCATCTTGAACTTATCCCTCAATGGTAATGATCAATATATCTCACACTCATCATAAATGAAATTATAATTTATATATATGTCGAACCTTTCATAAATAACTTGTTAAAAATTCGATGTTTAGGTTTTCTATAGTCGAATTGGGATTCCATAATTTGTAAAATAATTATTTCAAACATATTAGTCCTATTGAATTTGTAAATAGATCTAAGATTTTTTAAATAAATATTTTGCTCCAGTCGCGATCATCCTGGGTTGATCGCGACCAATATCTTTTTACCACTTATCCTTCAAGGATAACTGTATCAATGAGACTTTTACCAGCAACCAAAGCAGGGTTGGTTGTAACAAAGTATGAAACATTGTATCTTATAGAAAAAATAGATTTTCTGAATAAACACTTCTTAAAATAATGTGACTTTACTTATGGTTTTCTTAATGATTACAATCCTTTCAAAAGGTTTGATAACCTTTATAAATAGGAAATGATTTCAAGAATAAAACAAATTCTTGCCAAATCTTCCAAAATCTCTCTTATTTTTAAACTTTGTCAAACCTTGATTCATATTTTATAGTTGCTTGCCATCTGAATCTAAAGTGTAGTTATACCTCAAAAGTACTACCTCAAACGGTCTAAGAAATAGAGGTGACCGAAGTTATTGATTTCAGAAAGTGTAATCATATGTGTCTCAAGCTTTCATCTTTTCCAGTGACTTTCTGGCGATTCTCCATCAAGAGTTGTGCTACTACAATTCTATAAGTAATTGTTTCTAATTTTTATTTTCTGAAAACTTAATCTCCTTACGTGTAAAAATAATAAAATAAAAAAATAATACAAAACATATCGTAAGCCATATTTTTTGTCATTGTTAGATACAATAGCATAACCATTGAGCCTCATATCATATGTCGGCCAATGCTGTGAACTCAGATTCCATAGTTGAGCGGGATATATACATTTGTTTCATTAAACCTCACGAAACGGTACCACATACAATGTGAATACCCACCCCGTAGTCGATTTGTTATCGGCTAGAATTGTAATCCAATTGCATCCGTGTATCTCTCAAGTACCCAAAGAAAATTAGAATATTATACACGCATGTCTTTAATCTTGTTTAGTACCCCAAGATCCTTCCATTTTCATTCTAATGTTCTGCATTGGATTACTCGTAATTTGACTCAATTTACTCGATATAAAAAATATATCTGGTATAATGCATAAACCTGCACACATTAAGCTAACTATTACACTAGCATATCTAATTGAGTTACTGCTCTCCCTTCACTTTTTTCATAAGCTTTATACTAGGATCAAATTGTGTTTGTGCTTCTTTGAATTTTAGATTTTTAATTAAGTACATTCTCAATGTAATGATATTGACTTAGGGTATAACCCCTACTATTTTTAATACCTTAGTTCCTAAATAGTGTACTAATTAAGATTCTTCATCTTAAAAGTAGATAATAGAAACCTCTTCGTTTCAATAATCCCTTTTATGTCATTACTTAATAGAAGTAAATCATATATATATATAGACATACGACTATTATATCACTATGAACTGTAGTGTATAAATATTAGTTTGTCACATTATGTCTAAACCCATCAGAGACAATATCATAATCAAAATCTTCATGACACTTCTTAGATGTTTATTTAAGATCATATAATGATGTAACACACCTACATACCTTAGACTCATTCCCCTGAAGTAAAAAAACCCTAAGGATACTCCATATAAACTTCCTCATCTAGATCTCCATTTATGACCATTTGGCGAATTTTCAAATTGCATGCTAATGCAATAGAAAATATAATTATAATGCTCGTTGTTCTTGCTGTTGGAGCATAGATGTCAAAAGAATATATTCCTTATTTAAAAAAAAAACCTTTCGATATCAATCTTTCTTTGAAATCTTGAATGATTCCATCAGTGTGATATTTTTTCCTAAATACTCATTTGCAATCAATTGGTTTTCAAATTGAAGGTAAGTCCGCTAACTCCTAATTGTGATTTGATATTATTGATTCCATTTCATCATTTATGACCTCTTAACAAAATGCGGAATGTTGGGACGCTATTGCTAAGTCGCCTTTCAAAACAATATTATTGAAATCTTTCGGTTTATTTCTTTAAAACTTTATTCTACTAAACAGAAAGAAATCCTTTGAGAGTCTATCTCATTCGATCCTAGAATTTTAAGTCTATTTTCCCTTTGACTACTATGAGGTTCTCGTGGTTGCTCATCAACCGAATGTGCTTTTCTCAACATCATTTCCATGTTTTCCACATCTATTTGTATACTATTATCATCATATGATTTGGTTTCAAAGAACTATGCTTTTATTGATTCAAATGGCACATTAGATTCCAAATCTAATAATCTATAAGTTTTTAAATTGCCCGTATAACGAATGGTCACACACCTTATAGCTTTAGGGCCTAATTTTACTCTTTTGGATCCGTATTTTTGCAATAACTCATATGGAGACATTCTAGGAATACGATTACGAATATGACATGTAATTGAAATAACCTCATCCCCTAAAATAATATGAAATTTTAAATTAACTAGCATGTTGCTGGTCATCCCAACCAAAGTTCTATTTTTGTGTTCGACCAATCTATTTGTTGCGACGTGTAAGGATCTGAGCATTGATGAATTATCCCATGATCTTTAAAAAAACTATAAAAATCTCTCCTGATAAATATTCCACACCTCTATTACTATGTAAGATTTTAATATTCGTTTGTAATTGATTTTCTACTTCCGTTTTGAAAACTTTAAACATACGAAAGGCCTCATCCTTATGTTTAAAAAAATAAACATAAGTAAATCTAGAGTAGTCATTAGTCAGAGTTATAAACTATATTTACCCCCACATGTTAAGATACCGTTTAACTCACATATGTCAATGTGTATTGAGCATAACAATTTTGTGCATTCTTCAACAAATTTATAAGATTTTTTAATCATCTTTGATTTTACACCCAACTCACATTTTTCATATGAAACTATATCACATTTTAAAAGTCTGATTTTAACAATTCTATTAATCGTACTATATCTTATTTGAGAAAGTATATTATGCCATAATAAATAATAATTACGAGAACAAACACAACTAGACTTACTTATTCTACTCACTGAATTTTTGGTAGTACATAGTTTCATCATTTTATTACTTGATTATACTTTTCCAAAGAAGATACCAACTTTAGTTAAATTTATTTTACCAGATTCGTACACATAACGAATTACTGCATTGGCTAGAAGATCAACATACACCAAGTTTTTGTTCATTTCTAGAACATATAAAACATTGTATAGAGTTATCATTTTTCCATTTATAAACATCAACTCCACAATTTAATATCTTTATATTTTTTATATATGTTAGTGTTACTCATTTGCACCCCACATGCATCAATATTTATTTCAAATAATTTGAATAGATCTTTATCATGAGCAACATGTACCGATGCACATGTATCGTACCACCAACACAAGATTTATCTTCCATAATGTTTGATAAGGGCATAAAATACCAAGTGTAATAGAGGGATTAAATTGTAATACAATTATATGCAGGGGCTTAATTGTAAAGTAAGAAATAAGTGACATAAGTTCAAATTAAGGGGGTAACATGCAATTAGAATAAGTTTGGCATGTAACCATGGGCCCCACATCTGTCATTATATAAAGAAAGATTCTGTCCCCCAAAAAGGGGACCTTCTAATGATTAGTACTTGATTTTGACCACTTTCTCTCTCTAGATTTTTGTACTTGTTTGCCTGACACTTTTCACTCTTTCACGTTTCCCGATTAACTACCTTAGATATTCTGACACTTATCATTGGAACCGAAGCCTTGTTAGCCCAAGTCGAAAAGCAGATCCTGATTGAGGAAACCGAAGCCTCGAAATTGGCAGCAAAGATCCAATAAACAAATCAAGCTTTGATGGTTACGAATAAAAAAACTTCAAAGACAAGTTCGATCCCTCAGCCACAACCGACAAGCATCGTATCTCTTGCAGCATACGCGAAAGGGTCAGGAAATCAAGCACAGAGGACGCGAAATGGCTACAAAGGAAATAATTATCAAGGAAATAATTACCGACCCATATCAAACAAATGGGTTCGGCCTGATCATTTTGCTGATTTAACTGAATGTGTTGCGACTATCTTTGATAAGTCGCGGAAAAATGTGCATTTTTGGAATCCATTTCCAATCGGAACTCCCCGCGAAGGTCGGAACAACCGTTTATGTAGGTATCATGATGATGTAGGTCATGATACCAAGGATTGCATGGCGCTCAAGAAGGAAGTCCAAGCGCAAATTGACAGTGGTAAATTGCTAGAGTATGTGAAGAAACAAGCTCAACAAGGGGGAGTAGCTAAGAAAATTGTAGCAGCGCCTAAACATGAAGTTTCTTTGGTAATTTCCGAGGTCAATGTTTCGTTCGACGCGTCCACCAAATATTTAGACCCGGACAAGAATAAGAACTTAATTGGAGTAATTGATGAAGTGGTACCACCAACATGAGAAAAGGTAAGAGAGTTATGCAAATTATTTCAATCTCTGACTATCTTCGGGGGAGATTCAATGGCAGGTACTACCAATTCTTCACGGAAGAGGCATATAGTGAATCTGGCAACTCAGCTAGAAGCAAGAACTTCGCCTCATTTGTATCAGAATCCTTCTCTTATTTTATGCTTTGCTGACGATGACATGAGAGACGTAGCTGGCCCTCATGAGGACGCAATCGTAATCGGCGCGGCTATCGCAGGGGAGGAGGTGCGGATAATTTTGGTGGATACCGGTAGTTCAGCGAATATAATTTTTTTATAAACATTTTCAGGGTTCAGGAATAAGTCAGTGATTGTAAAGTCAAATCGACCAATCTTTGGCTTTACAGGGGCATCGGCAGAAGTAGTAGGATAATTCGAAGGAGTGGTTCAGCTCGAGAGAGGGCCGTTCAAGAAAGAAGTGACGGTTTTATTCATTGTTGTCGATGGACCTACGTCGCACAATGCAATTTTCGGTCGCTCTTGGTTGTCAAGAATGGATGCCGTAACTTTTACAGTTCACCAATGCCTGAAGTATGTAATTGGAAACAACGTAGGAGTTGTCAGAAGCAGCCAAAAGACCTCAAGGGAATGTTATCGGGCAGCCTTGGCAGTAAAACCGAATAGGGAAATGGTCGATGTAAGGAATTAGCAGTTAACGGGGTCGACCCGTGGATCAGAGCCTGTAGATGATCCTAGAGAGACCCAGGGTTTTTGCTCACAGATGAAAGCTGTGAGAGTTACGAATTTTCCAAAGGGAAGCTATTGAAGATTGGGGTAAATTTGTCCCCTTGGTTCCGAAAAAAATAAATTGAATTTTTCAAACAAAAGTTAAATCTTTTCGCTTGGTGTTCAGAAGATGTAACAGGGGTCCCTGAAAACGTCATCTACCACCAGTTGTCTATAAACCCAAGTATTCGACCCATAACACAGAATCATCGAGCATTTTCTCAAGAAAAGGTAGAGGCGATCATTTCAGAAGTCGAAAAATTGACAAGGGTAGGACATATTCGGGAGTCCCGGTACCCGCGATGGACATCTAATCCGGTTATGGTTAAAAACAAAAACGAAAAATGGAGAATGTGCGTAGATTTCACAGACCTTAACATAGTATGTCCCAAAGATCCTTTTCCCATGCCGAGGATTGATCAGTTGGTAGACTCGACATCAGGTAACAAGATACTATCTTTCATAGACGCTTACGCAAGGTATAATCAGATAAAGCTGGATCCTAAACACCAAGAAAGCACTACGTTTATCACAGGAAGAGGCTTATATTGTTACAAACTTATGCCGTTCGGTCTAAAAAGCGGGGGCTACCTATCAAAGGCTTGTGAATAAAGTTTTCAAGGAGAAAATCGGGCGAAATGTAGAGGTCAACATTGATGATATGTTGGTTAAAAGCATCACCAACGAGAGTTATTTCGCAGACCTAGAAGAAACATTCAGGAATCTTGGAAAAGTGAACCTTAAATTGAACCCAGAAAAATGTTCTTTCAGAGTTCGGTCCGGAAAATTTTTAGGGTTCATGATTAGCGAGAAGGGGATAGAAGCGGATCCAGCTCAGTTAAACGCTCTGAACAATATGGTGCCTCCAAGAAATGTTACGGAGGTACAGATTTTAACCGGGCATTTAGCGGTGCTGAACAGATTTTTCTTGCGATCGTCGGCCAAGTGCGTACCATTTTTTCAAATTCTGAGGAATGCTAAGAATTTTAGCTGGACTCTTGAGTGTAACAAAGCGTTCGTTGGCATCAATAATTATTTGTCTTCCTCAACGTTGTTAACAAATCCGTTACCCCATGAAGGGTTGTTTCTTTATATAGCAGTCTTGGAACACGCGGTCAGCGCAATGCTAGTTCGAGAAGAGGACAGGATCCCTAAGCCGGTCTATTATGTGAGTAAAAGTCTACTAGACGCAGAAAAGCGGTACTTGAAGCTCGAGAAATGACGTTGGCTTGGTAACAGCTGCCAGAAAAATGCGACCATACTTCCAAGGCCATTCTATCACAGTTCGAACCGTTTTTCCCCTTAAAAGTGTTTTAAAACAGCCCGATATTTCTGGTCGTATGACAAAGTGGTCGGTAAAACTGGGAGACTTTGACATCGATTTTGAACCAAGAACGGCTATCAAGGGGCTGGCGTTGGCAGATTTCCTAGTGGAGTTTCATTCTAGTAGACCCGAGGAAGTATCAGTAGAGACAGAGGTTAACACAGACGAATGGATAGTTAGAACGGACGGAGGATCCAGCATCATCGGATGTGGGGGTGGCGTTCAAATTTCTATACCTTCGGGGGTCGGAATGCATCAAGCGATCCGTTTTGGTTTTAAAGCCTCGAACAACAAAGCAGAGTATGAAGCAGCATTGGCAGGACTAAGGTTGACGCAGATTTGCGAGGCAAGAAATGTTCGTTTGGTCAGTAATTCGCACCTATTGATAAATCATGCAACTGGACAATCAGAGGCAAGGAAAGAGCATATGGTGCAATACTTAGCGGCTTTAAGAATCCTGGCTTCATCGTTTAAAAAGGTAACTTATGAACACGTCCGAAGGGAAGATAACACAATTGCTAATTCGTTGGCAACAACGACATATTCGGGAGAATACCATTGGATTTTGATGCAAGAACATCCATCCATTTTTAAGAGGAAAGATCTGGAGACTCGAACAGATGTAGCTTGTCCAATCCCGACGGTTTCAAATACTGATTGGAGGAGCAACATTACAAAGTTCTTGACTGAGGAAGTTTTGCCCGATGATAAGAGTTTAGCAAAGAGCGTTCAGAACAAGGCGCGAGGCTTTGTATTTTTGGGAAATGTTCTTTACAAAAGATCTGCAAGTAAACCTCTCTTAAGATGTTTGAGCCACGAAGAATCACAAATGATTTTTTCCGAGCTAAACGACGGTGAAGGATCGGCACACTGTGGTTTCAAGACGTTAATTAGGAGAGTCCTCTTGTCAGGTTTCTATTGGCCTACGCTATCTGCAGACGCTAAAGAACTAGTCAAAAGGTGCGACACGTGCCAGAGGTTTGCTAATTCGATCCACACTCCAGCAGTTCCTCTAGAATCTATTTCTGAGGGATTACCGTTTGATAGATGGGGAATAGACCTGGTAGGGCCACTTCCACTAGCAACTGGAGGAAGGCAGACTATTGTAGTAGCAGTAAATTATTTTTCAAAATGGGTCGAAGCTGAACCATTATCGGGCACCCGAGCTAAGGATGTGATGAAATTCTTATGGTCAAACATTTGCTGTTGATACGGGGTTCCTCAGAAGATAACCATGGATAATGGTCCTCAGTTTGACAGCAACGAGATGAGGGAATTCTGTGCTAGTCATAACATACAACAGTGTTTTTCAGCTCCATTCCATCCTCGGGAAAATGGACTTGTTGACAGTACCAACATAACGATCTTTAACGGGTTGAAAAGGATATTGGAAGGAAAGGCTAGAAAATGGCCGAATTTCTTACAAGATGTACTATGGTCATACCGAACCACACCTAGAACAGCGACGCAAGAATCACCTTACGCATTGGTGTACATGATGGATGCGGTAATCCCAGCAGAAACCATGTTCCTTTCTTTCAGGGTCGATCATTACGAGGAAATCAGTAACGATGAAAATCGGGCTTTGGCTCTAGATTTGATAGAAGAAAAGCGAGCAAGGGCTCATCTCAATTCTTTACATTATCAGACTCGGATGAGAAGCATGTATGCCTCGAAAATTCAAAGTAGAGATTTCAAAGTTGGGGACAAGGTTTTACGAAAGGTTTTCCTCCACACCAAAGATAAATATCTCGGAAAGTTGGCGGCAAATTGGGAAGGACCGTACCAAGTAATGGAGAAGATAAAGCGAGGAACTTATCGTTTAAAAGACAAATTTGATCGTCCCCTGCGCCTCCCGTGGAACATCGAGCATCTTAAATTGTATTTAGAATAATTTTTAATTTTTATCTTTCTAATTCTTGATTGTAAAGGAAACTTTAGTCGGGGGAACACTCTTTCCTACCCTGGTGGCGCAGGGAGGTTTTAATAAGGTGTCTACTTAAACCGAGCCTTTTCTAGTAAATATTCATAGCCTAAAAATAAGCGTACAAAATGTCGAACCCATCAAAGGGTTTTCTCAACTTTCAAGTTGATCAACAAAATGTCGAACCCATCAAATGGGTTTTTTAACTTTCGAGTTGATCAACAAAATGTCGAATCCATCAAAGGGGTTTTTCAACTTTCAAGTTGATCAACAAAACGTCGAACCCATCAAAAGGGTTTTTTTAACTTTCAAGTTGATCAACAAAATGTTGAACCCATCAAATGGGTTTTTCAACTTCTAAGTTGATCAACAAAATGTCGAACCCATCAAATGGGTTTTTCAACTTTCAAGTTAATCAACAAAATGTCAAACCCATCAAAGGGGTTTTTCAACTTTCGAGTTGATCAATAAAATGTCGAACCCATCAAAAGGGGTTTTCAACTTTTAAGTTTACCTACAAATTTAAGATGTAATTAAATACATTAAACAATTAGCATCGGAAATTGATCACTTTCAATTGCAAACAGATTGAATCTTAAAGCAGACATAAATGAGTTCGGGTAAAAGTCGGCCATAAACAAGGTGCGGTTTATAAAATAGAAATCCACTGACAAAAATAAGCTAGAAGCAAAGAAAAGACAACATAAAATCTAGGTTAATAAGTATCAGGCATCAGAAAAATTGTCAAAAGGGTCGGACTCGTCAATAGCATGGTCGGAGCAGTTGACGCCTTCAGGGCGGTGTTCTTTAGGAACGTCAAGCCACATCGACCCAAGTGGCATCTGAGGCCATAAATCATGGAAGTTCAGGACATAACCGGCCCTTGCGCCGGTAACCTGTTGATCCATGACCTTTTTGCACTTAACTCCAAAAGCATGATTTTCTTCTTTGCTCGGGTCAAGAGCCGTTTGGAGCCTCTGTACTTCTTTGGCCATTTTCTTGGACCGCCAACGAAGAAATTCGTTCTGAATTTTCTGAGCAACAAGTTCTTCGACGGCCTTGGCACAATTCTCTTCGACCTCGGAAAGGGTTTTCTCCCACTGCTTCTCTTTCGCACCAAAAGTTCTAACCTTAGGCTTGGCAGAATCGGCTCGTTTTTTAACACGGTCAACCGATTCCTGTGACTCCTTAGCTTGGGACAAGATACTCCTCTTAAGTTTGGCAAGCTCCCTTTTTGAAGCTTCAATACTTCTCTTTCTTTTTGGGCTATAGGGGCAAGCAGGGTCTGCAGAGAGTTAGCTAGAACATCTGAGTCCTGAAGGAAAAATGAGTTCGAACTCTGGGCACAGACGGGAAAAAGCGCGGCATCATGATGCACCGAAGTTCCTTGTCCTAGAGGGATATGACCTTCTGAGTTTGCCTTTTTCTCGAGGTTGTCTACGGGAGCAGGAAGTTTCGCTCCCTCAAAATATTTGGAATTAAGGGTATGGTAGTTTGTTCGTTAATATGGTCGACATATACCTCATGAGCAATGGCTTTCCCTTTGGATTTTTTGCGTAAGGAGGAATTGTCTCCCTCTTCGGCCAAGGGGCCCTTCTTCCGTTTCTCGCTGCAGCCTTTTTGCCTTCTGATGGCAGTAGTTGGAGACTTATCACCACTTGCTACTGGGTTTTTAGAACGACGGTAGCCTCCATCGCTGAAAGGGGAACTTCAGTAGGTCGGTCCACAACATTTCCCTGTTCACCCTCAGCATCGGACAACTCTTTAGACTTCACACGTTTACTTGGGGCTCGGTCCCGTTTTGATAAAAACACTTCACAATCCGGGGCCTCGAGCCTCTTGAAAAAATCAACAACGTCAGGAGGGGTCCGCAATTCTTCAGAGCTTAGGATTCGGTTCGAATAACGCCAGAGGTTGCTGTTGATGAGGTTAGTGTTCTTGAAGCATTGGCGAAACTTCTGACCCAAGTTCTTCCTTGCAAAATCCTAAAGTTGAGCGAAGATTGGTAAGGCCTCTTCAATGTGTTTCTTTCGCAGCTGTTGGATAGTAACTTTGCAGACTAAAAGATAACGTTTAAAAAAATGCATATGAATACCTTTAGGGGTGCATTTAAATGTGAGCCGCCTCGGATTTATCTAGCTGTAGGGTCGGCCATTCTCCCAAGCACCACCGACAAAGACAAATCTGTACCTCCATGATTTGTCAGCCTCTAACAAGTTGTTCACGATCTTTTTGGGGTTGAGAAAAGATGAGTAGAAAAAAGGTAGCTTCCCGGATTTTGAGAGCCCTGATATCCCTATATATTGTTCCATTGTTATGGGGATTCCTGACAGTTGTGAAGCCATGATGGTCGACATCAAAGTGTACCAAGCATTCGGGGTCAATTGGGTCAGACATAGTTCGAGAATTTCGAAGTACCTAACAATTTCAGGATCGAGGGGAAGTAACAAACCCCAGTTAAAGAGTTCGGTGAAAAAGACTACCTCCCGATCTTGGATAGACAAAGGAGTTTCACTAGGTTGAGGAAACTGAACCTTAACGCACGGAGGAATCCCCAGAACCTTAACCGAAAATGGTACCCAGTCACGACGTCGGCCGTTTCAGGTGGCAGTGGCTCTCTTTCCACGCCATCAATCAGGATCACGGAAGGATTTACCAAAGGTTCCGGGTCGTCATCCTCACCATCGATTGGCACGGGTTCAGGGTCGGTAGTAGGCGTGGCGACAGCTTTGGTTGATGCGACTGTCTTGGAGATACTCGAATTCATTGATCTGATATCCTTGATTCCGGATTTCGCCGACCTGGAGTCTTTCTCTCCAGACTTTTCCAGTGGAGTGACTTTGGGAGGAGGCCTAGGGGCGTCTGCCTTAGTTACTTCGTCATCAACCTTTGTCACCACGTTTGGCTTGGAGGATTTATGCAAGGGTTTCTTAACATGTCGGTCAACATCTTTCCCTCTGGCGTCACCCGATGCTGGTTTTGAGGAAGATTTGGAGGTTCGGTTTATAGCCTCTGCATTCACCATTCCTGTTGGTGGATTTTTATCAGCGGATATTAGGTCTCGAGGAGAAGGAGTGGCTAGAACAATGCTTGAACTGTTGTGGGTTCGAATGTGGCCAGGCCTTTTAGCATCGGTTTTCGACGAAACCTCATTTCGTCTATTTTTCTCTTCGTCTGTCAGAACACCATTCTTGGCAGTTGTCGCGGTGTTATGACTTGTTTTAATCACCCATAGTCAGAAATGGAGGAGTAAAGGAAGAGCTGGAATCACCCATAGTCAGAAATGGAGTTTTAGGTCGGTTATTAAGAATTCGAGGCTGTGAGGATGTGGGAAGTTTTTCAGTATTGGATACTCTGGGAGAAGAGCGAGCAGCAGGGGGCTTCGAAGAAGATTTTTTTTGCGAGGTCGGAAGATCTTCATAGGTTGAAAGGTTCGAAGGGCCGGGATTGTTAGGTCTTACAAAAATTAGCGGCTCCAAATACACTAATGAAACAACGCCTCTGTGGATCAGCCCAGCAGCTCGGTATTCTTCTGCTTGTTGAGTGATTTGCAAATAGTCAAGGAAGCGAATGATGGGTTTTTCAAGATCGTCGGATTTCTTCGTCGGATTTCTTATAAGACAAGGGTTTTCTCATAAACCTACGATTTTCTCTTTCTAGAAAGGAAATTTGGCCAAAGCTTATCTCTCTGGAAAAAACTTAGTGAAAATGAGAATGAAAAGAAAAACTATTTATAGAGGTAGCAAGTGTGGTAAGGATCCGCTCTATGGAGAAGCGCAATCGAAAAGAGCCTCGGGAATATCAAGAGTCACTTAACCAAATTACTGGTTAAAGTACGACCCAATTACCACGAGACACGTGTCTAACCGAGTGGCTACAGCAGACCTAGGGGGATAAAATTTCAACACGCGCGTAGGTAGCTAATGATGAAGAACGTGTCGATCAATTGCAAGAGGACACGTGGATGGGCAGGAAAAAACCGGTCAGGATATGGGGGTTTGGTGGGCCTCGAAAAAATTTAACCCGATTTTGAGCCCATAAAAATAGCCCAAACCAGTTCACGAATCTTTGGTACTTAAGCTGTAAGGCTGTAGATGGTATGCAGATCATAGTCTCGACGATTGATAAACAACAAATTCTAACCAGGTAATGATCGACCCTGGTATCGACAATAAACGATATTTGACAAAATGTCGACCTCACCGTCGACAAGAATCAATATTTGACAAAATATCGACCTTGACAACGATAATAATCATCAGATAAGTAATATTGTCGACCTTAGCATCGACATTTATTGTCGTTTGACAGAATATCGACCCTGGCAACGGCATTTCATCATCAACAAGTTCTAACTTGGCAACAACTACATCAATAGTAGGATTCCGATCCTGTGTTCGACACGACTGAATCAATGAGGAAATCGCCGACCCTGCACTTTACACACAATTAGTTTTTGCTCGACTCTCCGCAAAACTAGGGGGCTACTGATAAGGGCATAAAATACCAAGTGTAATAGAGAGCTTAAATTGTAATACAATTATATGCAGGGGCTTAATTGTAAAGTAAGAAATAAGTGACATAAGTTCAAATGAAGGGGGTAACATGCAATTAGAATAAGTTTGACATGTGACCATGGGCCCCACAGTTGTCACTATATAAAGAAAGATTTTGTCCCCTAAAAAGGGGACCTTCTAATGATTAGTACTTGATTTTGACCACTTTCTCTCTCTAGATTTTTGTACTTGTTTGCGTGACACTTTTCACTCTTTCACGTTTCCCTAACTACCTTAGATATTCTGACACTTATCAATGTTAACTTCCTCCCAGTGCCATAACTTTCTTATATATATATATATTGTTTACAATTTCACTCTTCTTTTGAAATTGTAATTTCTTGCTATTTGGCCAAATCTATAACACACAGTTCCGCTTGGTTGGAAATATTTTATGTTAATACTCCTAGAATTTATTTCCTTACAACATTACTTCGTCTTTGAAGACATGAATGTTTTAACTATGTTACTACATTCAGGAGTTTGGGGGAAGAATAAGATTTCCTAAAAAATGTTGTACTACACATTTAGTCATACGAGATTTAATGTGCCTATATTTCTCCTTAGCAAGTTCGAAATATGAATTCCAATGTCGACGATATCATGGACCCACTCGAACATGATATTTTATTCATGACAATACTTGCTTCCACTTTCATGATCGATTATTTTTACCGAATATTACAAAATAAAATTTATAAAAAACAACTTAGAGAATTATAGTAGCACAATTCTTAATGGAGAATTATTAAAAAGGATGGAAGGTTGGCACACATATGATTACTTTTATTGCTTAGACCCTTTGAAGAAGTTCTTTTGGGATATAACAAGCTTTTAGATTCATATTACCAGCAACTATAAAATCTGAATTAAGGTCTGATAAAGTTTGAATATAAGAGAAACATTTCATGTAAAAGAGATTTTGAAAGATTTGACAAGAATATATTTGGTTCTTGAAAACATTGCATATTTACAAAGATGATCAAAACTTTCAAAAGAGTTATAATCATTCAAAAAACCATAGGTCAAGTCACATTATCCAAGAAAGTGTTTATTAAAAAAATCCAAATTTTCAAAGAAACACATTGTTTCAAATTTTTCCGCGACCAACCCTATTTTGGTCGTGACAAAAAATCTCGTTAGTACATGACTAAATTGAACAAATGAGTTCCAAAAATGTTATTTGTGTCAGGTCTCGACTTTGATCGTGATCCGTCTTTAACTGATCGCGATAAAATCATCTGTCCAATCCAACGTTTGCATGTTGGTCCATAATATCCGGTCATATATCTTTTCATTTGTTTTTTAGTTTTTTAATGTTTTCTTGTAAATTTTTATTGCTTATATTTTTTCAAAAACTATTCCTAGCGCAATTCTCTAAGAATGTAAGTTTTGCACACGAAGAAATTACCATTTAAAATTATCAAAAATATAATTATCTTTGAATTTTAATTACGTTGATCAGTCAAAATTTTATAAATATTTTAGGAAACAAAAATTATATCGTGTGTGGTATATCGATTATCGCGTATCCAATACATCATAGAAATTGTCCTGTGTAATATTGCAGCAAACACGAACACGTGGTATGATAAAAAAAATGTCACACGGCTAAAAGCACAAACGTGTACCGGCACGAGGACCAACATGACAAAGACAGTAAGAGTAACCACGTTGCATACGCATCCATCACAAAGGTAGAGGTACTAGAAGTGCCACGATAGATAGTCATGGTCGCGGCCGTGGCGACCCGCATGGAAGTGACGATGATTGCAGCAACTCAAACTCACTACACTCCCATCTTTAAGTTCAAGCTTGCTAGGGGTAGCTCTTTCGAAGGTCACTACGTCCATATATATCGGAGACCAATTTTTATATATCGTCTAATTTGATCCATTATCACCGCACGCGGAAACAAATAAAATATGAGGTATAATTATAGAACTTTCACATGGACTATGTCCATATTTTTTAAATTATATATAGATTAAAAATAATATTGATTTTATAAAAAAATTTAAAAGTTAAAATTTATTTATCCACTACCAATAATCATTTAAAGTTCGATAAATTATGAATAATCATATGGTATTAATTATTAAATTAATATATATATATATGATAGTGCGAAATATCTGTAATCATTTTATTTTTTTCTATTTTTGTCTTTTTAATATAATATCTTTTAGGCTATAGCTTCAAACAAATATTGGATAATACCATTCATTTTTTCGCTTTAAGACGAACACAACTAGATCAATAAAATATATTTTTATTTTATTTTTTAGTTACAAAATTACATGTAAAGTGGCTGTGCAAAAGTAACCGTTGTTTAATTGCAGGAACTACGTGCAATTTTGTTGCGAAAAACAATTATACGTGTGATGCGGTTGCGAAAAACAATTGTTGTTTTGTTACAAATATACGTACAAATACGTTGCGAAAATAAAAAAAATAGTTGCAGTTATTAAATAAATCTAAAATTATGAAAAAAAACTTGTTTTTTAAAATCTATTGTTAGTTAAGCGTGAAACAACTATTTTTTTATAGTTGAGAAAATGTGTGCATTTTTTATGGTTAACAAATTTAAAATAAAAATGAATTGCGAAATTACATGCAATGGATTACAAAATTAATCTAAAAATAATTATTATTTTCATATACAGAATTATGGGTAATTTGATTGTAAAAGAAACAACCGTGTGTTTCGTTGCGAAATTAAAAAAAAAATCATTACGAATTTGGTCTATATATATGAGAAGGCGAAAATTTTATCTTAAATCATCTAAAAAACAAAACGTGTAATAATATTACAATATATTAAATATGATGTTTTACATTTTAACCTCAACTCTAATTTAGCTTTCGAGTTTAACTTAGATGTTTTTGCCTCTTCCTATTCATCTACGTCCGTTACAAAATATAAATAATAAATATACAATAATATAAAATTAAATTAAATTACAAATATAATTTATTATTATTTTGATATTATACACAAAATATTATTTTATTAATATAACCAAATATATCACTTCGTTTTGTTTGTTTTTAAAACATAAATTAAATTGACAATAAATTATATATATTTATAAAATTTGTTGAAAAAAAATTATATTACACATATCTATTTATAAACCTTAATATTTTTATCCGGATAATTTAACATTTATCCGGATAATTATTCGTTACTACCCCGGCTTTTAATACGCTTACCAGAACAATCCATCCACTTTGTTGTAAAATGGTAGATATGTCTAATATTTATTAATAATAGAAAATCCTAAAATGAAAGCCATTAAGAAGCTTCTTGATCTATATAAAGTTTAATTGACAACATCTACTTTTGTCTCGTCTCCTAATATCATTCACCACACCGAGCACATATCAAATCCATTCCGTCTTACAAAATCCAACTAGTTTGAATTTAAGCAGTCTTAGATTATATATCTGATAATTCTCTCTATCAACCATTTCATACTTAACTAAAAATCTCTATATGGTAATTGTGTATATTTTTAGTCATTATAAATGATTTATACTAATATTGAATTTATGTATACAAACCAATTTAGACGATACGATAGTAAAATCAGTGTCCTAAGTTTATAAATATTATATTGATAACACTGTTATTGAGGATCATGAACAGTATTTACATGTTAACATTAATTATGATTCTTTTAATTGTTGTTTCACTTCTGTATATGCAAACAACCTAAGAGCACAGAGAAGGTTGCTTTGGGGACATCTTAGTAACAATACCTGTAATGAGAATTGGATTCTTGCTGGGGATTTCAATACTACTAGATGCCCTAATGACCAGCTCCACTGTATGAATTATGATGGGGCAAGTGCTGAGGACTTCAACGACTTCATAAGGCATTGTGACTTAGAGGTGCCTGCTCATTGTGGCTCACGCTATACCTGGAGCAACAACACCAACTGGAAGAGATTAGACTGGGTTTTGACTAATCAATATATGCTTAACAACTTAAGCATACAGGTTTGTCACATGGTCAGAACTTGTTCTGACCATGCTCCTTTGTTAATTTCTATTACTAAAGACTCTACTATGTTGTCTAATCAAAGGAAGGGTTCCTTTAAATTTATAAATGCATGGTCAAACCATCCTGACTTCATGTCTTGTGTGAGTCAGAACTGGTCTAAGCACTGTAATGGTGAGGACAGTACCATCTTTTGGTACAAACTGAAAAGACTGAAAAAGCATTTAAAAATCTGGAATTTTACAACTTTTGGTAACATATTTAGTAGGGTTAAAGAAGCTATTACTGATGTAGAAAATTGTGAGTTACTTCATCAAACTATGAAAGATGATGTTTCAAAAGCTAATCTGTCTAAAGCTAATAGCATCCTCATCCTTGCTTTGAAAGATGAGGAAAGCTATTGGAAACAGAAATGTTTTAACTCATGGTTAAGTGATAGTGATGGAAATACCAAACTCTATCACAGTTATGTCACAAAGAAGAGAAAGAAAAAATTTATTGTAGGAATAAAAGATAGGGATGTCTGGGTTACTAACCAGTGTGATATTGCCTCTTCTGCAGTGACACATTTCAAAGCAATCCTCTCTAATGTTCCTGATAATAGTAACATTGTTAACGAGCATGATTCAATCCTAAATAATATTCCTAATATTGTTAGGGACTGTGATAATGTTGAGATTGTAAAGCCAACATCTTATGAGGAAGTTAGAACTGTCTTAAATGGAATGAAGAAAGATAGTGCTCCAGGAATAGATGGTTTCAACACCTTTTTCCTAAAGCACTGCTGGGAAATAATAAAAGTAGACCTTTGCAAGTGCATAAATGCATACCTTTCTGGTGCTCCCTTCCCAAAGGGGATTTTTGCTACTGGGATTGTGCTGGTCCCCAAAGTAGCCAATCCTATTACCTGGAATAATTTTAGACCGTTAAGCATGTGTACCATTGTTAATAGACTGTTTTCTGCTCTTATCAATAGGAGAATTTCCTATATACTACCTAAAATTGTATCTAGAGGACAGTCTTCCTTTGTAAAAGAAAGGCTTATTCATGAGAACATATTAGTGATTAAAGAAATGCTTCACAACATAGGTAGAAAGCCTTCAAAAGGCAACATCATATTACAACTGGATATGACAAAGGCGTTTGACAAGTTGTCTCACACCTTTGTCATAAAAACACTTAGGTGTTTTGGGTTCTCTGACGCAATTGTGTCTATGACACATAAACTTATTTCTAATGTAATGATATCAGTGCTTCTTAATGGGACAAGTTCAGGATACTTTCCTCAGAATGTAGGATTAAGACAAGGAGATCCCCTATCTCCCTGTCTATTTATCCTTGCTGAGGAAGCCCTTTTGAGAGGGCTGACGAATCTTTATGCTTCAAATAACTCTATGCAATTTCATATAAAAACAGGATACATCTTACCGTGTCTAGCATTTGCAGATGATGTGGTTATATTCTCCAACAGCTCACCTTTGTCAATCAAAAGCCTAAGTGACCTGCTCACCAAATACCAGAATGAGTCTGGGCAACTGATAAACATTGACAAAACTAAAGTGATTACCTCCAAACGATGTGCTAGGGCTCATACTGCCAGAATTAAAGCAACAATGGGCTTCAAGATAGAAAATGCACCTTTCAGTTATCTGGGAATTACAATTGCACCAAACAACAAAGGGAAGCATTACTCTCCTCTCTTAGCTAAGATACTAAATAAGATAAATGAATGGGACTTAAAGAACCTGTCTTATAGTGGCAGATTGTCACTTATAAGACATGTTCTCTATCCCATCATTTTCTTTTGGATGCAAAATTGTATAATACCAAAGAATGTTTTATGTAAAATTGAAACATATTTTAATAGATTTCTGTGGAGGCCAAAGGTAAATGAAGGTGCAATGCATTGGGCAAGCTGGAGATCCCTTTGTAAGCCCTATGAGGAGGGTGGTTTGAATGTCAAACTGCTGTCTGACATACAACTCTCTTTTGCTTACAAGCTTTGGTTTTGCTTTAGAAAAGGGGGTTCCCTTTGGTCTGAGCTAATCTCAAAAACATATTGTTTGGAGAGGCACCCTATTAATGCTAAGTGTGGAGTCAGTGACTCTATTGTGTGGAAAGGCTTATGTTCTGTTAGAGAAAGGGCTGAGCAGTTTGTTCAATGGCAAATAGGCTGTGGAAACGTAGATTTTTGGAGAGACTCATGGCATGAGATGTCTCTAATAATTAATGCTGATAACTTATGGTATCTTCCAGCTAAAGTTAAAACATTTTGGAAAAATGAAAGTTGGGATCTTAGTTTACTATCCTCTCTATCTAGTGAGAGACAGCAACACATACAAAGAGTTAAAATCTCTCCTGATAAGGAGGATAGTATAAAGTGAAGTTTATCAAAAGATAAGAGTTTTAGTATAAAGAAAACATGGGATAACATTAGAACAAAAAACAGTAGTTCATTTTTCTTTAAAAAGATTTGGCACAGTTTTATACCAACAAAATTTTCATTTTTTAGCTGGAAGTTACTTAAGAATTTCATTCCTGTTGATAGTATACTCTTAAAAAACATTTCATTATAGTTTCAAAATGCCAGTTTTGCTGCAATTGTGAAGATACTTCTCACCTCTTCATCAATTGCAGCTACGCTTGGCCTTTATGGAACTATTATGGATTGTTGTTCAGAATACCAGTAAGGAGATATATGAGTCTAAGGCATATGATTTTGGTTTGGTTCAAGTCTACTCACAGTAAATTTCATATCACACATATTGTGCCACAGTTGATAACATGGACTATTTGGTATAATAGAAATCACTGTAAATTTGAAAAAACCATTGACTGTTTTCAAAACGCTGTTAATAGAATTAACAGATTTATCTTAGCTATAGACTTGAAACTAAGGGCTAAGCATTGGGCATGTGTTGAAGATGCAGGGCTTAAACTTGGTGCATTGTCTATATGCAAGAGAAAGGTGGCTTACCGATGCTGGAGAGCTCCTGCTCTGGGACGGCTTAAAATAAATTCCGATGGTGCATGCGACTTCACTGGAGAGGCGACTGGTGGGATAATAAATCGGGATCACACGGGAAGTTGCATAGAAGGAGCTGGCTTCATCTTTGGAAAGCTCACACCGTTTCAGGCCGAGAGGCGAGCTCTGATGGAAGCTCTATTGCTGTGCTACAGGAGAGGATGGACAAACGTCGACATTGAAGTTGATTGTCTGTCTCTGGTTAGCCAAATTTCGTCAGGCGAATCTCTTTGCCAAGGAATAGCAATGTGCAAAGCAATGCTGTCTCCTTCCATGAAAATCAGCCATGTATCCAGAACGGAAAACACGGCGGCAGATTGGGTTTCGAAGCATTCGCTGAAAGTGAGAAGGAATTGGTTTTTCAAAAGCAATCAAGTACCAAACTCGTTATTAGCGATTTTGATGCTTGAAAGTTTGGGTGTTGGATACATTGATCCAGGTTAGGGTTCGTGTATGGAGGAGATTCAAGGAGATGAAAGAGAGAAGGTGCTGAGAAAAGAAGAAATTAGGGTTTTCCTAATTTGGGATCGAACTCAGTATATTTGAGAATTTGGGTTTCTCTTTTCTAACCCGGTTGCCTTGTTTTGGGTCTAGTTTCTTCCTCTAAAGGCCTGATGTAGTTGGGCTTCTTATGTACTAGATATGGTTCAATATTAATACAATAATTACTTTGCTTAAAAAAAACTATTAAAAATTAATACGTCAAAAAGAATTATAGTTTATGAATATTATAATAATAACGGTAGAATTTGATAGGATAGACTGTATTTCGGAAGTTAAAATAATTATTTTAAAAAATGGGTTATCAATGTTAATTTTAATATTATATTATAATTAAACACAAACTAATTGGTGTAATTAATATGATTTTTTTTGAGATTTTTAATTTATCATTTTTTAATAGAACTTTATTTAAATATAAATGTTGATTATTAAGGAAGACATAAGATTGATTGGATGCTTTCGATGCTCTGCCATAAGTTTTGACAGCGCCGGTCATAGACTTCCAACAATTGACGCATGACCTGCGTGAGGAGAATCCTAATAATTTCAATTTTTTACCGGTGATACTTGTTTTAGGTTTCGCGAGCGAGATTGGTGATTCAATATCCATAAAATGAGAAGGAATGCGATGACGCTACGAGTTTCATAATTAGAGAAGACCACAAGATAGCTACTAATAGGTTCAAGATCTCGTCTTGGGGGAGCTAGAGCTGAGAGCAACAAATAATAATTATGACAACGATCCTCCATTTATAGTGGAAGACGCTGGCGCAAGAAGAGGAGCAAGTGAATGAGTAAAAATCTTATTTTCAAACCTGATGGTGAAATATAAGGGGCATTTCAGCCATGGGTTTGGTGAAAAGTAATTCCGACTATTATAAAACATTTAACTGTAGCCGAATGACCAACAATTTCCACCGAGAAATCAACAAAATCTCCGACAGATTCCTCCAACGTTTCATCCAAATCTCTATAAATGTCCTATAATGTTCCAATCGAATGTCCAGTAGGCTCTAACGGTTACCGACCGAATCTCCAACAACAAACCTCTTAGAGGTTCCAAACGAGCAGCCAATACATTCTCTCATTCTCTAAAGGACAACCAAACCTCCAACAAGATTTTCTTGGGTTTAAAAAAGTCACCGGGACCTTAAATTCTTTAGCATGAAACCAAACTTCAGCTAGCTTCACCAGTGACCTTAACATAAATCAATGATACAGATAGGCTTCGATTACGATTGAGGGAAACCAGTAAAATATTACAGCCTAAAGTTACAGGGTTCAGCCGAACCCTTATGGAGAAACTATATCATTCACTACAAGTAACTTCCAGAGAATGCTTGTTAAGGAATACTTGTTAGGAAATCTATTAAATGCAATCATGAAAAGTATGATATTAAACTTTAAAAACTTATTTAAGCAGGTGGAACATCACATCAAGGCCGAAAATATCTCTAGAGTATGATCGATGAAGACACACAACTTCAACTATATAACCTAGTACCATCCTCTGATGCAAAATAATAAACGAGTGACGATGGCTCACATGAACTTAAAACCGCATCCGGAAGGCTCTGGTAATAATCTGGATTGTTCGGGAAGATTGAGAAAAAAAAACAAAATAACAGAATGAGGCCTAGGTGAAACTATAACAATAACAATTATTCGCGGTGATAAGCATAACCTTTCACTGATCTTACCGAGAATCGATGAGTTATCTATGAATGCATCACGGACCGATAAAAAAATATACAAGACCCTGAGAAGCACACAGAAAAATACAAGTTTCGTAAGTTCCATAATGATAGTATACATTATACTTGAGATTGATGAGAATGACAGGATCATGTCCATAATTAGATAAAGTCACGCTCTCATAGTTCATTAAAAAAGAACAAAAACAAATCAACACAAGCATCGGCTAATCAAGATCCTCCGCCAAGACATGAGAGGAAAGCTCTAGCAACACCAAATGACCCGGAAGATTTCGACAATAATGCAATCTTTAAACAATAAGAAGAGTAGTGTCTCAATCTGGATCCTTATAAAAAAACCATAAGAGTTATTTTTGTAAGAGATCATTTCTCAAGAATGACTAAAAACTAAACAAAAATATGCATGAAATATTTGGAGGTCTAACATTAATGGTACACTTCCTTGCATATTTGCCGCAATCCATATCTTATATTGGGATTCACCAACAATTATTTGTGAGACATTGCATCACCCCACAATAAAATGGCTCTAATCACAATAGAATTGAAAGGTTTATGGTCAGATGAGTCTTGATAGACACCAAAGTTATGCCAATAGTTTGTACAAGAGTACATATGATAAGATGAGGGGTGCTCCCATCTTGATTTTCTCCCGAAGGATCTTGACGAGATTCACTAGTGTAAATACTAATATATTAGGCAAACTTATATTAGATTCCACCCCTGCGAGAGCAAAGTTCTTAAAACGGATCATTATTTTTTTATAATATTATAATCTTCATCATGATACAACGTAATCTAGAGAAAATCATGATTATACCAAATACATGCTGTAGTATCTAAAGGTCAATAATTTTTTCAATTAACGGTAAGGTAGGAATGATCATCGAGAATCAGATAACTTCCACGAAATGTTATATGGCTCCCTCACCTTCAAGAAATATTAATCAACAGAGGAATCGAACGTCCTTGATGATATGGATGACCTAAGAGACATCCCAAAATTTATAGAGCTCATGGAGGAAGTCGAAAGTATCAGATATAGACAAACTTAATATCTTGGGATACATTCAAGATTCCATTTACCATGTCAAGACAACCAACTCAATACTGGTAAAGAAAAATGAGAATTGATGGATGTTGCAGATATTGCATACCATAAGTTATCAAAATGAACAATAAGACTCAATTCCAAAACCTCACATAGTTTTGCTACATAAGGGATACTAAGAAAATTTTATCTTCGTATTTCAATCCTTATTTGAACGACCAAGTGAAGATGAAAAATATGACCATATCTAATGACATCATAAAGATGTTGGAAAATATCATAGGCAATTGGTTTGAATTCTTAAAAAAATTTATATGGTCTCACAGAACCACTTCAAGTTCGGTCATATGAGAAATACTTATTTCTTTGGTCTATCCTACATTCGTCAGAGAACTAAAAAATTCTGATGCGCAATAGATATAATTGTAAGAGATAAATTTTTTAGAATAGTATTCCTCTATACCAAGGATAAAATTCTAAAACAGTTGGCTCTCAATTGAAAAATGGCTTTCACATATTGGGCACTCTTGGAACATTGATCATATAAAGCTCTATCATCCTCTATAAGATTCGGCTTTTTATTATGTTCTTATATATATATAAATGATTTATTGTACATGGGTGTACTCTTTTCTACCTTTGTACCACCAAGAGGTTTTAAGGAGGTATTTAGGTTTAATAAAAGGTTTATTCTTCCCATTACGTGAGTCTTTATTAATATTTATTTGCATCACACTCTTAATACATTTTATAAGATAACAAGACACAAATAAATATACAAATGATAAGTATGCGGTGTCCAATGATATTCCACAAGAGATGTGAGGGCTTCGGCCTAGGGTCATTAGTAAAACAAAGGATATATAGTTTTAATCCCCCTGAAACAAAAAGAAAACAAAAAAGAATAAGCTCGAACATAGTCTTCATCACCTTAAAGAGCTTCAATCTTCATACATATCAAAACAAAAACAAAAAAAAGTAAGACTTAATATAATCTTTAGCACCAAAAGGACCTTCATCCCTTTATTTTAATCAAAATAATTTTTATTGATGAAAATAGAGAAACACCTAAAAGGCGCCAAATTAGGTTCAAAGATTCCATTTTGCGCATGAATTAATTTCCACTACATCAGTAAATTTTAACTTAAGTTTTGATTCAATACAATATTCAATTTCTTCGTCTTCTTCAAATCAGCCTCCAGGATTTCCAAATTTGATTCATCATTTATTCCATTTTTTTTTATAAAAGTACATTAGCAAGTCCACATATCACTAGGTTAAATATAACTAATATTATGATTATATAAAGTAGTATTAAAGATAGTCATAGACCATTCACATAAGAAAACAAAATGAAAATTGGTTAATCCTATACACAATCCATATACGGATCCCATGTGGTTTCTATTCAAATATCAAAATTTTGGAACTAATCATTTTAGTTAGAATAACATATCATCATAAACAATAATTTATTTTATGATAGAACACAATAAAAAATGTAAATACAACATAAGCACAAATCATTAAAAATTGCAAGGGATAAACTCAATATATCTGCAATATCATTACAATTCCCCATCCAAGTGTACTTTGGTTCACTAAATTTTCTCCAAGAAAGTGGACTTTCGTCATCCAAATGTCATTATGGCCTATAGAAATACAAAAGTACAACCAACATTACAAAAAGGCTACTAAGGGTTCAAGCCACCATGACCGGCTGAACCTCCTCCTTTGGTTTTCCTACAACAATATTATCTCTAACAACAACATCTCCGACTCCATTTGGGGAGTGCATAAAAATAACTTGGTCATGATGCACAATCACTAGGTCAACAACATCATCATGGCCTTTATATTCCTTGGAAAAAATGATCAATTTTTTCCTCTCAATATCCATGATTTTCTCACACTTTATCACCCTTTTTAGGAAACTATAAGAGGCTCCTGCTTGGGGAACTAACTCACTCGTATCTCTCGGGTCACTTCTATTTAGGAACATAATTACATAATATTTCCCAAGTTGATACGGGGATAATATGTATGGAACGAAACTATAAGTCTTTTCTCATCATTGTGCATAACATCTTTGGTTGCTTTAAGAGTCTCTTTTGGAAAGTTTGCCTCCACTTCAGCCCGTTTAACACGTTTGGTCGTTAAGACATCCTCAAGTTTCTTCTTTTGGTATAATTCTTCCTCTAGTTGTGCACACAACTTATCCATCTCAAACTGAGCCACGACATGTTCAGTTTCTCAACACGTTTTCATTTTGGCTAATCGAACATTGACATCATCCAACTTCTTATGGGTTGATGATGGATTTGGCCTAGACTAAAGTCACTTTATTCACTGACTCTCCAAAAATAATAAAGGATAAATATTGTTTTGTAATATCGTTAAACACACTATGGAGCTTAAATATCATGGAGGCTTTGGGAGTCATTTTCTCCTCAAGCCGAGTCATAACCTTAACTTTGTATTACATCTCAAACTTCAATACCCTTTTAGACGCCCATTTATATTCAAACTCAACCCTCAAATTCTCATTTATATTGATCTCTTCTTAGAAGGTCGCTTTCAAATATGTGAGATCCTCAAATGGCTCACCAGTCACCTCTAAAATGGGCTGAATGGCAGCTATGAAGGTGGCATGAATATGGTGTGCTTAAAGTAGAGCAGTTAAAGAGTTCAACATCTTCTATAATCCAAACACACATCTATCAATATATATCAATACCACATGCAAATGATATTCTCAACATAAATTTATCCTCAAGTTCAAATATATTTTGGCCAAATCCACAACAAAAAATGGCTTGAAAACTTTCTCTTACTCGTCAAAGTCGCAATTTGGCTCACAAAATCAGGAAAGTTACTCCAAAACAAATACATGAAGTCTTGCACTCTAACATAAATATTTTACCAAGAAGCAACACAGCTAACAATTACATAGAGGGACAACTGATTATATCAGGCAGTTTATAGCCTTTGATTGTCAAGAATGTATCATCACTCATTGGCTCATGAGCATCCACGCCTACAACATCTTAAGATTTAGAATTTTTCGTTCCAACAACGAAGTGATCAATATGACCCGCCTCTCCACCCATATAATTTACATGCTTTAGGGCCTTGGATTCCTCTGTCGTTGCTGCTGATGAGTCCGGATTTTATCACCACTCATTATGAGGATCAGATAGGGGCAATTCGGACAAGATCCACCCACTGAACCATCCAAACTGAACTAATGTATTAAAAACTTAATCACTTCATGACTCAGCTAATTACCTACCTACTTAAAAAATAATGGGTCTTTGAACTCGACCCATTATAAATACCCAACCACTTTCATTTAATGAGGGTAATGAAAATTAAATACAATCAGGCAGCTCAAATCTCTCACTAAAATCTACTAAACATTAAATACCGTTGAAATACCTCAAACTTCAGACAAAATTACCCTCAGTTGAAATTAATCCACACCAAATTGGCGACCACAGTGGGAGTTGCTCGGAGCAGCCAAAAGGTAGCAAGGGAGTGTTATGCGACATCACTGGCCCCTCAAACATTGGGGGCAGTCCGAATCAATGAAGAATAGCAGTTTGAGGGGCCCTCTGGGGGAGAGGGTGAAATTGATGACCCCAGAGAGACCCCTGGTGTTTTAATACCGGTTGAAGAAGTTGAAACTCACTCTCTGGCTGAAGGAAAAAATGTCAAGAGAGGATCCAAGATGACTTCAGAATTAAAGGGTAAAATGTTAGATTTCTTGAAAGACCATCAATACGTCTTTTCTTGGTGCAATGCTGATGTAACCGGAGTACCAGCAAACATTATATCACACCAGTTATCCATCCAAAGAGATATAGCACCTGTTGTGCAAAGGAGGAGAGCCTTTTCTAAGGAGAAGGCTGCTGTCATAGTTCAAGAGGTTGACTGGCTTACTAAAATGGGGCACATAAAGGAATCTCAATACCCTTTATGGACAACCAATCCGGTGTTGGTAAAAAAGAAAAATGGCAAGTGGCGTATATGCATCGATTTCATAGATCTCAATAGGGCTTTCCCAAAAGATTTATATTCGGTCCCCCGAATTGATCAGTTGGTGGACTCCACTTCTGGAAACAAGTTGTTGTCCTTTATGGATGCCTTCTCCGGGTATAATCAGATTCAACTAGATCAAAAGGATCAGAACATACCACATTTGTTATTGATAGGGGCCTCCATTGTTACAAAGTAATGCCATTTGGGTTTTAAAATGTTGGGGCTACTTACCAGAGGTTGGTAAACAAGGCCTTTGTTGATCAAATTGGAAGAAACATGGAAGTTTACATCGATGACATGATGGTAAAAAGTGTGGACGAAGAGCTACACTTGGCAGATCTCCAAGAAACTTTTGCCAACTTGGTGAAAGTAAATTTAAAGTTAAACCTAGAAAAGTACGTTTTTGGAGTGCAGTCCGGGAAACTTTTGGGGTATGTGATAAGTGAGAAATGGATACAACCTGATCCAGACCAACTTAATGCTTTAGTGCAAATGGAGCCTCCTCGGAATATTAAAGAGGTACAACGATTGACTGGGAGGCTGGCTGCACTAAACCGTTTCATTTCAAGGTCTTTGGACAGGTGTGCCCCGTTTTTTCAAACTTTGAAAGGTGCAAAGGACTTCAACTGGTCCCCACAGTGTGATGAGGCCTTCGATAAAATTAAGAAGCATTTGTCTTCCCCCAAGACTCTGTTTAAACCTGTTGATGGAGAAACCCTTTATGTGTATTTAGCCGTTTCTGATTGTGCAATAAGTGTAGTATTGGTAAGAGAGGTGGACAATTATCCTCGTCCAGTGTACTATATCAGCAAAAGCTTGATAGATGCAGAAAAACGATATTTGAAGCTTGAAAAATTGGCATTGGCCCTGGTGATTGCAGCAAGGAAAATGAGGCCCTATTTTCAGGCTCATTCTATCATCGTCCGGACTTCTTTTCCTTTGAAATATGTTCTCCAAAAAGTTAACATTTCAAGTAGAATGACCAAGTGGTCAGTAGAGCTGGGAGACTACGATATCGATTTTGCTCCTCGAACTGCAGTCAAAGCCCAAACTGTGGTTGATTTGTTAGTTGAATTCCATTCAGATAGGGATACTAAGCAAGCAACGAGTGTAAAAGATAAAAAAAATTGGGTCGTCCGGACTGATAGTGGATCAAGTACCATGGGATGTGGTGCTGGGATATGTTTAACCTCTCCGTACGGTGACAGAATGTACCAAGCTATATGTTTTGCCTTCAGGGCTGCCAATAATGAGTCTGAATATGAAGCTGCTATAGCTGGTTTAAAATTAGCTCTCATCTGTGGAGCTAAGAGGGTCAGGGTAATGAGTGATTCTCAACTTCTTATCCATCATGCAAAAGGTCAATCCGGAGCCAAGAAAGAGAAACTGATTAAATACTTGTTCATCCTTAAAGAAGTGGCACTCAATTTCAAAAGCATCACCTATGAGCACATAACCTGAACGGAAAATACGTTAGCAGACTCTTTGGCAACCGTAGCCTACTCTGAGTCCTACCCTTGGATACATGTACAAGAGTGCCCATCTATTCAAATCAATCCGGATAAGGAAGAAGAAAGTTTCAATATATAAGTAAAAACCCCAAGATTGGAGATTTCCAATTCTTCAACAAGGAAATGGAGAATTTTTGTGCCTCTAGAGGCATACAACATTTCTTCTCCTCTCCTTTCCATCCACAAGCAAATGGTCAGGTCCAAGTGGCTAACAGGACCATCTTGTCCGGTCTTAAAAACATTTTAGAGGGAGCTGCTGGAAAATGGCCAAGTTATCTACAAGAAGTATTTTGGGCCTACCGAACCATTCATGGGGCTGCAATACAAGAATCTCCCTTTTCTTTAGTGTATGTGATGGATGTTATAGCTCCCATAGAGGCTACTCTTCCTTCTTTTTGAGTTCATAATTTCTCCGAACACGCTAACGAAGTGGCAGGAAGAGGCAAACTTGACTTGATGGAGGAAAGAAGAGTTAAGGCTCACCTCAGAGCCACACACAGGAGATAAAGTATTGAGGAAAGTCTTCCTACACACTAAATAGAAGAAGTTCGGCAAGCTAGCTCCAACTTGGGAAGGACCCTATGTGGTCAGTGAAAAGCTTAAGCCTGGGACATACCAGCTTCAAGACAAGGATGAAAGGGTTTTGAATCACCCCTAGAACATTGAACACCTCTGATTGTACTTGGAATGAAATCTATGTAAATATTTACTTGTTTAAAATTTCATGTAAATATTTGGGGGCATACTCTTTCCTACCGTGGTGGCACGGGGAGGTTTTAATGAGGTGTCCATGCTTTTCAATAAAATTCGATGCCTTCTTAAAATATTCGGAGTGTTTCAGTTAGTGTTTTCTTTGAAATTTTCTATCAATGTTAGTTCGAATTGAATTGATAGAGTGATGACTACTTAAACATTTGTCATCAGAAAATTTAAACACTCTCACTTTAAAATGCATGCAAACTAACTAAGGGTTGTTTAAACATTAGCCACCAAAGCTGAAAAAACTATGAAACAATGCAAGTTTGTGCAAAGTAAAATTTCCCATTAAAATATACGAAGTGCCTTGTCCACCCAAGGACTTTGAGATTTCAAACAAAAAGGTTTATCTGGACAGGAGCCAGACACGATTACAAAAAATGCCTTGGCTATCCAAGGACTTTGGTTCAATCACAAAAAATTAAAAAGATAGTTAATACTTCAAGACTGAGCTTTCTTAGATGGCCCAACCTCACAAGGTTTCTTCATCTTGGGGTCATCATCTTCTTCATCCAGACTCTCCCCAGTTTTCTCTTCTTCATCAGTTGTATCATCCCAGCCAGTGGAGTAGTTATGTTTGTCACCATCAGCCATCGTATGGAAGGGGAGGTCTTCAAACTCTACAAAACTCCATAAATCTCATAGCGTCATCTTCAGGAATTTCTCATGAAAGAGCAAGACTATGTCCGACTTCACTTTGGCATACTTTTCCTCCCGAGTGTCTATCACTCTGTTGGTATAAGCATCAATCCTAGCTTGGATTGTTTTCTCTTGATCCTTTAGCAAATCAGTTTTTTCTTGTGCAGCCTTGAACACAGAGTCCTCGAGCGAGATCTTGTCATTAGTTAAAGTCTGAATGACCTTGTCCTTAGCCCTCACCTCCTCTTTTGAAGAAGAAATATTTTTCTCCAGGTCAGATTGCTTTGATTGGAGTTCTTTGAAAGTTTCTTCCGAAGTGGCTAGCTTTGTGGCCCAATCCTCCTGGATTTTCTTCAACTCCTCATTTTCCCTCTTTAATGCATCAGCATTTTGATTGGCACTGAGGAGGTCACTAGACAATTTCTCTTTGTCAGAATTGAGGGTATTGATGATCGCTGACTGATTTCGTACCTGCTTCTCCAAAGTAAGCACTGGCTGGATATTACTCAATATGGAGTGAGTGATGACGTCTCTTTCACTTGAGGCAGACAAAGACTTACCATTGATTGTGACGATGCTCGAAGAACTTGGGGGGAGGTAGGGCCCAGCGAAATCGTCTTTGGGGAGGTTTTCAAAGTAAAGACCAATCCCTTCAAGCCCACTGATATCGACGCCATCAATGTTGATATCCCCTCATGCACCCTCTCCGGTTTGAAAGTCACCGGGGATCTCTTCTGCTTGAGTGGGGTCAGTAGGGTTAACAGGAGGAAGAGGCTCTAGAGGCCGGAGAGAAACTTCATCACCCTTGAAGGTTTTCTTCTTCTTGGCCTCCCTATCCTTGCATTCTGCTCCCCGTTTCCTGTCTTTCTTAGGAGCCTTTGAGGGTTTTGGGGATCTAACCACTTCTCTAGTACTTTCATGCTCCACTACTTGCAGAAGAGCAACATCAATCTGTCCATGGTCCGGCCCCTCTGGGTTTGTCGGAGCAGCTTCCTCTACTTCGGTAGGATTGGCTTCAACCATACCATGCTTGCCTTTTCCCTTCTTTTCCTTCATCTTTCTTGGGGCTTTAGCTCTACCTGGAAAATACAACGATCCATCCTTTGCATCTGTCCTCCTGAGGATTACTTCTAGAGGGGATGGAGTGGTTAATTCCTCCCAAGATAAGTCCCTCCGGTCAGTTGTATTCCAAAGGTAGGATTTGGTTAGATTGCCTCCGATAAAAGTGTTGTGGAAGTGGTTTTGCCCACTTTTCAGCAGTTCAAGCATTTAGCTTGGAGCAAGTGGTCTGCCCAGCCTTTAAGTAATCACTAAAGTCCTTAGGCAGCACTACCAAAAAACAAAAAAAGACAAGTTAGACAAACAGATTTGTGATAAGTAAAAATGGAAATATGAGATGAGATTCTTACCATCACTTCGCCATTTGTTGGTAAGCAGGCTTGGGTTGACACCGGTTTTAATCTTCCTCCCATTCTCCCAACCGCCACTAATAAACAAGAATTGAGTCTTCCAGTTCCTTTCTGACTCAAGCAGGTCATCCACTGCCTTGTAATCATCACCCATGTTGAAATGATAGAAGGGGATAACGTGGTTTCTGCAAAGGCTAGCCACAGCTGCGAACTGCTCCATTGGAAGAGGGATTCCGGAGATCCTGGAGGCCATAATACAGGCCATGAGAGTATACCAAACATTGGGGCTCAATTGGCTTGGGCAGAGTTTGATGAGGTGAAAGTATTTGACGATCTCTAGGTCAAGGTGAAACCTTAGCCCCCAGTTGAATAGCTCAGTGAAGAAAAATATCTCACTCAGCTTGCAATCTATCGGTGTCTCCGGATCCACCGGTATCCTCACTTTGACATTCTCTGGGATCCCCCATTTTGTTCGCATCCGACCCAGTTCGGCTGTATGAATGAAAGCGTAATTAATTTTCTGCAAAGCTAGCAGGTATTTGACACTTACCTTGTGGAAGCAAGGTCCCACATTTCCCACAAGGCTCTCCAGCAGGTTCGGGTCTTTTAAACATAGCTTTTCCTTGCCCTTGTCCTTCTTGGCAGCAGCGGTCTCACTTGTTTGCCCGGAGACGTCGGACTCAAAATGGGCTTCTTCAATAGAGTCCTCCAGCACTTATTCCATTATTATGGAAGGATTATCAGTTGTTTTGGGGTGAGAGGAACTGGTGGTTAGCTCAGCAGGCCCTCTGGAAGGTTGGGCATTACTATCTTCTTGTGGTCTAGACTCCGGCTGGGGCTCAAATCCGGAGGTTTCTTTCCGGAGACTTGAACTGGTTGCCTCCGGACCGGACAGTTTGTCCTTTGGGATTTTAATGGGTGCTTCTGACCCTGTATTTTTATTTTTAGCCTCAGACTTGGAAGGTGTAGTTTTTGGAGCCTGCCCTTTCACCAAACGACCTCTTCGCCGGTCTACTAGCTTCTCTGGGGAGGGGTCAGCGTCCGATCCCATGACAATGAATGGGGAAGGTCTCTTAGAGCTTGTAACTTCCTGCTCTTGTTCAACAACAGGCTCTGATTCCTGGACTGATGAGCCCGAAACGATTGGCGAAAGGTTGGACTGGAACAACCTCCTGGGTTTAGCGCTCTTAGCTGAAGAAGAACCCCGATCAGGCTCTAAACTTGGTTTTTCCGATTTGTCAATAGGAGAAACAAGGAGGCATGCAGCAATGCGCCTTTCTCGTTCGACCTTTTGAGCTTTTTCTAACTCTGACAAGTTGAGCCACCCACCTTTTACTAAGGCATTTCTTGCTGTGAACATAAACTCACACCAAAAGAAGGGTTTTTTTAGAGATGAAAGCTTTGAAATTTAACAGAGTAGAGATAATGAAGATGGTAAAACAGTGAAAAGTGGACTAATTTATAGTAAAGGAACAAAAGATGCTTCGATACCTAGGAGAATATGAAAGGATAGATGTAATGATTAAAGACGGCGCTGATGTCACCCACATTAATTGAAGAGGTTATTTTTTGGAGTAAGTGGGAGCGCCGTTCTAGGAGAAAAATGGCTGGTGTGGCGAATCAGAGAAAGACACGTGTCCCACGATCTCTGGCAAAACCGTTTAGTTTTTGAGAGCTTTATGAGTTCGGATAAAGTCATTACACAATTTCAGACCTGTCCGGGCATAGTTATGAGTGCAGATGGACTATTTTTTAGGTCTTGCCAAAGGCCTTCGAACAACCTAAAAAAGGGGCTACTGATGAGTCCGGATTTTATCACCACTCGTTATGAGGACCGGACAGGGGAAATTCAGACAAGATCCACCCGCTGAACCATCCGAACTGAACTAATGTATTAAAAACTTAATCACTTCATGACTAAGCTAATTACCTACCTACTTAAAAACTAATGGGTCTTTGAACTCGACCCGAATTCATAATCATGGCCCGAAAGTCCATGTGGCCCAAGGTTAAGGGTATAAATACCCAACCACTTTCATTTAATAAGGGTAATGAAAATTAAATACAACCAAACAGCTCAAATCTCTCACTACAATCTACTAAACATTAAATACCGTTGAAATACCTCAAACTTCAGACAAAATTACCCTCGGTTGAAATTAATCCACACCAGCTACATTTGGGAGAATCATTCATCAACTCTCCATCAATACATATGGAATTTGACCCCGCTGGAGACTCACTTGAAACCTCCTTCTACACTCCTCCATTCGTCCTTACGCCATAATCTTTACCAGTCATGAATTTATTGGCAATGAAGGATCCCTTCGTTAGTGGCCATGTTCTATTTTTTCTAACTATCAGCCCTAACATACGAGCATCTTTAACATCAGCCTTAACGGGTACCTTATTCCTTATAGCTTTGAGGTCCACATTCAGTCTCACCTCTTCCCAGGATATTCACATTATTTTCACATATAAGTATTTTATTCACTAGTCGAGGAATTGTTTTAGTAATCACTACCCTTTTGGTAGGGGTCACATACACTTCATTAAGCATGACTATTTTTTGCTATATATATTAGTTCTTCTCCAATAGCATCAAACCTAACGTAACCACTATTAGTTTGGATTAGCACACATGAAGTCACAGAGACACAACTGACGACCTTATCAATAGAGCTTTTTACCAGATTCACCTCAATAATATAAATTGTTGCTTCTGTCTAGGCAGAGTTATGGTTTATCTCTACTTTGGCATATTTGGACCTATAGTTTTAACAGGTGAACTCGCCACATCAGGGGTCTTCTAAGTTAAAGTTTTGAAAACATGAACAATCATTTTTCCCAACTCCCGAGATTCATCTCAACGAGTTTACTCTTGGTATCATTGGCCTTTGAGCCTCCACACCGAGTAGGATATGTTTTGGACTAGTTGCAATGGATGTATACTTCTTTGGGACTTTGTCCATACCCCCTTATCGCTCTTATGCACTATATTTTTTTATACCTTTCACCTTGGAACCTTCGTCTGGCATGGTTTTCACCACCACCAGCTTTACAACAACTTATTTGCCCAGAGATCACCTGAATGCAACCTTCTTTCCCAAAGCACCATATTTTTCTTAATTTCTAGAAATAATAAAAAAATTATTACTTCTCTTCAAATGAGTATTTACCTCATTAACTCCGGCTCATCTCTGGTATATGTACACTAAAATCCTATAGTGACAAAATTATGTGGCTAAAGGCTACTGAAAAAACTTGTAGGCATAAGTAGAGATCTGTACAAGTAACAAAATTGCGCAGCCTCCATTACCAACTTAACATAATGAGCTTCGACGTCTGGACTTTTTCTAGAAGTGCATCTCATGTAATGGTTGACACAAATAAGCAATTTGGTTACACATATAAATCATGTCTAGTGAAAGAATTAAAATTTAAACAGGCGGATGGATGACTCGCTTTTTGAATTCCAAATGCATGAACATAATAACTTCTTCTCTTTTAATCCAGCCTCCAATTTTCACAGAAGTGTAAAAATTCTTTCTTCAAACTCTTATTAAAAACTGGAAGGTTTGCAAGAATCTTATCTTTCTCGCTCACCACAAAGTAGAATTATCAAAATGATACTTCTCCCGTCAATTAATTCATGACTAATAATCTCTTAACACTATAGTTTTGTAAAACTTCTAAGACAATATAATGGCTTAAGCACAAGTTGGGGCCGTGAGAGTAATGAATAATAAATTGGAAATCAAGTATAAAATCGTGAGTCGACTCTAGGAGCAAGCTTCTTCCATTCCCTAGATGATTGCAAGACTCCATGATATGTTCAAGGTTATTACCGGGTAGTATTTATCTTTCGAGGTTTTTGAATAAAGAGATTGTGGTTCAAGCCAAAGTTATATCGTTGAATCATAAGAATTTGAATAAAGTCAACGTTTAGCTAGCTGAAGCATAAGAAGAGCAGGAAGCCCAACATACCATAGACCAATTAGAGATTAAGAAGCTTATGACACATGTTGAAGTTATCTTATCCCGAAAGAAGAATGAAAAGATACGTTAGAGGTTGGACGTGTTTATTGGGCCAAAAAAATAGATGGCTTTGAGAAGGAAATGATTGAAGTATATAATGATACAATGTATAAAATATCAAAAATCTTGTGTAGTAGTTTTATGTTGAATAGCCTAATACCATGCTATATTACCTTGTAGAAATACGTTTCTAAATAAGAGAGGCCTAAAACGTGTGAATGTACCAATTCTCATAAGGTAGAGTACTTGATAAATGCTAAAAGGGGGGGGGGTTACCAAGTGTATGACCAAATTATGAAGGATGAGAGATAATAATTGATGCGGTTGTTCGAAAAATAAATAAATAGCAATATTTCTTTTTTTAACCAACATTTGTGAATCTTCTTCAAATCATCTTTTTTTCCTTCTCAGTCAATGGGATGATACTTTTATTGGTACAACTGTTGCATGTATTACTGAAGAAGAAGATTCGGTTGGGCAAGGTGACTCAAAACCCTATAAGCTTTTATATTTACGTATTTATATACTTGTAATTTTTAGTCTTTGAAGTAGTATTGATGACTAAAGTTTCTATGTTTTGTGAAATTTTTGGTGAACCAAGTATCAACGATTGCAATTTTTTATATTCTTGACACAATTATATATACTACTTGCAATTGGTATTAAATTCGTGCTTGTATATATTATTTTATTTTCATTCATATGTTGTAAAAAAATACTATATTACCTATTTCAATGTTACTTCCAATTTGAGTGATCAGTTCCAAAAGACTGAGTCTAAGTAAGGACCACATGGGATCCTTGTTTCGATAATGTCTACAAACAACCAAATGTTATTTGTTTTGAAAGGTGCATGACTCACTTGAGAATAGTCATCCTACTCTATATGATTGAGGAAAAGGTAAATGGAATCCGCGAAGTAGTTTTTTTGCTTGTTTACTTGCATATATTCATTTATTTGTATAAGGGCCAAAGCTTTGCAGAGTGCTGAGTATAAAGGTCTCCAAGGGGCTAAGAATTTATCTCGAGGTTAATCCCCATTTGATTTTTATTTTGTTGGTTCTAGAGGATGAATGTTACATCGGGGCTTATCCAAATGTTTAATACACCTCATATTCTATTACCATGCATCAGTGGAATAGCTTTAACTTTCCCTTGCATTAGAACATTCTAAAAACTGGCGATGCATCATTGGAAGCTTCTTGAACTATCATTAGGGACCTCCAAACCGAGAAATTTAGAGATAAATTTCTCTCAACTCCTGAGCGAGTCAATGCCATTAGTTAAAAAATTATTTTGCCAATAATTTTCCATAAACGGCGCCAAAAATAAAAACGATAATTTCTTAATAAATACATCCAATAATTAGAAGGGTTGGCGAACTCAAAAAACAAGGAATATTTACTCTATGTTAGATTTCTATCGAGATTACAATTTATGGAATCCTTTACAGTGAGGCCAAATTCTTACTTATAATACCGTTCTATATTTAGTTTTCATTCGATAAATGGATGACACGTGTCTTTGTGTACAGGTGGAAAATATCTAAGAAATATTTAGTTACAAACTTTATAATTTTACTCTCTAACTACCTAGGGTATTTTAGCAATACCAATTAGTGTCTTAGAATGCTTAAAAGGTTTTTGAATATTCTTTCTGACACATTAGCTTTATGTGTATTCTCTTTATTCTACTCAGCTTGACCATAGGTTTTAGGTGGTATAGGCCCTGTCGAATCCATTTATATTTGCTCTAATTAACTTAAGCTTATTTCTAGGTCGTCGACGAAGCTTTGGCTTTGGGTATTCATATCTTCATGTCTTTATCTTATTATGAAAAACTTATTATTCATATTAAGGTCTTCCACTTACTTATAATATTTTACAATAATTCATGTATTCCAATATGTTTAGGTTTTCTTTTTTATACACAAGTTGACTCCATCACTTTTAGGGACGTTATATTAATATGAGCTTCTATTTGGGTTATTATTATTAACATGACCGTTTCTGATTAGTATGTCATTATCTTGATGAAATACCTATACCTTTTGAATAAGGACATAAGACCCATAAGATAATATAACCTTATTCGTGAGGGAATTTAAAGACAGTGATATGCTATGTAAACTGGAAGAATAAACGTTCTTTTATCTTATTGCTTTGATCCGAAAATCTTACTTTGTAATAGGATCTCAATCCTTTTATATACTACATTCATAATACATACTCATTTACTTCCTAATAACTCTTAATATTTTAATATGCTTGATCATGAGTCCATGTTTTATTCCCACTTCCTCGGTGCTACCTTGTTATTACTTTTAATTGTCTTATTTCTCGTAACAACCATTCGTCATCGGCCGAGGTATGGTTTTGCTTTCCCACGGTTGACATCTGAATATTTTGCTGATGTTTTTCCCCTTGTGTTGTGCAATCAAGGGTACCTCGTCCCAATCTCCGTATACAATCCATTGTATGGTTATGCTTTAGCGAGTACCCTTTAGCTACCGCTTCATAGTCGAAGACACCTCGTTATGACCGATGGGTATATGCCGGTGACGGGGTTATGCCTTATCAGGACTCCCCCTATTCCTTTTTAAAAAGAGCTATGTTTAAGAGTTTTTACTTTAGAAGGAGTATAATATTCTTAATGATGAGGTATCATTTCATCCGTTATTCGCTCTACTTCCACGTGGAATGTATAATAATTTCTCATAAATTATTTCGTCACGTATACGATTTTTGTTATCAGTTCCTTACTACCACGTGTCCTAAATCATGTGCCTATATGTGACAAACATTGTAACTAGTTGCGTGTATGTAGAAACTGATGCTCCACATTTCTTTCTTTATCCAAATGACGTCACCCTTTATTTTCTCTTTGGCCTATACAGATTAGCCCATTCTAACATGTTTCTTTTATGTATTATAAATTACAATAAAAAATCCATTTTTTTCTTTCTTCTTTCTTTCAAACTAACATTGAAGAGGTTAATTATCGTTCGTGTGTTGTTCTTCAATTCTTCACCTTTTAACACCAGATATTAGACCAAGGTAAATTTCGAAATGGTTTCATTCTTTACATTACTTTATTGTTCTATCTTTGTTAATTAGTAATTTAATGTTTATTAGTTTCCTTGCCCTCTGCATGGAAACCCTAGAGTCTTGCATTATAGGTTTATATTCTTTTAACATCAACTTCTCTATGTGACTCGCATAAATGCCTCGCAAATGATCCTCGAAGAATTCGAAAACTGCCACCTAGTTCACAGTGCTCCACCGGTGGACACGAGGGAAGACATAAATTTTCTACATAATTATTTCAACTGCCTGACGCACCTCTATAAACCTTTAATCCCCGAAGGGCTTTGTAGGTTTAGATTAGTTTATGATTTCTCTAAATTTGTAATTTCCTGACTTCCAAAACATGGTAAACATCCCCATCATGCGGGAGAGGTAGAGACTTGTTTATACACTGCGTTGTTTGATTGGGGCTTCGACTGCCCTTTCTCAAGTTGATAAATGAATTCTTTAGGTACATTCGAATATGCCTCATGCGGTTAAAGGATAATGGTTGGCTTTTTCTGCTTAGTATTCTAATTAGCTCCAAATCATTAGATAAGGAAAATAATAATCTGAATTATTTTCTAGTATCGACGTATATAATTTTTTAAGAACCCCATACTACTACATATTCACCCGTAATAAAATCATTACCCTTCTTGACTCTAACAAGCATTGGAAGCAATTTTTTTATTTTTGTTTTCGGGAATCTAATCCATCTCATTGCAAAACATAATCTCAAATTAGAACGCAGATGATGAGCACACGTAAGCCTCGAGTTGGTTTGTTTCTTTAATGCAATATTCACTAGTTATTTTCCTGTTTTCTGATCTTTTCCTTTTTTTTATTTGAAGGTAAAATTTTGGGGAAGTAGTAGGAGTTGTGGAAGAAGCTATACAGTAATTGCAAAACAAGCCTGTTAAAGCGTCTTTATGTTGTCGCATATACACAGTGAGCGTTCGTATACCCCCGCTTGTTCACTCCTTCTAACTTTATCATAACTGAACTGTGGCAATTTCCTGAGATACAAATGTCTCAAGACGGAGATATTATCCTTACTGCTACTAGGGAGTCAGTCACTAATGAGGTCGCAAGATCCATATTTTTGAAAATGGTGTATGCCCATAACCCAATGGGGTGTTGGAATGGATTACCGCTCCAAAAGACCTAAAGATTGTGAAGAGTGTGACGATGTTACTGCTGGTAAAAAAATACTTTGTAGGGATACACGATTGAGGCAAAGCCCTAAAAGAAAAATAAAGTCGTCTGTGTTGTTGCTACTACTTATGCTTCGAATACTAATATTATTGCCACCATATCTAATCAACAAGACTTCAACAATTGTGTTGTGATATCATCTCTCAAAAACAAGGGCGAGAGTACGGGACAGAGTAATCTATTTACATAAGGGTTCGTGAGGAAGAATAAGGTGCTAAGGAAAAACGGGACCTCTGCTAGTAGTATTCAATAATGAATCGGGGACTTGTCTTTCACTGGATTGGATAACTTAGCAATGGTAGTTAGCACTACCGCCCCTCTTTGATTGTGAACATGCTATTTCTGCTAAAGTCGGAGTAGCGAGTGGTCCGATAAGAGCAGACCCCTCATTTTGGCTCAACCAACCATAGCCGAGTTGTATCCAGTACCTTCCCGCGAAAGAGTTGAATTTTGAACCATTGGCTTCGTCTCCTGTGGATGTCAGTAACCGTCAGCCCGGTACGGCTGTAAACACTACTGACCTCCCAAGCCAAAGTGCTTCCATTGGTCGTGCTGTCATAAAATCTTTGTAGCCACTTGAATTAAATGACCACTCCTTGCAGTTAGCATGTTGTCGCCTTCCCCTTTCATGTTTCAAAAACTAAAACATTATCATGAGATGACCCTATATAACAACATGAGCATGTCAGATCTCTTACAGCTCTACAGTTATCCGTGGGGGTATTTTTTTGTCCTTTTATATGGTGAAGTGTTTTTTCGTTCATTTATAGTTTTTAACTTCTTATAACTTTCTTGTTGTATAATTACCATAACTCAATGACACTTGCCTATCGAAGAATGAACCTCACCGATGCTAAAGCCATGGATGACTTTAAGTCGGATCCCTTACCGTTTGACTCTGTCAAGACCCTCAGTGTTGTATAGTCGCGCTATAAAAAAGGCATAAAATGCTTCCAAACTATACTGTGAGAAGTTATTGAAGGAGGAAGCAGACCTAGACGATCGGTTGAATGTTGTCACATTAGTCAATGATGAGTTAACAAAGACCATAACAGATCTGGCGTGTCAAAACAAAGTCCTCTCCAAACGAACCACCGAACTCATTTTTTTAGAATTCTGAATTGCTAGTCAAAATGGAAGAATCCTCTATAACTAGTAACCAGGTTTGGTTGGTTTAAAAATAGCATTATCCACTCAGAAGTGATTGGATCGAGATTAGAACTTAAACATACTGAAAAACGTCTAAATAAATTGGTTACTAAAACCTATACTTATGGATAAAAAGACACATTAAACAAATGATATCAAACCTAAAACGAGTTTGAAATGAAACACTTTGCCCATATTAACCATTTCACTTTTATAATAATCCGCTTTTATATTTATTGATTTCGGAGATTTGTGTTTTCTGCTGTAATTAAATGGTAATAATGATTTGATTAATAACTTTGTTTAGCACGTGCTTCGTTAATTTTTTTAATATATATATATATATATATATTAGGTATTAGGTATGATTCTCATTTTCTTGTTAAGTTTGTGAAATGATTATCTTTGATTTGGAATATATTATATGTTGATAACCCTAATCCATTCTGATATTTAGCGTGAGAATCTTGAATAAAACATTAGACCTTGATAAATTGTTTCGTCTGAAGGGTCAAAACAAATCAAGATTGGCATCTATTTTAAGAAAACATGAATATATAATTTGTTTCTATTTGACACCATTTCACATTGCCCATTCCCATCTAATAAAATAATATCACCTGGAACTTATATAAAATTATTTACATATATATGGTGGAACCCATAAATCACATCTAATTATCAATTAAAATATCCTAAAGTATATAAGATTAAATTGGTGACCTTTTCATATAAAAATAAACCAATGATCGGACCAACCAAATCAAATCAAACCGAATTGGAATATTTATATGTATTTGTTGGTCATATAAATCCAATTATTATAATATTATATACTATATAATAATGTAGATAACTTGGCTTAGTATTGTTCATCCGAAAGCCAAAGAAAGTTAGGTAAGACTATCGCCAACTTAGTCAATTTACGTTAACACCTTAGAGAAGCGCCAAATGTCTATAAATTTCACCTAGTCACACATTTGGTGCACTTTATTTCGCTAACTTAATATTATTATTTGTACAAATTTATAGAGTAATCGAAAGTTCTAGTTAGGCGATGTCACGACTCTATTATTATTTAAATACATATTGGTTTGGTAGTTGAGTAATGTTAAAGTAATTGAGTAACTTTTCTTGTTTGAAAATACAAGACAATGTTTGGTGCTATTGAAAAGTCACGGATATAATAAACAGAGACCAAATATTCAACAAAAATGTGGTAAACGAGTTAATATTTCGAAAAGTATCGAAGGATGTATTCTATTTTACTTATAATTCTAAACGACACATACATGCAATGTACCTACGATTGTTTATATGACATAGAAGCTTCTAACAGGCCACGAGAATACGTATCTAAAACGTTTATTGTCACGCTGATTATTCTAAACGATATTTTTAATGGCATACCTTTGTAAAAAAATTATATACCAGAACAACATTATATTACGCAGTGGGTTATCAGTTATCAAAATAAAATTATTATGACGAATAAAAGTAAAATAAACTGAAAAAAATTCTATAGATAATATCTAGAGCAATTAAAAATATAACAGAGAGCATATCGATCAGAGCCTATTAATCTAGATCAAATGTTACAGGACTCGTTAGGCTAGATAAATCCAAACTAGAAACCCAACGAAAGGTTCGAAGAATGGTAGAATAAGGACTAGGAGATAATACTGTAAGTAAGAAGATTACCTCTAAGAACACAAATTCTCTTCAATGAGTATATGAATAGACAATAGAGAGAAAGATAAAATAACTTGAAATTAGGATTATGCCTTTTCGGAGTTCCTATCTCTCTTACATATAGATTTAGAGTCATAAATAAAGAGAACGAAACGGACATCAATTAGGGCTTAAATGAATGAAAAGTAACGGTAGTAAATGAATGAAAAGTAACGGTAGTCAATGAATGAAAAGTAACGGTAGGAGTAGGAGACCAATAGGATCTCTGTAACATTGCCCCATTCTTCGGAACATCCTTGTCCTCAAGGATTGAAATTTGGATACTTGGCGGCGAAGTTTTGGTAAAACTCCCAAGTAGCAGCCGATGACGGATAACCCTTCCATTGAACGAGAACTTTGGTGACAGCGGCGTTGCGGTGCTTGACTGTTTTGCGTTCCAAGATTGCTTCGGGTTCTTTAGAATTTCCCAAGTCGACGAGGTATGGAGGCAGAGCAGAGATTGTTGACGGTGGGTTAGGGCAAAACTTCAGTTGGCTCACATGAAAAACGTCGTGAATGGCTGCGGTGGCCGGAAGCTCCAGCTTGTAGGCAACGCTCCCAATTTTATCTGTAACACGAAAAGGACCATAATATTTCGGAGCAAGCTTATTCGGTACCTTGTTTGTTTTCAACGAATTCTGCCGGTATGGTTGGAGCTTGAGGTACACATAATCGCCTAGGTTGAATGCGCGGTGGGAGCGGTGTAAATCTGCAGTTTGCTTCATTCGATGTTGGGCACGATTCAAATGAAACTTTAACATCCGGAGGATATCTTCCCGCTTTTGTAGAGTCTTATCGATAGTGGGTGACTTGCTTTCTCCGGGTAGGTAAGGCAGGTGGGTTGGAGGCGGGTATCCGTAGACGGCTTCGAACGGCGTCATGCGTGTAGCGGTGTGGTAGGTCCTATTATACCACCACTCGGCTAAGGAAAGCCATTTGGACCATGTGGTTGGAGCTTCACCTGTCATACAACGTAAATAAGTCTCAAGTGTTCGATTGGTGACCTCTGTTTGGCCATCGGTTTGTGGATGATAGGCGGAAGAATGGCGAAGATCCACTTCATGTACTCGAAAAAGTTCTTGCCAAATTTCGCTTAGAAAAGTAGGGTCGCGATCGCTAATAAGCTCCTTCGGCATACCATGGTGTTTGAAGACATTATCGAGATAAATGTGAGCAATATCAAAAGCGGTATATGGATGCGAGATGGCGATGAAGTGCGCCTGTTTGCTTAACCGATCGATAACGACAAGTATACAATGCTTCCCGGCTGATTTTGGAAGTCCTTCGATAAAGTCAAGGCTAACTGATTCCCAAAGTCCGTCCGGTATAGGCAGTGGCTGTAACAAACCCTGTCGTTTTGTCCTGTCGTATTTGTTTCGTTGACATATCGCACAGTTCCGTACATAATTTTGTATTTCCGTACTCATTTTCGGCCAATAAAATAGAGTTTTAGCACGATGAAGAGTAGAGTCACGACCCGAGTGACCTCCAACCGCTGAATCATGTAACCACTGAAGAATTGATAATTTGGTGTCTTTGTGGTTTCCGATAACTAGCTTTCCTTTCCTGCGCAGTTCGTTATTGGTGTACGTATAGTGCGGATGAACATTCGTACCAGCAACAATATCGTCGATGATTTGTTTGAGGGAAGGATCAGATTGCCAAAGAAGCCGGATGGAATCAAAAAAACCCGAATGAACCGTAGACAACGTAAGACTAAGGAGTTGTGAACCGGAAACCCGTGATAGAGCATCGGCAGTATGGTTTTCTTTTCCGTGTTTGTACTCAATAACAAAATTGTAACCCATCAACTTAGAAAGCCACATGTGTTGAAAAGGAGTAGTAACTTTTTGCTCCATCATATATTTGATACTCTTTCGATCGGTTTTGATGATGAATAAGCCATGAGCAAGGTAAGCATGCCATTGTTGAACTGCATACACAACCGCAAGTAACTCCTTTTCATAAACCGAAAGTCGTTGGTGTCGAGGTCCCAAAGCTCGACTAATATAGCATATCGGATGATTCTCTTGCATAAGAACTGCTCCGATCCCGACGTTAGAAGCATCAGTCTCGACGATAAAAGTTTTGGCAAAATCCGGTAAGGCTAAAACAGGAGTAGACGATAAAGCTCTTTTTAAAGCTGTAAAAGCCGCGTTTGCTTCATCATTCCATTCGAAACCATCTTTTTTTAACAAGTTGGTCATAGGCCTAGCGATCACGCTATATCCTTTGATGAACCTCCGATAGTAATTAGTAAGTCCCAAAAAACTGCGTAACTGTTTTTGCGTGGTCGGTGTAGGCCATTGCGTAACACTGTCAACTTTACCCGGATCGGTTTCAACTCCCTTTGCCGAAATGAAGTGTCCCAAATACTCAATTATGGTTGCTCCAAAAATGCATTTGCTTTCTTTGAGGTAAAGTTGTTGTTGGCGGAGGATCTCGAAAACGGTTTGTAGGTGGGTGAGATGTGCTTCCCAAGTAGAGCTATACACCAAGATATCGTCGAAAAAAACGAGTACAAACTTTCGCGTAACTTCACTAAAAATGTGATTCATGAGGCTCTGAAAAGTACAAGGTGCATTGGTGAGACCAAACGGCATAACAACATATTCATAGTGTCCCGAGTGAGTCTTGAATGCTGTTTTATAGATATCTTCGGGTGACATTCGTAGTTGGTGAAAACCCGCATGGAGGTCCAATTTTGAAAAGTATACAGCCCCACCCAATTCATCTAACAGGTCTTCTAACAGTGGAATAGGATATTTGTCTTTGATGGTTTGTTTGTTTAACCCGCGATAATCAACGCACAACCTCCAAGTACCATCTTTCTTCTTTACTAAAACAATTGGGGAAGCATACGGACTAGAACTATGTTCGATTATTCCTTGGTTTAACATATCTTTTATCATCTTGTCTATTTCATTCTTTTGAAGGGATGAGTAGCGATAGGGTCGGAGATTAACGGGATTAGAACCGCTTACCAAAGGAATTTTGTGATTAAACCCTTCACGAAAAGGCGGTAAAGTTGTGGGTTCGATGAAAATTCCAGAGTACGAACTGATCAACTCACGCAGCGTAGAGTCTGTAGAAAATTCTGTTTTGGTCGCCGAAATATGAGACAAAAGAGCGTTTGGGTTTAAGTCGTCTAAAACGTCATCTGTTATCTCATGGCCAAACAACAATGCGATCTGAGGTTCTTGAAGCATTAACTTGTTCAAACTTGCACCGTTGATCGCCTTACAACCCTTGTTTACATTCCCACGCAGCACATGCTTCAAACCATTAAGGTTGAATTCCATTCGGAGGTTGAGAAAATCCCATAGAATTGGACCGAGGGTGTGCAACCATTGAATACCTAGCACAAAATCACAACAGTCAAGGTTTAAAGTTCTTACCTCGGTGGTGAGATCATAGCCTTGTACTTTCCAAGAAAAATTGCTACACTTGTATTTTGTAACAATTGTGCTTCCCAGGGCGGCGGAAACAACCATCGGTTTAGTCGCTTCGAGAGGGCAACCGATTTCATTAGCAACCTTTAGGTCCAAGAAGTTGTGTGTACTCCCGGGATCAATCAAAATGTGGATCTTTCGCTTACCACTTTGTCCTGTCAAACGCATACAATTGAAGGTTGTGTTGCCCGTCAGTGCGTGTAGCGATATCATAGGCGGTTGTGTTTACTCTGACTCAACAGCCGTCGTGTTGACGAAGTCATGAACCTCATCTACATCGGAAAGTTCAGATTCTGCATCACCTTCCATGACATATATATGAGCCTTGCGATGGGTTTGTTGATGGCCGGGAGTGAAGATTTCATCGCAATACATGCACAGACCTTTTAGTTTGCGATCTTGCATCTCTTGCCAAGTAAATTTTCGGGGTGTTTGGTTGTTGTTTCTTGAGATAAAATTTGGCGTCTGATGTGTTTGTGTGTTGCTAGGGGCAGTGGGTAAAAGCGGTGGCTTGGTGTTTTGATTCGGATATTTTGGTGTTTGATAGGCGTTTGGAGAAGAATAGGTGTTGGGTTTGAATGAGGGTCGTTGTGGTTTGTGAGGGAGTAGGCGTAAATATGATTCATGCATCATAGCTATTTTTGCTGCTTCGGCAACGGAGTTTACATTCTGGAACTGTCTCACATGAAGCTGCAAATGTGGATTTAGATTAGTTAAGAAAATACTTAACGCATGGGCGCGTGGTAGGGATAACCGTGTGAGTTTACACTCAAATTTATCATGAAACACCTCGACCGAATCGGTCTCTTGTTGTAAGCTAACCAACTCCGATAATGGATCAACACACAAACCTCCAAAGCGAGTAGAAATTGCAAGAACATATTCTGTCCAGGGTGGGTATCGATTGAAACGTTCTGCAATATAGTTGTGGTTCCATTGCAATGCCTTTCCTGTCATATGGATAGTAGCGAGTCTTACCTTCGATTCATCTAGCGTTCCGTCAAGCGCAAAGAATTGTTCGCATTTAAAAACCCAATCGCGTAGGTCGGATCCATCAAAAATTGGAAACCCAACCTTAGTAAGGCGGGTGAGCAAACCGTTTGTTGGTGTCGTACGAGGCTCCTGATTAGTTCCACGATTCGAACCGGGGACAAGGTTCAGCGAATCAGGTGGTTCCGGAGAGAATGTTCGGGGAAGCGTCGTGAAAACGCTGGAATGTGAAGGATCGTCGTCAACCAGCGGACGTTTTTCAGGGTTCTGTGTAATAGGGCGTAGCTCCGCAAACATGTTCTTAATATCGTTGAATCGAGCAGTCATCTCATTCCTCAATAGATCGTTTTGTTTGAGTTGAGCCACACGATTTTCTTCATTTTGCTTGGCTTGATCGGCCTGAACTTGCTTCATCTCCTCAAGTTGCTTGTTAACCTCAATCAAAGTTTGTGCCCTAGTTTCCATGACTGCTTATTTTGAAGTAGAAAAAAAAATCCGGGTCCGGAAGATCGATGGCTCTGATACCAATGTTACAGGACTCGTTAGGCTAGATAAATCCAAACTAGAAACCCAACGAAAGGTTCGAAGAATGGTAGAATAAGGACTAGGAGATAATACTGTAAGTAAGAAGATTACCTCTAAGAACAAAAATTCTCTTCAATGAGTATATGAATAGACAATAGAGAGAAAGATAAAATAACTTGAAATTAGGATTATGCCTTTTCGGAGTTCCTATCTCTCTTACATATAGATTTAGAGTCATAAATAAAGAGAACGAAACGGACATCAATTAGGGCTTAAATGAATGAAAAGTAACGGTAGTAAATGAATGAAAAGTAACGGTAGTCAATGAATGAAAAGTAACGGTAGGAGTAGGAGACCAATAGGATCTCTGTAACAGTTTATTGTCACGCTGATTATTCTAAACGATATTTTTAATGGCATACCTTTGTAAAAAATTATATACCGGAACAACATTATATTACGCAGTGGGTTATCAGTTATCAAAATAAAATTATTATGACGAATAAAAGTAAAATAAACTGAAAAAAATTCTATAGATAATATCTAGAGCAATTAAAAATATAACAGAGAGCATATCGATCAGAGCCTATTAATCTAGATCAAAATTAAAAAATTACAATGACATCGTTATCGGAGATTTATGGATCGTTAGCTAAAAAGTCATTGTCATAAACGATTTAATTAACATTTAAGACTGAATCAATAAATTCACGAACTAAATTGATAAATTTCAATTTAGTGGACGATGGTCATCAACCACAAATAATAATTATCTTTTCAAGGTGGTAGTTCGGTTAAATGTGATGATTTCCAATGCATATAACTATACACCGAACCAATATTTTTGAGGACATGCATAAATGGAAAAGTTGAAAAAGAATGAAAAAAATAATGGTTGAAACTGGAACAACAATCAGAATACGTCTCTAAGATATATATCATAGTCCAAAGGAAACTGATCCGGAGAATGCGTCGAACATCCATAACGTATACAATTACCTTGAAGAACATTTGGTTGAAAAATGCGGTCGGTCGCAAATATGATGTTTGTTATACAAATTTATGTTAGGAATTTAATGTTTTATTTAAGGGATCCAATAATGCATCTACTAGCAAAGGACACAGCGGCGATGCATCTACCAGCAGAGGTATCTAATAAGCATTAGACTTTAATGCTTTATTTGGTCAAGATAGGAGTTACACTCCACTTAAGTTTGTGTCATTTAATTGTGTTTCCGTTTTTTTTATTGTCCTTTCAGTTTCTCTTCTTAGGTGTCAGTTTCATTTGTGTACTGACTATTTAATAGTCATTTATATTACCTAATAAAATCATCGAAGCTTTTCATAGCTTTTGTCTGAGATTTATTCATCTGAAATCAACAAATTTGGTATCAGAGCCATTAAATTAAAAGAGAAAGAGAGCAAGCACATAGAAAAGATGGGAGAATCGAGTAATTTTGGGCAACCTTGTATACCAAAATTCGATGGAGATTATGACCATTGGAGTCTCCTTATGGAAAATCTTCTTCGGTCAAAGGAGTATTTTGATGTTGTGGAAGATGGAATTGGTGAACCAATTAACAAAGAAGGATTGACCGAAGCAGAGAAGAAGACCCTTGCCGATGCAAGGTTAAAGGATTTGAAGGCAAAGAATTATATGTTCAATGCGATTGACAAATCAATTCTTAAGACGATAACTTTGAAAGATACGTCAAAGCAGTTGTGGGATTCTATGAAGACCAAATATCACGGAAATGCAAGAGTGAAGCGTGCGCAGTTACAAACTTTAAGGAGAACGTTTGAATTGCTGGAGATGAAAAATGGAGAATCCATCTCCAATTACTTCACAAGGGTGATGGTGGTAGCAAACGACATGAGAAACTGTGGGGATGATATGCAAGATGTCAAAATTGTTGAAAAAATCTTGCGAACTCTGACTGAAAACTTCAACTACATTGTGTGTTCAATTGAAGAATCGAAAGATATTGACAGTTTATCAGTCGATACCTTGCAAAGCTCATTACTTGTTCATGAGCAGAAAATGAGAAAGCCAAGAATAGTAGAAGAATAACAGGTACTCAAAGTTTCATACGAGTATCGAAATGGAAGAGGCAGAGGAAGACAATTTGGCCGAGGAAGAGGAAGAGGTAGATTTAACAAGGAAACGGTGGAATGCTATCGTTGTCACAAACTTGGACATTTATCATACGAATGTCCTATGGAGGAGAAGACCAACTATGCAGAGATTGGAGAAGAGGAAGGTGATGTTTTGTTAATGGCATACACACCAGTTCCAGAAGAAAGAAAATTTGTGTGGTATCTTGATTCAGGTTGTTCCAACCACATGACAGGATACAAAGCATGGTTTTCAAAGCTTGATGAAGAGTTTCAATCCTCCGTAAAACTCGGTAACAATTCTATTCTTTCGGTAATTGGAAAAGGTGATGTAACTTTACGTGTCAATGGAAGGACTCATGTAATTTCAGATGTATATCTAGTACCAGAATTAACGAGTAACTTGGTAAGCTTGGGACAACTTGTACAAAAAGGCATGAAGTATGCAAGCTTTATCACCCGGAGTTAGGGCTGGTTATGCAAGCAAAAATGACGGAAAATAAATTGTTCAAGATTTTGGCCTCAAAAGGTAACTTGTTTACGGCAGAGAAATGTTTGAAAATAACAGCAATGGATGAGCTTAAACTTTGGCATCGAAGGTATGGGCACTTAAGTTACAAAGGTTTAAGAACTCTCAAATATCAGAATATGGTCAAAGGGATACCACATCTGAGCACCAACGAAGCTGAGAAATGTGTTAGCTGTTTTGTTGGTAAACAACATCGTGAGAGTATCCCTAAACAAAGTTTGTGGCGTTCGTCAAGGAGGTTGCAGCTGGTACATGCTGATATATGTGGGCCAATTTCTCCAGCATCGAACTCCGACAAGAGATATATTCTTACTTTCATCGATGGCTTTAGCAGAAAGGTATGGATATATTTTTTGTCATTAAAGTCGGAAGCTTTTATATTCTTTACTCGATTCAAGATCCAGGTAGAGAAAGAGAGTGGAGAAACGCTAGCATGTCTACGAACGGACAGAGGTGGTGAATTCACTTCAAATGAGTTCACTGATTTTTGTGAGGAAGCCGGAATTAGCAGACAACTCACTACAGCTTTCACTCCGCAACAAAACGGAATTGCTGAGTGCAAGAACCGGACAATAATGAATATGGTGCGGTGTATTTTGAATGATAAAGGAGTTCCTAAACATTTTTGGGCGGAAGCATCAAAATGGGCTATACATGTCTTGAATCGAAGTCCAACTTCCGTGACACAAGGAAAAACACCTGAAGAAATGTGGAGTGGAATAAAGCCTAGAGTTGATTACTTTAGAATTTTTGGTTGTATCGCTCATGTCCATATTCCAGATCAGAAAAGAAAAAAACTTGATGATAAAAGCAACATATGTGTGCTTATTGGAGTAAGCAACGAATCCAAGGGTTATCGCCTATACAACCCAAAAACAAAAAAGGTCATTACAAGTAGGGATGTGATTTTCGAAGAAGAGAAAAGTTGGGATTGGGGACATAAAACAAAAGAATCAGAGGCTGAGAAATTAATCTGGGAGGATAGAGAAACTGAAGCTGAGGAGAATGTTGAAGAAGTGACTCATGAGCCTGAAACAGAGCAAATAAATGAAGAAGAAGAAGTTTTGAATCCAGCAGAATCTCTTAGGCCTCAGAGAATCAGAAGAAGACCAACTTATTTGCAGGATTACGAGACCGGATGGGAGGAAGAAGAAGAAGTTTCGGGTCTTGTAATGTTTATGTCAAGCGATGATCCTGTAACATTCAATGAAGCTATTAAGGAAGAAAAATTGGTTAATGCTATGAAGACAGAGTTGGAGTCAATAGAAAAGAACGGAACTTGGTTTCTCACAAATCTTCCAAGTGGAGCAAAGAGAATTGGTGTTAAATGGATTTATAAAACCAAGCTCAACGATGCGCAAGAAGAAGGAGTAGATTACAGTCAAACGCGCAACATGAGCAACGATGCTACAGCCAGCATCGTACGAATAGTATCCCAACGCGCAACAGGAGCAAAGAATTCACTGTAATGTTTATGGCAAAGGCTATGCGCAAGAAGAAGGAGTAGATTACAGTGAAGTCTTTGCTCCTGTTGCGCGTTGGGATACTATTCGTACGATGCTAGCTGTAGCAGCTCAAAAGAATTGGTGTGTTTATCAGTTAGACGTAAAGAGTGCGTTTCTTTACGGCGAACTATCAGAAGATGTGTTTGTAGATCAACCACAAGGATACATAAAGGAAGGAGAAGAACACAAGGTTTACAAGTTGGTGAAGGCTTTATATGGTTTAAAACAAGCCCCAAGAGCTTGGTACAGTAAAATTGAGGCATACTTTGTTAGAGAAGGATTTCAAAGGTGTGAGCATGAGTACACACTATTCGTGAAAACTGATGGAGGTAACAAGATTATTATTGTTAGTCTTTATGTAGATGATTTAATCTTCACAGGAAATGATGAAAATATGCTTGAGGAGTTTAAATTATCGATGAAAAATGATTTTGAGATGACTGATTTGGGGAAAATGAAGTATTTTTTGGGTGTTGAGGTGACACAGGATGGTGATGGAATCTTCATCCATAAAAAGAAATATGCTGGAGAGATTCTTGAAAGGTTTAATCTGCATAACGGAAATGATGTCAAGAATCCTATTGTGCATGGAGTGAAGTTATCAAAAGATAGTGATGCTAAGAGAGTTAATTGCACAATATATAAACAACTCATTGGAAGTTTAATGTATATCACGACGACAAGGCCTGATCTGATGTTTGTGGTTTGTCTATTGAGCAGATACATGTCTGATCCTAGAGAGGAACATATGCAAGCAGCAAAGCGTGTGCTAAGGTACATAAGAGGAACGACTGGATTCGGTGTGTTTTACAAAAAGGGAAGGTTGGAGGAGTTGAGTGTCTATACTGATAGTGATTATGCTGGAGACATTGATAATAGACGAAGCACAAGTGGATATGCTTTCTTATTAAGTGGAGGAGCAGTTTCTTGGGCTTCAAAGAAACAACCGGTAGTCACTCTATCCACCACTGAAGCTGAGTTCATAGCTGCATCATTTTGTGCTTGTCAATGTATTTGGATGAGAAGGATTTTAGAAGAAATTGGTATGATGCAGTCAGGTTGCAGTACGATTATGTGTGATAACAACTCAACAATTAAACTATCAAAGAACCCTGTTCTTCATGGTCGTAGCAAGCATATTGATGTTAATTTTCATTTTTTTGAGGGATCTTGTGAAAGATGAAATTGTGAAATTGGTTCATTGTGGTACCAATGATCAGGTTGCAGACATATTGACTAAACCATTGAAGTTGGAAGCTTTTGTTCGATTAAGAGAGAAACTTGGAGTTTGCGAGAAGATAAACTGAAGCTATTGCTTTCAGTTTAGGGGAAGCAATGTTAGGAATTTAATGTTTTATTTAAGGGATCCAATAGTGCATCTACTAGCAAAGGACACAGCGGAGATGCATCTACCAGCAGAGGTATCTAATAAGCATTAGACTTTAATGCTTTATTTTGTCAAGATAGGAGTTACACTCCACTTAAGTTTGTGTCATTTAATTGTGTTTCCGTTTTTTTATTGTCCTTTCAGTTTCTCTTCTTAGGTGTCAGTTTCATTTGTGTACTGACTATTTAATAGTCATTTATATTACCTAATAAAATCATCGAAGCTTTTCATAGCTTTTGTCTGAGATTTATTCATCTGAAATCAACAATTTATACAATGATATCTATACTAGAAATGAAGGGCCTAATATCATAATCACTTATTTCTTGAACACTCAATTATCATTGAATTATTACACGCGTTCTCCTGATTTCTTATTTTGATAGTACGTATAAGACAATTAGATATGAGATGTCGTGGTTCTGAATAATAAAAGTTACCTATACCAACTGAATGTTTTGCGATAGATTCACATTCATAACCGAAATATTTTTTTATTAAGACCATGATATAATTAAAATTATTATTTAAGAAGATGACTTGGATTATAAAAATTATTTAAGATTAATTTTAAGTTTATAAAATTTAGTTAAGACCATTAGTTGTACTTACTTTTTAAGGTAGAGAGTAAGCGCGCTAGTTTGAAGCATTTCGTTTGGTCAAACAAATTTGATTTCTAACTATTTTGGGAAAACGTCGTTGGTTTTCTTACGATGCAATATTATAATATACAAGAATTTTTTGAAAGAATTAAACATTATTTTGTGCATAGTGTTACAGGAATAACAAGATTGTCCACAGTATACACTTAATACTTTAGTCAAGAAAGAGATAAGCCAAAATATGTCACTTTATTCATCGATAGATCTTCCCTATTTATAATACAGAAGTTAGTGGATAATTACATCTGAGTACGCTTTTAGCGCCACTATCCCACTAATATTATTATCCCTATAATTATGGAACAAATAACTAACACAACCATTATCCCTATAATTATGGAATAACTAACACGGTTTGACTCATGGGTCAAAACGTGTATGTAAGTAAAAAGACGTTGAGTCTAATCTGTACTTTAATCTGGGCTGAGCTATTTCTTTAAACGAAATCAGGTTGGTTCTGGTTTGCAGAGCTCGAGCTCACTGACCGCGTGCTCAGCTTATCCTCTTCAGGTCTTTTCATTTCATCACGCTCCTTGTTTGGTCGATCAACTCTTTCCTCAACTTCCTCGAGCTCATCCTGATCTTGAGTTCAGCAACATTGTATACGCCCTTAAGCTCATTCCGTTGACGAGCTGTATATGTCCTTGAGCTCAGTCTGTTGACGAGCTCAATATCCCTTTGAGTTCATCAACGATGTATTTATCTTTGGTTTTAACCTACATTTGAGCTTGTCGACGCCGTAAAGCTCGTTCTTTTCTTCATTGCTTATTACAATCCAAACTCATAGTGCTCTTTGTTCGTGCTCAATCTTATTTGGGGGAATCCCCCCTTATCAGGGCTCCCCCTAGCTTAGAGATTTATTAAAATATTAATAAGCCTGTAAATTAAAAAATAATTAAATTCCTCACTTATCCTTGTAGTAATTTGAACCGTCTTTTGTATGTTTCTTTATGACACGTGTTGTTGAAGCAAGTGACGGTTTCTGGCATCGCCGTTTCTTGGAGATACCTTTTGGCGATTCAGTTTTCTGGCACAGTTTTTCAAAAAACCAGTGACATCACCATCCATACGCGTATGTGAAAATCGTTTAATCACTTAAACACTTACTGAATCCTATTACAAAAAATTACAACTTTCTAAATCTTCTGCTTCATTGTTACTGAAAAATTCTCCCTAATCTTCAACCCATGCGCTTTCTTCCATTTTTTCGACACTACTCATGTAACATTCCTTTTATCAAATAAGTAATTTATGTCGAATACTGGAGAGAACCCTAGATTTAGGGTTTCGAACTTTTATCAGTAGGCGATTCCAAAAATCAAATCACTTGCCCTTACCATCATTCTGATTCACATCCTAACCTAACTTCTCTTTGTAGAAAAACCATAGCACCCAAAAAAGGAGTGGAGAGTAAAGCCGACAAAATTGTGGAGCCTTCATATGAAGATATCTGCGATTTAGAGAATTATTTTTCTCAAGTTGCCCCTAAATTACATAGATGATGATGGAATCGCCGTTCTTAGGGAGAGATGTAATATCCCTCAAAATGTAACTATTAGGGCTCCCAGTCTAGGCGAACATCCCTATCATACACAAGAGACAGAAACCTGTTTTTTTACCACTCTATTTGACTGAGGGCTTAGATTACCACTCCTCGAGCTCATTCGCGACTATTTCAGCGTGCTTGGCATCTACCCTACCCAAATGTCTGCGAATAGGTGGAGGCTATTGCTCAGCATAGTCCTTAGTTCACGCTTGAATACTGAAATATGCTTAGCAGACCTACTTTCTGGTAATGATGTAACAAAATTGGTCAGAACATCTTTTTTCTATACCTATTTTAAAGGGATTAAAAAGATTGTCGAATTACCCTCCTATGATAGGAATTGGAAAAACTCTTCTGTCATCGTGTCGGGTAATTGGGAACATAGCACCCCTACCTTAAACCTTCAACTAGAAAGAAAATGGAAGAAGACTTGTAAGTATTATTAACTTATAAGAAATACAAATTTGCACGAACTCTTTCATAAAATTATATCTATTTGTCTTCAGGTGAACTTTCCAATCAGATCTGGTGGAAAGAAGGGAGATCACTGAACTACGTGAACCCTCTGATCAGACTCAGCAGCTTAGCTTTCGAAGCCTGGCAACAAGATCATAAGCGATTGTTCACACGATATAATTATTTGAAGTCAGGACAGTGGTCGATCCCCGAGCTCAGCATCACAGAAGAAGGAGAAGTAAGAATGGCGAACGGTGTAGAAGCTACCATAGACCACCTCAGAATGATCTTGGAAAAGAAACTTTGTGAGAAGAACAGCCTTGGCGTTTGGCTAGCAATGCCTCACGTAACCCGCAAAACTAGTGAAACTGGGATTCATCCTCTGCTGCTGCTCTCTCATTGGAACAAGGAAACGATGTTGCCAAAAATAAATGATAAACCATCGAGCATAATGGAAAAGAAGCACCACAAGTGCCTGAAGCTGCTCAGCCCAACCAAGCCCGAGCAGAAAGAGACAATGAAGACGAAGAGACCATCTCTGGTGCTCTTGATACGGGGAGGAAGAAAAAGCGAAAGATAATTGATGATGTTCCCGTGAACACCAGGCGATTTCAAATAAGAGATGAAGAGGATGATGGTACTGAGGCTACCTCCAATGAAGGAGCACATCCTCCTAATCCAATGACAACAGAAGCTGGTGAAGGACAAAATCCCCCTGCTGCTAAGGAGATAGTTGATCTAGTGGGGGCTGGAGAAGAGAATGAAAATGGTGCTAAAAAGAAACATCAGCGCCATCAACTCATACAGAGCAAGCTCAACAACTGGTTTTGAGCTCTTCTTTTTGGAATCAAGCACCATCAGTAGAGACGACTGAAAAGAAAAATCCTGGTGATAAAGCAGTTGAGTCCAGCCAGCAAAGAATGCCTGCAGGGGAGCGCTCAAAAGTACAAGTTCCACGCCCTTTCTCTTATATGTTCGATCAGTTACGCAGGATTCCTGATATGTCGTACTATAACAAAGTGTCTAATGCAAAGATCTTGGAGAGGTAAAATGAGCTAGCAATCGAGGTACGAATTGCTGATTTATACACATGTTAAGTTGTAGATCTGAAAATTTACATCTATCTTTCTTATTTGCTTATAGATGCACCATAACTCATTTATCTGGGTTATCGTAACATGTCTCTTGCTAACCTAACTGCTATGGATAGATGGAAGCCTGAAGCCATGTTCTATGGCTCAGCTAAGTATAGCACTGTTGAGGTCATCCGATTGAGGTATGCTTATGCTTCAGCCAAGGCTGTGAAACATGAAGCCTTAGACGCCAAATCCCAGCTAGAGAAAGTAGTTGGCTCATTACAGGAAACTGTGCAATGCAGTGATCAGAGGCTAGCAGCTGTATCTGAAAGCCATAAACTAGTGTTGAGCCAAAACGAAAACTTATTAAAGAAGAATAACGATCTCCAAGCATAGAATGTAAATTTGCTGGATCGGGCCAACAACCAAGAGAATAGGGTAAAGGAACAAGCAGATAGGATTGCAGCTCTGACTGTTGAAGTGAGCAAGTTGAGCAAGGAATTGGAGAAGGAGCGTGCTCGGCTCGAACAAGAGCGACAACAATGGCAGGTGAAGATAGAGGCAGTTGCTGAATAAAAGGGAGTCGCAACTGTTTACGGTTGCAACAGAAATGATCACCAAAGAGAACAAGAACACTATTGCAGAACTAATAGCCTTGAATCCTGGATTGAACTTAGGATCCTTTGCACATCTCGGAGAGTCTTCGACCTTGAGCTGAAACGTGGTCCCTCAACAGAACACATAGACCAATACTTCTGTGGATCCTTCCAAACAACTACCCCCTACTATTTCTAAATAATATATGCTTCTCGTGTCGAACTATTTTCTTCGTTTTCAGTGTTAATTTTGTCGTACTATTGGCAATACTTGGATTTATATATTTAAACTGTTGCATTATTTACCTTTATTGTACGTGTTTGTTGTCAAGTTGTGGAGCATGTGTGTGCTTAAGCTTTCTGGAGATCCTTATAACCGCGAGCTCAGTAGGGCTCATTGCGTAGCTTAGACAACTTGTATCATGATAGCATTTTCGCGGCGAAGTCTCATGGATCTTATTGTGTAGTCTATTTTGACTTGGTCTTTGATCAATTCGCTAATATACCCAGTACAAAATATAGGCACAGTATGGCCATTACGTAGCCCGTAGGCGTGGCCAATTAGCCCATTCGTGTTTATAGACACTTAGTCTGGACTCAGAATGGTCCATTGCGTAGCCAAAGATGGCGTGGTCATTGACCCATTCGCTGGTTATAAGGATAAAACTTGCACAAACACACATTGGCGAAAGCATAACTTGTATTGAAAGAAAACTCAAAGAATTGTTCCTAGATGCCTTATTAAAAAACCTTCTCGTGCCATCAGAAAGGAAAAAAGAGCGCATCTTTACATTTTAAACATTTTGGCGATACAACTTTAGGTGATTAACCTTCCAAGGATGCTTGAATGCTCGGCCTTCTTGATCTGCTAACCTGTATGCACCATGGTGCCTTGTTGAAATAACTGAATATGGGCCTTCCTAGTTTGGTCCTAGCTTACCACATGCTCCCCTGCCAGAGCCCTGAAAAACCTTCTTTAAAACTAAGTCTCCCACCTTGAAGGAGCGTGACTTCAAACGATCATTAAAGTGTCCCCTCATAAGACTTTGATAGTGCTATGCTTGGACTCTAGCCTGATCTTGTCTTTCGTCTATCAGATCCAGGGATGTTGACCGAGCTATAAAATTTGCCTCCTCTTCCTAGTGCTCATTCCTATGGCTCAGTATTATGACCTTTGTTGGAATAATTTCCTCCACACCATATACCAAAGCAAATGGTGTATCACCTGTTGTGGAGCGAGGGGTTGTCTTGTATGCCCATAGGACTTCTGCTAACTTGTCCGACCATTTTCCTTTAGCTCCCTCCAGCTTCTTCTTTAGCCCCTCTAGTAGTTTTCTGTTAGTCACCTCAACCTATCCGTTTTCTTGAGGGTAATAAGGAGTAGAGAAATGCTGGAGAACGCCATATCGTTTGCAGAAGTTGGTTAGGATCAAATTTTGGAATTGTGGGCCATTATTTGTCATTATAATCCTTGGAATTCCATATCTAGTTAGAATTTGATTATGGATGAATTCACATACCTCCTGTGCCCGGGTTCTGAACAGGGCTTTAGCCTCAACCCACTTCGAAAAGTAGTCTACTGCCATAATGAGGAACTGTCGCTTGCCTGTAGCCATTAGCAAATGACCCACCAGATCTATACCCCATTTATCAAACGGACATGGAACAGGGATATTCTGCATGGGCTCTCTAGGTTTATACTATGTGTTCGAATACTCTTGACACTTGTGACACTGCAGTATCAAGTTCTCAGCATCACTTGCTAGCTCAGGCCAATAGTATCCAGCAAGAAGAAAACGAAAAATCAGTCTTCGATGTCCACAATGAGCCCCTGCTTCTCCTGAGTGCAAATCAACCAATACAGAGCTGGATTTTGCGTGATCAAGTAGCAGAGTAGAGGTCTAGTCGAGCTCTTCATATACAGAACATTGTCCAGGACACAATATTTTGCTACCCTGATCTGCAATGCGCGAGCTTCATTTTTACTTGTTGGAAACGTCCCTTGAGTCAAGTATTGAAGGTATGGAATCCGTCAGTCGTCATCATTAGCGATTGAATTGATTGTTGCAGCTATCGATATGAGATATATCGTTGGAAGGTGCTGGAGTAAAATTGTTGGATGTTCTCCTGATGCTGCAGCCTTAGCTAAAACGTGAGTTGCCGAATTTTCTCTCCGTGGAACCTGCTCATACACTACACGAATAAACTAAGACTCATACTCTTTGAGTATCACAAGATATTATTTGATACCCTCCTGCCTGACATCATAAATACCTTGTGCCTGATTGATCACCAATTGAGAATCGGATCTAATTTTGATATTTCTTGCTCCACATATTAAAGCTAGCTTCATTCCACAAAGAGCAGCTTCATATTCTGCAGCATTATTTGTCACCGGAAAGTTAAAGCGTACCGCTTGTTTGACCTCTTCCCCACTTGGAGTTCTGAGTATAATACCTGCACCTCCTCCTGTCGTAGAAGATGCACTGTCGACCTCAATAACCCATTGATCAAGCTTAACCAGCTCTCCACCGTTTACCTTAATCTGTTCTTCCCTAGATGAGCTAAATTATGCTAAGAAATTTGTAACTGCTTGTCCCTTTATAGCTACACGTGGTTCAAGACGAATGTCATATTCGCCGAGCTCGATGCTCAATTTGGTTAATGTTCTGGAGATATCAGGCTTTTGCAATACCATTCGTAAAGGATACGTTGTTCGTACTATGATTACATGCCCTTGAAAGTACGACCTCATTTGTCGTGGTGCAACGAACAAGCTCATAGCAAGTTTCTCTAGGTTTAGATACCTCATTTCCGCATCTATTAACGTTTTGCTAGTATAGTAAATCGTGTGTTGCTTTCCATTCTGATCACACACGAGAACCAAATTAACAGCAAATGGTGATACCGCCAGATACATAAATAACGGCTCCTCAAGGGTATGAGCAGATAAAATCTCAGGGGATCTATGGTACTATTTCAGCTCAACAAAAGCCTTGTCACATTCTTCTATCCTCGCAAACTTCTTAGCACCCTTGAGTACTTTAAAAAGATGGTGACTTTTGTCTGATGCCCGGGAGATAAACCTCGAAAGAGCTGCTAACCTTCATGTGAGACACTGAACTTCTTTGACATTCTTTGGTGGTTCCATCTGAAGAATTGCGTTTAGTTGAACTGGGTCTGCCTCAATACCTTGTTGACTTGCCACATAACCCATATATTTTCCTTTAGCAACACCAAATGAACACTTGTCCGGGTTAAGTTTAAGATTAAACTTGCATAATAAATCAAAAATAACCTTTAACGTATTGAGGTGGTGTGATTCCTCATGGGTTTTAATGATCATATCGTCAATATAAGCCTCCAGATGTTTCCCTAAATGATCTTGGAAGATGTGATTTATCAGCCGTTAATATGTCGATCCTGCATTCTTTTAGCCCAAAAGGCATCACTATATAGCAATAGAGACCCCGTTCCGTTTGGAAGGTTGTGTGCTCCTGATCGGACGGGTGCATACAAATCTGATTGTACCCTGAGTACGCATCCATGAAAGACAGAAACTTGCATCCTGAGGCCGAATCAATGAGCTGGTCTATCCTTGGTAACGGGAAAGCATCCTTGGGGCATGCTTGGTTTAAATCGGTGAAGTCCATGCACATTCTCCACTGACCGTTCTTCCTTTTTACCAGAACCGGGTTGGCTATCCAAACCGGGTACCTTGCTTTTCGGATATTCCCTAAACGAGTTAACTTGTTTACTTCTGCTAATATCGCAACCTGCTTTTCTGCTGAAAACACCCTGCGTTTCTGTCGCACTGGCTTGGCACAAAGAGTTGATAGCCAATTCATGGCTTATAATTGAAGGACTTACTCCTGAAATATCAGCTGCCTCCCAAGCAAATACATCTAAACTATTAGCTAATAAATCTATGAAACATACCTTTGAGTCCGAAGGTAGCTCGTTTCCCAACCGAAGTATTTTGTTATCAACTATGATTGTATCCACTATTATAACATTTAAAATAGATGTATCCTCATTTTCTCGTGGGTCGTCTACTGGATCTGGCAAGGTGAGATTTGAAGTTGTTGGTGTAACGCCCCCTTCGACATTTAATTGCTATTGGATAGGTTTGGATGGATCTGAGGCGATTGCATAGCAAGTTCACGCAGTCCTTTGGCTGCCTCGTATTGTTCCTGTCGAGCTGCATACTGGGTATTTAATGCACTGTCGAAATGTGCATGGCTTCGCTTTCATTCTATGCAGCCAAGGTCGTCCAATAATCGCATGGTAAGGGCTCGGGGCGTTGGAAATTTAAAAAGAGTTTTTAGTTCCTTCTTTGTAACTCTGTGACCGGCCTTGACTAACACCTCCACCTCCCCCACACTAAAAATATTTTCCTTCATATACGGTGCTACGTTTTGCATGCGTTCAAAATTGATTTTGAAAATAATATTTGTCGAGCTTCCTCCATCAACCAGTACTCGCGTTACCATCACACCTACAATGTCTAAATGAATAGTCAAAACATCCTCATGTGGTGAACTAACACCTCTGAGATCATCATCATTAAATGTAAGGTCAGCTACTGGGTCCCTGTAGTTTTGATAAGAATTTTCATCTATCTCATAAACATCGAACTGATTTTTAGCTCGTTTGTTTTGAGTAGACCCTTATCCTGCCACCAAATTTCCCCCTCATATCGTCAGTAACCATTGTTGCTTGTTCGCTTCTGACTCACGTCGATCAGGTTGAGTTCGTTTAATATATTGGATCAGCTCGCCATTGTCTATCAAACGTTGAATATCTTCTCTTAATTTCCACCACTCATCCGTCCAATGTCCATGATCATGGTGATATGCACAGTAATACCAATTTGACAAAGCATTCATAGCATAAACAAATCTCATAACATAACTTTTAAGATACTCACCTCGATGTTGATAAAGATCCATAATCAAATCCCGCTCGCGCTTGAGCTCTTTGTTACCTACGAACCTTTCCTTGAACGCTTTCCAAAGCCTTGTAAAATCACTGATGGATCCTTTCGGTAAGATGTTGAACCAATCCATGGTGTTACCTTTAAGATTCATAGATAGTGCTCCGCACAACATTCTATCATCGGGATTAAACGCCATCATCATGTTTCTGAACTATTCCAGATGTCTCTCCGGATCCCCTGTTCCATCATATGCTTCCATCGTAAATGGGTTCGAACTTCCTCGGGAGTTGAGCTTCCTGGATCTTCTTAGAGAATGGAAATTCCTTCAATATGTAGGCCGAAAATTTTGGGCGGATCTGATTGTAGTGGATGTCCCCATTCTCTCGAGCTCACTTGGTCGACATCTGTTTTACCTCATCGCGCAGCTCTCTGCTACGATTCTTTCCCCCACTCTCGCCTTCACTTTCCTGTTTGTCATCTCGTTTGGAAGAGTGATTTGTCTTGTTAGCTTTACTCGCCTCCGGTCCTGATGGTTGGTGGGTCGTGCTCGTCCCCTTGATTCTAGCAGTCATAGAATGAATAACATCATTCATACCCGCCATCGTAGCATGCATAGCTTGTTCTCTTGCATCTCATTCAAATTCTATTTTCAATTGTTCCTCCCGGAGATTCTGAATTATTTGCTCTAATTGGAGAACTACCAAATCATTAGCTGGTACGACCTCCACAGTTCAGCAAGCCCTTGATGCATTCTCTGGCTGATGCACTTCTTCCCTTGAAAAGACGGTTGGCTGAGTTGACGGTCCTTATGTTACCACCATTGCCTGGGGTATCACAGGATTAATCTGTTGGGGAATTGTATGATCATACTGCGCGATGCCTTGCCTCGTTGGTTACTTACATTTCTCCTCCGGTGTGTTGTTGTTTTGCTGGTTTCCTTATTGTCTCTCTCGATTTCTGACCTAGTGACTACCATGGTGATTGGTTAAAGTATTCCCATAGACGGCGCCAAATTTGTTACAGGAATAACAAGATTGTCCACAATAAACACTTAATACTTTTGTCAAGAAAGAGATAAGCCAAAATAGGTCACTTTATTCATCGATAGATCTTCCCTATTTATAATACAGAAGTTAGTGGGTAGTTACATCTGAGTACGCTTTTAGCGCCACTATCCCACTAATATTATTATCCTTATAATTATGGAACAAATAACTAACACAACCATTATCCCTATAATTATGGAATAACTGACACTGTTTGACTCATGGGTCAAAACGTGTGTGTAAGTAAAAAGACGTTGAGTCTAATCTGTACTTTAATCTTACCTGAGCTATTTCTTTAAACAAAATCAAGCTCGTTCTGGTTTTTCAGAACTCGAGCTCACTAACCGCGTGCTTCAGGTCTTTTCTTTTCATCACGCTCCTTGTTTGGTCGATCAACTCTTTCCTCAACCTCCTCGATCTCATCCTGATCTTGAGTTCAGCAACGTTGTATACGTCCTTGAGCTCATTCCGTTGACGAGCTGTATATGTCCTTGAGCTCAGTCTGTTGTCGAGCTCAATATCCCTTTGAGTTCATCAACGATGTATTTATCTTTGGTTTTGACCTACATTTGATCTCGTCGACGCCGTAGAGCTCGTTCTTTTCTTCACTGCTTATCACAATCCGAACTCATAGTGTTCTTTGTTCGTGCTCGATCTTATTTGGGGGACTCCCCCCTCATCACATAGATATCAATTGAAGGATTTTCGAGAGTTACATGTGGGGATTTCTGAACCTGATTTAAAATGAATAAGATAATTTTAAACATGTCGAGACGGTTAGAGTTGGACCATCTATATATGGTTTTTTAAGTCTAACAACATACACATTATTATGTATCCAGAACTTATGGGAATCTAAAATAAATATCAGTCGGTTCCTTTGCGTATTATAAAATGAGCATTTGAAAAGATTATCAATGATTCCTTGGGTTAAAGTTGGTGTGGTTTATTTTCGTCTGAAGGTAAGTTTGTAATTTCCGTTTAGAGTTTTGTGAGTATTTAATATTTTGGTAGAATGTAGAGGGAGAATTAAGCTGTCTGGTTGTATTTAATTTTCATTACCCTCATTTAATGTGGGTGGTTGGGTATTTATACCTTTATATTTGGGCCACATGGGCTTTCGGGTCGTGTTTAATGGATTCGGGTCGAGTTTAAGGACCCATTAGTTATAAGTAAGGGAACATGCAGCTTAGTCAAAAAGTGATTAGGTTTTAAGTACTTTAGTTCTGTTCGGATAGTTCAATGGATGATGGTCTCCGAACTGCCCCTGTCCGGTAAGGTGGACATTATCCGAATTGACCTTGTCTGGTTCCCATAAAATGTGGTGACAGAAACCAGACTCATCAAAACTTACACGAGAAGAAGACGTTATCACAAACTATGCATTTTAAATTATAAACTAGAACAATTCGAAACTAGTGAAAAAAATGTCATTGAATTATACAATTTACAGAGGTATTACAATCGGTCGACTTGTGATCATCGTACACATACTCATCCAGGTTTACTGGAAAAATATTCAGGAATTCAACCTAGCTCATATCCTGAATATACGCAAGTTACTCTAGAGTACAAAGTGAATTCATCTCATTTTTATAGTAAACATCTCTATTTGGATCATATGATATAAATGTCCACCAAATCATTTACATATGATCACTCCAATCATACAGAGTTATCCGCTTTGTTCATTTAAATTTGGCCAACTTATTGAGAATGTCATTTGGTGGAATACCACTACGTGTCTAAAATAACGCAATGCTCGATTTTGATAATATGCTTGGACATTATCGAAAATGGAAATACTTAACATGTAAAAAAATTAAATTTGAAATTGAAAATGATTATGGATCGAAAATGTGGTTGCTAAATAATATGAAAAACAAAGTCATTAACAAAATAACTTAAGAAGAATATAAATAAATAAATTTAACAAATATTTAAAAGTATGTATTGCAACTTATTGTCAACTTCCTATGAATTGCTTAAAGATATCTGTCAGTATCGTTTGGAACAATCGTCGGAATTTAGCCTATCAGCATCCCACTTTCTATACAAAAAAATATGAATGTGTAATGAAAATGTATAACCGGATGGACAAAACAAAATTGTTTCATAATCCAAGTATCTAGCATCTCTATAAAACCACACATGGTTATCTTCATATGTTATGAAACCTCTCCCAGCCGATTATACATATGCATTCGTACATATACACCCTATGAATAATCAGCCATCTGATGTACCGAGTCGTGGAGAAAGAACATATACTTAATGTTAATTTACATTTTTATTTTATCAGCAAATATAGTACATCCGAACACGTACAACAATAATCATGTGTTAGCTGAGTCACATTTTTAGGCATGAATGAAAGATTGTTATTGTAGAATACGGGACTGCTAAACCTGTTATGAAGAAAACTAAAACTTGCCCCAACACATGTGTACATAACTCGGTACAATATGCGCCTAAGAGTTGCATATCCTAAACATGGAGAAAATAAACAATCTGACATGTAACCGTTAACTTCATAATATCATGGATATTGTGTAAGGTGATGGTCATCTCACTGAATTCTGATATATAAATTGTTAGTTTCTCGATGCCGCCTCTCAATGAACACCTTCATAAGAGGTGATTTGGGGTTGAAATTCAATAACACCTCGATAAGCTTACCAACATTGTGTCATCAATCATGGCTCGCATCCAACGTTGGGATCTGATACTCCAAGCTATAAGGCTTAAATAATATGTGTATATGCGCATAAACCTCTCCAATAATATGTTAAGAATTAATGTTAAAAATAAAAGAATATTATTATAGTTAACTTAATGATGTATCTGTTACAATATGAACTATATATAATTTGTAATATTACCTCATATTTACGTGTTTAGTAGGAAACATGTTATAAATTTTTACAAAATAATAGTGGTAGTCTCTCAAGAGATGGAGCTCGATCTTGTCGTTATTACACAAATGATCGTCGTTACGCAAAAAGAGAATTGTGAGGGTTTTCTATCGAAAACGTTTTCCCTAAAGCCCAAATAAATTTTATACCTACGACCTTCACTGTTCACCTTTCATTTTTTTTTCACAACACGTCTAGTACACGATTCAGTACACGATCATTATCATTCTTCTAAAATCTGAAAATAAAACATTCAAACAACCCGGTTAATACCAAAATGCATAAAATGTATGTTTTTTTAAATATCTTACATCGTAACAAAACTACTGAACATAGAAGAATAAATAGTATGGAAGAGCGGAAATAGGTATTCACCGTAGTGGTGGCAAACCTTTCAAGTAAAATCTGTCAACATTTGGCAAAGAACATGCCCACATGCTTTCGATATTCATATTGTTTTTTAGGTTGTTTTGATGGCGATTCTAGCCGAGTCGATGGATAAAATACTCCAAATGGTACATTATCCTTCTATCATCCTACCATACATACAAAAACTCTAAATACCAACCTAACTTTTCATATCTAAAAAATGATTTTTATTAGTTGTTAACAACAAAAATTAAAAATAAAAGATTAAATTACGTTAAATTTGTTAGATACAATGATTTTATGGAATAAAAATGGTCCTTAAATCTAATCTTGAACATCTATAGACAGATAGCGTAGATAATGAAGAGAGACTTTTGAAAAAATGAGAGATATTATGGCAACTATGATTAGTAAAAATCTTATATATATTGAAGTTTGGTAAATGTGTAAAATTTTCCAAAATATAAACTATAAATATCAACTTGAGTATTTTTTAGTCCATTAAGAATAATAACTTTGACTTTTTTATAGAATTTTCAAAGAATAATATATGTATTTTCAAGATTTTTCATCTTAAAAATAGAGGTATCCATCTTGATTTTCATTATTCCACTAATGTCATTACATATAATAAGTAATTGATCTTTCGTATTGGAAAACAATTATCACCATATTATCACATATTTTAGGGAATATATATGTATCCGTATTTTTATGCATAAACTCGTCACATACAATTGTGGGGTCAATTTTTTCATGCTTTTTATGTTTATTTTAAACCGTATTATAATTTAACAAATCTACACATATTTGATTTATTTAAAATAAACATAAATCTTTTGGTTTATTCCTTATAAACTCATCATTTGTGTTTTTATTTATAATTATCAAGTAGATATCCATCTTAAGATTGTATACCAATGAAATTTTAAAGAGAATGATTATGTTTGTTATTTTTACAAACCGAACATGTATGTGAAGATAACGTAATTATTTACTTTCAAAAATTTTGTCAACCAATCTAATATGTTGTACCATATTTATTATATTTATTTTTAAATACACTTACGTCTAATTGATTTTAAATATGAAGAAAACTGAACTAATTTTCAAATGTGATTTTATATGACTAAATTTATTTCATCATTTATAACATTTTTTCTAAAATGTTGAGTTTTTAAAAGTGACCAAATTTTTATAACTCTTAAGGTTGCTTTTTTAATGCAGTATAACCAATATATTTTGAGTGATTTTTTTAGACTTATACACATTAAATGAATAAAGAAATTTTAATAGTATATATTTCATCAGATCTTATAACTTTAAATTCTTAGTATGTAATTCTTATAAGGTTCTTTCGGTTGCATATAAATTATAGGTTTTTCTTAGAACTTTTTCCTCAATCTTTTGAATATTATTTGTCAATTATTAGGATAGATACACAAATTATGCTCCTTTAAATTTGAACACATCATTGAAGTAACTCCTTGCATATATCTTTAATTAGTTTTTACATAACCAATAAAAGCGTGCCTACTGGCTTATACCATATTTCAATTTCTTGAATTTATTATTTTACAGAAAAAAAAAAACATAATTACATTTTGATCAAGCGATGTTGAGTTTTCTTTTTTTTTGCATAACTCGTATGGTGATACTTTTTTAAGAGATGCACGATTAATAATACATGTTATGAAAACAACTTCAACATCCAAGATTAACATATAAATTGGACTTAACTAACAGAGCATTATATATTTTAGTTAAGTAACTATCTTTTCTTGGGCTAATCTACTATGTTTCAACATAAAAGATATCAAATGTTGATGGATTACAACATATTTTTTTAAACCAAAAATTATTAAGTCGTTTGTGTTTGAGAATCTTTATGTTATCTACTTGTTTATAAAAGAGTGTTCGTAGTTCATGAAAGTAAATTTCTCCATAATCTAAACCACGCTAAATTTGTCTTGTGTGTTTGGTTTAGTACATTTTTTAAAATATTTTGCTCGTCTTTAACATGATATATTGATTTTCTTCAGAACTTCAGAGTCCAATATAGTAACCTACCATAGGTGGTTCAAAGTACTTTATGTCGTTGATTGATGACTATTCTAAGAAAGTGTGAATTCTACTTTTGAAGACCAAAGATTTGTAAACTTGAAGACTTTGGTAGAGAATCAAACCAGGAAAGTGTTGAAGAACCTTGAGACTGATAATAGCTTGGAGTATGTGAACAAGGATTTCACTGGCTATTATGCAAAATTTGTTATTTTTAGACACCAAAGAATCAGTGGGACCCTCTAATCGAACGGGTTTACTAATAGAATGAATTGAACCATACTGGAAAATATTAAATGAATGTTTCATATACCTATTATGGGTCAAATGTTCTAAGGATAAGCCATGACAACGGCTGCATATACCTCGTATGGTATCCTTAAGGTCTTGCAAGCCTCTCTTATTTAGTGTGGTGAAGGATTTTACTATGTTTTGGCATCATCGGCTGAAGCATCTAACTGAGAAATGACTCGACGAACTAAGTAAACAAGGGTTTTTAGTTTAGAAATTGAGTTTTTGTTAAAGTTATGTATTACGTAAGAGCAAGAGGGTGAAGTTTATTCCCGACAACTAATCATCCAATGAACTACTTAATTATGTTCATTCATATCTTTGGGTTCCAGCGCGGGAACCTACCATAGGTGGTTTAAGATATTGTATGTCACTGATTGATAACGATTCTAGGAAAGCATGGGTTCTCCTTTTGAAGATCAAAGATGAAGTGTTTGTTTCCTTTGTGAACTAGAAGACTTCGGTAAAGATTCGAACTGGAAAAATGCTCAAAAATCTTCAAACTGATACTGACTTGGAATATGTGAACAAGGATTTCACTTCGAATATTGACTTCAAACTGGAAGACTTTGGTAAAGCTTCGAACGGTAAGTGAGACTCCCTAATAGAAAGAGCTTACTGAGAATGAATCGAACCCTTTTGGAATGAGTTAGATGTATGCTTCATACAAATTGAATGGGTCAAAGGTTTTGGAGACAAGTCGTGACAACAATTCATATATCATCAACATGATTCCATCTAAGACATTTTAGTTTCTTTATCCTCAAGTGGCCTAGACAATAAAGAAACCAATGTAAGAATATTTGAGACTGTTCAAATCTTTGTTCATCGGCTATCCAATAATGATTAAAAAGGTATAAGTTGTGGTGCTTTGAGCGTGAATGTCAGAATACTTTGCTAAGCAAGGATGTAGTTTTCAATAAGGAGGACATACCATTAAAGAAGGTTGCGGATAATCAACCTAATAGTATAGGGAAGAGATGTGAAGTTGATGATGGATTTGATCTACAAAGTGAAATTGAAGACACTTATTCTGAATAATAGTTTAGATCTTGTTCCATTTCAGATCATACAGAGAAATTTCACACAACTGTATGAGTTTAAAGCATATCGAGGCTCTGGTGTTCCATGGCCTTCAGATGTTTAGGTAGAAGAGTAACAGGATCTTGGCAATTATTAAATGATAATGGATATAACACGGAGACCAAGAAAACAACCACAAATGTATACTTTTTCCGATGTAAGTGGTTATACTTTTATTGATTAAAATGAAGAGAGATGTTCTTGGACCTGAAACATACCATGATGATATCAAAAGAAGTGATCAATAGAAGTTGTTCACGACCATGAAATGAGAATAAAGGTATATCAAGAGGATGCGCATTTGGATTCCAGTGAATCAGCCGAAAGGTTAGACGTTGGTTAAGAGTAAATGGATATTCAAGAGGAAATTGTATATTCTTGGTGTTGAGTTACCCATATAGAAGTCTAGGATCGGGGCTAAGGGTTTTACACAAAACGAGGGTATTGATTTCAATGATATTTTTTGCAGGTTGTGAAACAAACCTTCATAATTTATTTTAGATTTTATATTAAGTTTGATCCAATAAATGTTACCAATGTTTTTATGCATGGTAAATTAGAAGATACAATTTACATGTTTCAACCAAAAGGGTTTGAAGAATAAAATGAGGGTTATGTGTGTTTGTTGAAAAGATCCCTCTACGGGCTGAAACATTCGTTGAGGTATTGAAATAGAATATTTGATTATTTTATGAGATCCATCAAACATGTTTATAGCTGTTATGAATATTATGTCTATTGGAATGGGTAAACACACATTGAGAGACAAGTCCTATTGTTGTTGTATAGGAAAGCAACAGTTAATTGATGGGTTTTAAATTGGAGCGTCTAATGAAGATTTAAGGTTTTCCCTAAATCTATAAAAAGAAGAAGATATTGTTATGTTATGTGAAACAACGAAATGATAGTTTCATGAGAGACATATTTCCTCAGTGAGATAAATAACGTTAGGTATTTTGAGAGATAAATGAGGTGAGTAATAAACGCCGAAGATATGGTTCCATACATACATCATATTTTGTAACAAATAATGACTGTCTTATATGCTTGGGTTTATTATGCTTTCTATTATTTGTTGCTCGTCTTGAACAAAGTGAATTGTTTTTCTTTCGAAGGTTTATTAATCATATATCATTGTAAATTTATCAAAAAACAACTAAAAAATTAAAATTTGGGACACGTATTAAATAAGCTTTTCATTTATTTATTTCTTAGACTTTTCTGGAAAATCATTGTAGGATATAATAATTCTTTTGAAGTTCGATACAAGCGACTAAAAATGAAGTTTGTTTGACAAAGTTTGGCAAACGATAAAAAAACATTATATAAATTTTAGAGGATTATAATTTATTTACCCTTTATCTTTTAGTCAAGTAGTTTATTTATAAGATTCATTAAATCTCTACAAAAATAAACATATGAACGGAAATGTATCTTATTAGAAAATATATATTTTAAAAACAATACATATATTTATTAGCACATGTTTGTCATGGTTACAGCGACAAACAAGGCTCGATGCGTTGAGGTAATAATTAAGTATCATTAGCCACTGTAAAGATTTTTGCCACAGTAATACTCTACATTGTCATGGCAGTCTGCTTTGTCACCGCAACGAATAACTCTATGGATTCTCTATAACAATCTATGTTTTATTTTGTTCCGACATGATTTCTCATCAGCATCCTCATTTTGGATAACTTTATTTTTTATTCCTAGTTTTCTCTTCTAATCCTTGGTTTATTTTGATGATTTGAACTCGTCCTGAGATCGATTATGATCACTTCATTTAATCAATATTTTCAATAATAACACACTTAATTAAATGAGATATCGTATATCCTCAATGAGATAAAGTTTATCCATAAAATAAAATATCGTTTGAATTGAATTTTATCTTAGTATAAAGATGATAAAGTTAGACCATAAATCATTGGTAGTCGTAACTTTGAACCAATTTCCCATGTATCCTAACCGGAAATCTCACACACATAATCGTTTTACTAGTTTATTTGTCCACAGTTGCTTAACATTATTTTGGAAATGTGCTCTATCCATTTCAAGAAACATAACTTGAAAGTAAATCATTCACTCATGAGAGACAACAACACCCTTATATTATTATAGGTATAACTCTTGTGGTGTTTTTATTATCTTTAAAAACATATTTTATACGTAGATGAAGTTGTATTAAAAATTATTTGATCTTATCCTTCCGCGATAACAAGCAACATATATCACATACATCACATATGAAACGTTTTACGAATAACTTTTTGTTACCTATTAAACACTTTATAATCGAATTAATTTGTTATTATTTACAAAATATTAATTTAAAAGTTTTAGTCTCATCCTTCTAGATGTAGTGTTTACCAATTTTTTATCCAATGGTTTGGTAAATAAATTCTCCAAGTTCTCACTAGAACACACGTACAAGAGAATTGGCTTATATTTTGAATGAATTTTCTAACTTATTCATGTATTAAATTGATATGTCCACACTCTCTATTATATATGTATTTGTAGGCTATACCCATATTTGATTGATGATAAAGATATAATACCCGAATATTGATAAAACGCTAGGGATGTTTATATAATTATATAGTATAGAAGAATTTACTATGTATTAAAGACCAATATATTGATAAGTTCATACTAGACTTTAACCAGTGTAACCATGGTTATGAGCAGTCAAACGAGGACTATTCAGATGACTGTAAAACAATTTCTCCTATAATTTATCTTTTTTTTTCTAAAATCTCACGTCTCTCTTTTTCTAGAAAACCTCTTTTGGTATTTAATTAGGTTTTATGCCTCAGAAAATTAGGGCCGTTTGTGGGAAACTTGATTTCTATTCTTTTAGCCAAAATCTTCTCACTTGATTCGAGAAGAAGCCGAGATAAAAAGGAATTTATTAGGATAAATCATGAAATTCATATAATCGATACTTAATTTAGGAGAGAGGTCAAATTTTGGGTTTTTGATAATTTAGGCCGGAGTTTGTCAAGTCCTTATCGGTAATTGAAACTATAAACCAAGAATGAGGAGAAGACTAGAGAATTATTACAAGAATTGAGTCGACATCTCGATTTATCAAAATTTCATCCAGTACGAACATCAAGAATCCAATTCAAAAAGTAAGAGATTAGTTTATTATGGACAAAAAAAGTACATGTTCCCACCCATACATCAAACGATAACAAATAAAACTTGTTCATTCAACAAGATTAGCAAATCAGAGTTGATTTCAATAGAAGAATTAGTCATTTTTAGAAGTAATTCGGTTAGTTAATAAATACTAAGCCAATTATTGATTGTGATTTGTATTTTTCAAAACTTCATCAAAAATCAAAAGAACAAAAAAATTGAGAGAATAGTCAAATAAAATCGAGTGTCGATATTGTTTTAATCAACTACAAACCGAACAACAAATCGAAAAGGAGAGATATTATGTCTGAAATAAAATATTGTTGATTTGAAAGAAATGGATCATGATTCGTTCAGAGTTTGCAAAGTCACAACTCAAAATTCAGTTCAATCAAAAAAAGAAAATCACGAAAACTTCTTTAATCCGTTAATTTAAAAATTCATACCATAAAAGTTTTTTGATTGTTTCTAATCTCATTCTTTTTCCAAAACAGATGAAGGTCAATGTCTTTAACTCATTCATTTCGGGTGATATATTTTGATTTACAATTATATGTGTTTATTATTGTTGAGAATTACATAATTTGTTGGATTATTAGGTATTCATTATTTATTTTAGGTCATCTTTATTATGATTTATGAAGCTAATGTGATAATCCTGAATAACATATATTTTGTAATTTGTGAAGTTAATTTGATTGATACATAGAGGTTTCATATTATATTGTAGTTGATATGTTTTCATCAGAGTTGTTCGAGGCTTTAAACATGATTTATTCTTATAATTATTATTGAAGCATATTGTAGTTGTTTGTATCATCACATGAATGTTTATTAGTTGGTCAAAGAAAAATTGGAGATAATGAGAAGTTTAGTTGAAATCGTAAAACCTTTGGAGTTTAGGTTGTAATCAGGTGAGCAACTTTGATATTCATTCTAGTTATGTTGTTTTAATGTGAGCAGTTAAATCATGTCATTTTTGTATATGGTTTTCATATTATTGTATACATTATCCTAACGAAGCTACTTTGTGATAAGTACTATATTATTAATTATTGAACATGAAGATATATTAATTTATCTATCTATGTATTCTTTGTTTTTCTACAAGTGGTTTTAGGCTTGACTTTTGGTGATGTTCCTTCATATATCAAGAATCGAGTCAAGCCTGGAACTTCCGTATGATTAGACTTAAATTTCTATAGCTTAGTGACAGATTGGAAACATATCCGGAGATAAACATAGACATCCTAACTGACATTCTTAAAATAGCTCTAAGTGGCAAAGCTAGAAAAAAAACCTAAATGATGCTCTGAAAAAAGAGTTGAGTCATTTAAAACTAGAGTTTTTTCAGTCTTCACGACGTCTTAATATTCTTGAAATATATTTTAGTCACGAGACTAAAAAGGATAAGTAATGCAGAAAGATGCAAGTGTTAAAATTGAAGGAAAACCCTTTTTAAGCAATCGTCTGAAACGCACCTTTAGAGTGAAATACTACTTTTGTATCCAAGCTACAAGGTTGTATCTATCTTTGGTCCCGATAGACAAGACATTGAACTTTCTACATTATTAAATTCAAGATTTAAGGGAAAATGTTGTGGGTTCAGCTCAAATATTGATTATACATTAGAGTCTCCAAATGGAGTAACAAATTGCAATGCAACATCTTTTTCTAAGGAAGGTTGGTATGCTTAAAGGGAAAAAAACAGACTTTATCTTAAAAAGTTGTAAAAGAGAATTTGAATCCCCAACTACCAATTTACAGTGTGTAATAAAAATATACTTACGCATTAAACTAGAGAACTTTTCCGTGATAACTGTTAATAGTGGTAGAAATTCTCCTGATATTGGTGTGATTGATTCTTGTAAGAAAAGAAAGGGATTACATAAGGTAGTTGAGTCGATTAGCAACTTGTAGTGAATGATATTTCTAATAATTGATCACTCAACCGTTCAGCTTTCTTTATCATTGCGGCCAACGCTATGAAGACATAATTCATAATTAAATGTGATATAAACGTTTGTTTCTTTAATCCCCATAAAACACATCTTCTGTGAAAATGAACACCCACCTTGTAGTCGATTTGTTATCGGCTAGATTTTACGTCTGTGTATCCCTCGAGTATCCTACGAAAATTAGAACATTGAAGGCATATATCGTTAGTCTTCTTCAAGTATACAAGAATCCTTCTAACTGTATTCAAATATGTGAGGCTTAGAAACGTGATTGGTCCATCGTTTATCCACTTTCAGGATAATTGGCCAACTTTAAAATGTACCACATTGGTCCATCGACTATCCAGTTTTCAGATAATTGGTTCCCCCCAACTTTAAAACGTATCATATTGGTCCTAAACTTGTCAAGGTATGGATAATTGGTCCATTTTTTTTATCGTATATGGTCTAAATGTTAATTTTTTACAAGTCATTGGGTTATATGGTATAAAATAAAGTTTAAGGACTAATTATTCATATTTTGACAAGTCGGCGGTTCAATATGGTATATTTTAAATTCGGGAGACAATTTGTGTAGAAAGTGGATAGTCATCAATCGTGTCTCAAAGCCCAAATAAAATATTTGTTTTAGTGCATAAATCTGCATACATCAGAATTTCTGTAACACTAGCGTATTAGAACCATTGACTGTCCCTTATTATTTCAGAGTTTTAAGCTATGATCAAATAACGCATGTGCGTCTTTAAATTTCATATGTTTGAATTTATTGATTCATTTTCAATGTAATGAGATTAAATTAGGGAAAACATCTACTATGGTTATGGTTGAAGAATTTTGTTCGGAAAATATTACAAATATCTTTAGAGGCCTTCACTTTAACTGTATAAAGTATACCATAATAATATATTTCATGACATTACTCAACATAAGTAAAGCATCTACATATGGACACATAATGACCATTGTATCATCTCTAACCTTAGTTTATAAACACTTGTCTGTATTATGTTTGAACTCATAAGATAAAATCATACGATTAAACGTTTCACGTAATTTTGTATGTGCTTGTTCATACCGTTTAATGAATTAATAAGCTCACACATTTTACTTTTAGGAAATATAAAACTTTCGGTGGTTCCAGTTTTCGAGATCTATATTTAAAAACGTTGTTGTAGCATCCATTCAATTGATTTTCAGTTTGTATATTGATGTAGCCGCAAAAATAATTCATACGCTCGTTGTTCTCGCAACCAGAGCATATATATCAAGATAATTAATTCCTTATATATTTTAATAACCCTTGGTTATCAATCTTGTCATAAATGTTTGAATGATACTATTCATATAGAATTTCTTCATAAATACCCACTTATAACCAATTGGTTTGAATCAAGACGTAAATCAACCAATTTCTAAATGTGGTTTAAAACAATTAAATATATTTATCAATTTATCGTCTATTTCTAAAATGCAGAATCTAGAGATGATAACACTTTCTTATAAAAGTTAGAGACATCTTCAAAAGAAAGCACCACCTGAATTTTCTATGTACTTGTTTCATAACTTCCTTATATTAATTAGGAAAAAAAATCATTTCAAGATCTATGTCATTGGATGCTAGACCTTTATGCAGTTATTATTTTTTACTCATACGAAATTCATGCGGTTTCATTACAACCAAATGTACTTCTTGTAAAGTTTATACTCGATTTACACACTGTCATTAAATAACTTGGATTCAAATACTCTACTTCTTGAGAATTAAACACAACATTAGACTCCTAATATAATATCTTATAAACCTTGTTATTGGTTGTGTACTCAATAAACACACATCTTATAGCTTTTAGATCTAATTTTTTATGTTTAGATTCATGATTTTCAATAATGCTAAAACCTCTTACACTTTATTTGGTTTTCTTACTTTCCATAAATTGTAATAATCATGTTTTCTTAAGAGGAATAGGATTTACAATATGACTTTTCGTTAAAATGGCGTCACTCATAAATTTATTTGCAACATAGAATTAATTAACATAACATTGATCATCTCAATCAAATTTTTATTTTACGTTTAGCCAATCTATTTTGTCGACGCGTATACATGTGCCAAACATTGATGAAGTTAAAATTTATATTGTTACATTATTCATCCATTTTTACGGACATGAGAATTTTGACTTGAATTCAAAAATTTGAAGAGAATAAATTTTCGTACTAAAAACTTATAATTTCTACGTTGAGATATAAAAGATTTAATGTTGCTTATGTTTCTTTTTAAACATCTTTCACATCTAAGTGTCAGCGTCGAAAAAATCACTTTGTCATTCCACGTCGCATGGTTTGTTCTGTTATACCAATACAATCGAGCTAACTCTAGATTCTTTTTTCTTTGATGGTAGTCATCGTCATGTTTTTTATATATATATATATATATCTTTTTTTATTATTTACAAAATCTTAACATCGTAGAAACAAACTTACAACAATGCCCCTTTGAGTATTTTTGAAAGATAGTTGTAGAGCTGAAACTTGAAACATATTAAAAATGTTTTCCAAAAATAATTATTTTCTTCTTAGACTATTTTAAAAAAATCAGATATATACTGATGTAGTCCAAAAAGTCCAAACAAAAGCCTTTTTAATTTAATTTTATTTTATTCAAATATCTTATGTATTTAAATCAAATCTAATTATATTAAGATTTGATTTTATTTTATTTGATTTTATTTTAGAATATTTATTTTATTTCCTTGTATTCTAATTTAGGGTTTTGAGAAGCTATTATATAAAGCCTCTTATGCCTTAAGTTATTTTGAAGTTTTTGGAATAATAGATTTTTTATCTCTGAAAATTTCACTCTTTGTTACCCTTAAATTAGGGTTGCATCATCTATCGTAGCTTATTCTTCTGTTTCCGCCGCGTCATCATATACCATATCTTTTGAAGTTCAATATAAAAAACTAAAATAAAACTTGGACGACATATGTCTGTATTCTTCGTTTTGTGGTGCAGTAGTCTACCTATATAAATCAATAAATTTTATAAAAAATCATATATAATCAGAAATATGTCTTGTCGGAAAAGATATTATTTTCTAAAACGTATATTTTCAAACGAAAGTAAACCGAACTCATTGTGGCGAAGCAGACCACAACAAACTCCAAACATATCACGATGAAATGCTACTTCCCTTTTGTTTGGTCGTCTCCATCATTAACACCGTGCAATTTTTAGCAGGTTTAGTGTTTCCAAACATTACAACCACCAGCCTTGTAACTGCGGCGACATAATTTACCGGAGAAGCAACAACTTTACGTATTTTAAAAAGCTTATCACTATCGGTTGTAATCAGTAGTAGTGATCTGATTTATTCGCCTTATACACATATTTTTATATGTTTTAAGTTCATTCATTCGATCCTTCGATTTATGGTATTTTATTTAACCACAGTTCTCACCAATATAAAAATGTACTTCGTCCCATATAATTACAGAATATAGCCGTCCTAACAGAATTTTGAATAATACTGCGTACCGTTGATACGAATATAGACTACCACTGAGAAAGGTAGTACAAATAAATAAATGTTATAAAAACGAAGTATTCTAATAAAAGAAAGATCGGGTCATATTGCATTCGTTGCTTGCGTCACACATCCTATCATATCTCCAAATGACATGTGCATATTCAATGACATCAACAAGTCTAAATGACTCCAAATGAATCCATTACGTGGCAGTTTAGATTTTGGTTATCCATATTTTGGATTGCTGAGATTTGATTTTTTTTTTATTCGTATACTAAACACGTGTACAGTTTTTATAGTAGTAAATAATAATATACTTTTTTTTTCCTAAATTATTTATAACAAACTACTTACAAACGGATACTAATAACGATTAAATATTTTAAATTTATTGACAATCACTTAAATTTGTATATAAAATGTTTTAACGATCTCCCAAAGGGTAACCGAGTTGGTTGAGTAAGGTATGTTTGTGATCAAAGGTCGTGAGAGTTAAAATAATAATATATCAAAAGCGTATTCGTGAATAGCGGTTGCGGGTTATTTCCGAAAAAAAATATTTTTAACAATATTCATTAAATATAAAAGCAAACAATTATTTTGGTTCGCGACTTGTTCTCTCCTTTTGAAATCGAAATTCTCAAACTTATCAAATTAAAAAAATTTACAACAAAATCTAATGAATTATTAAGAACGTAAGCACAAAACAAGTACTAAATCGGGATTAAATTAATATTTTGGTTTTTAATTTTTTTATTGTGTTCATAATTATATGTTTGACCTAAAAACTATTCATGTTTGATTTTGATGTTTGTATACATTTTTAGACAACTAGAAATAAAAATAATAACCTATGAAGACTTGTGTACCTATTTAAAGGTTTTGAGTGATTTGTTTTTCAATACTGAGTTGTATATATTTATGCAACCAAAAATAACATTTTGTTTCAATACTAATTAACGCGTATTTTAACTTTGTAACGTAGATTAAAAATGTCAAAAGATTCAGTATCCTCCACATCAAGAATTACAAATACATTTCAGATCACACAAGAAACAAAGAATGCTCAAGAAGAATAAAGGATTTGAAGAACATATTACAACAAGTAACTTCATTACTTTTGCTCAACCAAAAAACTAAATGTGCACCCAATTTACTCAAAATTACGCAACCAAATTACTCAAAATAACGCAATCAAGTTACTCACAATTACGCAACTATGTTCACCTCATCTGAAATAAATTTTCACAACACGATTGCATGTAATTACACAACCACAATTTAACAAACCGTTTTTTATTTTTACTTTGCAGTCTAAAGATATCGATCTAGACCAAAAGGTCATTAAACGAATTGAAGAACTAAAAATAAAAATAATGAATAAATTAATGTTAGTCTTAAAAGTTGAAAAACTAATAAAATAAAATCAACCTATTATAAAAACAATTCAAAATGACATATTACATCAAACAAGAGAAGATCTTGCATCATACAGAAGAGCATAAAACTTTTACTTTATTTCTTAACTATATTTTTTTTTGTAAAAGTTGTATGTGTATAAACTACACTCTAATTTTGTTTCAAATATTAATTATCTTTTATCGTTTACTTATATATTGTGATTTCACCACTGCAACCATTTATAACGTAATTTTGTGACTAGGACATCCAAACAGATTTATCAAAGTCCAATATGAAAATTTCAAAGTACGAAACATTAGAATTGGTCCGATAACACACTCAAGAGTAAGGGAACTTCGTGGGAAGTTCAACAAGGCAGTAGTGATGTAGCGAAGAATGCAGACATACTAGTTTCTTAAAAATGTGATTTACACTAATAACACGTTTAAATCAAATATTTCGACGAGTCCGTCAGATTTTAAAAAAGTGATTAACACCAAGTTTGATACCCAAATTCGACCCATAAAACCTTTAAAACCCTATTTTAAAATTTAAGCGTTATTTTTATATATTTGTTTCATTTTAAGACATTTTTGTAAGTTTTCTTTTTGGGGATTAGGGTTTCGGTTAGTTGCTATATAAAGCATCATATACTCTATTTTGTCGTAAGAATTTGATGAGTTAATTATTGAGATTATTTTTGCTCAGTCTCTTTTACTCTCTAACCTATGGCTAAGGTTTATATGCATTACTTCTTCTTCTTTCTTGTGTTTTCAGTTATTTGTTCTCTCTCTCTCTCTATCTATCTCTATCTCTCTCTCTATCTATCTCTATCTCTCTCTATCTATCTCTCTATCTCTCTCTCTTATATAACATCCACCATATTGGTACCAGAGTGTCAGAGCTCTTATTATGTGGGTTAAGAAGATATGCCACTTAAGAGAACCGATCGCGGGAATTCCACTATTCCAATTGCAGAATCATTCGTTCGGGAGGAGATGAAAAATCGATATGGCCAAATAGGTGAGCGTATGAATTCATTGTGACATGAAATAAAGTAATTGATAGAAGATATAGAGATGATGACCACCTCCGAATTTTAAACTCCAATAGGAAATTTAAAGGTGAAATCCTTTTCCATAAAATTTAACCACGAGCATATCTACAATTTGGAAAAACCAAAGAGAAAGGAGATCCACGAAGTAGCTGCTGGTGACACGGAGAGTTCGCCGATACTCGATTATCCACTCTTTGATGAGTATGAGGCTGACTAATAGGATGAAATTTTTTATGAAACTTGGCCAGAATCGGGATATCCGATTAATGATGTATACGATAATGATGGTGAGATCATTGTTAAAGACGAAAACGATTGGGTAACACAAAAAACGCCTCTCATTATTTAAACAAGCTAAATAATAAAAAAAACCTATGTTTTAATCTCTATTGAAGAAATTGTTAAATATTTGGTTGATAATTCTTTCTCTGGCCCTAACAACCGTATGAACAAAAAAAGATCTAGTATTTAAAATAAATAAAAAACCAAAATATCAAAAAAAAAGTAGTGTTTTAATAGATGAAGGTTATGATTTTTAATTAGAACTCGGGGAAGGTCATGAGATAGTCTCAGTTCATTTTCTCGAGCCAGATTGTAGTGTATTTGATGCTTTTGGTAGGGTTCATAGTGGTAGAATTCAGACAGGACAAACAGTCTGTGTGCTAGGTGAAGCTTATTCGCTGGATGATGAAAAATACATGACTGTCAAAGAAGTGACTACGTTATGAATTTATCAAGCTCGACATATGATACCTGTAAGCAGTGCATCTCATGGTTTTTGGGTCCTAATTGAAGGTATTGATGCATCGATCAAGCACACAGACAAAAAATCCAGTATATAATGCCATATCAACTTGAGATACCATATGTTATTCAACAAATATGAATTGTTCCTTTCGACAAGGGTTTGGATGTGATGAACAAAGTTATAGAGAAGCAAACATATTTGTTTGTCAGAAATAACATCTTCCACATTTCTCAGATTCTTGAACCATGTTTCAAGTACAAAATAATATATGCTAGAAGTTTTTGTGCTCATTGTTGAAGATGGTTTTTGTAGCTTTTCATCTAGATGCAGCTAGTACTCCACTAGATGTGAAGCAACTGTATCACAAAATAAGTTTTTACACGCGAAAGGGTGCTGTTGTGCTTAGTAAATAGGTTGGTGAGGTTGAAATACAACTGAATTTTTTTTAGGAGATGGTTCTTTCAATATTTCATCGTTTTGAATTCGAGGTCGAATTTTTCCCAGTTGGAGAAGGATGATGTAGCGAAGAATGCAGACATACTGGTTTCTTGCCCAGGTATCACAATTGGGTCAAACATGTACTCAAATCTAAGATTTAGACTTGTCACAAAGTTTGATACCCACATTCGACCGGTAAATCCTTCAAAACCCTATTTTAATATTGAATGGTTATTTATTTATTTTTGAGACATTTATATAATTTCCATTTTTGGGGACTAAGTTTTTGGGTATTTGATATATAAAGCAACTTATACTCTATTTTTCTATTAGACTTTGATAAATTAATATTGAGATTATTTTCTATGAGTCGTTTTTTCTCTATAATCTAGAGTTAGGATTTATATCCATTATTTCTTCTTCTTTGTCGTGTTTTATAACCGTTTGTTCTTTCTATCTCTTATATGGATCATACCAAGTAGAGAGCCTTATAAGCCAAATGGAACATGTACCAAGTTATAGTTTAGATATTGCCCATGAAAGGCCTTTAATTGGAGCAAATAATATGAGAAATTTGTATCAATTCATAGCGACAACAGTTCAAGATGATATTGATAAGTTCTAAAGGCAAGAAATTAACTTTAAGTCATTGTAGAAGTATAAGCCCATTTTGTTCAAGGCCCATATGAGAAGATCTTTTCAAATACATCAAAGGTACAAAATCTAAGAATCAATGATATATGTTTTCCACGTATTATTTAAGATTTACTTTAATTAGTCTTCTTTTATTACTTTGAGAGAATCAAGCAAATATATTGCATGTTTATTATGTAAAATTTATTTTCTCTGTTTTTATATAGTTTTATTAGAGTAAAGAAAATATATTACATATTTGTTATGTAAAATTTATTTTCTAAGTCTTGTATTCTCGTTTATTAGTGTCAAATAGAATTATTTAGTATTTAGTATCCAAGCTTTACTTTTTAAGTCTTTTAAGTCTTTAAACTTATTTAATTATCTTTTAAGAGAGTTAAAGAGAATTATTTTGTTTGTATTTCTTTTGTCCTTCTTTTTATGACTATATACAAAGCATGGAGTCTACGTAATAATCAGATTTTTTTTCAAGTAAAAGAAAGAAAACGAGTTTTTTTACTCAAATTATTTGTGTGAGACAAATCTATCTTTAACTATTATTGTGAGAAGTAAGTTTAATATTTGGTTATCAAAGGCTCTCCATCTCCTTTGTAGCGCAGCTCGGTCCATCCTTTTTTTATCCTCATCATCCATCTGACTTTATCTGTGAGTGTTCTCCGAACAGTAACGAGTCAAACCAACGTCCATCCACCGCTACACGCATCATATAATCTGTTCACGTTGTCAATGTTCTTTGAATAACAACTTCTACACCCACACTGCTTTTGTGCCTACATAATCTAGTATCAAAGTCGAAAGGCCCGCTATCAAGGTAATATCATCTTTACATACTTTAAATGTCAGAAAAACTATGGAGACTCTTGTTCAGTTGATGCTGATATTCAAGAGCGGATGCAAATACATAATGAAATGATGCAAGCACAAAGTAAAGAAGCTCGTTCACAAAGAGAAGAAAATATTAATATGATGAACGAGTTTGGAGGACATATTGGGCGAATTGAAAGGCCCTCGGTAAGATTTAGAGAAAACAGAAACCTCCTACCTCCGCAATAAAAACAATATATTAAAATAGAATATGAAGATAATATCATGCCTAGTTTGGAAGAAGATCCTCCAGACCTTTTGTTTAATAAAAACCAAAGAACATATCCTCTTGAGAGAGGACGAGCAAGAGAGGCACGGCTAGCAAGGTCTAGAAATAGAGAGGTAAAGATAAAACCTCATGTATTCATTGGAAACCAAATCCTAAAGCCTACATGGATTGGAAAATACATATGGAAGTAATAAAGAAATGAAAAATAGAGTTTTTTAATCAAATGATTTGTCCGAGACAAATCTATGTTTGAACTATTTTTGTGAGAAATGAGTTTAGTTAATCGTTTATTCTATTTTTATATAGGATAAGCGCAGTTTAGATTTCTTTTTATTAAATGCTTTTCATCTTCTTTGTAGCGTAGCTCGATCCATCATCTACCTATCATTATCATCCATCTGATCTTGTCTATGAGTGTTCTCCGAATAGCAACGAGTGAAACTAACATTCCATCCATCGTTACACACATCATATAATATGTTCAAGATGTGAGTGTTCTCCGAACAACAACTTCTATAGCCATGCCGTTTCTGTGCCTACATCACTTTGTAACGAATAAAACCATAATTTCACATTCCAATTACAATTATATATTTTTATAATAAACGTCTATCTACACAATAAAAGTTGTTATTTCGCAACCAATTGCACTAATATTTTTTTTAAATATCTCACTATTTTCATAACCTATTATAAAATAATTTTTCACCAAACAACACATATTTACTTTCATAGCTAAAAAACATATAATTCCAACATGTTAAAATAAATAAAAATTTCCATCTTCCCACATGTTTTATCATATCAATATTTAAATTTGTTAGTAAATTTTGATAGGACAATTAATTTCGATTTGATAAGAGTAGATAAATTATCATAAATGTGGCAATAACTACAATGGTTAGTGAAAACAATTTAATTACTATGTGTATGATTTTAAAGTTTTTGGCTATAAATTCAATTTACACTTTTATTGGGCTTTCATATATAAAAACTTTATTACTTCAAAATGAAACCTATAATTATTATATAATCCGATGATGACTCCAATTTCAACAATTATGATGAGTTATCAACAATTGATAAGTCAAAAGAGAGACAAAAAACTGGAAATGCAACAAGGAAATAATATTGTTCATCTTATTATGATGATTGTTAGAATATATAATCATTTTATATTATGTTTGTATCTTATATCGTTATTCTCTTATTTACTATTGATGTCTCTATCAATATAGAGAGAGACATTTCTATCTATTGTAATTATCTTTTTAAACAATAATAAAACCCTAGACATTTTCAGATTATCTTTTTCTATATGGTATCAGAGCGTAGGTTTAGATCTTGAGAGCGTAGGTTTCGATCTTGAGTTTAAGTTTTCGTGTCTTCCATTGTGTCGATGAGAATTTGTTTTAATTGTCCACCGGAAGAAAAAAAAAAGATAAAATTTTCGATTTTGGGATCTACTATGTGCACTCACAATCAATATAACTGATTGAGAGGCAACCGATGTTGGATTTTGATGAATTTTGGACAACGTGTTAGGGATATCTAATCTTTCAACCTGATCGTTTGGATTATGATTTGATGTTATGGTTCGGAAGAAATCACTACTAAAAAATGCAACATTTTTATTAGGAAAATCACAGATTCAATTTTAATCTTGATTTTGATTAGAAATTATATTTGATTTTGGATTTAGTATTAGGTTTTATATTGGCTTTGGATTTGGATTTGGTATTTGGATTTAACTTTCAGATTTCGTTTGGTGTTTAGATTTTGTTTGTCGTTTGGATTATGTCCGACGTTTGGTTAGAATGACGTTTTTCGTTTGGATTTTGTTTGGTGTTTAGATTCTGTTTGACGTTTTCTTAGTTCGATATTTTTTATTTGGATCTCGTTTGGATATTTGACGTTTGAATTTTGTTTAACATTTGGATTTCGTTTGATGTTTAGAATTTAGCAATTTCATATTTACGATGTGATATTTGAATTAGAATTTGGAATTGGAAATTAGGAATTTCAAAGTTAAGAATTGGGATTGGATATTTTTTTATTTTTTATTTGTATTCTAGATATTGTTGAAGAAATGTGAAGAAGAAATTGTTTGAAATATATGAAGAATATGATGTTTGAAGATCCTTTGAAGATTGAAGACAACTTGTGACACACATAATTTTTTTCTCTTGAAAAAATCTTGATGTTTCTCACTAAGCCATCATAAGCTTTTTTGTTTATTTTTTTCTATAATGTTAAATCTCGTATTTTGTTGATAAAGATTTTTTTCCATAATGTTTTGAATATTCTAGAGATGAGGAAGACCCAAATGACGATCCCTGTCCTGCTTGTAGAGAAATTTTTTTTTTATGTAAAATTGAAGAAGGGTTTGAAGAAGAAGAGGAGGAGAAAAAATAAGTCTCCTCTTCTCGTGTCTGAAAAAATGACTTCGTGTCTGAAAAAATGACTTCAAAGTTTGTTTTTAGTTTTTGTATGTTTTTACTATTATTTCTTTTTGGTTTTTCTGTTTCAACTATAAATTTGTTTGTATTTTCGCACACAATTTTCATATAAATCTGCAACCGAAACCCAAGATAAAAAATAGTTATTACGTAACTCAAGTAAAACCAAATGCAATTCCTAAGTACGCAATTCGGTGGTTTTAAATTTCGCAACAAAATTTTGTAACCTTTATACGGAACCATCTCTAATATATTTTTGTGGCCAGTTAATAAATAATTTTGCACCCAAATTTGTTAACCTAAAAATCATTTTTTCAGATAATTGCCCAAGTATTTATGTGCATGTATGAAATCAAATAATCAACATATATAATCATAAAAACAACAATAAAATAACTCGACACCATCAAAAACTTTAAAAACAGAAAATAAAAAATTACATGTGAATCGATAAACAATATAAAAACATTGAATACAAACGGTCGAAGAATAGCAAAAAAAATATTGGTCAAATGATATTTTCTAATAATAAAATTAGTTACAAAATTAAAATTGATGTATATAGTGAATACTAGAGTTAAGATTCTAGAAAAAGTCTTTGTCCCACGGACTGATGTAGTTACGTGGCTGCTTAAGCCGTAGTAAGTTTGACACACTAGCGCGTAGAAAGACGATGTGAAAGGAAAAGTGGTCTCGATGTACAAAGACTAAATTTTTACACCTTTTACCAAACACATGCTTTCGTAAACTGGTTTAATACTTTCATGTTTCATGACAATTTAGAACTTAACGAATTTGGTTTTATCTGAACTTATACGTGTCTATTGAAACTGTGTTTGACTAATTGTACGCATTTAATTCCTACTGCATAATGCAGCAACCATAATAATGACTAACGAGGCTTCAGACTTATCCGATCCGATATACACTTGACTTGAGCACGGTAACGTGAATGATAACAAGCAACATCAGTAGCGTGACACCTTTCGAATTTATAGCCACAAACGAGACCGAAGGCCCTATGTTATTGACATATGTACAAATGTCAACTCCGGTGTTTTCCTGCAAACACCAAAGTCAAACTTCCAAAAAAAACCTTTTCCCATGTCCAACTCACAATTATTATTGCATTACTTGGCAACCGGAAGCACCAAATTTACTACTATTGACGTGTTTTAAATTGAGAAAAGTATCCACTTTAATACCAAAATGGTATCCATTTTTATTTCAATTTCATAAACTATTTAAAAATATATTTTCGACAAAAATATCCTTAAGGTATAAAAGGGACCAACTTTGTTAGAAGCCATTTTTTAGTCTTATAAGACTAACTTTAGGGTTTCTAATTCCTTCCAATTGCACATTTCTAATTTTCAAAAGAGAAAAGAGAGAAACACGGAACCGATACAGAAACAAAAGCCAAACATCGAGACCACTGTGAAGCAACTTTACCGGCGACGAAAACCGTTTTCGTCTCCGATCATCGGTGAGTGAAGGTCGTGGCCATCATCCAACACGCTGACGTAACATTACCGACGTTGTCCTACTTAAAATGGTAAGTAATCCACCGTCAGCTGTCGTATTTTTGGTCGGACAGAAGAAGTCGACGTCGGTAAATGCAGGCTTCTGTTGTTTTTTGTTCGGTAAACACGTTAGAGACATTATTCAGACGTTCAAGGTGTTGCAGTATGGAAATTCGATATTTTTATGTTCAGTTAAATATGTATTTTTTATGTCGATGTAATTTTAGAATTTTGGCATCGTAGACTAGTCTGTCGAGTCTTATTTTGGCCGAACGAGCCATTGTATCTCAGTATTGTAATGGATAGTTCGAAGTTCTCTGACGGTGTTTTTTTCTAATGTCTGCAGTTCTATGTTGATGTTATTTCTTGCTATTGGAATGTCGTTGTTTTTTACTAACATTTCATGCGTTAGTTAGGAGTTAAAGATGGTTGGGTGATAGCGTAGTTGTTATGTTAGTGTCAACGGTTATATCAGAGAATGCTGATGGAGCAGGTAGTGGTTAGTTGTTTTTTTTGTCGAGAATCGCAACCTCGCCGTGAATTTGTAGCCATATCTAGCAATGTATCTGTTTCAAGAAGTATTTGCATCATATGCATGAAATGTTGTACATATCTAGCAATGTATGCAATATGTGTTTCCATGTCTAGCAATGTCAATAGTGTGTTTACAGTAACATACAACACGTCTAACAATGTAGACGTGTTGTTTTGTGATATGTTGATGGTTAGTTGATGGTTTTGCATGAATCGTATCCTCGTCGTGATATGTTGGCCGTATCTAGCAATGTCTGCAGTTCAGAAAATATTGGCAGAATATGTACAACAATGCATTCAATGTTGTTCATGTCTAGTAGTGTCTGCAAAAATTGTGGCTATGTCTAGCAATGTTCGGAATATATGTACACTAACATGCAATACGTCTAGCAATGTATGCATATATGTCTAGCAATATCAGCAATGTGTCTAGCCATGTCTGCAATACGTCTACAACTGTCTTAAATATGTTTAGCAATGTCTGAAATATGTCTAGCAATGTCTGCAATATGTCTATCAATGTGTAGCAATGTCTTTTCATATATCTAGAAATGTGTGTAAGTTAGTTGATTCTTTAGTTTTGTTAGTGAAACCCAATAACTACTTGGTTTGAAATGTCTAAAAATGTGGCAAGTTTATTCTGTTTTGTTTGGGTGATTGGGATGTAGGTTATGACCGCGATATAAAGAATATTATTAAAGTGACTAGAAATTATGATATGTGCAGGCAAACATGACTGGTCGGGCTTAGTCAGCATAATCAACCTTTTAAGACGAAATATAATAACAACAAAACACGTAGAAGCTGCTCGGGACACCCATTTCTATACGTTTCTTAAAACATCGTTTGACGTAAGGAACGAATATATGCCCGCTAAAAGGAAATCTGAAATATTTAAGCATTTCCTCAGTGATTCAAACACAAACAGACGATGGTAGTTATCTTTGATTTTGAAATAGTTTTATTTGGGACAACCGTATAATTGTGTAATTCATTATAAATTGAATGATGTTTGTATAGACGTTAGTGTTGGGACAATAACTCATTATTGTCATTTTCAAAACATCTAGCAATGTCAGATTACATGTATCTAGCAATGTATTTTTTATGTATATAACAATGTCATAATTGAATATCTAGCAATGCCGTAATACGTGTGTCATGTCATATAACTTGTATCTAGCAATGTCTTAACGTCATATCTAGAAATGTCATATAATTTGTATATAACAATGTCATATAACTCGTATATAGCAATGTCATAATTGAATATCTAGCAATGTCATAAGAACGTGTCTAGCAAGTCATATAACTCATATCTAGCAATGTCATAACGTCGTATATCAATATGTCATATAACTCGTATATAACAATGTCAAATAACACGTATATATCAATATATTAATAAAGTATCTAGAAATGTCAGATAACTCGTATCTAGAAATGCCAGATAAATCGTATCGTTTGACGTAAGGAACGAGGATATGCCCGCTAAAAGGAAAGCTGAAATATTTAAGAATTTCCTTAGTGATTCAAACACAAACAGACGATGGTAGTTATCTTTGATTTTGAAATAGTTTTATTTGGGACAACCGTATAATTGTGTAATTCATTATAAATTGAATGATGTTTGTATAGACGTTAGTGTTGGGACAATAACTCATTATTGTCATTTTCAAAGCATCTAACAATGTCAGATTACGTGTATCTAGCAATGTATTTTTTATGTATATAACAATGTCATAATTGAATATCTAGCAATGTCGTAATACGTGTCTAGCAATGTCATATAACTTGTATTTAGCAATGTCATAACGTCATATCTAGAAATGTCATATAACTCGTATATAACAATGTCATATAACTCGTATATAGCAATGCCATAATTGAATATCTAGCAATATCGTAAGAACGTGCCTAGCAATGTCATATAACTCGTATCTAGCAATGTCATAACGTCGTATATGGAAATGTCATATAACTCGTATATAACAATGTCATATAACTCGTATATAACAATACATTAATAAAGTATCTAGAAATGTCAGGTAACTCGTATATAGAAATTCCAGATAAATCGTATCTAGCGATGTCATAACGTTGTACATAGCAATGTCATAACGTCGTATCTAGCAATGTCATATAACTCGTATATAGAAATGTCATATAACTCGTATATAACAATGTCATCAGGGTACCAAGTGCTAATATGTTTTGTAATTAGGTACATAAGATGTCATTTCCAGATATTAATATGTATTATTAATGTATCAAGCAAGATCCTGCCATTCCTGGTGTATCCAACCATTTAATGATTACTACGTATCTAGCAATGTCATAATTGAATATCTAGCAATGTGGTAATAAAGTATCTAGCAATGTCATACAACTAGTATCTAGCAATGTCATATAACTAGTATCTAGCAATGCCATATAACTTGTATCTAACAATGTCTGATAACTCGTTATAGTAATGTCATATAACTGTATCTAGCAATATCATGTAACTAGTATTCAGACTGATCTTATTGGAGTTTATGCAGCATGTTTTTTGATTTAATATGTTTTTTTATTGGCAAAAATGGACCAACCCTCTCAGATATTCTATTTTTGGGAGGGTTTTTGTACTTAGAAGTTGTAAAGCCACTATCTAATGTTTTAATCTATTTTATAATTATGTTGTTAGTTTTTTTTTTGTTAAATGGATGTTTACAGTATATTTACGGTATCACTAAGGATTAGAGCGTCAGTAGTTCCATGAAGCAGTTGTAAATGAAATTATTAAGCACAATCTCATATCAATGTATCTAGCAATGTGATATTTGAATTACAATCGTAGTAACAATTCCCATATCTAGCAATGGTGTATTTGTGTGTCTAGCAATGTTATACTAGTGTGTCTAGCCATGTGGTACTAGTGTATCTAGCAATGTTGTATTAGTGTGTCTAGCAATGTCTTCTGAATGCATTTGGAAATCCAATGAAATATATCTAGCAATATCATTATACCGTATCTAGCAATGTCTAAATACAAGCCAAAAATCGCATCCTTTACACAGCAATCGCATCTTGTTCGCTAAATCTTCAGATGCCTATAAAATGTCTTCTGAGTGCATCTGGAAATCCAATAAAATGTATCCAGCAATCTCATTATACCATATCTAGCAATGTCTAAATACAAGCCGAAAATCGCATCCTATACACGACAATCGCATCATGTTCGACAAATCTACAAATGCCTGTAAAACCTGACTAGAGATATCGATTTATGATAAAACTGTCGATTTAACCTCTCCACAGAAATCGCATCCTCTTTTCCTTATCATATAATACCACACGGAGGGCTTCGAAGTATAACGCATGATCAGTCAGAATTAATCGACCTACAAAAATACAAAGATAAACACCAAACAAGTCACATCAAGACAACAAGCATTGGAAATAAATGAAAACTCACGAAAGAATGTAAATGTGTAGTAATCTATGTTAATTTATACAGAAAGAATATCATTAAACATAAAAGAGAGCTTTATTTCTTGCGTATACCTGGCCATGTAGATATACCCATGTGTTCTAGAACTGGTTGTGTGGTGATTGTACCATCAACCTCCAGGACCCTCTCACCTTTTAATAATCGAGTTCCAAAGAGCACGGTAAGCCCACCTTGCCCAAAAATCCATTCCTACCTAAAAGTCTGATACTACCGAATTCAATCCAAAATCTAAAAACAAATTTGAATTGTAAAAAACTGAATTGAAATCTAGAAGACGAGTTTGAACTTACAGTAACACCAACAGAGAGAACAAGTGTAAAAAACTGAACAAGTGTACCAAACATCCCCAAAAATCCATTCCTACCTAAAAGTCTGATACTACAGAATTCAATCCAAAATCTAAAAACAAATTTGAATTGTAAAAAACTGAATTGAAATCTAGAAGACGAGTTTGAACTTACAGTAACACCAACAGAGAGAACAAGTGTACCAAACATCTCCAATAAAGGAATATCTCCACCCTATTAAACCAAAATTCATAATCTGAATTTCAAATTGAACTTACAGTAGCAATCAAGTAGGTAAGCCTCTCCGAATGTTTCCTTATTAATTTCTCCGCCAAACGTGACTCGACCATCTTCGACTTCACGAAACTGTCATCTTTGACTCCAGTTGTTGAAAATGGTGGATTATGGTGGTTAACAGGTATCAAACGGCGGTTTAGGGTGGTCGCTGAGATATTTCTAGTGGTTGCCGGATATACAGGTTTTTTGGGAGGGTTAAGAGAGAGAGTGGAGGCTGGTTCAAAATTTAAAAATGTTGATTGGGTGAAAATACCCATTAATTCTCAAAATAAGACTTATATACTAGATTGAGGGTAGTTGTGGTATTAAAAAAAGATATTGAAAGGAAATTATTTTATTGAAGTGGGTATTAAGTGAGCATTAACCCATTTTTGGGTACTAGATACTAATATGTTTGGCCAATATGTACTTAGTATGTCATTTTCCTTTTAAATTTTACTACTCCCCTGTGTATTAAAGTCGTTTAAAGCAAATGCACAAATATTAAAATGATATTTAAAAAAAAAAGGTAACTATTAAAGATGATTGTTCGTCAAGCAATATTGATGATTGAGATATGAATACTAGAGACACTATTAATTTTTTGATAAAAAATGGAAAAATATGGTGATTTTGATGAGAAAGTTGCTGCGAATGATAAATACTTTGTCAAACGTATAAATTTTTTATAATGCAGTAGATCAAATGATGTTATGACTTGTTAAAATAGGCATGTTAAGACAAATTGAATATGAATAGTAGGTTGATGGATGTTAGAGCACATAAGTCCAAGTCTTTTTAAAAGACGTCTCAATACAATAAAAATGTTTATTTATCTTACACAATACAAACTAAGATTACCACAACTGATGTTGAATAACCTTCAATGCCTACCACCCATCCCATAAGGTGGACTCATTAGGAAGTTCCCTCTATACGCAAGGCTTAGATCACAAACAAATGATCATGGTAAACCAAACACAATCCCAGAAAATCTGGCTCTAATATCATATTAAAGAACATAAACCTAATATCCTAGAGAATTTCTTATTCTTCTTATATAATAAAATTTAATATTACCCGAATGATATGGGATAACCTTCAATAATGGACATGTGGCCTTCGGTTTTGATTATTCTTCAAACAATATTTAATTATAAAGAAGTGAATACTAGCGCACTAGACATTCTTTGATTGAAAATATGGATAGATATGATTTTATCTTCATTATAATTTTCATGAGAAAGTATTTAGGGATGTAAAATGCTTTGTCATACGTACTACAAATAAAAGATCAAAACATTGACAATATAGTACAACAAATAAGACTAGTCAAAGAAAATCTGCAAGATATTCAAGATTTATGATGTGTAAATATTTGTATTATAGTAAATGTATTTAGTGAGAAATATTACATTCTAATAATTATATGGAAGCTAATGGAAAAAGTATAAGCCGACATTCGTGAACTAGTGGTGAGATTTTCAATACTCATCACTTGTTTTGTATTGAGATTTTTTACGAGATATATTTTTTATTCAAATTAATTATCAATTAGTTTTTCCAAATATGTTCAAATAATTAAGGTTTTTGTTTATTTTGTTAATAATTAGATTGTTGATATGCTAAGACAATAGATGGATAATCAGTTTCCAGAGACCAACACTTGCATTTTTTTCATTAATATAAAATTCTCATTCACTTATCGATGTCGATAAATTAATTCATCTCATCATCTTTATCCGAGTGATTTTGCTTTAACCGTGTTATCATTAATTTGGAAAGAACTTCGTATCTATGTTCAAAATGTGCGATTCAAGTAGCTTGATAATATGGAAAATCTAGGAAATAAGATAATAGAAACTATAAAGTATAAAGTCTCTTTGTTGGTGTATCGCTTGATTGATTTAGCATTAAATCTTTTGGTTACGCCTGCATATGTTGACTGATTTCTCTAAGAAATGAGTGTTATAAAGACGAGATCGAGAGATTAATTCTTTATGATTATTAACTATGAACTTATTTTAAAGTGCTTCCGTAATATGGATAATAGACACTATGAATATTCACCTTTTAGTTCTTGACTATATTTGTATTATTATATTGAGTATTGATGATATTATATATGAATAACTTTTATAATACGTACGAAAAAAAAGTATATTTAAAAGTCTCTAACTCTTAGGAATATTCTTATCCATAGAGGTATCGTTAACACATGAGGACAAATTTAGAAACGATTATTAAATAGATATTCTGGTTATTGTAAATTATCTACAAAGGAACGAAATCCGAAGAACCAGGAGACTCTTCGGATAAGTATACACATATTGTCAAAGTGAAGGATGAAATAGTAATGGAAGGCAAAATAAGAAGCCATCAAGTCTCTGCACAAGTCCAGTTGCCTGCGATATAAGTGATAAACCAACAGTCTCACCAAGAAGTTTCAGGAAACCAGAGTGTTGACTACCAAGTGAATGTCCATATTGTGAATCCGTCTGAGGTGGGTCATTATGTAATAATTAGTGAAGGCGTGGGAGGTCATCAATATAAAAAATGAACAATTAGAGAGCATTTCATTTGCCATTAAAAATCATAGCCGATTACTTTCCAAAATGGTTTGGCGTATCAAAGTTAGAAAAGTTCGATGAGCACTAAGATCCAAATAGCCACATCTAATAATTCAAGAATTCTATGATAAACTTTGAATACGATGGCAAACTATAGTGCCATACGTTTTCCCAAACCTTCACGAATGACACGTCGAAATGGTTCAACCGGCTAACGAAAGGGTCCATAAGATATTTTGACACGTTCTGGACCATTTGTATGTAACAATTTGTATGAAGCAAGGCATTCGGTGGTAATGATGATACAATAATTTAGTGCAAACAAGTAGGTAGAGAATTTTTGAAGGAATATACGTGACATTTTGTTAATGTCAAGATCAGTTTAGAGGATTGTGATGAGAAGGTTTCCTACACGACATGCAGGCAAAGAGTTATCTTGGGAGATCTGAGAGACAAGGTTGCTAAGAAAAAGAATTTGACCTTTGTTCTCTACTAGCACAAGTTGAGGAAAAACTATTGTCGATAAGTATCAAATAGCAAGGCCTATCCCCATGGCCCAACATAGACAACATATTCAACAATCAACCCTAACCGTCTATCAGGCTCACCTAATTCAAGCTCATCATCTTCCTCTTCTGTTCGACCAAGAAGTCTGATCTCATTCAAACCAAGAATGAACCAACAACAACCATGGAAAATATCGAACAAGTGGGTCCAACCCACCCATTTTGCGAATTAAACAGAGTGTGTGGCAACGATATTTGGTAAAGCTTGAAATTACATACAATTCAAACAAACTTTTTAGATTCAGACTCTGAGGGGGGGGGGGAATAATAGACAATATAAGTATCACGAGGACCTTGGTCATGATAGGAAGGATTGCATAACTTTAAAAAAAAAAATCAAATGTTAATCAGAAATGAGAAATTAACGAATTTATTAAAAAGTATGCTGGAGCTCAGCAGCAGAATTCGACATGAAATAATGTAGTTACGGAAGCTCCAAAACACGAAAACACATTAATGATTATAGATCCTCTTAAGGCTTTTGATGTGTCATCGGAATATATAAATCTGGACCCTGACCGAAGGGTCATTACAATGGTTGATGAACCAAAAAGCAAAGGCAAGGTTACTATTTTGTGCATTTTTTTAATCTTTAACTATTTTTTGTAGAGATATTGTTACAGAGATTACCAATTTCTCTCAAAAGAGTCACATAGTAAGTTTAACAGCACAGTTGGAAGGGGGAGCTTTGACCAATTTCTATAGAAATATGTCGCCCTTACTATGTTCCGATAATGATGATGATATGAGAGAGATAGATGGACCACACGAAGATGCGGTGGTGATTACAGCTTCCATTATGGGGAACAAGATCCAAAGAATTATAGTTGACACCAACAATCTGTCAATGTTTTATTAATGACCACGTATGAACAAATAAAAAACCCACCAAGCATTCTCCAATCAGATTGAACTATTGTAGACTTTACATGGATAAGGGTCGAGATGGTTAGAGAATTCAAAGAAGTGGTGGAGCTAGGTGGTAGGATTTTTATGAAAGATGTGACAATATTATTCATAGTTGTGGATGCACCAACATCGTATAATGCAATTTTTGGCAAGTCTTGGTTGTCAATGATGCACGCAATTACTTTGACAGTCCATCAATATTTAAAGTATGTGGTTAGAAATAATGTTGGGATAGGCCTAAGTAGTCATAAAGTGGTAGACACCTAAGCAAATTAGAAATATTGAGGAAAAAAAGGAGTAATATTTATAAGGGTCTATTTTGGAGTCCTGCGTTGTGGACTATCCAAGGGAGACCCCCATTTTATTAGTACCTGATGAAAATATTGAAAGTTATGTATTTCCTAATGCCAAGGCTTGAAGACTGACACTTTGTTATTGCCAGAAGTAAGAGAAAGATTGATATTTTGTTGTTATAAAATATGCATATATTTGTTTATTGTTTCGAAGATGTTACGGGAATACCAACGAAATATTATTTGTCATAAGCTTCCCATCTGGCGCAACGTATATCTTATAATTCATAAAATAAGATCATTTTCCACTAGAAAATCTGAAGCAATAATGGTCGAGGTGGACCAATTTTCGAAGGTGGCTTACATACCAGAGTCTCAATATCCTTTCTGGAAAAACAAAATCAGTCCTTGTGAAAACAATAATGGAAAATAAAAAATGTGTGTTGACTTCACTGGTTTGAATATAGCGTATCTGAATGACCCCTTTCCAATTTTGACAATACACCAGACAGACTAGTCATGTAATCAAAATTATATCTAATTATGTGAGTTCTACATGCTTATGTACTCACTCCATAAACCATTATTTAACATATGCATATATGTTTTTTATGGTGAACAAGTCCATGTATGAAGTTGTTATGACGCTCACATGTTATATACTTATGTATAGTTTGATTTTATATTGACTATGAATCCTTCTTTAGATTACAAATATATATATATATATATATATATATATATATATATATATATATATATATATATATATACTGTTTTATCATTTCCTAACAAAGTATTTAACGTCCAAGTCTTTCATAAACTATTTTTTTGTATGTTTTTTTCCTCTAGAGTATTCATATATTTTTATTTATTTACATTTTAGTTTCAATCCATTCTCAAATTATGTTATCTTCTATTATCAGTTTGTATATCATCAATTAAACGATATAACATTTAGTTTTGATATTTTAGATCTTATATTTTTGTACAATAAAATTATCTCAATTTATTGAAGCATGATAAGTTATGAAACTAGCATGTTGTGATTATATGATCATGTTAATAAGAAGTTTAACATAATTTAGGTTATAGTTTTCAATATGGTTTGTCAGAATTATTATAATGAATTGCTTGAACCTTTCAGGTTCGTTGTTGATTATTACCTCAAGTATGATACATTTTTGGATTACATGTTAATATGATATATTCTTTTAGTGCATATTTTAGTGGATAAATACAGTGATATATTATAAGGATATCGTAATTGAAATATATTTTATATTGTCAGGTGTTATAGTTAAATATTGATCTAATTATAAAAATAATCAAGCTTTAATTAATTCAGATTTGGCTATTAAATAGTAATATGACATTATCATGTTTTTTTATGTAGATACTAGTTCGTATGAAGTGTATTAGGAGAGAAAATCTATAAGTCTAACGCTTTAGCTATTGAGCTCTATGAAACAAATACAAATTATGATCGTCGAGTGATCCATGAAGACATTGGACTATATGAGCCTAGTATGAGCTCTTCGGATATTAAAGCACGAATACAAATATAAATTTTATTATAAGAAATATAACTGGAAAATATAAATGAAGTCAATAAAAACTTAAAAAAAATTTAACAACTTTATTCACTTCTTCATAAGGTGCGGTCTCCAATAACATAAGCACTAGACAAGATTATTACACAACAATAATAATTGATGATTAAAATTTTATACACAAATCAAATTTAATTAAAAATTATGAATATAAAATACATGATATAATGTTAACTAATAAAAATATTAATATATCTTATAACTAATAAAATAAGGGTAAAGTACCATTTAAGACCCAATACCCAAAGTATTATCCACTCAAGACTCATATTTTAATTTATATATGAGAAAGACACATTTCACTTAAATATTTATCATATGAGACCTAATAATACCATTAATACCCTTAGTTAGTAATATAAAAGGTTTTCTATTTTCTAAACAAAACGTTTTTTTCCTTGTTTGTTTCTCTCTCATCATCGTCTTCAGAGAGAGAGAGAAAGAAAAAAAATAGTGTTTCTTGCCAGACTAATTCAATATTATCAGATTCGTAGAAGACATTCCAATCAAACTATTGATGCTCTTCCTGCTGTCGAATTCTACAGAGTTGTGGATTTCAGTGGTTTAGTACTGAGCCGAATCGCGCTGAGTTCCCGGTAGAGAATGCCTACAATATCTTAAGAATATCAGAGACTATCTCCTTCGCTCGGATCAAGGCTTTGTTTCACAAACTCACTAAACAAACTCAGTTGAGTCGACAAATAACTTCTCTTCGTCCAATCGTTTCATTTGAATTCTTGCTTCTTATGAGGTTTTGCGAACTCATATTTCCTTTTGTACCGTAATTGACTTTCTTTTTTAGTTATTAGTGTGCTTTGATCTGTTTTCAGGCTCTGATTTTGTTTAGATTTGTATGTGGATTATGAATGAACTGGAGCTTGCTAGATTTCGATTCGGTTCGTTGTGTTACTTAATGAACTAAGTCGACTTTTGATTGATGGACTTTGAGTATAATAATGGTTATAATAAAAGCGCATGAACAATTGAATCGACAAACACTAAAATATATGAAACTAATATTTGAATGCATTAGACAATGTTTGTGATAATGGTCTAAATATTATACCCTCAAACTGACCTAAAGAGTCTATTTCTGGGTTAGTTTGTGACCTCTACCTTGCATGTGTATGATTCAAGAATAGTAACAAATAAGTAGATGAAGTAGTTGAATGGCTAAGGTAGGATAGAGAGGCTATAATTAATATATTGTTAAAGAACACAATAGTAGTTGGAACTAGCTATTTGGATGAATTTGAAGAAAATTTCTACTCAGCCAAACATGGCACATATTTTGGTCCTGATATAGAGTCCATGAACCTTCTACATGATCGGTTTGAAACAGAGGAGAGATTTGTCTGTGAAACCCGGGAGGTGCTGTACTTGGTCTCCGGACGGGATCATTTTGGCATGGTTCGCTTAGTTGAAGACATTCCGAAATTAAATTCTGCTTTCGATCAGAAAGCCACACATCAGACGTGTATAAAGACCTGGAGTTGCATATTTCTGGTAGAGTTGTTGGTTTGGCCACCAGATAACCACCTAAAATCTCTTGCGACATGAAAGTAAATGAAGATGATCAAGGCCATGTTCCTGTTTTTCTTGATTTAGATAAAGATCCCAATATTGCGCGGTGATTCTTTAATGGAATCATAGTGCCTAAGTTTTAAGTAATCTGCTTGACTCGATAGTATTTTATGTTCATTAATTTTGTTAATGGAGATGTAGCGCAGTATTTTGATCTTCGTCATAGTAAATTTATAAAGAATCTTGTGTTAAAGGGGTAGTTTATAATTAAGTTAATTTTCTTTTGGTTTCAGGATGACAAGACGACCAAAGATGTTCGTACTAGTTGTGGCAATAAATCTAATGATGAGTGAGTTCTAAATCTTCTAATAATAGATGTATATAAATCACAATATATGGTTTGTTGAATTTTTTTAGCATGAATTATGGTATATAGATGTCGAGGTTTATGAGTTTGATGATAAAATTTCGAGCTAGTTTATATTGACGTTCTTAATGTGATCGTAATTCCCTATTTTTCAGAGATTTCATGAATATATCTTCTTTATGTGAAGGTATGATAAGTTCAAACCTTTTTTCTTTTACTTTGAAACTTATGCTGGTTATAAAATAATATCTTCTAACATTAATAATATATTTACATAGTATAACGGAGATGATAGCACTTATAAATTTATTAGACGAGCATGCGGCAGAAGAAGCCTCTCCGACCTCGATGACACTTCAACAAATAGTCAATCAGAACATTTTGGAAGCCCAAGAAGCAAATGTGGATGTATTGAAAGCATTGGATTCATATATAGAAGCCTTTAAGATTGTAGTGAAAGAGATAGAAGAAAACCTTAATCTGAAGCAGGAATCGGTGATACATATGAACACTGTTAAAAGGGTCTCTTTTCGTGTCATCATTCTTTTTGGCTTCATACTTTCATTGTATTTTCAGTAACAAACACATTTGGATTATAGAATTTTGTTATTTTAAAGCATCATCCATTGTGTCTAACAAAGGTATATAATGTATTGTTGCCTTGGTATTTACCTATTAATTCGGTTTCATTCTTATTTTTTGTATGTATATCTATTAGAATGACAAATACCGAAACGAGAACAAAAATATCAATATTACAAATGAAAGATATAAATAATATTTAACTTGTCGCCCATATAGAAGGTTTCATATTTATTTTGCTAAATCAGAAACCTTATCGGTTTCGCTCGATGAGACCCTTCTCTGTTTCGCTTTTGCTATATGAGACTCCTTCTCTGTTTCACTTTCGCTAGATGCGAAACCTTATATATTTATTTTGATATATGCTAAACTGTCTTTATTTTGATAGATGCTGAACCTTCTTTATTTTGATAGATGCAAAACATTTTTATTTTGATAGATGCGAAACGTTTATTTATTTATTTTGATAGATGCTAAGCCTTCTTTATTTTGATATATGCTAAACCTTCTTTATTTTGATAGATGCGAAACCTTCTTTATTTTGATAGATGCTAAACCTTCTTTATTTTTATAGATGATAAATCTTCTTTATTTTGATAGATGCGAAACCTTCTTTATTTTGATAAATATGAAACCTTATTTATTTTGATAGATGTTAGACCTTCTTTATTTTTCTAGATGCTAAACCTTCTTTATTTTGATAGATGTGAAACCTTCTTTATTTTGATAGATGTTAAACCTTCTTTATTTGGTAGATGAGAAACCTTCTTTATTTTGATAGATGCTAAACCTTTATTATTTTGGTAGATGCGAAACCTTCTTTGTTTGATAGATGCTAAATCTTCTTTATTTTGATAGATGTGAAACCTTTTTTATTTTGCTGGATGAGAAACCTCTTTGTTTTGATAGATGCGAAACCTTCTTTATTCTGGTAGATGCAAAACCAAACATTAGATGCAAAACCATATAACTAAGAAACGTGTGTAAAATATTTTTTTATAAAAAAAATTCAAAACATATCATGAGTGGTATTAGTTTTGTTCGTCTTAAAAAACAAAACAAATAATATTTTTGGATACTTTTTCCGAGTTACGGTTTAAAAGATATGTGCCTATTAAAAAAAGAGTTGGTTACTGGATTTTTATATAAAAAATAATTTAGGTATAAAATCTTTTAAAAAATTGAGACCTTTATCCGTAATAACTTTGTGTAACGAGTCTTTAAAGGTAAGTCTCCCATAAAATAATATGTAATTAGATTTTTTAACAAAAACATATAAATTAAATAACTTATCCTGCTTATTATTCATGGAGCTAAAATCTAATTATTTCAAAAAAAATCGATATATATATATATATATATATATATATATATATATATATATATATATATATATATATATATATATATATATATATATATATATTATAATATATAGTGCTTTAGATAGTAAAAAAAACTAAAATTTATATATTGTATTCCTTTACTCATTATTATTTATGGGACAATATAATTATAAAATAGTTGGGAATTAATTTTAGAGAAAAGTACCGGTAAATACCTTCTCAACTATGTTATTACCCGACGGTACTCGCTTTTTGGATAGTGTCACTTGGTACCTCGAACTGAAATTTGGACAAAAATACCCCCGACCAAATATAGGCGCGCGCTGGTTAAAAAAAAACCGGTACAATTCTCAAGATGCGAATTGCTTGCAAATTCTCAGGATGCGAATTGCTTGCAAATTCTCAGGATGCGAATTGCTTGCAATTTCTGAACGATTCTCATGATAAGATGGGAATTGCTTGCAATTTCTGAATGATTCTCATGATAAGATGCGAATTGCTTGCAATTTCTGAACGATTCTCATGATAAGATGCGAATTGCTTGCAAATTTCTGAACGATTCTCATGATAAGATGCGAATTGCTTGCAACTCTAAGGATTTCTGAACGATTAAAAAAAACGGTACAATTCTCAAGATGCGAATTGCTTGCAAATTCTCAGGATGCAAATTGCTTGCAATTTCTGAACGATTCTCATGATAAGATGCGAATTGCTTGCAATTTCTGAACGATTCTCATGATAAGATGCGAATTGCTTGTAATTTCTGAACGATTCTCATGATAAGATGCGAATTGCTTGCAAATTTCTGAACGATTCTCATGATAAGATGCGAATTGCTTGCAACTCTCAAGATTTCTGAACGATTAAAAAAAACTGGTACAATTCTCATGATAAGATGCGAATTACTTGCAACTGGTGAAATTTTATTTTTTAAAAAAATCAAAAAATATCATCAATGGATCTAGTTTTGTTCATTTTTAAAAAACAAAAGTGATGGTACTTTCATTTATTTTTTTCGAGTTCCGGTTCAAAAGATATGGATCTTTTAAAAATAAAATTAAAGGAAAAGTAGGAAAGAGAAGAAAAGAGAAGGAAAGAGAAATTTTGGTTACGTGGCTATTCATGAATGGTGAGAGTAGTTAGGGTATTAAAATAAAGTTAGGTACTATGTGACAATTAGGTAGTTGAGTTGGGTATTAAATGACATAATAAAATAGTTGAGTAGGTACTTTTGGTACAATTTCCCTTAATTTTATACGTACCCACACAAGTTATTTTAGTGAAAAAATTAACAAAATAATTTATCATCTGAACACAAAATTATTCAACAAAACACAAATGATTTTAATTTTAAAAAAATATAAAAGTTCTAAATTAAAAATTGTTAAACCTAAAATTAAGTTGAAATTACATTTTTATTATAACAATTGAGTTTCAAAATAATATAGTAATAATATAGTTTTAAACATTTAAAATATTAATATAATAAATTAATAATTAACTAAGGAATAGAAAAAACTAACTAACTTTGATAATTTAATTGTTTTTTATATAAAACAATCCGTTAAAATAGTTATTCAATAACCAGACAAGTTCAATAAATAATATATTTTCATCACCACTAAAAATAACTTAACAAAACTTATATATGTTAAAGGGTAAGTTTAATACTATAATCCAATTCAAGTTGAATTTAATTTTTTTTTTTTATAAATATAGCGAAAAACACCTAAATAACCCATTTCCCTTACTTAATATGCTTAGTACTAAAAGTACATTGAATGAACTTAAAAACTCGTTGTCCATTATTCGTTACAAAATAAATATCGTCTTTAACGATTTTTCATTTAATACTACAAATAAATATATTCCATAAACTAGAAGAGACATCGAAAAATCTTCAATAAATGAACATTGACTTTATTTTTAGTTACGCATTTAATTCGTAGCCGTTTCTTTTTAATACGCATTTATTTTGAAATACATGACGACGATGACGTATTTATAAATGAAATTATTATCAACTATTAATAATATTAATTAAAAATAATAATCCGATAAAAGTAAACACGGTCGGTCTAGTTAACATGTGATGTGACCATGATGTTGCATGTCAAATTATGTGTTAGATACGCGCTTAATAAATCTTTATGCCACGTGTACAGAAATTATAAATCCTTCAACCGATTTGGTTCTATTTAAAGACAATCGGATCTCTCTCTCTTTCTTTTTCTTTCTAAACAAACAACAATTTTCTCTCGACCTCCAATTTTTGTGTCAAACTCCATTAAAATCTCTAACCAAATTTATAAGCTTTAGCGGTCTTCTCTTTTTCTTTTTCGTTTTCGTTTTCTAAACCACATCATACCAATAACAACGAGGCCAACACAATCTCTCTCTCTTTCGAGGTTTTGATTTGTTATTATACGAATGAGTAACAGCACCATGGTGATGGATCCGAACAACAATCCATACAATCCCAGACCTAAAATGACGAATCTCTTGAACTCCGACGCATCCATATTCCACAACATGGACGAAGACGCTTTCTCCGCCACCGATACCACCAGCTACCGCCAGAGTGACGCCTCCATGATGAGCGGTGATGCCTCACCCTACCTATCATCACCATCGCCGTGGAATAATTCCTCCACCTCCTCGCCTTACAGCAAATCGCCGTGGAGAATCTCCTCTCCGTTTAACAACGATAACTTCGCGCACAATGGATTGATTCACTCCATCGTTCGAGAAGAAGGTCATATATACTCGATAGCGACCTCCGGTGATTTGTTATACACCGGATCCGATTCGAGGAATATTAGAGTCTGGAAGAGTTTGAAGGATTATTCGTCTTTTAGATCCAGGAGTGGATTGATTAAATCGATTGTCGTTTCCGGTAAACGGATTTTCACCGGGCATCAGGATGGGAAAATTCGAATTTGGAAAGTTTCGTCGACGAACCCTAGAAAACACAAACGAGTTGGTACTCTACCTAATTACGTCGATTTCGTGAAAAAGTCAGTAAATCCGAAGAACTTCGTGAAGGCACGGAGGAATAAAGACGTCGTTAATATTCAACATTTTGATGCTATTTCTTCGATGAGTATGAACGAGGAGATCGGGTTGTTGTACACCGCATCGTGGGATAAGACGATCAAAGTATGGAGAATCGCCAATTCGAAATGTATCGAATCGATCGAAGCTCACGACGATGCGATTAACGCGGTGGTTACAGGTTTCGACGATTTGGTGTTCACCGGATCTGCCGATGGGACGGTTAAGATGTGGAAACGCGAGCTTCAAGGGAAACGTTCTAAGCATTTTCTAGTACAGATTTTAATGAAACAGGATAATGCGGTGACGGCGTTAACCGTTAGTTTATCATCGGCGGTGGTGTATTCCGGATCTTCCGATGGGTTGGTGAATTTTTGGGAGTACCGGAAGCATCTGTCTCACGGCGGAACTTTAAGAGGACATAAGGTGGCGGTGCTTTGCCTCGTCTCCGCCGGCAACTTGGTGTTCAGTGGTTCCGCCGATAAGAATATATGCGTCTGGAGGCGGCTAGACGATGGAGCTCACGCGTGTCTCTCGGTACTCAGTGGACACACCGGGCCGGTCAAGTGTTTGGCCGTGGATGAGGATAAAACTCGTGGTGAGATGGAGGAGAGACGGTGGATTTTGTACAGTGGGAGTCTGGATAGATCGGTTAAGGTATGGCGCGTGGCAGAGCAGACGCCGACGTGGGGAGATGTTGGCGGCGGCGCGTCGGGTAGAGAGAGTTTTTCTTCGTCGCCAACCGAAAATTTTAGACAGTGGTAGAAGTTGGAATGAGTTCTATTCTTTACCTCAAAGAACCATCACTTTCAGGGTACTTTGGTCTTAGCCGGCACAGTTTTAGCATAAATCGTTAACCACCTGGTTAGATTATGCCACGTCAGCAATTTTCGAGTGTACATAAACTCGTTTTGATTGTAACTAGTGTGACTTTAAGTAATTTTACGATTTATTTGTTTGTTTTTGTTCGCATGTTTAGCTGAAAAAGTACTTTTCAGTTGTTTATAGATAAATGTATTATGTGTTGTTATTAATGCAGTTGATTTTCATATACACATGTTATTAGTGCAATCCATTCTATCTAGAAATTGGAGAAAAATATATAGATTTTTTACTTTTTTAATATAAAAATTAAATTCATTAAAAAGTAGCCCAGTAATTTGTTTACATAAAGACAGTTATTCGAAATGTTCGGCGGATTTTACTATTTGAGTTCGAAAGTTTTTTTTTTTTTTTTTTTTTTTTTTAAGATACTAATGAAAGATCACCCATATTCATATATAGAAAAGTAAATTGGGGCACAAAACGAGGAGTCTTCATTTAAACCGAACTAGGTTGATTGTAATTACAAAAACTTGAACAAAGAAAAAAGTAAACACACATAGCAGTAACTTCATAGCATAGTAGATCCCCAACATCTAAACCTTCACATAACCCACACCGAAACCCTAATTTCAAGAACTGGTAAACTTGGTAACCGCCTTAGTTCCTTCTGATACAGCGTGTTTAGCAAGCTCACCGGGAAGAACAAGCCTAACCGCAGTCTGGATCTCCCGAGAGGTAATCGTCGGCTTCTTGTTGTATCTAGCGAGTTTAGCAGATTCTCCGGCCAATTTCTCGAAGATGTCATTGATAAAGCTGTTCATGATTCCCATGGCTTTGCTTGAGATACCGATATCGGGATGGACCTGTGTTAGAACCTTGAAGATGTAGATCTTGTAGGTCTCGACGTTCTTCTTGGATCTCTTCTTCTTCTTGTCACCGCTAATACCGGCATCTTTAGGCAACTTCTTTCCTGCCTTTGGTTTCTTCTCCGCTGGAGCTTTCTCGGCGGGAGCCTTCTTCTCCTCAGCTGGCTTCTCAGCCGCTAGCTTCTTCTCAGCTGGTTTCTTCTCTGCTTTAGGAGCCATTGAAATAGATCTGACTTTCTAAGGATAACGGAGAGAAATGAATTTCCTTGAGAGATAAAGTTAGAGAGATGAATATCTAGAGGTGTTATTTGAGTTCGAAAGTTAGTTTACTATTTTTCATTGCAAGTTTGGAAAGAGTTTAACTTTAATAATTTTAAACAATTCAATTTTTATTTTTTTAATAAAAAAGAGTGACATATATACAAAATTAAATTATATATGAACGACTGGATGCTCCTAAAGACCATCATTGTATAGAAAGTCTAAACTCTGAAGAGGTTATTAAGAGTTAATAAATATTTGAAAGAGCAATTACAAATAAAAAATTCCTTGTCGTGGAAACGGTAACGAAAGTCAGGATGGACATATGATGAACCACGCTCGAACTCAACGAGTGCTTATTGTTGAAGATTCTCGATTCTGATGTTTTTTCGTCCAGAAATAGTAGATTGTTAAGTAGGAGGCAGTTCACCATAAATGGACGGAATCACCTACTGAGGGGTTCCAAGCACCCACCTCCTCAAGTCAGGAGGCCCAGAAGGTGAGTGTTGAGTCAATGGGGATTTTTCTAGTAATAAGATCCCAGATAGATGAGGAGTAAGGCAGTGGATAAGGAGATGTTTCAGCATTTTTGGGAAACTGGAGCAGATGATGCACTCTGATGGGGTGTCCATGTCCCAATCAATAAGTTTGTCCAGGGTCGCGAGCTTGTTATAGATGACCATTGATGTGATGATAGTTAGTCTAGGGCGGAGTAAATTTTTTTTATGGTAAATTGTGGTTTTGTTTTGTTGGGAACCGAAAGGAAGACACCGTCAGTATCAGATACACGGAGGAGAGCATTAACGGAGCTTATAATTTCATTAAGGTGGGGTTGTATGCTTCTGCATGGGACCTTAGCATGGGAGGGCCAAACCCATCTACCGTTGTAATGGAGGTCGACAACTTTGGATATATTTCGAAGGCGAGCTAGATTTGTAATGCTTGCGCCAAAACGATTGACAGTGGATGTTGGGTAAAGCTAATGGTCATACTAAATTGAAGTGTCTCTTCTATTCCCGACAAGTGGCTTAATTTCTCAGGTGGAGAACCTTTCTCCAACCCCAACTAGCATTGGAAGGCGGATGAAGGGTCCATAGGCTTTTGGTTTTGATCTTCTCTGATCGAGTTCACTGGGTCTATATAGAATTTTTGTTGTTCGTTAATATTGACCAGAAGAGCTTTAGGACGGCCGCCTCATTCCAAATATTAGGTTTGGGATCCCAAGGTCTTCCTCCTCAAAAAGCACATTGACCTTTTCCCATGCAATCTTGGCCCCATAAATCTCAATCTATGATCCCGACCAGAGAAAACGCCTAAGGAGTTGAGATAGCTCATTAAGAACTCTGACCAGCAGAATGAAAATGGAAGACCAGTAAACCTGGCTGACAAAAAAGACAGATTCGATTAATTGAAGCCTCCCGATATATGATAGGTGCTCGGACGTCTATGAAGTGATGCGGTTAGTGACCTTGAAGAACAGTCGTCTGTAGTCATCGTAGGTGAGTCTGGAGGTGATCAACGGGACTCTTAAGTATTTGACTGGTAAGGTACCTTCGTTTAAATCGATGAAGCTTAGGGTTATAAAAAGCTCTTAATACTTATCTCTCTTAATAATCATAATTTGATCTTTTGTCTTTTAGTTTTTTATCCATAATCGGTCATTTATTTTTGTCCATGCTTCTTTGTTGTTCCACCCGTATCCGCAAAACTATTTTGGAAGTTATTAAGTCAGATTGGTTTCCTGTTTGAACAGTTAGTGACATATCTAACTAACAAAATCAATAAATTACTACTTATTTTGTACTGCAAGGTATTATATTTCTAAGATTTCTAAGAAAAAATAGGTCGAAGTTGAGATGGAGCTTGACTATTAGATAAATTATAGTTTGTCTTGTAATTTAAGGTTCTATTTTCTATTCAATCAACGACATTGTTTTGCTTCGTGGTAAATTTGTTTGATTGTCATTCAAGAAATAATCAATTTCTACAACAATTTATAATTGGGGACAAATACCAAGGAGCAAGACCACTAGCTAAAGTTTTGAAAATGATACTTGAATCAATCTCTATATCTATATTAGTTAGCGCAATTTCGTTACACATACTTAAGCCATCAAGAAGAGCTCTAGCCTCAACAATAAATAGAGATTGTTTCCATTATAATATACCATTAAATTTAAGCATAATACCCTGAGAATTTCTTATTAAGAAACCACAACTTTTTCCATTGAATAAACATAATCTATATGAGTTTTGTTTTATTGTGTTTTCTATTTGAGGAATCCTTTTTACATATAAAGCTTTACTATTATTAAGATTTTGATGAAAAATGTTCAAAGTATAAGTTGTTTTTAAGTCGCCATACGAGAGGTTTTTTGTAAGTGCACATATACAATGTAGCTTTACGAACATGTGATAAACTTTTCTTTTATGTTACTTGATGAGATTGATATGCTTTTCATTTTGATTTGTTTCTGGAAGTCCAGATGGACCAGCTAATGATTGATGGTAAAATTGATCATTAGTGAGTTTCTTTCTTGGTTGATAATAGCCAGCAACTTATTAAATGCTTGAATGTCATATGATTTCCAATTAATATTCCAAAAATGCTTGTGAAGTATTTTCATACTTTCCATGTAGTATTACATTGAACAAAAAAGTGTTTAATGGATTCTATATTGTTAGAACATTGGCATTTTGAAGCAATGTTAATTGTTTTTATTTTGGACGACAGTATTAACTAATATAATACCTTTGAGAATTCTCAAAATAGTGAATGAACACTTATTTTGAGTGATTGAGTTCTATATTTTGTTATATAGAATTGATTTATTATCTTTTCTTCTGATCCTTTCCCAAGTGTTAATTAATTCAAAGAAACGAGAAGAGGAAACATTCCATTTGATTTCATCTGGTTTATCAACATGAATTTTGAAACTAATCATTCTAGTTATATTAGATAGAAGCACATTATTGTCTAACTTGTCAATAATCCCGTTTTTGTTTAACCAAAATTGGTTGATCTTTTCAACATTTACCAAATATTGTTTTCAGAGGATTGAAGTTTGATTAAAGGGGGGATGTGACTCCATATCTCTAACAAAAAATTATTATTTCCCTGATTACATTCCAATAAATGAAAGCTTATGTTGTTTCTCTAAATGTGACCATCCTTTTCTATATTTTGGAATCTTTTGGTTTGAAGTTAACATTAAGAGGGTGTTTATCAGGACAATATATAATGTGCATCATTGTGAACCATAATATTTTGTTTGCTCTAAAAGTAAACCAAAGTTTATAAGTAAAAGAAATTTGGATATCTATTAACCTTGTGAGATGTAAGCCTTCTTCATCAATGGTTTACATAGTTTACTCCATTTGAACCAAATTACAACATTTTTGTTTTCTTTGGCTCGCTAAAAATATTTGTTTAGAAGATTTTAAATTCAGTTTAATCAAAATTACACAGTTCGCTTAAACTGAATTTCAAAATTTTATGGGTCAAACTTCACGCATTGTTTTACCCTCTACATTCAAATATTATGGAATCCTTCAAAAACAAATTAAGTTAAATGTTAGACATGATACTAATGTGCTTATATTTATATATTTTCAAGGTTTAGTATCATAAACGAGCTTAGATTTATTTTTTATAATATAAAAACATACTAGAGATATAAGTGTCATTTGAGAAAAATGTGGATGTATTGTTCATAATATATATGGATTATCTTATACATGTGAACTGGCTGTGTTGTAGAGTTATTATCGGCTCATTATATTATCCTCATGCAATAGATTTTGGCAAACTTTAGATATCATGCCTCGTTGGGAAACTACGTCAAAATATGTTCTAACAAAACAAATAGGAATAGTCGAATATTCTTTCTATAGTTACATGTTATATATTCATGTGCACATAATAAGTAAGGTATACAAATATTTAATCCCAAAAAACGCCATGTGGTAGACTATAAACAACTAATTCATATTTGAGGTAGAAAACAATACAGACATGATCGATCGTCCAAACGTGAGAAGTCATTTTTTGAGATGTCTTTTACCAAATGGATAATACTAGTACGTGCGGTAAAATATGTAGCACGACATGAAAAAATATAATCCCATGCAGAGCACCTAAAGTTCTTATAAAAAAGTAATACTCTTAAATGATAAAAAAATACTGACATATACTTTAGTAAGGTCATAAATGTTTTCTCGAGTTGAATACATTGTTCCAAGCAGACATTGCGGTTATTGGTGTATATCCCCAATAAAGTATTTACCAACATTTGTTTTATTCAAGGATGATAAATGCGCACTCTATCTTGAATCGTTTTATTGGTCAAGTCAATTGAAATTTTATTTTTTAAAATAAAAAATGATAGTTTCCTTACAATGCAACATTTAACTAAAAAATGATCATTGGAAAGATGCAAATGTTATGTCGTGTATGTATATCAATACAAAATATCTTCATGAGATATGTAGGTCGGTTCAAAAGCCACTTTAGAGATATTATTGGATAATTATAAGCTTGACAATACGATCAGAGTTGAACGATTAATATGTGATCGTGTAAGTTGAACAGCACATGCGTTACGATGTACCCATAAAGTTATACTAGTTTAATTAGAAATTTATTGGGTCCCTCTGCGTATTATTGGAAACATACAAGATACCATATATCATACCTCATACTAAACTTACCAAATAATAAGTGATTGCCGGAAACTATACATTTTTAAATACAAAGCTAGAGCAGGTTGTTAATAGTGAACAATGTCATTGGCTAAAATATTTACGCGGATATTATATTCGTCAATTAATCTTGTGTGTAAGCTCTAAGAGACAGTTAAAACATGAAATTGTTTTCCAGGTTGAGTTCATAGTAGAGATAATACAATATATATGAATAATTCTACAAAGAAAAAACATTGTTCTTATTTTGAGTACTTCGAACAAGAGAATGTTGAATCTCCCATGGATAGTGCAGAAACTCATGGTGTTGTTACATCAATCACTACAGTTGGTATACTGACCAATACTTATGACAGCCCACTAGAATGATGGTAAAATCATTTGTACTAACTCCGTCAGAAAACCACTGAGAACAAAACGGTCCACAAGTTATATCTAAGGCTAAAGAAATGCTTACAATGGTAAATATTACTTGTGTAAATCCTAAAATATTTTATGAGTTACACATATCATCCTACATGTATCCATATTTACTCATATGATCGATGTTAGAATTAACATACATTACAGATTCAAATCGTAATAATGGATGTATTAAAACTAAAAGAGAATGGTAATTTGTTAGACAGTAATTTATATTTGAACTTGAAGAAAATAGAGAGTTTGATTACAAATTTATGGTATTAAACTTAAAATTGACAAAAAAATTAACATGTATATAAAATTATTGAGATATTACTCGACCAAAATATGAAATGAGTTTTTATTATTTTGTGGACTGTTTATTGCGACAATTTTTAATTGCATATTTTATTGTCATGCTCCAAAGTGGACACTACATACATACCGCTCAAAGTGGTACCCCTTACGGTCGTAGAACCGAAAAATATATGACTTGCTTTCCTGAATGAAGATTAGTTCATGTCTATATAATATTAATTTTTTTATTAAATTTTTTATATTTAATTATGTTAACTATAAACGGTTTTAAATATTGATACTGTTGGGTGTGGATTTTTTTCAACAATATATATCGCAGAGTACAGTTTAAGTAAAGATGAAATATTCAGTTACTAATTAAGTGTGTTCGATAAAATTTCTATTTTTTTATAATATTTAAATCGTAGATCGATAGTTTCTTTTTAAAAGTTTAGCAAGAATCTATTTTTAAAATTTTTAAAATAAAAAACGATTTTTTTGGTAACTATTTTTTATAAAATCGATTTTGAAAGTTTAATTTTATTTATTTAAGAATATTTCATGAATTGTTTGTATATGCTATGTTAATTTTTTGTTATATTTAATTGTGAATGGTTGTTTTATGGTATACTTTTCTAACTCAATTTTTTTATTTAAAAAACAATTTTAAAAAGGCTATAAGGGCTATATTAGTTGAGTCAATGTAAATTGAGACAAATTGAAGATAAATTTTCATAGGATTTTTTGAAATTAGGCTTTAAAAATACTTACATAAACTTCGGAGGATTTTTTAATATTTAATTTTAGTTCTCTTTGTAATAGTTTATAATCCTAATAATTAGGGTTGTTATGGGTCAGATTTGGTAGGAGTTTTAATTATTTTGGGATTAGACCATTAAGTTATAAGTTTTATCTGTTTGTACCTGATGCGCTTAGAGATTCTTTAGTGAGGCTTAGAAACAAAGATGTTCGCGTGAAGGGGTCAGACTAGAGAATGTTCGTATGACGTGACTGTGAATAGTGAATTGCTAGAAATGGAAAAGACAAAAAGAATATGTATTGTAATTATTACTCAATCATTGGATCATTTTCCCAAAAGGGAATGTTCTTTTTATAGGAAAAGAGGTAGAGGGTGAAATTGCATGTTTACCATTATGAGAATGGATTTCTTACCCACTATTTCACTATTTACAAACAAGTTCTAGGGGACTATCATTCAAGTCCCTCATTTCTTACGTGTGCTTTACTTTGGGCCTTAGCCACTAAATACATTGGCCTTAACCTTATTAGTGGGCTAAATTACATGCCAAACACCTATATTTTCCTTCCCTTATCAGTACCGATAATCGGCTTCAAATTTTGGTTCATTGACCACTCGATAATATTATTGGATCATTTTTTTAGACGACCCTTATCAGACCGGTCCCTAATAGCTATCAGATTTGGTTACTCAATAAAAATCTTAATTAAACTTAACATTAAAAAAAATAAAAGTATAAATTTAAAATATTAAACTATTAGCCTAATAATCTATATGGATTACTTCTTGATTAATGACTTAATATATTTATAAAACTAATAAATTATATTTTTATAAAATTAATCATTAATATTTTTCATTTTTTCATATTTCATTATATATGTTGTAACTTAAATTTAAAGTTTAGTTTTCAGATTCTTAACAATTTTAAAGGTCCTGTTAGGGTGGCGACCAAAGTCCCACATCCCACATCGGTTAGACATGGAAAGGATCAGTAGTATATAAGTAAGAACATACCTCAACCAATATGAGGCCTTTTGGTAGTGGACCAAATGCAAAGCCGTGAGGGCTTTCGGGTGCCAAAGCGGACAATATCATACTAATGTTGAGATTGTGTTGTCCGCACTTATATACGGAGGTGGAATATGCGGACCGGATCCCCAATTCATAACACCCATATTCCCAACACGTGGTATCAGAGTCAGACCCAAACGGATCTGTCTCAAACGAGTCTTATCAATCTGATCCTGAATGGTTCACCAGCTTCGGTAGCTCAATAAAAACTCTACCTATAATGATAATTAATTTTTTTCTAACAATCCTACGATCGTTATAAGTAATTTTTTACAATCCTACAATCATAAATAATATTTTTTAATAATGCAAAAACTATAAATATTATTTTTTTGTGCAACTTTAAAACTTAAATAGTTTTTGAGTCGACTAATATAACCCCAAATTTCTATATTTGTAAACTATATGTTTTTTAAATTGATAATAAACAAGATATCTAGCCAGAGAGATCTCTCATTTATTAACATCGATGTTTAGATGTTCTTATGTTTGTTAAAAATGGAGAATATGACACCGGTACCAGAACGGTGTACTCTATCGAGCTAGAAGACATAGAAGAATGAGTGTATTTTTTTGTCATGCTCATTCTCGTTGTCATTGTTTGGAATTGTTTGACTTTAGAACTTGGTTTTCAAGTTTCTTCAAGGTGTAAGTTTCAACACCTTTTGGATTCAGTTTATTGTTTAGCTTTTCAGCTAGGGTTGTTGTTTGAAGCTGATATTTCTAAAACAATCTTTAATGGTTTTTTTATCTTTGTTAGTGTATTACATTTACTTACACATGCTTATATATCGAATTTACAGAAAGATTGGATTCAGATTTGGTGTTTTAAGCAGGATGACATGATGATCTAAATGTGAATTATTGTAAGTAGTATCTCCTATTTTTGTGAAATTAACTACGATTAGCTATTTTATCATCATCGTTTGTGTGTTAGTAATTCAGATAAAGTAAGAGAAGTAAAAATTGATATACATTACTCTTTGGTACAATTATTTTTGCTAACAGATATAGTAAATTTGTCTTATATATTGTGAACAATCTCTGTCAATGAACCTTAATTTTATATGTGAACAAGTTATCCTTATAAACATTATAATGATAAAATTTGTGAACCATATCATATTTTGTCCAATTGGATTTAAAGACCCAAAAGAACTTTTCATGGGAGGCCAAATAAATTACTCAGAATTAAATTGATCTTTCTAAAATAAAAATAAGAGTTTGGGTATTATAATACAATACACATAATATATTAACGTGAGTGTATTTTCTAAGAACTCTTAAAATATAGTGTTTGATTGGTGGCATCTTGCTTATAAGAAACCATAGTGTTTGGTTGGTCTAATTTTTATGTATTAACATGATGTTGAAACCCCAATAAGTATATAACTAGCCTTATCATTTTTTTCATCACTATTTTTTTCACCAACGTATCCGCATTGGGAATTCATGTATACATTAAAGAAGCAATATGTAATGTTAAGTATTTTTCTACTTATTTTTTGTTTTAGTGTCAGTTAATGGCAAACAATCAACATCGGATACATCCATTATTAAAAACATATAATATAATACAAAATATAAAAAACATATACTACTCCAAGCAGCTATATTTTACACTAGCATCATCAACACCATCTCTCACGGGTTCGGCTTCCTTTAATATATTGTATGTTGGATCATTGGCATCGACATAAGTACCATATTTAGTTACTGGCTCATTCGCAATACCAGGTAACCCCTGGCCAACATTAAGCACCTTCTCAATAACCTCCTGATCCTCATCATTATTTACCCATGGTCGTTTGTCTTCTGGAACCAACCCCTTCAATTTTCCAAACTTTAAATCGGGTTTTTCCTTCTAGAGTACTACAATGGTATCTTTTAGAACGTTCTCCAGATTATTTTGAGCAACTGCGATTGTAGACTTCTCCCCATCAGCGTACTTATTTGCACGATCAACCTAATCTTTTTTACCTCGTTCAGCTTATACATCAACTAGAATAACTTTACCCGAAGAGTAGAAATTTCCAGTTAAAATTTGCAACTTATGATAGTAGACTCTTCTACCTTGATAAGCAATCCAGAGTTCTGCACAATCAATTCAGTAGAGCACTTGGAAAGAACCTCGTATGCTCTATAAGTTCTGCAACTCGGTCCTTCAAGTCATATTTTTCAGTTGTAAGAAGAGTTAACCGATCACTTATATATACCTTCTTCGCATTAAGCTTATCATGACATAGCTTCGAAGTAGCGTAGGTCGCTTATATGGCAACAACTCAACCTTGAAGAATGTTTCAGACCCAAACATCATAGGCTCGAGCTTGAAGTCTGTCATTGCCTTTGTATCAACAAAGGTCATCTTATGATAAGCTAATTTCATAGAATTATGATAGATCTATCAAATAAAATAGTAGAAGAAAAATATAATGAATAAGACAAGGTTAATTTAGAGCAATAAATAATTCAAGTGATAAATGATAAGCTTAATTCAAATGCCAACTCCGACTGAAACTGTAGTATGTCTGCCATGAACATATTTTTGTAATAAGTCAGTTATGGGCAATTCTTCAATTGATGGTACATGAGTAAGGAGGGTTTCAGTATGCTAATTATAATAGGAAGTTCCCCTAATCTACACATGGGTGACTTCTCTATGTACAAAGGACACAATAGAAGGATCGTGCCTACATTATTACGAGGGATTTCCGTATGCTAATTACAATAGAAAGTTTCACATTTCCTGCATTAGTCACCGTTAGAGGCATCTCCTTTCTTACCACCATCATCGACATGAGTAGGAACCCAGGGGTCAACATTTGAGTCTCTCGTTAGGGGAGGGGGGCTCAGATACAACATGAATTTGTTTAATATATGTAAGAGAATGGGGTTGTTCCCCTCCAACAACGGTATTGTTTGAACCACCAACATATCCTTTTGTGGGCAATGAGTATTCATATACAGATAATGGGGTGACACTTACCACTATGGCAAGCTTATCTAAAACAATGTTTCACCGACCATCGATCCTTTTTTGCTGTCCGCCAACGGGAGCTTTGTCCTTCCATAATACTTTTTTATTCCTAACAAACTCACCGGTAGAGGGACTATTCTGTCTTATTTCTTCATCATCTTTCCTTCAAGGAGACATAATTATACAATCATTCGAGCCCCTTTGGTCAGATGCCGTTACAATGCATGTCGTATCAGAAAGTCATGTATCTTTAACCATATGCGCCAATATCTTCTTTCTTTTTGGTTTAGACTGCACAACATCTGTATCTCGACAAGTTATTTTCTTTATACGTTCAGCCTCAAGTACCTCTTCTTAATCCTTAGAAACCCTCATTGAGGGAAGTTCTAACCCAAGACCGGTTGAGTTCTCCCCATACACCGTGTCTAGTAAAATTGAACATACTCGTTCAACAGTGACCAAATATCTGGTAGAGTTAATTACATCTCCCTCATTCGACATCGTAATCTCTGGTATCGGCTACAAACCAGATACTAAAAAATTGACAAAGGCGAATAGGCAAGATACCACTCAGAGAACGCAACGTCAAACAACGGCTCTAATAGATTTACTTCTTGTTTGCCGTAAACCTTCCTCCAAAAATCCTAATATTTTCCTGAATCTGTACCTTGAACAGAAGAAACGAATAACGTTAAAAAATTACTAACAAAAAAGTGACAACATAAGCTAAAACCAAAACTAACTCTCAGCTTACATGTCTTCATTCAAATCCGTTCTAATTTGAGATTATTTGGCCCAATGGGATGCTCTCAGTTACTATGAACAAAAACAAACAAATGCTTCTAGTGTTTGTTAGAATCAAGAAAACTAACAACTTTGCTTCTGCCATGTGTGGATATGTAATAATAAGGGGTCTTCAACAGATGGTAGATATTGATGCTAACTAAAAAATCTGTTAGACAGATGGGGATGTCTAAAAGTTTGGAGCTAACTAGAATAATTAACAACAATCGCCAACCGTTAGTTGTTAACTGCGCAGGAAATATCCTAATTTATCTAAAAAACTCGTTAATAAAACTAGGAGAGGTAATCACAATCCTCAGTCGAAAAAGATTGTATAAGAGAAAGTTTCACCCTCCTGAGCATGATAAGGTTGTTCACCAGGCTCAGGAAGTCTAGTCACTAATGAATCTGGAAACCCATATACTACCCTAAATCTATGATGCTCCTCTTTGGTAAAAAAATCATAATGGGGGGCAGACGATCAAAGTATGTGTCTAAGAATTCCTTATCTTCCATCTTATCCACCAGTGGATGGCCATGAAAAGTATCTGTAGCAGATTTATTCTTCTTCAAAGCTCATTTGCGAGGCATTTTAGTAAGAAAATAGATAAGTTATTACCAAAAGATGAGAAACCCATAACAAAAGAATTTAGGGTTTCCAGGCAAAAGGACGAAGAATGTTAAGGTTACCAGAATAATAATACTCAATACTAAGCAATAATAAAGAAGAACAAAGAAACAAAAAAGAAGAACAAAGGATTTGGACTTTTACCTTTTTCTAGTCTCTAGAAATGGAAGGACCGAGAATGAAGAACAAAGAGGAACACACTAAATTTATCTTCCAAAGTAACTTAACCATGAAAAAGTTTCCAAAATTAATTTCAACGCAACTTATATTACTCTAGAACTAAAAGAAATAAGGGCTACTTAAAGATGTAGGTCCAAAGTATTGTTACAGGCTTCAAATGGTTAAACCTGTTTACCAATCAGAGGGCGAAAAACATATGAAATGCCATATTGGTAAAACACGCAAGTAGTAGCTTCCACTGTCATAAATTGGTACAAGATTTGTGACGCCTGGCAATTAAGTACTATCATCAGTAACCGCACGTCTATCGTTACATATTAAAGGTGACTTCCCTATACAACACATGGTTAGCATAAAAGGAATAAAAAAACAACACCTCATCCTAGTCATATTTTACTTCTTTCAAAATCAAGCTCCTACATCAGTTAAAATTCAAAAGGACTATGAGATGTCATGATAAGGTATAATCCTACCAACGGATTATATTCATTGACCAGAAGGAGGCATCTTCGATCGCGCAACAGAGCTGGAGTGGTGTCGGCTAGTAAAACACAATTACTAACGTTGTACATATAAAAACCGAGTTATACCTCAAAGAATATATGAGGTATCTTTAATCAAGGGTGTTGACTGATGAGCAATTCGTAAGAAAACGAGGCCACGAAAAACACTAACAAAATAACATGAAGAACGCGGACAGAACATTGACCCAAGATTGGACACAACTCAGGAGAATAATTACGAGATAATGGGATAATGTATATGGTTTTTAGTATATAAAGAGGTCGAAACCCAATTATAATGTAAGATTTTCCGATTAAGTAATAAAAGAACTGTGCATTTATTCCTCTTGATATTCATAGCTATTCACTTCCACTAAAATCGATCACCACCTTCATGATATTTGTATAACTTCAAGACAAACTCGGTTATAGTGCTTACAAAGTTGAAATCCTTCATTTTAAATCTGTCCGAAACATCTTACTCATATTTATTTTGAGAAATAAAGGTTACATTAGCTGATTGTACTACTTTTATGCCAAGTAAATTATGCATCATACCAATATCAAACTTTTCAAATTCAATCATCGTGGATTTCTTGAATTCGTCAAACATGAAATTATCATTTCCAGTAAATATCATGTCGTCTACATATAAGAAAACAATGAGAAATTTTTCCTTATATCCAATCTTAACAAAAAAATGTGTGTTGATATAGATATTTTTGAAAGCTTATGTTAAACAATAAGCCTCAATGCAACTATACCAAGCTCGTGGAGCTTGTTTTAAGCATAAAGAGATTTCTTTAATCTATACACTTTATGCTCATTTCTAATTTTAATATGACCAAGAGGTTGCTCTACAAATACTTGTTCCTCCAAGTTTCCATGTAAAAATAACGATTTGACATCTAGCTGAAAAATAGTCCAAGAATTCTGCATCGCGCGATCATCAATCTGATTGTATCATGTCTTGTAACGGGAGAAAAAACTTATGTATAATCAATCCTATATTCTTTCTTATATCCTTTAGCTGCCAAACACGCCTTATACTAGTCAACTTCAGCATTTTCTTTTAGTTTTATTTTGAAGACCCACTTTATACTAATGGTTTTGTGCCATTTTGGAAGATCAATCAACTCTCACGTATCATTTTTTCAATGAAATTAATTTCAACATCCATCGCCTTGCTTCATTTTTTACAACACTTTCAAAGGTTGTAGGATCAAAATGTGAAAAATAAAGCAAAGTGAGTGATTGTATTATCAATTCCAGTTATTCAATAGACTTTCATCCATGCATGCTTTTTTAATACAATTAAAAGATCGAGCTACTGCATCATTAGCTTCTACTATTGTTGGTAAAATTTCAGCAGCTGTTGGAGTTGCTTCTGATGAACTTTCAGGTATAAAGGTGGTTGGAGCTAGTTCCCTTTCAAAATCATTGCGAAAAAGAGAACTTGAGTACATACATCCCTATTCGAATCCCAAGTGTCTTCATTATCAAAGACAACATCTCAGCTTGTCACCATTTTCTGAGTTAATGGATTAAAAATTTATAAGCTTTAGATATTTCACTAACCAAAAAAAATACATTTTTCCTTTTTATCATCAATTTTTTTTTTCATTTTCTTATCCGGGATATGCGCATAAGCAATGCAACCAATTTTTTAATTAATCTACAGTTGGTTTCCTTCCACTCCAAACCTCCTCTGGTGTCGTATTCTGAACAACAAATGTAAGACTTCTGTACAAAATATGAATACTCAAATTTCCTACCTTAGGCCAATTGTTTTTAGAATTCCCCATATAGCCAACAAGTTTCTCACCATATCGAGGATAATTATGTTTTTCCCTTCTCATACACCATTTTGTTGTGGTTTATAAGCATTTTTTAACTATCTTTAAATTCCATAAATGTCACAAAAAAACTTCAAATTCCGTTGAGCAATATTCTCTACTACGATATGTTCGAAGGGTCTTAATGATCTTTCTTATCTCATTTTATAGCTGGGAATATGTGTACCCCATATCAAACATGTGGAGGAAACCCAAAACATGTTGGCCAATATATAGAAACGAGCCTTGCTGGTGCATCGAACCAGGTTCTTTGCTTGGTGTCAGGCCACGAGTTTTCCTAAATTGGGTACTAGGACCGTTAATGGTTCTAAAGAACCGGGAACTGGATAGGAACCGAATAGTTAAAAACCAAACTAAATTTTAGCGGTCCGATTCCGATTTTATTTTAAAAATCAAAACGATAAATTGATAAGAAATCGAGTCAATAAAATCGATAAAAAAACCAAATTGATAAAACATGTAATAAATCGGTGTATATATATATATATATATATATATATATATATATATATGATTGTTAAAGAAATAACAATACTATAAACATCTCAATAAATAAACCAATGTTTGATATGTATCTCAATTCCCTTTTCTATTCCCTTTTCTACATATCTATGATTAATTTATAAAAATAGATGATTCATGTTTACTTTGTGATAGAAGAAAAAATAATGGTTTATATGCTTGTATAAAAATATTTATGAAAACTAATAGTACACATACAATCATTCAAATAGAATAAGACAAACAATTAAATAATACATGCTACTTTAACTAAAGAAACAAATATTGAAATGAATTAAAACAAACAATTAAGTAATGATGTATATTACTATAACTATATAATCTTTTATCCAAATAGGATTGATGATTTTATTTTATTTTAAAGGGGCAGGAAATGGAGTAACGATGATTCTCCCTAGGAGGTAATTTGATTTTAGTTTAAAAAGATGAGAAATGCAGTGGGAATGATGATTATATTTTTTGATTTTTTTTATATGAAAAGTAATTCATATTTCATCAATAATATTTTCTCCTTTTGAATTTTTAAAAAATACTATAAATGAATAATGTATATTATTTTAACCATAGGTTGTAGATAGTATATAATAATAGAAAAATCGACCGATCTAAAACAAACAATATACGATTTTATGTAATAATATTGTACTAAGATTTAAATTTAATGTGAAATATAATACATCGATCATATTGGCACATAAGAAATTAGACTTATCTTCCCATTTTGATCGTAATTTTTTTTTTAAACAATCCGCATTGTTTATTGAACGATGAGACAAAAAAACAAACACTATATAAAAAAGACAAACTCCTTATGGTCCATAATGAAACCCATGATGCAAAGATCTTTGTATGTTGAAGTTGAACCGAACTGAAGAAAACTCTAATTTTGACGTCCGGTAAATTGTTGTCTCGTGGCTAGGACGGTTATCGGTCCGGTTCGGTCCGGGTTTTGAAAGGACCGGACCGTTAAGTTTATCGGTTAGGCTGTTTTCGGTCTGGGTTTTGAAATGACCGGACCGTTAAGTTTATCGTTCGGACCGGATCGGACCGCTAAGTTTTCGATTCTAATTTTTGGAACCGTACCGAACTGCTAAGCTTTAGGTTCGGTCCGGTCCGGTTTGGTTCCGGTTTCGACTCGGTCCGAGTTTGGTTCGGTCCGAGTTTGGTCCGGTCCCGTTTCGGTCCGGTTCGATCCACTTAAAAAAATAAAATCAATTAAAAATTGATTTTTAATTACTTTTTTATTAAAATAAATAATATAAAAACTAAAATTTATAAATTAATCTTTCATTTTCTTAAAAAATTGGTAATTAACAATTAATTTTGGTACTATAATTTATAAAAAACTATATAATAATAATAATAATAATAATAATAATAATAATAATAATAATAATAATAATAATAATAATAATAATAATAATAATAAATCGGTTTTAACGGTTTTATTGGTCTGATTTCTTATCGGTTCTACCGGTTTATCGGTTTCATCGGTTCGATTCTGTATCGATTCCTTCGGTCCTATCGGTTTTATCGGTTCGGTTCTTTATCGGTTCTATCGGTTTATCGGTTCGGTTCCTAACCGATTTTTTGTTTCGGTTCTTTATCGGTTTTCGGTTTTTAAAATGGAACCGCGAACCGGACCGTTAAACGGTCCGGTTCTCGATCCGATCCTTATCAGTTCGGTCCCGGTCCGGTTTTCGGTTCCGGAGAATCGTTGACAGCCCTACTTGTGGCCCACCTTCCCGAATAACAAGTCCACCCTCAACGTCTTAACCCGGTTAAGGATAATGGGCCAACTATTATTAAAGCGTTGGATATTGAAAATGGGTTGCGTGTTATAAGGTCATTGTTGGGCCGGTTGTAAATAAGCCATTGGGTATTAGACATAGGTCCGGAATGTTGGTCGATTCAGATTTCTCGGTGGGCATAGTTAACTGTAAAGGTAGTAGGCCAAATGGTGGCAGCCAGTAAGTCCCTTTGTTAAATTAATTTTTTTTTGGCAAAAGAATGAATTGTATTAATGAAGGGGCGAATCAATACAGTTTACAAAACACAAGCCCTTAGAACTAATAGACCAAAAGAAAGGAGAGGGCACAATTGAAATCTCTAACCCTAATCGAGAACAGGAACACAAGAGAGCCACCAACATTGAGCTTCACCCTAACCAGCCAAACTTCCACCTATCGATTCAAAGCAACCCCAAACCCAAATTTCAAGCCACCCTTGAACCAATCAATAGAAATCATCTTCTCCTCGAGCTCAAACCCTAAATCAGACAAGAAACCAGCCAAAACACTCGAAATCAGATCTTCCCAGATCGCAAGCATCCTAACCAGGATCGATGTAGCCCACCCCTAGGCTTTCAAGCGTAATGATTGCGAGCAAAGGAGTCGGAGTATCGGAATTACTAAACTGACGAGCAGATTTCTCCTTCAAAGTCCACTTCGCCACCCAATCTGCAGCAGCATTTTGGATGCGAGAGACATGATGAAGCTTCATAGACGATAGAAAAAGAGCACGACAAACTGGAATCAGAGGGTTATTAAAGACAGCTCCAGTAGCCATGTTGTGAACAAGAGTGAGACAATCAGTCTCAATGTCGACATCTCGCCAACCCCGATTTCTGCACAACAGAAGAGCCTCAAGCAACGCTCTACTCTCAGCCAGAAGAGGGCTCAACTTGCCAAGGACATAACCAGCACCTTCAATGATATGGCCCTGGGAGCTCCTCACGATCAGGCCTCCTGAAGCCTCACCAGAGAAATTACACGCGCCGTCGATGTTAATTTTCAGCCTACCAGTCACCGGAAGACACCATTTGAGGTACTTGACTTTTCTCTTCTCTATAGATAGGCAACCCATAGCAGCTCCTACATCAGTTACACCAAACCAGTGCTTAGACTTAAGCTTATTGCTAGAATCGATACCTAATATAACTTTAGTAACACGATTAACAGCAGTAGAGAAAGAGTCATATATGTTATCAAATTTAGCCCTATTACGATTAGACCAGATCACCCAAAGTGTAATTTGAGGAATAAGAAAAGAAATATGAAACTTGCTAGAAGAAGACCAGAACCAGCATTGCAAAATGTGACTTAAAGACATGAACCTTCTCACAGGGACCCTAAACAGGTTACCAAAATAATTCCACAGAGACCAAGCATAGCTGCAACTGATGAGGAGATGATTCTTCTCTTCACAGTTGCAGCAAAATTGACATTTAGAGACCAACACAAAATGCCTATTAGAGAGGATACTATCAATAGGAGCAAAATTTTTTAGAAGCTTCCAGCTTAAGAAAGAAAATTTGGTAGGAATAAAAGAATGCCAGACCTTCTTGAAAATAGCTTGCTTAGGAGAAGTAGTTCTAATATTATTCCAAGTACTGTTAGTGTTAAAGACATTGTTATTAGAAAGCTTCCAAAGAATAGAGTAATCCAGATCACTATTAATATTGACTTTAGCAATACGGGATAATCTTTCCTGAGAAAGAAAGGAAGAGAGAGTAGGAAAATCCCACTGATCATTTTTCCAGTAAGAATGGACCTTAACAGGAAGGAAAACCCTGTTTAGACTAAAGTCACTAGCAATAGGAGGCATATCAAGCCAAGAATCCCACCAGAAATCAATATCCCCCTTTCCCAGCCTCCAATAAATCCATTTATCAGCCTGACCCTTTATAGAATTAAGTATTTTCCAGGTAGTAGAGTCAGTGGCCTTGCACACAGCATTTAAAGGGTGAGAGAAATTACAGTAAATAGAATGCATGAGGTCAGCCCATAGGGAACTTCTTTTCCTAAAAAGAAACCAAAGTTTAAAAGAGAAGGTGAGTTGAATGTCAGACAAAAGCTTGACATTTAACCCACCCTCATCAAAAGGCTTGCACAAACTTTTCCATGAAGACCAATGAATAACATTATCAGTAAAATTAGACCTCCAAAAAAACCTATTAAAACATAGCTCAAGCTTATTAAGAATACCATTATGAATCTGACTATTTTGCATCCAAAAATAAGTAATAGGATATAAGACATTTTTAATAAGGGAGAGTCTGCCTCCAAAGGAGAGACTCTTCAAATCCCAGTCGTAAATTCTATTATAAATTTTAGTGAGAAGGGGAAGATAATTCTTTCCTTTGTTGTTGGCAGATATGGTAATCCCCAAGTAGGTGAAAGGAGGACACTCAGTATTAAAGCCAGTTGAAGTCTTGATCCTGGCAGAGTTGGCAAGAGTGCAAGTAGAAGAGGTAATAACTTTAGTCTTATGCTTATTAATCAGCTGCCCAGATTCAGTCTGATATTTGCTCAACAGGTTGCTAATGCTCTCAATTGAGGAGGAAGAACTGTTTGTGAAGATGATAATGTCATCTGCGAAGGCCAAACAAGGTAATATGAATTCAGATTTTAAGTAGTATCTTAAATTATTATTAGTTTGATAGAGATTAGCAAGGCCTCGAAGTAAAGCATCCTCAGCAAGAATGAAAAAAGGCTAGGGGACAATGGATCCCCCTGCCTTAAACCATTCTTTTGAGGGAAATAACCCTCACAATTCCCATTGACCAGAACAGAGACCATAACATTTGAGATAAGACTATTGATGAGAGAAAGGATATCATTAGAAAAGCCAAAACCCTGAAGAGTTTTAATGACAAAGGCATGAGACATTCTGTCAAATGCCTTTGTCATATCGAGCTGAAGAATAATATTGCCTTTAGAAGGCATTCTTTTGATATTATTCAGCATTTCCTTGATTCCAATCCTTAAGACATTTTATTAACCTTTTAAGTTTATACCAGAAAATAACATTAGGACTACCATTACAGTGTTTATCCCAACTATTCTTAACACAACTAAGGAATTCACAATGATTAGCCCAAGCATTAATGAATCTAAAGCTGCCTTTTTTATTATATGAGATCCTATTATTAACATTAGAGATAGTGATAAGAAGGGGAGCATGGTCAGAGCAAGATCTGACCATGTGGCAAACCTGAAAATGCCAAAGAGAAAGCATTTTCTGGATCACGAGAACCCTATCTAACCTTTTCCAAATTTTATTGTTACTCCAGGTGAATCTTGAGCCACTGTATCCAGGGTCCTCCAGATTACAGAGCCTAATACAGTCATTGAACTCATCAGCACTGCCAGCATCATAGGAAGCACATCGAAGCTGATCCTCAGGATAAGAGACAACATTAAAGTCCCCAGCCACAGTCCATGGCAGATCCTCACCAGCAAGCAAACACAGCTTATTCCAAAGCAACCTACGCTGAACTTTCTGGTTCTTAGCATAGACACAGGTAAACAAACAAGTGAGAGTAGTATAACTGATCTCCAAGTGGAGAAATTGATCATGATTTTCAATAACAGAAATGTTTACATCATCAGACCACAGAATCCATATTTTATTAGAAATGTTATTAATGTATTTAGAAAAACCAAGCCTATTAGCAATGTAGTTAATTTTATCAGACCTAGCCATAGGCTCTTGGAGAGCAATAACTTTAACTTTGTCCTTATTAATAATGTAATTAAGTCTAGACAAGGTTGAGTTATTGTGGACTCCTCGAGTATTCCAACTGATAATTTTAATCATTCAGACAAAAAATTGCAGAATAATTTCTCTCTTTTGCGCAGAGAGTGAATAGACAATTTTCTAACATTTCTGTTCATTTTTGGAGATCTAATTTTCTTGCTGATAATGGTATTAAAGTCCTGGTCAGAAGAGCTGTAGTATGGAGAAATATTACAGCTACCAACATTCCCCTCTTGTGGAGATTCCTTGGTAGTTTTCAAGCTTTGAGAGATGACTTCCTTCTCCAAATCATGAAGAGCTTCAATAACTTCAAGATTAGTATGGGAAGCAGCATCAACTTTGGAAGAAGCACTTGGGTTGACATCATGAGAGTCCTTGTCCTTAGCAGTTATTATAGACTTAAGCCTTCGCTTGTATACTTTAATAAAGGGATGTTCATATGTAACTTTAGGCTCATCATCATGTATAGACACAGAATGAGAAAGATCCATTTTTTCAACAGAATCTGTAACACATTTTGAAGCAATAAGAACATCTTGCTTTTCATTTTCAGATCTTTCCACCTTTCTTGATTCAATTTTTTTACAGTCAACACCTTTGTGCCCCAAATGAAAGCACTGACAACAATACTCTGGGACATTCCTGTAACTTACACCAACCCAGCAGCCCGAATTTTCACCAAAACCAATCCATAGTCTACGTTTAAGAATGGTCGAAACATCTATTTCAACTTGGGCATAAGTGGAATTAGCTTTGGCCGTATTATATTGAGGCACAAACGTACGATGGACTTTGCCCAGAGACGCTGCCATATCCCCAACTATGGACTCATTATACAAGAACTCTGGCATACGATCAAAACGAACCCATAGAAGAACTATGGGAGACTCTCTGTTCTTTTGAACATCAGGACACCATTTTATAACTCTCAAAAGCTTTCCTTCTACCTTCCATATTGGCTTAGACCAGAATTTGGTGACATCCTCAAGTAAGTTAAACTCCACCAAGATTTGACGAGAGTCGGAAGTGACGTATGAATAAGCCCATTTGAAACAAAAAGACTCCAAGAAGGATTGAAACACATCTTTCTTCGGAATACCCTGACTGAATTTGGCAATAACCGTGGATCTTGATTGCTTTAAAAGTGTTTCATAAGTATCTGTATCGAATTGAATAGAATTATGGTCCTTTGAGAACTTAACAAACTCTGGCTTAGCAACGGACCGAGCATTCCTAACCAGAGCAGGATTAAGAACTTCAGCATATGATTTTGTGACACTATCTTGAACTATACCAGTTTCTTGATGAAGAGCGGGAAATTCTTCAGCATTTAGAACATTAAGCGCCATAACCAGGGCGAAAAACCAGCGACAAGAATGGTGCTCTGTTTTAAAGAAAAACAGAGACCAAAACAGCAACACTGAAACGCCGAAAAGAAAAACAACCCGAAACTCTGAAGAACAGAGAAACGAGAGAGAAGGGAGAAGAGAGAAGGAACCAAGGGTTAGAGAAGGAAGAAGGGCCGTCGATCAAATCGGAGAAGAAGAAGATCTTGGCGCCATTCTTGGAGCTTTCAATCAACAAACATCTACCTCCAAAACAAGATCAATATATCTTTTCCTTTGTTAAATTACTTGCTTTACGGGTTTTATTAGCTCCATTTTGGTTTAGCTATGGATTTTCAAATTCCATTGACCAATCTTCACCTATCAAATAGTATTATAAAGGCCCACGACATTAAATATTATAAAAAACTAAATCACTTTTTTTAAAGCATTTTAGTTCCTTTCTAGTTTCTTTTTGACAAATTAATAGTTGGATTTTTCGTCATCAACAAAATTAATCTCTCTAATAAATCTCCTATTCTGGGAACCAATTCTCCAGGAGAAACCATATGAAATTTCCAAAGTCTCAATTCAACGACCTAATAATTTTTTCTCTTATGCTATTTATTTTTTATATTTTATTTTTGAAAAGTGCTACTTGTTAGTGATATAAGGCTTAGACCCATTAGCCTATATAGTTTATCTATAAATAATAGCTTTGTATTTTGTGTAATTGATATACTTTCTAAATAATAATCATAGTCGTTTTTTTGTTTCTCTATACATGGTATCAGAGCTATTATTTATAAATAAACTATATGAGCTAATGGGCTTATGCCTTATATTTCTGACACTACCCTCCCTTCCTCTTAAACACACATTAGAGTTCTTCCTCTCGCGTTATACTGAAATTTCAACTTTTATGTTAATCTCTTATCCTAAATAATGATGGTTTCAAACTATCAGATAATCGATCCATTTTGATATAATTAGATTTTTTTTATGATTAGATTTTGATATTTTATGATGATGTTATCGTGGGTTCTTTCGCATCTTAGCGAAAATATTTATTGGGATGTTTGTTTGGCTAAATATTGAATGTTAAGGAAATTAAGACAACCATTCCGGCTATGTGGACGGACATCTGACATCTGTACCAACAAGTTACATGATCTAGATTTCAAATGCAATCAAACTTACCCTAATCGCATACCCAATTTCCATAACTAGTTCTATAAAAAATTATACAAACATGTTCTTTTTTTTCTTTCTAACAATCCAATCCATCTAAAACCCTTTACCCAATTCTACAATCATCAATCTAAATCGATACAAACAAAAACAATCAACAAATCAGTAGAAGAGTTCACAAGTCAAACGAAAAAAAACAAGAACTGAATCAACCCCATAGCACAAAAATAAACAAAATGAGCGAAAACAATATGTAAACACGAAGTAAAATTTCAAGATTTTACCTAGGGACTAGGGCTGCTGCGACTACTTCCTTTGAATGCATCAGACATCAACTTTGCTGTCTCCATCACAAACTCACTCTTCTGCGATAGATATTCGAGTTGAATAAGGCGCAGCTTCTTCCATTTCTCTTTCATAACAGCCTTTTTAGATCCTTCCATCATCTTCCAACCTTAGTTTATGGTAGCCTCGTCCACACCGAATTCACGCATCAAATTATAAACAAGAACAACACTGGTGGAAGAACTACCAGTCTCTGGTTTATCACTTTTATCAACATCAACAGGTATTCAGAACCAGTCTCTGGTTTATCACTTTTATCAACAAATTCTCACAACCCAGCCAGACGAAGCTCGAACCATAGGCATTCAGAACTAGGTAACAAATCATACCCATGGTGGATCCCCAACCCAAAGACAGAGAAGAGAAAGAAGAACAAAACCACTAAAAATTAATGAGATAAATATGACAAAACTACAAATAACGATTGAGTACCTTTCAGATCTGGACGATTGAGTCTTGCTGGAGATAAAAATTTGAACAATTCTTCAAAAAAAAAACGGCGAAGAAGAAGGTGAGTCCCTAGATGAAAAAGTGGCTGAGAGTGGGAGCCTGGGAGTGGGAGGGAATGAGGTTAGAACTTGGAAGTTAGGGTTAGGGTTAGATTTATTATTTTAGTTATTTAAGTATATTATTTATTTTATATTTTTAGAAAATAAAATTATTTTATTAATAAAATTTTATAACTATTTTTGGTGTTTTAGTTTATAAGCCAAAATTTTAAAATATTATTATTTTATTAATAAAATTTTATTAAGTGTTTTCATATTTTATTTTACATGTTTACACGTGTTTTGGGTTTACATGTCTGTTTCGGGTTTACATGTCTTTTCGGGTTTTACAGGTCTTTTCGGGTTTACAGGTCAGTTTCGGGTTTACAGGTCTTTTCGGGTTTTACAAGTCAGTTTCGGGTGACACGAACCCAACCCGAACCCGACCCGTTTTTTTTCGAGTCGGGTTCGTGTCGTGTCTTAATTTCATCGGGTCTGAAATATCGGGTCTCTAATCCTAAAATTTCGGGTCGGGTTCGTGTTGGGTTTACAGGTCGTGTCCAAAATTGACAGCTCTAACTAAAAGTCACTCGACCTAATTGTTTTTAATGTTTATAAAAATATTATTTGTAAAAATCAAAACAATCATCCTTGTGCTTTAAATTATTAATTACTGTTGTAATTAAAAAATACACTACATTGTAAAATATATAAAACCTCATTATAAAATGAAAATTTATTTATTTTAAAATTCGATAACTAGTTAATATCTTAAAAATCACAAATCGAGATAAATATATTTGTATTCTATAAATTAATATCTAAAAATATTTATACTCCCCCTATTACAATTTAATAATACAAAGAATTTAACAATTATAGTTATAACGGTATAATAGAGAAAATTACAATAAAGCCGTAAATATATTTTAGGCTTTGGTTAAATCTGGGCCCAATTTATGTTAACCAATCTCAGTTTCACAATTTTTTAGGATTTTTTTAATTATTAGCGATTTACCATTTTGTCTTTTTATGAAGTAGAGCTTTTTTTGTCAAAGTAAAAAAAAACTAAACTTACCCCCAAGGAGGTAGCCGAGTTGGTTGAGTATGGTATGCTTGTGACTAAAAGGTCATGAGTTCGAGTCCCTCTACATACGCTTTCTCGGTTGAGCCTGTCACCTTGTGTGGTTTACCTTCTGGCGTTGGTTTGCAAGCTATCGCGTCAGACTGAGGGTTTACCTTGTGCGCACTCATTGCACTCTGAGTAGCGGCTGCAGGTTCCCTCTGAAAAAAAAGTACACAAAACTTAACAAAATTTCAAAAAACTCAAAAAACTCTAAAACTTCTCAAAATCTCAAAAAAAAACCAAATTGATTTTCTGATGGATTTAGGTGAAAAGGAGCTTGGTCAGGACCATGAAACTCCAAACAAGGTAGTCTCTCTAACCAATTTGTTAAAAAAAAATCATTTTTGAAGTTCTTCCCGATTTGGAAAGAACTGAACCCGTGTTCCCCCGCCGGTTGATGCTCTGTTCCCCGTCGAGGAATGTTAAAATCATTTTAGATTTAGACTCTCACCCACCGGTTCAGTCCATAACCAAACGCCCGACGAGGCCATGTCCCCCACCAGGGAAATTGAGTCCACTCGTCGGTTCCAATAAGGCTTAGTTGTTGAAAATATTAAAATTGTTAAGTTTTAGATCCCCATCGGTAGAAGTTTTCACCCAGTTTTTGTGAGTCCTCACACTTAAGGACCATTTTTATGAAGTCTTAGGATGTTACCCCGGCGGGGGACCTATTCTCAACCGCCGGTTGAGGAATTTTAAACCGCCGAGTAGAAACCTCCTCGGGGGTTGAGAATTATTCGACTATCATGGGAACACGTGCGAATTCGCGTTTTCGAGTGAAAATCAAGTTGTGACATCACTTATACTCGATGAATGTAGGAGGAGGAGGAGTTAAATGATGACTTTTATATGATTCGTGCATAGTAAAAGAGGAGATAATGCCGGCCCCTTGCTCTGTTGATCATAATCATTTGTTTGACACGAAATCTCACTACACCCAATAAGAGTTGATTGAATGGGTTAAGAAAACCGTGATAGACAACGAGTTTGTGGTTATATTACGTCGTCGCGATAAATTTGCTCAAAAACTCCGATAATCATTTTTGTGTGCGAAAGATTCAGAAATTACACAAAATTGGTAGATCCGAATGGTCTTAAGAGGAAGTATACCGACACGAAAAAGTGTGGATGCCCTTTTACTCTTAAAGGAAAGAAGGTGGATGATGATTTATGGGGCTTAAAGGTTGGGTGCAACGTTAAAAATCACGATACTACATTATACAAAGAAGGTCATTAGTATTTGGGACGATTAAACGAAGAAGAGATGGATTTCGTAGTTACTTCTACGAAAATGGGATCACGTCCTCGTGACATTCTCGGTGGAGTGAAAAAATTGAACCCTAAAAATTCGTCTTCAGTGCGCACCATGTACAATGCTCAACTAAAACACTGGAATATCGAAAAAGGCGGTCGGTCGCAATTCCAATACTTGTTGGGTGAACTAAAGAGGTTAAACTATTACAAATTCCATAGAATGTCTGAAGACATAAGCGATATCATAGGTGAGCTTTTCTTCGTGCACCTGGTTAGTTTTGATTTTCTACGGACCTTTCCAAATGTCATTGAAATGGATAACATATACAAGGTAATTACATATGTGATACTGTTGTATATGGTCATCAGAGCCACTGGTACCTGGAAAAATTTCTATATCAGATTCACGTTTATGTACAAAGAAAAATTTGAGAGCTACAAATGGGTGTTAGAATGCTTACATTCGTTGATGGTAACTCACTCAATCTAACCACCCTCCATCATTTTGACGGATATTAGGATGCTTACATTCGTTGATGGTAACTCACTCCATCGAACCACCCTCCATTATTTTGACGGATAGAAACTTAACGCTTGTGAAGGAGGTGGATGAAGTGTTCTCCAATGCAAGACACATGTTGTGTCAATGACACATTGTTAGCTCCATTTTAGTTTAGCTATTATGGCTTTAATCTCACCTTTAATTATTTCTCTTTGTTGGTAGGCAGCCAGTAAGTCCCTTTGTTAAAATACTTGCTTTACGGGTTTTATTAGCTCCATTTTGGTTTAGCTATTATGGCTTTAATCTCACCTTTAATTATTTCTCTTTTCTGATCGTGATTTTCCAATTCCATTGACACCAATCTTTACCCATCAAATAGTATTATAAAGGCCCACGACATTAAATATTATAAAAAACTACATTAATTTCTTTTTCATTAGGCATTTTAGTTCCTTTCTAGTTTCTTTTGACAAATTAATAATTAGATTTTTCGTCATCAACAAAATTAATCCTCTAGTAAATCTCCTATTCTAGGAAACATCTCTAGGAGAAAAAAATATATACAAAAACCATATGAAATTTCCAAAGTCTCAATTCACCAACCTAATAATTTTTCCTCTTATGATCCTTATTCTAGATATCCTATTCTTGGAGAGTGCTACCATCCCTTCCTCTCAGACACACATTAGAGTTCTCCCTCTCGGGTTATATTGAAATTTCAACTTTTTCTTTTAATCCCCTATCCACAATGGTAGTATCAGATAATCATCGACCCATTTTTTTTTATTATATTTGAATTATTAGAGCATCCCTAGAATAATTCTAATCTTAATTATTTCTCAATCAAGGGCGATAATTTAATGACTGAGAACTTTTTTTATAAAACTTTAAGTTTTATCATGAGTGGGACTAAAAGTCACTCGACCTAATTATTTTTAATGTTTATAAAAATATTATTTGTAAAAATCAAAACAACCATTCTCGTTGTGAATTATTAATTACTGTTGTAATTAAGAAAAGGTTATTTCCTTTAAGGTACATTAATCCAACAAAAATTCTCAGTAGTGGGTTTGACTTTGCCTAATTCTTAAAAGACATATTTAATTATATGATAATTCCATAAAAAGTGTTATTTTTCAATTGACAAATTTACCTTTCATTTACGTTATTCTAAGAATGAATTTCGTCTTCTGCATTTCACTCTTCAGATTCCTAGAGAAACAAAATATCTCCGTCTCTCTCTTCCACCAAATAGCATGACCAGACATTTTCTTCTTCACAATTATTATCAACAACTACTCCCTCCACGGTCTCCACAACCGAGCGGTGCCTTTTTTCGTACAAATGCTAAGCCGGGGTGTTGCCTCCACGTTTTTGTCGGTACTGAAATCTTGCTCGCCAGAGAACAGGAAGATGGTCCACTCTCAAGTGGTTAAATACAAATTTCCTATTTGATTCTTCTTGCTTCTCTTCTCTATACCTCCTCTGGGTTTCCTCTGCTTCTTCGTCGGATTGTCTCTTGCTTTCTAGGTTTTCAAATTCTATTAGGCAATAGAGGTATCAATCTCTCTAATATGATGTGTATCTGGGTCTTCTATCTTGGTTTGGTTCGTAATTCTGCTTATGTATTGATCAATGATTCTAAAAATTAGTTTTCTTCTTCATGGGTTTAATTTTGTATGCCTTTCAAAATTGATTTGATCAATTTTTCGTTTTGCGATGGGGTTTATGTATAATCCGTGTTCAATGTTTGTGATCAATAATTTGATTCAGTATTGATGGCTTCTCTTTTATGATTATCTACTGTGATTCTACATTCAATTTTTCTGTTGTAGGTAATGATAGAACATTGCTTTATACCTATTAATGGGTCAACTTCACAAGGTTTGTTATAGTATTTTAGTTGGAAACTATAGTAAGGCTCACTCTACTGATTTTGAAATCTTCTCTTTGTAGATCTGTTTATTGCTTAGTTTCCGTGATATCAATTTGGTTTTTGCTCTTTTATTCAGTTTACTATAACCCTTTAGGGGTTGAGATTGCGGTGGTTGTACTGTGTGATGTACTATATGTTATCTTATCTTCAAAATTTAAACTTCGGTATGTTTCTGGTGTTTGAGTTTTAGATTTTACGTATCTACCTTTCATATCATAAAGTGACAATTAGTTGTCTTTCGAATGCATGATATATATAGACTATCTAGTGATGGAAAAATGTACTTTAATGGGATTAGTGTTGCTGTGAAGAAGAAGAGAACTCGAAGATCTCGAAGGCTCCACCTCTACCTACGATTTGGAACGTGACCTAATCCAAACCGTTTTCTTCTCTGGCGCCTCCGGTGTTGTTCAGAATTCTTTCTCTCATATCACACATAATGGCGCCGTTTTCTAGGTGATTGTTGGTGGTGGGTCATTTGTTATTGCTGTTGCTCCAAGCGGTGGCGCCCCAGCTGCTGGCGCCCTAGCTGCTGCCACTACACCAGTTGAATAATAAAAAAAAGTAGCAAGGAATCCCATGAAGATATGGCATTAGCTCTTTCCGATAAGATCTATCATTTTTTCATTATTATTGTTCAAGCTTCTAGAATTTGTTGTTATCTTCAAATAAAAAAAACATCATTTTAGTTCTTCTATAAACAAGAGTAGTACTTGGTTTTAGATTTTGGTTTTTTCGGTTTTGTCTAAAATTTTTATGTTTTAAAATTCTACTTAGGTTATAAATGATTGCATTTTTAAAAATTATTAATAAGCTGCGAATAGAGTAACAATTTTATTACTGTTATTTCTGATAAGAGTAACAATTTTTTTACTATCATCATACGAGTAACCTGAATAATTTTTATATTTTTCAAATGAATGACATGATTTCTTTTTGTTAATCTAAACAACTCAAAAATTAATGAAACTCTTAATTAACTTTAAAATAATTGGTTTCGACCAATAATAGCACAAGTTAGTGATCATATTTTTTGTTTTCTAATTGGAAAAAAATGTTATAGTTCTAGTTTAATCATGTCCAACTTTTGATAATGTTTTTTTTATTTTGTTCTTATTTTTTTAGGAATAACATTACGACTAATTTTTTTTTATAGAGTAATAGTGTTATTACTGTTATTTGTGATAAGAGTAACAGTTTTATTACTGTTATTCATCATAGTAGTAACATGATTAATTTTTATATTTTTCAAATGAATAACAATATTTATTTTTGTTAATCTAAACAACTCAAACAAAATTATAAGAAAATAAATAACATTATTCATTTTTGTTAATCGAAATATTAGGAATAACCGTCTTATTACTGTTATTCTTAATAAAATAATAGTTTTATTTCGGTTATTCCTCATATGAGTAACATGATTAATTTTAATTTTTAATAGAATAACAAGAACTATTATCATTAATCTAAACGACTAAAGAAACTCTTTTATTAGAAAATGAATAATATGATTAATTTTTATTAATCAAAGTACCTAAAATAGTAGTCTATTAGTGTTATTCCAACAAAGTATCGATGTTATTAACGATATTCTTAATAGAAGTAATATAAATAATTTTTATATTTTTAGGGGGTGGTAGTAATGGGATGGTGGTGGTCGTCATAGTGGTAGTGGTAGTGGTTGTGGTGGTGGTGGTTGTGGTAGCTGTGGTGGTGGTGGTGGTAGTTGTGGTGGTAGTCGTGTTAGCGGTGGCGGCGACGGTGGCGGTGGTGGCGGTGGCGGCGACGGTGGCGATGGTGGCGGTGGCGGCGGCGGCGGCAGTGGTAGCGGTGACGACGGTGGTGGTGGCTGTAGTGGCGGTGACGGTGGTTGTGGCGGTAGTGATGGTGGTGGTGTGGTGGTGGTGGTGGTTGTGATGGTGGTGGTGGCTGTGGTTATTGTGGTGCTGGTGGTTGTGGTATTGGTGGTGGTTGTTGTAGTGGTGGTGGTTATGGATGTGGTGGCGACGGTGGCGGTGGTGGCGGCGACGACGGTGGCGCCGACAACGGTGGCGATAGTGGCGGTGGTAGTGGTGGTTGTGGCGGTGGCGGTGGTTGTGGTGGTAGTGGTGGTGGTGGTCGTGTGGTGTTGGTGGTGGTTGTGGTGGTGGTGGCGGCTGTGGTTATGGTGGTGGTGGTGGTTGTTGTGGTGGTGCTGGTGGTGGTTGTGGTGGTGGTGGTTGTGGTTGTGGTTGTGGTGGTGGTGGTTGTTGTTGTAGTGGTGGTGGTGGTTATGGATGTGGCGGTGGTGGTGATTGTAGTTGTGGTGGTGGCGGCGGTGGTGGCGGCAGTGATGGTGGTGATGGTGTTGGTGGAGGCGGTGATTGTGGCGGTAATTGTGACGACGGTGGTGATAGTGGTTAAGGATTGTTGTTGTGGTGGTAGTGGTGGGTGTGACGATGGTGGTGAGTGTGGTGGTGGTTGTGGTAGTGGTGGTTGCGGTGGTGGTGGTGGTTGTGGTGGCAATGATTGTGGTTGTGTTGTGGCGGTCATGTTGACAGTTGCGGTGGTGGCGGTGGTAGTTGTGGTGGTGGTGATGGTGGTAATTGTGGTGGTTGTGGCGATGAAGGTTGTGGTGGTTGCGGTTGGCGGCGACGACGGTGGTATAAGTGACGGTGGTGGTTGTGGTTGTGGTGGTGACTGTGGTATTTGTGGTGGTGGTGGTGGTTGTGGTTGTGGTTGTTGCGGTGGTGGTGGTTGTGGCGGTGGTAGTGATGGTTGTTGTGGTCGTGGTGGTGGTGGTTGTAGTAGTGGTGGTGGTTGTTGTAGTGGTGGGGGTGGTGGTGTGGGGTGGTGGTGGTAGTTGTGGTTATGGTGGTGTTTGTTGTAGTGGTGGTGGTGGTTATGGTTATGGTTGTGGTTGTGGTGGTGGTGGCGACGGTGACGGTGGCGATGGTGATTGTGGTGGTGGCGGCGGCAGCGATAATGGTTGTGGCGTTGGTTGTGGTGGTGGTGGTTATGGCGGTGGTGGTGGTTGTGAATTAAATATGATTGTGTTTTTAGTATTAAGGCTTTGAACAGTGCATCGTCCCTCGACTATCACGTTTGGTGGCAAATAGTCCCTTGACTTTCAAATGTCCGTTGACAGTCCCTGGACTATCGCGTTTGGATAAAGTTAGTCCACCAGATCCTCTGATCCATGAGAGGCTGTCACGTGTCACCATAGTCCCCAGATTTTTGTATCACCACTAGTCCCTTGAGTTTAGTTTTCTGTAATTTTCTACATTTTGGGTTGGACCTAAACTTAAGGGACTAGTGGTGATACAAAAATCTGGGGACTATGGTGACACGTGGCAGCCTCTCATGGATTAGAGGATCTGGTGGACTAACTTTATCCAAACGCGATAGTCCAGGGACTGTCAACGAACATTTGAAAGTCAAGGGACTATCTACCACCAAACGCGATAGTCGAGGGACGATTTGCTGTTCAATGCCTTAGTATTAATAAGTATTATTTTTTGGTTGGAAGGATATTTTTGGACTTCTAAAAGTCTAATACACTTGTTGGAATTATGAAAGTTTGGTGTATATATTAGGAAATTTAAAATATTTTATGTATCTTTTAGGAAATCACCCATTAAAAAATACACTACACTCTAAAATATATAAACCTCGTTATAAAATAAAAATTTATTTATTTTAAAATTCGATAACTGGTTGGTATCTTAAAAAATGAATAATCGAGGTAAGTATATTTGTATTCAATAAATTAATATCTAAAAATATTTTTACTCCCCCTCTGCAAATTTAACATTGGAAAGAATTTAACAATTATAGTTTTAATGGTTTAATAGAAAATGCTACGACAAAATCCTAAATAACTTTTTAGATTTTTGTTAAATCTGGTCCCAATTTATGTTAGCCAGTCTCATGTTTTTTTGATTTTTTTTAATTATTAACATTTACCATTTTGTTTTTTTATGAAGTAGATTTTTTTTGTCATTAAGTAGTTTTTGAATATATTTAACCAAAACTGAAAAACATAAAATTATTCTTCCCAAACGTATTCATATGCACAAAACTTAAAAAAATTTAAAAAATTAAAAAACTCTAAAACTTCTTAAAATATTAAAAAAAAATCCAATTGATTTTCCGATGGACTTAGGCGAGAAAGAGCTTGGTTAGGACCATGCAACTCCAAACAAGGTAGTCTCTCTAACCAATTTGTTAATAAAAAAAATATTTTTTGAAGTTCTTCCCGATTTGGAAAGAACTGAACCCGTGTTCCCCTGCTGGTTGATGCTTTGTTCCCCGTCGAGGAGGGTTAAAATCTTTTTAGATTTAGACTCTTACCAACCGGTTCAGTCCATAACCAAACGCCCAGAGAGGCCATGTCCCCCCACCGGGGAAATGGAGTCCACCACCGGTTCCAATTAGGCTTAGTTGTTGAAAATATTAAATTTTTTAAGTTTTAGGTCCCCAACGGGTGCAAAATTATCAACCGGCAGGGTAGAAGTTTTCACCCGACTTTTGTAAGTCCCCATACTTATGGACCATTTTTATTAAGTTTTAGGATGTTACCCCGGCGGGGGACCTATTCTCAACCGCCGGTTGAGGAATTTTAAACCGTCGGGTAGAAATCTCCCCGGGGGTTGAGAATTGTTCAACCGTCGGGAAAGACGTGCGAATTCGCGTTTTCGAATGAAAACCAAGTTGTGATTTCACTTATGCTCGATTAATGTAGGAGGAGGAGGAGTTAAATGATGACTTATATATGATTCGTGCATGGTAAAAGAGGAGTTAAATGATGACTTATATATGATTCGTGCATGGTAAAAGAAGAGATAATGCCGACCCTTGATCCATTGATTATAATCACTTGTTCGACACGAAATCTCACTAAACCCAATGAGATTTGTTTGATTGGATTAAGCAAACTGCGATAGAAAACGAGTTTGTTGTTATATTACATCGTCACGATAAACTTGCTCAAAAAACTCTGAGAATCATTTTTGTGTGCGAATTATTCAGAAATTACACAAAATTGGTAGATTCGAACGATCTTAAGAGGAAGTATACCGACACAAAAATAAGGATTCCCTTTCACTCTTAAATGAAAGAAGGTGGATGATAATTTATAGGGCTTAAAGGTTGCGTGCAGCATTCAAAATCACGATACTACATCATACAAAGAAGGTCATTACTATTTGGGATGATTAAACGAAGAAGAGATGGATTTCGTAGTTATTTCTACAAAAATGGGATCCCATCCTCGTGACATTCTCGGTGGAGTGAAAAAATTGAACCTTAAAAATTCGTCTTCAGTGCGCACCATGTACAACACTCAACTAAAACACTGAAGATAAAAACGGCGGTCAGTCACAATTCTAATACTTGTTGGGTGAACTAAAGAGGTTAAACTATTACAAATTCCATAGAAAGTCTGAAGACGGAAGCGATATCATAGGTGAAATTTTCTTCGTGCACCCGGTTAGTTTTGATTTGCTACGGGCCTTTCCAAATGTCTTTGAAATGGATAACATGAACAAGGTAATTACATATGTGATACGGTTGTATATGGTCATCAGAGCCACTTGTACCTGGAAAACTTTCTACATCAGATTCACATTTATGTACGAAGAAAAAATTGAGAACTACAAATTGGTGTTAGAATGCTTACATTCGTTGATGGTAACTCACTCCATCGGACAACCCTCCATCATTTTGACGGATAGAGACTTAGCACTTATAAAGGAGGTGGAGAAAGTGTTCTCCAATGCAACACACATTGTGTGTCGATGATACATTAACATGTACGTATTAGGGAAAAATAAAAAAATCACCAAGGAGAAGAAAGTGTGCAACGCATTTTTTTAAGTTTGAAATCAAATGATGTTGCCGGAAACGGAGGTAACTTTCAAAGACTATCGGTTGGAATTGCACCGTGACTTCAAAGAGTATCCGAAAGAACCAAAAGTTGGTTAGGGCCATACGGTGATAAATTTTTCACGTGAAGAACTAACAAGTGAATGCATTTTGGTAACCAAACCACAAACCGAGTGGAGATCACTCATCCGAGTTTCATTGGTACGAGTAAAGGTAACTTCAAGTCTTTTTAGTTGAAGTTGCATACTTTGATCGAATTACAATACAGGGAGATCAAGGAGTTATTTGAAAAGATCCGTTTGTTAGCCCTACATCAATTCGCGAACATTGTGTATTGTAAGCTAAAAAAACAATCTCTCCCACTATGCCTCGTGTGCATGAAATCTACGAATTTGTTACCAAAGGCTTACAGGTGCCTCTAAAGTTAAATTTGATGGCCACTACGGGTACTGCGCAATTGTGTTTGCCTCGAACGAGTAACAAGATGGGTGGAGATTGATTAGGGATTCCCTATACAAGGAGCTTATAGATTACGCATCCGTGTACGTATATATATATATATTTACATTCATCAAGGATTTGATAGATATTATAGAGCGTGTGAAGTCCTCTACTGATATGGCTACTATCGATTATTGGATGTCCATGCCCGAGATGGGAGTTGCGATCGCGTCTGCGTTTAACTGTATAATCTACTTTGTAGGATAATATCGAAACATGGATGTAGGCCTCAGTTTTCTTCCGTTAATAGGTGCACACCCTCAGATGCCGAACCAGTTGGAAATCGGATTAGGTTGGGTCAACACCAACCACTTTGTAAACATAAGTATTTTTTTACATTACCGGTTAGTTTATACCTTTAAACATCATTTTTACCGTGTTTTCATTTTGTATCTTGGGATTAAGGCGGAAGTCCCATGTGCGAGGATACATCTTTGCTGCTTAAAGTTGCGTTCACTAGAAGAAAAATGTTGGGCATTACCGATTCTCTCTAAGAGATACCAAGAGCTTAAAAATGGTATCCCCGATGTGACCGATTTAACTACTTTTGATTGAGCACAGGTCATCACTAGGCTATTGTAACATATGTACGATTTTCACGCTTAAAAATTGTATGTTTTGTAGTTTATAATGACGTTTATCTTAAAAGCATTTAGACTTTCACTTCTTAATTGGTGCTTCGCATTAATTTAAGACATTACACTTTAATTTAAGACATTACATAATAAGAAATACAAATGTAAACAACAGAAATGAAAAGAGAGTTGACATATGAGATTCAATTTCATAGGGATGAATAGTTCCATCCAGGCTCATGGCGTTTCTCGAAAGGATATTCCTCATCCTCGCTACTTCCTTCAGGAGTTGGGTAAGTTCTAACGTCGATGGCTATCGCGTCTGCTTTCTCTTGCATCTCCCACACCACATGTTCCTGTATATCTTTGGTAATAATACTTTGAAACGTCATACTAAATATATTGCGGGTTTCACTTTGGACTACGTAAGGTAGTGACTCCATCCGTATAGCCGGCACGATGTCCAGATAAGCTAACATGTCAGCCACTTCTTCGCATCCACGTGGTTGGGGAATTATACAACCTGTACACGAAGCCTCCTTACATCGCATGAAGTACATCTGGCATAAAACAACATAAAAAAATCCAGGAGTCCCTTCAGCATCGTTCCTTTGACGAACTCAAATGATTTTAGGTTGTTTGTATCTTTGTGCACATTCCAATTTGAATAACCCATTCTTATTGTTTCAATGTTTAATGCTATAGAGTGGTTCTACTACTTATAAATGGATAGTAAGTGTGAAATTCTAAAAAGGTTAGCGGGAATCAAATAAATTTGGGCAGGTAAGCCAGTTTAGACGAGATTCTTATCAAGATTTAAAAATAGCATCCACCCGCCGGTTGGGACATTTTCAACAGACGAGTGGGAAATTATCAATTGGCGGGTGATAATCTCCCTATCGGTTGCATATTTTCCAACCACAGGGGATGAAGACCATATCTTAATAGGAAATAGTCCTCAAGTCTAGATTATTTACGCGGCGGTGTGAATATTTTCAACCGACGGTTGAAAAATCCCCCGCGTGTTGAGAATTTTCACACCGCTGGGCCTAGAGACCATTTCATATTAGAAAATGTTCTCCGAATTTTTAGTATTCACTCGACGCCTGTACAATTTTCAACCGGCGGGTGAGAAATTACCTGGCGGTTAATATTTTTTTTCAACCTAGGGGTCTTTACCCGCTGTATCGCGTTCTTAGAACCTGCAGATGCGTATGATACCAACCCCCGCGGGTAAAACAATTATCAACGGGGGGAAGGGAGGGGGGAATTTTCAACCTCCGGTTAATAAGTCTTAACCTGCGGGGTGGGTGAACAAAAACACTATATGGTTAGTGTTCAACTGCCCGGGAGAGGAAGTTTAAAAAAAATGTTTTGATCAAATAATTTTTAACCCTACGTAACGAGTTCACGAAACATACTAAGTCGAACATGTAACGTAAATTAACACATAATAAATAAAACAAACATCTAATAAAAATAGGTACCGTGATTAAAAAATACAACATATGTAATTCAAACTTAGAACGATAAAAGTAAAACCGATCAATATCCAAAACAAAAAGCATAACATAGTGTAAATCAAATAAGCAAAAACATTGTTCCAAAACTAAAAAAAACATACAAACGATCAACAAGCCTAACATGATAGTAAGCCACAGACTTGGGATTTGAAGAACCTTCCTTCCAAATGACATGAGCTCTTCAGGAGTATCATCGAGCGGTCAAACACAATTTATCGTGTTAAACCACATCAACAGTGGATTGCTCGTTCAAGATACAAGGCGTGATGTAAAACCAACCATATTTCTTCACATACACTTCGTACTGAGGGGAGTATGTACGACTACTTGTTTCCAACCGCCTTGAATGCCAATCGATCACGAACAAATGCTCCCTCTAGTTCATCCAATGTCTACCCTCAATCGCATAACGGAAATTGGCGCATCTTGTCAGACCATTTCTAGGGGAAATGGGAGCCATCGGCTTCTTTTTGACCAACCGAACTACCACATGACTTGATCCAGTTTATATGCCTTGCTAACAAACATAAGGCGAATGAGATTACGATACAACCCTATTTTCTGCTCCGGGAAGGCTGCATAAACATCCATGTACGGTCGGAAAAACACCTGCAAATAAATAAACACACACATATAAACATGTAATAAATAAGCACATATATTGATCGATGACGCGAACATACAAACTCATATCCATTTCTTCTTACGCCGAAGGAGTTCGCGGTAGTACGGCATCACACGAACAATTGTTCCGCTAATATTTCTGGGCAACCATGCCAACTTCTTCGGATCGGTTGGGCTATAATCATTATTCACCGTCGTTCGGAAGGTAAGGAAGTGGCCATACACCCAACACTCCAACTATGCCAAAACCATAACTAAGATCTTCAACGAGTGCTTTGAAATATCTCCCAAGATGTTGTAAAGGAAAGTCAATGCGCATGTACCCCATGCGAACTCATCAAGATTTTCCAAATGTTCGAGATGATGGAGAAAATCGCACTGGATGTTTTTTCGCTTAAGTTAATGAATATGGTACATTCAAGAAAAAACTGGATGTAAGTTCGAGCAACTTGCTTTTTCATATCTCTAGTAAGTGCGGTATTCAAATCTAGATATGTGGCTCCCGAATACGTCTCCCTTACCCATCGAAGGCCGAATCAACTCCCATCATGCGCCTCCATCTCCTTTTCCACGTCTTCGGCCAAAACTCCTAACAATGAGGCATATCGTGCATATGTCTGATCTATCGGCTCGGTAAAAAAGTGTCAATAATTCTCTCCTCGATTGGGAGGCTCGTAATCACATACACGTAGTCCAACGTGATAGTCATCCAGCCGAACGAGAACTGGAAGCTGTTAGTTTGCTGGTGCACCTTTAAATGAACACCTCGTCCAACTATGGGTACAAATTTAATTTCGATAGGTACACATAAGTGGCCAGAACAAAGTACTTTCTTATATTTCCTCCATCCCTTGTTGTTTGATAAGGTCCCATTTACCTAGTAGCCCATATTTAAACTGGACCTTGATGCCGGAACATGATTGAAACAATGAAAAACATCCATATACCGTAAAAAATTTAGTTTAAGTAAAAAAATAATTATTTAAGTCATAAATTAAAGAACTTACGTTGTTTACGAAAGTGAAGTAGGCCGCGTGCTGCATATAGTCGGGAAAAATAATAATTATGTTACGCGCTAAGAAGAGGTCCCTCCACCCCTCCAGATCGGTTGGACGCCCTTGGCTACGCGTGGGTAACTCGGGGACATCCGCCTCATCCACATCCTCAGAGTCTATAAGCCTACAAACCTCTTGTGGAGGTGATGGTTGTAAACCGCGCTCTCTCGTGGAATCATATTTTTTATGCCTTATGGATCGTTTCGTTTGCACCGCACGCTCACCACGGTCTGCTCGATCCCTCCTCGGTTGAGTACCACTACCACCATTTGTTTCGGTGGACGAACTTCTTTAGGTTCACGCCTTCCTACATTTTCCATTCTCTTTCTTCGGTATAGATACTTCATGCCTACAGAAAAAAGAATTTAAATGTAAGCTTATAATCAATTAGGTCCCTGTTGGGTGAGCCTGGGTAGCCCCGACGAGGATCAAGAACATTCCGGGCAACAGACAGTTCCACCGTCGGTTGAACGGTTCTCACCCGGCTGGGATAAAAAACAGAATCACAAAATACCCATAACCGACCTCAAATCCAATCTTAAAAACCTAATTCAATCACAAATTCAGCCATCTACAATCAATATATCACTTCCAACACCTAAATAAACATACATTTACCTATTATAACCTCATATATAGCATAAATCTACAAAAACCATAAAAAACTAAATATAACAAAAACTAATTAAAATAGATTCTTACTCTTTCGACTTGCCCATTTTTGCTACTAATTAGATTAGAGTATTTTGAAATTGTTGAAGAACCTTTTTAGTTAGCCAAATTTTAGTTTTTGTGATTTTTGTGTTTGAAGGTTTTGGTGAGGGAGAGGGAAGAAGAAGGTTGGGGCTGTTTTGGTTTGGGGATAGTTAGATAATAGAGTTCGAGCTTAGTAAAATTTTTGAGGGTATTTTGGGTAAAAAAATTGGGAATGGCTAAATTTGACACGAGAGTATTTAGAATTGGGACTGGTTATCATATTGGGACCAGGTTTAGCCAAATCATATTATTATTATAAAGTTTATACGTCTCTTTGTAGTCTTTTAGCAAGTGAGATCTTCACAATTAGTATTGAAAAAGAACAAAGATAAGAATGAGATTGTATAACTCGAACACATTTCCATAATTCCTCAAGCTACTTAGATCTCCTATAACAATATCATCAAAAGTTTAAGATCACACTTTAAAAATGCGATCTATTCTAGAATCACGAATTATACCATGGATGTAAATAAACCTCGTGATTCATAATTAGTTGTATTATTATTTTTAAATTGTTACAGTTTATTTCAAGCTATAAAGTTGAAATTAATTTTTATTTTATGTTTCACTTTTAGCAACTAATTCAAAGAAATGAAATCGTAATAAACTATTTTTTAACAATTTAAAATAACAAATTCCGTATATTAGGTTTAAAGTAAATTATCATTTTATTTTAAAAAACATCCCATTATGATATTTGAAATTAATGTTATTTTGAACACACTAATACCAACTATTTAAAATCCATATTTTAAAAATAATCGTTAAAGATGAAAGAATATATAACAATCTATTCTCACAATACAGATGCAAAAATAACATATAATGATTGGATAGAGTCGATATTACAAGTGTTTATATTTGAAATATAATATACTTATTTATTATATATATATGAAGATAAAATTTTAAAATATTGGTTATATGAATAATAAGTGATCAATTTAATAGAAATAATTTGTAAATGTAATAAATTATTAATATATTAGAACTATGTTAAGTTTTGTCACTTTTTATTGAATGTAAAATTTTGTTAGATCTACTACCAAGTTTGAAATTTTTTATCTGTTTATGAAAATATATATGTATAAGTGATTTTATTAGATTTGTCAACATAAACTCACACGATAATAACAAAAACCATCGGTAGTCTCACGCAATGATGTAAAAGTTCGTTGCACAAAATACTGCAATGGTGGTGAGCAAAGTTTTCTCCGTATGCATAAAAAATAAAGGATAATTAGTTTTATTTGTTGTGAATTATACATGTTTTTATATATATAATTTTAATATATTTTGCGATAGTTGTATACTACTTTTGACATACTCATTAAAAATGTTTCTAATCTAATTCTTGCTTATTTTTGCAGAATGGCTCATCGTAGAAAGTTTGTTAGACATTATGTAGAGGTTATACATCGGATGTTATGGAACTCAAGTCTAGACCATTAGTCTTAGGTGGTCAGATTTATCATAGTAGACATATACACAAGCACCATTACCAATTTATGTGTAATTTAACAGAAGATGATGATCATACTCCGTATCATACTATGATCAATTTTAAAGTAGAAAGATGGCCAAATAATGCTAGTATTGGGGGGCCTTCAGGGCAGACCACTGATATGTTTTTTAAAATCTTACCTTACATTCCTATTTGATATAAGAACTACATTCTTCAAGAGGTGTACATCAGTTTTAATGACGATGTAAGTTTATCAAAACTATATGCTTTGAATAAAAAATAATATTTTTGTTATTGATGTAATTTCATATGTTTTTTTAATCTAGAGATTCTCTATCATGTTTTACCATATATGATACTATATGAAAATTACATCTTTATAGTCAGACTCGGCTTAAAGAAGAAGTTATGAGGATAATTTTCTGTCCTATTAGCGATTGCATATAACGTTGGTACACAAGTATCACCGTCATTGAGGCATTCATCGAGCGCTAACAGTTAGAAACCTTGTCATTCTATTTTTGTTTCGGTAAGATGGCGGTAACACTGGATAAAGTCCATGTGATTACAAGTGTTCTTGTTTAGGGTTTTTGGTTTGATCTTCACGAGTAGGGTTTTTCTCTTTAACTATTTTCTTGGGTTCATCAATCATTTTAAAAACTGTTCTTATAGTAAAAACACTTTGGTTCGTCAAAAGTACAACCACTCACATTGTCTTATATATTTTACTCATTGAAGTATGTCTAATTACGCCACAATATGGGTATGTGTATTTATTTCGAGGCTTGCCTTATAGCTATATTCAATTTAACACAATGTTCATGTCATAGTATGGGAAATTTCAAACCCCATAGAGCGTGGCTTATAATCATGTTCACGTTTGACACAATGGTATAACCATAATACGAGCAATTACTACAGGATTCTCTCTCAACAACAAAATTTTACAAGAAAATATCCATAACAATTTTCTAAACAAAATACTTATTTAAAATTTCTTCTCACAAAATCCTATTCGATATGTTTCATTAATTTCAAGTACTCTATCAAATTAACTTGTTTTGATTTACATATTCCTTGAATTTGGCTTACTACTAGTTGAAAATTAAAAACTATACGAACAACCTTCACCCTCCAAATATAAGCCAATTTTGTCCTAACCAAAATTTCCTCATATTCTATTCTATTACCAATTTGTTTTGAATATCTTGCTTTATTTCTTCTCCGAAAAGAGTGATTCACACAATTGTTTTTCCACAACCACTCGTGTTTGAGGCTTCATCCACTCGTATGATCCACTATATACTTTTTAATATATCCTCACTCAATTTTCACTTAAATACTTCCTAATCAAAACTAATTTCGTAACATCATTGTCTTTGTCCACTGTTTCATACAATGGTTCCCATACTATATGAATTACTTTCATTGGATCGTCATTATCTTCATCATCAAGCTTAATTAAAGGTTTATCAAACTCAACTTGTTCATTTCTCTTTAAAAGGGTCACTCTGAAAGGGTTTGTGATCAATATGCGATGATTATATATTTGGAGATAAGCAATCGAATAACATTTCCTTTGAAATTCTTTGACTTCTTCCGACTATTCCAATATTTCTTCGAACAAATCACTTTAAATATTGATGATAATATAAAGCTACTACTTTTATTTTATATAGCCAAAGATGACTTAGAATTGCATTATACAAAGCCGAGGCATCAACCAATATACAAAATTTCTTATTGTTTTTTTTTGTATTGCCATGGCCCAGAACAACTAGAAGCTCCATTTATCTTACGCAATTAATTTATCAGACAACAAAAAGTATCTAAATTATTTGTTGTTTATTATATGGTGTTACCACAATCATCTTCTCATATCCATTCTAAAAAATAATATATATAAACTACCAATATCAACCATTACTCTTAACATAATTACACCAGTGATCTCAACTGTTACTACTGTGACATCTTCATAAGTGATAACTAACCATCTCAAGTCATCATCGGTAAAATTCAAAGATAGAGATTGATATCGTTTAAAATGCATTATTGATTCATCAACAATATGAACCTCAAAATATTTTATATGTGTATTTCTTGAGTTACTAGACCATCGTGTTATAGTATCTCCTCTAACAATGGTACATATGACTTGTTTTCCTTCTTGTGTTTTTAGATTTTGATTTTCGTTGACCATCTCTATGTTTATTTCTTATGTTTTCCTGAAAAAACTTTATCAAATACCCATTTTAATTAATTTTTGAATCTCATTACTTAATTAAAACCAGTCTTATGTAGCACGACCATGATCACAATGGTAAGTGCAATAAAATCTTTGAGATATTAAATTGTTTGGAATTCACATATATTATGGAGGTCGATAGTTAAATTTGTTCTATGTCTTAGAAAAATAGCTAATATTGATGCATTTAAATGATTAAACCTTATGTTTGAATATTTATAGTATGAATACTTAAACCTACCTACCATTTTGGAGACCTCTCTTGATATATGATTTGAAGTATATTTTATATCAAACGGATCATTCTTTTGTTGAGGATACTCAAGCAACACAACCTCCTCTTTCGCAGTTTCTTCTCCCTTGATGAACATCTTAGATCTTCTTAATAAGTTTCCCACATTATCCACTGCATAATTTATCAAATATGTAAGTAACTATTTATTAGAAGATATCTTTTGAAAGCTTCCAAAGCCACTCCTTCAATATAGCCATCTAAACCATTCATTTCTTAGAAGAAACTTTGCTCAAGTTCTCAAAGATTCACCTTGCTTTTGGTACAAAGACATGATATAATCTTCACCTTTCTTGATTGTCTTATTTCGAATGAATTGACTTGTAAAAGAAGTTCATAAATCTTCAAATCTTTTAATCGATCCAAAATGTACTATGTCAATAAATTTCTTCTAAATGTCATAGAAAACTCTCTACATAAGAGGGTGTCATCAGATCTAAACCCAAGCATAACATTTCTGAATTGTTGATGATGCTTTGGATCCTTAGTTCCATCAAACTTATCCATCGTTTAAGGATCAAACTTCTTGGGTAGAGCACCTTCAAGTATTTGTTGGGATAAGGGGGATTGTGCGAGAATATATGCATATAACCTTGGTTTTTTAGTTTTTTTTTTTAAAAATTAACCAATTTATGTCCTTTTTTGTTTTACTTTATTACTAGAACGTTTGTCATTTTTCAATTTTTTTGTTTAAAATTTCATGAGTAACTGCCTCATTTTTATTATCATTTCTTATTTTGTCATATTTTTCAGTTAGTAATTATAAATTCTTAGACAAATGATCGAATCTAGTTTTTCCTTCCTTATTTTTCAAATTTTATAAAGTAATAAAATTATATTTTTCTTGCTTTAGTTTGTTCATCTGCAGTTGTGAAGCATTAAAACAAATAAATTTCACATTCACAAGTAGCTCGTTTCTTACTTGACAAATTGATCTAAACACAACACAACATTTTCGATATCTAAGTTGTTTGTTACATCAACATTTAAATTATTGCATCTTCAGCTTCAAAATTGACTAAAATAACCTTTGACAGACCAAAATTATTCATCACAGCTTCATCTACAAAAATATGAGCAATCATTATTGGAATACCTCGTATTCCTTCATTTTTATGTGACGGTAATACACTACATGCTCTTCTCTGCACCAACTTGTTCTCAGTAATTGGAGCCATAATATTAGAAAATGCCTGAATGATCGGTGAAGACCTTCGAACGGAGAATATCTAAGACGAATTCATCTCAATTCCCGAGCGAGTCGACACAATTGATTTAACAATTTTTTTGCCAAAAGTTTCCTACACACAAAGCCAAAAATGATAAGGAGATATCTTGAACAAATACTTCCAATGGCTAAATACTTAACATACTCAAGAAAACAAGTAATATTTACTATATTAGACTTTTCCGTAGTATTACATTTTGGAGAACCCTTTACAATAATGAAAAAGTCCTTATTTATAGTATTATTATAACCTTAATATTAAGCATATGAATGAATGGCGCATGTCTTTATGTATAAATGATATTCATCCACGAAAGAGATAGTTAGAAACATTACAAATTTACCCTCTAACTGCCTAGGATATTCTTATAATATCGAATATTGTCTTAGAAGATCCTAGAAGGTTCTTGAGTTTTCCTCTAACATGTCACCTTATACTTGCTCCGTCTAATTTGAGCTCGTGTGTAGGTCTTCATGCCACTTGTCTATTTTTTATTAGCTCACTTTTGAGGGGTATTTAAAAATTATATACTAACCGTTGCAATCTTGAAAATTTGAATAGTGTTGTATTTACAATTGTACTTGTTATCAAACCCTTTGAAAGGTACTTTCCAATTTGATTCTTTAAGCAACTTATATATCTAGGCATCAATGATCTACAAAATGAGGAATTCTGAGCTATAACTTATTAGTTGTCAATGCATTGCCAGTTATTCCAACATTTATATCTTACCTTGAAATCTACCTCCCCTTCATACGGTAGTGCTATTACCTCAGTCATACTAACGCTTAGCTGGTATGAAAATTTTGTTAGTGGTAAATACCATACTTCATAATCTTCTTGATCTTCTTCTCTTTGTATTCTAAGAACCTTGTGGTATTGAGCCACAACTATTAACTTTGTTGTTCATGTTTCAATTCCCCAAGGTTGGTAATTAGCTTCTCCCTGTTGTATTTATGTAAGTAAATCCCAATTTGGATACCCGTTATCTAGTAACTGTAAAATATTCAACCTTGGGTTACATAACAATCAAATGTGGAAATTAGTTACATGTTTATCAAGATAATTATCCTCTTACCATTAGAGGTGTCTCCTTTAAATCATTTTTAGATCCACTGCAGCCAACATTGTTTCCTCCACTCGAGTGAATAGCCTCCGCCTTATCAACTTCATCAAACAATTATTGGGTACATAGTACAAAACCAGCATCTATGGTTGGGAGATCAAAATATTCATCTTCCCCTTGACCTGATGTTGTACTTCTTCTACTTTTATGGTTTGTGTTAGTACTTCAACCTTCGTTTTGCGTTGCACTTCCAACTTGGGTTGTACCTCTTTTTTGGTGATTTGACAACATCTTTGAATTATGTAACGTGTTTAGTCTTTGGTTGTTGTTTATTATGTTGTTGTGTGCATAGATGTAGTCCTTCATGTAATCCTCCTTATTTGACATTACATGCATGTCACAATTCAGCATATATCTTCAGTCTAATGTTCTTGACATCTATCGGTTGAACTAAAAGTGTGGTAACCTAAATTTCCAATGAAGCGTGTTTTCTATTCTTTTAATTAAATCGAGATTTGTTTAATAAATAGACTAGCGACGTGATTTATGGGTAATTTGCTAATTATCCCGCGATTTGTAGGGGACATTTACTGGGAGACATGCAATTTTAGGTACAATTTTTAGATCTGTGTTTTTGGCTATATAATAAAGGTTAAAATTAGTATACCGCGATTGTCATTGTATATAACTATTAACATGTGATTCTGGTCACATAAGAAAAAACTGTTGAAACTAATAGATAATGGCTTTGGTATACTATACATAAAGCGATTTATGAATAACGGAATCAACTAGCTTCATCTTGCATAACACGATTTAATTGGAAGAACACATCTTAAACTACCAACCATATATTAATATACTTATAACATAAACATCAAAATAGTTAATCCAAAAATAACATCCCTTACTTTAATAAAACAACCCGCATAAAACCTATCCAAAATAAAAAATATAAGAAAAAACAACATCCCCAAAATAAACATACTCACCCTAATATGACTTCTTAAAGACAAAGTATATCACATAAATAGTCATATAAAGTTGAATCTTAATCATCTTAAGATCCACGTACATCTTCAAGTCCTTGCTGCCCGAGCTTGGATACATTGTTGCTACTATCTTCAACCCCAAGTACATTGAGTTTCGTGACATCTGCAAATCCAGCATCTCCAACCGTGCCACTTGTTACCTCCCTAACAGGTTTAATGGCCAAGACAGCCTCCGAATTTCGGCAAGCAACGTCACCACCTGGTACTTCCTCTCCCCCTTCTCCATGATTTTCATTTTCCTTCAAATTTTGATCTTCTTCCACATCCACTTTTTTACTCTATTTTTCTATTTTTTGGTTCAATGTTGCATCTATTTGGTCTCTATTTACTATATCTCATGTTGTCTCAGCGAGCACAACGGCTAGTTTTGGTTCTGGTGGTGTTGATTAAATAACTACTGCCGTAATGTGCTTCACTGCAACAGATTCCTATAATGACCTGTCATTGTTCTCACCCACTGCTTCGTCAACAAGAATTTCTACCTGAACCTATACTATTATTTCACCCACACCCATATCTGCCTCATGTGTGGTTACTTCAACCTCTTTTTCAATCTTATCGCCCCCTCGTTTCAGCTGGTACAACTCTTCTACAATCTGGCTGCATAAGCCTACATTGGTCAAAACCTAAAACATACAAAGCTTTGTCCTTTTACTGCCCCTCATCATATCTCACAATTACATCGTTCGGTCCATCAGCAACTCCATCATCATTCTTCTCATAAACCGTGTCCTATTCAACTTCAACACCATCGTCTGTCTCTTCTTTTTTGTCCTCTGATGTAGAAACCTTTACAACATTTCCTTCTTTCTCATCATTTTTGCCTTCAGCCTCCATCATTTTGAAACCATGTTTTCTTGAAAAATATACCCTGGTTTTAGGAACCTCATCCACTATTTTGGGCACCTTTACTAATTTCTATGGTGACTCTTCTTCTACCAAACAAAAAGGAATTCCACAAACCTTCTCAAATGCTTCCTTAACACTCTCATCCTGATCAGCTTGTTTTTCAAGCATTAAACTCAAAGATGCAACCTCCCTTTGGAGTTCTTCAATCTGTGAAAAAAAACAAGTGCAATATTAGTACTTACTTATTTCACATTCATGTTCATTATAATAACAACCTTACAAATAACTTACTTGTCTATTCTTTCGGGCCCGAGAAATCTTAAGGTGTTTATTTTCTACCGAGTACTTGTACTTGCCACTGCCTTTCTTCTTAATATCTTCAATTCTCTTAAATAAAAAATTACAAGTGCGCGCCTTGTAAACTGTCGTCTTCTTCATCTGAATACTGGAACTGCGTTCTCTTCTACATTTCCAGTAAAAGTGTTCCGTTGTTTTAACTTCCCTGGCATTGAACAGTAAATCGTCCCTCGACTACCGCGTTTGGTGGCAGATAGTCCCTTGACTTTCAAATGTCCGTTGACAGTCCCTGGACTATCGCGTTTGGATAAAGTTAGTCCGCCAGATCTTCTAATCCATGAGAGGCTGCCACCTGTCAGCATAGTCCCCAGATTTTTGTATCACCACTAGTCCCTTGAGTTTAGGTCAAACCCAAAATGTAGAAAATTACAGAAAACTAAACTCAAGGGACTAGTGGTGATACAAAAATCTGGGGACTATGCTGACACGTGGCAGCCTCTCATGGATCAGAGGATCTGGTGGACTAACTTTATCCAAACGCGATAGTCCAGGGACTGTCAACGGACATTTGAAAGTCAAGGGACTATTTGCCACCAAACGTGATAGTCGAGGGACGATGTACTGTTCAAAGCCTAACTTCCCTTTATCCAGTGTACTTTTCTGTTGTTCCAACCACCCATGTAGTGGTAATTCGTAGTCCTTTCCAACGCCACCGTAATTGGTTTTTGGTGATGTGTCCCTAAATTCCATTTAAATTGTTAGAGCCTCGGCATAAAACTTCATCCTCTTGACACTTCTTCAGCCAATTGATTTTCTCCGTTTGTTTGATCTCTCTCCACATCTTGGCTGTAAACCTTCACAGTCACCCTCATCTCACTCGACCCGAAGGCCATTTCTTCAGCCTCACATAAGGTTATCTCTCGTTCCAAATCTACAACACGCAATATAAGTAACTAACACGCAATATTAAGACTACTTACTTAGATAACATCATGTGATTTACTTTACAATTTATTCATCCATTTTGCAATTCGTTTATGTTAAATCATGTCATGTGATTTGGAATATAATAAGTCATATCAACTGAGAATCAACTCCACAAATGAAAGCGCAATTTGGAATATATTAAGTTACATTGCACAATTTATTAATATCCTATTACGCAATTTATTTACATAATTGTGAATTGCTAACATTGTAAAACAAATGAGTACGCGATTCATCTCATACTTATCACGCGAATCTCAACTTCCATATTATTCAACCCATATATACTATATTTGTGTTAATTATAAATCACGTGAATTTACACATATTTTCTTTCATGGTGCAATCGACAACAAAATTAAAATAGTGCTACATCTACATTTTATCCATGCAATAGCTTAAAACTAACAACAAATATATGTTTCCTCATTGTCAGGCAGCTTCCTCATTGTCACATCACTCTTCAAACCAAAACAACATGCTACACACGAACTTCATACTCACCAATAAAATTTCTACGCATCTGATGACGCGATCGAGTTCCCTTTTCTTCAAACAATTTTCCATTGACCTGCTAAGCTTCTCAACAATTGCCCCAGACCAATCATAGTCATTAATTTTCAGCATGTCTTCTACGTAGAAGACCAAAATCCAGCGGATTATATCTCCGGATACAAATTAGAAGAGGGTATAGCAAATGAAGAGTATCAACAACTTTGAAACGTCATTTGCAGATTTATCCCCACCATCATTTACATCTTTCTCTATGGCTTCCTATAATAAAACAAGTACTGCTTAGTTTATTGGATATTGTCAAACAACACAATACAAATAAATATTTTTTTCTACCTTGATCATCACATTTGAAACATATTTCTGGTTTTTTGGTCCACTTTTCCAAGTCTTTGGACTCATGAGTGGAGTCTGGTTCTCTGATTCATCGGCAAATCGACCAGTGAATGCTCCTGCTTTGTTCATATGCATTTCCTCTGTTCCAGGTTTAAGACCAAAAATGGCTTTAACATATTTCGTTGTCAGTTTCACCCTCTTTGACCCTATTCTAAACGATTGACTCTTCACAGAATATCTCTTCAAATCTCCTCTATTACCTTATATAAATTCTTCTTCGACAAATCTTCGTTGCGTAGCATGAAGGAAGATTTCAGAAAGGTATAGAATGGTGTATTCTTCGTAGCCTCAATATGTTCCTCGGTAACTATGTTTTTTTGTAGCAAATTCAATACTCTGACTAAACCAGATCTGTTGAAAGAACCTTTGGCCATGGTTCAACCTACAATAACAAAATCAAATTACTTATTTCTGAACTTTTTAATTGATGCGACATACATGCACTTATTATACACCATTGCTCGATTTATTTGAAGGGTTATTATACACATTGCGATTTTCGTTCAGAAGTATGATATCAAACCGCGATTTATGTTGACTACGTTCTAGGCAATGCGATTTAGAACCACCACTCTACGCGAGACACAAATACACACTATATACATGACACTACAATCGCACTGTTATATACAACAACATGCGATATACCATCTACAGAAGTATCAACAGCACGTTTTCTGTTTCACAAACACATGCACGTACAAGAAACACAGGTTCCATATTTCAGGATCAGGAAAAATGCAGACAAAACACTACATAAAACAACTACCGAAGCCTATCACAAACGATTCAATAACTAAATAGACATTTTCTCTGGGGAACTAACCAACCATACACAGCCTATCCACGATTCGAAACAATAAACCGTTTATCGGCCCGTAAATAGATCTATCGAAGTTTTACTTTAAACAAAAATGAAGATAAAAAAAACTGTAATTCGAACAACCAATAAACATAGCTTAATAAACAATAAATAAAGATAACTAGTATCGATCTAATTCGGATAGTTTTCTCATTTTAAAAATATTATGAAACCATAACACATATTTTTTTATAGCTATTTAAATATTATTTATTTACTAGACTCTCTGTACGGCTGTTATTCCATACGTAACCTTTTTTGTTTTATTAACATCAGCGATCAGACAAGTTTCTAGGCCTCAAGACATTGTATAAAAATCCCACAGCGAACAAATAATAATACAATATCGAAAACATGAATTTACAAAACTACTGATTAAAAATAAAGACTGCAAATATATATACATGATATGATGATGTTCTTACAGATTAAAACTAAAATTGCTTTCTTCTGTGTTGTGTGGAGAGAGATCAGGGTGGCACAAACCTGTCCATGAGCAAAAAGGTAGTGATCTCAGACATGCTCTCCTTCTTAACTGCAGCTCTTCTCTCTTCATTACCCTCACTCTCTTCAGCATCTTCTTTCTGGAAAACTTTCTTCAGGTTAAACAAAAATAAGCTTTTCATTTGAGCTTTCTCTTTGAGTTTGGCTAGTTCACCTATCCACATCTCTGCCATTCTCTTCTTATTTTTTGTTGATTTGATTATGAGAAGAACATATGGGATTTCTTGTTATATAGATAAAAGGTAGGGAGGGTTTATAAGTCATTTTATATGGCAAATGGTATATACTACGAACTATGTGCTGTGTTGTACTGCCTTAATTGGATAGGGTTTGGAGAAAAGTTGCCTTCTTTGGATATGCTTTGCATACTATTCAACTTAACTTTACTAAAAAAAATCTTTTCTGATATTTTGTTAAGAATTAATACATTTATTGGTACAAATGATTATATTATATTTTTAGATTAATACATTTATGAAGTCAAATAATTTTACGATATTTTCAGTCAATGACAAAACATAACATGATTTTATTGTTTCAATTTTAAAAGGTATTTTAATGGGAGTAATTAGAGTTTTTAATGATCTCGTTCGCCATTCCATCTTAAAAAACTTTAATTGTAGTAGTATTTTTTATATTGTTTTTCGTGACTATTGATTTTCTATTTAATATAAATTTTGGATTTGGATTTTTTATTGGGGTGATCTTATTTTCAATAAGATATTTATATATCTTATGATATAAGCAAATATAAAAAATTTAACAGATTTTCAATGTATTATAGATTTTTTTTAAAACAAAAGCAAAACTTTTATTAATAGTAAAGAGGACCCATCATTGATTAAAATAATGGATGGTTTGAACGTCACAATTACAATCGAATATTTAAAATAAGCGTTTTTACAAAGTTAAAAATATTAGACCCCGTCATTGAAAGAAACATCGTCTTCTTGACTTCATCAACATACCAAATTCGAACTCAGCTTAAGATCCATTATAGAGTCTTCCAGGAAAAATACCACCCACAACACCATTTAATCAACTGTTGTTTGTTTCAGATTGAAAAATAGAACCAATCTAGATTCTGTAATTAATAAGGGGTTTTGGCACCAACAAAATAAGAAAAATTAGTCCGAATTAGGGTTTATGTATCCCAAACCCAAACTTTCGAGAGATGTAATTGCTAAAAGTTGATTTGGAGCTTTTAAACAAGGAAAACTTATCTTGTTAGCAGAGTTCAGAGTTCAGAGACCATTTTGCTAAGAAATCTGCAGCTTGATTCTGGATACGAGAGATATGTTTGATGCACATATTTGAGGTAATAAGATTTCTACATATCTTGATAAGAGGGCAAAGATACCAATGCGATTTCCCCTCAGCAAGAAGATTGATTAATAACAAACATCAGATTTAATATCAACATTGACCCATCTGTTCTTTTTGCAGGTAATCAATCCTTCCAGTAACATTCTAGCTTCAGCTAACATGGGAGATAGTTTTCCATAAGTGTTACCAGAGTAGTGAATGATTTCTCTATTGCTACTTCGAATCACAATCCCACTACTTGATTCACCATTTCTGATACAGGCAACATCGACATCATCTTCAATCTCTCTTTTGGAGGAGCAGTCCACTTAGGGTATTCAACTCTTTTGATTTTGCTGAAATTAGATGTGCATCCCAAGCTGTTCCTGCATTTATAGCGTTTTCTAGTGCTTACTTTTAAGCTTGTTAGACATATTAAGACCAATAATTACTCTGTTTATATTGTAAATGGTTTTGGTAACAGAGTCGTAATCTTCATTGAACTTGGACTTGTTACGATTCTTCCAAATGATATAACATATAATAGAAGGAATAGTATGAGTTATATGGACTTTTGATTTAGAAAACCAAACCAAATTCTCATTATATGAGTTAAAACCATGTATTTTTCTACAGAATGTTAAATAATCCACTGAAATGTTTCCAGATACTTCAAGAGTAATGACAGTTAACAAAAGGATGATTAGTGTCTTCTAAATTTGAACAAAACTAGCATTTGGAAGCGAGACTAACATGCATTTTTTTGAAAATTTGAGTCAGTAGAAATATAGTTCTTAAGCAATTTCCACAATTGAAAAGAATACTTCCTGGAGGTTAGATGATTCCACATCTTCTTGAATAAACCAGATTTGTTGAAATGTTTCCTAATGATGTTACATGTTAGCTTGGTACTGGAATTATTATCCTGAGAAAGAATCCAAATCATCATGTCATCCTTGTTGTAGTCAACATTAAACTTTTGGATTTGATTCATTCAGTCTTCTAGCAGAAAGTTTTTCATTAGATCAATATCCCAACAACCATTTTTCCAGAAGATGTTGAATTTAGCTTCCAAGTACCAATTGTTATTATCATTTCTGCCATGATTCAAAATAGGGGGATGGTTGTGCCAGTCATCCCTCTTGAAGTCCATATCATATTTCCCTAACAACCATCTAATGTTGCTTTCTGCAGAATCTTTAACATTCTTTTCCAATTTAAAAAAAATAAAGGATGCATTTGGTTACTATAAATCTCGTACATAACATTATCCCACAAGTTATCATTTTTCTAAAGTTAAACCATAACTTCTGAGAGAAGGTGAGCTGGATATCAGATAATTTCCTGATGTTAAGCCAACCTTCCTCAAAAGGTCTATAGAGCTTTGACTAGGAAGACCAATGAGTATTTTTTTCATTGTAGTTAGATCTCTAGAGAAATCTATTGAAGATTAACTCAAGTCTTTTAATAATGCAGGAAGGGATTTTAGAGTTTTGCATCCAGAAACAAGGAATGAACATAAGGATAGATGAGATCAATGTGAGCCTTCCCCCATATGATAAGTTCTTACTATTCCAGTCATGAATTTTAGCATTTACTTTGTCAATAATACCATAAAAATTTCCGGAGTAGTTGTTGTTACTGAGAATAACACCAAGATAGTTGGTAGGAATAAACTCAGTAGAGAAACCAGTTTGACATTCAAGTTTGTGGACTCTGGTGTGATGGAGCTTATTTGAGGTAATAATCTTCATCTTTTCCTTATTTATAGCATGGCCAGAAATTGCCTAATATCTGTCAAGGAACTTACTCAACGAATCTATTGAAGAGTGCACACAGTTAGTAAACACACAGATATCATCGGCAGAAGCCAAACAAGGGATCATGTAATATGTTCTAGAGAAGAATTTCATTTTGTGATTTGAGCTGATAAGCTTATAAAGACCTCTTGTTAAAACTTCTTCCCCAATAATGAAGAGGCTTGAGGACAGGGAACCCCCTGCCTTAGGCCTCTTTTGGGGTTGAAATATCATAATACTTCACCATTAATCAACATTGAGATATTGACAACAATAATCAACTTTTTAATTAAAGAAACAAATTAATTTGAAAACCCAAATAAAGACAGGAGTTTTGTTATAAATGAGTGGGACATTCTCTCGAAATCTTTCGACATATCCAATTGTATAGAAATATTTCGTGTATTAGGCTTTCTATTTATATCATGAACCATTCTCTTAGCAATCATAATGTTTTCATGTATGGATCTGCCTTTAACAAATGCTGCTTGATTCTTTGAGATAGTATTAGGAAACATTTCAGCAAGTCTGGTGTTTATAAGCTTAGACAGAATTTTATTAAGCATGGAACATATGTTATTGACCTATCATTGCTCCAGTATATAGGGTTAGTTGACTTAGGAATGAGGCATATGCTGGTAGCAAAGATGCGACTATGAATGCTTTGACCGTTAAGGTAAGAGTTAATAGCAAGACACAAGTCATCCTTAATAATATTCTAACATACTTTATAAAAATGAATGTTGTACCCATCAAGATTTGCAGTACTTGCAGGGCTCATGCTGTTAATAACTTGCTAGAGCTCTGTATCATCAGTAGCCTTTAGCAGCATAGCATTCTCCTCTTTAGTGACAATGTGAGGAATGGTTTCAAAAATTCCATCCTTCATAAGCTTAGATTCTTCCTCTTTGCTGTTGTAAGGTTCTTTGGTTAAAGCTTCTTTGAATAAATTGACTGCAGAATCACCAATTTTGTCCTGGTCCAGAATTGATAAGTTATTCTCGTTGATGCCTTGAATTTTGTTTTTCCTCCTCTTCTTAGAAACATAATCATGGAAATCCTTAGTATTCATATCACCATTTCTAATCCAACTATTATAACATTTTTGGATTCCAAAATTTCTCCTCATTCCTTAGGGCTTAAATATAAAGATTGTTTGCTTTCTCTAAATATTCTTTAGTGTTAGGATTGTTATAGATGAAATTCCTTTACTTCAACCTCCTCACCTCAATTTCAGTATCTTTAACCTTATTGAAAATGTTTGCAAACTGACTAGAAGTCCACTCTTTAAGGCAGAACTTGAGTCTTTTCATTTTAAACCAGAAGATCTGGTTAGGCTGCCCAGCAATCTTTAAATTCTAGTTCTTATCTACAACACTTAAAAAACTTTCATCATTAGTACACATGTACATGAACTTGAAACATTTCTTTTTGTTAGTAGTAATATTGTTATTAGAACTAGATGTAATAAGGAGAGGGGCATGGTTAGAACAAGTTCTGACCATGTGTATAACCTGAGTTTCATTATAGATATTAGCCCATTTGTTGTTGAACATGGCTCGATCTAACCTTTTCCATTTGTTGGTTTTGTTCCAGGTGAATTTGGAGCCAATGTAACCAGTGTCTTCAAGTTTGCAGCTTCCTATCATCTCATTAAAATCTTCCATGTTGTTTTGACAAAGAAAAGTGCAACCAATTTATTCTTCAATGGAAGCAATCACATTAAAATCACCTACTGTAAGCCTTCCCTTCTCAGTTGTAGAAATGTGCTTTAGTTGGTCCCATAAATCCCTCCTATTAAGCCTTTGACATTTAACATAAATTACAGTAAGAATGAAATTTTCGTTAGTGTTAATATCGGTAACATCACAATGTAAACACTGATCATGATTAATGAGAACATCAATCTTAATATCCCCATCCCAAATAAGCCAGATCTTATTGGAAAAATTAGAAACATAATTATTGATACTCAGCTTAGAAACAATCCCAATTATTTTTTCCTCTTTGACCATAGACTCTTGAATAGCAAGAATCTTAATCTTTTCATTTTTTATAATTGAACTCAGTCTATTTGCTGTTGAAATGCTTTGAATAACACGCAGATTCCAGCTAAGAATCTTTATCATTATTTGAGAAATATTTGTGGTTTTGTTGTTCTCAGAAAATTTCAGATACTTGTTTATAATCTTATTGGGTTTTTTTAATTTTCTCACAGATTTAAGCTTTCTATTCAGGAGGACTTTGAAGTCAGGATCATGATAATCAACAATGTTCCCAGCTGGAGTATCAGGGATACTTCTTTTTTTTTCTTGTTGAGGAGAATATTTTCCAGTGCTAAGTTTGTCTTGGTCATTTTGATCATATTGAGAGTAGCCTTGTTCCAACATTTGTAATGTCCCAATAATTTTTTGTTCTTCTGGTGTAGATCAATCTTTATTGCTTTCCTTTAACTTTATGATGTCAGAGGAGTCATCTTTGTAAATGATCTCATTTTGTTGAGTTTGAATTTCATGATTTTGTAGAGTAACAATAGATTGCATTTTAGGTCTGTAAACAAGATTTGGAATAATGTTATTTCTTTCCTTGTTCTTGCTATGATACTTCTTCATCGTATTATCTGTTGATTTATCTTTTCTGCTTTCCTTTTCCATCGTCTCTCAAAATTGTAAATCTGATTCTTTTTGCAATTCAAGCTTTTGTGCCCCATATGAAAACAACAGTCACAGTAATCAGGAAGATTATTGTAATGAATATTCAATCAATATCCATCGCGAGATCCAAAACCAATCCAGATACGATTATGGAGTTTTTTCTGAACATTAATTTCAATGAAGGCGTGATAAGCATTTGACGAGGCTCTGTTTTTGTCTGGTATATTGATTCTGTAGAGAGTTCCCAGAGAGGCTACTATATCGTTTAAAATCTTGGAGTTATAATAATATTCTGGTAATTTCTCAATTGTAATCCAGATTAAGGAAATTGCACTTTCTTTCTTGACACTGAATTCAGGAGTCCATCGCAGAAGCCCCATAACCGAATTATCAAAGTTCCACATTTTTCTAGCCCATAATCTGCAGACGTCCTCTTTCAAATCAAATTCGAAGAGTATATGTCGAGATTCCCAGATATGCACATTGTAATAGCCCTTAAACTTGAAAGAACTAAGAAAATTATTCAAGACAGATTTGTTAGGAACACTTGCAGAGAATTTTCCCGACCAGAGTAATTTTCATATCATGAATCGGAGTATCTTTGACAGCCTTATCATATTGAAAGAAGATATGATCTTCTTTCCCCATTATGATGGCAAGATTTAATTCAAAATTTTGAGAATTATAGTTGAATTTCGGCTTAACAACTTCAAGATAAGACTTCTTGACTAGATTTATTTCAGTTTCGTGAGCTTTGTTTCTTGAAGGCAGAACATGGTAGTCTTCTTCTTCAAAAACTAAGTTGTTGTATATCTCTGTGGATGAAAGGAGAACCAAAACATGAAGAGATAGGAGATTAAACGCAGAGAAAACTAATGAAGAAATGAGATTCAGAGATCGAATCGCTGGAAGATGAACATAACGAAGCTTTCCGGAGCAGCTTCTTCAAATGTAATATAGAGTTGGATTTTTCGCTTTTCGTTATTCTATTCTTTTTGTTCTTAGAATCTCTATCCATAGTGTCGTTCTTGTTTTTTTTTCATCCGCGTTCGTGCCTTTCTAAAAATATATTATCTATGATTCCACTCTTTTTTTCTCATCTTAAAAAAAAAATTAGTTGTCGCTTTTTCTCATTTACCTTTATAGAAAACCTTATAAAAAATATGAAAATAAAAATAAAAAAAATAATAAATTCCAATTCAATATTTTTTCTATTTAAAATTGAATATTAATATTAGTATATTATTAATGTTTTAATAACAGAATAATATTTTTTGAATAATATAATATTTTTTTCTAAAATTCAAATTCAAATCCGTAAAAATTTCTTCTTTGCTATTGGAATAATATATTCTTGTCTCAAAAGTATAATATTTAATTATTTACTATTATATTAATTAACTAATTAACTTGAATAATTTATATTTCTCTAGTTTAATTTAATTTAATTTAATTTAATTTAATTTAATTTAATTTAATTTAATTTAATTTAATTTAATTTGTTTCCACCGTCTATGTATTACCGCGGCTGTTTTTCTAATTTAGGAAGTGCTCTTTTGGAAGGGGCTGCTCACTGTATTGGGAATACATTGGTCTCTCAAACTAACCATGTCGTCCCCAGCACCTTTATTTTTTTGTATTTTTCAAAAACGGTCGGATTTGCTCATGTGAGTACACATGATATGCTTACAGACTCACGTTTTGTCTTTATTGTTTCGATTCATCAACTTATACCCGTCGATTTTTAAAGATTTATTTGAGTTTCCAGGGAAGGTTCCGTGATATCATGGACCCTTATTTATGATTTATTAAATATTTATAAAACAAATAATTTTTTATAAAAGGTATATTTTTATTATTGATTGTTAAATGGTTAAGTGTATTTTGTGAAATGCATCCGAGTTTTATCGTAAGGTTGGTTTGGAAAAATAAAACACTATTATTTTTAACAAATTGCAAGATTTGACGAAAAGATTATAAAAATTCATCATTTAGTGATAGAGTAGTAATTTTTTATAAATGTAGTTGCAAAAACAATTCAGCTAATATAATAAAAAATACGAAAATATGAATAATAATAACACAATTTTTAATTACAATTTCAATAAAGTATAAGTTTGTGTGGTAACATGTATTTTTCAAATCACTAAATTAAAATCCAACACTTCAAGTAAATCAATAAAATTAGGTGTAATGCGAGGATAATGAACACTAATTTTAACAAAAAAATTATTTCTTATTTTTTTTAAAATTTTTATCTTTCAAATTATAATTTAAAAAATCCAAAAGTATTATCGAATTTGGTTTATTAGACGAACAAAACTAGACTCATTGATAATATTATTTTTTGTCACAAATTAGGCGAGACCATACGTAATAAAATTAAGAGACACAACATTATTAAATCATACAAGAGCCGACTAATTAAATCATGTCATACCATGCATAATAAAGTTGAGAGATCAAGCATTATTAAATCATGCGAAACCATGCATGATAAAGTTGAGAGACCAGACATTATTAAATCATGCGAAACTTGACATGATAAAGTTAAAAAACCAGAAGTTATTACATCACGCGAGACCAGACATGATAAAGTTGAGAGACTTGACATTATTAAATCATGCGCGACCAAGCATGATAAGGTTGAGAGAGCATGCATTATTAAATCATGTGAGACCATGCATGATGGGAGTTGATAGATGCGAGACCAAGCATAATGAAGCAGAGCTATACGATGTACTAATTTATGTTAAAGATGCGAGACTAGGGTTATTAGGGTTATTGGGTTTCATGAAAAAAAACATTATTGATGAATCTAGTTTCGTTCATCTTAAAAAAGCAAAGTCGATGATACTTTTAGATTTTTTTCTCCCAATCTATGATTTAAAAGATATAGAGTTTTAAAATATATATAAAAAAATATGAAATATAAGGCTTGATTCTCGTGAAGATGATTTTTGTCTGAGGGTTATTTTATGAGGAGTTTTATAATGTTTCAAGGGTATTAAGTGTTTGGGTAGTTTGTAGTGAGATATTTGAGCTGCCTAGTTGTCTTAAATGTTCATTACCCTCATTAATGAAAGTGGTTGGGTATTTATACCCTTAATTATGGGCCTTATGAGGTTTCAGGTCAAACTCATGAAACCGGGTCGAATTTAAAGACCCATTAGTTATTAACCAGGTAAGTAATTAGCTTAGTCATGAAGTGATTTAGTTCCTAATACATTAGTCCTGTTCGGAAGGTTCAGTGGGTAGTTTTTATCCGAATTACCCATGTCCGGTTTCCACAGTGAGTGGTGAGTAAATCCGGACTCATCAGTAGCCCCCTTTTTAGGTTATGTTCGAAGGCCTTTGGCAGGACCTAAAAAATAGTTTATATGTACCAATAACTATGCCCGGACAGATTTCGAATTGTGTAACGGCTTTATCCGGACTGGTGAAACTCTCAGAAACTCAAAGGTTTTGCCAGAGATCGTGGGACACGTGTCTTTCTCTGATTCGCCTCACTGGCCGTTTTTATCCTAGAACGATGCTCCCACTCATTTCATAAAGTAACCTCTTCAACTAATGCTGGTGACATCAGCGCCGTCTTTAATCATTACTCCCATCTTTTCGTATTCTCGTAGGCTTCAAGGCATCTTTTGTCTCTTTAGTATAAATTAAACCATTTTCACTGTTTTACCATCTTCATCATCTCTACACTCTTAATCTTCAAAACTTTTACCTCTCAAAAAACCTTTTTCTTGGTGTAAGTTTATGTTCACAGCAAGAAACGCCCTTGTAAAAGATGGGTGGCTCAACTTGTCGGAGTTAGAGAAAGCTCAAAAAGTTGAACGAGAAAGACGCATTGCTGCTGGCCTTCTTGGCCCTCCTATCGAAAAATCTGAGACACCAAGTTCAGAGCCTGATCGGGGTTCATCTTCTGCTAGAATTTCTAAACCCAGAAGGTTATTCCAGCCCAATCTTTCACCAATCGTTTCAGGCTCATTGGTCCAAGAATCAGGGCCTATAGTCGAACAAGAACAAGCAGTCACAAGTGTTAGGAAGCCTTCTACGTTTATAGCCATGGGGTCGGATGCTGACCTTTCCCCAGAAAAGCTAGTAAATCGACGAAGAGGTCGTTTAGTGAAAGGCCAGGCCGTTTCTCAGCCTAAATCTCCAAAATCCGTGTCTTTTAAGTCTGGGGCCAAAGATAAAATTATGGGGTCAGAAGTACCCATCAAGGTCCTTAAAGATAAAAAATCTGGTATGGAGGCCATCTGTTCAAGTCTTCGGAACGAACCCTCCGGATCTGAGCCTCAACCGGACTCCAGACCACAAGAAGCAAGCAGTGTTCAGCCATCCGGACTACTTACTGAGGCAACCACCAACACTTCTCTCCCCAAAACAGCTGATAACCCTTCCATGATAATGGAAGATGTGATGGAGGACAGCAATGAAGAAGCCCCTTTCGAGACCGATGTCTCCGGGCAGACGAGTGAGATTGCCATTGTCATGAAGATCAAAGGCAAATAGAAGTTATGTTTGAAGCATCCGGACCTGCCGGAGTGCCTTGTAGGAAAAGTGGGGCCTTGTTTCCACAAAGTAAGTGTAAAAATACATGCTAGCCATGCAGAATATCACTTACGCTTTTATTCATACAACTGAACTCGGCCGGATGAGGACAAAGTGGGGGATTCTGGAGAATGTTAAAGTGAGGATACTAGTCGATCCAGAGACACCAATGGATTGCAAACTCAGTGAGATAGTTTTCTTCACTGAGTTATTCAACTGGGGGCTTAGGTTTCCCTTAGACCTGAAGATCGTCAAATACTTCCATCTTATAAAGCTCTGCCCAAGCCAATTGAGCCCCAATGATTGGTATACACTTATGGCTTGTCATGGCCTCCAGGATCTCCAGAATCCCTCTTCTGATGGAACAGTTTGTTGCTGTGGCCAGCCCGTGCAGGAACCATGTCATCCCCTTCTATCATTTTAACATGGACGATAATTATAAGGTGGTGGATGACTTGCTTGAGTCGGAAAAGAATTGGAAGACTTAATTTTTATTCATCAGTGGCGCCTGGGAGAATGGGAGGAAGATTAAAGCTGATGTTAACCCAAGTATGCTTACCAGCAGATGGAAAAGCTCTGGTAAACATCTCATTACATACTTCTACTTTTACTTATAACAAGTTTGTTTATTTAACCTCTCTTATTTTGTTTTTTGGTAGTGCTGCCTAAGGAGTTCAACGACCACTTAGAGGTGGGGCAGACTACTTGTGCCAAGCTAAATTCTTGGGCTGCTGAGAAATGGGGAAAACGCTTCCACAACTGTTTTACCGGAGGCAACTTGACAAGATCCCATATCTAGAATACAATCGACCGGAGGGACTTGTCTTGGGAGGAATTAACCACTCCACCCCCTATGGGGGTGATTCTTCGAAAGACTGAGGGAAAAGATGGAAAGTTGGCCTTTCCGGGAAGAGTTAAAGCCCCAAGCAAAATGACGGGCAAGAAAGGCAAGGCTAAGCAAGTTGGGGCTGAAGTCAACCCGGGTTATATTGAGAAAAATGACCCTACTAGCCCCGAGGAGTAGGAACAAGGAAGGATCGATGCTGCTTTGCTACAAGTGGTAGAGGATGAGAGTACCAAAGAGGTGGTTGGATCTCCAAAGCCCCCAAAGGCCCCCAAGAAAGACAAAAAACGGGGAGCAGAAGGTGGAGACAGGGAGGCCAAGAAGAAGAAAACCTCCAAGGGAGATGAGGTCGCTCTCCGGGCTCCGGAGTCCTTTCCTCCGGTTGTTCCAACAGACCCAACCCAAGCAGAGGAAATCCCAAGTGATTTTCACACTGGAGAGGGCGCCGAAGGGGACATCAACATCGATGGAGTTTACATCAGTGGGCTTCAAGGAATTGGTCTTTACTTTAATGACCTTGAAAAGGATGATTTCGTCGGCCCTTACCTTCCCCCAAGCTCCTCGAACATGGTCACCTTCAATGGTAACTCTTTTTCTGTTTCAGGAGAGAAATACATAGTAACCAACTCCTTGTTAAGCAACCTTCAGCCAGTGCTCAACTTGGAGAAGCAAGTACGAAATCAGTCAGCCATCATCAACACACTCAATTCTGAAAAGGAGACTTTGTCCAACGACCTCCTTACACTCAAGCAAATCTCGAGGCATTGAAGAAAGAAAATGAGGAGTTGATAAAGGCGAAGGAGGACTTGGCCACCAAACTGGCCACTCCATAGGGGGTTGTCACAGAGCTTTAATCCAAGTATTCTAACTTGGAGAAAAATCTCTCTTATTCGAAAGGTATGTCGAAGTCAAGTCAGACATGGTCCTACTCTTTCATCAAAAATTTCCGAAGAGGACACTTGGGGACTTATGGCGATTCATGGAATATGAAGACCTTCCTCACCATACTATGGCTGATGGTGATAAGCATGGTTATTCCAGTGGTTGGGATGATACCACTGATGAAGATGAGAAGACCGGAGAGAGTCCAGATGAGGAACCCACCGATCCTAAGAAGAAAACAAGTGAAGCTGGGAAATCTAAGAACTAAAGTCCTTAAAACGCCAGATATCTTTTAATTTTATGTTTGAACTAAAGTCCTTGGATGGCCAAGGTACTTTTTGTAATCGTGTCCGGCACTTGTCCGGGCCAACCTTTTCTTTTAAAACTTCAATGTCCTTGGATGGCCAAGGCATTTTATATATCTAATATAATCTCTCCGGTATCCACCGGGCAATTTTATCTTACATAATTCTTCCATCTTTCTATAGTTATTTAATTTTGATGGGTTGTGTTCAAATGGCCTTTAGTTATTTCACAAGTGTTTTAAAGTGAGAATGTTCAAATTCTCCGATGACACATGTTTAAATAGTCATCACCTCATCGAATTAAATCAAGCTGTTATATATCTAATATAATCTCTCCGGTATCCACCGGGCAATTTTATCTTACATAATTCTTCCATCTTTCTATAGTTATTTAATTTTGATGGGTTGTGTTCAAATGGCCTTTAGTTATTTCACAAGTGTTTTAAAGTGAGAGTGTTCAAATTCTCCGATGACACATGTTTAAATAGTCATCACCTCATCGAATTAAATCAAGCTGTTAGTCAAACCACTTCAAATTTTTCAAGAAGGCATCAAATTTTATTTAAAAACCTGGACACCGCATTAAAACCTCCCCACGCCACCAGGATAGGAAAGAGTATGCCCTCAAATATTTACATGGACTTTAAACAAGTAAATATTTACATAGTCTATTCTAAATACAACCGAAGGTGTTCGATATTCCAAGGGTGATTCAAAACCCTTCCATCTTTATTTTTGAGCCTCTAAGTCCCACGCTTAAGCTTTTCACTGGCCATGTAGGGTCCTTCCCATGTTGGAGCTAGTTTTCCGAACTGCTTCTCTTTGGTATGCAAGAAGACTCTTCTTGGCATCTTATCACCTATTTGAAAATCCCACCTTTTGATTTTATAAGCAAACCTACTTCTCATCAAACCCTGATAGTGTGTTGCTCTGAGGTGAGCCTTAACTCTTCTTTCTTCCATCAAATCAAGCTGGCTTCTGACTGCCACTTCATTAGCGTGTTCGGAAAAATTATGAACGCGAAAGGAAGGGAGAGTGACTTTTATGGGAGCTATGACATCCATTCCATACACTAAGGCAAATGGAGACTCTTGTGTTACAGCCCCACGAGTGGTTCGGTAGGCCCATAATACTTCTTGTAGATAACTTGGCCATTTTCCAGCAACTCCTTCTAGATTCTTTTTAAGACCGGACAAGATAGTTCTGTTGGCCACTTCAACTTGACCATTTGCCTGTGGATGGAAAGGAGAAGAGAAGCAGTATTGGATGCCTCTAGAAGCACATAAATTCTCCATCTCCTTGTTGTTGAATTGTGACCCATTGTCTGTAGTTATCTTATGTGGAACCCCAAATCTGCAACAAATGTTAGACATGATGAATTTTATAACAGTTTTCGAAGTAGTTCCTGCCAATGGGGCTGCTTCAATCCACTTCGAAAAGTAATCAATAGCAACAATTATAGTTCTGCACCCTCTAGATTCAATGGGTAGACGTCCCACTAAATCCAGCCCCCATCGAGCAAAAGGTATTGTCTCATAAATTGACTCTAAAGGGACAGCTGGGGTATGAATTTCATGACTTCTTCACCAACTCCTTGGCGTCTTGCATTATGGAGGGCCAGTAGTACCCAACTAATAAAACCCTTCTAGTTAGAGCCCTGAATCCATAGTGTGCTGATCCCTCGCCATCATGTAATTTGGAGAGCACTATTTGGGACTCTTCTATCCCCAAACATCGTAAAAGAGGTTTACTAAAGGATTTTTTTTATAAAGAACATCTCTCAAGATGACGAAACCATGAGCCTTGAATTTTACTTTCCTTGCTATTGCTTTTTCCGGAGGCAGAATGCCATCTGAGAGATATTGGAGGAGGGGAAATCTCCAATCTTGGGGTTGTTTTACTTGTATATTCAAACTCTCTTCTTTCTTATTAGGATTGATTTGAATGGATGGGCACTCTAGCACATGAATCCAAGGGTAGGACTTAGTATAAGCTATGGTTGCCAAAGAGTCTGCTAGCGTATTGTCCGTTCAAGGTATGTGCTCATAGGTGATGCTTTTGAAATTAAGGGCCACTTCTCTGAGAAGAAATAAGTATTTAATCAACTGCTATTTTTTGGCTTCGGATTGACCTTGAGCATGATGGATAAAAAGCTGAGAATCACTCATTAACCTGACCCTTTTGGCTCCACAAATAAGAGCTAATTTCAAGCCAGCTATAGCAGCTTCATATTCGGACTCATTATTAGAATCCCTGAAAGCAAAACATATAGCCCGGTACATCTTGTCGCCGTACGGAGAGGTTAAACATATCCCAGCACCACAACCCATGGTACTTGATCCACCATCAGTCCGAACATCCCATACTTTTTTTTTATCTTTTTTACTGGTTGATTGCTTAGTACCTCTGTCCGAATGGAATTCAACCAAGAAGTCAGCCACAGTTTGAGCTTTGAGTGCCGTTCGAGGGGCGAAGTCAATATCATAGTCTCCCAGCTCCACTGACCACTTGGTCATTCTGCTTGAAATGTCTGCCTTTTGAAAAACGTTTTTCAAGGGAAAAGACGTCCGAACGATGATCGAATGAGACTCAAAATAAGGCCTCATTTTCCTAACAGCAATTGCTAAGGCTAGTGCTAGTTTATCAAGTTTCAAATATCTTTTTTCTGCATCAATCAAGCTTTTGCTGATATAGTATACAAGTCGAGGATAATTATCCACCTCCCTTACTAGCACTGCACTTAGGACACACTTAGAAACTGCCAGGTATATGTAAAGCGTCTCTCCATCAACAGGTTTAAACAAAGTTTTAGGGGAGGATAAATGCTTCTTAATTTCATCAAATGTCTGGTCGCACTAGGGAGACCAATTAAACTCTTTTGCTCGTTTCAAAGTTTGAAAAAACGGGGCACACCTATCCGAAGACCTTGAGATAAAACGGTTTAAAGCAGCCAATCTCCCTGTCATTCTTTGTACTTCTTTAATATTCCAAGGAGGCTCCATTTGTAGTAAAGCATTAAGTTAGTCTGGATCAGGCTGTATCCCTTTCTCACTTATCACATACCCCAAGAATTTTCCGGACTATACTCCGAAAACACACTTTTCTGGGTTCAATTTTAAATTTACTTTCATTAAATTGGCAAAAGTTTCTTGGAGATCTGCCAAGTGTAGTTCTTCATCCACACTCTTTACCATCATGTCGTCGATATAAACTTCCATATTTCTTCCAATCTGATCAGCAAAAGCCTCGTTTACCAACCTCTGATAAGTAGCCCCTACATTTATGAAACCAAACGACATCACCTTGTAACAATGGAGGCCCCTATCAGTGACAAATGTAGTATGTTCTTGGTCCTTCGGATCTACTTGAATCTGATTATACTCGGAGAAGGCATCCATAAAGGACAATAGCTTTTTTCCAGATTTGGAGTCCACCAACTGATCAATTCGGGAGACTGGATATAAATATTTTGGGCAAGATCTGTTGAGATCTGTGAAACGATACACATACGCCACTTACCATTTTTCTTCTTTACCAACACCGGATTAGCTGTCCATAAAGGGTATTGAGATTCCTTTATGTGCCCCATTTTGGTTAGTCGGTCAACCTCTTGAACTATGACATCTGCTTTTTCCTTAGAAAAAGCTCTCCTCCTTTGTATAATAGGCGCTATATCCCTCCGGATGGATAGTTGGTGCAATATGATGTCTGCTGGTACTCCACTTACATCAGCATTGCACCAAGCAAAGATGTGCTGATAGTCTTTCAAAAAATCTAACATTTTACCCTTTAAATCTGATGTCATCTTGGACCCTATCTTGATACTTTTTCCTTCAGCCAGAGAGTGAGTTTTGACTTCTTCAATTTGTATTAAAACACCAGGGGTCTCTCTGGGGTCATCAATTTCACCCTCTCCCCCAGAGGTCCCCTCAAACTGCTATTCCTCACTGATCCGGACTGCCCCAACGTTCGAGGGGCCAGTGCTGTTGCATAACACTCTCTTGCCACCTTTTGACTACTTCGAACAACTCCCACTTGTCCTTGTAAAACATATTTCAAATATTGGTGGACTGTTGAAGCCACAACATGCATCCTGGAGAGCCAAGATCTCCCTAAAATGGCATTATAACAAGTGGGACAATCCACCACAATAAAAAGTATTCTAACCATCTTTTTAAAAGGGCCCTTGCCCAAAAAAACCTCCTCTTCGAACTCCCCGATCACATCTGCTGAGCTTCCAGTGAAACCCACAATCGACCTGTTCGAATGCTGAATTATTGCTGGATTCTTCATTTTTTTAAGAAGTTAAAAAGAGAATATTAGCTGAACTTCCGGTGTCCACCAAAATTCGTCTTATGTCATTGCCCCTAATGGATGCTCCTATGACAACAGCATCTTCATGGGGACCAGCAATATCCCTCAAGTCGTCCTCATCGAAGACAATGAAGGGAAAAGGAATTTGTGATTGTTAGGAAGTCATGCCTCCTTCCAGTTGGGTAGCTAAAGTATGAACGTGCCTCTTTCTTGAAGAAGCAGTTGGTGCAGTCATGGTGTCTCCCCCGAATATTGTAAGTGACTAAAAAAAGCTAATAAGTCCGGACACCGTCTTGTAACGCAATATGATAACACCCACTTTATTCCGAGTTGGATCAGGGTCTAAATACTCTGACTCCACATCAAACCTTTCGATTATCACCATAGCCTCATCCGGAGCTGATGTGCCTGCATTGTTTGGACCAGTCCGATGAGCGTTATCAGGCTTGTTTCCGCTTCTTCTTTTAACATAAGCTCCCAACTTTCCTCTTTCAATCAAATTCTGTACTTCTTGCTTCAACGCAATACAATCTTCAGTGTTATGGCCAATATCATGGTGATAGTGACAAAAACAATTATTTCGGCTCTCCCTGGGAGACTGTAATGCAGTCGGCCTTCTGAAATGTACTTCGTCTTTTGTTTTGTCATAAATGGGGGCTACGTTTTATTTCAACTCAGCAAACCACTCCAGTTGAACCCAAGGCCCCCAATTATTTCTAGATTGCTGGCTCTGGACTGGTGCATCTGGATGGGATTGAGCCTTGGCTCTGTTATGACCCTGTCCGGCTTCCTTGGCCTTGTTTCCGGACTGGTTCTGGTTTTGATTTGGTGCAGCTGGAGCAGACCTCACCTGCCTGTGCACCCTGGTTTTCTTTGTTTCATCCACATTAATCTGTTTACCAACCTGATTCAGCAGACCTCCCCATGTCATGGCCTTTTTTCTGGTTACTGAATCAGCCAAATTTCCAGAGTTTAAGCCCTGCCTCAAAGAAACTATTGCTACTTGTTCAAAGAAATCAACCAATCAATTTTTGGTATTCACAAAGGAACTTATGTATTATTTTAAGGATTCGTTTGGTTCTTGGGCACAATGGATAATTGTGTCCCCATTTCCCTTTACTTCTTTACTTCCAACGAACTGCCTCCGAAAGGCCACTTAAAAAGTGTCAAAATTTCTGATGCAACCATGTGGCAGACTATTGTACCATTTCAAAGCACTCCCCGTAAACGATTGGGAGAATGCTCGACAGAGTAACTTGTCGTCATCATCAAAATTCATCATAATTTTTTTGAATTGTTCGATGTGGTTATCTGGATCTTTACTGCCATTATATTTTTCCATTTGTGTACTGTCAAACCTCTTAGGAAGGTTTCCGGACAGTATCTTGGAGGACAACGGAGATTGTCTCCAATTTCGGCCACGACTAAATACAGTATCTTCGTTGGGAGTTGCAAAGATACCTGGCTCATCATGGAAGGCAAAATGATCCATTAACAAGCGGTCTACGTGTCTCCGGCCATGACTATGACTGTGATACGATCCTTTACCCAAATGCCTCTTTAACCTTCCATGCCTATCCCTCTTTCGTGAGTACTTTTTTACCAACTTTTGTTTCTTTTTAGAACGACCTTCATCGTTGCTGGATGATAAAGATTCTTCAACTTCATGCTCATTTGAGGAGCTACTAGAAGATTATGAGTCTGAATCTGAGCTCTCCACCGGTTTAGACCAATGAGACTTCTTTAAGCTAGCATGAGTCTTTTTAGCACTCACATGGGTCTTTAATGGCTCATGCTCTCTTGGATTGTCAGTATGATGAACTGCTGATGCCTTAGATTTCTATTTTGCACCCATATCTGCCCTTTTGGCAGCCCTCAATGCTTCTATTTTAACTTTTAATCTGTCTCGCTCCTCAATCGTATATTCATCATTTTCTCCCACCACTTCCACCAAAGTTGGTGGCACTTCTAGCTCATCCGGATTCATCCGAACTAGTTTTTCTTGATGGTTTCGAAGGCTTGATTCAGGCGCCTTCTCCTCCCACTGTGGTCGCCAATTTGGTGAGGATGATTTTTGTCTGAGGGTAATTTTGTCAGGAGTTTTGTAATGTTTCAAGGGTATTAAATTTTTGGGTAGTTTGTAGTGAGAGATTTGAGCTCCCTAGTTGTATTAAATGTTCATTACCCTCATTAATGAAAGTGGTTGGGTATTTATACCCTTAATTATGGGCCTCATGGGTTTTCGGGTCAAACTCATGAAACCGGGTCGAATTTAAAGACCCATTAGTTATTAAGCAGGTAAGCAATTAGCTTAGTCATGAAGTGATTTAGTTCTTAATACATTAGTCCTGTTCGGAAGGTTCAGTGGGTGGTTTCTATGCGAATTACCTCTGTCCGGTTTCCACAGTGAGAGGTGAGTAAATCCGGACTCATCAGATTCAAAGAAGAAGAAGAGAGCTATTCGTGATTTTTCACTTTCATCAATGTATCCATTGGTAATCCACCAATTTGTTATTCAAAATAATTGATGTATATCAAAGTGATCTTTATTTATAAGAACATGATAAATTGAATAAAAAGTGAAGATTTTATACAAGTTTATTCAATAATTTTTAAGTAATTTTTTGTGTTGTCAATAGTGTTACGAGACAAATTATCTTTATCTCTTTCACTTAATCTCCAAGTCAAAACTTAATGGACTTAATTCACTAGTGGTCTAAGTAATTTTTTAACACATTTTACATTTATTAGTATCATTTCATAGACTTTGCCATAGAGTTTAAGAATGACTAGAATATGTTTAATATCCGAAATGGTTGTTATATTTCTTTTGTAGTATTTCTGAATCTTGATTATTCAAATATATTTTGAAGCATGATTTTAATTTATTTTGACTGGATATCGAACCGTATCATAATCTTATTTCGGTCGGACTCCTTAGAGTTTTGCGATACGTATGTGTTACTCTTGACATGCTCAGTTTCATCTAGCCAAACAAACCTAAGACGTGTTTCCAAATTGGTTCGTGTTGACCATGTTCCTACCTCGTTAAAATTCTTCGTCGACCAAAATCTCCTTTGATGTAACAAATCTATTTTACTGACGGTAAAAATAGTACAAGTAACAAGTAGCATTATGCTAAAGTAATTGGAACATCTTACTGAATCAAAAATCTTTCAAATTCGTTTTAAAAGTCTTTAGATATATGAGAGTAACCCCCCTAATATTTTCAAAAGATGAAAAAAAACTAACAAATATGTCTGATGCAGTAGGTTGTAATGTTGGAGAAGAAGGTTCGGCTGGCTGAAATGATGTACCTTCAAAATTCAATAAAGTCAAAACTTAACCCTTGAGTGTTGTTGAATGGCTGATCATTTGGTTTTCGTTTTTGCTATGTGCACTACTTTGAATTTTTCATCTATAATCTTGAAAATTTCAAGCTTTATAATTATTCACATTTTTCTTTTCACATAATCGACTCTGATACACAGTGGCGGAGCCACTCTAGGGCTACCAAGGGCTAGAGGCCCCGGTACCGCCACTATAATGTGGCAGTAGTTTATACTTTGTTACAAAATTAAGTGTTTGATTTTCATTTTTAATTTTTATATTACTTTATTTGTTATATTATAAAATATAATTAATTCTAAAAAAAGCTTCAACCTTATTTTCCTATAACAAAATAAAGATTAGTAAGTGGAAGTTAAAATGACGATTTTTCTTGTGTCAAATAAATTAGCGCCAAGAATAGAATAGAGAAGGGAAAAAATGGCTCTAAGATCCTCTTTTCCGGTTTGATCGTCGGAATCCCTTCCGACCCCCGGCTTTTCTACTTCCTTCCGTCTCCCTCGTTTCTCTGTTCTTCAGAGTTCTGGTTTGAAGATCCCATTTGTTTCTCCTGGGCGATTTCATGGTCTCTGTTTTCTCCTTTGAAACAGAGTATCCTTTGTCGCCGGATTTTGCCTTTGGCTATGGCGTTTAATGCTCTCAATGTCGAAGAGTTTCCTGCTCTTCATCAAGAAGCCGGTAAAGGTCAAGATAAAGCAACAAAATCTTATGCAGAAATATTGATCCCTGCTCTGGATCGTGCTCGGTCTGTCGCTAAGACAGAGTTCATAAAGTTTTCGAACGATCACAATTCCATTCAGTTTGACAAAGCCACATATGATATCCTCTTAAAGCAATCTAAATCTACGGTGATTGCCAAGTTCAGTCAAGGTATCCCGAAGAGAGCCACTTTTCAATCTTTCTTGGAATCTTTTAGGTTCAAAGGTGTTTACTCATATGTTACAACTGATTCCCGCCAAATTCTTGTGGAGTTTAACTTACTGGAGGATGTTACTAAGTTCTGGTCGAAGCCAATATGGAAGGTTGAAGGGAAGTTAATGAGAATTTTAAAATGGTGTCCTGAAACGCAAAAGAACAGAGAGAATCCTATTGTTCTGCTATGGGTTCGCTTTGAAAATATGCCTGAGTTTCTGTATAACGAATCAATAGTTGGTGATATGGCATCTTCTCTGGGTAAATTACATCGTACGTTTGTGCCACAGTACAATAGGGCCAAAGCCAATGCTTCTTACGCTCAAGGGGAAATAGACGTTTCAATTGTGCTTAAACGAAGACAGTAGATAGGTTTTGGTGAAAATACTGGCTGTTAGGTAGGTGTAAGTTATAGAAATGCCCCAGATTATTGCTATCATTGCTTTCATTTGGGGCATAAAGGTGTTGACTGCAAAAAAATGAATCAAAAACAGAGGAAAGATCTGTAAAAGAAAGACAAGATATTGATATTACTTCAAAGGGTGTTACACAATCTGTTGATGAAAAGGATGTTTCTCAATCTGTATCTATACATGATGATAAGTCTAAAGCTACAAATGACCAACCTTTTATTAAAGTTTACAAGAGAAGACTAAAATCTATAATAACTCCTAAAGACAAGTCTTCTGATTCTATTAACCCAAGTAGTTCTCCTAAAGTTGATGCTGCTTCCCACAATAATCTTGAAGTCATTGGAGCTCTTCAATATTTGGAGCAGGATGTTATCTCTCAAAGTTTGAAAACCAGAAAGGAATCCCCTCATGGGGGCAATGCTGGTAGTTGTAATCTTTCTCCAAACTTCAGTTCTTCTGATCAGGATTTCAATACCATCATCAACAAGAAAATCAGATCTGCAAAGAAAAACATAAATATTAGGAAGTTGTCTATTAACTCTCTGCGTAAAAGATAGAAATCATACTACAATTTTTTGTCTGAATGATCAAAATAGTCAGTTGGAATGCTCGTGGAGTTCACAACAACCCTACTTTGTCTAGGCTTAACTACATTATCAATAAAGACAAAGTTAAAGTTATTGCTCTCCAAGAGCCCATGGCCAGGTTTGACAAAATTGGTATTATTGCTAGAAGGCTTGGTTTTTCTAACTATACTAATAATATTTCTAACAAAATCTGGATTTTATGGTCTGATGATGTAAACATTTCTGTTATTGTAAATCATGATCAATTTCTCCACTTGGAGATAAATTAAACTACTTTCTCTTGTTTGTTTACCTCTGTTTATGCAAAGAGCCAAATGGTGCAGCGAAGGCAGCTTTGGAGTCAGTTATGTCAGCTCTCTGGTGTGGATTTTCCATGGGCTGTTGCTGGGGATTTTAACGCTATCATTTGCCCTAAAGATCAACTCTGTTGTGCTTCTTATGATGATGGAAGTGTTGATGAGTTTAATGATTGTATCAGACTTTGTAATCTGGAGGATCTTGGATACAGTGGCTCAAGATTCACCTGGAGCAATAAAAAAAATTGGAAAAGGTTAGATAGGGTGTTGGTGAACCAGAAAATGCTATCTCTTTGGCATGTTCAGGTTTTAGGTTTATTAATGCCTGGGCTAATCATCCTGATTTTTTAAGTTGTGTTAAGCTTCGCTGGGACAAACATTGTAATGGTGGTCCTAATGTCATTTTTTGGTACAAGCTTAAGAGGTTAAGAAAGTGTCTTAAAGATTGGAAATATTCTACTTTTGGTAACATTTTTACTAAAGTTTCTGATGCTGCTAAGGAGGTGGATATTTGTGAAGTCAATCATCAGCTTAATAAAAGTAGTGTCTCTAAGGCTAGCCTTTTTAAAGCTAATAGTCTGCTTATTCTTGCTTTAAAAAATGAAGAGTGTTATTGGCGCCAAAAGTGCTATAATACTTGGCTTAATAATAGTGATGGTAACACTAAGTTATATCATAACTATGTGGCTAAGAAGAGACTTAAGAACACTATCAATGGCATTAAAGATGAGGGAATTTGGCTCACTGATCATGATGACATATCTAAGTCTGTTGTGTCCTACTTTAGTCAGCTTTTATCTAATAACTCTTGTGGTAACAATTCTGTGAATTCTCAGGAGTCTATCCTCAACAACATCCCTAAGCTTATATTAGACAAAGATAACGAAGCTATTCTGAAGTCTGTCAGCAAGAATGAGGTGTGGTCTGTTATTCAGGGCATGAGGAATGATAGTGCCCCTGGCATCGATCAGTTTAATTGTTTCTTTCTCAAGACTTGTTGGGATATTATTTGTAGTGATGTTTGTAGTGCTCTGAATTCTTATCTTCAGGGTCACAGTATTCCCAGTGGTGTTTTTGCCACTTGGATTAGCTTAATTCCTAAGGGTCCTAACCCCATCACTTGGTCCAATTATAGGCCTATTAGTCTGTGCACTATTTTTAACATACTTATTTCTGGTCTTATTGATCAGAGAATTGCCTACCTTCTTCCTAATATCATTTCTAGAGGGCAAAGTGCTTTTGTTAAAGACAAGATTATCCATGATAATGTTCTGATTATTAAGGAAATGCTTCATAATATTAAAAGAATGCCTTCTAAAGGCAATATTATTCTTCAGCTTGATATGACAAAGGCATTTGACAGAATGTCACATGCCTTTGTCATTAAAACTCTTCAGGGATTTGGTTTCTCTACTGATTTTCTGGCTCTCATCAATAAGCTGATATCTAATGTCATGGTTTCTGTTTTGGTTAATGGGGATAGTGAGGGTTATTTCCCTCAGAAGAATGGCTTAAGGCAGGGGGACACTCTGTCCCCTTGCCTATTTATTCTTGCTGAGGAGGCTTTACTTAGAGGCCTTGCTAACCTATACCAAACTAATAATAGCCTGAGATATTACTTAAAATCTGATTTCATCTTACCTTGTTTGGCTTTTACAGATGATATTGTCATCTTCTCCAACAGTTCTCCCTAAAATTTATAACAGAATTTATGAATGGGATATGAAGAGTCTTTCGTTTGGGGCAGACTCTCCCTTATAAAGAATGTTTTATATCCCATTATTTACTTTTGGATGCAGAATAGTCAGATCCCTAATGGTATAATTAATAACCTTGAGCATTGTTTCAATAAGTTTCTATGGAGGTCTAATTTCACTGAATATGCTATTCATTGGTCTTCTTAGAAAAGTTTGTGTAAACCTTTTGATGAGGGTGGGTTAAATGTCAAGCTTTTGTCTGACATTCAACTCACTTTCTCTTTTAAACTCTGGTTTCTTTTTAGAAAGAGAAGTTCTCTTTGGGCTGACCTCATGCATACTACCTATTGTAACTTTACCCATCCTCTAAATGCTGAGTGCAAAGTTACTGACTCTACTACCTGGAAGAGGCTTAGCTCTGTTAAGTGTCAGGCTGATCAGAGTGTGTATTGGAGTTTGGGCAAGGGGGATATTGACTTTTGGAGTGATTCTTGGCATGATATGCCTCCTATTGCTAATGACTTTGGTACTAACATGTGTTTTCTTCCTGTTAAGGTTCACTCTTATTGGAAAGATGGTCAGTGGGACACTTCTACTCTAACATCTTTTCTTTCTCAGGACAGAGTATCTCACATATCTAAAGTCAATATCAATCAGGACCAGAATGATATTATTAAATGGAAGCTCTCTAATGATAGTTGTTTCAATACTAAAATTACTTGGGATAATGTTAGATCTGTTCATCCTAAGCAAACTATCTTTAAGAAAATCTGGCACTCTTTTATACCTACTAAGTTTTCATTTCTAAGTTGGAAGCTTTTAAAAAACTTTGCTCCTATTGATAGCATTCTCTCTAATAGGCACTTTGTGATGGTCTCTAAGTGTCAGTTCTGCTGCAACTGCGAAGATAAGAATCACCTCTTCATCAGTTGCAGCTTTGCTTGGTCCTTATGGAACTATTTTGGTATTCTATTCAGAATTCCGGTGAGAAGATTTATGTCCCTAAGTCACATTTTGCGTTGTTGGTTCTGGTCCTCAACTAGTAAATTTCATATCTATCTTCTTATCCCTCAAGTCATTCTCTAGGTGATCTAGGTTAATAGAAACAAGGCCAAGTTTGATAATACCTATGACTGCTTTACTACTGCTGTAAATCGTGTTATAAAATTTATTTTAGGTATTGACTCTAATAACAAGCTAAATGCTAAACACTGGTCTGGTGTTTCTGACGCAAGGGCTGCTCTGGGGTGCCTATCTATAGGAAACAGTAAAGCTATGTACCTCAAATGGTGCCCTTCGATTGCTGGTAGACTTAAAGTTAACATCGATGGCGCGAGTAGCTTCTCAGGTGAAGCTTCTGGAGGCCTGGTTGTGAGAAATCATCAGGGCCACATTGTTGTTGGAGCTGGCTTTATCTTTGGAAAGTTGACTCCCCTTCATGCTGAGAGCAAAGCTTTGCTTGAAGCCCTCCTTCTGTGCAGGAATCGTGGTTGGCAAGAGGTGGACATCGAGTCTGACTGCCTCACCCTTGTCAACAATATGGCTTCTGGTGTTGAGTTTAACAACCCTTTGATTCATGTCTGTCGAAATCTTCTTCTCCCTTCTATGAAGCCCTGCTACGTTTCTCGAACCCAAAATGACGCAGCAGATTGGGTTGCGAAATGGGTCTTGCTGGAGAACTCTGTTCGCCATTTCACTAACACCGATACTCCAACTCCTTTGCTAGCAATTATCACGCTTGAAAGCTTGGGGGTGGGCTACATTGATCCTGGTTAGGTTGAGTGAGATGCTGGGTGGGCTGATGAAGATGGTCGATGTGGTTTTGATCGGGAAATTTGTTCGATTTAGGGTTTGAAGCTGATTTTCGAGGGATTGGAAGGTGAAGAAGACATCGATCGTCTGATACTTCGGTGCACATCACCCAGTTCAAAACCTCTCTCGTGATGAGAAATGGTCCTGAAGGTGAGCGTCAACCAGGCAGCACCAGAAGATCTTTGGGATGATCGGAGAGTTTGGGAGCTGGTCTGGCTGGAGGCTGTAAGCTGTGTATGGAGGCGCTGGATCGAATCAGAGGAGGCATGGTCTCTGTTATATTTTTATTTCGATTAGGGTTAGGGATCAGCTTGACTTCTTTTGTCAATTTTGACCCATTTTCCTTCTTTTTGGTCTTATTATTTTAAGGGCCCGTTGTTTGTATTTCGATATTTTTTGCCCCTTCTTTAATAAAATATCTTCTTTTGCTAAAAAAAATGGAAGTTAAAATAAATTATTAAAAAGTATATCAAACTTAGAAATTAAATTAAATGGTTAATAATTAAAACAGAAAAACAGAAAAATAGAGAAATTGATATTTATAAAATATTTGTGAGAAACATTGAAACAGAAAAAGAGAGAAATTGATATTTTTAAAATATTTGTGAGAAATTAAAACATTGAAACAAAGCCATTATTGAAACAGAAAAAGATTTGGTCTAAAATATTTTTATAAATTTATGTTATTTTTGTTTACAAAATGGTTGCAAGAAGACGGTTTCACAATAGTTTGTCGCCGTACTGGCAGTTAGAAATTGGTGTTTTTAGAATTAACACGCTGGTGTTTTTAGAGCTAGATAACGCATTCAAAATTACTAATAGAATTAGGTTTGGCGAAACTATTAAAACATGTTTCGGAAGATATGTATATGTTTTATCGTTTAGCCCCCACCCTAATTTTCAATCCTAGATCCGCCACTGCTGATACATATACATTTATTTATATGTGAACAATCAATGGCCATTAGCGAATTACAAGACGTTTGATTCACCATGAATGTGTATGTCTCATAGTGAGAATCTTAGTACGATCGATCCATTCAGTTCTTCATTACCCAATTGCTTATGGGAGAAAAAAATCGACATATATCTTTTAGAGAAGAAGTCAAAAGATCAAGGAGGTTGGAGGTTGTCTTTCCCAGTGTTGTAGTCTTGCCTGCTAAATCTCCTTCTTCCACAATATCCTTCAATGTTGGAAGGATACCCAAAATAAAATATGTTAAAAACCAAAAGTTTGACTCACTCCACTTACAAATATATTGATGCGATCGATTAGTATAAGAAGATTAACGTTGAGGTTTGGTTTCTAGTAGCTGATGAAAGTCCTTTAGATATTTATGTTAACGAGGTATATTTTTCATGTACATCATTCGATTTCTTTTAATCTGAGACTTGTTGAGGTTTTTTAAAGATACCCACACATGTCCCAATCAACTTATATCGAATGTATGGAGAATTTTACTGACATCTATCATTCGGTGTCAAAATATGTTTAATCACTTTGATGTTAGGAAGTTCTTAGAGATGAATTCAATTGTAGGCAAAGTCTCAATCTGTACTTCTATTTTAACATGGGTCATGGAGCTAAAATTTTGAAGATCTTCCATATTACAACAAGATTTGGAAAATAAAAAATTTGTATATATTTCACGCAACTAAGAGATCGAGATAAAATAAGATAAATAGTTTTGCTCTCGTGTTTGAACGTTAAAAAATGTATCTTCCCATTTTTTTCATAGTTGTATTAAAATTCTTCATTCTACCAGAAAAGATTTTGGTTATTTGAAAAGTTTTAGAGTAAGACTTTACACGTAAATTTCTAGTTGCAAAAGGACATTATGCTAGGTTGAAGTGGAAAGTTGTACCTTGATTTTAATTTTATAGATCTCTTCTAGTTCCTGAGAGTTCCGTTTACAGTGGTCTATAGCCTAACATTTCTTACATTGGTGGACATTCAGTCTATAAAAAAATTAGGCAGATTATAAAAATCAGGCAGATGCCAAAACTAAGAATGAAAAAATTCTACTAGAAATACTTTTAAAGTTTTTACTGCCTCAAAAATAAAAAACAAGATGTTGTTGAGGGGTATGACCAAGCGTTTTCTTGCCACGATTGATACATTATAACATGCTGCGGTGAAGGTAGATGCTCCTAAATGTGTCAAGTAGAATGTGTCAAGAAAATATGTTTAGCAAATGAAATATAAGAGGTTGAGTTGAAGCTCAAAAGAGGGATTCATCATCTACCAAGTATGTTATGATATTTGCTGCAGAAGATTGGGGTTTCCAAGGTTTTTGAAGCCAAACACGGCCGGTAAACCAAAACCCAAGTCTTTATTGGTGAATGAAGTGACGACTCCTCGTACTGAAGCTATTATGTTGAGATATCATATTGTTGAGGGTTTGACAAACATGTTTTCAGTATCATATATGCCATAAACCTTTATAATCCTCGATTAGTAATTTCTCATTTTAAATGTGAGTTATAAGAAAATCTCCAATGATGAGTTTGTTGGTCATTCTCACGTGGCTCAAATTTTGTCCGTCTAAGTAAAAATGGTGGAACCATATCTAATGCTATAGGAGAAGAGCTTGTTTAAACATAAGAGGAACTAGTTTTTAAAGTTTGTGCCTTCGACTCCCACCGAAGGAGTTGTAATTACTAAAGAAGGTTCCCCGTGGAAAGACGTTCTAATATTTAGAAGAAATAGGAAATACCCCATATATGAGACATGGCCAAAGATTAACTTCAAAGCTACAAGCAAAAAGTCGGTCAAGCTATTATTGGGACTGCTCGTTTGTTAAATAAAATTGTTGATAGAATGCAGAGGAGAGCATCAGGAGAGAGATCTTTCTAGTCTAAAAACAGATTAATATACACCGTTTTGAGACAACAGAGATAATGCTAAATCTCAGATCTGATTTATTAGGTAATAGAGAGATTATTAAATAGTCCAAAGTTTAGTAGACAAAAAGACAGCACAAAGTGAAACGACAATGTGAAAAAGAAACGAACAAATTGAAAGGACACAATTAAAGTTTGAGATTAAATGCAACAGTATCCCTCCTAATCTCAACCTCGTTTACTCAAGTTTTTGACTCCCAATAGTTTCCTCATGTTTTCAAACTTGACAGTAGCTAGCCCCTTTGTCAAAATATCTGCTCTTTGATCGTTACTGCAAACACATTTCAAGACAACTCCTCGCTTTACGCATTCCCTGATAAAGTGAAACCTTATGTCGATATGCTTGCTTCTACCATGGAACATAGGATTCTTAGCCAGGTCGATTGCAGATCAATTATCTATGCATAAAATCACTGGGCCAACAGCTTCATGTGTTATCTGACTAAGAGTATTTCTAAGCCAAATACCTTGGCAAACTGCTGTGGTAGCAGCCATGAATTCACCTTCACACGATGATAGAGCAACACACTTCTGTTTTTGTGAGACCCAAGTGATAATACTCTCATTCAAGTAATAAACTACGCCTCATGTGCTCTTTCTATCTTCAATTTGTCCACCCAAGTCACTGTCCGAAAACCCAGTTAACACATTATTGCCACTATTCTTTGTATACATTAACCCGTGTTGTATAGTTCCCTTAACGTACCTGAGTATTCTTTTCACTGCATCCTGGTGCCTTTTTGTGGGTTTTTCCATATATCGGCTGACTATACCCACTGATTATGCGATATATGGTCGCGTATAAACCAAGTATCGTAGACCCCCTACCATACTCTTGTAGTCTGTAGCATTGACCAACTTTCCTGTCTCGTCTCGATCATGTTGTTCCTTTGGATCCATTGGATACTTTGTCGGATTACAATCTGCCATGCCTGCATTTTCCAGAATTTTTCGTGCATAACCTGCTTGTTTTAATTCGATATATCCTTCTCCTTGTTCAACTTCTATTCCCAAGTAGTAGCTGAGCTTTCCTATGTCGCTCATCTCAAACTGAAGCTTCATCTGGTTCTTGAAATCCTTGATTGCTAAGACACTCGTGCCTATTACTAGAATGCCATCTACGTATACTGCAATAACCAAACTGTTTTCTCCCTCCTTCCTTGTGTATACAGCATGCTCGTACGGACAACGAGTAAATCCAAGCTTTATAAGACATGAATTCAGTTTGGCGTACCAAGCACGAGGCGCCTGGCGAAGTCCATACAAAGCTTTAGACAATTTGTACACTAGGTGCTCTTGTCCCTTTCTTTCAAATCCCTCCGGTTGGGCAACGTATACATATTCCACTATATCTCCATTCAAGAAGGCCGTCTTTACGTCGAGATGGTGCACTTCCCATTGATTTTTAGCTGCCAAAGCTAATAGCAACCTCACTGTCTCCAACCGAGTAACTGGTGCGTATACTTCATCAAAATCAATGCCATGTTCTTGTACATAACCCTTTGCTACGAGGCGTGCCTTGTATTTTACCACCTTCCCGTTGGCATCCCTTTTTAATTTATAGATCCATTTCAGACCTATGATCTTCTGTCCAGGTGGTAGACTCGTCAATTTCCATGTATTATTTGCCTCAATAGAATCCATCTCCTGCCTCATTGCTTGCCTCCAGTTGACATCTTTTGCTGCGTGTGTATAGTTGACAGGTTCATCTACCCCCATGAGCCACGATTCTTCTTCATCAAGCTCTATTTCCTCTGTGACATTGTAAATTTCACTCAAAGGTCTAAATCTTTTTGGCTCTGTGCTATCATCGTAATTATCTCGATTGATTCTAGAAGCATACGACTGAGAATGTGGAGTGGATACCTGAGTGTTACTGTAGTTGTCATATCCAACAGAGGACTGAGAAGACTCAGAAGCCCGCGACTGTGGTGTTGACGTCTGGATGTTATTGCCACTATGGTTGTCATCACCATACTCCACGATTTCGGTCTCATCTTGACCTGTTTCATCAACCTCAGGCATACTTGCCATAATAAAACTCTCCTGTGTCTCCTCCCTATCTGCAATCATACTCCACGGCCATTGCTTCGTTTCTTCGAAAATGACATCACGGCTTATATGTATACGATCTTCCTTGGGATCACATAAACGGTATCCTTTAGTTCCAGGCTCTCTCCCCTGGTTAACTAACTTTTTACTGCGATCATCCAACTTTGTGTTGTGCACACTTGGAGTTTTCATGTGCGATAAGCACCCAAAGACCCGTACATGACTTATCTGCGGTTTCCTTGTTGTCCATGCTTCATACGGCATCTTACCTGTCAATGCTCGCGTGGGTAGTCTATTGAGGATGTATACCGAGTTTCTGACTGCTTCAGCCCACATCTTTGATGGCAATTTCATTTCCTTGAGAGTGCTTCTAGTCATCTCCACAATAGTTCGGTTTCGACGCTCTACCACTCCGTTTTGTTGCGGGGTGTAGGGTGTCGTGAGGTGTCGCTCAATTCCTGCATTGTCACAGTATTCTTTAAAGTCATTAGAATTGAATTCACCTCCTCTGTCAGTTCTCAGCACCTTGATTCTTTTCTCTGACCCGTGCTCAACCAATACACAAAACTTTTTGAATGCTTCGAATGCCTCATCCTTAGTTCTTAGAAAGTACACCCACATAAACCTGCTAAAGTCATCAACTAACAAAAAGAAATATATGTATCCAGAGGTAGTAATTGGAGATATCGGACCGCACAGATCACCATGTATAAGTTCTAGTACCTTTTTTGCACTAAACTTGGATTTGGCTGGAAATACCTTCCTGGTTTGCTTTCCCATTAAGCACCCATCACACACGACATTTGGTTTTATTAACCTGGGCATTCCTTCTACCATCTGGTGCTTAGACATGAGAGCCATGGCTTGATAATTGACGTGCCCAAGACGGGCATGCCACAATCTCGTGATGTCATCCGCTTTAGTCATCAGGCATTCCTGTTTGTTAGTCTCAATAATAATTTTGTAAAGTCGATTGGCAGATCGTTTTACCTTCATCAATAATCTGTCTTTGTTGTCGTAGATCCTCAGAAATTCTCCCTTGAGTTCCACATTATTGCCTTCTTCAGAAATCTGTCCCAATGATATGATGTTATTACGTAGACTAGGTATATAATACACCTCTCGCAGCATCTTTTCTTCTCCATTTTTGCACAGTAATATCACAGTGCGCTTTCATTTTATCTCGACTTTTGAACCATCTCCAAAACGCACTACACCAGATATACTCTCATCCAGTTCTGCAAACTTTTCTTTAAAACCTGTCATATGACTGCTTGCACCATTGTCCAGGTACCAAACATTTGATTCGCCTGCACATTCTCACGCCTTGGAAGTTGAGTAGATAGCAGTTTGTCCTCATTCAGGAGAAGCTTTGACGAGTCTTTATCATGTTTGGCCAAGAGTAGGGCCATTTCATCATCTTCCATCGCAGCCAAATTCGCCTCTGCTTCTTGTGTTTCCTTGTGTTTTCTTGGTTTCCTGCATTCTGAGGCGAAGTGACCATTGATATTACAGTTGAAGCATTTGATAACACTCTTGTCAAACTTTCCACGTAGGGATGGCAATGGGTCGGGATGGGTGCGGGTATAGCTAAACCCGTAACCCATCCCGTCTATGTTTTTCTAAACCCATACCCTAACCCGTACCCGTCGGGTAGTAATATTTTTTTCCCACACCCAAACCGCCGGGTTCGGGTACCCAGAGAAGTTTTTTCTTTTAATTTGATTAAAAATATTATTAAATCTTCTAGAATTTGATATTAATTTAATTTTTTTTAAAGGAAATATATTTAAAAATATCAAATTTAAATATGTTAGTAAATATTTTTTAGTAATTAATATATGGTTTCGTTATATGTTAGTAAATATTTTTTAATTTAATTAATAATATTATTATTGACTAGAAAGATGAAAAATATTTTCAAAATGGATATTGAAAAATGAAATTCAATATACTATAATCATTATAAGTAGCAAATATTTTGTTTAAATGTAGAATGATATTTTGTTTAATTAAGAAATTTAGGATGATATTTTTTAAAATATACTGATTATTCTCAATTTCGTAGAGAAAAAAACAAAATATTTGAAAAAAAATTAAAAAAGTAAATTAAATGTTTAAATGTAGAATAATATTTTTTAAAATATATTATATACATTAAAAAATAATAAATTATTTTGGCATTACATAATACAAATACTAATATCAGTAATTTTATTTTAAAGTTTGTTAAATATTATTAGATAATTTATTTTTTTATATAATAGTAATTTTACGGGTAGCGTCGGGTATTACCCAATGGGTCGGGTTCGGGTTGGGTACCCGTGGGAAATTTCTTAAACCCATAACCCATCCCAAACCCGGCGGGTAGTAAATTTTCAAACCCACGACCCATCCGTGGAATTTTTTTTAAACCCATAACCCATCCCATCGGGTCGGCTCGGGTCGGGTACCCACGGGTTTGGGAAAAATTGTCATCTCTATTTCCACGGCCTCTCTGCCTTGTGGATCTGTCACCATTGTTTCGCCTCAGCCATTCTTCACGCGTCAATAGAAGCTTTTTGTTGGCTCCTTCTCGTTTAGCCCATTCCTCTTCTGTCAACATGAGTTGAATCTCCTTCGTTTCTGTCCTTCCTTTTACTCGTTCTTCATGTGGCTTGAGTGAACCCACAGCTTCTTCGACAGTCATGCTCTCGATGTCTCCAAATTGCTCTAGTGTTGAAGTTATCTGTAGGAATCTGGCAGGGACAACACGCAGAAGTTTCTTTACGACGTATGATTCTTCCATCGTTTCGCCCAAAGCTCGAATATTTGTAACGAGGCTATTCATTCTCATGTGAAAATCTTCAAATTTTTCATTGTCACCCATATTCAGCATTTCGAATTCAGATTTTAGGGTTTGAATCCGTGCCTTCTTTGCTTTGTCTGCACCTTGGCATAAGGTTCTTATCATATCCCAGGCGTCCTTCGCTGTTCCCTTGTTCGCAATTGAGAGCAATACATCTTCGGGAATTGCCTGATACACCATTGCTAGCGCTATCTTATATGTCTTCTCTTCGACAACAACATTGGGATCTTTTGGCTCTACTGCATTCCAGACCCCTTGCGCTTGCATATAAACTTTTATTTTGATAGCCCAAGCCGTATAATTACTTCTAGCCAGCATTGGGTAGCTCAGGCCGTACGAACCTCCTTTTCCTTTGTTCACCTCCACCGTTAGTGAAACAAATACGTCTGTTAAGACCTTCAGGCTCTGATACCAAATCTAGTCTAAAAACAGATTAATATACACCGTTTTGAGACAACAGAGATAATGCTAAATCTCAGATCTGATTTATTAGGTAATAGAGAGACTATTAAATAGTTCAAAGTTGAGTAGACAAAAAAACAGCACAAAGTAAAACGACAATGTGAAAAAGAAACGGACAAATTCAAAAGACACAATTAAAGTTTGAGATTAAATGCAACAATCTTCCAATCGTAATAAGTGAAAGACTCATGATGACTCTAGTGTGAACACCAATCAAAACATGAATAAAGATGTGGCAGTTTGTCTCCTAGAAAGTTGAAAGGTGCAGATGTGGTTGAAGAAGGTAGGTAATCGTGGAAATGGAGGAAAAACACAAGGCTTTGGAGTCTACAATTTTGGTGACTGAAAAATCAAAGCGTATGGGTATAGATTATTGTGGCTAAGAATTTTGGAGTAGAAGATGTAATGTGCTAAATTTAATAACTAATATTACATGCTTGATATCTGCGGGCTCTCAATAGCCGGAGGTTACTCCTTCATCCATTTAGGTTATTGTTAGGGGAATTGCTAAAAAAAAAGCCAAAACTACTCCGCGAAGTCGCCTTTTTCTGTTTTTCAATATTTACAAAATTGCCACTAGGCAAAAAACCCAAAAAGTCCTTAGAAGTTCATTTAATTACGTTTTATGCCATTATTTACTTCATGAAGTTGCAAACAGAAAATCTACCATAACCTAACATTTTCCTTCCTAAAACTCACTAAAATCATAAAAACTCAAAACTTAAACTAACCAAAACTTTTTTTTTCAACTTTGTAAAACTTAATAAAATGTTAACAAAACTTGACGAAATGGTAACAAAACTTGTTTTTCTACAAACCAATATGAACATTGACCCTTGTATCTTTCTGTTTTTCTGAAAAAATAATTTTAAAAAGAAAATCAAAAAATGTCCGTTTCCGCCAGACGATGGCGTCCAGGTGGTGTTCTTCGTCATCATCCTGTCGAAGAAGATGGTACTTTCCGCCGGGCAAATGGCGTACACGATGGTGCTGACGCCATTGCATGGCGTACAGACCCCTGTGTACGCCGTGCAATGGCGTACAGACCCCTGTTTCCGCCGTGCAATGGCGTACAGACCCCTGTTTCCGCCGTGCAATGGCGTACAGACCCCTGTGGGCGCCATTGCATTGGCGGACAGACCTGTATCAGATCTGTATCGTTTTTTTTCCAATTTTTTAACATTTATCTTTCAATTTTGTCCATTTTTGTAATTTTTTAGTAGGTTATCATTTATTAAAGACTTATACTAACTAAAAACAATATAAATTTAAAGTAAAACAAAATACCCATTATGGTTTAAGAAACCTTTCGAAAACTAAGATCTAAATATGTTTTTTTTGCAAATAAGTCATTTAAGTGTTAGGATATATGATTAAGTGGTTTTGAAGACAATGAGTAACATTTTAATTGATAATGATAGTATCACCTTCTTTAGTTTTAGTTTTAGTTCTTTATGCTTAGAGAGAGAAAGTAGAGAGAAGGTAGAGAAATTGTATTGTTTTTGGAAATTATGGTAACTTCACGGAGTAATTTTTTCTATTTATACGATTTCGTGAAGGACAAAATCGTCAAAAAAAATAACTTCACGGAGTAATTTTTAAATTTCAAAAAAGGCGACTTCGCGGAGTAGTTTTGGCTTTTTTTTTAGCAATTCCCTATTGTTAGATGTGTAAGCATCCGGAGGCAATGTTGATATACCATATAAACAATAATCATGATGTTGATATATCTAGAATACCCAGACTAGTTATCCTCATGTTCGAATAAATTTCTAGAGTTATAAGCCAATATATTGCTTCTACGGATTTGGCCAAAAGGCTCAATAAACTTGGACGTAAAGGTCTAATTCGTTCTTTGTTTACCATTTTTTTTTATTATATGAATAGTTTATGATATTTTATTAAATGTTTATGGTAGGTCCTTCTAATTTTTTTAACTATAATAGATCAAGAATTTCAGCATGTATGATCTTCGACTAATTATAGAAGATTTTGATGAGACTTTTAAGGTATATTACTGACTTAAGAGGAAACCCTTCAAGTCGAAAGAGCTGCCCAAGAAAAGTAAAATATTTAGTTTTAAAATAAAATTATGATTAAATTGATATTGAGAGCATAGTTGTTAGTATCGCGATACGTATCGGTTTCTGAAGACCCAGCGATACATATCGTATTATTTATCGATGGATTTGTATATCGGACGATACACATACGATATCGTACGATACGATAAAAGCAGTTGTATCGTATTATCGTCCGATAATTGATTTTGCAGAATTTAAAGATTTAAAAATGGAGATTCCCCATCTTTTATTGAGATTTTGGTCATAACATTATATAACTGCTACGAAAACCATTCACAAACTGCAATATAACTACCTAATATAGCCAAATAACTACCTAAAGTCACTAATTATAATAACAAAATAAAAGTGTTGACAGTACCCATAGAAAGGTTTAAGGTTTAAGGTTTGTGTCTTAATGATGATTTTTAAGTTTTAAGGTTTGTTTTTTGGTTAGATGATTTAATTAATGGATATTAAACATGGTGAAATATGTTATATCACTAATGTGTGACTAATGTCATCTAATATTATTAGACTACAAATTATTTTATATTATATTTATATATATTATATATATATATATATATATATTAATAGATTACCGTATCTTACGATACGATACGATACGCGATACACGATACGGAAAAAATCAAAATCGATACACGATACGATACACGATTTGACAACTATGATTGAGAGCTAAATTGTAATCCAAAGTTAAGGTTGTGACTCGTCCTGAAAAGCAAGGGTCTTCCAAAGCGTTTTTGATTTCAAGATTACATCGTGTTCAAAACTACTGATTAAAAATAAAGAGTGCAAATATATATATACATGATACATGATACATGATGATGTTCTTACAAATTAAAACTACAGTTGATTTCTTCTATGTTGTGTGGAGAGAGATCAGGGCGGCACAAACCTGTCCAAGAGTAAACAGATAGTCATCTCAGACATGCTCTCCTTCTTACCTTCACCTTCACTCTGTTCCTTACCTTCACTCTCTTCAGTTTCTTCTTTCTGGAAAACTTTCTTCAGGTTAAACAAAAATGGCCTTTTAATTAGAGCTTTCTCTTTGAGTTTGGCTAGTTCACCTATCCACATCTCTCCCATTAATGTTTTCTTATTTCTTACTGATTTGATTATGGGAAGAATATATGGGATCTCTTTATATATAGAAAATAAGGTAGGGAGAGTTTATAAGTAATTATATACAGCAAATGGTATATACTACAAACCATGTGCTGTATTGTACTACCTTAATTGGATAGCCTTTGGAGAAAAGGCGTCTTCTTTGGATATGCTCTGCTTACTATTCAACTTGACTAACACAAAAATCTTTTCTGATATTTTTTGTTAAGAATTGATACAATTATTGGTACGAGTGATATTATTATATCTTTAAATTAATACATTTATGAAGTCAAATAATTTTACGATATTTTCAGTTAATGACAGAACAGGATTTTATTGTTTGAAATTTAAAAGGTATTTTAATGGGAGTAATTTTCAATAGTGCTGGAGAACCGAAACCGGACCGATAATTGAATTGAATTTAATAGTCCAGTTAGTGGTTCTATTTTAAAAACCGATATCGATAGAAAACCCTCAATAAAATCGATTTGGAACCGTACCGATGATAGAACTAATTAGGAACCAACCCGCTAGAATCAGTAACCCGATAGAATCGGTAAAAGATCGAACCGATAAATCCATTAAAATCTATTACTTTTTATTATTGTTTATATGTTGTATTATTAAAATTAATAGCTTATCACTAATTTTTAATAAAAATAAAAAAAATAAATTATAAACTTAATTTTTATGTTAGTTATTTAAAAATAACTGAAAATTAAATTGCAATTTATTCGCACGGAACAGCGAGTACAAATGTTTATAAATCATCTCTCGTTTTAGAATTTTCAAAAATCAGATAAGACAAGTCATTACTAGCTTCTAATATAGCCTATTTGAAGGTTTTCTCATGTAGCGAACACGGCGGACAGACTGGTTTCTCGTTTGGATACAGAAATAGACGAAATTGGTACTATTTAGGTTACGAAAATCCTATTTTACTATTTTTGATATTTTATTTTATTTTAAAATTAATTTTTTAATTAGTGAATCAAATCTAATTGCATTTAGATGATATTTGATTATTATTTTTAATATCTTTATTGTATTTTTATAATATTTTATTAGGGTTTTGGATGTCTCATATATAAAACATCTTATACCCTATTTTACCGTCAGACTTTGATGAATAAAAAATGAGATTTTTCTCTGAGTCTCTTTTTAACTCTAACCTATAGTTAGAGATTATATATTCTCCGTTTTCGCCTTCTTCTCTTTGTGTTTGTCGTCGTTTGTTCAACATCATATCTCGGCGCTACCATATTGGTATTAGAGCGACAGAGCTCATACGACGTGGGCTAAAGAGATATGCCGCCTAGCGGAACCACTCGCTGGAAGTCCACTACTTCAATCGTGAAACCAGTCTATCGGGAGGAGATGAAATATCGATTTGGCCAGATATGTGAACGGATGAATTCGTTGCGATATTAAATGAAGAAAGTGATGGAAGATATAGAGAAGATAATCGCCACCGGATTCCAAACTCCAATCAGAAATTCAAAGGCGAAAATATTTTTCACAGAATCCAACCCCAACCATAGCTACAATTTGGAATAATAAATGGGAAGGAAATCCATCAAGTAGTTGCTGGTGATATTGAGGAGTCGCTGATACTCAACCATCCACTCTTTGATGAGTATGAGGCTGACTACCAGGGTGAAATTTCTGATGAAACTTGGTCGGAATTGGGTCCAATTTATGATGTCTACGAAGATGAGATTGAAGAGAAGAGCGTCGATGTTAAAGAATGGGATAATGGAGATCTAATTAATGTTGAGAAGAAACTTATAGATCAAAAAATTGTCTCAGACTTTAATACACCATACTACATCACTCTAGAAATTTTGTTGAAGAAGGACCGTGAAGCAGTAGCTTTTATCGTGGATATGCACTTTCTAGGTATTTTCGGTTATCCTACAATCGAACCTTTGTTTCGGTTCTCTTTGGATGCATATTTTGGTGCAGTGAAAAATGAAGATGATATTTTTGTATTTAATATTATGAAGATATTTTTAGAAGAAAATATTAGTGTTTAAATGGATAAAAGGTTAGGTTTTGTAATGGAACCTGGAGGAGTTTTGGGTGATGGTTGGGGAAATAAAAGAAACAATAAAAAGTTAAAAGTAGAAGATTGTAGTGTTTTGCATCTACTGGCAGAAATATACTCTGAAGAACTTGAGAAATCATCTATTATTCAAAAAAAGATGAATTGTTCCTTTCTGCAAGGGTCTTGATGTGATACAACGAGAAAAGTCTGGAGTTGGAAAGTCAACAACTTTTTACACGCGCAAGGGTGCTGATGTGCTTAGTAAATGGGTTGATAAAACTGACATAGAACTAGTGGGTGGAATATATCTTGTTACTGATGATCACAGTATGCCAAGGACATGGTAAATAGGGAAAAATCTTGGAAACCATTTCTTGACAAGAGCGACATCATTCAGATTATCACCTCTCACACACTTATGCCAGTACCAGTTGCAACCGGAGGTGAAAACGACAATTTTTTTGTAGTTTTTTCAATGTTTCAACGTTTTGAATTCGAGGTCGAATTCTTCCCAACCGGGGAATGATGATGTAGCGAAACCTACAGAAAGGCTGGTTTCTCGCTCGAGTATTAGAACTAGGAAATATTGGTACTCAAATTGAACGTCTTGACTAGCCTAACAACTATAAAAAAAACGTGACTTTGTCACGAAATTCGGACTTCAGATTCTATTGCTTAGGCTACGAAAATCGTATTTTATTGTTTTTGATATTTTATTTTAAAATCAATATTTTAATTAGTGAATCAAATCTCATTGCATTCTGATTATATTTGATTTTATTTTTAGAATATTTTATTAGGATTTTGGATGTCTCATATATAAAGCATCTTATACCCTATTTTACCGTCAGACTTTGATAAATAAAAATTGAGAATTTTTTCTAAGTCTCTGAGTTTCTTTTTCACTTTAATCTAGAGTTAGAGATTATCTATTCTCTGTTTTCGTCCTCTTCTCTTTGTGTTTGTCGTCGTCTGTTCAACCTCATATCGCAGCGCTACCACTTTCTAAGAATGTAATTGCTTCTAACTGATTTGGTGCTTTGAATGTTACATAGTCGATATTCATTTTATGTCTCAAAGTCCATCGAACCAGCCAGTCAGCTGCTCTATTTTGCTATCTTAAAATATGATGAAGATCATATTATTAGTTAGTATATATCTTATGCTATGCATAATATATTCTAAGTGATTAGGGTAATATCTAGATGAAATGAGGGAAACTAATATTTTGAATCTTTCGATGTCTACTTCCCTTAATCATCTAATCTTGAATATTTTTTGGCCGTCATGGAGAGCTCAAGTTTCTACTCTAATAGGAGATAATATTCCGTAGTTGTTTCTGTATACCCTTTCTATCACGAGTAAAAACTGGTCCACTTGATTCACTAGATGCAAGACAGCAAGCATCTGAGTTGAGTTTTTATCTATGGAGGAGTGGAGGGATCTAGGTTTTAATAAGTTACTTTTTTTCTCAGCTTCAGATGATTGGTGCATCTTAAGTTGATTGCATCTTTTTCATTTTGTTTCGAATGTTTGTTCTTAATGATATTTGAAGGATCTAGGCTGATTAACATGTTGATGATGTATTTGATTGTTGAGATTCATGAGAATGAATGTCTTTCATCTTATATTTATTTCAATGCTACCATATTGCCCAACTGATAATTGTATGGAGGATAGTCTTGATGTGAGTCTTGTTAGGTGAAAACCAGAACCAAACCTTGAACATGTGTTTTGCTGTCATAAAATTGAGAATGTAAACTTTAAGAACACCTGCAAAATAGGACCAAATACTCACATGAGACAAAAAAGATGATCTTTAGATTCCATATTTTGATAGAACTAGCATTTAGATACCAGTTTTATGTGTTTTTTTGCACAATCAAATATATAGATAATTTGTTTTGAATAAGTTTTCAAGCAAGAAAATAACATTTTCTTGGAGTGATTTGGTTCCATAGCTTTTCATAGACTAAAGATTTGTTGTTGATAGGCCTTATAATCTGCAGTGTGTTTTTCATGTTAAATTTTCCATCCTTCGAAGGAATCTAGTGAATGACATCCTTAACATGCTCATTAATACTAAATTTGAAAATAAGGTTAATGTTGAAATCAGTTAATAAATATTGTACTTTATTAACATTCCAAGAGTTATTTTCCTAAAAATACTTGACTATAATGCTTTTAAACCAATTGTTGTTAGAGTTTGAGTTAAGACTAATAAGAGGAGGTCTGCCATACCAATTATCCATCCACAAATCTACATTACCTTGACCTAAGATCCACCTCAAATTTTTCCTCAGCAAATTCCTTTATATTAGTCAGCCTTTTCCATGTTTGTGAGCCTTTTTTGGAGAAGTTAATCAGGAATGGATGACTTCCTTTACAGTATATACTATGAAGAAGCTTTTTCCATAGAGAATTATTTTCTCTGAATCTTATCCACAACTTACAAGAGAATGTTTTTTGAATGTCTCGAAGGCTTCGAACATTTAGCCCACCTTCACTAAATGTTTTGCAAATAGTTGGTCAGGAACACCAATGTAGTTTGTTAGCTTCATTACTAGAACCCTAAAGGAACGTGTTCAGTAATCTTTCTATATTTGAAATGATGTAAGTAGGCAACCAACAACTCTGTCACCAATATGGTGGAATGGACATTAGTACAAAATTAATCGATGTTAGTCTGCCTGCATATGATAATTTTTTATCATCCTAATTTGATATATTTTCTCTAATATTTCCAGGAGATAGATGAAGTTGATTGATTTGTTGTGAAGACTTAGAGTTATTACTAGATACGTTGTTGGGAGATGACATGTCCTGAAACTAGTTTGAATAGCCAGAGTTCTTATTCTGTTGAGAGTCATGGTAGCTGCTGTTATGATCTCTGTTTTGTCCTTACTTAGTGATTGACCATACATTTATTGGTATACCTGCAATAAATCACCAATTTTCTCCATAGAAGAAGCTAAGCTATTAGTAAATATTAATAAATCGCCTGCAAATGCTAAACTTGGGGTGATTATTTTTCTTCTGCTAGAAAAATTTGAAGATTTGTCACATTTAAACAGAGCACTAAAAAGGATTTCTTCTGCTAGAATGAATAGACTATGGGACAAGGGATGCTCTTGTCTGACCCCTCTATTAGCTTTAAAGAATCCAATAGCTTGTCCATTTATAAGTATTGACACAAAGACAGACTTTATAAGATTATTAACTAAGTTGATAACCTTGTTATTGAATCCAAAACTCTGTAAAACTGTGAGAGAGGTTGTCGAATGCCTTGGACATATCAACCTTGATGGAAATGTTTATTGCCTTTGTTTTCCTTCCTATATCATGAATAAGGTCATTTGGAGTCCGTATGTTATCATGGATTTATATTTCTATTACGTAGGCTCCCTGGACCTCAAAGATAATTTTAGGCAAAAGTATAGACAATATATTATTAAGAAATTTAGAAATCATTCTATTCATCATGGTGCACAAGCTAATTGGTTTATACTGATTCGAGTAAGGTGAGCTTTCAACCTTTGGAGTTAAACAAATTCCTGTGGGTATAATACCCTTAGGGTACTCCTGACCGTAAATGAAAAATGACAACACTTTACATAGGTCATTTTTGATGATTTTCCAACAGGTGGTGAAGAAACACCTATTAAAAACCATCCATACCAGCAGCTCTTGCTGGGCTTATGTTTTAAGTAATGTTCGAGACTTCATGTTCTGTAGGTATAGCTAGAAAAAGATTGTTATCTGAGTCATTTATAAATTTAGGAATAACAATAAATATACTATTATTCATGCATTCAAGTTGTTGATTTATATTAGAATAAGAGGGAGAGGAGAGGTTATCTTTAAAGTATGATTCCGCAGTTGAGTTGATAGTTTCTTCATCATTGAACCATTTGTTGTTGAGTCTTATTCTATATATCCTTCCTTTTTTTCTTTTTTCTTAACATATTTTTGGTAAACTCTAGTATTCCTGTCTCCGACACTAGCGTAACATTTATGTTTCCAATATTATTATTCCACTTGTCATCTAGGCTATTAGATAGAGTATATATAGCTTCACAAACTTTGACGTTGTCTTCAGTTTGTATCACTTTGTCAAATATGTTTCCAAAATATTTTTTGTTCTACTGTTTCAAAAGATTTTTCAGTCTCTACATTTTATTCTAGAAAACAAACATTGGGTATCCCTCCATAAATTCATTACATATTGATTCTATAATGGTGATAAATCCCTTGTTCATACTCCATATATTAAGAATTTTGAAGCTTTTGTTGTTCTTAGTTATGTCCTTGATAAAAGATATGCATAAAACTGTATGATCTGAACAAGTAAGTTCCATATGGATTACTTTGGTTTCAGCAAAAAATAATCAGACCATTCTAGATTAAACAGTACACGATCCAAGCGCTTCCATTTTGTTTTGTTGGTCCATGTAAACTTTGTACCTGCAAAATCTACATCATCCAAGAAACAGTCTTTAATTACATAATTAAAGTCATTAGAAATTTGAGTACAATAATTTATACAACCAGTCTGCTCAGAGAGGGAGGTTATAGAATTGAAAGCTCCCAGTATTAGCCATTCTTTTGTAGATGCAACCATGTAGCATAATGGATTCTAGAGTTCCATTCTATTTCTTATCGAACATTTTGATATACACAAGTTACAAATAATATTTTGTCCAACAAAGGGTGCTTGATGTTAATGTGAATACATTGAGCATTATCAATCAGGATATTGATCATTAAATCTTCGTTCCAGAGCACCCATATTTTCTTGGATATATTTGCAAAATGATTAGAGAACTGATAAGGAATCTAGCTAGTTTCTGTTGATCATTGGCTCCTGGATGAATAAGATCTTTATTTTTTATTTTCTGATTTTATATTTCAGTCTTCTTACTGAAGATTTATTACTTACCCCCCTTATGTTTAAGCTCAGGGCTTTAATCATAAAGGGGTTTGTGAATGAAGATTTGGTTGTCTCTGCGAACTCAAAAGAGTTGATGAGTAGAGGTTTTTCTCTCTTGTTGAGTCTTGCTTATTTCAGCTTTTTATCCAGTATTTTTTGAAAATTTGGATCTACTTCTTTCTACATAAGAGTGGGAGTTGATTGGAGAATACTCGTGTTTCCTTTATTGGGAATTAGGTAGCCAACTGATGAAGATACATAGTCAACATATTGCGAAAGATTATAATCAGAATCTCAAGGTTTTATTACTTCAATGATTTCATCATCGCTGATATCTTCTCTTTCAACATTTCTATCCTATTGCAATTCAGGTTCTTTACCAGTCTTCTGACTTTATTTCTCTTTTAGTAAGTTTTTTCCATCACTAGCTGTAGCAGAACTATAAAATTCTAACATTTTGTTAGGCTTGTCGTGGGATTCGCGATGATTGACGTTAACTTGATAGGTTTTTCTCATTTGTCATTTTCTTGGATTGGTGGAAGTGTTTCAAGTGGGGGGCTAGTATCATTCAAAGGCTCTTAGTCTTTGTGATTATTATTTTTGTATTTGGTTATTAGTTTAGTATTTTGTAGAAAAGTCTATCATGTCTAACATGAAAGCAATGGCAGCATTTGGGCACATCTGTATAACTAATATGGATATAGGATCATTTTTCCGCCAAAACCTAACCAAACATGATGTTGTAACTTATTAATGATATTAATATGTACCCAATTGTAACAAGCCTTGTATAAAGTTTTGTTCTTGGGTGGGATTCAAGATTTGATTGGAGAACCAACCGGGAAGACTATATATTGAATGATATCATTTTTGTAAAAATGCTCTGGTAAATTTTCAATTCTTATCCAGGTGGGAATAATAGGACACTCGTATTTCGAAGTAAAAGATGGTAACCATTTTAGGATTCTCATTGATCTCCCACTGTCCAGACCCCATGAGACCATATTTTTCCTATATCATCATTTAGTGAGAATTCCAGGAACAAGTATCTTGAGTCCCAATTTGAATATGAGAAGTCACCTTCAAACTTTATTGCCTCAAAGAACGTGTCTAGCACCTTTTTCTTTGGTAGTCCTTTTGAAAACTTTCTGATCAAGATGTAGGAAGAAGATAGTTGAAGTATTTCCTTAATATTTTATTTAGATTTTAATGTATTGTGGTCCGCTTTGTGTTGTGTGCATATTTTCTTGAAAGATAGAAATTTATTTGGTTGAATAACAACAGAAGAGTAAGATTAATGTTGTAAATTGATTGGCGCTTGTGGATGAAATCCTTTGGGTTTACTTTGAGATTGAAGGTATGGGAATTCCTGGTGGTTTTGGATCCCTTGATGATTGATATCTTGATTGTTCATCTTATTAAGGATTAAGAATGACAAGCATCTATGGTTTTAGAGAAGAAGATGAAGAGGATAGTTTTTCTTAAGATCCAAGAAACACTTTCTTGGAGCCTAAGCCTTCGTTTCTTTTGGAAGATAGATCTTGAATAAAATAAAGATATTATGATTTCGCTCTCTTAAATTTCTCTTTCTAGAAAAAAAAAACTAATTATGATGTCATTTTTTTCATTTACTTTTTTAGAAAACCCTAATTGAGGTTACTCTACCCATTCTAGTGTTGAGAATAAAAAAATATGAAAAGAGAGAAATAAATTTCTATTCAATATTTTTTCGGTTGTGATTGATATATTGTACTCTTATTATTCATATAAATATATTATTCTATTTTAATGAAATAATAATATATTTTTTACTAATATAATATTTTCTATAAATTGCGAACATAAATCGTTAAAAGAATATTATTTTCTAATGGAATAATATATTTTTTATATCAAAAATATAATATTCAATTGTTTAACTATTATATTAAATAATTAACTTTATTAATTAATTTATGTCTTTCTAGTTTAATTTAATTTGGTTCCGACATTTGGATAGTGCTTATGATTTTTAAAAGGTTGGAGTCATGGCCCTCCAAGAAAGCAAAATACACTTCTTGATTTCTCGATCATCACCCAACCCATAACACCCTTAACCACCTAAAGATTCACATGTTCTTCATCTCGAAGGGAATAACCATCCTCATCTCAAGGTACAACGGCACCCACAAATAATTCCAACCATCCATTCCACAAAAATCCCAAATAATTAAGTTCAAGAATACATAAGAATACATAATACATATATTTTATAAGAATTTTCGCCACTCCAGGGATTAAAGCATCAAAAAGAAGATTCAACACCCTTAGTAATTTCAAATCATGTATTTAAAACTACACCAAGATGGCCACGAGATGGAGGACAATTTGAAACCTAACAAGACATGCATAAATCATTCGCATGAGTTATGGGCAAACAAAAGCAAGACAAAGTGATTCAGGAAATTAGAGAAGACTATATAGCGGTACAATTTCAAGAATCAAATAAGTCTTATATCGTCTATTTATCTAAATTTACTCTGATTGCTAAGTTTTCATCTGGGAAACCCTCACTGGAGGAATTTAAAATCTATTTAAGATCTTTCAAATTCTCTAAGCCTTAGAATGTAGTAATTTCGGATTATCGCCACTTCTTCGTTGAATTTGATTTAATTGAAGATGTCAAAATATTTTAGAAAAGATCAGTTAGGTCTATAGGAAATCTTTCTTTTAGGATATTAAAATGGACGCCCGAATTTCATCCCAAAATTGAATATCCATTAAAAACTGTCTAGATTTCAATGCCTAAATTACCTAATATGTTATATAACAATAACAATGTCTATCATATTGCTAAAGCAGTAGGAACTCCTTGAGCAGTATGGGTTCCTAATATAAACTGGGCTAGTTTGAATAAATGCAAAGCCTGGATTATAACAGCGTGTCTAAGTCTCTCCCAAAAGAACTTTGGATAAGCTTTGGGGAGAGAGTTGGTTTCTGGTAAGATATCACCTATGGTGATATCTCCGCTTACTGTAAAACATGTAAACATATTGGCCACATTGAATCTCACTGTTAAAAAGAAAATCTAAAGAACTTAAATCAGAATGAGATAATGAACAATCAATATTCAAAGCTAAAAACCTAAAGAAATATGGACTAAAAAAATTAGTCATAGTCAATCCTGAAATTAACGCAATTGAAACTATAACTGAAAAAGATGCTAAGATTATTGATATACCTTTAAAAAAATTAGATACTTCCTTATCACTTCCTGAAATAAGTAAATGACTCTGTGAACCTCAACACTCATTAATATCCAAACTTAATTCACAGCCTAAATTAAGGTTAAACCAAGACACTGATCCCCCAAACATAACCAATATTGATGTGATTGAAGCAATTCAATCCATTAATTTTGGCAACAGTTTTAATATTTTAGGTGAAAAACTGTGTAAAAATGAATTCGAACTGATAGAAGTAAGAAAAAATTTAAGTCTCCATGCCTCTCCAAAGAAAGATATAGATACTGAAAACAATCATGATAAAAAAAAAACTCCAAAAATACTATTAGAACAAAAACTAAAGGCCTCAAGTGCAATCTTATAAACAAATCTATGAATATCAAAGGATCTCATAGATCCTATTTATTAAAAACCAAATGACAATCAAATTTCTAAACTGGAATGCTAGAGGAGTAGGTAACCAAGGAACAATCAGAAGAATCAATTCTATGGTTAAAACGGTGTCTATAGATCTCATTATCTTGCAAGAGCCAATGATATCAAGCTCAAGAATTGATAAAATTACAAAACAACCTTGGCTTTGAATCCAACTTTGTATATACCAATAATAAAATTTGGCTGATGTGGAAAAATAATTTCAAAATTAATGTCATAAACAACAATGATCAGTTCTTAAATACCTTGGTGACTTACCCTTAGAACATTGAAGTAATGGTAACATTTGTTTATGCCAAATTCACTAGATGTCAAAGACTAACTCTTTGTGATGACCCAAGATTTATATCTGAAAATCCTTTACCCTGGCTCATAGTGGGAGACTTTAATTATTGTTAACGCTACAAAACATTTAACATGCTCAACCATCTGTTATAGAGGGATTGCAGAATTTAACAATATGATTATGGATTGTCAGCTTGAGGATCCAGGCTTCACTGGATCTAACTTTACTTGGTGAAATCATAGAAAATGGAAGAGATTGGATAGGGCATTATATAATGCTCTATGGAGAGATCAATTTGATATTACTAGGGTGAATCATCTGGCCATAACTGGATGGGATCATTCTCCTTTAGTAGTATCTTCTTTAAATAATAATATCATCCCAAAACCAAACATTAAACTCCAAAACATGTGGTGTCAACACCCAAAATTTTAAAAAACTGTAGAAAAAAATTGGCCTAAATCAATAAATGGTGATCGTATACATATAGTATGGATTAAGTTAAAGAGATTAAAAGCATGCCTTAAAACTTGGAACAATGAGGTCTTTGGCAATATCTTTGATAATGTTCCCAAAGCAGAAGAAGGTGTCAAAATTTGTGAAAGAATTCTACAAGATAGTAATCCTGAAAATAATTAGTCTCTCGTCAAACCCAGAGCTACTCACTTATCTTTGCTTTCCAGAGAAGAAACCTTCTGGAAGCAAAAATTGCTACTCTATGGCTTAATAAAGGAGATAAAAAACACTCAAACATTTTAGAATTATGTTAAGAAAAGAAGAAAACACAATAGGATAATTGGAATTACAGTTAATGGAAATTGGACTGAAGATCAATCTATAATTGGAGAATCTGCAATTAATTATTTTAAAACTCTCCTAGACTGTCAACTAGATACTACAAACAGTCAATTCAATGTTAACTTGGTAAATAACCTAATCCTAAAAACCATCACTGACCAAGAAAATAGTGCCCTTACCTTCCCTCCTTCAATGGAAGAAACAAAATTAGTAATTCATAGTTTCAACCCCTGTAAAGTTGTTGGTGGTGATGGGTTTAACTCCAGATTCTACTTAAAATGCTGGCCAATCATCAAACAAGACATACATGAAGCCATAAAATTTTATTTCAACTACTGCATCCCTCCTCAAGGAATTTTTGCAACTGTTATACGCCTATTACCTAAAACTGCATCACCTAAAACCTGATAAGAATATAGGTCAATTAGTCTTTGTACAGTATTCAACATAATACTGTCAAAGATTATAACACTAGACTGGCCAAAATTCTTCCTAAAATTATTTCTATCGAACAAGGTGCATATGTAGAAGGTAGGAATATACAAGAAAACATTCTGATAACCCATGAGTTATTCCATGACCTCAACAGAAACTCCAAAGGAGGCAATATGATTATTAATTTAGACATGTCTAAAGCTTTTGATAGATTGAATTTCAAATTCATCTATCAAATTCTCAGAGCTAATGGTTTTAGTGAACAATTCATGAGTTTAATACAAAAAGTCATGCTATATATACACTACTCTATCATTATAAATGGCCAATCAATAGGTTATTTCTCTTCTTGCGATGAAATCAGGTAGGGAGATCCCATCTCTCCTAACATGTTTATCATTGCAGAACACATCCTGATTAGAGGAATCAAAAGGCTAATGAATATCCATCCATCTATGATGTATATATGTAGGGGCATGATCAAAATCCAATGTCTAGCATTCGCTGATGACATTGTAATCTTCACTAATGGTTCATTGAATAATATCAAGAAAATATAGTCACTTTCGAGACATCTACCAATCCATTTCTGGTCAACAAGTTAACTAAAAAACAACTTTCATAACATCTAATTTTATTGACAGGAATAAGATTCAATCCATTGAAAACAACATTGGCTTCAAACATAAAGCACTTCCCTTTAAATATCTAGGCATACAAATGGATACAAAACATAACTTAATTTATTTTCATCATCTCATTGATAGAATCAGATGCAAAATTAATGAATGGAACTAAAAAACCTTGTGTTTTGGAGGTAAACTGATTTTGATCAAATCAGTCATGTTTTCCATTACAGCCTACCACATGCAAAGTATACTTATACCTAATAATGTTATTGCCTAAATAAATGGATTAATGAACAAGTTTTTATGGGGATATAGTGAAAATAACAAAGCAATTATATGGTCTGAGTGGAACAATCTTTGTAAACCATTTGACGATAATGGTTTAGAAATCTAAAAGATACTCAGATTGCCATCGCATGCAAGTTATGGTTTTCATTCAAACAGACCATCTCTCTCTTGGCCAACATAATGCATTCCATATATTGCCCTAAAATTCATCCCCTTCAAACTTATAAGAAATAAAATGTATCAAAAGTTTGGAAAATATTGCTCAATACTAGAGATTTAGCTAAATCATATATTCTCTGGATACCTGGTATTGGTAATATCAACTTCTGGGTCGATAAATGGCATATCAATCTGCCACTTATCAACCTTTCAGTAAACAATAATAATTTATGGTATAAACAAATTAAAATCAAAGAATTCTGGCAACACAATCAATCGAACATTCTCAAACTTAGAATAATGTCCTCCAACATCAGATTTATAAAATCTTAAAGATTCCAATTCATCCAAATTGGAAGATAAATTTGGACAACTACTTCAGATGGGAAGTTTTCATTACAAGAAACTTTGGATGTAATAAGGGCAAAAAACCAAAAGTCACTAATTTTTAAGAGAATTTGGAATAACTTATCACCACATAAATGCTCCTTCATTACATGAAGAGTTTTAAATAGACTTATATCAATAGACTCAATACTCCAAAAGAATGGTTTCCAGCTCTCTTGTAAATGCCAATATTGTTACAATGTTGAGACTATAGATCATTTGTTTGTTTCATGTAATAATTCTTGATCTGTATGGGTGTTTTCTCTAGTCTATTTGGTATTTCTATAAGTAGACATATGACCATTAAGCATGTAGTCAATATCTGGTTCTTCTCATCTGCTAATCATACTCATGTTAGAACTATCATCCCAACCCTTATCATATAGTCAATTTGGAAGTACATGAATAAAAGCAAACATGAAAACATTAGAACTACTTCTAAAATCATCACTGATAATGTTATATACTTGATTAACATGTTAGATAGCTCATGCACTTTTAGTTACAAACACCGGTTAGGAGACATAAAAGTCGCTAGGGAAATGCATTGTCATTTATAAAAAATGGAACCCTCCAATAGTTGGAAGATTGAAACTTAACTGTGATGGAGCTTCACTCTCCAATGGTGAATCAAGTATAGACTTTATATTAAGAAAGACATATGGTAATATGATAGTTGTTAAAGGCTTATTAATAGGTAAATGTTTCCCTTTAGTTGCTGAAACTAGGTTACTTCTAGAAGGTTTAATATATTGCAATCAAAATGGATACAATCATGTAGATATAAAAATTGATTCATTAATATTATTCAACATGCTGAGCTATGGATCTTCACCTTAGTACTTAGAGCTCATTGTTTAATGTTGTAGAAACCTAATCACCTCCTCAACAGTCATTAGAAACATCTTTAGAGAGTAAATTTTACGGCTGATTGGGTGGCCAAACACACCATCAAATTTAAAAAAACTGTCACTTTCAGTGTACTAATAGTCTTGCACCTCTTAGCTCTATTACTCTGTTTGAAAGCATAGGCCCTGGCTATCTAAGATTAAGTAGATAATAGCCTAATTATCGCTAACAATTGGCAAGGCTTCATCGACCGTATTAAATGTGTTTTCTGGTTGCGGGTACTTGAACATAATAACGGCGGAATGCAATATCAACAAGTAGGATTCATAAAAGGAAGCGAGTTACCATTAGCATCAAAGGCAAACAACTTCTACCAAAAATGGTCAAGTATAGGATTAGAATTAGAGGTGTCTAATGGTTCAGGAACCATGGTTTAAAGCTGACAACCTGCTTAAGAACTGGCGGTCTACCTGCGAAACTGGCCCATTAGGACTGCAACCCGCCGAGACCGCAACCCGCCGAGACCGCAACCCGCCGAGACCGCATAAGCCGCAACCCGCCGAGACCGCAACCCGCCGAGACCGCAACCCGCCGAGACCGCAACCCGCCGAGACCGCAACCCGGCAGGACTGCGAAACCACGGTTTATTTGTAAAAAACCGGTGGTTTATTGGTAAATATTATGCTGATTTTATTTATTTTATATCCAAAATGTTATATTTAAAAAATATTGAGATTGAATATTATTATAGAATTATTATTACATTTTTGTTAATATTAATTTGTTTTGGTTATTAATATTTTAAGTGTTGTAATTATTATATAGTCTAAAATTTTAAATATTACTTATGTTATTATCATATTTTGAATATTATTATTATTATGTTTTTATATCTAATACAAAGCAAAACTATATCTTATCATGTTAAAATATTACAAATTCTACGGTTATAATTTTAATATTACATTTTGATTACTATTGTGATTTGGTTTTAAATTTTACAAGTGTTTGATATTATTTTTTAAACCAAAATTAGATCTTATGAAGTTATAAGTATTTCATAATACATTTGTTGTTGTTATAATAAAAGGTAAAGTCATTTTTGGATAATTTAGCCGTTCACAGTTTATACTCGTGCGGGCCAGGAGTTGTACAAATGTTTTCAAATTACAATACAAAATAGTAAAAAACTATTACAAACATCATTCATCTTCAGCTTCGTCTTCTTCGTAAGTAAAATCTTCGTCGTCAGCTTCGTTTTCTTCCGCAATTTCTTGTTCAAGTGTATCTTCGTAATCATCCGGATAATCTTCGAAGATGTCGTCTACGTTCACTTCGTCTCTGAACTCTATGTCTTGCATCCTTTTATCCGCCGCTGTCCAATCCTTAACTGCCACAAGCACTCCAAGTGCTTTGCCCGTCAATCTTGTTCTCTTAGTCGTGTATTGCAACCTCGCTTGGCTGAAAGCACACTCACTTGCAACTGTAGACATAGGTATAGCATAAATCTCTTTAACAATCCTGCAAAGAATAGGAAACTCTTCAGTTTTGGTACCCCACCATCGTATGATATCTTCAATACCTTGGTCTTGATAATTCGTAAAGTCAAACCTAGTGGTCCAATATCTATACAACTCATTATCAGATTGAGGGGTTTCTGTAACATTGTTGTTTCGTAACATTGCCAATCGAATATAGTTAGTATTTCTCCCTCTACCCCTATTGTTACTACTGCTTACATTTGTAGATGTATTTGATCTATATCTTGCAGCATACTTATCATAGATATTATACAAACTATCATATATACCGCTAATATATCCTTTAGGGTCAATTGGTTCGGTCGGTGGTATATCTGTAGGAAACCGTACAGATTTATAAAAGCAATCAACTAGCAATTCAAATTTTTCTTTTCGTGAAAAAGGATCTAAAAGGCAAGCAAATGAATAACTATCAGGGATTGGATGAAAATACTTTGTGAACTTATATTCCATTCCAGGCACCATGTCTACGCATGCATAATGTGATCTAAATTCATCCATATGCATGGCAAGATTAGCAATCGTGAAAAGGGCCAAATGAGCATTAGGTTGATTTTGTGAAGAAAAGGTTAGGGTGTTTTCTTTAAAAAGTCTTAAAAATCTTAACATGTGTGCACAAAATTTCCAATGATCTGGTTCAATTGGTGTTTCACGATATGTATTATAAAGCGTCGATATCTCTTCTTTAAAAACATGCGCACGTGCAAGCATTGTGTAAGTAGAATTCCATCTAGTTTCGACATCTAATAAAAGTTTCTTATATTTTTTCCCATTTGAAAGAACAAGTGTTTTAAAAGCTCTTTTTTTAGCAGCGGATGTCGAGCAAAATAGGATCCCATTTTTTATAGGGGTAATATAATCACCCTGAACCTTACGTATTCCTTCTTTCGCAATTAATTGAAGTACGTGGCATAAACATTTGGTGTGAAACAATTTTGGAAAAGGAGGATTGCAATCTGCTATAAGATATGTTATAGCACTAATATTAGAAGATGCATTATCCAACGAAATAGACATAATCTTGTTTTTAATGCCATAAACATTCATGCATTCAGTCATACTCTCCCTAATTATTTGTGCGGTATGCTTCCCAATTGATTCAAACCATATAATTCTCCTTTGGAGGACCCATTGGGCGTCCATCCAATGGAGGGTAACACATATCATATCTAAATCAGTAAAAGCAGCTATGTCACTAGTAATCGAAACATTCCATGGCAAAGTCTGCATAGTTTGAATAATCTCTTTTTTTCTTTGTAAATAATATTTAAAGGCTAGCGATCGCAAAGAGGTACGTGGAATGCGTGTTGCCTGTGGGTTTACCCCAACTTGCATCCAATTTTCGTATCTCCAAGAATCCCCAAAACTAAATGGTTGTAAACTACCGACTGCATAAATCATTGTTGCTTCCCTATACGTATCGTGGTTAAACTCAAAAGGAAGACCTGTTTGAGGGTTCGTGCAAACATTAGTTGGGTTAGGTTTTGTAGGATCATATATTTCATGTTTCGATAAATGTTTTACCATAGTGCTAGTGCCCATATTTCTAGATCCACTTACGTGAAGATAACGTTTATTGCACTCTTTACAATAACAAAACAAACCATCTTCTGATAGAGTATAGTGTTTCCAAATCCAAGATGTTTTCTTACGAGATCTCCCCCCACTAGTACTTCCACCACCACTTTCGTGGGAGGAGAGTGTGTCAACGTGAGGGAATTCTGTAGAAAAATCATCCATGGTATTGAGATCCACATTAGATGGTGGGTTTATCCCAGTATTTCTACGTTTTGAATTCATTTTAAAACTAATAACAGTTTTTTTTTCAAATATGCAATAAAATACTAATAATAAAATCACAATTTAGACTAATAACAAGATATAACAACTAAATTTAGACTAATAACAAGATAGAACAACTAAATTTAGACTAATAACAACTAAGAAACAATTTGCGGAAAAACAAAAATCAAACAATTTCGAAAGTAGGAGTAGAATAAGTAAAATAACTAATTGTAGTTTTCTAGAACTTATCGAACAAATAGATAGATTTAGAGAGAAGTAGAGAGTTGTTTGAGAGGTGTGAGTATTGGTGTTGGGGTCTCCTCTACTTATAGGGGAGACCCAAAAAAAAAAACCGAAAAAACAAAAAAAAAAAAATCGCCCGGACCATCCGGATGGGCGTCCGGATGGTCCGGACACATGATCCGGGGCATCCGGACAGTTTCGCCCGGACGCCCGGACAGACAATTCGGACCATCCGGACGCCCATCCGGATGGTCCGATTGGAACCGGGGCATCCGGACGATCGTCCGGATGCCCCGGTTCAACCAACGGCTAGTTCAAACGAACTAGCCGTTGGCAACGGCCAAAAGCGGACCATCCGCACGCGTGGCCGGATGGTCCGCTTGATGACGTCATGCTGACGTCATCAAACGGCTAGTAGAAAAAAAAAAAAAAAAAACACAAAATTACCCTATAAATACACCCTACATCCTCCTATATTTTTCACTACAAATCTCTCCCTCTCCACTACAAATCTATCCCCTCTCTCTACTACACTTCTCTAAATTTTTTTTATATTTTTCAAACTCTATTTAAATTTCAGGTTTCGCAAATGTCTTCGAAAACAAAAAAGAATGCTCGTAAAGGTGGACGTAGTGAACCAACCACTTCCGAATTGAGAGAGGTGGAAGAAATGTTGTTGCATACCATGGAGCATGAGGTAACGGAGAGCGAGACTATCGAACATCGCCCCGAGGGGGAGATTCGCATCCGTAGTAATCAGCAAGGAGGTCGAGGTGTAACAAAAATTTGGTCTGGTATGTTTCTGAACTACGAGGAACTGATCCAAATAGAGGGTATGCAAAAATTTTTCAAACTTATTGAGCCTACTAATGGCCAAGGTTGGATGAATCTAGCTAGATTCAAATGTGATTGGTATATAGAACTAGTGCGAAAGTTTTATTCCACGGCTAGATTAATCGAAAATGATCCAAGAGGTTTAGGATTGAATTGTTTGATTGATGGTAAAGACATTAGTTTTTTTGAAACTGATTTCTACGATCTTTTTTCCGTTCCAACCCATGATATCTATACCGGTAATAAATTACCTCCCATTAGTTATCGCCCTACGATATGGAGTGCTGATTGGCCTTTGTCTTACGAAGAAGCGGTAGAGATTCTTACTTGTCCTGGTGCGGAAGCTCCGGAAATTAGCGGTAAATTTCGAGCCATGCGGGGTAATTTGGATGGTATTGGGAAATTAGCTTTGAAATTGGTAAATAGTATATTTCTTCCACCTAGTAACAATGATTCGCAGCTTTCATATATTCAAACATTTGTTACTGCTTTTATGATTCGAAATCAGGGAATAATTAATTTACCCAGCTTGATGATTCGAAATATGGCTGCGAGGTGTGGTACGGATAAACTACCTTATGGGATGATATTGAGTAAATTGCTTGTTTCGAAAGGAGCTGATGTGAGTATGTACACTCCGGTGAAGGTGAGGCCGACTAGTGCTATAGGTAGAAACTCTTTGCGTTTGCAGGAAATATACTCTTGGGATGGAGAGTTGATTTCGAAATTAGAGGCATGGAACCACCATAGAGAAGACTTGAATCAGATATATATTGCGAACGGTCTTACAAAACCGCCAAATCCACCTACTCAGTATCGAGTTGAGGCTGAAGTGTCTTTCGATCCAAATGCTAGTGGTTCTTCGCGAGTACCGCCACAACAAAGACGAACCGATCGCGAATTTGCTGAGTTTGCGCATACTCAACAAATGGTTTGGCATGATGATTTTACAAAATGGCAAGGTGAATTTCAAAATTGGCAGGGGGGGGTAAATGACCAGCTTAGCCAGATACAGCAGTGGCAAGTAGGGGTGAATGATCAACTTGGTCACCTCCAGCAGTGGCATGGTCAATACGAGCAGTGGCATGGTCAATACGAGCAGTGGCATCATGGACAAGATCAATGGAATGAGCGATTTGCAAACTCTCAAGCCCAACAGTCGGAGTATATGCGACAGATGATGGAGAACATGCATTTGCAAGGTCCATCACCTAACAACAACAACAACGATGAAGCTCCTTAGTTTTATTAAATGTTATTTAAATCACTTACCTAGCTTTCAATTTTTATTTTGTTCTTTACAACTTACAAGTAATTTATGTTTATGCATATAAACTTCTAATATTGAATAGTTCGAAAATACAATAAACTATATAATTCATCTAACCATAAACACTTCAAGCTTGAAAGAATCTAAAGAATCACCTAATAATTTAAAATTTTAATACAATTATATGTCTAATAGGTATATATTATTTAATAGTAATATATTATTCAAACGTATCAAAATCAAATTACAATTATTTTTTTAAAATATAATTGATGATTATAAAATTTCGATTAAAATGATAACATATTTAAATTAAAATACATGAAATAGAATAATTAACTCAATTATTGAAATTAGATTCAATTAACACTTACAAATTAATTTTAAATAACATTATAATATATTCTGATAAACGGTTCTTAAATGGTTAAATGGTTTGGCTGATGGTTTGAACTGGTAAACGGCTCTTAAATGGTTCGTCTGGTGGTTTGAACTGGCGGTTTAACTGTGAAACTGGCCCATTACGACTGCAACCCGCCGAGACCGCAACCCGCCGAGACCGCATAAGGAGCAACCCGCCGAGACCGCAACCCGCCGAGACCGCAACCCGCCGAGACCGCAACCCGCCGAGACCGCAACCCGCCGAGACCGCAACCCGCCGAGACTGCAACCCGTGGTTCAGACTTAAACGGTGCGGGTTGGTGCTGGTTCAAACCGTTTGACACCTCTAATTAGAATAGTGAAAACTTTCAAACAACGTTTTAATTCTATTCAAAATAGAGACATTGTAGAATCTAATTACAACATAAATAAAAAATTTCGCTTTGGAAAAATAAAATAAAAAACTGGTTCCAACATTTACTATTACCGACGGCTGTCTTTTTAATTTAGTAAAAGGCGCCGCTCACTGTATTCGGAATTATTGGCCTCTCAAACTAACCATCAAAAAATTGGTTCCAACATTTGCTATTACCGACGGCTGTCTTTTTAATTTAGTAAAAGGCGCCGCTCACCGGTCTCTCAAACTAACCATGTTGTTGTTAGACTCTCACGCCAGCACCGTTGTCTTTTGTATTTTTTGGAAATGGTCGGACTTGCTCATGTAAGTACATATACTATGCTTTAGATTTTCGATCTGTTTTTATTGTTTTTATTGATCAACATATATCAAATTTTAAAGATTTATTTGAGTTTCCAGGGAAGGTCCCATAATATCATGAACTATTTATGATTTATTAAATATTTTTAAAGAAAGTTCTTTTTTTATAAAAAGTACATTTTTTATCAATGAGGGTACTTCTTAATGGTTAGTGTATTTTGTAAAATGCATACGAGTTTTTACACAAGGTTGACTTGAAAAAATAAAAAACTATTACTTTTAGTAAAGTGTAAGATTTGAGGAAAAAATTACAAAAATTCATTATTGGGTGATAAAATAATAATTTTTGCTAATCGTTGTATAAAAAATTCAATTAATATAATAATAAGTACAATAAAAACACAATTTTTTTATAACAATTTCAATAAAATATACGTCTAGTAATTTTTTTTCAAATCACTAAATTAAAACCAAACACTTCAGTAAATCAATTAAATTTAGCATAAAGTAAGCAAGGATAGCGAATACTAATATTAACAAAAATTATATTTTTTTATATTAAAAAAATATAAAATTTTCAAACTGGAGCTTATGAAAAATCCAAAAGTATCATCTAATTTGTTTTATTAGACGAACAAAACTAGATCCATTAATAATATTTTTTTAGCCACAAATCATGTGATGTCATACATAATAAAATTGAGATATCGGACATTATTAAATCATACAAGAGCAGACAAGTTAAATCAGGGAGACCATGCACCATAAAGTTGAGAGACCAAGCATTATTAAATAATGCGAAACCATACATGATAAAGTTCAGAAACAAGATATTAAATCATGTGAAACTAGACATGATAAAGTTAAAAGACCAATAATTATTAAATCACGCGAGACGAGACATGATAAAGTTGTGAGATCAAACATTATTAAATCATGCACGATCAAGCATGATATGGTTGAGAGACCATGCATTATTAAATCATGTGAGACCATGCATGATGGGAATTGATAGATATGAGACCAAGCATAATGAATCAGAGCTATGCGAGACATGTACTAATTTATGGTAAAGATGCGAGACCAGGTTACTCGGTGTAGATGAAAAAATAATCATTAATGATTCTAGTTTTGTTCGTCTTATAAAAGCAAAGTCGATGATACTTTTAGATTTTCTTTCTCCTCATATATGGTTTAAAAGATATAGAATTTAAAAATACGTATATAAAAAATAAGAAATATAAGGTTTGGTTCAAAGAATAAAAAGAGGGTTATTCGTGATTTTTCACTTTGGTCAATGTATCTATTGGTAGTCCACTAATTTTTTATTCAAAATATTTGATGTATATGAAATGGATCTTTATATATAAGAAAATGATATATTGTATAAAAATTGAAGATGTTATACACGTTTATTCAATACCTTTTTAATTAATTTTTTTGTGTTGTCAAAAGTGTTAATTCCTCTTGAATGGATATCGAACCATACCAAAATCTACTTTCGGTTGGGCTCCTTAGAGTTTTGAGATACGTATATGTTACTCTTGACATGCTCAGTTTCATCTAGTCAAACGAACCTCAGACTTGTTTCCAGATTGGTTCGTGTTGACCATGTTACTACCTCGTTAAAATCTTTCGTCGGCCAAAATTTCTTTTGAGGAAGCAAATCTATTTTACTGAAGGTAAAAATAGTACAACTAATAGGTTGCATGATGCTAAAGTCATTGGAACATCTCACTGAATCGAAAAGCCTTCAAATTAGCTTTAAACTTCTTTAGATTACTTCCAGTTATATGAGAGTAACCCCACCTAATATTTTCAAAAGATGAAAAAAAAACTAAAACAATACGTCTGATGTAGTAGGTAGTAATATTAGAGTTGAAGGTTCGACTGGCTGAAATAATGTACCTTCCAAATTTAATAAATTCTAAGGTTAACCATTGAGTGTTGTTGAATGGCTGATCATGGGTTTCTATAAATAGTTTATACCCAAAGTTATATGTCATGAAACATACCAGGCCAAAACTAAAAGTATGGAAAAATATGAGATGAAAAACAATTTTAAAAGTTGTTGTTGGAAAATGAGCTTGTCTGGTAATGCGTAGTAGAAATACATGAAATGGGATAAATTTGACTCCTACCAGTGTTTTATCTATCTAAATATCGTCCATACATGTTTTTCAAATATGAAAATAAATCTAAAACATTGATTTTAAACAATACCAAGGATTATGATTCAAACACGTGATAGTATAAATATATTTCTCCTCATTTGTTCTTCTTTTTTGCTATGAACACTATATTAAATTTTACATCTATAATCTTGAAATTTTCAAGCTTTATAATCATTTACATTTTACTTTCCAGATATTCGACTCTGATACGTTTACATTTATTTATATCTGAACAAACAATGGCCATTTGCGAATTACAAGACGTTTGATTCACCATGAAGGTGATGAGTCTCATATTGAGAACCTTAGTACGATTGCGCCATTCAATTCTTCATCACTTAATCTCTTATTGGAGAAAACAAATCGTGAGGTTGTCTTTCCCAATGCTGCAATATTTCCTGCTAAATCTCATACTTCCATAATATTATTCGGTGTTAGAAGGATACTTAAAATAAAATATATGAGAAATAAAAAGTTTGACTCACTCCATTTACAAATATATTGATGCGGCCGATTAGGGTATGAAGATTGAAGATTATGAAGTTCCAGTAAACGCAGAGGTTTGGTTTCTAGTAGCTGATGAAACTCCCTTACATATTTATGTTGACGAGGTATATTTTTCATGCACATCATTCGATTTTTTTTAGTCTAAGACTTGTTGAGGTTTTTATTAAGATACCAAGACATGTCTCAGTCAACTTATGTCGAATATCTGGAGAATTTTAATGACATCCATCATTATGTCTCAAAATATATTTAATCACTTTGATGTTAAGAAGTTCTTAGAGATGAATTTAATTGGTAGGCAAAGCCCAAATCCGTACTTCTATCTTAAAATGGATAATGGAGCCAAAATTTTGAAGATCTTCCAAATTACAAGAAACTTTCTATATATTTCAGCCAACTAAGAGATCGAGATAAAAGAAGATAAATAGTTTTTATCTCGTGTCTAAATGTTAAAAATGTATCTTCATATTTTCTTTATTGTATTGGAATTCTTCATTCTATCAAACATGATTTTGGTTATTTTAAAAGTTGTAGAGGAAGTTTTCACACAGATCTTTATAGTTGCAAAAGGACATTACGCTAGGTTGAAGAGGAAAATTATATCTTGATTTTACTCTTATAGATCTCTTCAAGTTCTTGAGAGTTTTGTTAACAGTGGTCTATAGCCCAACATTTCTTACATTGGTGGATATTCAGTCTATAAAAATCAGGCAGACCCCAAAACTAAGAATGAAAAAAGTTATACCATAACTACTTTTAAAGTTCTTATTGCCTTCAAAAATGAAAAAACAAAATATTTTTGAGGGGTATGAACAGAAGTTCACTTGCCAAGATTGATAATTTATAGCATGTTAAGGTGAAGGTAGATGCTCTTAAATGTATCAAGTAGAAGGTTTCAGAGAATAGGTATAGCAAGGGAAAGATAAGAGTTTGAGTTGAAGCTCGAAAGAGGGATTCATCATCTACCAAGTATGTTATGACCTTTGCTGTAGAAGATTAGGGTTTCCAAGTTTTTTGAAGCAAAGCACCGTTGGTAAACCAAAACCAAGTCTCTATTGGTGAATGTAGTGACTACTCCTCATACTGAAGCTATTATGTTGAGATCTCATATTGTTGAGGGTTTGACAAACATGTCTTCAGTATCATATATGCCTTATGCAAGTCATAATGATGTAGGTTTCCCATAAACCTTTATAAGTCTAATTTAGTAATTCTTAATTTTGATTGTGAGTCATAAAAAAATCTCTAATGATGAGGTTGTTGGGCATACCCTATTCGCTCAAATTCTGTCAGTCTAAGTAAGAATTATGGAGCCATATCTAATGCCATAGAAGAAGAGCTTGTTTAAACATAGAAGGAACTATTTTTTATAAGTCACGTGCCTTCGACTCCCACCAAAGGAGTTGTAATTACTAAATATGGTTCCCCGTTTGTAAAAGACGTTCTAATATTTGAATGAAATAGAAAATCCCCCATATATGAGATAAGACTAAAGATTAACTTCAAAGCTATACGGAAAAGTCGCTTAAGCTGTTATTGAGAATGCTCATTTGTTAAAGAAAATTGTTGATAGAATACAGAGTATAACATTGGGTGAGGGTTCATACAACGGTAATAAGTAAAAGACTGGTGGTGACTTCAGTGTGAAGACCAATAAAAAATGAATAAAGATATCAAAACTTTGTCTCCTGCAAAGTTGAAAGCCGCGGGTGAGGTTGAAAGGTTGAATAAGGATTGTGTAATTGTGATAATGGAGGAGAAATACAAGGCTTTGGAGTCCACAATTGTGGTGACTGAAAAGTCAAAACGTGTGAGTATAGATTATTGTGGCTAATAATCTTGGGGCAGAAGATGTATCAGGCATGAATGTGCTAAATTTTATAACGAATGTTACATCATTGACCTATGTTGGCTCTCAATAGCTGGAGCTTATTCCCTCATCCATTTAGGTTATTGTTAGATGTGTAGCCTCTAGAGGCAATGATGATATACTTGATAAAAATAATCATGGTGTTGATATCTCTGGGATATCCAAGCTACTTATCCTTATGTTGGAGTGAATTCCTAAAGTACTAAGCCAACATATTGCTTCGACCAGGTAAAGAAAATTATCAAGCCACATTCCTCTTACGGATTTAGCCGAAAGGCAGATAGACTTGGGCGTACAGGTATAATTCATTCTTTCTTTGCCATTTTTTATTATATGTGGAATAGTTTATAATATTTTATAAATTTTAGTTGTAGATCATTCTGAATTTCTTAACTATTATACATTAAGAATTTCAGTATGCATGATCTTTGGCTAATTATAGAGGATTTTGGTGTGATTTTTAAGGATATTACAGAGCTAGAGTAAACCTTTCAAGTCAAAAGAGATCCCCAAGAAAAGTAAAATGTTTAGTTTCAAGATAAGATTATGGTCAAATTGATATTGAGAGCTGAATTGTAATCCAAGGTTATGGCTGTGACTCGTCATGAAAAGCAAGCGTCTTCTAAGGCCTCCTTGATTTCAAAATTACATTGTGTATTTAAATCTATCACCTAAAAGTACATTCCATTTCTGTGCTTCAGATATTTCCTTCATATTTTACCCTCATCCATTTTGAATCCAATGTGGATAACTAACTCTTTCTTGGTCAAGAAAAAGAATGACAAATGCATGATGTGTGAGGACTTGCCAGAATTAAAAAAAATGTCTAAAGGATCATTTTATAGTGATGAAGAATTACCAACTTGTAGATGCAACACTGGAGAACAAAATGATATCCTTTATTAGATACTTTCGCATGAACAATCAGATCGAGATGCAAGAGGAGAACCAGGAACATATAAACGTCATCATAAAAAAGGGCTACATTGCTACAAAGTAATGTTTTTTGACTGAATAATGCCGGATCAACCTATCAAAGGATTGTGAACAAAATCTTCACAACTTAATTGCTCCATAACATAAAATCTTGCATTGATGATAGGTTGATAACAATATTGTATGAATAAGTTCATCTAGAATACTTATCCGAGATATTTTCCAATATAAGGCGAGTCAACCTTAAGCTAAATCCATAAAAGTGCATATTTTGAGCAATGTGTACTATATGTTTGGGCTACACGGTGAACAAAAGGGTAATTGAATTAGATCCAACATATCTTAAAAAATAGAAGCAATGGAGCACCAAATAATGCAAAAAATTCAAAATCTTGGTTGGAAGACTAACAACACTTAACTAATTCTTGTTAAGATCCTAAAATAAATGTTCACCCTCCTTCCAAGTGATGAAAAGAGCAAGAAAATTTGAATGGACTTCAGTACTTGATGAAGCTTGCAACAACATAATGAAGTTTTTAGTTTCCCCAAATGTTTTAACCAAGCCTCGGCCAAAATAAAACTTATACTTGTATCTTGCAGTATCGAACAATGAAGTAAACGCAGTACTAATCAGGGGGGAAGGATACTACAACATTATATTTTTTCAGTAAATCAGTATTACCAGTTGAAACTAGGTATTTACAATTATAGAAAGCTGTTTTAACAACTAGTAGTTGAGCTAGGAAATGAGGCCATATTTTCAAGCACATAATTTAGTTATTAGAACTTTCTTTCCTTTGAGAAATGTATTGTAGAAGCTAGGTGCATGAAGAAGATTGACCAAATGGTGAGTGAAATTATGGGATTATTATATCTACTTTGAGCTGAGAACAAAAATCAAATCCTGTGCATTAAAAGGTTTTTGATGAAGTTCTATTATGAGAGACTAATCTCTCCAAATACCAAGTTCGAGGATACTTGGAGAGTTGGAACCGATGAAAGAAAAACATTAAGGCTTATGAGTAAGAGTACCACTGATATCTCCAATAAGATATATCCTATATCAATCCATGAAGTTTAGATTTGCAGTATTTAGTAATGAAGCCGAGTATGAAGCTGCAGTTGCAGGACTTTGGCTGGTAAATATTTATAGAGGAGTGAAGGTATAACTTCTTATATATTAGTTCCCAACCAAGCATCTGGACAAGCTAAAGCCAAAAAGAAGAACATAATACAATACTTGAAAACGTTACATTTGTTAATTCCTTAGCTCGAGCATGTGGAATTTAAAACTCTATAAAAAATTAAGAGGAAGAAAAACATACTTTTCTTGTAAGTTACTTCTCAAAGTATGTTGAAGCAAAAACGCTAATTAATATCACAGCGCGTGCGGTAATAACTTTATTAAAAGTACATATATGTTAAAATTTTGGAATTCGAGGGGTTATCACCTAAAATAATTATATTTAGTTCCAAAATGATAAAGTCATAAGATTCTGCGCTCAGAAGGAAATAAAGAAAATATTTTATTCCCCCTTACATCATGAAGCCAACAATCATGCTGAAGTGACTAGCATGATAATAATAGAGGATATCAAAAAAAATATTGGAAGGAGCAACTGGAAACTGGCCGGAGTTCCAACATGAAGTCAAATGGTCATCTATACCACATCTAGAATCACGACAAAAGAAACTTTATTTAACATGGTATATGGAATGGAGACAGTAACACCAACTAAAAATTGTATGTCGTCTCACAAGATTGTAGCATATAATAAAACAAGTAATACCCAATGTTGAAATAATAAGATAGATGTAATTTAAGATTTAAGAGTCAAAACGCATCTTTGGTCAAAATATTATAAGGCATTCATAAGGAATACATACAAGCCCAAATTGCAGTTCAAGATTTTTGAGCCAAAAGATAAAGTACTGCAAGAGTGTTCCTTTATACTAAATAAAATAGACTTGACAAATTGGCTCAAAATTGGGAGGGGCATTTCACGAATGAAGCCAAAGTAAAGTAAAGAACTCACAGACTACTGGATGGAGAAGGAATCTGAACACTCCTCGTATATAGAGCATTATAAGCAATAGCATAGTCCTTAAGACGAAATATTGCACCTTACTATTACTCGTAAAACATACCTATTAAACTATAAAGATGTATCCTTTCCTCATTTGATGACGCGAGAAGATCTTAAGGAGGCATTCAACACTAATAAATATTTTTCGTGCCAAAACATAGATATTATTCTTTATTTGCATATAGAAATATGAACAACAAAAGGAAAATAGGCCAGAGCATGGGATTTTACTAGGAACACTGAAGGATTTCAAAAGTCTACGAGGGAAATATGGATGGGGAGTTTCATCTGGCTGGCTAACATATAAAACTAAGTGAATATCTCAAGAATTTGATCTAACGAAGAAATTAATGTTGATGAAGTGGTAGGCTCGGTTGAAGAAGCATCCATGATGGACAAGTCACCATTTGGATCCATAATCTATATCCGTGGAAGGATCATCATAAATGATGATTGAAGTTTCTGAAACGACCAAAACGTTCACACGAGTCTCCAAAATGATGACCACATCCTCTCGTACATTAAGTTTTTATTAGTTGCTTCGACACCCAAAGTTTTCATCAACTTTATGGGTTCACCCACTTATAGATCCCTTCCTTAGAAACCGTAATATGTCTCATTATAAACAGAGAAATCCAACTCTATAGTTGAAGACCTTGCAATCTTATAAATATATTTTCCTCTATTACGTTAAAGTCAAAATGGAATTTTTTTTATCGTTTTTTTGTTGGGTGGTCTTCTTAGCTTCAATAAATTTTCTTGAACTCCATAGTTTCAAAATCAGGCTTAAGGCATAGACTTTACGAGTGTCTGTATATATTTTCCTAAAACTCAGGGACTCGTTTAGTTAAAGATTCTTGAGATATAACAACTTCTTTAGATATGATAGCAGAGAGAATTCTTGTGTTTAACACATCTGGCCCAACCAGATCATCAAATATAGTTACGTACTTGGAAGGAGCATGCTCATAAATAGTAGGTAGGAGTTGAAGCCTCAACAATAATTTCTTTGCAATAGCCTTTACAACAGAACATGATTGGACAACAAAAGAGGTTGAATGAGTTCCAAGAGTGTTGTTGCTTGGCTATATGAGCCAGAGGTACAAAAATTTCAATTAATTTTTTTAAGTGGTAGTGATAAATATGTGAGAAACATTACCTCTCGCTAAATTTTTTCGCCTCTTAAGGGGCATATATTCATTTACATCTTTAGCCTTTTTCTTGACAATAAAATGGCAAAGGTCATTGCTCCATGTTTAAGCTAAAAGTGCGTATAACCATTTTTTTACAAGAATCATGAGACTTGGCTTCGAACTCCGAAGTATTAGAAGGGACAAAAAAATAAATTTCATAAACCTTGGAGCTTCATCTTGTTTCACAACTTCATATTAGAAGAACACTTCCCAAGAACCTTTTTTTGGGCAGTTGTTTCTCTGTAGTCCTCTTCGTGGGAGATATTTTGATGAACTCCTTCATTATTGGAGAATATTTTTCAACAATATATTCCTTAGAAAAATTACAAATGGATAAATATGCTCGGAAAATTATGTTTGACAATAGCACCCTAATAACAAATCCATCGGGTACAAAGATTGAGGAGCATGAATAAGAAAACACGGAAGTCTCTTCTACCATTTGATACTTAGTGCAAGAACACTCTTCCTTTTTGTCACCAAAAGGTATGTCAACAACATGAGCTAAGAAGAAGAAAATACAACACACAAAAATGTAACATATGGGGGATAAAGCTAAAAAAGTAAGGTTTGCTTATAAAAGGGAAACTTACGCTTCAAGACTCAACTTCTGTAGATAGGAGGTATTTTTATCCCTTGCTTGGTCATCCAATTTTTGGAGATTAAAAAAAATATATCATTTCTATACTTTGTTATATTTTGAAAGGTTTATGAAATATTGGCATAAACTCCATTACGAAGTACAAAAACATATTAATTTTTTTGCCACAAAGTTTAACGCTAGTAAGGAACTCATTTGGCGATAAATAATCAAAGAAACTCCTTGATAAAAATGATAGCCAAAAGTAATAAACTCCAAGAGATGGGAACAAGTTGGCTCATAAAAAAGTGTGTAACTTAGAAAAAATCACAAGGTATGAAGCGAGAGGACACCAAAGCCCATGAGCAAGGCAGTATTTGAAGAAAAATATTTCATCATCACGAGAATCAAATGGAATTTCCTCAGTTATTGGAAACCTAATATGGACTTAATATGGAATCTCCCAATCCGTGAGTTTTTTTTACACATTTATCTTCAGAAAATACCAATAAGAATGATCCACGATGCTCCTCATCTTCATTTTGTTCAGATATTTATCTCATAGCTATGGTTTCAACTCTAAGACCACCAATCTCAACTCTAAGACCACCAATGTCTCCTTGGCTGCTACCGTCTATAGTTGTAAGACTCATGCATTCAAGTTTAGAAGGAGTAAGAGAAACAACGAGTGGAACAACAACTTTAAATACTGTTCAATTCTTCACTAAATATCTCATTTTCTTCTTCTCGTGTGTGTGATGGATTGACTGTAAAACCTTAGAAATCTCTTCACAATCAGACAAACTAGCCTCCAATGAACCACTATTGAGATTATTTTGGCTACCAAAACACTCTTCATCTTCTTTTTTCTTTTAATTTATAATAAAAAAATTAAACTTTGTTTTAACAAGAATCAGAATAATCGAATCGATTCAAAAAAAATTAAGCATTAGAAAAAGAAGGTGAAACGAGCATAAAGTAAGAAATTGAATAAAGAAATCAAAGTGATGACGGAAATAGGTGTTTATATCCAAAAGTATGAATAAAGTTTAACCACTGATCTATTTTATTTTGTGGCTTGAATTAATATCCAGGATGAGTCGTTTGGATTCAAAGAAGAATTGAGGGATATGATTATAGAAGTTGAAAAAGATGTATGCATCTGTTTAAAAGATGCAACTTTCCTATATGTGCAAGCTTCTGTGCGCCACTTGCATTTTCACCAAAAAGAACAAATAATCCCTCCATCTTCAAAAACTTTGCCAATTGAAAACACCATATAAGTTCAAATCTCATATAAGACCATAATCATTTATTCATAAGATCCATCATTATACCAAGTAGATGATGTAAACCTCGTCAAATTAAAAAGTTGGTGATATTTACATTTGATGGTCAACCCTTACTTCAGTCTTCATCAAGGACTAGATGAGCTACTTAACGAATTTCAAAAGGAAATTTAAAGCTTAAAAAAATACCAACGTCATTGCCAGTAAACAATTTCAAAACTAAATAATTAATCGTTATAGTCCTTCATTCATCCTCCATTAAGGGTTGGGGAGGCTACTCGAATACCTTTATTACAAGTTCCGCCGAAGAAGATATTTAGCTCAACAAAGCTAAAAACACCATAAACACTTCATATCGTTAGTAGTCTTTGTTTCATCTTTCATCAAGGATTATGAGAGTTACTCAACCACAACCAATGAAGAACCGAAGCATTCCAAAGCTAGTAATAATAATATAAAAGGTTTGTAAGTAATATATATGTAATATCCTAGCAATCTACTATATGTCCGTTGTGGTGAGTTTTATTATTTGAATTGTCTTAGTAAATTGAAAGATGTTAGTTTATATAGAGAGAAATAGGTTTTAGAGAGAGAAAATAAGACTAGCCATCTGTTATAAGGGGTTTTATTCATTACATTTTAGCCCTCAAAGTTCCATTTCCTTATCAGTATCCCCTTTAGTTCTCATGTAAGTAAATGAATGAGAACTAACTAGCCTCAAACGCAATCAGAAGTGAAGATAATCTACTTATCCATAATTCAAACTATTTTGAATACGCTGTCATACCATAATTCATGTCAAGTGCATCGAAATATTTTAACAAGGAATCACTTCTTTACATCATAACTCGAAGCGGAAGCTAATGATCTAGATGCCAGGTCTACTGCTTAGCAAATAATGACATCCTAGGGGCTAGGTCTGCCACTAGACCCAAAGCATGACAGACATTAACTCTTTATCTACGTAATCACTTCAAATTCTACCCAATCACTGTCCACCTTTTCCACTTCTCAAAACTTCTTTTATCCTCTTATTTATTAACGTTGTGACTCATTGGCAAAGACATATCTGAAGCTAATACATATCTGAAGCTAATCCATCTTGATTGAACCTCGTCTGGAGGAGTAATCGTAAGTCTTTTAATTTCATTTCTCTAAATTGTATTTCTAACTGATGCTATCCTCATTTGCTATCAACTTCTATACTTTAAACAAAACTTTCGAGGCGTTATGCAATTCTTCGAGAAAAAGAAAAAGAGATCTTCATCAAGTTTGATGTCTGGGCTGAAAAATAATGGAATAACGTTTTCCACACAACCTTCTAACCCATCAGTTTCATCAACAGTTATCTATTTCCGATCACACTTAGATATTTTCCTCTTGAAAAGTTGATGGATCCGCCTAATCCTCGACAAGCTGTGAGAAGATTGGTCAATCCTGGCGACAAAATATTCTTACCAATTAGCAACAGATCGTACAACCATCTCCTCTAAAAGAAGAAGGCAAAGGAGAATAAAAAGATAGCTAGTATTTCTGGTGCTACTCCTTCAACAAATCCAAAGCCAAGAGATTTGAAGAGGAAAACTAAAGAAAACACTCTCTTCACTATCGAAGAAGGAATAGAAGATGAACCTTCTTCAAAAAAGAAGAAAACAGTTGTTCCTTCGAAAAAGAAAGGCACCACTAAAATAAGTCCCTAAAAGAAAGGGAAAAGGCAGTGGAAGTTGTCGAAGAGATATTATCCGATGACGATGAAGGTGTAGCTGCAGAGAATCAACAAAGTCCTCAAAAGGAAAATGAAGTAACACGCTGCCAATCAGCAAAGGTAAACTATTGATGTAGAAGATCACCAAGGCGATGATCACTTCGATCCCGACAGATTTATTAACTTCGATGAATCACAAGAGCTTCCTGGAGAAAAAGATCCCATCATTCAAGAGATTCAATATCATCTGCATAACCTCGGTAGAAGATCTATACATGCTACCTCTGAAGACACATCTTCTAAGGTTATTGTTCCTACAAACTCCTTAGCTCTTATTCCTCGACCTAGGCCAGTGGTCTTTCCTCCCACTGAACCATCCGAAGAAGTCCTACCTAGTCTCTAACCTTTTACCGATCTCGATGCTACACCAAAAAAACTTACTCAATAAATCGAAGCCTCTAAAAATCAATTGAAACATATGGCTAAAGACATGGTTCACTAAAAATGTGTTGCTGGAGCTTAGAAAAATATGAGGGATATCTTGGTGACCTCATAAGAGATTAGTTTTATGAATTCCAAATGGCAAGATCTGAATTCCTCAGAGGACTCCTTCATGTCAAGAAGTATCTGCGATAAAAGCATCAAATTGAGAAAGAAGATCTCAATACTTCGCATCAAAATGAAATAGGTCAACTCAAGGCTATACATCTTGAAGAATTAGTTGCTGAGAAAAAAAACGTTGGTGACCTTCAATTATCCCTTAGCAAGAGTGAGGTAGAGAAGAAAACTTTGGCAGATGACATGACTACCCTCAAAGCCCAATTTGATAAGGATAAACAACTTGTTGTTACTGCTGGTGAAGATGAGTGTGCAAAAGACATGATGGCAGCTATCAGTAATGAGAAAGAATAAAAAATTATCGCACTCATTTGAGAAATTCGTGCCACATATCCCGAAGTCGATCTTTACAGTTTCTGGAGTGAAATTCGCATTAAACGGCGTCCTAGTGAGGCTTTCGATCCTGTTCCAAGCTCATCATGTGAAGAGGAAGATTTGAAATAGGATTCCGAAGAGAGCTCTGAGGACAAGTAATTTTACTATCTTTATTTTTTGTACGTGTCATATCCTCATTGTAACATTTTTTTCTCAACGAATTAATTTGAATGACAAAGGTTTCTCTTTATGCTTTAATTTGTAAGTTATGTTCACATTTGACTATTATTTATATTAGTTATTCGAGGTAAAAACATAATATAATAATTTAAACAATTATTACAATACTTAACACTTCAAATATTATAGTGTATTTAATAAACGTAGCACTTTGAATATTATAGTGCGTTTAATGAACGTGGCACGTCGAATATTATAGTGTGTTTAATGAACATATCAATTCGAATATTATAGTGCGTTTAATGAACGTAACACATCGAACATGGTTGCTTCTTCGAAAAGAATATTCAACACTTTGGTTTATTTTACTATTGGTTAACCTCAAAGATGATCAGTCTTTGATCATTTACCAAAATAGTTTAAATAAGCACTTATAAACAACTATTGGTCAAAAAATGCATTTTGTCGATAACTTTGAATAGATACATAATGCCTCGTTAAAACCTCCCTGGGCCAACAGGGTAGGAAATAGTGCACTAATCAATCAAAGGAAACAATTTCAAAATACAACAAAGTTATTCTAGTGCAATTTTAGACGTTGTATATTCCATGGATGTTGAAGCATCCTCCCCTGACTATCACAACCATATCAGGTCCTTCCCAATTCGAAGTCATCTTACCGAGGCTCCTTTCATTGGTATGTAGGAATACCTTTCTCAACACTTTATCACCAACCTTAAACTCCTTCTTTTTCACCCTCAAATTATATCTTTTTCTCATAAAAGTTTGATAATGAATTACATTTAAATGAGCTTGAACTCTTTTCTCCTCAATCAAATCCAAACTCGTTATTGTAGCTTCATCCATTTCACTTTTCTTTGGAATATTGAGCTATCTTTAAAGATGGAAAGGTAGATTCCACGGGACTAATATCATCCATTTCATATGCCAAATCAAAATGAGTCTCTTTAGTAGCCTCCATAGAGGTCGTTTGATAAGCCCAAAGTACCTATTGAAAATAATTAGGCCACTTTCCCGCTGCTCCTGTTAAATTCTTCTTCAAACCTTCTGAAATAAACTTGTTTATCACATCTACTTGACCATTTTCTTGGGGATGGAAAAGGTGTAGAAAAACATTGCATGATTCCCTTCAAAGCACAGAATGAAGCCATTTTATTATTATTAACTTAAGGACCATTGTCTATAGTAATTATTTGAGGCAATCCAAAACGACAACAAATAGTGTTTACAATGAAATTAATCACGTCCTTAGATTTTGTTCCAGATAATGGCTATGCTTCTGCCCACTTCGTAAAATAATCTATTGCAACAATTATCATTTTTTGTCCTCCAGAAGCCATCGACAAATGTCCCACTAAAATTTATTCCCACATCTATCAAACAGAATAGCTTCTATAATAGACATAAGTGGAACTGCTCGTTTATGAATAAAATTAGCAAATCTTTGACAAGTATCACAGCTTCGAACCAAATTATTGGCATGATTCATAATCGATGGCCAATAAAACCCTACAAGCATAACTCGACGAGTTAATGCCTTGAATCCACCATGCATTGATCCTTATCCATCACGCAGTTTTAATAAAAAATCATATGATTCTTGTATGCTCAAACATCGCAATAATGGCCTACTCAGTGCTTTCTTATACAAAACTCCATCTAAAACTATATAGCCAAAAGCTTTGCCTCGCAACTTTTTTCCCAATTGCAAATCTTCAGGAAACTCTCTTACAGTAAAAAAAATCAAAATTTAAGTTCTCCAATCACCTTGGACTGTATCTGGGGTGATAAACAATTTCTCAGTATGTTTATATTGGTCTGAATCGGTTAAAATCGATTGGCTTTCTTGTAATAAAATCCATGGATACTCTTCCTTGAACAGTTGCTAAAGAATCAGCCACTATGTTACTTCCTGGATTTATATGTTCCACGAGAACATGATCAAATAAAAGCATCAGATTTCGAAGCTCTCGAATATACAAAATTAAGTGATCCTTTTTCGCTTACGAAACTCTAGGCACTTTATTTGCTACTATCTAAGAATCTGTCTTTAATCGTACTGAAGTCGCACCACATATCTTCGCGACTCTCAATCCAACTAATGCAGCTTCATATTCAGCTTCGTTCTTCAATGCGTGAAAACCAAATTTAATAGATTGAAGCAGTGTTTCTCCAGATGGAGCAACCAGTTGAACTCCAGTGTTGCATCCCAAAACACTAGAACCTCCATCAGTTCGAATAATCCACGTCGAATTAACTAGAAAAACATCCTTGCTAACCTCTTCATTTAATATTCTTGAGTGAAATTTAACAAGGAAATCTGCCAAATCTTGCGCTTTAATTGTTGTTCGAAGCGAAAAACTTATGTCAAAATCACCCAATTCAACATACCTCTTAGTTATTTTTTCTGAAATATTAGGATGTTGGAAAATATTCTTTAATGGGAATGAGGTTCGAACTTCGATGGTATGAGCTTGGAAATAAGGATAAAGTTTTCCAGCAGCCACCACCAATGCTAATCCTAATTTTTTGAGCCTCAAATACCTATTTTCTGGGTAGCAAATGCTTTATTTATCAATCTTTGGTATGTATACCTCCATGTTTCTTCCGATCTGGGTAGCAAATGCTTTATTCATCAATCTTTGGTATGTAGCCCAAGCATGTTTTAATCTAAAAGGCATATCTCTATAACAATGCAAGCCTCTATCTGTTATGAAGGTGGTACATTTTTTATCTTTTGGATCCATCTGAATCTGATTATATCCTGCAAAAGCATCCATAAAAGTCAATATTTTGTTTCCTGAAGTGGAATCAATCAACTGGTCTATTCAAGGAACATGAAATGGGTCTTTAGGATAGGCCCGATTCAAGTCCATAAAATCAACACACATTCTCCACTTCCCATTTTTCTTCTTGACCACCACTGGATTTGCCGTCCATAAAGGATATTATGATTCCCTTATATGTTTGACCTTGGATAAACGATCCACTTCAGAAGCAATAGCCTCTGCCTTTTCTGATGAAAATGCCCGCCTTTTTTGAATAACAGGTTTCACCTTTGGATTAATAGCTAGGTTGTGGCAAATTACTTTGATTGGTACTCCTACCACGTCCTACGTTTTCCAAGCGAAAACATCCAGATTATGTGATAAAAATTGTAAGAGTTGTTAACGTAGAATTGGGTTCAGTAAGGTTCCTATGCGAAGTGTTTTTCCTTTAGAAACATATAATCTCAATATCTTCACTTACTGTTAAAGACCCTGGGGTTTCCCTCGGATCGTTAACCCTTTCCTCAAAATCCAAGGTCAACCCCTCTGACTGCTATACATTTATCATATCTCCACTACTGGATCCTCGAATATGAAGTATAATGGCATAACATTCCCTTGCAACTTTCTGGTCGTTTCGAACGACCCCCACATAGTCTCTGAGAACATACTTGAAACATTGATAGATCGTTGATACAACACCATACATCTTTGACAACTAAGATCTTCCAAAAATGGAATTATAGCTTGTTGAACAGTCTACGACCATAAAAATCACTTGAAACTTCTTTTTAAAAGGTCATTTTCCCAAACTTACCTCCCCCTCAAATTCTCTTATTACTCGTGCAGTTCCTTTAGTAAAACCGACGATAGTGAATTCTGAATGAGAAATTTGAGGAGAATTGCACATCCTGTCATAAGTAGTTTTAAAAAAGACGTTCGCAGAATTCCAAGTATATATCAACACGCGTCAAATCTCAACGCCAACAATTTCAGTCCCAATGACCACTACATCGACATGTGGCTCTGCAGTACCTCGTAAATCATCTCCATCGAAAAGTATAAAGGGAATACCTCTCTTACCATACAAATGGGTAGAAATTTTTCCCTCTATTTGAGTAGCCAAACTTACTATGTGCCTTTTTCTCGAGCTATCTGTGGTACCAGTTATAGAATCAGCCTCGAAAATGTCCAAGGACTAAAAATACTCACACAAACTTTGAACATGCCCCTTATTTACTGGTTCTTCCACCATCATCAAAATTAACCGATCTGGATCCATGTCTAAGTATTCTGATGCAGCATGAAAATCATCAATCTTTGAATTCAGAATCATAAAACATTTAGCATGCGCATTTGGATTGGTTGGTTGTGAAGTCGATGTTATGGGATTTTTCGATGCATTGCTCTGTGCCTTCACATAGGTCAATAACTTCCCATTTTCAATTAAAATTTGAACTTCCTATTAAAAAGCGATGCAGGCGCAATATCATGACCAATGTCATTATGATACCTACAAAATTTGTTGTTTCGCTCTTCCCTAGGCCTGTTGATTGGAGCGGGCTTCGTGAAAATTTACATATTCCTTAGTTTTATCAAAGATTGCAGTCATACTTTCAGTCAGATCTGCATAATGTTCAGGTCCTATCCATTGATTTGGCCTCGACCTGTTGAATTAATATGATGGTACTTGGTTCGAATACCCTCGAGTTCGAGGTGGTAGATTATTATTCATCGGATGTGTTTGTTGGGTAGAATTTGAAGATTGCCCTAGGTTATGTGGTGCATGCCCCAAATTCTTTTGAGTGTTAACCGATATCTCTTAAACACCGCTTGATTCTTCAAGCTTAATTTGGTCCTCAACTTGAGCCATTAACGCTCCAAAAGTTAAGGCTCTTATTTTTGTTGTTTCATTAGCCAAATCTCTTGGCAGTAATCCCTAGAGAAAAGCTGCCATCGCCACCAGTTCTTCACAATTATCCAGACTTGCTTTTGTTAAGACAAAACACTTCGTATAATCTTTCAACTTTTCTCCAACTGCCTGCTTGCATTAGATGACTGTATCTCCATTTTCTCTTATCTCTTTACTCCCAACAAACCGTCTTCGAAAAGTGGTGTAAAAGTCTCTAAAGTTTGAAATAGATCCCCTCAGATTTCGGTTATACCATTTCAAATCTGTTCCCTTAAAAGTCTAAGAAAAAGTGCGACACACTAGCCTATTGTCGTCCTTAAAATTTATCATATAATTCTTGAATTGTTCGACGTGATCGTCTGGATCTTGCATCTCATAGAACTTTTTAACGTTTGAAATGTCAAAACGTTTCAGAAGCATGATAGATCTAATCTCATTTTTCAACGGAGAAATCCTCCAATCAACACCTTAAAGATACTGATTATCGGTTCACATTACCACATACAAATTTCGACCATCCCCATTATACTAATTTGGCGTATTTCCTTCATAACAGTTAGATTCCCTCAAACATCGAGGTACATTATCTCTTCTAAATTTATGTTCTTTTTTAGATTTTCCAGGTTGATCCTTCTCTTCCTTCGAAGAGCATCGATAAATTTTAAAACCTGGTCCATAGCTTTCAACCTCCTCATCACTAGATATAATATACCTTTGTTTATCTTTATTTTCTTTTCTATAAGAATGATGCTCTTTTGCTACTTCGAAACACAACTTATTCTGTTCATTTCTGACTTGACGATCAGTGTAAGATCCATCAGATTGACCACCAGCATCATTTTGGTCATTCATTTGCCTCACGTCTGATTTCAGCCTAGCCGATCCAATCTTGTGCTCTCTGTGATCGTATTTCTCATTTAGAGCATTTATCTTATCCAGAAGCTGATTCATTCGCAACTTTATTTTAGATTTTTTCTAATGAATCGCAATAGATCCTTCTTGTCTGTCATCTGTCTTTTTTAAATATTTTTTTAGTGTTTTAACAGCCGATCGAACTAGCGGGTCATTTTCTGGATTCATTGTAAAGTTTAAAGATTGTTTTTCAAGATTTGAAAGACTCGAACGAGGAAACTAGGCACCAATTTTTGATCAGGTCCCCAGTGAAGTCGCCAATTTGGTGAGTTTGATTATTTGAATTGCCTTAGTAAATTGAGAGAGGTCAGTTTATAGAGAGAAAATTAGTTTTTGGAAAGAGAAAATTAGACTACCAGAATAATCTGACTCAAAAAGTCAACCCCTTTATTAGATCAACCTTGGTCTTTATATAGATGCGCAAAGACTTAGTTCATAACTGAAAACGGTTACATAAAAGGGCTAATTTCACATTAGTCCCTACTAAACTACATATTCCTAAATTTCTCCTCTAATTTTATAATCTGTTATAAGAGGTTTTATTCTTTACATTTTAGCCCTCAAATTTTCATTTCCTTATCAAGTTGTACTCTTTTCGTTTGAAAAAATAAAGTTTTTTTTATTTCCTCAATGAAGGTTTTGGCCGATATGGGGTCTTGAGACTCTTAAGAGTATATCCAGAGACGACTCGCATAAACATTTCAATATGTAAATAGTATAAATTGTAATAGTTTTGGATATGAAGGAAAATCTTTGGCAAACAACGGGTTCATGAGAGAAATATTCAATCAACACCAAGAAATACTTTGGCAAAAGTCAGCTAATGCTTCAGCCAATGTAAAAAACTGTAGACGCTCGAAGCTAGTAATTTCTTGTTACTCGCGCAAGGACTATGGGACTCTTGATACAGGTGTAAATATTATGGTCTTACTATATTGAATCATGAGCAATTCAGATACCTAAAACCCAGAAAACTTAGTCAAAAGTATGTTAGGTTACAACAACTAAGGAGTTTGAATAAAATAGTATTAAGTTTTTCTAATATCTAGGAGATATATCTTGTACCTACAAACTCTATAAACAAAGATGTAACAACTATCAATTAAATATTCGTATATTGATTTTTTATATTTTTTACCAATATCGTTTATCTATGTTTTCTCTAGTATCTTATTTGTTAGAGATTATATTTGATTTTGAATAAAACCAATCGTCCCATTTTTGTTTATGAATAAAAGAATTAAATCAAAGTAATAACAAGTTCATACAAGTACCTAGGGCATACCTTGAGGAGATACAATGAGTTATAGCAAGTTAAAATGAAATAAAAAGGTTACTTAACGTAGTAGATAGAGAAAGTAGTCAAATCAAGAGAAATACCAAACTCGAAATAAGCAGCCAGCATGACCAAACGATGGATCAGCGGGTTCATCAATCAGAAGAAATAGGGTACATGAAACAATTAGCGCATATAGACAAAAGTTGCATAAAACAAAAATACGTTAGTAAAATGACTATATATGCGAGCTAATCTTGGTGCCATGAAATCTAAATCAAAAGTTTGAGAAAATTCGATTAGACACGAGAGAGGCAATGGCAGGAGGGAACTAAAGACTCTTGAGTTTTTCTCACGCCATACGTTGTAGATAACCACGCCAAATAAAAATCTCCAAATATGAAGGTGTCGAGAGCGAGACCAATTTGACGTCTCAAAAATCCAAGATTTCCAGCAAGATGTGGTAGTTGGGAAGCCCAACTTCGAACTTGTAAAGTTCCAGAGACTCTTAGTAAAACTACAATCATTAAGGATATGAGAAATAATTCCAGAGTTAGAGTTGCATAAGATGCATACTGGAAGGGTGTTGATGCCCCAACCCAGTAATTTATCACGAGTAGAAAGCTTGCTAAGGATGGTGAGCCATAAAATAAAGGAGTGACGAGGAATGTTATATTTATTCCAAACTAACCCGGCCAACCCAACGATATGGGCAAGCGTACAAATGGCATTGTAGATATTCTTGATAGTGCAATTGGTGCTTCCAACCTTCGTTGTCTAAAAGTGAACATCAGTAGTGACAATGTTGGGCAGACAGAGAGCGTGGATTAGATTGTTGATTTTCTGGAGGTTAGAAGGATTCCTGGCTCTGGCCACTCAGATATTACGAGGCAAATTCCATTCACCATCGAGAATGATGTCGAAGACCTTGAGTTTTTTTCCAAGTCTAGAATCTTTGATAATTATAAAGCCATAGTGCGTAACCAGGGACGTAGAAAGAAGCTAAGGGGCATACCAAAAGGAAGTGTTCATATCATTCCCAATAGCAACCCGATACAAATTGTTAGCATTAGGACGAAGACGTAAAAAAAATTCTCCACACTCAGGAGGGGGAAGCAAGATCAAGGTCCCAAAAAAAATTGATTTTTTCAGGTTTTATCCAGTCACTCCAGATAGATTGTTTGTGACTACTAATTATAGACCAGAGATTCTTAAGGACAACCGTCTGATTCCAGGTTTAAAAATCTAGAATCCCAAGGCCGCCCTACCTTGTGGGAGCGATAAAATTAGACTATGATACTTTGGCTCCATAGATTTTCATAGCAAGGCCCGACCAGAGGAATCAACGGAGGTGCTGGGATAATTCTTTAAGAATTCTAGAGGGAAGAATAAAAATAGAGGACCAGTAGACTTGACCATCAAAAAGGATAGATTTGATGAGCTGGAGCCTCCCGGCATAAAAGAGGTGCTTGGAGGTCCAAGAATCAATTCTCGAAGTAATATTATGCAAGAGAGTGCGCCAATCAGTATGTGAGAGACGACCAGTAAGCAAGAGGACTCTCAAGTATTGGATAGGGAGGGAGCCTTTAACAAAACCTAAAATAGTTAGAAGCTCTGAGCGAAGGGAGGGAGATATCCATACCAAAGAGAAAGATTTGGCATTTAGAGGGATTGGCTTTAATATTAGAAAATAAGAATAAATCATCAAGGCCTTCCTTGATGAGGATGAGAGATTGGCATCACCATGACAGAAGATCATAAGATCGTCTGCGAAGCAAAGGTTGGTGATTTTGAGGTTATAGCATTTCCAGTGGAAATGAAAATTTGGGTCATTGCTTTTCTCCTTGAGGATAATGGAGAGGACTTGCATAACGAGGACAAAAAGAAAAGGAGAAATTGGGTCTCCTTGCCTGAGACCCTTTCTATCATGAAAGTTATCGTGGGTGTCACCATTAATAATAATATTATAAGAGGGAGATGATATGCATTGGATGATCTAGTTAATCAACTTATCAGGGAAATTCATCGCAACAATAATATCAAAGATAAGATGTCAACGGACATTCTCAAAGACTTTCATCAAATTTATCTTCAACGCGACCCTCTTAACTCCTCGATAAGAGTTGTAACCTCTCAAGAGCTCTTGAGAAAGAAGAATGTTATCAGAAATATTACGCCCAACAATAAAAGCAGATTGGGAAGTATCAATCAAGTAAGGGAAAGAGTTCTTGATTCTACTGGCTAAGATTTTGAAAATGATTTTGTACACAACGTTATAAAGAGCAATGGATCTGAAGTCGGCAGCAACGGAAGGGGAATCTTTTTTGGAGATAAGGGAAATGGAGGTAGAGTTCCAGGAAGAATCAATGGTTCCATAATGGAAGAAATCAAGGACCTCATTGTAGATACCAGTATCCACATTGTTTAAGTGGACTTGAAAATTTTGGAGTTAAAACCATCAAAGCATCTTTATTGTTGTCGAATTAAAATAAGACGGACTTGATTTTCTCGCAAGCAACCACGCAAATCATTAATGCTTAATCGATATGATTTTGGTAGAAATAAAGAGGGAAAGTCTTTCCAAACCAAGATAACCAAAAGGTGTCATATATATATATATATATATATATATATATAAATTTAAACGACACAATAAACTAAATAGATGATGTCGTAAAATATAAATAAGAAACTAATATAAATAAATGATATGCTTAAATCGCTGTCTAGTCCTTCGACTATCACGTTTTCTGTCATATAGTCCCTCGACTAAAAAATCACGGGTGAGAATCCCTTCACTATTGAAAATCTATAAAGTTAGTCCCCGCGCGTGGTTTTCTCTCGTTCTGCCACGTGTCACCATAATTAAATGCTACGAGTCTCACAAATAGTCCCTCAAATTTTAATTCTATTTTTACCCTTTAAATTTAATATTTTTTTTTATTTTTTTTATTTTTTTTATTATTCCGAAAAAAAAGTATCGCAAAATTTGGAATACATTGTTGTTCTGTTCTTGCTCCATAGATCGCTCTTTCGCTCTTACCTTTGTGTTGGCATCTACATTGGTGTGTGTTAATGTACTCCTCAAAAATCATTCCCGAAGATGCTGCTCAAGATCCATTTATTATCTAACCACAGAGCTATACCAATACAAAACGAACCATTTTTAGTTCCCAAAAAGAAATTACACCAGAATCACGTAAAGAAACTTAAGGATCTAAATCTCAACTTCGGACCCTCAATTCCCTGTCATTCTTCTGGTTAAGCAAACACTATTTCAAATTTTCAATACTATAACGCTAATCCTTCATAATAGTGTTATTTTATATTTACACTTCTCGAAGCCTTAATACCACTGTCTAGAACTTCTACTACTGTCAAATCAATGCCACTTTGGTTCTCCTTCAAAGTGGGTTTAACAACTTTAGACTTTGGTATAAGCCAAAGACAACACTCTATTCCTCCATCTATACTTTCTCAATAAGAATCAAACAGTTAGAAGAAGAAGAAGACATAGTACCACCATGACTAGGTACTCTATAACAGCAACAGTTCTTGCTATGCTACTATCACTGGTTTTGAGTACGCATCTTAATAAACCTCAAGCAGAAGCTCGGCCTATAACTAAGCTACCATCAAAGGCTACTTCGGTCACTCAAGTGGATAGGGACACACAAGCAGGAAACAAGTATCAGTTTGGCGAAGTAGAAACGAGCTTTAGTATTATACCTCCTAGCATCTCAGCTAGAACTTCAACAATTTATTTTCTACTATAACTAGAAGAATGCTTATAACTGATTTAGCTTGTCTTTCTATACACACGGAAAATCCTCATTTACACGGAGAAGGAAGTAGGTGTTGCATTTAATCTCAAACTTTAATTGTGTCCTTTGAATTTGTCCGTTTCTTTTTCACATTGTCGTTTCACTTTGTGCTGTCTTTTTGTCTACTCAACTTTGGACTATTTAATAGTCTCTCTATTACCTAATAAATCAGATCTGAGATTTAGCATTATCCCTGTTGTCTCAAAACGGTGTATATTAATCTGTTTTAAGATTAGATTTGGTATCAGAGCCTGAAGGTCTTAGCAGACGTATTTGTTTCACTAACGATGGAGGTGAACAAAGGAAAAGGAGGTTCGTACGGCCTAAGCTACCCAATGCTGGATAGAAGTAATTATACGGCTTGGGCTATCAAAATGAAAGTTTATATGCAAGCGCAAGGGGTATGGAATGCAGTAGAGCCAAAAGATCCCAATGTAGCTGTCGAAGAGAAGACAGATAAGATAGCGCTAGCAATGGTGTATCAGGCAATTCCCGAAGATGTATTGCTCTCAATTGCGAACAAGGGAACAGCGAAGGACGCCTGGGATATGATAAGAAGCTTATGCCAAGGTGCAGACAAAGCAAAGAAGGCACGGATTCAAACCCTAAAATCTGAATTCGAAATGCTGAATATGGGTGACAATGAAAAATTTGAAGATTTTCACATGAGAATGAATAGCCTCGTTACAAATATTCGAGCTTTGGGGGAAACGATGGAAGAATCATACGTCGTAAAGAAACTTCTGCGTGCTGTCCCTGCCAGATTCCTACAGATAACTTCAACACTGGAGCAATTTGGAGACATCGAGAGCATGACTGTCGAAGAAGCTGTGGGTTCACTCAAGGCACATGAAGAACGAGTAAAAGGAAGGACAGAAACGAAGGAGATTCAACTCATGTTGACAGAAGAGGAATGGGCTAAACGAGAAGGAGCCAACAAAAAGCTTCTATTGACGCGTGAAGAATGGCTGAGGCGAAACAATGGTGACAGATCCACAAGGCAGAGAGGCCATGGAAGGTTTGACAAGAGTGTTATCAAATGCTTCAACTGTAATATCTATGGTCACTTCGCCTCAGAATGCAGGAAATCAAGGAAACACAAGGAAACACAAGAAGCGGAGGCGAACTTGGCTGCGATGGAAGATGATGAAATGGCCCTACTCTTGGCCAAACATGATAAAGACTCGTCAAGGCTTCTCCTGAATGAGGGCAAACTGCTATCTACTCAATTTCCAAGGCGTGGAGAATGTGCAGGCGAATCAAATGTCTGGTACCTGGACAATGGTGCAAGCAGTCATATGACAGGTTTTAAAGAAAAGTTTGCAGAACTGGATGAGAGTATATCTGGTGTAGTGCGTTTTGGAGATGGTTCAAAAGTCGAGATAAAAGGAAAGGGCACTGTGATATTACTGTGCAAAAATGGAGAAGAAAAGATGCTGCGAGAGGTGTATTATATACCTAGTCTACGTAATAACATCATATCATTGGGACAGATTTCTGAAGAAGGCAATAATGTGGAACTCAAGGGAGAATTTCTGAGGATCTACAACAACAAAGACAGATTATTGATGAAGGTAAAACGATCTGCCAATCGACTTTACAAAATTATTATTGAGACTAACAAACAGGAATGTCTGATGACTAAGACGGATGACATCACGAGATTGTGGCATGCCCGTCTTGGGCACGTCAATTATCAAGCCATGGCTCTCATGTCTAAGCACCAGAAGGTAGAAGGAATGCCCAGGATAATAAAACCAAATGTCGTGTGTGATGGGTGCTTAATGGGAAAGCAAACCAGGAAGGTATTTCCAGCCCAATCCAAGTTTAGTGCAAAAAAGGTACTAGAACTTATACATGGTGATATGTGCGGTCCGATATCTCCAACTACTACCTCTGGATACAGATATTTCTTTTTGTTAGTTGATGACTTTAGCAGGTTTATGTGGGTGTACTTTCTAAGAACTAAGGATGAGGCATTCGAAGCATTCAAAAAGTTTCGTGTATTGGTTGAGAACGGGTCAGAGAAAAGAATCAAGGTGCTGAGAACTGACAGAGGAGGTGAATTCAATTCTAATGAGTTTAAAGAATACTGTGAGAATGCAGGAATTGAGCGACACCTCACGACACCCTACACTCCGCAACAAAACGGAGTGGTAGAGCGTCGAAACCGAACTATTGTGGAGATGACTAGAAGCAGTCTCAAGGAAATGCAATTGCCATCAAAGATGTGGGCCGAAGCAGTCAGAAACTCGGTATACATCCTCAATAGACTACCCACGCGAGCATTGACAGGTAAGACGCCGTATGAAGCATGGACAACAAGGAAACCGCAGATAAGTCATGTACGGGTCTTTGGGTGCTTATCGCACATGAAAACTCCAAGTGTGCACAACACAAAGCTGGATGATCGCAGTAAAAAGTTAGTTAATCTGGGGAGAGAGCCTGGAACTAAAGGATACCGTTTATATAATCCCAAGGAAGATCGTATACATATAAGCCGTGACGTTATTTTCGAAGAAACGAAGCAATGGCCGTGGAGTATGATTGCAGATAGGGAGGAGACACAGGAGAGTTTTATTGTGGCAAGTATGCCTGAGGTTGATGAAACAGGTCAAGATGAGACCGAAATCGTGGAGTATGGTGATGACAACCATAGTGGCAATAACAACCAGACGTCAACACCACAGTCGGGGGCTTCTAAGTCTTCTGAGTCCTCTGTTGGATATGACAACTACAGTAACACTCAGGTATCCACTCCACATTCTCAATCGTCTGCGTCTAGAATCAATCGAGATAATTACGATGATAGCACAGAGCCAAAAAGATTCAGACCTTTGAGTGAAATTTACAATATCACAGAAGAAATAGAGCTTGATGAAGAAGAATTATGGCTCATGGGGGTAGATGAACCTGTCAATTATACACAGGCAGCAAAAGATGTCAACTGGAGGCAAGCAATGAGGCAGGAGATGGATTCTATTGAGGCAAATGATACATGGAAATTGACGATGGTGTGAATTAAAGTTGTCACGAGTGAATTCAGAACAAAGAGTTTACAGTGGAAAATTCAAGTAGTGAAAAGTACCTCTTAATATTTCATAGGTCAAAATAACTCTCTCAGCCTCTTTAAATAGGCCAGGTGAGTTAGTTAGAGAAAACGGTTACATATTGTTAAATTTACAACTTAACCTCTAGGTTCCTCCTAAAGTCTAATTTAATCCTATAATTACAGCATTTATCACTTTAGTCCCTAAAGAATACTTTTCCTTATCAGTAGCCCCCCTAGTTCTTATATATCTATGTATAAAAACTATTAGCTCTTCGAACTCTTCTTCGGATCAGCATTATTTTATATCTTTATTATGATTAAATCCAATAAACCAAGAGTCTCTTCGAACTGGCGAGTAAATGCAAATGAATTTCTCAACTGCCTCGAATTCAACTCCTCATCGAATTTAACTTCTTGTGGTACTGCGTTGCCTTTGATTTTTACATCTGATTACTTCACACATAGTTTAACAACACTTCGAAATTTCTAAACTCTACTCGATGGACTGATTAGACTGCTAGTAGTAGACCTGTGACATCATTAGTTTCCTTTTCGTTTCATATTCCAGCGAATGAGAAGAGATTACTTGTTCCTTGCTTTCACATTCTCGATGTTACTCTTTACTCTATAAATACTCAGCTATTCATTCAGTAAGAGCTTTTTAGAGAATCCACCTTTGAAACATCTCCAGATTATTCTTCATCTTCAACCTACTCATCTTCAACCTGTTCATCTTCAACCTACTCATCTTCAACCTGTTCATCTTCTCTTGTTCATCTTCTCTTGTCTTACCAAGTAACCTTTCATACCAAAAACCATTGTATGAGAAGATACCCTAGATACAATAGATTCAAACCCAGAAGACCAGTAAGATCAAAGAAAAATCTTTTCCCTGGTTCCAGTAACCAAGTATTTGGGGCCTACGATTATCTTTGTATTTCTCGAAGAGCCAAAGAATACAAAGCTGCTGGGTTGATCTATAACGGTCCTCACTCTTCCTGCACCACTTTTAAATATGGCAACTTTAATCCAAACCTTGCTACTTCGTCTTCGCCTCTAACTTCTAACCCAGAAAGTAGCTCAACGACCTCTTCTCTCCAAAATCCAACCAAACTTTCACTACTAAGACCTCATCGGAAACCTAAAGTAGTTACTTTAGACAAACCACCCACTTATAACAGATCACCACTTAAATCACCTGTCCTTCAATTCGAAGAGACAAAAAACCCTCAAACCAAAACACTTCCTCCTCAATTCGAGGCTATTAGAGCTAAACGTTTCAAAAAATCATCTTTCTTAGTAATGGGTGAAGAAACAAAAACCTCTTCCACTCCTCAACACTCTCCTCCTCCCCCACAAGAAATGGATGATACTACACCAGAGTGTAGTCAGCCAATTCCTGTGACTCAACAAGAAACACAAACTCGAAGTCACTCCGAGGAAGGTCATAAAAAGGATGATTCAGAAGCTACTGAATCTGATGCCGAGGAGGAATCCGAGGCTGAAGGCGTAGCTCCTCCAAAGAAACCTCGAGGGAAAAAAGCTCTTATTACTCTTCCTGATAACGTTGCTTCCTTAGTTCAAGAAAATCTCAAGCCTCTTTCTGCCTGGTACATTCTTGCTTTGAAGAATGTATCTTACAGTTACTACCTCGAATCAGAGAAGGAGCAACTCAGAAAACTATGGGGGTTAACTGACAACATGATTCTTCGATTACCAGTTGAAGGAGAAACACCCTTAAACTGTCAAAAAGATGAGCTAGTAGTGTACCCTGAGCTCTTCAACTGGGGACTTCGGTTTCCCCTTGATCCGATGATAGTAAAGTTCTTCGAAATCCATCAACTGTGCCCAACACAGGTCACTCCGAACTTACTCTTCACCTTATTTTCAGCAATAATGGTATCAAGGCTTGGTGGAATTCCCCTCGAAATCGAGGACTTCATCTCAGTAACCAAAGTCTCAAACGGCCCAGTTTTGCCTTTTTATTACTTAACCCTTGAAGATGACTTAAAAATTATCGACGACCTCCTCGAAGCCGATAAGTTCTGGAAACAAAGGTTTGTCTTTCTGTCAGGTGCCTGGGAAAATGGCAAAGAGATTTCCGATGCCAATCCTTCCAAACTCACCCTTACCTGGAGAGACAGTAGTAAGTGATACCTTCCCTTGTTTATTTAGTTGTTTTTGATTCAAACTACTTAGCTAACTATTTTTCTCTTTTTAGAAATTCCGAGGCGGTTTAAAAGTCGTCGAAAAGAAGCCAAACTTATCTTCCAAAAGATGGCTGAATGGGCTGAAAAATCTTGGGGCAATGGTTTTCATTCAGCATTCGAGCCCATTAACTTCGTTAACAGCCATCTCTGGCGCATATCCTTAGGGGTAGACTTCCCTCAGGATCCGATGACGCCACCAGATTCCCTTCTAGCAGTTGAGAGGATTCTTGCACCAGATGGGAAATGCTATCTTCCTCTTCGGAACCGGAGTGACAGCCATCTTCCTTTGAAAAAGAAAGGAAAGAAGAAAACCACCACCAGCAAAACTAAACCTCCCACTACTTCGAAGAGTGTAAGGAAGAGAAAAACGTCTGCACCTTCGCTTCCCACCATATCCGAGGAAGACCAGCCCATTCTGAAAAAGACAAAGAAAAAACAAACTTCTCCAAAAAAGAAAGATAAAAGTAAGCCAAACAAGCCCAATGAGAAGAATGAGGCTGATATCTTAGAGGCTGTGCTAGCTTCCGAGGCACGAGGTAAAACTTTTGTCGAGGTGAATCCTGAAGGAGGTATAAACCTTGGAGATAAACAAATTGATGACTATCTAAACTTCGAGGACTTCAACTCAAGTGGAGATTTTGTATTTCCTGGTTCTCAACCTGCCAACGTTGCTCCTCCAAATTCTACTGAGGCTGCTACAGCTTCAACATCTAACCCTTTTGCTCCTGTTCACCAACCATTGGTCTTTCCTCATTCAGAAAAATCCGATGAGGTAATTTCAATTCTTCAACCCTTCCCCAATCTAATTTCTGCAGTCACCAAATTATACGAAGAGGTGAGCAAATCCCAAACCCAACTGGAGCGTCTTGCCCAAGAGCTAGCTAGGAGTAGAAAAGAAACAGAGTCTGAAAAGACTTCGAAAAATGAAGCACTCCAAAAATTCGAAGCTGAGAAAGAAGAGCTTCTTAAAAAACACAAGGAGGAAATCGAAGCTCTTAAAACTACTCATCTAGGAGCTCTTGAAAGTCTGAAAGCTGAACATTCTACTGCCATCTCCGCTGCTACTGCACTTGTTAAGGAAACAAAAGATAAACTGGAAAAAAGCCAAAATGAGATTACTACACTTCGAACAGGATTCGAAGAAGAAAAGAAGGCTGCAGTCAAACAGGCTGAAACTAAGGTTAGTTCTGTGATGCTCGAAGGCATGAAGAAAACTCAAATTGATACATCTATTCAGATCCTTCGAGAAGTTCATGCTGCTTGTCCAAGGTTAGACTTATCAAACCTTTGGAGACGAGTTCCAGAAGAGCAACGCCCAAAGGAAGCTTTCGAAGCGCCACCAAGCTCTTCCTCAGAAGATGGAAATAACTCCGAAGATACGTCATCAGAAGATGAAGAAGAAGAGAATGATGCTTAATAGACCAAACAGTTCGCTTTTGTTTTTTGTGTATGTGATTAAATGCTGTCCTCCTTTTTTGTAAACTTCGTATTTTATTCCACGATGAAATCACTTGTCCCCCTTTTTTTTATATCTTGAATTTCTGACATACTTGTTTAAACTGGTTATTCTTAAACATAAATACTTAAGTTATTACACCTCGTAAAATAGATGCACTCATAAGACGTGGCACCTCGAAAAATAGATGCACTCATAAGACGTGGCACCTCGAAAAATAGATGCACTCATAAGACGTGGCACCTCGAAAAATAGATGCACTCATAAGACGTGGCACCTCGAAAAATAGATGCACTCATAAGACGTGGCACCTCGAAAAATTTGGTTGTTTCTTCAAAGCTATCGCTTCGGAAAATTATTCTTGGTCAATTTCCAAAGATGATCAATCTTTGCCAAATTACCAAAATAATAAATCACACATCATTAACAAACAACCAATGGCCAAAAGAAATTTTATTAAAAAATCCAATATCAATCAGACACCTCGTTAAAACCTTTCTGGGCCAACAGATAAGGAAAGAGTATGTCTGTTTTACAAAAATTCGAAGTTCAATTTTACTCACAGTACAATTTCAAGTGCTCTATGTTCCAAGGGTGCTTGAGCATCCTCCCTTCTTGATCTGATAACCTGTAAGAACCTGGTTTGATCCTCATTGTAACTTCGTAAGGACCTTCCCAATTCGGGGCCAATTTTCCGAGGTGTTTTTCCTTGGTGTGTAGAAACACTTTTCGCAACACTAGATCACCAATTTTGAATTCTCTTCTCTTAACTTTAGCATCGTACCTGCTTCTCATTAATGTTTGATAATGGATGACATTCAAATGTGCCTTAACCCTTTTTTCTTCCAACAAATCCAGCTCCACCCTTCTAGCCTCGTCGTTATCTGCCTCGGAATATTGTAGTAGTCTATAAGAGGGCAATGTAGATTCAGCAGGGCACACAGCGTCCATCCCATATACTAAAGAAAAAGGGGTCTCTTTTGTAGCCTCTCTAGGAGTTGTTCTATATGCCCATAATACTTCTTGGAGATAATTTGGCCATTTCCCTGCTGCTCCTGCCAAATTTTTCTTCAAGCCATCCAAAATAGATCTATTCGTAACTTCTACCTGTCCATTTGCCTGAGGATGAAAAGGAGTGGAAAAACACTGCTGTATCCCTTTTGATTTGCGAGGTATTGTTGTTTGAGACGTTAGGTTGTCCACTCCCTTTTTGAACAGTACTAGCACCTCCTCGAACCCTCATCGATTCTTCGACCTTAATCTGGTCCTCAACCTGAGCCATAAGAGCTCCAAAAGTTAGCGCCCTGCGCCTCGTTGTCTCATCGGCTAAATCCCCAGGCAACAGCCCCTGCCTGAACGCTGCCATAGCCACACTTTCCTCACAGTCATCTAGCTCAGCCTTTGTTGACACAAACCTCTTGGTATAATCCTTCAACTTCTCTCCCACAGCCTGCTTGCACTGTATTATCGTGTCCCCATTGGCTCTCATCTCCTTGCTTCCCACAAATTGTCTGCGAAAAGCGGTGTAGAAACTTCTAAAATTTGCAATTGATTCCTTAGGAATCTTATTAAACCATTTTAGCGCAGTTCCCTTAAACGTTTGAGAAAAAGCTCTACACACCAATCTATCATCATCTTCAAAATTAGTCATGTAGTTTTTAAATTGTTCTATGTGATCATCGGGATCTTGAGTCCCATCGAACTTTTCAACTTTAGAAATATCAAACCGCCTCGGTAATGGCACAGATCTGATCTCCCTTACCAATGGTGAGTCCCTCCAGTCAACCCCCTGGACATACTGGTCCTCATTTCTCATTCCCACAGTTGCATATAAACTGGTCTCGCCCTCATATTTCCGAGGTGAACACCTCCGAGGCGAGTATTTTCGAGGTGAGTATACTCGCCTTTCTTTCTTTTTTCTTCCTTCCCTGTACATCTTAGCTGGTCGGAGCTCACGCTCTGCTCTTCCTGAATAGCCTCGAGAGCGTTCGTACCTCGGCGTCTCATCGGACTCGGAATCTTCGAAGTCCTCTTCATCACTAGAGTTTTCATACAATCGCCTTTGTAATTTTTCTTTCCTCTTTATCCCGCTATATTCTTTTTTCTGCTCAAAACGTGCTTTGCGCTGCTCATAATGATCATCGCCATCGTCCATCGACTGATCCGACTGATCATTCCGATCACCCCCAGCAATCTTAGATCTAAGCCTAGCACCATCATTATTATCTCCCTTCTTTTTTACCAATTCGTCAAGCTCAGCCACCTTCCTAATCATTTCATTCATTTTTCCCTCAAAATCAAATTGAACAGGTTGAATTGGAACAAAATTACCTGCCTCTTGCAGATCAGATTTCAGCGTTTCCATCGCCTTGCGAACGGATGGATTGTCACCTTCCTCCGGATTCATCTTCAAATAGCGAAAAATCAAACGAAATATGAAAATTCGAACGAAAAACCTTTAAAAACGAGAACTCGAACGTCGATTTTTGATCTGTTGATCAAGGTATCCTCGTCCCCCTCCTTCTAGCGCCAATTTGGTGTGAATTAAAGTTGTCACGAGTGAATTCAGAACAGAGAGTTTACAGTGGAAAATTCAAGTAGTGAAAAGTACCTCTTAATATTTCATAGGTCAAAATAACTCTCTCAGCCTCTTTAAATAGGCCAGGTGAGTTAGTTAGAGAAAACGGTTACATATTGTTAAATTTACAACTTAACCTCTAGGTTCCTCCTAAAGTCTAATTTAATCCTATAATTACAGCATTTATCACTTTAGTCCCTAAAGAATACTTTTCCTTATCAGACGAGTCTACCACCTGGACAGAAGATCATAGGTCTGAAATGGATCTATAAATTAAAAAGGGATGCCAACGGGAAGGTGGTAAAATACAAGGCACGCCTCGTAGCAAAGGGTTATGTACAAGAACATGGCATTGATTTTGATGAAGTATACGCACCAGTTACTCGGTTGGAGACAGTGAGGTTGCTATTAGCTTTGGCAGCTAAAAATCAATGGGAAGTGCACCATCTCGACGTAAAGACGGCCTTCTTGAATGGAGATATAGTGGAAGATGTATACGTTACCCAACCAGAGGGATTTGAAAGAAAGGGACAAGAGCACCTAGTGTACAAATTGTCTAAAGCTTTGTATGGACTTCGCCATGCGCCTCGTGCTTGGTACGCCAAACTGAATTCATGTCTTATAAAGCTTGGATTTACTCGTTGTCCGTACGAGCATGCTGTATACACAAAGAAGGAGGGAGAAAACAGTTTGGTTATTGCAGTATACGTAGATGACATTCTAGTAACAGGCACGAGTGTCTTAGCAATCAAGGATTTCAAGAACCAGATGAAGCTTCAGTTCGAGATGAGCGACATAGGAAAGCTCAGGTACTACTTGGGAATGGAAGTTGAACAAGGAGAAGGATATATCGAATTAAAACAAGCAAGTTATGCACGAAAAATTATGGAAAATGCAGGCATGGAAGATTGTAATCCGACGAAGTATCCAATGGATCCAAAGGAACAGCTTGATCGAGATGAGACAAGAAAGTTGGTCAATGCTACAGACTACAAGAGTATGGTAGGGGGTCTACGATACTTGGTTCATACGCGACCAGATATCGCATACTCAGTGGGAATAGTCAGCCGATATATGGAAAAACCCACGAAAAGGCACCCGGATGCAGTGAAAAGAATACTCAGGTACGTTAAGGGAACTATACAACACGGGTTGGTGTATACAAAGAATAGTGGAAATAATGTGTTAACTGGGTTTTCAGACAGTGACTTGGGTGGACAAATTGAAGATAGAAAGAGCACAGGAGGAGTAGTTTATTACTTGAATGAGAGTATTATCACTTGGGTCTCACAAAAACAGAAGTGTGTTGCTCTATCATCGTGTGAAGCTGAATTCATGGCTGCTACCGCAGCAGCTTGCCAAGGTATTTGGCTTAGAAATACTCTTAGGCAGATAACACATGAAGCTGTTGGCCCAGTGATTTTATGCATAGATAATCGATCTGCAATCGACCTGGCTAAGAATCCTATGTTCCATGGTAGAAGCAAGCATATCGACATAAGGTTTCACTTTATCAGGGAATGCGTAGAGCGAGGAGAAGTAGTCTTGAAACATGTTTGCAGCAACGATCAAAGAGCAGATATTTTGACAAAAGGGCTAGCTACTGTCAAGTTTGAAAACATGAGGAAACTATTGGGAGTCAAAAACTTGAGTAAACGAGGTTGAGATTAGGAGGGAGAGTGTTGCATTTAATCTCAAACTTTAATTGTGTCCTTTGAATTTGTCCGTTTCTTTTTCACATTGTCGTTTCACTTTGTGCTGTCTTTTTGTCTACTCAACTTTGGACTATTTAATAGTCTCTCTATTACCTAATAAATCAGATCTGAGATTTTGCATTATCCATGTTGTCTCAAAACGGTGTATATTAATCTGTTTTAAGATTAGAGTAGGAAACAGCAGACTTTGAGATCTCATAAACACTGATTCTTTTACTTATATATTATATCACTTTGCTACCATAGTCTGATGATGTATATAGTTTACGACATGTATTGAAATATATGTGATGTTCTTTATGTATTGTTGGAACTTTATTTTTATTATAAAAAAATAGATGTCGTAACTTAGTGAGTTCCTCTCGGTTTGATCACGGGTACAGTCGATTAGAGGTGTTATAAAGTGCCTCAAAGTAATACAACTAAGAATTTCATAGTACAACTAGTTTGTGTGATATCTAGAGAGAGAGGAGGAGTAAGATAGAGAAAGAACAGAAGAAGAGGATATAGTAAATTTTGCTATATTACGTTTTTGGAGTAATAAAAAAATAAAAGATAAAAAATATTAAATTTAAAAAATAAAATTAAAATTAAAAGTCGAAAGATTATTTGTGACACTCGTGCCACTTAACTATGGTGATAGACGGCAGAACAAGAGAAAAAATTACGCACCAGAACTAATTTGATAAATTTTCAATACTGAAAAGGATGTGTATCCCTGAATTTTTAATAGAAACTAAATGATAAAAAACGTAATAGTTTAAAAGTTAGACAGCAACTTAAACCATAAATAATACATCAAAAGTTTATATTTGTTCGATTGGTTTTTTCGGACTGACTAATAGAATTCACATTTATAAAATTTGTGGGGTTATTTTGTAATATATTACCATAACTTTGTTTCCATCCTATATATATATTTTTGAATTAGATATTCCCGTTACTAGTAAAATCATGTTAAATGTAAAAAGGAAAACAGTAAAAACAAAAGCAAAATCTTTGATGTAATGTGTTCAATAATTAGAAAAACCAAAACAAAATATTTTAACAATGAATTGGAAGCGTGCAGTTATGATTTAAATATATATTTTTCAATCAAATTGAATTGGTCTTATTAAGAAAATCTTGTTCATGTTACAATTGAAAATACAAAGGGACCAAACAGAAAGTACCAAGGACAGTATCTTGACAAAATTAGGACGAAATCAGTTTGAAGAAGGCATTAATTTAGGACAGAGAAATGGCAAATCAGCTTGCAGAATAGTAACCAAAATTGAAGATAGAAAAGCTTCAGAGAAGAGGAAAAGGCGATAGAAAGAAGACTAATTTCTTAACCGGAGGAATTAATTCTCAAATAGTCCACCCATATACTTTCAAGGAGAACAATCGCGCAAAATTGATTTGGAGAGTCATCGTGATTGAAATTTATTTCAATCCTTTCAGTCACGATAAACTTCGAAATCCAATCGGCAGCTTGGTTTTGTTCATGGTAGATATGGGATATGTTCATGGCAGGGTGAATCGGTTTCCTGCAGCAGCTAATCAAAGGTTTAAGGTACAAAGTAGTTTCTCCATATTGCAGAAGATTCACAAGAATTTCAGAGTCAACTTCGATATCGAGGTTAACAATGTTCAAAGCACGACAAATACAGAGACCATCAAAGAGAGCTCTGCATTCAGCGATGAGGAAGGTGTTCTTTCCGTAAAGTCTTCCAAAACCCCAGATGACTGAACCTTCATGATTGCGAACAAGTCCACCACAACTTGTTTCTCCAGAAGAATTACAAGCCCTATTAGTATTCAGCTTGAATCGACTGGCTTTGGGATTTTTCCACTTGAGGAAGAGGGCATTCTGTAACTTTTTAGGTGATTAACACAACCAAGACTAAGAGAAATTTTATGGTTCTTACCCCAATGCGAACTCTTCAAAAATATTACTTTGTCAAGACCAGACAGGATGTAAAGAATATGAGCAGTGATGGCTGACGAAGTAGCTGACTAGTTGAGATGCTTTTTTCTTGTTGCGCGCAGTCCATATAGCCCAAGTGATGATTGGGGAAGAATAGTGCGGATATCACAGGTCTTTGTAGTGGACCAGTACCACATTCTTATAAGATGGTTGAGGTTCATATTAGGTGTAATATGAATTTTGAAAAAAGAGGTAAAAAATATCTAGACAGTCCAAGATTGATCACAATGAACCAGATTATGGTTAGTAGATTCTTCATTACTGCAAAATTGACATTTGGAAGCAAGCTGAAAATGCTTCTTTTGCAGTACCAAATCAGTGGGGATCCAATTATGCAAACCTCGCCAAAGTAGGAAAGAACATTTCCTGGGAGTAACAGAGTTCCAGGATTTAGCACAAAGGTTGGATTTTTTGTGCTTTTTCTTGATTACTTCCCAAGTGTTTTTACAACTGAGGCAGCCATCTGAAGAAAGAGCCTAGTGAATCGAATTAGGATCATTGTTTAGGGTAATGTTACAGATTTTTTTGATTTCGGTATTGGTGACAGTGGCATTCAGTTTACTCATATTCCACTCACGATCAGTCCAAAAACTACTGACTTTCTCCCTATTAGCATCCTAGAGCCAAATTCTATCATCAGATTCTCTAAATTGGATGAAGGGTTTATCAGAACACCAACGATCGTATCAAAAATCCATGTTGTCGCGACCAGGGTTGAAGAAGATGTGTTTTTCTGCTAAGTCTCTAACTCGAAGAATTCTGGACCAAATTTTGGATTTCTTGATAGGAGAGGAGGCCGGAACCGGGTGGATATTGTTACAATAGATAGAAGGAGTAAGTTTAACCCAAAGGGTTTTCTTCTCTCTAAAGATAAATCAAAGTTTCAAAGAGTAAATGAGATGGATATCCTCCAATTTCTTCAAGTTAAGTCCACTTTCATCCTGAATTTTACGAAGCTTGTCCCAATTAGACTAGGTAATATCCACCAAATTTATCAGCAATTAATCCCTCGTGTTGATTTTTTACCTAAATATAAAATGACATGCTTATAAAATATTTAATTCAAGAAAATAAAACCTAACACTCAATCTAAAAGGGTAGTTATGATACCGTTTGTTATTATTCAGATTATATGAACCCCCAATTTAAACATATATATAGAGCTCAAACATTAAGAAATTATTATGTTTTAGACTTTTCTAAAATAGTAAAATAATCACCATTGTTTGGTAGCCTAGAAACATAAAGCCACAAAAGATGAGTCTCATGAAGCTTAGTCTATAAAACTTCAATGGATCAAATGATTTTAACCTCTAGAGTATTAAGGTTAAGGTTTACTTAATATAGAATGGATTATATACTGCTATCAACGAGAAATATACAATGTGATGTCTTTATACTTTCTAAAGCTCATAACACCCTCATACTAAGCTAAGGAGATGAAGTTATGTGTGAGGTATCTAAAGAGCATATAAATATGGGGATATAGAATCAGTTGGAGGCGATTTATATGAAAAAGTCCTTGACAAACATATTGTATCTTAAAAAACAACTTTACACGCTGTATGTTAAAGGTAACATAGAGATACGAAGCACTTAGATATTTAAAATCATACTGAACTTGAATGTAGTGGGTGTAAAGGTGGATATAGAGGACCATATAATCCTCCAATTAAATTATATGCCGAAAAGTTGCGAAAACTTTGTAGACACAATTCATTACGGAAAAAAGACTCCCTTATAATGGCTGAAGTCGAGAAGAAATGGATTATCATTAGGAATTATCTAAAGAAATAAAATGACAACAACTATCAAAATATTAAAACTGAAGATGTTCTAGTGGTGGCTGATGAGTGTGATTACGCTAATGGGTTAATGACTTCTTATTATTGCAGACACAGTGATAAATGGGTGTTTGATTCATGTGTGTTATTCCATATGACTTCCAATAAGAATTATTTTGAAGACTTGAGGATGTGTGATTGTGGAAAGGTCATCCTCAGTAATGGTGAATCCTGTGATGTCAAAGATAATGGAATTATTCGACTCAAGTTGTCTACAAAACTTGAGATAGTGATTAAAAATATAAGGTATGTACCCAAAGTTAAACGTAGCCTTTTTTATTGAGATATTAGATGCGAAATGGTTTATCTATACGGGTGGATATGGAAAACTTGGGGTCCTGCAAGGCTCTTTTGTTGTTATCAAATGTTATATGGCTAATGGTGTCCTGGTTCTTGAGGGATCTGTAGTGGTAAGGGGTGTGCTTACTATGGTTAATGATTCTACTAGGTTGTAGCATCATCGGGTGGGGAATTTAAGTGAGAATCGTATTAGTAAACTAAGTAAATAGGGGTTGTTAGATGGTACCACAAATCAAAATCTGAGCTTTTATAGAATCTTCATATTGGATAAGAGCGTAAGGGTGAAGTTTTTTCCCATAACCCAGACAATAATCATATGTTTGATTATTTTCACTTGGATTTTTGAGGTCTGACACAGGCACCTAAAATAGGTGATGCAAGGTACTTTATATCAATGGTAGATGATTGTTCTAAGAAAGTATGAGTTATAATTTTTATGACCAATGAAAGATACTTTCCTTCTTTTGTGAACTAGAAAATATTGGTAGATAATCAAACCGGGAAAATGCGGAAAGCTTTAGACTGATAATGGCTTGGAATATGTGAATAAGAAGTCTACTAGCTATTTTGTAAATCTTGGCATTACTAGATATTAAATCGTAAGTGGGACTCCCCCAACATAACGGTCTTGTTGAGAGAATAAACTGAACATTGTTGGAACATGTTAGATGTACGCTCCATACATCTGGAATAGTCCAAATATTTTATAGAAAAGCGATGTCAACGGCTGCATATACTATCTGGTGAGTTCAATTATTAAAAATTGTCTTAGGAAACATTCAAACGCGAGTTTTAGTGAGAGAGAGAGAGAGAGAGAGATTTTTTAGAGAGAGAAAGTCAATGCACAATTAAGTTTGATCAAAAAGTGTTCAACCTCTTTATTAGTTCAGCCCTTGCCTTTATATAAAGGCGCTCAGACTTAGCTCTAAATTGAAAACGGTTACATAAAGGGATAAATTACCCTTTGTCCTTAATAGAAATACATAATCATAATTGTTCCATTAAACTTCCATTATTTACACTTTTAGTCCCTAAATTTCTACTTCCATATCAGTAGCCCCCTAGTTCTCATGTCAGTAAATGAATGAGAACTAAATGTCTTCGAATCCTACCAGAAGCCATATCAGAAACTCGAAGTTAAAAAATCAATAATATCTTTTCTTTCTCCTCGAATCTTTTCAGATGCAAATTTAGAATGTAATCATCGGATTTTGCCAATAGGTGCCCCCACATCAAAACTCTCAAATTCAAAAATTTAATCATCGAATTTTTCCAAACGTGCCCACACATCAGAAATCTCAAGGAATAACTAATATTCGAAATCGTTTCGAAGTAAATCTTTATAAAATCTAATCGTTCAGATTCATCATGAATACTTAGCTACTAGACTTATAGCTAACTAGCTAGTCTGACAATTGTCGAACTCATAACCCTATCACTATTTCGTATTCTGCCCAATCATCACAAAGTCTTTTCCACTTCTACACGTCTGTTCATCCCCTAATAAATTCGTTAGTAACTTCATCCTCTAATTCACAATCCAAATTTCTTGAGAGAGTCAGCACACCCTTGGCTACCTTCAACGTGTTCTTCAAATTTCCCAGCTATCTTCGCCGGAAAACCTATACTTTGTTGTCAATCTTCATCCAGTTTATAAGAAAAAATCCAAAATCCAAAAGATATAAGGCTAGATACCCAAAAAGCCTTGTTTATTTTATTTTATTTTATTCAAATATCTTATGTATTTAAATCAAATCTAATTATATTAAGATTTTATTTTATTTTATTTTAGAATATTTATTTTATTTCCTTGTATTCTAATTTAGGGTTTTGAGAAGCTATTATATAAAGCCTCTTATGCCTTAAGTTATTTTAAGTTTTTGGAATAATATATTTTTAATCTCTGAAAATTTCAATCTTTGTTACCCTTAAATTAGGGTTTCATCATGTTACCCTTGTATTAGGGTTTCATCTATCGTTGCTTCTTCTTGTGTTTCCGCTGCGTCATCAGTTTGGTATCAGAGCCTCAGTTCCTGCTACGGGTCAAGCATGTTTCTGAATCCTGATTTCATCTGATTCAAGGTTTAAAGAAGAGAACAACACACATGGTCATGAAGATCGGGAAGATCGTTTGAGTATGAGGGGGCATACCAACCGTTTTAATGACAATCGTATTGACCGGTTACTGAAGGAGTTTAAATTGGCTACCAATCGTCGAATCAAGGTACAACTTTCTTATCGATATGCTGTCTCAGGCTATGAAGAGGTTTTCAAAACCATTTTTTTCATCAACTGGACATGGGGATGTTGTCTTCAGGCTATGAAAAGGTTTTCGAAACTATTTTTTTCCTTCAACTGGATGGCTTGGCTTGAATGTTACTTCGAATAAGGAACACTCGAGAATAATTTATCTTATTCCGATAAGGTCAACAATTATAATTCCCAATGTAACGATTGAATAAAATAAAACAAATAATTTGGGTTCTTAATGGTGATGGTGCTGTGAATTCGAGGACGAATTCTTGTCAACCAGGAGAGGATGATGTAGCCCAGAAAGTCCAAACAAAAGCTTTGTTTATTTTATTTTATTTTATTCAAATATCTTATGTATTTAAATCAAATCTAATTATATTAAGATTTGATTTGATTTTGATGAGTCTGAATTCAGCATGCTCCCCGGACATGGACAGATCAGTCCAAGGCCTCCGGACCGGACAGATCGGACATATCACATGGACCGGACAGATCACTTTGAACACTATGACCATAGGACTGTTCGAACTATGACAAAAGTACTAAAAAACCTAAACACTTCTTAACTAAGCTACTTGCTCTCCTTCTTAGAGCTCATGGGTCTTTGAACATGACCCGGGTCCATTAAACATGACCCGAAAGCCCATAAGGGCCCAAACATCAGGGTATAAATACCCAACGACCTGCATTAACTATAGGGAATGAAAATTAGCTGCTACCAAGCTGCTTAATTATCTCTCTACTCTCTACTCTAAACACTTAAACACCCACACACCACCATAAAACACCAACTGAAATTACCAGCCTACCCTCAGGCTATTATTATCCACACCAAATTGGCAACCACAGTGGGAGGAGAAGGTGCCTGAATCAAGCATTCAAAACCAGCTAAGAAAATCTGTCTGAATGAATCCGGACAATCCAGAACTACCACCGGCTTTGCTCGAAGTGGTGGAAGAGAACGATGAATACACTGTCGAAGAGCGTGATAGGCTAAAGTGTGAAATAGAAGCTCTGAGGGCAGAGAAGGCCAAGATGGGCGTGAAAGAAAAATCCAAAGCATCGGTTGCTCATCACACCGATAACCCCAGAGAGCATGAGTCTTCGAAAACTCATGTGAGCGCCAAAAAGACTCATGCCAGTTCTAAAAAGTCTCACCAGTCCAAGCCTGTGGAGAGTTCCGACTCAAGCTCAGAATCTTCTGATAGCTCTTCGGACAGCGAGGGAGTTGAAAAATCCTTGTCCTCTAGCAGCGATGAGGGTCGAACCAGAAAAAAACAAAAGCAGATTAAAAAATATTCAAGAAAAAGAGATAGATATGGAAGAATGAAGAGGTATATTGGGGTCAACTCATAACCGGAGGCATGTGGACAAGATGCTAATGGATCCCTTTGCTTTCCACAATGAACCAGGTATCTTTGCAACTCCCAATGAGGATACTGTGTTCAGTCGTGGAAGGAATTGGAGGTAATCTCCATTGTCTTCTAAAATTCTGTCCGGAAACCTCCCCAAGAGGTTTGACAGCACCAAAATAGAGAAGTACGATGGCAGTACTGATCCGGACAACCATCTCGAGCAATTTAAAAACTTCATGATGAACTTTGACGACAATGATAAACTACTTTTTAGGGCATTCTCCCAATCCTTTACGGGGAGTGCTCTGAAATGGTACAACAGCCTGCCTTAGGATTGTATTAAAGATTTCGATACGTTTTGGGTGGCCTTTCGAAGGCAGTTTGTAGGGAGTAAGGAGCTAAAGGGCAATGGAGACACAATAATCCATTGTGCCCAGGAGCCAAATGAGTCCTTGAAAGAGTACATAAGTCGTTTTGTGAACACAAAGAATGGGTTGGCTGATTGCTTCGAACAGGTGACAATAGCATCCCTAAGGCAAGGTTTGAACCCAAGCAATCTGGCTGATTCGGTGACCAGAAAGAAGGCTATGACCTGGGGAGGATTTCTAAATCAAGTTGGCAAGCAAATAAACGTTGATGAAACAAAGAAAACCAGGGTGCAGAGACAGGTGAGATCCACCCCGGTGGCACCAACTCCAAATCAAAACCAGTCCGGGAACAAAGTAAGAGAAACTGGACAGGGGCATGGTAGGGCAAAAGCTCAGTCTCAGTCAACTGCTCCTGCTCAAAGTCAACAATCCAGAAATAAAAGAGGGCCATGGGTCCAACCGGAATGGTTCGCAGAGCTCAAAGAAAGTGTGGCCACCATTTTCGATAAAACAAAAGATGAGGTGCATTACCGGAGACCGGCAACCTTGCAGTCTCCCAGAGAGCATCGTAACAACTCATTTTGTCAATATCACAATGATATTGGCCATACCACTGATGATTGCATAGCGTTGAAGCAAGAGGTTCAGAACTTGATTGAAAGGGGAAAGTTGGGAGCATACGTTAAGAGCTGAAGGGCAATGGAGACACAATAATCCATTGTGCCCAGGAACCAAATGAATCCTTGAAAGAATATATAAGTCGTTTTGTGAACACCAAGAATGGGTTGGCTGATTGCTTCGAACAGGTGGCAATAGCATCCCTAAGGCAAGGTTTGAACCCAGGCAATCTAGCTGATTCAGTGACCAGAAAGAAGGCCATGACCTGGGGAGGGTTGCTGAATCAGGTTGGCAAACAGATAAATGTTGATGAAACAAAGAAAACCAGGGTGCACAGGCAGGTGAGGTCCACCCCAGTGGCACCAAATCCCAATCAGAATCAGTCCGGGAACAAAGCAAGAGAGACCGAACAGGGGCATGGTAGGGCAAAAGCTCAGTCTCAGCCAGCTGCTCCTGCTCAAAGTCAGCAATCCAGAAACAAAAAAAGGCCATGGGTCCAACCAGAGTGGTTCGCAGAGCTAAAAGAAAGTGTGGCCACCATTTTTGATAAAACAAAGGATGAGGTGCATTACCGGAGACCGGCACACTGCAGTCTCCCAGAGAGCATCGCAACAACTCTTTTTGCCAATATCACAATGATATCGGCCATACCACTGATGACTGTATAGCATTGAAACAAGAAATTCAAAAGTTGATTGAAAGGGGAAAGCTGGGAGTTTACGTTAAAAGAAGAGGAGGCAACAGGCCTGACAACACTCACCGGGTTGGTCCAAGTAATGATGCTCCGGAGGGGGCCATGGTTATAGTTGAAAGGTTTGATGTGGAATCTGAATACTTGGATCCTGATCCAACTCGAAACAGAGTGGGTGCTATAGAGGAATGTTCTAGATCGGTCTCCGGGCTCATTAAGTTTTTCGAGTCGCTTACAATTTTCGGAGGGGACACTATGACAGCTCCTACTGCTTCTTCAAGAAAGAGGCATGTTCATACTTTAGCCTCTCAGCTAGAAGGAGGCATGACATCCTATCAGTCACCGAACTCATTCCCCTTCATTGTGTTTTATGAAGATGATTTAAGAAACATTGATGGCCCTCATGAGGATGTTGTTGTCATAGGAGCATCTATAGGGGGCAATGACATAAGAAGAATCCTGGTGGATACTGGAAGCTCAGCCAATATCCTTTTCCTAACCACTTACAAGAAAATGAAAAATCCAGCTGTAATTCAGAATTCGGACAGGTCAATCATGGGCTTCACAGGCAGCTCAGCAGATGTGATCGGAGAGTTCGAAGAAGAGGTGTTATTGGGCAAGGGCCCTTTCAAGAAAATAGTCAGAATACTCCTTATTGTGGTGGATTGTCCCACTTGCTATAATGCTATTCTGGGGAGGTCTTGGCTCTCTAGGATGCATGCAGTGCCTTCAACAGTCCACCAATGCTTGAAGTATGCTGTTCAGGGGCAGGTTGGAGTTGTCCGGAGCAGCCAAAAGATTACAAGAGAATGTTATGCCACTGCCCTGGCTCCTCGAATGCTGGGGGTAGTCCGTATCAATGAACAATAGCAGTTTGAGGGCCTTTCTGGGGGTGAGGGTGAAATTGATGACCCCAGGGAGACCCCCGGACTGTTGATACCAGTTGAAGAGGTGGAAACACACTGTTTGGAAGATGGGAAAAGTGTCAAGATAGGGTCTAAAATGCCACCTATGTTGAAGAATGAAATGTTGAAGTTTTTAAAGAACCATCAGCACGTTTTTGCTTGGTGCAATGCTGATGTTACTGGAGTCCCATCAGAAGTGATATCACATCACCTATCGGTCCGGAGAGACGTAGCACCAGTGGTTCAAAAAAGAAGAGCTTTTTCCAAAGAAAAAGCTGATGTCATTGTGCAAGAGGTTGACAGACTCACAAAGATGGGGCACATTAAGGAATCTCAATACCCTTTGTGGACTGCCAATCCTGTCTTGGTAAAAAAGAAGAATGGCAAGTGGCGCATGTGCATTGATTTCACAGATCTCAATAGAGCTTGCCCAAAAGACTTGTATCCGGTCCCCCGGATTGATGAGTTAGTAGACTCTACCTCTGGGAACAAGCTGCTTTCCTTTATGGATGCTTTCTCCGGATACAATCAGATTCAAGTAGATCCAAAGGATCAAGAGCATACCACATTTGTCACTGACAGAGGTCTTCATTGCTACAAAGTAATGCCATTTGGTTTGAAAAATGCTGAGGCTACTTATCAGAGGTTAGTCAACAAGGCGTTTGCTGATCAAATTGGAAGAAATATGGAAGTGTACATTGATGACATGATGGTGAAGAGTGTAGATGAGCAGTTGCACTTGTCCGATCTCCAAGAAACTTTTGCCAACTTGGTGAAAGTGAATTTGAAGTTAAACCCTGAAAAGTGTGTGTTCGGAGTGCAGTCCGGGAAGTTTCTAGGCTATATCATAAGTGACCATGGAATACAACCCGATCCGGACCAGCTCAATGCTCTATTCCAAATGGAGCCTCCTTGAAACATCAAAGAAGTACAGCGGTTAACGGGGAGATTAGCTGCCTTAAACAGATTAATCTCAAGGTCTTCGGATAGGTGTGCTCCTTTCTTTCAAACTTTGATGGGTGCAAAGGGCTTTGATTGGACCCCGGATGGTGATGAGGCTTTCAATGAGATCAAGAAACACCTGTCCTCCCCCAAAACTTTGTTCAAGCCAGTCGATGGGGAGACTCTCTTTGTATATTCGGCGGTTTCAAGTTGTGCCATCAGTGATGTGCTGGTAAGAGAGGTCGATAGTCATCCCCATCCAGTGTACTACATCAGCAAAAGCTTGATAGATGCAGAGAAGCGTTACTTGAAACTTGAAAAATTGGCATTAGCCCTGGTGATAGCTGCAAGGAAGATGAGGCCTTATTTCCAGGCTCATCCTATCATCGTCCGGACCTCTTTTCCCCTCAAGAATGTCCTTCAAAAAGCAGACATTTCGAGCAGGATGACTAAGTGGTCAGTAGAGTTGGGGGACTTCGACATAGACTTTGCTCCCCGAACAGCAGTCAAAGCCCAAGCTGTGGCTGATTTTCTGGTTGAATTCCACTCCGACAGGGATTCAGAGCAAGCTACTGATATAAAAGATAAAAAAGTATGGGTCGTCCGGACAGATGGTGGATCTAGCACCATGGGATGTGGTGCAGGAGTATGTTTAACTTCCCCTTATGGAGACAAGATCTACCAGGCTATTTGTTTTGCTTTCAGGGCATCTAATAACGAGTCCGAATACGAAGCAGCTATAGCTGGGTTAAAGTTAGCCCACATTTGTGGGGCTAAGAGGGTCAAGCTGTTAAGTGACTCCCAATTACTCATCCACCATGCCCAATGCCAATCTGAGGCCAAGAAAGAGCAACTTGTGAAATATTTACTCCTCCTCAAAAATGAAGCACTTAAGTTTAAAGATGTTATCTATGAGCACATTCCCCGGACAGAAAATGAGCTAGCAGACTCATTGGCAACCATAACATATGATGAGTCCGAATTCAGCATGCTCCCCGGAAGGGTAAATTAGTCTAAGTCTCTCCAAAAACCGGACAGGCTACAAGGACATAAATCGAACAGATCACTTCCGGACAGATTACTTTGGACACTATAAACTTAAGACATTTCGAAATATGACTAAAGTACTAAAAAACCTAAACACTTCCTGACTAAGCTACTTGCTCTCCTGCTTAGAGCTCATGGGTCTTTAATCATGACCCGGGTCCATTAAACATGACCCGAAAGCCCATAAGGGCCCAAACATCATACTATAAATACCCAACCACCAGCATTAACTATGGGTAATGAGAATTAACTGCTACCAAGCTGCTTAATCATCTCTCTACTCTTTACTCTAACCGTTAAACACCCACACACCACCGTTAAACACCCATACACCACTTTAAAACTCCAGTTGAAATTACTAGCCTACCCTCAGGCGGTTATTATCCTCACCAAATTGGCGACCACAGTGGGAGGCGACGGTGCCTGAATCAAGCATTCAAAACCAGCTAAGAAACTCTGTCCGAATGAATCCGGACAATCCAGAAGTGCCACCAGCTTTGCTCGAAGTGGTGGGAGAGAATGACGAGTACACTATCGAAGAGCGTGACAGGCTGAGGGCTGAAATAGAAGCTCTGAGGGCTGAAAAGGCCAAGATAGGCGTGAAAGAAAAATCCAAAGCATCAGTTGCTCATCATACCGACAACCCTAGAGAGCCTGAGGCTTCGAAAACTCATGTGAGCACCAAAAAGACACATGCCAGTTCTAAAAAGTCTCACCGGTCCAAGCCTGTGGAGAGCTCTGACTCAAGCTCAGAATCTTCAGGTAGCTCTTCGGACAGTGAGGGAAATGAAAAATCCTTGTCCTCTAGAAGCGATGAGGGTCGAACCAGGAAAAAACAAAAGCAAGTGAAGAAATATTCAAGAAAAAGAGACCACCAAGGAAGAATGAAAAGGCATATTGGAAAGGGGTCATCTCACCACCGGAGGTATACGGACAAGATGCTGATGGATCCTTTTGCTTTCCACGATGAACCAGGTATCTTTGCCACTCCAAACGAGGATACTGTGTTCAGTCGTGGAAGGAATTGGAGGCAGTCTCCACTATCTTCTAAAATTCTGTCCGGAAACCTCCCCAAGAGGTTTGATAGCACGAAAATGGAGAAGTACGATGGCAGTACTGATCCGGACAATCATCTGGAGCAATTCAAGAACTTCATGATGAACTTTGATGACGATGATAAACTACTTTGTAGGGCATTCTCCCAATCTTTTACGGGGAGTGCTCTGAAATGGTACAACAGCCTGCCTCAGGGTTGTATTAAAGATTTTGATACGTTTTGGGTGGCCTTTCGAAGGCAGTTTGTAGGGAGTAAGGAGCTAAAGGTCAATGGAGACACAATAATCCATTGTGCCCAGGAGCCAAATGAGTCCTTGAAAGAGTACATAAGTCGTTTTGTGAACACAAAGAATGGGTTGGCTGATTGCTTCGAACATGTGGCAATAGCATCCCTAAGGCAAGGTTTGAACCCAGGAAATCTGGCTGATTCGGTGACCAGAAAGAAGGCTATGACCTGGGGAGGATTGCTAAATCAAGTTGGCAAGCAAATAAAGGTTGATGAAACAAAGAAAACCAGGGTGCAGAGACAGGTGAGATCCACCCCGGTGGCACCAACTCCAAATCAAAACCAGTCCGGGAACAAAGTAAGAGAAACTGGACAGGGGCATGGTAGGGCAAAAGCTCAGTCTCAGTCAGCTGCTCCTGCTCAAAGTCAACAATCCAGAAATAAAAGAGGGCCATGGGTCCAACCGGAATGGTTCGCAGAGCTCAAAGAAAGTGTGGCCACCATTTTCGATAAAACAAAAGATGAGGTGCATTACCGGAGACCGGCAACCTTGCAGTCTCCCAGAGAGCATCGTAACAACTTCTTTTGTCAATATCACAATGATATTGGCCATACTACTGATGATTGCATAGCGTTGAAGCAAGAGGTTCAGAACTTGATTGAAAGGGGAAAGTTGGGAGCATACGTTAAGAGAAGAGGAGGCAACAGGCCTGACAACACTTACCGGGTTGGTCCAAGTAATGCTGCCCCAGAGGGGGTCATGGTCATAGTTGAAAGGTTTGATGTGGATTCTGAGTACTTGGATCCTGATCCAACTCGAAACAGGGTGGGTGCTATAGAGGAATGTTCTAGGTCGGTCTCCGGGCTCATTAAATTCTTTGAGTCACTTACAATTTTCGGAGGGGACTCTATGATAGCTCCTACTGCTTCTTCGAGAAAGAGGCATGTTCATAATTTAGCTTCCCAGCTAGAAGGAGGCATGACATCTTATCAGTCACCAAACTCATTCCCATTCATAGTCTTTGATGAGGATGATTTGAGAGACATTGTTGGCCCTCATGAGGATGCTGTTGTCATAGGAGCATCTATAGGGGGTAATGAAATAAGGCGAATTCTGGTGGATACTGGAAGCTCAGCCAATATCCTTTTCCTAACCACTTACAAGAAAATGAAAAATCCAGCAGTGATTCAAAAGTCGGACAGGTCAATCGTGGGCTTCACAGGCAGCTCAGCCGATGTGATCGGAGAATTTGAAGAAGAGGTGTTATTGGGCAGGGCCCCTTTCAATAAAATGGTTAGAATACTCTTTATCGTGGTGGATTGTCCCACTTGCTATAATGCTATTCTGGGGAGATCTTGGCTCTCTAGGATGCATGCAATGGCTTTAACAGTCCATTAATGCTTAAAGTATGCTGTTCAGGGACAGGTTGGGGTTGTCCGGAGCAGCCAAAAGATTGCAAGAGAATGCTATGCCACTGCCTTGGCTCCTCGAACGCTGGGGGCGGTCCGAATAAATGATCAATAGCAGTTTGAGGGCCTTTCTGGGGGTGAGGGTGAAATTGATGACCCCAGAGAGACCCCCGGAGTGTTAATTCCAATTGAAGAGGTTGAAACGCATTGTTTGGAAGAAGGCAAGAGTGTCAAGATAGGGTCCAAGATGCCACCAATGTTGAAAGAAGAGATGTTGAAATTTTTGAAAGACCATCAGCACGTTTTTGCTTGGTGCAATGCTGATGTTACTGGAGTTCCATCAGAGGTGATATCCCATCACCTATCTGTCCGGAGAGATGTGGCACCAGTGGTTCAAAAGAGAAGAGCTTTCTCAAAAGAAAGGCTGATGTCATAGTACAAGAGGTTGACAGACTCACAAAGATGGGGTATATTAAAGAATCTCAATACCCTTTGTGGACTGCCAATCCTGTCCTGGTAAAAAAGAAGAATGGCAAATGGCGCATGTGCATCGACTTCACCGATCTCAATAGAGCTTGCCCAAAAGATTTGTATCCGGTCCTCCGGATAGATCAGTTAGTAGACTCTACTTCTGGAAACAAGCTGCTCTCCTTTATGGATGCCTTCTCCGGGTACAATCAGATTCAAGTAGATCCAAAAGATCAAGAGCATACCACGTTTGTCACTGATATGGGTCTACACTGTTACAAAGTGATGCCATTTGGTTTAAAAAATGCTGGGGCTACTTATCAAAGGCTAGTCAACAAGGCATTTGCTGATCAAATTGGAAGAAATATGGAGGTTTACATTGACGATATGATGGTAAAAAGTGTGGATGAGCAGCTACACTTGTCCGACCTCCGAGAAACTTTTGCCAACTTGGTAAAAGTAAATTTAAAGTTAAACCCTGAAAAGTGTGTTTTCGGAGTACAGTCCGGGAAATTCTTAGGGTATATCATAAGTGAGCATGGAATACAGCCCGATCCGGATCAGTTGAATGCTCTTTTCCAGATGGAACCTCCTCGAAACATCAAAGAAGTACAGCGGTTAACGGGGAGATTAGCTGCCTTAAACAGATTCATCTCGAGGTCTTCAGACAGGTGTGCTCCTTTCTTTCAAACTTTGAAGGGTGCGAAGGGGTTCGAGTGGACCCTGCAGTGTGATGAGGCATTCAATGAAATCAAGAAACATCTTTCCTCTCCCAAAACTTTGTTCAAACCAGTTGATGGGGAGACTCTTATTGTGTATTTGGCCGTTTCAAGTTGTGCCATCAGTGCTGTGTTGGTAAGAGAGGTCGATGGGCGTCCCTACCTAGTGTACTACATCAGCAAAAGCTTGATTGATGCTGAGAGGCGTTACTTGAAACTCGAAAAACTGGCGTTAGCTCTAGTGATAGCTGCAAGAAAGATGAGGCCTTACTTTCAGGCTCATCCTATCATCGTCCGGACATGTTTCCCTTTAAAGAATGTCCTTCAAAAAGCAGACATTTCGAGCAGAATGACTAAGTGGTCAGTAGAGTTGGGGGACTTCGACATAGACTTTGCTCCCCGGACAGCGGTAAAAGCCCAAGCAGTGGCTGATTTTCTGGTTGAATTCCACTCTGATAGGGATTCGGAGCAAGCTACTGATACAAAAAACAAGAAAGTCTGGATCGTCCGAACAAATGGTGGATCTAGCACTATGGGATGTGGTGTAGGAATATGTTTAACTTCCCCTTGTGGAGACAGCATGTATCAAGCTATTTGTTTTGCTTTCAGGGCATCTAATAACGAGTCTGAATATGAAGTAGCTATAGCTGGGTTAAAGTTGGCCCACATCTGTGGGGCTAAAAGGGTCAAGCTACTAAGTGACTCCCAGTTGCTTGTCCACCATGCCTTAGGAAAATCTGAGGCTAGAAAGGAGCAGTTGGGCAAGTATTTACTCCTCCTCAAAAATGAAGCGCTAAAGTTTAAAGCTGTTGTCTATGAGCACATTCCCCGGGCAGAAAATGAGCTAGCAGACTCATTGGCAACAATAGCATATACGGAGTCCTACCCATGGATCCATGTGCTTGAAAGCCCTTCTATTCAACTTAGTAAGGGTGAAAAAGAGGAAGTGTTTGAAATACAAGTGAATCGGCCTCAAGACTGGAGATCTCCTCTCATACAATATCTGTCTGATGGTATTGTACCTTCAGATAGATCACAAGCCAGAACATTGAAACACAAGGCTCGTGGTTTCATTATGTTGAGAGAAGTGTTGTACAAAAAATCCTATAGTAAACCTCTCCTACGTTGTTTAGGGGATAATGAGTCACAAGTGGTCCTCTCCGAATTGCATGATGGTGAGGGATCAACCCATTGTGGGTTTAGAGCTTTAACAAGAAGAGTATTACTCTCCGGATATTATTGGCCATCGATTAAGAAAGATGCTAAGGAATTGGTGAAGAGGTGTGACCCATGCCAAAGGTACAGCAATGAAATTCATGTACCAGTCATTCCTTTGGAGTCAATTTCTGAGCCCATCCCTTTTGCTCGATGGGGGTTGGATTTATTAGGGCCTCTCCCTGTGGCGTCCGGAGGGCGTAGAACTATAATTGTGGCCATTGACTACTTCTCAAAATGGATAGAAGCAGCTCCCCTGGCAGGGACAACATCAAAAGATGTCATAAAGTTCATTCTGTCCAACATATGTTGCAGATTTGGTGTCCCACAGAAAATAACCACAGACAATGGGCCACAGTTTGACAATAGAGAAATGGAGAGCTTATGTGCCTCAAGGGGTATACAGCATTGTTTTTCTTCGCCTTTCCACCCACAAGCTAATGGGCAAGTTGAAGTGGCTAATATGACCATACTGTCCGGTTTAAGGAAGAATCTAGAAGGGGTTGCTGGGAAGTGGCTTAGTTATCTACAAGAAGTCTTGTGGGCTTACCGGACAACACCTGGGGCTGCAACACAAGAGTCTCCCTTTGCCTTGGTCTATGGAATGGATGCAGTAGCCCCCATAGAGAAGACCCTCCCCTCCTTTCGTGTTCACAACTTCTCCGGACACGCTAATGAGATGGCCATCATAAATCAACTTGATTTAATAGAAGAAAGACGGGTTAAAGCCTGCCTAAGAGTGGCACACTATCAGGGCTTGATGAGAAGCAGGTTTGCTTCTAAAGTTAAAAGAAGAGATTTCCAACCAGAAGACAAAGTATTAAGGAAGGTCTTCTTGCATACTAAGGAAAAACTCTTCGGAAAGCTGGCCCCAACCTGGGAGGGTCCGTATACTGTAGTTGAAAGAATCAAGCCTGGGACTTATTGGTTGGAAGACAAAGATGGCAGAGTTTTAACTCACCCTTGGAATATTGAGCACCTTCGAATGTACTTGGAATAACACTTGTGTAAATATTTACTTGTTTGAACTTCCATGTAAATATTTGGGGGCATACTCTTTCCTCCCTGGTGGCACGGGGAGGTTTTAATGAGGTGTCCGGATGGTTCAATAAAATTCGATGCCTTCTTCAAAATTTTCTAAGTATTTTCAAAGTTCTTATACTACCCGGACTAAAATATTTAAGGACTATTTAAACTCTAGCCAGAGAATTTAAACACTCTTACAATGCAACAACTAAAAGCTACTTAAACTCTAGCTATCTAGACTAAAGCAAACAATAAAGGAAGATGATGGTTGTGCAAAATAAAAATATTCATTGGAAACCTTAAGATTACCTTGGCCTTCCAAGGACTTGTGGATAAGTCAGGGTACAGCACAAAAAAAAACCTGTCCGAACAAATACGGACACCATTACAAAAAGAGTGCCTTGGCCTTCCAAGGACTTTAGTTTGAATGAAAGATAAACAAAGTAAACCATAAATTAAGGTTGAGCCTTTGAAGATGGATCACCCTCATCTGCTTTCTTACCCTTGATGTCGCTCCCCCCTTCGATTACCTTCTTGCCCTTGGGGTCATTCTCCTCTTCGCCTGGGCTCTCTCCGGTCTTCTCTTCATTATCAGATGAGGACTCACCGGAAAATCCTTCGTCGACCATTGTGTAAAATGGAAGGTCATCATCGTCCACATAGAGCCATAAGTCCCCAGGGTCCTCTTCGGAAATATTTCATGAAAAAGGAGAACCATATCAGACTTCACCCTTTGAACCATTAACTCTTCGTTTTTTATCATCTCCCTGGCATAGGCGTTGATCTTGGCCTTGATTGTGGCCTCTTGATCCTTTAACAAAGCTTTTTTCTCCTCAGCAGCCTGGGTCACTGCATTTTCTAGAGAAATCTTGTCAGTGGTCAAGTTGGTGATGATCTTCTCCTTTGCAATAGTTTCTCCCCTTGAGGCCGTAAGATCTTTCTCCATACCAGACAGCTTCTCCTGAAGATCTTTTATGGTTTTTTCTAGGGTGGCAACTTTTGTGGTGCTCTCATCCTGGTTCCTCTTCAGCTCCTCGTTTGATTCCTTGAGCAAATCAGCGTTGGTGGTAGCAGTGCGGAGGTCTCCGGACAACCTTTCCTTCTCAAACTTGAGGTCTTTGATGGTGTCCGCCTGACTCCGGACTTGCCTCTCCAATGTAAGAACTGGCTGCACGTTACTAAGCAAGGAATGGGCTATGATGTCCTTTTCACTAGAAACCATGAAGGTCTTACCATTGAAATTGACTGTATTGGAGCTACTTGGAGGAACATAGGGCCCTACGAATTCATCTCTGTGGAGGCCAAGGAAATACTCACCAAGCCCAGCTAGACCTGTGATGTCCATTCCATCGAGATTGAGATCTCCCCCTTCTACCTCATCAGTGTGAAAGTCTCTTGGAATCTCTTCGGCCAGAGTTGGGTCGGAGGGGTCAGTGGGGAAGGAAGGCTCCGGATCCCGGAGAGCGAGCTCATCTCCTTGGGAAGTCTTTTTCTTCTTGGCTTCCCGGTCAGCGCTTTCACCTACTTGCTTGCGAGTTCTCTTGGGAGCCCTTGGAGGTTTTGGGAGGTCGACTTCCTGTCTTTCGGTCTCCTGCTCCACCACCTGCAAGAGGGCTGCATCAATTCGAACCTGGGCCGGCCCCTCTGGATCTGTTGGGGCATCCTTCTCAGCATCGCCCGCTACATTTTTGCCTCTTCTTCTGCCTTTCATTTTGCTTAAGGCTTTAGCCCGGGCAGGCAGGTAGAGTGTCCCATCCAGTTCGTGGGACCTTCTAAGCACCGTGTCTTCATCGGGCTGGGTGGTGAGCTCCTCCCAAGTTAGGTCTCTCCGACCTGTGGTGTTCCACAGGTGAGACCTTGCTAGATTTCCAGGGGTGAAGGCCTTGTGGAATCGATTCTCCCAGTTCTCTGCAGCCCAAGCATTGATTTTGCCACAGGTAGTCTGTCCGGCCTTCAAGTAGTCCCCGAACTCCTTTGGCAGCTCTGCTAGAACAAAAGAAAAACTGGTTAGTTTAAACTTAACTTAAAGAAAAAAGAAAAGAGAGAAACGGACATAAATCTAAAGTAAGAAACTTACGATCACTCTTCCACCTACTCCTGAGGAGGCTTGGGTTCTCTCCGGCTTTGATTCTCTTACCATTTTCCCAGGCGCCACTGACAAACAGAAATTGGCTCCTCCATTTGCTCTCTGACTCCAAGAGGTCATCAACAGCCTTGAGATCGTTCCCCATATTGAAATGATAGAAGGGGAATTGGTGGTGCTTGCAAAGGTTGGCCACTACTGCAAACTCTTCCATAGGAAGAGGGATCCCAGACAACCTAGATGCCATGATACATGACATCAAGGTGAACCAACCATTGGGACTCAGCTGAGTTGGGCATAGCTTGACCAGGTGGAAGTATCGTACGATCTCCGGGTCCAGTGGGAACCTGAGTCCCCAATTAAATAGCTCTGTAAAGAAGACTATTTCATTTCGTTTGCAGTCCATAGGGGTCTCCGGATCAATGGGGATCCTTATCTTTACATCTTCGGGGATCCCCCATTTTGTGCGCATTCGACCCAGGTCTGAAGTATGGATGAATGCATACTTGGTCTTTTGCAAGGCCAAGAGGTACTTGAGCTCAACTTTGTGAAAGCACGGCCCCACTCTCCCCTCAAGGCACTCCGGCAGGTCCGGATGCCTCAAGTACAGATTCTCCTTGCCTTTCTTGGCAGCAACACCAGTAGTATCAGCCTGTCCGGAGGACTCGGACTCAAAAGGGACCTCTTCAGCAGAGTCCTTCATTCTCTCCTCCATAATCATTGGGGGAGCTTCTGTGGTAATGATCCGGGGAGGGTTGAGGCTTGGCACAGCCTGGCCTCCGGACTGTTGACTGTCTGTATTTTTCTGACTTCTCACCTCAGGTTGGGGCTCGGAGGCAGAAGTCTCTCTTGGAGGTACCGGGCTGGTGGTCTCCGGACCAGTTGGCCTCTCCCGGGGAGCTCTAATGGGCACTCCAGACCCAGAATCACTATTTTTTTTCCCCGATCTTGAGGGAGTATTCTTGGAGGTTAGTCCCTTAACTAACCGGCTTGGCCTCTTAATAACTAACTTTTCTGGAGAGTGATCAGAATTAGATCCCATAGCTAAAAAAGGGGAGGGTTTCTTGACACTTGTAGTTGTGACTCCTGGTTCAACAGTAGGTATTGACTCCTGGACTGAGGAACCAGAGACTATGGGTGAGAGGGTGGATTGAAAGAGTTTTTTGGGCTTGGTACCTTTGGAGGAGGATGAGCCTCGATCCGACTCTGTAACAGAAGCAACTGGTCTCTCAACAGGTGATGATGGTAGCCCCGCTGCTATTCGCCTTTCTTTCTCGACCTTTTGCGCTTTCTCCAACTCCGAAAGGTTGAGTCAACCACCTTTGATCAATGCTGTTCTTGCTGTAAACATAAACAGCCAAGGAAATTTTTTTGTTTTAGAGAGAGAAAGCTCTGAGTAAATTTGCAGAGTGAAATTTGAAATAGATGGTAAAACAGTGGAAAATGAATGTGAATTTATAGTAGATTTGAAAAAAGGAGTTGATTCCTAGGAGAATCCGAAAAGTTGGGCAATGATTAAAAGACGGCGCTGATGTCATTATTGGTAATTAAAGAGGTTACTTGTTGAAGAAGGTGGTGCGAAATTCAAGGTGAAAAAACTGCTGGAGTGGCCAATCAGAGAGCGACACGTGTCCCACTAACTCTGGCAAAAACCGTTTGGAATTCGTAAAGCTTAAACTGTCCGGGTATACCCACAGTTCTGTCCGAATTGAGAACCACTTCATACATCGGACTGTTTTTCAGTTCTTTGACAAGAACACTTGCTCAAACACCTAAAAAGGGGGCTCCTGATGAGTCTGAATTCAGCATGCTCCCCGGAAGGGTAAATTAGTCTAAGTCTCTCCGAAAACCGGACAGGCTACAAGGACATAAATCGAACAGATCACTTCCGGACAGATTACTTTGGACACTATAAACTTAAGACTGTTCGAACTATGACTAAAGTACTAAAAAACCTAAACACTTCCTGACTAAGCTACTTGCTCTCCTGCTTAGAGATCATGGGTCTTTAATCATGACCCGGGTCCATTAAACATGACCCGAAAGCCCATAAGGGCCCAAACATCATACTATAAATACCCAACCACCAGCATTAACTATGGGTAATGAGAATTAACAGCTACCAAGCTGCTCGATGGGGATTGGATTTAGTAGGGCCTCTCCCTGTGGCGTCCGGAGGGCGCAAAACTATAATTGTGGCCATTGACTACTTCTCGAAGTGGATGGAAGCAGCCCCTCTAGCGGGGACAACATCAAAAGCTGTTATAAAATTCATTCTATCCAACATATGCTGCAGATTTGGTGTCCCACAGAAAATAACAACAGACAACGGGCCACAGTTCGACAATAGAGAAATGGAGAGCTTCTGTGCCTCAAGGGGTATACAGCATTGTTTTTCTTCACCTTTCCACCCACAAGAAAATGGGCAAGTTGAAGTGGCTAATAGAACTATACTGTCCGGTTTAAAGAAGAATTTGGAAGGGGCTGCTGGGAAGTGGCCTAGTTATCTACAGGAGGTCTTGTGGGCCTACCGGACAACACCTGGGGCTGCAACACAAGAATCACCCTTTGCCTTGGTCTATGGGATGGATGCAGTAGCCCCCATAGAGAAGACCCTCCCCTCCTTTCGTGTTCACAACTTCTCCGAACACGCTAACGAGGTGGCAATCAAAGGTCAACTTGATTTGCTAGAAGAAAGACGAGTTAAAGCTCACATTCGAGTTGCACACTATCAAGGCTTGATGAGGAGCAGGTTTGCTTCCAAAGTCAAAAGAAGAGATTTCCAACCAGGGGACAAAGTATTAAGGAAGGTCTTCTTACACACTAAAGAAAAGCTCTTCGGAAAGCTGGCCCCAACTTGGGAGGGTCCGTATATGGTTGTTGAAAGAATTAAGCCTGGAACTTTTTGGTTGGAAGACAAAGATGGCAGAGTTTTAACTCATCCTTGGAATATTGAGCATCTCCGGATGTACTTGGAATAGCACTTGTATAAATATTTACTTGTTAAAACATCCATGTAAATATTTGGGGGCATACTCTTTCCTCCCCGGTGGCACGGAGAAGTTTTTAATGAGGTGTCCGGGCTGTTAAATAAAATTCAATGCCTTCTTAAAAAAATTCTAAGTGTTTTTTAAAGTTTTGTCCCTTGTCATACTATCCGGACTGAAATATCTAAGGGCTATTTAAACTCTAGCCGGAGAACTTAAACACTCTCACAATACAACAACTAAAGGCTGCTTAAACTCTGGCTATCAAAATTAAAACGAACAATGAAAGAAGATGATGGTTGTACAGAACAGAGATATTCATTAAAATAAATAACTTAAAATTTCCTTGGCCTTCCAAGGACTTTTAAATGGTCAAGATACAACACGAAAAACTTGTCCGGTCGAAAACCAGATACCATTACAAAAAGAGTGCCTTGGCCTACCAAGGACTTTAGTCTGAATAAAAAATAAACAAAGTAAATCATAAGTTAAGGTTGAGCCTTTGAAGATGGCTCACCTTCATACACCTTCTTGCCTTTGAAGTCGTTTTTCCCTTCGTCTACCTTCTTGCCTTTGGGATCGTCTTTCTCTTCATCTGGGCTCTCCCCGGTATGCTCTTCATCATCGGATGAGGACGCACTAGAGACTCCATCCTGATCCTCTTCGGCCATTGTATGATATGGAAGGTCATCATCGTCTACATAAATCCACAAGTCCCCTAGGTTCCTCTTCGGAAATTTTTCATGAAAGAGTAGAACCATCTGGTTGGCATAGGCATTGATCTTGGCTTGGATCGTAGCCTCTTGATCCCTTAACAAAGTGGTTTTCTCCTCGGCAGCCTTGGATGCTGCATTCTCAAGAGCAATCTTGTCAGTAGTTAGGTTGGTGATAATCTTGTCCTTTGCCTTGGTCTCTTCTTTTGAGGCAGTAAGGTCTTTCTCCACACCGGACAGCTTCTCCCGGAGGTCTCTGATGGTTTCCTCTAGAGTGGCAACTTTTGTGTTGCTTTCCTCCTGATTCCTCTTCAACTCCTCATTTGCTACCTTTAGCATGTCAGCATTGGCAGTAGCAGTGCGAAGGTCTTCGGACAGCTTTTCCTTCTCAGACTTAAGGTCTTTGATGATGTCTGCTTGACCCCGAACTTGTCTCTCCAGTGTAAGTACCGGATGCACGTTGCTTAGCAAGGAGTGGGCTATGGTGTCCTTTTCACTAGAGACAATGCAAGTCTTACCATTGAAGTTGACGGTGTTAGAGCTGCTCGGAGGAATGTAAGGCCCTACAAAGTCGTCTCTCGGGAGGTTGAGGAAGTATTCACCAAGCTCACCAAGACCGGTGATGTCGACTCCATCGATGTTGAGATCTCCTCCTTCAACCTCATCGGTATGAAAGTCCCATGGGATCTCTTCAGCATGTGTTGGGTCAGAAGGGTCAGCCTAGAAAGAAGGCTCCGGATCCCGGAGAGCAAGCTCATCTCCCTTAGCAGTCTTTTTCTTCTTGGCTACCCGGTCTGCGCCCTCACTCCCTTGTTTGCGATTCCTCTTGGAAGCCTTTGGAGGTTTTGGGAGATCTGCTTCCTGCCTTTCGGTCTCTTGCTCCACCACTTGCAAGAGAGCAGCATCGATTTGGCTCTGGGCCGGCCCCTCCGGGTCTGTTGGAGCATCCTTCTTAGCATCAGCAGGATTAGCATCGCTCACCACCTTCTTGCCTTTCTTCTTGCCCTTCATTTTGCTTGGGGCTTTGGCCCGGCCTGGCAGGAAGAGTGTCCCATCTGCTTCATGGGTCCTCTTAAGCATTGTGTCCGGAGAAGGTTGGGTGGTGAGCTCCTCCCAAGTCAGGTCTCTCCGGCCTGTGGTGTTCCACGGGTGAGACCTTGCCAAGTTTCCACTGGTGAAGACAGCGTGGAATCGGTTCCCCCATTCCTCAGCACCCCAGGCATTAATCCTGCCACAAGTAACCTGCCCGGCCTTCAAGTAATCACCGAACTCCTTATGCAGTTCTGTTAAGACAAAAGAAAGACATATTAATTTAAACCAACTTTAAGAAGGAAAAGGTAGACAAAGATTTAAAGTGGGAGACTTACGGTCACTCCTCCACCTGCTTCTGAGGAGGCTTGGGTTCTCTCCGGACTTGATCTTCTTTTCGTTTTCCCAAGCGCCACTGACGAACAAAAACTGGCTCCTCCATTTACTCTCAGACTCCAATAGATCATCAACAGCTTTGAAACTGTCCCCCATATTGAAGTGGTAGAAGGGGAATTGGTGATGTTTGCAAAGATTGGCCACTGCAGCAAACTCTTCCATAGGAAGAGGGATCCCGGACAGCCTTGATGCCATGATGCATGACATCAGAGTATACCAAGCGTTGGGGCTCAGCTGGCTCGGACAGAGTTTGATCAGATGAAAATATCTGACAATCTCTGGGTCAAATGGGAATCTGAGTCCCCAATTAAATAGCTCCGTGAAGATGACTATTTCATTCAGCTTACAATCCATATGAGTTTCGGGATCTATGGGAATCCTTATCTTCACATTTTCTGGGATCCCCCATTTTGTGTGCATTCGACCCAGTTCAGCCGTATGGATGAAAGCATACTTGGTCTTCTGTTAGGCCAAGAGGTATTTAAGTTCGACCCTGTGAAAACAAGGCCCTACTTCCCTTCGAGACACTCCGGCAGCTCCGGATGCCTCAAGCATAGTTTTTCTTTGCCCTTATCTTTTTTGGCAGCAGCAGTGTTACTAGTCTGACCGGATGGCTCAGACTCAAAAGGGACTTCTTCAACAGAGTCCTCCATTATTTCCTCCATGATCGTAGGAGGAATATCAGTGGCAGTGGCCCGGGGAGAATTCAAACTTGGCTCAGCCTGACTTCCGGACTGCTGGTTTTCTGTGTTTTCTTGACTTCTAGTCTCAGGCTGGGGCTCTGAGGCAGAAGTCTCTCTTTGAAGTGCTGGGCTGCTAGCCTCAGTCTTTCCCAGGGAGCTCTGATAGGCACTTCAGACCCATTGCTATTTTTTGCCCCCGACTTTGAGGGAGTGTTCTTAGAGGCTTGCCCCTTAACCAGCCGACTCTTTCTTCGGTTGACTAACTTGTCCGGGGAGTTCTCAATGTCTGATCCCATCGCTATGAAGGGTGAGGGTTTTTTAAAGCTGGTGGCAGTTACTCCTGGTTCGACGATGGATTCTGATTCCTGAACAGAGTAACCAGAGATGATGGGAAAAAGACTAGGTTGGAATAACTTTCTAGGCTTAGTGCCCTTGGAGGAAGAAGATCCTCGATCTGACTCTGCATCAGAAGAGATTGGTCTGTCGACAGGCGAAGTAGGTAACCATGCTGCGATTCGTCTTTCCTTCTCGACTTTTTGTGCCTTCTCTAACTCAGAGAGGTTGAGCCAGCCGCCTTTGATCAAAGCAGTCCTTGCTGTAAACATAAACTATCAAGAAAATCTTTGCTTTAGAGAGAGAAATCTCTAAGAAAATATGCAGAGTAAATATGAAAGAGATAGTAAAACAGTAGAAAGTGAGTTTGAATTTAGAGTAAAATCTGAAAAGCAGTTGATTCCTAGGAGAATTCGAAAAGTTTGGCAATGATTAAAAGATGGCGCTGATGTCACCATTTGTAATTAAAGAGGTTGCTTTTCGAAGAAGGTGGGTTCGAAATTCAAGGTGAATAAACGGCTAAAGCAACCAATCAGAGTGTGACACGTGTCCCACGAACTCTGGCAAAAACCGTTTTGAATTCGTGAAGCTTTATCTGTCCGGGTAAACCCATAGACCTGTCCGGATTGAAAACTACTTCTGACGTCGGACTGTTTTTCAGGTCTCTGACAAGAATACTTGCTCAAACACCTAAAAAAGGGGCTCCTGATGAGTCCGAATTCAGCATGCTCCCCGGACACGGACAGATCAGTCCAAGGCCTCCGGACCGGACAGATCGGACAGATCACATGGACCGGACAGATTACTTTGAACACTATGACCATAGGATTGTTCGAACTATGACAAAAGTACTAAAAAACCTAAACACTTCTTGACTAAGCTACTTGCTCTCCTGCTTAGAGCTCATGGGTCTTTGAACATGACCCGGGTCCATTAAACATGACCTGAAAGCCCATAAGGGTCCAAACATCAGGGTATAAATACCCAACCACCTGCATTAACTATAGGGAATGAAAATTAACTGCTACCAAGCTGCTTAATTATCTCTCTACTCTCTACTCTAAACACTTAAACACCCACACACCACCATAAAACACCAACTGAAATTACCAGCCTACCCTCAGGCTATTATTATCCACACCAGATTTTATTTTATTTTATTTTAGAATATTTATTTTATTTCCTTGTATTCTAATTTAGGGTTTTGAGAAGCTATTATATAAAGCCTCTTATGCCTTAAGTTATTTTAAGTTTTTGGAATAATATATTTTTTATCTCTGAAAATTTCAATCTTTGTTACCCTTAAATTAGGGTTTCATCATGTTACCCTTGTATTAGGGTTTCATCTATCGTTGCTTCTTCTTCTGTTTCCGCCGCGTTATCAATCTAAGGCTAGATACCCAAAAAACCCAAATCTCTGAAGCCTGACGATAATCTAGTCTTCGGATCATACATTATTTTTGCATTACTGAAAGAGAAGAGGAGTACAAAGTTGTCGGATTAATCAACAACGCTCTCGTTGGAACAACAACCAAGAACACTTACTACGGTAATTTTGATCCATACCGTGTTTTTTCTCCTTCTCCTGCTACCGAAGAACGTCATTCCTCTAGAGTTCAAACACCCAGAACGCCTCAAACCTCTTCTTCTCAAGTCAGAGTATCACCTCTGATCAGTTAAGAATCAAGTAAATCTTCTTCGAAACAATTGAAATCATTCCTTCTTCAATTTGTCCTCCACCAATTCATAGAAGAAAAAGTTTCATAGCCATGGGAGATGATTCTGATACTACTCCAACTTCCCCCTCATCGAATCCACTTACTCAGTCTCCCCCTCAAAGAGAAATAATCGAGGAAGCTTCATTACCTCAACCAAATCACTGCAAAGATCCTCCCCAACCAAGGGATGAAACATCAGAAGCCGACGAAGTTGATTCTGAAGTGACCCAGTCTGATAATGAAGTTGAATCCGATGAAGGAGACTCATAAAATGCCATAGAAAAAGAAAGTTCGTAAGCCTCAAAAGAAGAAGGCATTGGGTACTGTTTCTGATAAGGAAAGAGCAACCATTGGCAGAAACCTGAGAGCTCTCGATTCTAACTATACTATTGAGCATAAGAAAGTTCCATATATATATATATATATATATATATATATATATATATATATATATATATATATATATATATATTATCAAGAGAGTCAAGAAACGGATTTAAAGAAGCAATAAGGAATGGGAGACAAAATCATCATTCGACTACCTAAGAAAGGGGAAACTCCCTTAAATTGTAAAGATGAAGAACTGGTGGTCTACCGTGAAATCATCAATTGGGGTCTTCGGTTCCCACTGGATCCTATGATCGTGAAGTACTTCAAACTTATCAACATGTGCCCAACTCAAATGACACTGAATCAGTGGTTCACTATCATGTCTGTGATCATGGCCTCTCGGTTGTCCAAGATTCCGATCATCATCAAGGATTCCATATCCTTGACAAAATTATCAAAAAGACCAAAGCTCCGATTTTACAAGCTCAATCTAGTAGATGATTTAAAAACCATCGATGATCTTCTGGAAGCGGACAAATTTTAGAAACAAAAATTGATCTTTATCTCAGGAGCATGCGAGAACGGCAAATAAATATTTAATGTCAACCTATCGAAATTAAATCTCATCTGGAAAAGTAATTGTAAGTACTTCAAACATTGTACATTTTAAGATCAACTAGCATTAAATGTTGTCTTTCTTATTCATTATTTATTTGTATGATCATTTCAAAAACTTCGAGGTGGTACGTTATTCGTTGGAAAACGGCCAAAGACATTTTCAAAAAGCTTGCCGCTTGGGGCGAAACATAGTGGAACAACGCTTTCCACACTGCCTTCCAACCGATCAACTTCCTCAATAGTCATCTCTTTCCCATCACACCTGTAGCCTTGCCTCCTCAAAATCTAATAGATTAGCCCAACCCCCGTTACGTTTGCAAAAGAATATTTCAACCTGACTATAAGGTATTCATCCCCATCCGCAATAGGTTAGATAGTCACCTGTCGCAAAAGAAAAAGAAAAGGAAAAAAAAGGAAAAGAAAAATAAAAAAGTAGCTAGCACATCTGGTGTTATCCCTTCAATAAAGTCGAACCCCAAACATCATAAAAGAAAAGAAGCAAAACAGACTCTTTCAACCATTGAAGAAGATGAAGAACAAGAACCTTATTCGAAGAAAAAGAAACCTTCCATCAGTCCTCATCGAAAGAAAAACAAGAAATCAAAGGTTATCGAATACGCACTAGTTGATGAGGATAAAGTCATAATTGTTGGGAATCAGCAAAATCCTCCTCTCAAAAAGAAAACAACCAATGATGATGCTTCAATCATTATCGAAGACAATGTAGATGATGATAATCATCATCGAAGACAATGTAGATGATGATAATCAAAATGACGACCACTTTGATCCTGATAGGTTTATTAATTTCAACGAGTCTCAGGAACTTGTTGGAGAGGACGATCCTGGCATCCAAGATATTCAGACTCGCATGCATAATTTTGGAAGAAAGTCGACCGTCTAAGCGTCTCCAGAAATCACTTGTCCTTCTGTTCCAACTACATCTCTGGACATGATTCCTCGTCCTAGCCCAACATTTTTTCCTCCTCCTCCACCCAATCCTGATGTCCTTGCTGCACTCCAACCATTTTCCGATCTCGATGATGCAGCAAAGTTGCTTTCTTCACAAGTCGAGGCTTCCCACAGTCACTTGAAATGATTGGACAAAGACATGGTTCGCTATAACGGAATTGTCGATGCTGAGAAACAACTGAGGAAAAAATTTCAGAATCAAGTAATCGAGCAATTCCACATCTTTGAAGAAGCAAGATCTGAGCTTATTCAAGGAATGTTCTTCGTCAAAAGCTATTTGTGAACGCAACATTATACTGATAAAGAAAAACTGACCGCTTCGCATCAAGAGGAGATGAATAAGCTCAAAGCTAAACATGCTGAAGAGTTGGCTGCTGAAAAGCTTAAATTCGAAGGTCTCCAAACTTCTTTTGCTACCAGCGAAGCAAAAAATAAAGAATTGACTGATGAGATAGCCATGTTGAAGGCTGATTTTGAGAAGGAAAAAAGAAGCTGCTGTCACTGCCGCAGAAGTTGAATGCTCTAAGAACATGTTAGCTACTATTAATAATGGTAAAGAATACACAATTATCACTCTTCTTTGAGAGATTCATGCGACTTATCCAAAAATCAATCTTTCTAGTTTTTGTTATGGCATTCCCGTCGAACGACATCCTAGTGAAGCCTTCAATCCTATCCCAAGCTCATCTTCATCAGAAGAAGAATCATCTGAGGAGGAGTCGTCTGAATAATTTTGTTGTTATTTGATTTTATGTTATCCTTTTTGTATTTTTCAAATTAGTATCCTGCCTATTGTACTTCATCGAATTAATCTAATTGACAAATATCTTTGTTTTTCTCATTTTTATCATCAATATGAATTATTCGAAGTTAACAATCTTCAAATAATAATGTTTTTAAACATAACTCCTTAAATATAACAATGTACTTCGAAATTCACAATAAGTAATACTTCGAATGACTTAATGCAAATTTCGAACAATACTACCTTAAATAACATAGTGCATTTATTGAACGTTGTACTTCATAAAATCATAGTGCATCTATTGATCGTTGCACTTCGTAAAATCACATTATATTTATTTAACATTGCATCTCGTAAAATCACAGTGCGTTTATTGAACGTTGCACTCCGTAAAATCACAGTGCGTTTATTGAACGTAGCACTTCGAATGTCGTTGTTTCTTCAAAAAATGTAATAAGCACTTCAGAACATTATACTTCTAACCAACCTCAAAGATGATTAATCTTTGATATGTTGTTAAGATAGTTTTCAATAGGCACTTGTAAACAACCATTGGCCAAAAAAGTGTTTTATTGATAATATTTAATATGTACATAGCGCCTTATTAAAACCTTCATGGGCCAACGGGGTAGGAAAGAGTGTGCCATTCAATAGTAAAAAATCTAAAATAAAAAAACTTTATTCCCAATATGCCTTCAAATGTTTTATAGTCCACGGCTGTTGAAGCATCTTCCCTTGAATATCACAAAGGCGATAAGACGTTGGTTTTATCCTCTCGACAACCATATAAGGCCTTTCCCAATTAGGTGGTCATTTTTTGAGACTTTTCTCCTTTGTATGCAAAAATACGTTTCTCAACACTTTGTCACCTTCTTTAAACTCTTTTCTTTTTACCTTCGAATAATATTTGTTCCTCATAAAATTCTGATAGTGAATTACATTTAAATGAGCTCAAACTCTTTTCTCCTCAATCAAATCTAAATTCACCATTTTAGCTTCATCATTGGATCTCTCAGAATAATGAGTTATTATAAAAGATGACATCGTAGATTCCACGGGGCTAACTGCATCCATTCCATATGCTAGGGCAAAAGGAGTTTCTTTTGTAGCCTCCCTGGGGGTTTTCCTGATAAGTCTAAAGTACCTCTTGTAAATAGTGTGGCCATTTCACTGCTGCCCCTATCAACTTTTTCTTCAAACCATCTAAAATAGTTATATTCGTCACTTCGACTTGTCCATTGGCTTGAGGATGAAAATGCGTCCAAAAACATTGTTGAATTCCTTTTGATGAGCAAAATGAAGTCATTTCTTTATTATTAACTGATGGTCATTATTTGTAGTAATTCTCCGAGGGACTCCAAAGCGACAACAAATACTGTTCATAATAAATTTGATTATATCTTTTGCCTTTGTTCTAGATAGTGGTTCTACTTTAGCCTATTTCGTAAAGTAATCCACTACTAAAATTATCATTTGGAGTCCCCCAGATGCCATCGGCAAAGGCCCTACCAGATCAATCTCATATCTAACAAATGGTATAGGCTCGGTTATAGATTTAAGTGGAAATGTCGGCTTGTGTATAGCATTAGCAAATCTTCGACAAGTATCACAACTAGCATCGTTCATGATTGTAGGCCAATAAAATCCTGCAAGCAAAACTCGTCGAGATAAAGCTTTAAGCTCACAATGAGCTTACCCTTCTCCAGCATGCAACTCTGATAATACGTCCCATGATTCTTGCTTGTCTAGACATCGTAGTTATGGCCTGCTTAATGCATTCTTATACAAAATTCCATCTAAAACTATGTATCTGAAGGCTTTACCTCTTAAATTTTTGGCCAACTTTGTATCATCTGGCAATGTTCCTTGAGTCAAAAAATTAAGAATATACGTTCGCCAATCTCCTCATACTCCATCGGATGTGACAAAGATCTCCTCTATACATTCACGCTGATTTGATTGAGTTAAAATTGAGGGATTTTCTTGTAGAAAAATCCAAGGATACCCATCCTTGTAAGTAATATTTGCTAAAGAATCACCCACCATGTTACATCGCCGATTAATATATTCAACAACGACATGATCAAATAGTAACATTAAATTCTGAAGTTCCCAAAGATATAAAATTAAAAGATCCTTTCTTGCCTCGAAAAATCCAGATACTTGATTTGCTAACAATTGAGAATCTGTTTCCACGCACACTGAAGTTGCTCCACATATTTTTTCCAATCTCAAACCTGCCAAGGAAGCTTCGTATTCAACTTCATTATTCAAAGCGTGAAAAGAAAATTTGATAGATTGAATCATCCTTTCTCCAGTTGGAACAATTAACTGAACCCCAATACTGCATCCTGAAATATTAGACCCTCCATTTGTTCGAACAATCCACCTCGAATTTACTGGTGCAATATCTTTACTTTCTTCAATATCCGATCTATTCAAATGAAATTCAAAAAAAAAATCTCCCAACGCTTGAGATTTAAACCTAGTTCGAGGTGTAAACAAAACATCATAATCTCCTAACTCCACTGACCAATTGGTCATTCTCCCCGAAATATCAGGTAGTTGCAAAACATTTTTTAAAGGGAATGAAGTTCGGACTTTGATAGTATGAGCTTGAAAATAGGGGCACATTTTCCTAGCAACAATCACCAATGATAGTGCTAATTTTTCCAGTTTCAAATACCTTTTCTCAGCTGCTACTAGACTTTTCCTGATATAGTACACTGGCTTCGGAATACCTGAATATTCACTTATCAACACTACACTTAGTGCAAAATCTGATACCGCAATGTACAAAAAGATCTTTTCTCCACTTCAAGGTTTTGAAAAAATCTCTGGTGATGATAGCAAGTTTTTTATGCTTGTAAATGCTGCCTCACACTTCGATGTCTATTCAAATCTGTTTGGTCCTCGTAAAACTTGAAAGAAAGGAAAACATTAGTCAGAAAATCTGGAAATAAATCGGTTAAGTGTTGTTAACCTTCCTGTCAAAATTTATATTTCCTTAACAGATCGAGGCGAATTCATTGCTATTAAAGCATTCAATTGTTTTGGGTCAGCTTATATTTCTCTTTCACTGATAACATAACCCAAGAACTTCCCTGATCGAACTCTGAAGGTGTATTTTTCAGGATTTAGCTATAGTCTGATTACCCTTAAATTAATAAATGTTTCCTATAAATCCTCGAGATGCACATCATCCTTCAAATGTTTTACCACCATATCATCTATATACACCTCCTTTCTTCCAATCTGAGTGTAAAAAGCTTTATTCATCAATCTTTGATGAGTGGCTCCAGCATTTTTCAATCCAAAAGGGCATAACCTTATAGCAATGCAACCCTCTATCAGTTATAAAGGTCGTACACTATTGGTCATTTGGATCCATATGAATCTGATATGTATCCTGCAAAAGCATCCATGAATGTTAGTATTTTATTTCCCGAGGTGGAATCAATCATTTGATTTATTTAAGGAACAAGAAATGGATCTTTAGGGCAAGATCGATTTAAGTCTGTAAAATCCACACACATTCCCCACTTTTTATTCTTTTTTTTTACCGCTACTGGATTTGTCGTCCATAAAAGATATTATGACTCCCTTGTGTGTCCAACCTTGGATAACCGATTCATCTCAGAAACAATTGCTTCCGCCTTCTCCGAAGAAAATACCCTTCTTTTCGGAATCACTCGTTTTACCTTCGGATCAATAGCCAAACTATGACGAATTACCTCGATCGGTATTCCTATCACATCCTCCGTCTTCCAAGCGAAAACATCCAAGTTAAAAGACAAAAATTCTAACAGTTGTTGACATAAAAGTGGGGTCAGTAAGGTTCTGATTCGAAGCACTCTTCCTTCCGAAAAAGTATACTCCTTTATTTTTTCACTTGCTGTTAAAGACCCTTGGGTTTCCCTTGGATCGTCAACTTTTTCTTCAGACTCCAAGGTTGGCTCTTCTGATTGCTAGTCATACATCAAATCTCCATTGTTGGATCCCCGGATCCAAAGCGCAGTGGGATAACATTATCTGGCTACTTTATGGTCGCTTTGAACGACCCAGATTCGATCCCCTACTACATACTTCAAACATTGGTGTACCGTTAACACAACCCCATACATTCTAGAAAGCCAAGACCTTCCAAAAATAGTGTTGTAGCTCGTGGGTCAGTCCACCACCATAAAAAGCACCTGGACCTTCTACTTGAAAGGTCATTTTCACAAACCCACTTCCCCCTTGAGTTCCTCGATCACACGATTTGTCACGTCTGTAAACCCTATATTCACTTGAGAAATTCGAGGCGGATTTTGCATTTTGTCATTAGTCGTTTTAAAGAGGATATTCGCAGAAATACCAGTGTCTATAAGCACACGTCGAATTTCAATACTAAGTACTTCTGCACCAATAACTACCGCGTCTTCATGCGGCCCCGCCATTCCCCGCAGATCATCATCATCGAATAAGATGAAAGGAATGACCTTTTTTCAATACAAGTGTATAGACATTTTCCTTTCAATTTGAGTTTTCAAATTGACAACATGTCTCTTCCTCGAACTATCGGTGTTGCCGGCCACTGAATCACCTCAAAAAATGGCTAATGATTGAAAATATTTACACAAATCTCGCAAACCCTTCTCTATTCGCTCTTCAACAGCCATCAAGATTAACATGTTCGGATCTTTATCCAAATATTCCGAAGAGGCATCGAATTCTTCAACCTTTGAATCTAAAATCATTAAATTATCAGCTGGCGCAGTTGGGTTAGCCTTCAAAGTTGATGCTATGTTTTCGAACCGCTCCCTTGTGACTTTACATAAGTCAAGAGCTTCCCATTTTCAATCAAGATTTGAACTTTTATTTTCAACGTGATGCAATCATTAGTATCATGTCTGATGTCCTCGTGATACCTACAATATTTGTTATTCTGCTCTTCCCTCGACCTATTTATTGGAGCTGGCTTCCTAAGATTTACAAAGCTTTTGTTCTTGTCAAAAATTACAGTCACACTTTCAGTCAAATCAGCATAATATTCTGGCATAACCCACTGATTTGGCCTCAGTCTGTTATAATTATAGGATGGAGCATGATTTTAATATCTACCAGTTCGAGGTGGTAAGTTATTATTCTTCAGACGTGACTGCTGATTATCATTCTAGGGTTGCCCTTGGTTATTTGCCACATGACTCGAATTCTTTGGAGTACTAACTGGTCCTCTTCAGACCCTGGTTGACTCTTTAACCTTGATCTGATCCTCTACTTGAGCCATCAATGCTCCAAAGGTTAGAGCTCTTCTCTTCGTCGTTTCATTAGCCAGATCCCCTGGCAGCAGACCCTGACGAAAAGCTGTCATTGCCACATTTTCTTCTGAATTATCCAAAATTTCTTTAGTCAGAACAAACCTCTTTGTGTGATCCTTTAATTTCTCTTCAATTGCTTGCTTGCACTGAATAATCGTATCTATATTCACTTTCATCTCCTTACTCCCAACAAACTTCTTTCGAAAAGAAATGTATAAATCCCTAAAATCTGATATGGATCCCCTCGGAATCCGGTTTTACCACTTTAATATCGTTCCTTTGAAAGTCTACGAAAATGCACGACACATTAGTAGGTCGTCATCTTCAAAATTCATCATGTAGTTCTTGAACTGTTTGATGTGGTCATATGGATCTTGCATCCCATCGAACTTCTCCATATTAGCAATATCAAAACAATTCGAAAGCGTTATAGATCAAATCTCACTTGTCAACGGAGAATTCCTCCAAACGACACCTTGCACAAACTGATCATCCGTCCCCATGACTGCATACAAATTTCAATCAGTCTCACCATATTGATTCGAGGTGTTCCCCTCACACCAAGTAAATTCCCTCAAACAACGAGGAATGTTGTCCTTTTTAGATTTATATTTCTTTTTATGCTTCTGTGGTTGTTCTCTTTCCGGTTTCTCTTTTGAAGAACTCTTATATCTCTTAAACCCCGAAGCGGATCTTTCAACCTCTTCATCACTAGAGGCCACATATTTTTATTTATCTTTTTTTCCTTCGCGAGAAGAATATCTTTTGGAGCTTCAACGCACGCTTTCTTCTGCTCACTTCTAGCGTGCCGATCAGTACAAGATCGATCAGACTGATTTTCCATCTCAACATTCTCGTTTACTTGCCTCACCTTGGATTTGAGCTTCGTCGAGTGAATTTCTTGTTCTTTTTGTTCAAATTTTTTGTTCAACGTATTTATTTTATCCAAGAGTTTATTCATGCACATCTCAATATCCGATTGAGTTTGGATCGGAGCAGATCCATCCGGTCTGTTTTCATTTCTTTGTAAGCCATTTTTTAACGTTTCCATCACTGATCCAAGTGACGGATTATTTTCAGGATTCATTATAAGAATTCAAACGAAAAAAAAATAAGAAGATTATATTTAAATTCGAACAAGTAAGACATTAATTATTAATCGTCCATAGTGGAGTCACCAATTTAGTGAGTTCAATTATTCAGAATTTTCTTAGGAAAAAGTTATACGGGAGTTTTACTGTGAGAGAGAGAGAGAGGGAGAGAGATTTTATAGAGAGAAAGTCAGAGCACAATTGAGTTAGATCAAAAAGTGTTCAACCCCTTTATTAGTTCAGCCCTGGCCTTTATATGGAGGCGCTGGGACTTAGCACTAAACTGAAAACGGTTACATAAAGGGATAAATTAACCTTAATCCTCAATAGAAATACATAATCATAATTGTTCCATTAAACTTCTATTATTTATACTTTTCCCCCAACATAATGGTCTTGTTGAGAGAATAAATTGAACCTTGTTGGAACAGTTAGGTGTACGCTTCATATATCTGGAATAGTGCAAATGTTTTATAGAAAAGCAATGACAACAACTGCATATACTATCAACAAGAGTTCATCTACAACACTTAAGTTTTTTTGCCTTCAAGAGGTATGGATTGTAGAGAAACCTAATCTGGAACATTCGAAAAGTGTTTGGATGTGTTGCTTATGATCATGTGAAGCAAATAAAGCTTTGGTCAAGAGTACTAAAATATTTGTTTGTCGGTCATCCGGAATGAGTAAAAGGGTACGGGTTATGGTACCTTAAACCTAGACGTTAAGTGGTTGTGATAAGCAGGGACGTGGTTTTAAATAAGGAGGATATTTCATTGAAGGAGACGGTGGAGACTCAACCTAGTACTGCCGAGAAAAAATATGATGTTGATGATGGTTCTGACCTAGAAAGTAAAGATTCTTATACTTCTGTTAAAGATGATTTTGGACCTAATTCAGCTTCAGGATGTACATAGTAATTTCAACCACTAGATGAGTCCAAATATGTCAGAGTTTATTGTTTTTTTTGTCCTTCGGATGATCAGACAAGAGAGCAATATGATCTTGACAGTTATCAATTCGCGAGGGATAAATATGGTGACCAAGAAAATAGTCGTACATATATAGTTTTAATGATGTAATTGGTTATTCTTTATCTATTTAAATGCAGGAGATGTTCTTGAACCCAAAAACTATCATGATAATATCAAGAGTAGCAATATAGATAAAGGGCTTACGACCATGAAAGAAGAATTGAGATCACTCAAGAAGATAAACACATGGATTCTTGTGACGCAGTCGAATGGTCAGAAGTTGGTTGGGAGTAAATGAATATTCAATAAGAAGCCATATATTTTGGTATTTAGTTACATAAATACAAGTTTAGTCTCGTGCTAAAGGTTTTACTCAAAAAAATGGCCTTGATTTTAATGAGATATTTTTGTTGGTTATGAAACAAACCTTTATTTGGGTTTTGTTGTCAACTGTTGCTAGATTTGATATTGAGCTAGATCAAATAGACGTTTCTACTGCCTTTATGCATGGATAATTAGTTTTATTAGGGACCAAATAAGTTTTTTATGTCTAAATACAAATTGGTTTGAACTCCCATTAGGGCTCAATTTAAACTTAGTGTCACTCAAGCATTAAGCACAAAGCTACATATAAGAAGTCTATGTTTAGATACCTTATGACAATGTTATTGGTAGCATTATGTATGATATGATTTTCATAATACTTGATCTTTCCTGCGTCGTAAGTGTTTTGAGAATATTCATGTGTAATCTGAAGAATCCGCATTGGTATACACTTAAGTGTCTCATGAGATACTTGAATGGTTAAGCTGTTGTAGACTTGTGTTACAATCAGAATGATAAATTTTATAGTCAATAAGACTTGGTTCATAATTTTTAGGTGTAAGCTAGAAGTAACTTGTCAACAAATGTATCATCGAAGGACTACATGGACGAAGATGGATCAGACGAAGACATGTATAGTTATGAATTGTTAGATTATCTCAAGACATAGGTGTGTCCAAAACTTAGGTGCAAATACGTTTTTTGGAACCTATAGGAGAGTTTTTCCAAACACATACATGTTTTTTTTCTACTCGCCAAAGACTTTAATTGATGGTGTAGGGACTCAGCTGATGCATGTTGTCGATTCCCCTACATTCATATTATAGATACCCTGGCATTGTGTTGATGCCTTTGATATGAAGTTGTTGAATGCTCCATAGGTCAATGCTTCAAATAACGTTGGGCTTTTTGTATTGCTAGAGTTTCTTATTTAATTAGGTCTTTTATTTTGGTCTTCATATAATTGGTTATCCTATTAATTAAAATTTCTATCAATTGAGTCTTCCATTTTAATTAGGTTTTCTATTAATTTGGATATATTATTTATTAGATTTTTTATTTTATGATTAGGTATTTATCACATACGTTGATTAATGGGATTTAGTTAAAGAATCAAAGTTTTCTATAACTCTATAAGTTGAAGAAGAAATAGAAAGCTATATTTTGTGACGACAATGACAAAACGAGTAACATGTGAGACGAGTCGGAATTCTTTCTAAATGAGAGAAGACTTGGTTTCTTAGAGACAAAAATCAGGTGAAAGATAAAGACTGAATAAAGAGTTTTGTGGATTATATTATCTTTGTAAACTGTGAAACATTTGTAACAAAGAGAGATTGAGCATTTTGTGTTTGAAAAGTCATTATGTATCCTAATTGTTTAATAAAAATAGCGTATATTGCTTCTAGATGTAGGGCTATTTTTCAATCTTAACTACGTTAAATGTTGTCTTGTTTTTTTTTTAATTTTATGTTTTTTTTTAAATTTTGTTGTTTCTACCGAACATGAAATTTTTTTTATCTCTGAACAATCGATTTCCCAACAACATAAACACAACAAACATGTTTTACCATATTTTCATTTTAATACATAATAACATCTTTGACTAATATAATATTTTCGGTAAAATACAAAATCAAATCTCTAAAATAATATTCTTCATAATAAAATAATTTATTTTTATAACAAAAAATAATATTCAAATATTTGACTAATATAAAATTTCCTTCAATTTTTACTACATGTTGATAATATTTTCTAATTAGCTAAATAGTATTGTGCAGAATTTAAAATATTCATAATATAACGGTTATTTTTAGGATTTTTCTATAATTTTTAATTTCAAGAGAATGAAACAAATCTTTTGTGAACAATCTTTGCCTTTTGTTATAGTGGAAAAAAAAGGCAAGTCGACTAGAGCCAAAACTATTTAGTTTAAGTTGCATTTCGCCCTTTCATTTTATCACATTCAAAACAAACATGCTTTATCTTTGGATTTTAAATATCCATATCCTTGCTATAGTCAAGTGATCCATTGTCTACGTAACACATATAATCCAATTATATTAATATGTACGAGTTATTTGGTTTGTGATATGTTTAGCTTACTAAAAAAGTCAGTTATGTGGCAAAAGGGGACAACTAATCTTGGTTCTGTCGTAAATAACTTGCATCGAAAGTATAAGTTGATAACTAATTGTTTATTTAACGTCAAAATGTTTATCATGATAAGTTTTTAAAAGAAATATTGAGCTAAACATTATTTTAGCATTTCGGATTTTTTTGGATAAGAAAAGAAATAAGTCAAAAGTTTTTTCCTCATTTTCAGTGATCATTGTTATAAAAAAAATGAATCTAAATTACATTCGAAGAAACACCATAAATCAAGTAAACATGATTCTTTGGGAAAGAAAAGAAACTCAAAGGGTAAAAAAAAAATACTCATGAAAGATGAAAAAGAAAGTTGATCAGAGCATAAATCGCTTATTAAGTGACCAATTCGATATTCAATCTGAGCCAAAGATTTTTTTTTACTTCTAATGAGGATCACATGTTTAGTCAATGACATAATAAGAAGTAGTCGCATTTATCTTCAAAAATCGTCTCCGGACATCTACCTATGCGCTTTAATATCTCAAATATAGTGAAAAATATGATGGGAGCCAAGATCTTAATAACCATCTTGAGCAGTTCAAGAATTTCATGATGAGTTTTGATGATGATGACAAGTTGCTCTTTAGAGCATTTTCTCAAACCTTCAAGATAGCACCCTGAAGTGGTATAATAGATTACCACATGGGTTGATCAAGAACTTTGACATGTTTTGGATGGTTTTCTGAAGGAAATTTGTGGGAAGCAAAGAGTTTATAGAAAATGGGGACATTATTTTCATTGTTGGCATCACTCTAATGAATCTTTAAAGGATTATACCACATATTTTGTAAATACCAAAGATGGATTGGTAGATGGCCTCGAACGGGTAGTTATAGTTTCCCTTAGACAAAGGTTGTTAACTGGTGAACTGGCTGATGCAGTTACCCATGAAAAACAATGAATTGGGTGGCTTGTTGAACCAAGGTTGAAAGAAAATCACAATAAAGAAATCTAAAAGGTTGAGATAGCCTCATTAATGAGAGTGGTTGAGGTATTTATACCTTAATTACTGACCCATGGGCTTGCCGGGTCGGGTCGTGAAACCGGGTCGAATTCAAATACCCATTAGTTTTAAGTTTATTAAAAAATAACTTAGTCAAAAGTTAATACATTTGTCCTGTTTGGATTTTTAGTGGTGTTACATGGTCTGAATTCCCCCTGTTCGGATTAATGGATATGTTGTGACTATAAGATCTGAACTAATCAATGTTAGCTAGTACGCTTGTTACATTTTCAGATTGGAAGGCACATATAAGATATTGTTAAATAAATAGACAGACTAACGAATGTGGGGCATATTCGAGAAATTACTCATTATGGACAGCAAATCCAGTGCTCGTAAAAAATAAAAATGGCAAATGACGAATGTGTAATGATTTCACAGACCTCAACATGGAATGGCCAATGATTCATTTCTCCAGCAATAAGTTGTTTCCTTTTATAGATATATTTGTTGGGTACAATCAATAAATAAATGGATCCAAAGGACCATGATCATACTACATTTATCACTGACAGCTGGTTGTATTGTTATAAGGTAATGCCTTTTGGTTTAAAGAATGCGGGGACTACTTACCAGCGTTTGGTAAAGTGTTTGTCAGTCAGATTGGAAGGAACGTAAAATTTTATATTGATGATATGATGGTAAAAAATCTAAAGGAGGAGGATCATTTTCTTGATCTCAAAAAAACTTCTCCAACATGGAAGCCATCAATTTGAAGCTAAATTCAGAGAAGCGCACATTTGGCGTGCGATCCAAATTTTTTTTAAGGTGTGTCATTAATAAGAAAATCATTCAAGATGACCCAGCGCGATTAGATGCATTGTTGGCTATGGACACTCCCATATCCAAAAACAATGTCCACGTGTTAACTGGAAGTCTGGCAGCGTTAAACAGGTTCATATCAAGGTCATCGAATAAATGCCAAGGAATTTAATTGGTCCCCAAATTGCGATAAGGCATTCTTTGAAATCAAGAATCATATATCTTCTCTTAAAACTTCGTTCAAACTAGTAATGGGAGAAAGACTTCATATACGTGGAAATATCCGACCATGCGGTAAGTACAGTATTAGTTCAGGAAGTTCAGAATTACCCTCGCACGATTTATTATGTTAGTAAGAGTTTGTTAGATTCTCAGAATAGATATCTGAAGGAGTAAAATCTAGCATTAGCTTTGGTAATAGCAACATCAAATATGAGGCTTTATTTTCAAGCGCATTCCATTACAGTTCGAACTTATTCTCCACTCAAAAGTATGTTACAAAAATTTGATGTATCTGGTTGGATGACCAAATGCTCTGTAGAATTTGGGGATTATGATATTGACTTTCCTCCTCGAACAGCAATCAAAGCACAAGTTGTGGCAGACTTTTTGGTTGAGTTTCTTTCTAAACGACCGTGTGTGGAATATTTTATCGATAAGCCTGGGAAAGAATGGGTAATCTGAATAGATGGAGGATCTAGTATGATGGATTGTGAGGTCAGGATTTATTTACTCTCCCCCTTTGGAGAGTCAATGTACCAAGCTATACATTTTGGTTTCAAGGCATCAAACAATGAAGTTGAGTATGAAGAAGAAATAGCTGGTTTAAAGCTCGCCCAAATATACGGTGCCAAAAGAATTCTATTGATAAGTGACTCATAGTTGCTCATACATCAAGCTCATGGACAATCTGAAATGAGAAAAGAATAGTTGGTGAAATATTTGCAAGTATTAAGAGAAACATCTTCCTTCATGAAATGTGTAAAGTATGAGCATGTGTCAAGAGTTGAAAATTAAATGGCCGACTTTTTAGTCATTGTTGCGTACACTGAAGCATATCCTTGGATTTTGGTACAGTAGTGCCCTACCATAACAACAACCCTTGAAATGTGAGTTCGAACTGGAGGAAATTTTTAAAGTATCTACAATAACAAGCCAATATTGGAGGTATGAGATCTAAGCCTCCCTGGAGAAAAAAATCTTAGCTAAGAAATTGAGGTTTAGTGCACATGGGTTTTTGGTTTTGTGAGGGGTCCTCTACAAGAAATCCTTTAGAAGGCCTCTATTACGTTGCCTCAGATTCGAGGAGTCCTAAGAAATTATGTATGAATTATATGATGGAGAAATATCTATCCATTGTGGCTACAAAGCTTTAATTAGAAGGGTCTTACTAGCATGATAATATTGGTCATCCATCATGATAGATTTTAAAGATCTAGTTAAGCAATGCGATTCGTGCCAAAGGTTTGGAAACGCAATACATATACCAGCAGTCCCAATATAGACAATATCTGAAGTAGTTCCATTTGATAGATGAGTGCTTGATTCGGTGGGACCCTTTCCAATGGCTTCTAGAGTTTGTCGAACCATATACTAGCAGTGAATTATTTCTTTCAGTGAGTAGAAGCTATACCTCTCTCTAGAGCTACTTCTAAAGTAGTAATCATGTTTATCCTTATAAACATAAGTTGTAGCTATCTAAAATTACTATAACATAAAACTGTCCTCAATTTGACAACAGGGACATGTAAATTTTATGTATATGTAGAGGAATTCACCATTGTTTCTCTTTATATTTTCATCCCCAAGGTAACAGACATATAGAGGTTGTCAACAGAACTATGTTGATGGATCTCAAAAAGAATTTAAAATGGACTATGGGAAAATGGCCAAATTATTTATAAGAAGTATTATGAGCATATCGAAGTACTCCTCATACTGCCACACAAGAATCCCATTTTGCCTTGGTTTATGGGATGTATGCAATAGCACCGATGGAATTTACTCTTTCTTTTTTCAGATTTCAAAATTATTCCGAACAGAATACTGAGACAACAGTTTCAACTCGGCCAGACTTTATTGAAGAAAAAAATCAAACCTTATGTAAGAACGTTGCATTATCAAGGTTTAATGAAAATCATGTATGCATCTAAAATTCAAAAAAAAGAATTCGAAGTAGGGGATAAGGTTTAAAGAAAAGTATTTTTACACACCAAAGACATGAATTTCAGAAAGCTAGCACCAAACTAGAAAGGTCTGTATATTGTCCATGAAAAGATTAAGCAAAAAACATATTGGTTGGTTGATCAAGAGGGCAGTCCACTGAGACATCCATGGAATGTCGAAGATTTGAGAATTTATCTTGCGTAAAATATGTAAATATTTACTTTATCTATGTTTAATGTAAATATTTACTTTATTTATGTTTAATGTAAATATTTGAGGGCATACTTTTTCCTACACTAGTGGCTCAGGGAGGTTTTAACGAGGTGTCAGAATTATTATTAATCTACCACTTTTGTCTTTAAAATTTGTTCATAATTATACTTGTGTGTTAATTTTATTTGTCTTTGAATTGATTACCTTCGAATGTCTTGTGTATTTGGTTTGTTTGCCTTCAAATGGATTACCTTTGAATAGCTTGTGTATTGTTTTATTTTCCTTCGAATAAATACCTTATATTGGCTTGTGTATTGGTTTGTTTGCCTTCGAACGGATTACCTTCAAATGAGTTATAAAAATAAGAAGTTGTAACGGAAATAAATAGAATCTTAAGCTAACAAACAAGGCATTAGTGTTCCAATGACTTGATCTGAATTAAAAATATGTCTTGGCCGTGCCAAGGACATGCACAAAAACATCCAAAAAAATTATAAATACCTTGTATACATCGAGGAGTTGCACAATACAATAAGATACAAGTCTATTTTCCTTTGGGCTTGTTCACATCTGCATTTCCTTCTTCTTCTTATTTTTCCAAACTCCCACTTCCGGAGTCCCCTTCATCATTATCATCGGAGTCGTCATTGGGTGATTCCACAGATATCCATAACTGGTCTGATATAGTCATATCGTTGGGCCATAAGTGTTTTGGAACTAACTCCCACAAAGATTGGAGGATCAGTTTAGAGAGTCTTTTGTGGAATTCGAAGACCATATCGAATTTGATTTAGGTATCTTTTTTTATCAAAGGATTCTAGGATCCCATCAACATATGCGTCCAAAAATTATTCTGTCTCTATTAGCTTTAAGAGAAGCTACCTCGCCTTCATATTTTTTAATAAGGGCATCATGATCAGTTTTTTTCTTCAGTAATTTTTCACTGGCGCACTTATCAGTGGTTTGCTAATTCTTCAAAAACATTAATCTCTCCAGAGCTAGAGGGTTGCAACCGTTTGAAAGCCTCTTTTGTCTTTATAAGTTCTTCTTTGAGAGAATTAACCTCTTCGAATAAGAAGTCAACCTTAACTTGTTATTCTTCAAAAGAAGCCTTTTTATTCTTCTTATCCTCCTGAAGGGAACGGATTGTCTCATTGTACGACCTCATTTCTCTTTCCAACTCGACAATAGGCCTCATATAACTCAACATCAAATATCCTAGTAAGTCATTTTCTTTTGACAACTCATAGGGTACACACTCAACACCACACTCGTGGCGTTGTTTGTAGATTCTGGGAAGTTTTCTCAAAAGTGTCAAAGTCAAATCCCATGATACCTTTCATAAGGTTGATATTTCTAAATATTTTCCTCTCAAGTGTGGGGAGCAATGGAGAATGAGCATCAAATACTGAGTTTGATGGAAGTTCAACGGTAGGGATCGCTGGAGAAATAATATCTAAACGGAGGATAATCTCCGAACGAGATGAGGTTTTCTTAATCTTCTAATCTCTTTTATCACTGCCTTGTTTGCTTCTCATGTGTCTTCTTTTTCTTGGACACGGGAAGCTTCGTGGTCACATCGCCTCCTTTAACAGTGACAGTAACAACAATTAACAAGGTTTCATCAATTTCATATGGTTGTTCTTCGGTTCCAACTTTAATAGCACTTATTGATGAGCCTTCCTTATTTTTTTATCCTTTTTGTTCTGATGATTGGGGGCTCGGTTTTTTTTCAGAAGGTATACCTTCCCATCTGCAACTTTGACTCTTTTAGAAATGGCAGTATATCGGGGAAGGGTAGTGAACTACTCCCATGTCAACTCACGCTCGACGTTAGTCCTCCAAATATGACTTCGAACTAAGTTGGTAGGAGTGAAGCATTTATAGAAGTCGTTTGACCATTTCTCTTAGGCTCATTGATTTAGCTTCTTGAAGATGACCTTCGCATCTTCCAAGTGATGCATGTAAGGTTTCGAACTAGTTGTTAAAGGGAAGTTGTTAAAGGGAAGCTGTTAAAGCTAATTGATACTTAGAGGAAAGAATAAGATTTCGAAGATATTCGAAGAGATCTACATGTATTTTTCAGGAATATGGTAAGCTGACTCGGATTACCCTAGGAAGTGATTTCTTACCATTCCCCAACCAGCCACTGATGAAGAGAAATTGTGTCTTCCATAATTTATCTGCTTCTAGCAGATTATCTATCACCTTATACTCATTCTTCATGTTAAAATAGTAAAAATGAATTTGGGAGTTGTAAAACAGCCCCGCGATAGTAGTGAATTGTTCTATTGACATCAGAAAATTATTAATCTAGAATTCATGATGCATGACATCAAGGTGAACCATGTGTTTAGAATAGTATGGTTAGGACAGAATCTTACTATTTTAAAGTAATTCACGATCTCAGGGTCAAAGGGAAACTGAAGGCCCCAGTTGAGTATATTTGGATAGATAAGTAGTTCCCTTAGACCACAACTCATTACGGTCTCTCCGGATGTAGGAAGTGTAACCTTAACTTAGGGCGAACAACTTCTAATTCATTCTCATGAAAATAGATGTAAAAAAATTTATATTTAAGGCCAGAAGGTGTTTGACACTAATATTGGAAAAGTTGGGCCCTACGCGTCCGACCAAAGATGGAGAAAGTGCTTCGAATTCTATTTCAAAAGCTTTTTTATTTCCATTTCCCTATCTACTACCAACTTTCTTCGAATCTTTCTTTTTAATTGGCTTTGAAGTCTACTTCGTTTGTCCAGATGTCTTAAGGGGAGAATCATCGTTGATTTCTTTTATGAGATCTGTTATGACCTTTAGACTAGGTCCTAAAGGTTCTACTTGCTAAAAAGATATTTCTCATCTTTATTGGTTGTTGGGAGAGGACTTGATTAGGATTTGAGGGCTCAACAAGTTGGAGTGCAGTATTTTATGCCCTGATCGGATTTTGTGGGGATGGATTCTTGGAAGGTTGTCTTGGATACGTTGACCCTGTCTATCCGGATAGATTAGCTTTGCCTTTAGACTGTCTGGTCACTCTGCGAGGAGTGTTTTCTTGGGAATCGTAACCCATACCTTTGAATGTTGAATGAATGCGAAGACTAGTGCCCCCTTGAGATCGAGATGGCTTCGAGTGAACGACTGTGAGAAGTAAATGATTGGACAGTCAAAGAAGGTTTAGTTGGAACATTACACCTATTGTAGGGATAAACACCTCTGTAGTCGGTTGATTGAGTTACAACGACTGTTCCTGTAGAGGCAGGTATCCCAATAACAGTCCTAGATTTTTTTTTCTCTTCGTCTAGCTTCCATAAATTTAACTAAATGTTCCTGGTGATGAACATACAAACGTCGTAATGTTGCCAGAGAAAAGATTTGTGGTGGTTAAAACGGTAGAGGAGAAGAAAATATCATCTTTGGTTATCTTGGTATCAATAACAAAGAATAATCTCTCTTTTTATAATGTAAATTTTCTCTCTCTAAAAAACTCTAAAATGAGAAAATAAAGGAAGAGTTTAATAAAAAAATTGTACAAGACTCTTAAAAACCTTACTAGGAAAATGGGAACGCTACTAACAACTATAACCCCTAACGAAGTGGAAACGTTTCTGATTGATTGGCTCACCTCACCTAAAGTAAAACAAATTTGTGGCTCCAACCACATAATGACATATCACGAAGTGCAACAAATTAAAAACCGCAACTTTTGAACAATAACCATCTTTGAATGATGTTATCTGATGGAGTTCAGATATTTTCGTGACCCATAATCAATTAAAGAATACTGAAAATTAGATTTAGAGAAATAAACAAGTATGAATCAAATACAATTCGGATATGTGTCAGTTAATCCTCTCAAAATATCTTTGAAAATACTAAAAGGGCTAGAGGATAAGGCTAAAAATGTTTGGAAGGTTTATCTTAGAAATGGTCAGACTTATTCGATGGCAATCCTGAATAAGGAAAATACTACTTATTTACATTTTAACTTAGTTATTTATTACACTTTTTGACGTAGTTATTTCACCCATTAACCCAAACCCAAAATCAACTTATAAAAAATCTTAGAAATAGCATTTAAAATGGTCGGTTTTTATCTTTCTAAACATTAAATATTTGAGCTAAATTATATCTAATTCTCATCTCACACTTATTACACCTCTACCAAATTATATAAATACCCCCAATCATTTTAAACCTTATCAATTGTCATTCTCAATTGTAGTTAAAATACTTGTATAAAATTCTTACATATTAGCACAAACATATTGTTCAAAGTCTAATTAAGAAAACCTAAACTAAAATTTTAAAATCATTTAATAATTTTCATCCAAAAAAGTTGATTGTAAACATTCTGATAGCTATTTAGATCTCGGAATAGATGATTGTAAGTGCTCTATGTTGCTCTGGAGAGTCCTTCTTGGTTGGATCCTTGTGGACACAGTTCTGCAAGATAGAAAATTTCAGTTAGCGTCGAAGTGTGGTTCTTGTAATAACATTGAATCTGTTAACCATGCTTTTATGTTCTGTAAGCATGTGTGGGAGGTGTGGCAGCATTATGCTGATTTATTTCATATTCAAATTTATCGGAACATGAATTTCCATCACTTAATTAGAATGCGGTATTGGTCAACTAATAAAATGGTGCATATTAGGACTGTTTTACCTCCTATAGTAACTTGGGTCATTTGGCAATCCAAAAACAAGAGGAAGATTGATGTTATTAGTTTCAATAAGAGCTCTATGATTATTCATATTAACAAGATCCTGGTTGGTTTAGATGGGTCTGGTATGTTCAAGAGAAAGCACTGGGGACTGACAAGAAGGTGGGTATCAATCTGGGTTGTTTTAACTTTCTCAATACTCCCAGGGTCTCTCTGTCTTTAGCATGGAAATTCCCTAAGTTTAATAGGTTCAAGCTTAACTGCCATGGGGCTTGTAGTCTCGCTGGAGACTCCAGTGGTGGTGGTTTGGTCAGGGATAGTAAAGGGGATATTATTTTTTGTTATGGCCGAATTTATGGTAAATGGTCTTCTATAATTGCTGAGTGTCGAGAACTTTTAGATGGTTTACTTTCTCTCTTCAGAGAAAGGAATAAAGAGTCTTGACATGGAAACAGACTCTTTGGTTCTCATTGATTTTCTTATCTGTGGGAGGTGTCCTTGGTTTCTTAAGTCTACGCTCAAGTGCTGTCGCAATTTACTCTCATCTGATATGAAAGTTATTCAGATATATCAAGAGCAGAACGAATCTGCAGATTGGATTGCAAAAGAATCTTTGAAATCCAATCAGAATATGGATTTTGAAAACAGCATGGCTCCCTCGTATCTAAGAGTCATTGTTTTTCTGGAAAGATTAGGGACAAACTACCTGAGATGTGACCCCAATCTTTAGTTTTGATGCTTCGAAGGTTAGAAAAATTACCTTATTTTCGGTCTTCTTCCTCAATCGGTCTGTCGATCTGAATTTTCGTCCTTCAAGATCTGCTGGTGGCTTATGGATAGTTTCTGCTGCATATAGGCTGCTTTCGTCATCTAGGAATTTTGTTAATCGGCTCGTGGTTGGTTTTTGGGTTTCCTTGGATGATTTGGTAAGAGCTTTGATTTTCTGTGTCTGGATTGTCTCTGCATGTGAGTGCATGTGGATTTTGGCTTTGCTACTAGCTGATTTGGTTTTGCAAAGGTTTAGTATGTTGATTTTGGTTTGGCAGGGAATTTGCTTTTGCATAGTGAAATTTGCTGAGGATTTTGGACTAGCTCAGTCTTGCAAAAGAATTTGGCTACCGATGGAGGTGTCTGCATTTTCTTGAGGGTTGATGGCTTGAAAGGGTGAAAAAGTTTATGTGAAAATAGAAGAAGAATAATGGAGGCTTGGATTGATAATCTAGGATTTCGCCGTCTTATTATTTTCTTGGACTTTGGTCTGTTTTTTGGGCTTTGGTCTTATTGTTATACTTTCAACTGTTATTAATAAAAAGGCCCAATTCGAGGGGGGAAAATCCAAATCAGTGATTACATGGTTACAAAATAAATAAATGTATAAAACATATGATATAGTCCGCCTACCACAATAATATTAAAAGGCATCCTGATTTATTTCTAAATATCTAACAAAATAAAGAATCTCAATACAAATTCGTAATAAACTGAGCCCATATGCAGAGTAGGGGAAACTTCAGTTTTTGGTCGTTAAAATTGAAACTCCAACAACTACGACCAATAAGAACATTTTCTTTATATCAGTCTCATTTACATGTTCAATCTTCTAAACTTCCAAGTTAACTATACAGTTAAAACATGTGTTCGAAAATACACCATAAAAAAGAAGCTATATAATATAACAAACCAAAAACCACCACCACCAATAGTTTGACTAAATATAGTATTAATAATAAAATTTAGATACAAATATGATCTCTACCAAACTCTTACAAGGAATTTGAGCGTGTATGACTCTTCAGATTGCATGAGATCTTAGCCAAAATCTTCCAGCTAAGGGTAAGAGTTTGGCGGAAATCTCATCAGTAGATATTCACAAGCAATAAGTTGATTAAGAGTCTGCTGGGATCTATTAACATTACCGCAAACGCATCCTAATTTATTTCGGAACATATAACAACAAAACAGTACTAAAGAATCCGAACATAGATTATTAATAATGAGCCCATATGTAGTAGAGGAAGCTTCAGATGGAAACTCCAACAACTACAACTACACCCAACAAAACATGTGTTTGAAAATACACACATTAAAAAATGCAATAACATACCTAAACTACCAATAGTTTGACTAATTATAGTAGTCAATTATAAACTTTAGATACAAATATGATCTCGACCAAACTCTTACACGAAACTTAAGCTTGTGAGACCGTTGAGATATCCAATGGATTATGAGATTCTCACCAAATTCTTCCGGTTAAAGGTAAGAGTTTGACAAAAATCCCATCATCCATTGAATATCTCAACAACCTCACAAGCTTAAGTTTCTTAAGAGTTTGGTGAAGATCCGCAGATATTTGTATCTAAATTTTGAATTAACTACTACAATTATAGAGATAGAAGATCTCAATGAACTCCCCAAACACTTATAGTTGCTGAGATCTAATTCTTCGAGATTTGTGCCGCTTGAATGATCCGGTAATTCAACTAGTTTCCAAGAGAATTCATAACAGAGAGCTTGTATGCTAACATGAGTCTGCAATGATGTAAACAGATGTGTCTCTTAGTTGGTAAAGTTACTAAACACAAAGTGTTCTGGTAACGGAAAAAAAAAAGCATTAGGACAATTATCATAAGCAGGGTAGGGTGGGTGAGAATATAAATTTTTGAGGAACTTAAGATTGCGCATCATAGCCAATAGAGAGCAAAAATCTTAATACAAGTGCAAAATTACATGTAGCTCAACCATAAAAGCTCTAGATACAGCTTTTGTTGATAGAGGTGCCTAAAACTAAAACACAAGTCCAAAGCACAGCCTAACTATCATCAAATCAGTACCCAGAAGATCGAAAGCTTAAAAAGTAGCGTGTTTTGTCTACTAAATCTTATGCAAGTCAAACCTATTACATCAAATCCATTCACACAAACAGAAAACTATATACAAGCGAAAGCAAATCAAATAAAAAGAAACGAAGACAAAAATTTAGTTACCTTTATTTGTAATTAGAAAACAATGAACTGGGTTTATAGTTACCTTTGATTTCGTGCGTTTTGGGGATCGACTTTGTAGAAAACAGGTACAAGATCTGATTGAGATCTTCACGAGCTCTCTTAGATCTTTCGATCGCTGTGATGAGTGCTAGAGAAATCTCATCTCCTTTATCATCCATGGTGCTTAAGAATAAGTAGGCGAAACGGAGGTTGGGAAGTAAACGAACTATAAAATCGTACAAGAGAGAGAGTCAATTGAAGTGACCATTTTTCTGCGAAAGAAATGGAGAGAGCAAATTAGGGTTTTTGATTTGGTACCGTTCTTTCTTACTCGTGAGTCGTGTGACTCGTGACACTCTCTTTGGGGATTGGTATGGACCGTCTAAACTTGACGGACACGGGTCACGCACCTTCTCTCTTGAACAGCGTGCGTTTTTTCTTTTCGGACTAAACAGGAAACGTAAAATTACTTAATAATACCGCACATAATGTGTTTATTGTAATTTACTCTTGGTTTCTTCTTTTAATGTTAAAATTACTACTCTTCTAATGTTAAAATTACTCCTTCTTAAAGTTATTTTTTATAATTATTTTCTAATTTTTTCACATTTACTTGTCCACGGGTTATATTATTTTTATTATGTGTGCATTCATTGCACTCTAAGTAACGACTGCGGGTTCTCTCCAAAAATAAAAATAAAAATTAGTTAGTTTTGGTAAGAAATTACAGTTGGTCCTTCTTACTTACTCCAATATAGCATTGTCCTTAATATTACTAATGTTACTATATGAGATTTAAATGAATTGGAATTGATTAAAATATTAGTTTGGTATGGATGGAAAAAAATAAAATCCTCACAGTTAAAAGTAAATTCTGTTTATATGAATTGATCATTTTACTCTTCATATATAAAATTAAAGTTTTAATCAAAAATCAAGTTTTTCTTTTTTTTCTTAAAGTTTTCTTTCTCTAACTAAACAAAAAAATTAAAAAAAACACCAAAAACCATGGATTTAAACGATTTAAATGAAAAGTTGAGGTGCAATATCAATGATTTCTTCTCCAAGGGGGATGAGCCTTTGACGGACCATCTCAAAACCCAAAAAGAGGTATTTTCGTGTTTTTAAAACTTTCAGTGCGATTATAGCACTACCAACACTACGAAGTGCGAAGATCTGTGTGTTTTTGTTTGTCAAAATCGAGTGTAGAGAACGCTCGATTTTGACAAAATCGCGAACACATAATTGGCGAATTTGACAACATTTGCGAACACGATCTTCGCAATGATGTCCAGTGGCAGGTTCAACAGCTCCAGTGACTACAACAGTTTCGTGGTTCACCCAAAAAGTAGCTTTTAGTAAATTTTTGTAAAGGTATATTAGCGCAAAACCAAATTACATACTTATAAGAACAAAATATGCATTTTAAAAGAATTTATGTTGGAAATGACGATAAAAATTTAATAAACTTATTTCCAACTCAGTTTGACATGCAACTAATTAGTAATATTACCTTAGTGCAGAATCAGGAATGATAAATCCATCGGAAGATTTTTTTTTTAAGCTAAAAGAACTTTTATTAATAAGCAAAGAAGTAGCCTAACCGAAGGCCTTACAAGATTTATGGATTAATGACCCAAGCCTTATAGGCATACACACAGGAGAATTTTCATTATTTTCATTGATAGAGCCAAGAGACAGATCAATCGTCATTCACTATAGAGGTAGAGGTGCTCAGCTATGGTGGAACAAACTCATAATTTCTTCTTGAAGGAAGGGGATGGATTTAGAAGCTTCTACAGCATCACTTTTTTGGAAGATCATCATTGCTCCCGGAACAAAGTCAGCAGAGAAAATATTGTTGGAGTATTTTTTTCGTATGGTAGATCTGGTCAAAGGGGTTATTATCAGGCAAGCGGAACCTAATTACAAGCTTTGTCATTTTCGAGTTGCTAGCTGCTAGTTCTGCTTCTCGAAGTTTTCTTGTCTTCAAGGAGTTGTCTTCCTTTCTAGTACCTAAAACATGATAAAATTCTTCTGTTGTGAACTCAAAGAAGTCCTCAGACTCCTTTCACTAGTAGAGATGTGATTTGGCCCTTGCGGAAGCCTCGAAGTTTCAAACACACGGATTTCTAGTCCAATTTTTCATGTTGCGACAGTAAGATTGGCCTTGGCTGATTCGGTGTCCATTGGATCAATGCGTGTGTATCTCCTTCTCTTTGATATCAATCTAGAAAAACAACCATCTTGATTATGCAGAAAAAACTAGGATCTTGGGAACGGCCAATGGAATGCCAAATGTTCGACAAATTTTCTCAACAAGATGACCTTTGTAATAAAGAGCCACGATTGAGCCAGAAGGAGCATAGGATCTTCAAATATCAAATTAGAATGGAAGCTTATATCCAAGGAGTACCCTTCAAAATACAGTGAGTTTTCTTATTTAAAATTGTGATTCTTCGTTCAACAAGTGGTTGATACTCGAATTCAACAAGTGATTTGGCCAAACAGCTTCTTATCACTGTTGTTGTTTATTTTGAATATGTGGTTGATACTTGAGTTGGACAACATGTGATTGATTCAGTTGGTGATTTGTCTGACGGAATTTTGGTGATTCAACCTGTATGTCTTCGTTGAACCGGTGGTGGTTTGGCCAAAGGCATTTTGGAGGTTAACACTCGAATTGAACAGGTACTGTTCAACTTCTTAACACTAAGAATGCTTTTTAACACTCGAATTGAAAGATATATAGCCAAGACTTTTGACAGACTTCTTTTTATGCAATAAATTATCATTGAGTTGACACTGTTGCTAGTTTGGACGACGTCATTTTGACAATTATCGCTGTAAGTCTGGCCGAGAGATTTGATGAATGTGAGATCGAGTATGACCTTCGACATGGATTTGCGTTGAGAGGTAATGAAATTTGTTTTCTTGATAAATGATTTAGCATTCTTCAGGCTACCTTGTTACCCTTTGAAGCGAGTTGTTTTGATTGTTTTTAGGCTTCTCGAAGGCTTTAGTTTTTATTTTCTTATTTTTTTGTTTAGGTACCTTTTGGATTCCTGGCTTTCCTGAATGGTGGCTTGAGCTGATGGTGGGAGACTTCCAGTAGTTTTTTATTTATGTGAGGGAGGGGCTGACTTAGGTCAGTTGACCTCTTGGTTGTCAAGTATCTTAAGTCTCATATCTATAGAATTCAGTGCTTATATGATCTCATCTTCATGTAAAACTTGTTTGAATGCTGTTTGAGTGGTGAGTTTGTTTTCTTTAAAGGAAGGCAAGGACTTGATAGTGTTATCAGGTGGTTTCAGCTTTTTGTTTTTTTTAGCTTAATTTCCAAGTATCTTTGTCATTGACTTTCTTCATGTGTGCAAGAGAACATAGTAAGCTCCCAGTTATAGCATTTGAAGGTGATAGTGTATCCAGAAGAGACACATCAGAAGAGATGTTGTCTTGATTCATGGTTCCCAAATCAATCATATGAAGTGCTTCAATTACTTCATGATCTTCAACACCAACAGGTATGTTCAAGTTGGTTTCCTTATCCAGTAATAAGTCAGCAGATAATGTTGGTTGAGGGTCAGTGGGATTTAGTGGCTTATTGATGATGGTAGATCTGATTTTTGGAAAAGTATTTATAACTAGTTGTTTAGTGTGGTTTGATGCAGATGGAACAGAAGATGGAGTAGGATGATCAGAAAGAATAGTTGAACTTGAGGGATCAGTTGATGCAGAGGGAACATATGGTTTTATTTTCTTGTAAGTTTTTTTCAAAGTGGCCCAAGTGATAGCAGATTTAACAATATTTCGGGTAATTATCATAGACTAAGTCTTGCCAATATCCAACTTCACCAAATGAGACCCACATCTTCTTAGGAATTGGTTTGGAAACATCCATCTTCACCCAGATTCTGCAGTAGTTGAATCTAGCCTGATTCTTTGGAGGAACAAAAACATTTAGGGGAGACCCAGGGCCTTTAGCTAGACTCCTAATAGTATTCTCATTATACATATACTCCGGGAGATTATGAAGGTTTATATAGACAGGTGTAATAAGGTTTTTCATAGTTTGGGTTGAAAAATGGTCCCCATTTGATGAGTCTTATAGTTTTGGTACTAATTGGCCAGACATTTCTGCGCCATGATCTTTTTAGGTCATCCAAAAGGTTGAATTCGATGAATACATGTCTAAAGTCCATATTAGTGATATTGAAATCACCTTTGAATTTGAAAGTCTCTAAGAAATTCTTGATAGCTTCAATGTTGGGCTTGCCCGTTGAAAATTTCCCAACAATTGTATGTTTAGATACAACCTTTAGAATTTATTTGTCTCTGACTTCAAATTTAACACTTGGAAACTCACTGTTACGACTATAGGAAACATTCTGATGGTAGATATTTTCTGATTTAGACGAAAACAAATGAGCAAATGATTTTTTTGGTTGCACAGATTCTTTACTTGTTGATGCTTCGTAAGTAGATTTGTTTCTGATATTTGGGTTGAAAGTTTGCTAATCTAGGGAGGAAAAATGGAGATCAAAATCAGCAGATCTTTGACACGGATGAGATTTATCATTTTCTTCCATCGGTACGATGACTGATGATTGAAGAAATTTTGAAGACGAAGACGAAGATCACCAAAACTTGGATCTTGATTTTCATTCAAGACAGTTAATCATTCTTGATGAACTGTGTTGCAACGTCCTCTTTCTTGGATAACATTTCAAGATATATCTTTCTTCCAAATATACTTGCTATAAAAAAATTCTCAAATTAACGATAGACCTGCATGTTATCTTTTAGTATCATCCATTGGAAGATATTTAAATAGAAATAGGCTAATGAAAAGTCACCTGGTAGTCACCGATGAACAAGAGAGTAGAATAGATTGGGTAGACAAAAAAAGAATTATACGTGTTCCCACTAGAACCTGACCGGTGAATGCACATCCCAGAATTCAATGACCATACTCTTATAGACTCTTCATTGATAGAAGCCAAGAATACATATAACTCTAAATATCACTACAAATACCTAAAATTACATCAAAAGTATAATATTCATACCTTAACGTGTTTGTGAGTTCGGATTTGAGAAATCTTGAGTTTTTTTTACCGATTTTGGGAGCCTTTTGTGTGGAGAAACGAGAAAATAGGAAGTTTGGGCTTAAATAGAGCTTTTATATCAATGGTAAATTTGTCATTTTTGGGGTCTCATTATAGCCAAATGAGGTCTCATTATAAAAAGGTCTCATTATAACCAAAATGGGTCTCAAAATAGTATTGGCTTAATATTAATCAGTTAACCAATACATCAAAACGTGTCATTATCTATCCAATTAAACGATACACCCTAATAAATATTAGATCAATTTACACCAAACCAAATCGTATTTTCCCACTTTAACCCATGATATATAATAATAATAATAATAATAACAATAAACTAAAAGACATATTATTACAATGAGGGATGGCAAATTAAAATATTTACAAAAATGAGTACTTATATTAATTTTACATTTTCTTAAACGGCACCAAAATTTCACATGAAATTTTCTTTTCTCTCTCCACTAGGAATTGATTTTTGGTAAAACATATTCTCCGTAGATTTAGCCTTTTTTTCCTTGAGCAACTGTCTACACCTTTTGCCTTTTCATCTTACAGTTCTTGTTTTTCATGGCCTCATCTTCATTGATTCTACAAACAATATCAAGAACAAAATGTAAATTCCTTCAATATTATCTATCAATGGTGTATATTTTGATTCATTGGGTCATTTCCTATTTGATGTAGCCTCTTTGTTTTAAATTCTTTTGTCACTGGGACTCTAAGTAAGTCTCTCATCACGATCTTTGGAGAGGAGGTCAAAGCATTGAATAATTTTCTGCAAAACAGAGAACGTATTTGTTATTCGATTCTAATGTATCCAATTTGTAAGCTTTCTAAAAATGTTATAGCCTCCAGTTTAGCTGGAGCTTTAAAACGTTTTATAATCCAACTTCATTTTGCATCTTAGAGTCCATTGAGCCAGCCAATCAGCTCCTCGGTTTTGTTTTCTAAATATGTGATGAAGAGTCATTTTATTAGTGATTAGAGCTCTTATATTTTGTAGAATCGATTCTAAATGTATTGGGAAGTTTCCTGTAAAAATAAGTGAAATTATGATTTCTAAATCAGTTTATATGTTTACTTCCCTGATCCTATGGATTTTGCATATTTGTAGACCGTCATGTAATGCATGAGCTTCACCTTTGAGAGGAGTAAACAATCCATATTTTTTATCGTAGCCATGAATGATATTTCCATTACTATTTCAAATGATTACTGTGCCACTTGATTCTCCAAAAGTAAGACAACCTGCATTAGAGTTCAGTTTGAATCTTCTAGGCAGTGGAGGAGCCCATGTGAGGTAAGAGATTTTGTTTTTTGTTTTCAGATGATTTGTGCATCTTAGAGTTGTTGCCACTGCTTCGTTTTGTTTCCATTGTTTGTTCATCGGGAGATTTACATGGTCTAGGCTAATTAGCATGTTAGATATATATTGTATAGTCGAGGTTGCTGAAAATGTATCTCCATTGATCTTTGGTTTGTTTCTTTGTTGCCATATAGCCCAGGTTATCATTGTGAGAAGAATGGTTTTGATGTGAGTCTTGTTTGGTGAAAACCAGAACCATACCTCGAACATATGCTTTATAGTCATAAAATTGCGTATTCAACCTTTAGGATACCTAGATAGTATGACCAAATTTTCCAAGCAAAAGTACAAGATACAAATAGATGATCTTTTGATTCTATATTCTGATATAACTGGTATTTTGATTACATTGTTATATATCTAGTCTACATAATTGTATATATATGAAGTTTGTTTTGCATAATCCTACAAGCAAGAAAAGAACATTTTCTTGGGGATATCTGATTCCATAGGTTCTTAAAGAGATAATATTTATATAGAATAGGTCTGATTAGGTGTATTGTATCTTTAATGTTAACGTTCCACTTTTGGAAGATATGGAGTGGATAGTGTCATTTACTTGGGAGTTGATCCTTGTTTTTAATAGCAGGTTTATATTGAAGTATGTTAATAGAGGCTTAAGGTGGGTCACATTCCATTCATTATTTTCCCAGAATGAATTGACCTTGATTCCTTTAAACCAGCTATTATCATATTGTGATATAGACTAATAAGAGGAGGTCTACCATACCAGTTATCCAGCCACAAATCAATATTACATTTGCCTTGTTTCCACCTGGTTTTCTCTTCTGCAAAATCTTTTATATTTGATAGTCTTCTCCATGTTTGTAAGCCTTTTTTGAGTGGTTGACTTTGACATGATGGCTTCCTTTACAGAAGATACTTTGTAAAATCTTAGCTTATAGAGAATTATTTTCTCTAAATTGTATCCACACTTTACATGAGAATTCCTTTTGAATGTCATGTAAACTTCTTACATTCAGACCTCCTTCACTATGTGATTTGCATATTGTAGGCCAAGAAGACCACGGAAGTTTTTTCTCCTCATTGCTTGAGCTCCAAAGGAATTTGTTCATCATTTTCTCTATCTTTGTGATGATTGAAGGAGACAGCTAACAATTTTATAACCTGTAAAAAGGAATAGTCATTAGTACTGAATTTATTAATGTAAGTCTACCAGAATATGATAGTTCTTTATCATTCCAATTTGCTATATTTTCTGTTATCTTGTCAACTAAAATGAGATATTTTGTTGCTTTGTTGTGAGGGATCAATGTGATTCCCATGTAGGTAGTTGGTAGGTAACTTGTACTGAAGTTAGTCTGAATTTCCAATGATCTTCTTCTGTTCTGGGGCAGATTAGTTACAGTTATTATGACTGTTTTTACTTTGTTAAGTGATTTCCTTGAGACGTCTTGGTATATCTGCAAAAAATTATCAATCTTCTTCATAGAAGTAGTTAGTCCATTAAAGAATATTAGCAGATCATCAGCAAAAGAGAGATTAGAGATATATCTTGCTTCTATTAGAGTATCTTAAAGTTTTGTTAGATTTAAACATAGCATTAAAGCCTTTCAACAGTAGTTCTTGTGCTAAAATAAATAGAATGGGGGATACAGGACCCCCCTGTCTAGTATCTCTCTTAAGTTTAAAGTAACCAACAGTTTCTTTATTTATTAGAATGGATGCATGAACTGTTCTTATTAGGTTACCAACAAGAGATATTACTTTGTTGTTAAAGCCAAAACACTTTAAAACTTTGAATATGAAGTTGTGAGATAAATTTTTCAAAGGCCTTTGACATGTCCATATTTATAACTATGTTTCCTGCTTAAGTTTTCCTTCCAAGATCACGAATAAGTTCATTTGCGATTAAAATGTTCTCATGAATTGATCTCCCTTTTACGTAGGCACCCTGCACTTCAGAGATTAGTTTAGGAAAAAGAGTAAATAGTTTGTTATTTAATAAGCTAGACATGATTCTGTTCAACATTAAACAAAGGCTTATAGGTCTGTATTAATTCCAATAAGAAGGATTCTCTGTTTGGGGGATTATGCAGATTCCAGTAGCTATAATACCGTTTGGGATGTCTTGGCCCTGTATAGAATATGTCATAGCATTGCAGAGATCTTGTTTAATGATTCTCTAACATGATGTGAAGAAACATCTGTTAAATCTATCAACTTCTGTTGCTTCTTCAGAGTTTATACCTTGAATTGTATTCTATATTTCCTGTTCTGTATGCAAAACTTGAAGAAGATTATTATCTGATTCAGTTATTAATTTGGGTATCACATTGAATATGTTATTGTTTAAATATGCAATTTGTTGATCAATATTAGAGTGAGAGGGAGAAGAGAGGATATCTTTGTAAAAGGCCATAACTGATGATATGATAGTTTCATCATCTGAATATCATGTGTTGTTCAGCTATATCCCTACAATTCTTCATTTTCGTCTCTTTGTTTTCACGTAGTTGTTATACGTCCTAGTATTTATGTCTCCATCATGTATCCATTGGGCGTAGTATTTTTGTTTCCAGTATTATTCTTCCATGGAGAGTACAAGTAGATGGTCAGCAGTTGCTTTAGATAGTAATATTTTATCTTCCATACTGTTATAGTTGGTGTATCTGGTTTCACATTATTTTACTTTGCATTTAGTCTGAATTAATTTGTCAAATACAATTCCAAAGTGCTTCTTGTTCCAGTCTTTCAAAGTAATTTTCAGCCTCTTTAATTTATTCCAATATATAAACATTGGATAACCCTCAATTGTTTCATTCCAGCTTGATTCTACAATGCTAAGGAATTCCTTATCCATTATCCAAACATTCAGGAATTTAAAGCTTCTGATGTGTTTAGTTCTTTCTTTGATGATTGATATGCATAGTGGTGTGTGATCAGAGCATGTGCATTCCATATGCTCCACTTTAGTTTCTGCAAAATAATTTATCCACTCTTGGTTGATTAGCATCTGATCTAAGTGTTTCCTTTTTTTTCTTATCTGTTCATGTAAACTTGGTACCTTAAATTCCTGCATCCTCTAAGATGCACTCTTTAATTACATCATAAAATTCAATAGAACTTTGATAACAATAGTTATTACATTCAATTTGTTCAGAATGAGAGATTATAGCATTGAAATCACCTAAAAGTAATCACTTGTTTGTTGTTTGAGCAATGATTTGTATTGTATTCCAGAGCTCCATTCTTTCTCTTCTTTGACGTTTTGAATATACACATGCCACATAGAGAGTTGAGTCTAACAGTGGATGTTTGATGTTAATGTGTATGCATTGAACACAATCCAGCAGGATGTTAATCTCTAGGTCAGCCTTCCAAAGTGCCCAAATCTTGTTGCAGACATTTGCAGTGTACTTAGGGAGCTTAATATTTTCTGATAGAGTTTTAATCTGACCATTTTCAGTCATAGGTTCTTGTATGAGTAATATATTTATGTTCTTTTTTCTAACTATTGACTTCAATCTCCTCACTGAAGTTTTGTTTCCAACACCCCTTATATTCCAGTATAATGTTTTACTCATTTAGGCTGGTAAATGAAGATCATTTTGTCTCTATGAATCGTGGAGATTTTTGATGACGTGGCAGAAGTAGAAGAAGAAGCAACGATAGATGAAACCCTAATTCAAGAGTAACATGATGAAACCCTAATTTAAGGTAACAAAAATTAAAATTTTCAGAGATAAAAATCTATTATTCCAAAAACTTCAAAATAACTTAAGGCATAAGAGGCTTTATATAATAGCTTCTCAAAACCCTAAATTAGAATACAAGGAAATAAAATAAATATTTTAACATAAAATAAAAAATAAAATCAAATCAAATCAAATCTTAATATAATTAGATTTGATTTAAATACATAAGATATTTGAATAAAATAAAATAAAATAAACAAGGCTTTTGTTTGGACTTTCTGGGCTACATCAATTTTATCACTAAAAGTTTGTTTCTCTTGTTAGCTCTAGCAAGTTATAGTTTCTGTCAAGTAGTTTTTAAAAGCTTGGGTCACTTTCTCTTTGTCTTAGTGTTGGAGTAATAGGTAGACTGTAAGTGTTCTCTTTGTTGGGTGTCAAGTATCCTACTGGTGTTGAGTCATATTCATCAGTTTGTTGAAGGTTGTGATCAGCATCCAAGGATTTTATTGCTTCAATAATTTCCTCATTATCATTAACTTCCATTTCAAAATTTGTTTATTTATGACTTTCAAGAGCTTCTCTTTCATTATGTCTTATATGTCTTCCTTGTGGACTTTTCTTCTTTCTGGTTTCATCTTTACTAAGATACTCTGTTCTTTTATTGCTTTGTTCTTCAGAAAGTTCTGATTGTTTCCTGGTTTTCTCTTTATGGTTTACTATAATTGACTTAATATTCTTTGGCTTTGAAACATTATCTTCTTCTTGGCATGGTATTGGTGTTATGATTGGTGAAGAATAGATGTTGTTAACTTGTTGATCGATAGATACAGTTGCAGTATCACTATTGAGCTTTTTGCAAGATGTTCTGTCATGAATTATATGGAATCATTGTTCACAGTATTTAGGTATGTTCTTATAGCTAATATGGATCCATGCTCCTTTGTTGCTGCCGAATCCTAACCAGACAGTATGTTGCAGTTTCTTGAAGATGTCAATTTTGACCCAAGCGTAACAAGAATTGTATAATACTTTGTTTTTTTGTGGAATCCATGATTTAATTGGCGAACCAACTGCAGAGGCAATAGCGTGAATTATATCTTTATTGTACAAGTGTTCAAGTAGCCTTTAAATTCTTATCCATATCAGTACTATAGGGCATTTTTGGATTAAAAGATGCGTGCAATTTGAGTATCCTCATTGCACTTTGACCCATTGTCCATATCCATCGAGACCATATTTTGTTGATGTCTTATTTTAGTGATAATTCCAAGAATAAGTGTCTAAAGTCCCAATTTGAGTAGGATATGTTAATAGAATCTTCTTTCATATCAAAGTATAGGATGGAGATGTTAGTAGAATATTATTAATATTTTCTTCAAATTGCAGATCTATAAGATTTTCTTTATGGCTTATGTAATTTGGCTTGTGTTTTGTTGATTTTACATATTTCGCAACTACTTCAGAGTATAGGTTTTGGTTCAGACTTGATGGAGCTTGTGGTTGAGGAGCCTGCGAGTTCATTTGTGATTACAAATGAGGAAACTCTTCAATGTTCTTAATTCTTGCTTCAGTATTCATGAGTACTTCAGATATAGTAATGATCAATGACAAAAAGCCATCGATACAAAATATTTTATGAAGAAGATCCTTGCGAGCCAATAATGTGTTTATTGAGCGAGCTTTTTCACTCATTAAACTGTATAATAAAGTCAATGTTATCCATTTTCCACTTAGACATCAGAAACGTATCAAGCAATTTTAACATAGGTGTTGGTCTGATACATAATAAGTTTGTATCTTCTTAAATCAATATGTATTTTTTATATAATTTGTTCGTATATTTGACAAAATTCATTTGTATTTTTTAAAATGTCTTATGATTAATAAAAAAATATGTATATTAATTTTGTGAACACTGTTAGTATTAGTTTGATGTTTATTAAATGATTTTCTATTAAATTAATTTGTTGTTATGATTTTTATTTGTTGTATTGTAAAACATGTCATTTTTAAACATTGTGCTCAACCTTTTCAAATAATTGCCTAATGTTCATGTATTCCCGTATAAGTTCCGTGCGAAATATCACAAGTTATCTTAGTATAAAATTAAAATTTATGAAATTTATTGGAAAACATTGTAGCGTTAGGCCTTTAATACAAAAGTATTAACTCATAGTTTTGAATTACAACACCTATAAGAATATGATTTGCGAAACATGATATATATCTTGGAACTATGAAACATAAAGTTTTTATTAATTATGAATATGTTATAACTATGTACGCATTTTACCAGTTGCATCAATTATTGTTGGGTCTGAATATGGTGACGATTGGTTATGATTTTTAAGTTATTAAAATCTCACTTGCTGGATCATCAAAATACATTAATTTTGGATTGTCGTCTATGTGTAATTAGTTATGTTCATGCCTTATTTCCTCATTACTATCATGTGTGTTGTTTGCATCATTGGATTGGGAACTTAAAGTATGCTTTAATCCGTACAAAAGGTTTCTTCAAAAATTAAAACAATGTGGTATGCCCTTACTTTGAACAAGTTTAATGTATATGAAATGATTTATTAAAATAAGGTTCAAAAGTTGTTAGTTTTTCTTGAAAATTTCCTCCTGAAAAATATATATTTGTATTTTTTAAAAAGTAAACGATACAGTTATATGGTCTCTAGTCTAACAGAGTCGTTTAATCATCAAATAAAAGAGTTTTGTAGCCTTCATGTATTATAATAACTTGACAAATTAGAACATTACTTACGAGTCAAATATCAAGACATTATACGTAGTGCGCAGGTTGGACGACTGAATTATGCTCTGAATTTGATAATAAACTTAAGGCTCATATTAAATCAGAGCGTTCATGGTTAGTTTGTTCGTCTTCACTGATATTACACGAAGTATTTTTGGAATCTTTTTTTGTTGTTGATTTTATGAGCTTTAAATGTTCGTATGGTATATGGTAAATTGAATGTTTCTCATGCTTTCATGATTTGGTTGTCATATTAAAAACTTAGCAAGGTTCTACAACATATGTGGAGCCATACTATTACTCAAGTTTTTATATGAAAATTTACTAAAATAGAATACATACTTTAAGTACTTCTGGTGAAACACTGAATCTCTAGTTATTCTTCCACCAATTTTTTTTAAAAGGAAAATCCAAAAAGAAACGAATTTCATCCAAAGAATAAATTATCCCTGAATGATAAAGTGTAATCATTGTGGCAAAATCGGTCATAATAAAAGATCATGCAAAAAATAATTATAGAATAGATAATGGTTTGATATTTTTTTTATTAATGTTTTTGAGTAAGTTTTGAAATGTCTATTTGACGTGTGGAACGTATTATAGATGATTTGTGAAACATGTGGTTACTATAGCTGTGAATTGTAATATATTTCTTAAATATGTAGTACGAATTATGAAACATATAAAAAACATGACTTAATGTGAATTATGAGTTGTGAATCGTGAAACATGCATAAAACTAACTGTGAAATGTGAAATATACATAAAAACCAATTTACTATAATTGAATACATACTTTAAGGACTTTTGATGAAACATTTGTATCTACTAAATCTCTACTTATTCTTTCACCAAATTTGAAAAAACAAATTGGAATATCCAAGAAGAAATGAATTCCATCCAAATAAGAAATTATCCTCCGAAAGATAAAGTGTAATCATTATGTAGTAGATAATGCAAAAAAATATTATTGAATAGACTATGGTTTGATAGATACTTTTTATTAATATTGTCCAGTAAATTTTGAAATATCTATTTGACGTGTGGAACTTATTATAGATGATTTATGGAACATGTGATTAATATAACTACGAATTGCAAAATATTTTTTAAATATGTATTACGAATTGCGAAACGTACATAAAAACATAACTGAATATGAGTTGTGAGTTTTGAATCGTAAAACATGCATAAAACTAATTATGAAATGTAATATATATATATAAACTATTTTTAAATACGAAACATGAACAAAACATGACTTAATATGAATTGTGAGTTGCGAACTATGAAAAATTCAATTTTTTTTACAAAATATGAAACATGTATCAATATAATATACAAATAATTTTTTTAAAATCTTTCTTACTACTAATAGATAAATTACTACCAATATTTAATTGTGTGGATGTCTTTAAAAAGAATATCAAACATTTTAGTTCTTTTTAAGGTACCAATGTTTTCAATAAACGGGCGGGTGATTTTACCATTTTTAAAAAGTTCTATAGCATATTCACACACAATAGCCCATAGTCGACGATTCATTTTTGTTTTTATGAGATATATTTTGGGCATATAATATTCATTTGTGGTTTTAGGTTCATAATTTCATTTTTATTAAAATAAACTAGGTGTACATTTATTTAAATAAGAGGTTTATCAACCTGATTAAGATCTGAATTGTAAAATATTATTTATATGTCAGTTGCCAAATATGTGATAACGCGGCGGAAATAGAAGAAGAAGCAACTATAGATGAAACCATAATTTAAGGATAACATGATGAAACCCTAACCTAAGGGTAACAAGGATTGAAATTTTCAGAGATAAAAAATATATTATTCAAAAAAATTGAAATAACTTAAGACATATGAGGCTTTATATAATAGATGTTCAAAACCCTAAATTATAATATAAAGAAATAAAAGAAATGTTTAAAAATAAAACAAAATCAGATCTTAAGACAATTAGATTTAATTTAAATAATATAAGATATTTGAATAAAATCAAATCAAATTAAAAAGGTTTTTTATTTGGACTTTTTCGGCTACATCATCCTCCCCTCGTTGACAAGAATTTGTCCTCGAATTCACAGCACCATCACCATCAACAACCAAAATTATTTTATTTTATTTTATTCAATTGTTACATTAAGAATTATAATTATCGACCTTATCAGAATAAGATAAAATCTTCTTGATTGTTCCTTATTCAAAGTCACATTGAAGCCATCGAGTTGATGAAAAAATTGGTTTGGAAAGCCTTTTCATAGCCTTAAAACAAAACCCCATGTCCAGTTGATGAAAAATATTGGTTTTGAGAACCTTTTCATAGCCTGAGACAATATTGATATGGAAATAGAGTTTTAAGGATTAATTTGTAAATAATATAAATTTAGGGATTTAATTGTAATTAATGTAAGTTTTGTCCATAATTTGTGACTGGTGTAAGTTTTAGAGGATATTTGTGACTTTGTATTATTTATAAGGACTAAACAACAATTAGTCCACTTTTGTAACAAATTCAGTTTGAGACTAAGTCTTGGCTCCTCTATATAAAGGGCCAGACCACTCTAATAAAAGGGTTGAACACTTTTACTTTGAAACTCATTTGTACTTGTGTTTTCTCTCTCTAAAAACTCTCTAGAATTTTCTCTCTCTAAATGTTTCCTTAGCAATTTACTAAAACAAAATTAAAGGTCATCAAATTGGCGACTCCGATGGGGACTGAATAAGAAAACTCAGTGCCTTATTCTGTTCGAAAGCGATACTATTTAGTGGTATATCTTGATTAAAAATCATACGATGAATCCCGATAATAATCATACGCTTCAATCAGCTATAGAAACTATGAGAAATGATTTGCAAAAGAATGGAACTGATGGGAATAGAACTGATGGATCGTCTCCGGTCCAAGTTTGATATCATGTTGAGACAAGAATGAATCAACTCCTAGATAAAATTAATGCTTTGAATGAAAAAATATGAACGGGGAGAACAAGAGATACTTTTTGCAAAAATCAAACTGAAGTTAGGCAAGAAATGGAAAAGACCGATGTGGAAGGTCATTCAGATTGATCTTTTGATGATCTGAGCACAAAAAAGCTCATTTTGTGTCTCCTAAATAGCGATATTCGTCTCGAAAGGAGAAAAAAGACAAACATAAATTAATAAATTCTAGTGACGAGGAGGTTGAAAGTTCAGCCTCGGGATTTAAAAGGCATAGAGGTTCTTCGAAAAGAGAATCCGAAAGAGATTATTCGAGGAGGTATAAAAAAGGAAGGTAAGTCTAAGAATGCTCCTTGATCAACTTAGGTCACAATGGTACCGATGATCAATTTGTTCAAGGCATTGATTGGATAAATTCTCAATTAACAGATGAAATTCGTTGCATGACGCTTCAGAAGCGTTTTGACATTTCGAAGGTTGAAAAGTTCGATGGGATGCAGGATCCCGATGACCACATCGAACAATTCAAAAATTATATGATGAACTTCGAGGATGACGACCGGCTTGTCAGGGAATGACAAGAGAAGGGCCTTGACTTTTGGAGCGTTGATGGCTCAAGTTGATGATCTGATCAAGGTGGAGGAGTCGAGTAGAGTCCGAGGTGGACCAACTAACACTCTGAAAAATTCGGGACATGCAGCCAACAATTAGGGGTAGCCCTCGAATGGAAATAACAATGGAAATGGTAATTAGCAGTCGAGGCATAAGAACAAAAACTTTCCTCCTCTGATTGGTGGTTATTCAAATCACACTCCATCTAACAATTACAATAGACCTAGGCCAAATACATGGGTCGGGCCAGAGTACTATGCTGATTTGACAGAGATTGTTTCTGTCATATGGGATAAGACCAAAAATTATATAAACTTTAGGAAGCCATCTTCTATCAGCAAACCGGGGGAGGAGAGGAATAATAATTTTTTTAGGTATCATGATGATATTAGGCATGATACAAATTATTGTATTGCTTTGAAGAAAGAAATATAATATTTTACTGAGAATGGAAAGCTCCTTACTTATGTGAAGTCACGTGGGAGTGCATCAGAGAATAATGGTGCATCAACTTCGAAGGTTGCACCGCCAACTGAGAACTTGATGATTATGGATTCAAAGATTGAGCCATTCGATGTTTCTAATGAATATGTTGACAAGGATCTGAACAGGTTGCTTCTGATGGCAGTCGATGAGCCTGTTGAGGTTGCTTCTATTAGAAAAGGGGCATGTTCGGGAATGGTGCAAGTTTTTTGAATTGTTGGCAATTTTTGGGGGCGATTCAATGATTGGAAATAAAGGCAGTTCGAGGAAAATGAATGTTGTGTATTTGACAACTCAAATTGAAGGGAGGATGTCAACACATTTGTATGGAAAGAAATATATTCATTTCATTTTGTTTGATGAAGATGATTTGAGAGGGACTGCATGACCACATGCGGATGCGGTGGTGATTGGAGCTGAGGTGGCTGGCGTCAAAATTCGACGTATGTTGATTGACAATGGAAATTCTGTTAATGTCCTTTTTAAGTCCACCTATGATAGGATGATAAACCCACCTCATATTACTCAATCGAATCGTACAATTATCGGATTCACGAGTGTAACAACTCGTGTTGTTGGAGAATTCGAGGGTGAAGTTAGTTTGGGAAAAGGACCATTCAAGAAAAAGGTCCAAGTAATTTTTGTGGTGGTGGACTGTCCCATAAGTTATAATGCTATTTTTGGAAAATCATGGCTTTCAAGAATGTACGGGGTGGTTTCAACAGTTCATCAATACTTTAAGTACGTGGTTGGAGACAGAGTTAGAGTGGTTCGAGGCGATCAAAAGGTTTCCAGGGAATGCTATGCCACTGCGCTTCGGGTCCGAGGATCCAGCAGTGGAGATTTGATGCGAGAATAGCAGTTAGAGAGGGTACCCTCATATTTGGAAGAAAGGGTTGACGATCCGAGGGAAACCCTGGGGTCTTTAACAGTGAGTGAAGAAATAGAGGAGTTTGCTTTTTCGGAAGGAAAAGTGCTTCGGATTGGAACTTTATTGACCCCTTTTCTACGTCAATAACTGCTTCATTTCTTATCTTAGAATTTGGATGTCTTCGCTTGGAAGACAGAAGATGTAACATGAGTACCGATTGAGGTAATTCGACATAGCTTGGCCATAAATCTGAAGGTTAAGTCGGTAATTCAAAAAAGGAGAGTGTTTTCCTCGGAAAAAGCGGAAGCAATTATTGCAGAAGTGGATCGGTTGTCTAAGGTTGGACATATAAGGGAATCACAGTATCCTTTGTGGACGACAAATCCAGTGGTGGTTAAAAAGAAGAATGGGAAATAGAGGATGTGTGTGGATTTTACAGATTTGAATAGAGCTTGCTCAAAAGATCCATTTCATGTTCCTCGAATAGATGAGTTGATTGATTCCACTTCATGAAACAACATTTTGACATTTATGGATGCTTTCACGGGGTATAATCAGATCCAAATGGATCCAACAGATCAAGAGTGCACGACTTTTATAACCGATAGTGGCTTGCATTGTTATAGAGTGATGCCCTTCGTATTAAAGAATGTTGGAGCCACTTATCAGAGATTGATGAATAAAGCTTTTGCTACACAGATCGTAAAAAATATGAAAGTGTATATAAACGATATGGTAGTGAATAGTTCAAGAGACGAAGTGCATCTTGATGATCTAGATTAAGCTTTTTTGAATTTAAGAGCGATCAGGATGAAATTAAATCCTGAAAAGTGTACCTTCGGAGTTCGGTCGGGGAATTTTTTGGGTTTTATTATTAGTGAAAAGGAATAGAAGCCGATCCAGAGCAGTTAAAAGCTTTGATAACAATGAATTCACCTCGATCAATCAAAGAAGTACAAATTTTGACAGGAAGGTTAGCAGGACTTAATCGATTTATTTCAAGATTCACTGACAAATGCTTTCCTTTCTTTCAAGTGTTACGAGGACCCAATAGGTTCGAATGGACGTCGGAATGCGAAGCAGCTTTCATAAACATTAAAAACATGTTGTCATCACCAGAAATTTTAACAAAGCCTCGAAATGGGGAGAAATTATTTTTGTACATAGCGGTATCAGATTTTGCACTCAGCGCAGTGTTAATTAGCGAAGCTTCAGGGATTCTGAAGCCGGTGTATTACATTAGTAAAAGTTTTGTGGCAGCAGAAAAGAGATATATGAAGTTGGAGAAGATGGCTTTAGCATTGGTGATTGTTGCTAGGAAGATGCGTCTATATTTTCAAGCTCATACTATAGAAGTCCGAACATAATCCTCCTTAAAAAATGTATTACAACGACCTGATATTTCGGGGAGGATGACCAAATGGTCAGTGGAGTTAGGGGATTACAATATTTTATTTACACCTCGAACAGCGATCAACGCACAGGCACTGGCTGAGTTTTTTGTTGAGTTCCACTTAAGTCGATCGGATTTGGAAGAAAGTAATAAAGCTTTGCCTGTAGATTCGAAGTGGGTTGTTCAAACGGATGGAGGATCTAGTATTTCAAGGTGCAGTGCTGGGGTTCAATTGATAGCTCCAACGAGGAAACAATGGTCCAATCAATTAAATTCGGTTTTCACACTTCAAACAATGAAGTTGAGTACGAAGCTGCTTTGGCAGGTCTGAGATTGGAAAAAAATTATGGGGTGACTTTAGTACGTTTGGAAACGGATTCTCAGTTATTGACAAATCAGGTATCTGGATTTTTTGAAGCAAGGAAGGATCGTTTGATTTTATATCTTTGGGAGCTTCAGAATTTAATGCTTATGTTTGACAATTTGGTTGTGGAATATATCGGGCGAGGAAGTAACATGGTGGCTGATTCTCTAGAAAATGCTGCCTACAAGGAAGAATATCATTGGATTTTGCTACAAGAAAATCCTTCAATTATTACTCAATCTAGCCAGTGTGAAATTATAGAAGAATTTTTTGTCACTGATGAAAGCCGACGCGATTGGCGATCAGATATTCTTATTTTTTTTACCCAAGGATTACTACCAGATGATTCTCAATTGACTAAAAAGTTAAGGTGTAAAGCCTTCGGATATATAATTCTGGATGGAATTTTATATAAAAATGCATTAAGTAGACTATTACTACAATGTTTAGGCAAGCAAGAATTGCAAGAAAAATTGTCAGAATCGCATGATGGGGAAGGGTCAGCTCATTGTGGGTTCAAAGATTTATCGCGTTACCTGCAGGGTTTTACTGGCCTACAATCATGAACAATGCTAAGAATTTAGTTCGAGGTTGTGATACTTGTTAGAGATTTGCTAATGCTATTCACAAATTAGCAGTACTGCTTATGTCTATATCTGAGGTAATACCATTTGATAGGTGGGGAATTAATCTGGTGGGACCTTTGATGATGGCTTCTGGGGGAAGGCAGATGATAATTATGGCGGTGGATTATTTTACGAAGTTGGCAGAAGCAAAACCACTATCAGGCACTAAAGCAAAAGATGTCATCAAATTTATTGTGAATAATATTTGTTGTCGTTTTGGGGTTCCTCGGAGAATTACAACAAATAATGGCCCTCAATTTAACAATAGGGAAATGGCTGCATTCTGTACTTCTAAAGAAATTCAGCAATGTTTGTCGACGCCCTTTCATCCTCAAGCCAATAGACAAGTGGAAGTGACCAATAGAACGATTTTAGATGGCTTGAAGAAGAATCTCTAGGGGGCAGCAGGAAAATTTCCAAATTATTTGCAATAGGTGTTTTGGTTTTATCGAACAACTCCAAGAGAGGCTACAAAAGAGACTCATTTTGCTTTGACATATGGTATGGATGCAGTTAATCCTATTGAATCTACGATGTCATCTTTTAGAATATCTCAATATTCTAAAAGAGTTAATGACGAAATTTGAAGCGAAAATTTGGATTTTATTGAGGAAAAAAGATTTCGAGCTCATTTGAATGCAATTCATTATCAAACTCTTATGAGAAGTATATTTGATTAGAAGGTGAAAATAAGATAATTTAAAGAATGTGATAAAGTGTTGCGAAACGTTTTCCTGCACATAGAGGAAAAGAACCTCGGAAAATAGCTCCAAATTGGGAAGGGCCTTATATAATTGTTGAACAAATTAAGTCAGGGTCTTATCGTCTTTGTGATTTTGAGGGGAGACTGCTATAACATCCATGGAATATTCAGCACTTGAAGCTTTATTGGGAGTATACATGTTTTTGTACTCTGAAATTTTTGTTTTGGATGGCGCACTTTTTCCTACCCCGTTGGCCCAGGAAGGTTTTAACGAGGCGTCATATACATGTACATATTCAACTTTATCAATGAAGTTCATTTTTTGGCCAATGATTGTTTACATTTATTTGGAAAATATCTTAAGAAATCATCAAATATTGATCACCTTTGAGATTAATTAAGAGTAGAATATTCCAAAGTGTTTATGATATTTTTCGAAGAGATAACCATGTTTTATAACCACACTACATTTGTTATTTCAAAGTGAATGCTTAAAAGCGCACTGAGAATTTGGATGAGCTAATCAAGCTTAACAGTAAATTCATATCTTCTCGAAGAGATACAATTTTTTCGAAGAATTATAATACCCATCAATTTTTATCAAGGTATTTGAGGTGGTAAGTTTATATTCTTTTGTTCAGATTTTGCAATCATTTTGTTTATTAAGTATTTAGCATCGAATAATATGAAAGAGAATGGTAACATACAAAAACTCTTTGTCATTTAGATCAAGTTGTTAGAGTACAAAAAGAGATATTTTGATTAAACAAAGACAAAAAAAATATTAAAAAGATAGTTAGTCAGAAGATTTTTCCTCTTCGGATGACTCGTCTTCTGAAGATGATGAACTGGGAACAGGGTCGAAAGCTTCACTTGGACGTTTTTATTCAGGAATATCATTCCAAAAATTTGTAAGATTGATTTTTAGATAAGCAGCATGAAGTTGTCGAAGAAGAAGGATGGTTGCATCTTCTTTTCCGACGAGAATAGCTGTTTGCATATCCTTTGAAAGCTCAGATTCGGCAGCAACTACAGCAACAACTTTTTCTGCTTCGAAATTTATCTTCAGTTTCTCTATTCCATCGGTCAAATCCTTGTTTTTTGCTTCACAAAGAGTTAGAGAATTTTGAAGTGTGGTGGAGTTGGATTTTTCGACACTCAATTCAGCAGCATGCTCGGTTTTGAGCTTCTTAATTTTTTCTTCATGATATTTTATCAGCAGCTATGTATCAACCATATGCTTGATTCGAAGATGATCCTTTATGTAGAGAGCGTATTTTATTAGCTCGGATCTAGCTATCTTATAACCATAAAACTGTTCGGTTACATTGTTGTGCAAAGTTTCTCTAAATTTATTTTCAGCTTCATAAGATTCCTTATAGTAAACCATATCTTTGGCCAACTGTTTAAGATGGTCTTGAGAAGCTTTGATTTGAGAGGAAAGAGTTTTTGCAGCAATGTCAAGACCGGAAAATGGTTGAAGAGCGATGGCAATTGTAGGATTTGGAGGAGGGTTACTTCCGATGCGCTAGGCTTGTCAATCATATCCACAGATGTGACAGGTTCGTAAAAAAGAGTAACTTCTAGAAGAACTTTGTCTGGTGTAGGCCTCGCAAAATCAAGCATGTGATTTTGGATCACTTGAAGAACAGGATCCTCTTCGCCAGCAAGTGCCTCTGTGTTCTCGAAGTTGATGAGCATATTTAAGTAGAGCTTGTAGGAGGATGATAAACAGTGGAAGAGTAGTCATCAATGAGAATCAGAGGGTTGTCTTTATTAGAATATTCTTTGGTCGAAGGGTTTGAAGGGTGTTGTTGGTTTCCAGCAGCAACGTCTTCGTCTTCATCAACCAAAGTGTACGAAGTGATTTTCTTCTGTTTCTTTTTCTTTCCGAAGGAATCAGAAGATATTTTCTTTTCTTTAATGACTGTTCTTGGACATTTCCCTCTTTGATGGGCGAAAGAGGCTGAGACTGTTCTGCAATTTTGCGTTTTCGACACTTTGGTGTGAGGGCGTGGAAGGGTTCGCACCAGATGTGCTAACTGTCGTTTTACCTTTTTTTTCTTTGGTGATTTTTTCTTTCTTCTTTTTTGGCAGATGGCTATCCGATATGTTGCGAATAGGAAGAAAGGCTTTGCAGTCAGGCTGGGGTATTCGTTGGCACATGAGTTTTGGATATGGATCGGAAAACAAATCTTGAGGAGGCAGCCCACCTTCTTTGATCGGAAACTTGTGGCATTGGAGGAAATTGATGGGTTGAAAGGCAGTATGAAATGCATTATTCCATTCTTTTTCATCCCAGACGGCGAGTTTTTGGAAAATATCTGTAGCATCTTCTCGACGTGTTGAGTAGCGCTTCGAAATTTCTGATATAAGATAGCAAAATAACATGTTAAAAAATAATAAAATAAAAATTTATATTAAAATGTAAAATTTCTGATATAAGATAGCAAACAAGAGTTAATTTCGAAGGGTTAGCTTCAGAAATTTTCTTTTCATTTTCCCAAGCCCCAGATACGAAAACAAATCTTTGTTTCTAGAATTTATCAGCCTCCAGAAGATCGTCGATGATCTTGAGGTCATCCATCAATGTGAGGTAATAGAATGGAAGCTTCGAACCTTTTGAAAGTTGAGTCAGTGAGATGAAGTCTTTAATGTTGATGGGAATTTTGGATAGACGGGATGCCATGATCACTGACATGAGGGTGAACCACTAATTTGGTGTCACTTGAGTAGGTCATAAACTGAGGACTTCGAATTACTCTACGATCATCAGATCTAGTGGAAATCGAAGGCCCCAGTTGATGATTTATGGGTATACCACTAGTTAATCATCCTTGTAGTCGAGGGGAGTTTCTCCTTATTTTGGCAGACGAAGGGTTATGTTTTCTCCCATTCCCATTGCTTCTTAAGGGCCGAGGCTTGACTTTCTCTGTAGTATATATATCGAACTTTCTTCAAGGCGATAATATACTTTCTTTCAAGGTTTCTTAGATTCCTTCCAATTTTTGTTATTTCTTCTTCGGAGATGGAGCAAATGTCAGCCTCTTCTTGAGAGTCAGCCTCAAGATCAGTTTTTGTAGCCTCCAAGTCAGCTTCGTTGGCTATTGAAGTCTGTTCTTGAAGATCTTGAGAAGTTGGGACAATTGTTTATGTAAGAGGGTTAGCAGTCTGAGGCGCCTCCTCCATTACTTCTCTTTGAGAAGGACCGTTAGTAGCGGGATTTGGGAGAGAGAGAGTTCAGATGATTCCTGATTCATCTCCCATATCGATGAAAGTTTTTCTTAGTTTGGTTAATGAATGTTTTTCCGAGGAAGGGTTATTTGTTTTCAATTTCAGAGGAGAAACTCTGCTTTGAGATGAGGATGTTCGACGTGTTTTAGGACCTGAGATTATAGATGACGTTTGCTCTTCGATCTTGGGCAAAGGTGAAAGATTTGGGAATTTGGTAGGATCAAAATTAACGTAATAAAATGTCTCAGTTGTAGTTCAGACTAGACCACCTCGAATTAATCCTTCTCTTCGGTATTCTTCAGCTCTTTGCGTAATACAAAAATAATCGTAAGAACCGAACACTACGTAAGGGTTTATCGGAGAAGATGAAGGTTGATCGGGAAACTTGAATTTCACGGTGAGAATCCTAGGAATAGGGGAGAAGCAGATGAAGGTAGCCAAAAACTCTAACTTCTCTTTAAAAGGGTTTTTGTGTGAGGAGAGTTGGAATGAAAGATATGTTGTATTTATACTAAAGTAAATGAAGACGTGTGAAGATGGAGAGACCCATATGGTGATAGGTTGGAATACAAATCGTTGAGTGAATTAGATGTTCGACATCTGTCGGGATAGATTACTATGGTCATGATGAATGTAACTGTTACATTCGAAGATGATTTATTTATATAATACTTCGAGGACAATTTTCATAAAAAGTAATTACATCGATTCGAAGAGATGAGCGATTACATCGATTTGAAGTGATTACAAATTTATTGGTTTATATTTACCTACAACGTTTATTCGAAGTTAACCAATTGAATTTTATCCTTTGGTTCGAATATGTGTTTAATCTTTTATATTGTATACATGCTTCGAATAATAGTCTAAGCTAATGGCTTCGAACAATTTTTTTTATGACAGGTTAAAGATTCGAAGACAAAACAGATTTGAGGTTTTTTTAGTTCTCATTCATTTGCTGACATGAGAACTAGGGGGCTTCTGATATGGAAATAGAGTTTTAAAGATTAATTTGTAAATAATGTAAATTAGGGATTTAATTGTAATTAATGTAAATTTTCTCCTTAATTTGTAACTGGTGTAAGTTTTAGAGGATATTTGTGATTTTGTATAATTTATAAGGACTAAACAGCAATTAGTCCACTTTTGTAACAAATTCATTTTGAAACTAAGTCTTGGCTCCTCTATATAAAGGACCAGACTACTCTAATAAAGGGGTTGAACACTTTTACTTTGAAACTCATTTGTACTTGTGTTTTCTCTCTCTAAAAACTTTCTAGTATTTTCTCTCTCTAAAATTTTTCCTTAGCAATTTACTAAAGCAAAATCAAACCTCATCAAGTATTTCGATAAGAAAGTTTCTCCTTGATTCGATAATTGGTAGCTAATTTAAACTCCTCCAGTAACTAGTCAATACGATCATCATCGAAACGTTTGGTGTGTCCCTGCATACCGAACGATCTTCGAGATATTCATGACCATAGATATTGTTCTCTCCTTTAGACCTTGAATCATATGAAATCAAGATTCAGAAACATACTTGCCCGTAGCAGGAACTGAGGCTCTAATACCAAACTGATAACGCGACATAAATATAAGAAGAAACAACGATTGATGAAACCCTAATTCAATGGTAACATGATGAAACTTTAATGTAAGGGTAACAAAGATTGAAATTTTTAGAGATAAAAAATATATTATTCTTAAAACTTAAAATAACTTAAGGCATATGAGATTTTATATAATAGTTGCTCAAAACCCTAAATTATAATACAAGGAAATAAAATAAATGTTTTAAAATAAAATAAAATAAAATCTTAATACAATTATATTTGATTTTAAAAATATAAGATATTTGAATAAAATAAAATAAAAGTAAAAAGTTTTTGTTGGAGCTTCTGAGCTACATCAATATGAAACATGACGTAATGTCAATTACAAAACAAAGCTTACATATTGTTTAGATATGAAATGTGAAACATGGTGTAATATTAATTGCAAAATGTGAAACATAGCTTAATGTAAATTGCAAAAAAGAATTATATACGGTTAAACATGGATTGGATCTAATTTGTAAATCACTATAAAACTTACCATTTTTGGATGTTTTATTTTGTTTAATCTACTGCGTGTTTTGAACTTGATATTAGTTGGTTAAAGTTTTATATTGTTTCATTATCGAGGTCCATCACTATTAATATCGAGTAATTGATTCTATTTATTGGTGTTTCGTTTCATATTGGAATAATGACAAAAGTGGCATCCTTATTCTATTACGATAGACTTTGTCAAATATTGTTTTTCAATAATTTATCATCTAGCGACGGGACTCTCTATTTAGATAATATTTATAAATGAGATTCTTCACTATGATTCTATTCAACATCAATTTTTATTTCTTTATGATCAAGAGTCTTTCCATGATCATCATAATCAACTGGAAATGGTACATCTTGAACTAAGTCAATTTTAGTACTAATGTTTAATTTTGTATTCTCAACGTTCTTTATATCTTCAAGAGTTTGGTTTTGAAAACACAATATCTCTGATTTAAATGATTTTTTTTATTCTTGAATTCTAAAGTCTATAACCAAAATCAGCATGTTGATACGCAAGAAATATATATTCTTTAGTTTTCTAGTCTAGTTTGGATCTTTCATCTCGAGGGACATGTAAAAACTCCTTATAACCAAACACCTTCAAGTGTATGTAGCTTATGTTTTTTTGAGTCCATATTATTTCAAGAATCTCATTTTTTAAATGAATAAAAAAGATCGGTTGATAAGATCAACCACCGTCATTAATGCTCCACCTTAAAAGGACGTTGACAATCTTGAATGAGAGAGCATGCATAGAATTTTGTTACAAATGTTTCTATTCAATATTTATGCAATATTATTATGTTGTAGGATCTTAGTTACTAATTTTTCAAGATTTATACTACGGAATCTTTAGTAATTTTCAAATGTTCTAATATATTCCCCATATTATCTAAGAAAATATTTATAAAAATATTTTCAATTTTCGTCTCAACATTGTCATTCTTTGATACTTTAACTTTTAATATTTGGTATTCAAATAATAAGCCCAAAATTTTATAGAATGATCATCAATAAGTGTGACAAAGTATTAAGATCCATGAATATTTATGTCACTCTTAGAGTATGCGTTCAAATCGATTAGTTCAAGAAAATCATTATTTATGCGTGTTCATCTTCATATCAATGCAATTGTATATTATTCTCTTGTAAAAAAATGAATGCATTGCTTTGCGAACGTGTTTGGAAGGTTTTGTAGAAGATTTTATTTTGTGGGTGTCACAAATTAGTCAATTTTTCATGTTTGGTTGTATTTAATTATACTCTACTACGTTGTTTTTTCCATATAATGCAGAAAATAAATCATTTTACATCTGGCCACAACGAGATTGTCTGTCTGAAGCTTTCCAACTTTATTGCCAAAGTTTTTTTTGTACAATATATTATCAAGATGACCAATAAATTTTACATATATAACATCTTTTAATAACAAATTATTCTCGCTACTAGTTTCAAGTGTTACATCACCTCGACCAACAATTTTGCATCTCTATTTGTTTTCCATCTTGATAAAACCAAACTCACCATTTGTATAAATGGACAAAAGACTTATATTAGTTGTTACATGAAATGGTGCTACCAACTTAATCATCCATGCGTCTTGGCATGCTAGGTTGACACGTCTTTCATAAAAAATAGGTATGTTTTACGATCGTTGGATACGAAGACTACATGTCATCTATTGTCTTTAGTATTTTATTTAGAATCGTTTTGTTTTAGCTTCTAACAATTATTCTTGAAATGTTTAGGTGTATGACAATAATTACAGGTGAATTCACCTATAGACTTTGATATGTTTATAAACTTAATTTTATTCTTTTGTCACTAGGAAAATGTTTGATATGATTCTTCATCTATGAGTAAATAGTGTTTGTTTCTAATATTGACTGATAAAGTTTTGCTCATCTCTTATTTTTCATTTTTTGTTGATACTTTATTTTACCATGCTTAAATTCATATTTTCTTGTGGTGCTGAATTAGTAAGACCTACCACAAGTGTTTCCTAGCTATATGGTAAAAACATTAATGAAATCAATGCTTGAATTATTTTCAGCTAAGATCATTTGCATGTTTCTCGAATTGTTGAGAATCTCGTCAAAATCTTCCAAGTTATCATATGTATTTTTCCCGTCATAAAGTTTCAGGTTCACAACTCTCCTTATGATGAAGGTTTATATTGAGAATTTTCAGGCTAGTATATTTTTTTCCAAGTGTTTTCATAATTTGAAAGCGTATGTTTCTTTGCGGTGTTGCAAATTTCTCTTGGTTTCAACCCACTGTCATACTGACAGCGGTTGAGTTTCTTCCAATTAGCTTTACTTGTTGCATATTTCTTGACTTCTTTTAGCTTGGTATGATCAAACAAGTCTTTACAGTACAAAAAATCTTATTCATTGTTTTCCAAATTGAAAAGTTTATGTAGGCGAATATGGTCATGGAACTACCACTAGTGTTCATACATTCGATTTTTTGTATGACAAAGAAGAATATATATAAAATATCAAAAATTGACCAAACAAGACCCTAAAACCAATTGTTAGGAAAAATAATCCCCAAAATGTCAAAAAAATAAGATAAAAGTGACAACGGAAGATTTAACGTGCTTCATCTAATTTGCCTACGTTCATGGGAGAAAATATAAGTGTCACTATAACTTAAAAAATATAATAAAATATAGAAAGTTCACTAAACACAATCAAATGTTATAAACTCAATTTTCTCACCCCCTGTATATTATACCCAAAAGAGAATAAAAATCTCACCGTTTTCACTCAAACACTACTGTTTCTCTTTCTTACTCAAATGTTTTCTTCAAATGTGTCTCATTTAATTTCTTTGTGTGTCTCACACAATATATATCACAAGATTTTTAATTAAAAAATAATAAATTGTTATATATATATCAAAATCTTATAATCCAAGTGTGAAGTCAACAAAAAGTTTATTTTACATCTCCTTCTCTATATATTACAAAGAAAGTCAATAAAATATTATTTGTAAGTTTTTTTCTTCGTTTATTTTTAAATAGTAACTTGAAGTCTTATCGTACCGGTCATAGAGAGGGGACCATGGTTACGTTTACAGTATTCTTATGATATTCACTTGGATTATTGTTAAAATGCTATTTATAAACAAATATTATACAACATAATTCCAACTATTTATTACATAATATAATTCTTAAAAATTACATAATCTTAAGTCTTGTACATATTTTAGGTTTACTAAGACGAGAGAGAATCATGCTATATAAGATTTAATCTAATATTTTCTAAATATTCTAGAGTTTTCGTGTACTTTTATCAGGAGAAATTAAAAGTCTTTTGTTGAGATATTGTTTTCTCAATTGTAGATATCAAAATTCTTCCAACTTAGTTGAAATCTTTTAGCGTGTATAAAATCAAGCCAACAATATAATATTCAGAATAAGATGCATTGAAACTAAGTAATTTATTATTCTAAAAATGTGTCGAAAAAACTCCACTCTCAAGTTCAATACTTTTGCGTTTGTTATCGCGGACATATTTTTCTATCATAGAGGGGGAATATATGTCCTTTTAGACCGTTTATTGGAAACTCATAATGTGTGTATCGATATATTTGGCATTTGTAGACCTCATACAATAGTTTTTCCAATATTATCGTATCTTTTGTTTCATTTATTCTAAAAAATTCACACACAGTTTTTTAATTACTAGTCTACTATTAGAAATACAATGCATAATCTTTGCATTCAATTTGAACGATCCTATTTATTTATAATTATTCAACTATTTAATTTTACCAAGTTCAATGTTAGCCATATTATATTTTTCAATGCAACACCAATATATTATATGTAACAAGCAGTTATGTTTGTTAGTCAATTCATTACATTTTATTCATAAAATTGGTTTGATTGATATTCGTCTAAATACAATAAATTAATTTTATTAAGTCTAATGCACTCATTCGATCTAATAAGTATTAGTACATTACATTAAAATTGAGATGTTTAATGGCTCATTTTTATTTATTTATTGTATATGTTTACCATTTGTATATAATATCATCACCTAACCTAAGGAATCTTATTTACTCGATGAATAACTTTGTTACCATACATATGACCACTATAAATATGGTTGTCGTTTAATGTGGCTTCAGTCATCTACTATTTTTTCATTCGGTCACAAAATTCTTCCACCTTCTAGTATTAAGCATGCATCAATCCTAATACATGGTCTTACAACTTTGTGAAGACCTATGTTTATCGTAAATGTCTCCCGAGTATAATGTATAATAATAATACACCAATTCTCCTTAAATGATGGAGTTATTTTCACGATTTTCTAAAAGAGAGTTGTCTTGCGTCCCTAGGTATTCTTTGCCTACCCACTTGTGTTAGTTTTGGATACAATTATTTTTGTTGACGGTCATTCGAACTTTTTTTAAGAGCATAACAAAGATTACCTCATCGTTGTATCGCATGGTATTTGAACATTACCCCACGTTTAGGCTCTTTAATCATTAACCACTTTTAGCTAACCTAACCTCATTTCCCTTAAGACCAACAAGGAATAGTACAATAATTTTTATATGTTGTCCATTAAGAACGTCTGTTGGCCTGATCTAAGACCCTAACTCACCCTGTATGGATACATCTTGCTGAAAAATCAAGTTCAACTAGTATTATTATATTGTTATTTATATATCTAATTTATATCGTATTATTAAAAAGGCGGTTATTTTTATCAATTGAAATGTATTTTATCATGTCTCTAACTATAGATGTGGAAAAAACACTCTATTTTTTAATAATTAAAAAATACTTTATAAAATAAATAATACATAAAAATTTTAAAATAACATAATTAATTTTTTTTTTAACTCTATTTGCATACTTTGCTCGATTTGCAACACAGAGTAATTAGAGGCTCGTTCCAGAAGAGCTGATTTTTAGCTCTACATAAGTTTTCATACAAGATGTACAAAGACCTAAAAGTTAACTTCTGTCACGAAGATTTAAAATTATTTTTTATGGAAGTAGAATGCTCTCAAAATATGGGAGATAATGATAGTTCAAATTGCTCGTGTCCTATACGAACTACGCACGATCTACCTTGTTCGCACAACATCTTTGATTTTGTAAGTAAAGGCACAACGGTAATTTTGCATTTTTTCCACGATCATTGTAAGATGTTATATCTATTTGCCATTACTAATCTAATGACGAAATAGTTATTGAAATAAAAACTAGAAAAACTAGTTAATGTTATCATGCAAAACGAAAATGAAGCACGCATAGAGCATGTGTACAAGAAATGGTTTGGCATATTCTATCCGGAAACATCTTCGAGTTTAAAGCATGTAGAGAAACTAAAAGCACGTGGTCGTTCAGCTATGAAACATAAATTAGTTACTTGTGCATTAAATTTGTCCACTAAACGAGACAGATCATATCACAAACATGTACTAGATGCAGAGAAAGCGAGCGAACTATCAATAGGTCAAACTTTCAATACTCCATCGACTATTATGCAAGGGAACGAAACTTCTCAAATCAAAATATGAAAAGAATAGACGAGTTTATACACAATCAAGTGGTCATATTGCTCTACCAACTTGTTTTGGTTCAACATAATAAACCATAGATCCCTGCAACAATAAAACCAAATATTCTAAAAAATCTGGAACGTGTAAAGTGCGGTAGTGCTATCAGTACTTTGTAGGAGATTGAAGTCGCGATTGCATCAAAGTTTAACTGCGTCATTTCTTTTGTAGCTCAGTTAGGGAGAAATGATGTTAGTTACATTTATTTAATTTTACGAGGAGCACCCCCTCCGATGTCAAAGAGGAATAAACTTGGCTTGGGTTGGGTGAATAACAACTACTTTATCAATATAAGTATTTAATTTCAACTAAAATATTTGGTTGAATTGATAACAATTTTTAGATATATACATTTTAATGCTTTTTCTTATACACCTTACCATTTTAGATATATAGGTCGAACCGATAAAGAGATAAACACTGGATTTTTAGAGAGAAAAAATTTAAAAGTAGAAAGAAAGTAAAAATTGTTCACCATTCCCTAAAAATGGAATGTTCTTTTTTATATTAGTGGTGGTAAGCCTAGATGCCACATGATTAATCCATTTGTGGTTATTCCACCTCATTAATCTACTAATCTCAAACATATTTGACTTTTTATTACATGATATACCCTCAATGTTACAAATATGATGGACCTATTTTACAAGACTTATATCAAATCAAATGAATCCAATATTTTATCAGTCCAGCTCGCATTTCAGATAAATTCTCTCCTTATTAGTAGCCCCACATTACTTGCGAGAATATTTTGATAATTGTGCATTATGCATGGTATTTTCACATACACGTGTCTCCCAATCATTTAACCTATGCAATAGGTCTTTATGATACAATTTATAGGATTTATTGAGTGAAATATGTTTCCACTTCCATATACGCGTGCCAACTTAAACATAGGAGAAGTGATACAAAAACTTTCCAATTTCCTACACATTGGTATCTTCGCAACCTCCCTATAAATATGACCCACTTTCTCATAATCTTTACTTGTTAGAATTCTAAAAAAAAAGAAGCAATTTTAGAGAGAGAAAGTGAACCAATTTTCCACCACCGCAAAAACATCATTCGGGTCAAGCAAACACCGCAAAGTTTTGCTCCTGTATTATTACACAATTTATCATTCTTAGATATAAACTTTCATGAAAAAAGAGTTTATTGCTCTTGATTAGCTTTCTATAGCTGAACATACCGATCAAACATACTAATTATCCATATATAATAACAACTTATTTCCCAAAGTTGATCCACTAGCTGATTTATCCTTAAAATTATAAAACGGTCATTTAGAGAAGATCTATTCAGATCAGTGAAGTCGACGCAAATTCTCCATTCCCCATTTTTAAATTTCACAAAGGCTGGATTGGGAATCCATAAATGATATTGAGATTCTCGTATGTGGCCTACCTTTGATAATCGATCTACCTCGCCATAATCGCTTCAGATTTCTCAAAGGAAAAATATCTTTTTCTGTATAATCAGACGCACATTATACCGGATAGTTAACTTATGATAGATAATATATGTGGGCACCCCCATAATATCATAAATACATCACACATACAGATGTAGAAATAGTATCAAATTTTCCCGTATTTCTGGTGATAACATAATGCTAATCATTAAGGTTTTGATACTAGAAAATACATAGTTTTTGAAATTCTCGTCATGGACAAAAAACGAGGGGCTCCCTAGGATCATCCTAAATATCGGACTATGAGGTTAACCCCTGGTAAGTGGTAAGTTTCCCCAACGTTCTTTCATGTCTCATACACTCCTCATATATTTTGGGGCCAAAACAGTTTTATAACATTCTCTAACCACTTTTTGGTTGTTTTGGATTGTCCACACGTCGATTCCAACAACATATTTTAAATAGTGATGAGGCATCAAGGCAAAAATGTGTATCTTTTACAAACAAGACCTGTCAAATATTGTGTTATATGATGTTGGTGCATCCCCCATTTTGAAAAACACCATAATGTTTTTCATAAACTACCTGCGGCCAAGCTCCACCATTCCCTCAAATTCTCCAACCACCTCAGTTATTACCCCAATAAAACTCACAATAGCTGAGTTGGATCAGATGTTGCTCGAAGGGTTTTCCATTAGTTTGTACGTGGTCATGAAGAAGATGTTGGCAGAGCTACTAATGTCAACCAGAACGTGTCGGTTGGAGCCACTACCACCTCTCTTCTCGTCGGATTCTGTTGTTGTGCTCTAACATTTATTTTTTCAAGGATATACATACAATCATTTGTCTCATGAGCTCCACTATTCCCTCAAATTCTCCAGCCACCTCAGTCATTGCCCCAGTAAAACTCACAATAGTTGAGTTGGATCGGATGATGCTCGAAGGGTTTTCCATTAGTTTGTACGTGGTCAGGAAGAAGATGTTGGCAGAGCTACTAATGTCAACCTGAACTCGTCGATTGTAGCCACTACCACCTCTCTTCTTGTCAGATTCTGTTGTTGTGCTATAGCATTTCTTTTTTCAAGGATAGACAGACAATCATTTGTCTCATGAGCGACGTCCTCGTGGTACTTGCAGTATCTGCTACTTCTACCCTCTTTAAGAGTTTGAATTGAATAAGGTCTTTGGAACTGTCTGTGACTTTGGGAATTGTTAAAAATCATTGCCATACATTTAGTCAACTCTCATAATAGGTGGATCGAACCCATGTATTCGACATCGGCCTTACTAGTTGCTGGATATTTACAACCTATTGATTTGTCCTTGGTCTCGATGAAGTTTGATTCAGAACTCTAGGCCCGAAAGTGGTCAAAGAGGGAAAGTTTGGATCGGTTATGGCTGATACGGATAAACCAAGGGGATATTTATGATAGATAACCATAAGTGATTGCTAATTCTACACTTATTGGGGCATAAAGGTAATATCCGAAGCTTGGGTCTCTTCCACGAGTATTCACTTCTCGACCTATACTAGCAAAGAGCCGAAAGCCATGGTCTGCTTCTTGATAACATTATCCTTTAAAATTTTGAGGAGAAGTCCCGGTCTATATGTAGCACAAACGACCAACTCATCACAACCGTCCAAATTGATTTTTGTTTGAGTAAAAACTAAAAACTCTAGTATAATTTTTCAGGCTTTCTCCAACATTTTGGCGATAGTCAATGATTGTTGTATAATTATGGTTCAGAACATGTCAAAGTTTTTTTGATGTACCTCTACGGTGATTGGTTATACCACTTCAAGGCACCATCCTCTAAGGTTTGGGATGGAACCCGACATAATATGTTGTCATCATCCTTGAAATTTATCATGAAAATTTTAAACTTTTCAATATGGTTATCAAGGCCTTGGGGCCCATAAATGTTTCTAACCTTGAGATGTCAAAATGCTTCAGCATGCATTCCGTTAAAATATCCGCAGTCCTCCATATATGGCCTGGTTTATACAAGTTGCTCCTCAAGCATTCGTTCACCACCGTATAAAAACCCTCATCAGATGGATTTACAAATTGATTACTCACTTTGTAACCAAAACTTTGGCTACCCGAGGGGAAGAGACGTGGGTTGTCACTTGCTATTGTTTCCCTCTACCTATAGGTACCGCTCTATTCTTGACTTCAGATACTGGAGTTTGCTTGTTTGTATTACCCCGTACCTTCCTTGGATCCCTACCTTGCTGGAAAGACCGATGATAATCTGAATGATTCTTCAAAATCCATCTCTTAGACTTCATCTCGTGATGATGAATTCTTTATTGGGAAGAATGTTCATCCGATTTTTAAAGGGAGTAATCATTAGACTCTGAAGAATCATAACGATGTCTGGTATTTTTCTCTTTTATATAAACGTAACGACCTTAGTGCCTTTCCTCATTGCGCTTATCTTTCAACCGATAACTATATTTGGTTTTATTACAATTAGAAGACTGTTTCCATCTGACCTTAGATCGGTTCTTTTTAGCGGCCATCACTGCATTAGTCTCAACATTTAGCTTTGAAATATCTTCCAACTGTTCTTTTCGCTGTGCTACTAGAGGAGACTGATCGAGTTGCTCTTTGGTGAATCGATCATTACAGTGTTATTCTCCAAACTATTTTTTTTTCAAACTATTTTTTTTTTCAAACCATTATTTCTCGGACACAACTCCAATCACTAGACTCTCAGCTATGACTATGGGCTCTTCCTGCATATTAGTATTCAACTCTCCAGAAGAATTCTCAAACTTGCTTAACTTTTGATTTGGTTTTGGAAATCGAATCTAGGTGCCAGATGACTCCCACTATGGTCACTAATGATAGTTCCAGAAATATTCAAGAGGATATTGAGTGTAAGATATTTGTGGGAGTATGATTCTAGAGAGAAAAACACAGGATAACTAGAGAGAAAAGCTACCAAAATAATAATAAAGTAATAATTGTTCATATTTCCCAAAAGATGGAATGTTCCTTTATATAGTAACGGTGATGGGCCTAAAGACCACATGGCTGGTTCATTTATAGCTATTTTATCCCATTAATCTACTAATCTTAAACATATTTACTCTTTATTACATGATATACCCTCAATGTTACATATTTATAAGGAATTTTACAAGACTTATATTAAACCAAATCAACCCAATATTCTATCGGTCTGGCCCGCAATTTGGATAAATTTTACCCTTATCGATAACAAAGGAAAATTCGTAACGATAATATTAGATATAACATTATTTCGACTATTTTGTTACGACTACTATGTTATGTACGAGTGTAGTAGTTTTATAAATTTTATCAAACTAGATCTTATTATATACTATGATATATATGGAATATAGTAGTAAATTTCAATTACTGTATCACGTAAAATGCAAGATAATGCTTTAGAAGAGGTATCCACAATTTACAAGTGTCAGATATTAATAGGTCTATTATTCTTACCTTAGCAAGTAAAATTTAAGATAACTCTTTCTCTCAAGCCATATATGTTTGATCTCAACCCCTGACATACCCCAATATGCACATTAGTCTTATCCGATAGGTGTCCGAAGTAGATTGGTTAAAGAGATTACGATATCCACAACTTACACGAGTTCAATTATGATAGGTCTATTTGGATTATGCTATCACCGGCTGAAAGCTCAATAAGTAGACGTTTGACTCTTGTAAGAACTTAACGTTGAAAACTCACAGAAATGGATGATGCCAATTGGAATGTGCACGAAGATGTGAATCTTTTGATAGTCGTTGATTGCGTGAAACACACGATGTCAGAAGAAACTCATGGTTTTATCGATGTAGTTTTATGCATAATATACTTCATACACGATAGAAAAGTAATATGTTCCGCTTGTATTATCCCCCAAGCTTTCGGACATGAAAAAGTACCCATTAAGTTAAATTATTTGAAAACTGTTCCGAATATACCGATTACGTCACTCCCTTATAACAGCGAACGCTTTATTACGAAAGATTGGCTGGATCTTGTGGTGCAAGAACTTAAAGAATAAGCAGACGCGAAAGCCAATTGCGTCAAAGCTGCTTATACAAATTCCGATGGAACTAGAGAATATGAGGAATATCCGTTCGAAAAATAGTTCAAGTATGGATGGGATTATCCGTCACCATTAACACACCTTTAACGTCAACGATGTCAACTATCAATCTATTTTGCTTTCTCCCGTTTGTATTTCGATTATGTATTATGTACAAATTATGTAATCTTCGTAACTATGTCAACTAATTTATGTATAATATTATAATTATCATAATCTTCACAACACACAAGATTTTTGCATGAGAAATAGTACATAGATTACAATGACGTAGTTTTATTACCCCGTGAGTGCATAAATTGTACACCGATAGTGTATAATTTATACGACGACAACGACAAATACTATATGTGGTGTACATATGATACACTGCTAGTGTAGACCTAGAAATAAAATGGAAGTCAGTTCACTTGTTATACGAGTCTACCGGCATCTTAATATGTATAATATGTTTTATGGTTTGAAGCGCCTCTAACATGTTTCGTTCATCTAGAACACGAGGAGTGATTTGGAACCAACCGAACTTTGCATGTATGATTCATACTGAGCTGTAACCGTCCTACGGTTTGGTATAAGAGGTTGTGTGTACCCATCAGGAAAAAAAATGTGTTTGTTAATCTTCCCAGTGTAACCTGTTAACTAGGTAGCTCTAGTGGTCACCATTCTTCAGATTCATTCGAGTTGAAAAAAACATCCAACGACTTCTTCTGGACCCAAATAAACTACCGCACCACTCAATCCGACATATACGCTTCGGTCACATGCATAATCCAAATAGGATTGTGATATAGTCCCATCGCATGCTCCGATAACTATCCCACAAATCTACATACGATTGGAATATCAGCTCCTAACAAATACATATAAAACTAAGACATAATTCGAAACCTCGGTGAAAGTAAAATACAAAAAAAAAATACTTACATCCTTCTCCTTGAGACCGACAATAATGTCGCAGTAGTACATTTTCGGCCTAAAATTTTCCCTTGTTTGTTTTTTAACGACCAACTAAGAAACTTGATGATAAATAACATATGTCCGTTGTTATTTTGAGGGCGCAAATAAAGAAAATGTCCGTAATGCAATTACGCTGCTATCGTAACTACAGTGCACCACCAGCGTCGAAAAACATAAACGAAATCCAAACCTGTCGAGGGCGTTCAAATCAGAACCCATGCCATTGTTCTAACACAAATTGAACATAATAATATTAATATACCATACCAAATTTGATTATAACGCTATAATTAATTATCTAGCCATAATGGAAACAAAACTAAAAAATGAATTTAAATTCTGAAATAAGAAAAAAAGTACTTTTTTTTTTTTCGTTTTCCACTAATTGGAAAAATTGTTGGTTTGCTGATCGGAGAAGAAATGATTTTTTTTTTTGGCTATAAATGAAATTCGTAAAAAATTGGAGGAAAAAAAAAGTTTGAAAAGGAAAAGACAGAACTTTGAATTTCCGGTGATATAAAAGTTAACTTGTAACAATTTATAAATTTGTTTTCGGATGAATTTTATTTAAACAACCTATAAAATGTCAAGGGCCGTAGATTCTTTCTATTCCAAATAATAATTAATTCATCGAGAACATTTAACGCGGTTAATTATTTTACACATATTCACTCTAGTTACCATCTCGTGTAAATATTTCACCATAGAACTTTCCAATATTATTTGAAAGCATAACGACTTGGTCTCGGTTGACTTGTCTCTTTTGAAAACTTCCAAAAATAATGTACCCTAATGTAAGGGTACCGAAAATGTTTTGATTATAATAATTCATCCTTTTGATAACATTGTTTTTCAATGATTTCGTATAAAGTATTATCTATCTATCTACTCTATTCTAGTTAAAAACATGATTTAGAAAAGGTTTTGCCTAAATTTTGTAACCAAAAACTATAACTAGATCAAAAATGATTTTTTTTTTTTTTAAATTTTGGTTTTTCTTTTTACTTTATCCTTAAATTATATAGATTCCGGACCTTCTCACACCTCAAAAAGAATTTTTTTTCACAAATGTCTATATCCCGCCGAACTGTTTAGATTCACCCGACGGTGAAAAGACCCACCCGGCGGAAAAAAATACATTCAATGCTAAAAACCCAAGTTGCTTAAACACACCCACCAACCCTTTGAAAATTTCAACAGTTCTAAAGCCGCGTCGACGTGGAACAATAAACATTTTGAGAAGTTGCTGCAAATATTCCTCGGTCTTCTCTGTTTATCAGTCCAGCGCTGACCCGGAATTTTTCTTGATCTCTTTCTCTCCGGCAAAATCACTATTCTCCTCCACTCCTTTTACACGAAATTGCGTACTCCTCCTACTATCTGCGAAGTTGGTCCGGTATTCTGATAAGTTTTATCTTTAACTCTCCTTGTTATTGACCTACTACTGGTTTTGAGCTGAGTAATAGAACAACCCTGTTCAAAATTGTAGGTTTTGGCTTCTGGGTTTTGTGAAGTTTTTGGTTTCGTTTCATGGGTTTTTTGATTTTTGGTTAGTTTTGCTTCTATGTGAGTTCTTATCGTTTGGTGTTCTTGGGTTTTCGTTTCGTGGTATTTGTGATTTTAGAGATTAGTAGTCGAAGAATTGTGATAATGGCTGCTGTTATAAGGAAGTTCCTACCTTCTACTTCGAAAAATGCTGTTGATGATGATGATGATAGTTTTAACATGGAATACTCAATTGCTTTACCATATGATGGCCCTCTAAATCTAAATAGTAAAATCCCTAAAGCATATCCTGTTGAATTTCACCGAATCCCAACTGCTACGAAAGCTGTCTCATCCTCTAGTTTGGTTAATGCACCGGTCATTGATCCAATTCGAAAAAAAGAATCAGCTAGTAATGTTAGATTAGAATCCAAGCCGGCTGTTAATTTGTCTTCAACGTCTAGCCGAGTAGGTAGCTCGGCCACAATAGGTTGTGCAAGTTCCGAAGAGAGAATTCTCGAATCTTCTGATTCGAAATGTTCGGATAATCTGTCTGAATCGCGTGAATTTTCTGAAAGATGTCAATCGCCTAATCATCGCATAGAAGGTGAAAGTTCTGAAGAATTTTCTGAAAGATATCAATCGCCTATAGAACTAGCTGTAACTTTTGCTCAATCTCCGAGTGATATAGCTGATGAAGAAGAGTCTGATGATTTTACTATCCCTCCAACACCAAAAGCGGAAAGAAAAGGAAAAAAAGGATCATGCTATGGATGCTTAATGGGAAATCGCTTTACCGAGAAAGAGACTTGTATAGTCTGTGATGCAAAGTATTGTAGTGACTGTGTGGTTAGAAGAATGGGGGCAATGCCAGAGGGCAGAAAATGTATAACTTGCACTAAAAAAAGGATTGATGAATCAAAGCGAGCAAGCTTAGGAAAGTCTTCGAGAATGCTTAGGCGATTACTTGGTGAGTTTGAAGTTAAACGAATTATGAATGATGAGATAATGAGTAGAGCAAATCAACTACCACCACAGCTTATTTACGTGAATGATGAGTCTCTAGATGAAGAAGAACTACGTCTTTTACAGACTTGTCGGAACCCACCAAAAAATCTGAAACCTGGTCGTTATTGGTACGATAAAGTCTGCGGTTATTGGGGCCCGGTAAAAAGATCAACCTTTATCTACTAAGCTTCTCCTAAATCACTTATACTACTAATATTTGTAGAAAAACTGAACCCTGTTCCCATGTATGACTGAATTAATTTGTTATGGCCTAATTCGACAGCAAGGAGAGAAGCCTTGCCAGATTATTAGCATCCAGATGAACATCGGTGGGTCCCTGAAGAAGACTGCAAGCAATGGGAACTGTAGCATAGAAATTAACAACAGGGAGATCACTAAAGCGGAGCTCTTAATGCTGCAGGTTGATTTCTAATGTCTTCAAATATGTTTTCTCGACCTCACTATTTACGTGTATGTGCTGGATTGTGTTTGATACAAGACTTATTCACCTAATTTGGTTGTTTTTAGATGATGATGTAGCCTTCCACATGATAAACCATTTTAATGTGGTTTGATTTCAGAGTCTTAACTCTGATTATTGTAAATCGCAAAAATTCGAGTATAACATGAGGCTTTAATTTATGTTTAAAACTATACATTAGTGATGCTGGTTCCTCCTTACAAAGCTTGTGGTGTATAGTAACTACAACTAATGTGAGAGGAATAGGATAATTTAATTTTTTAAAAAATTGAAGACTCTAATCCTAGTTTTCACTAAATAACATTACCTTGCACATTTACTTATTTGATTTTTGTTGGATGTTTGCAGATGATAGGGGTGCAATGTGATGGGAAGCCTCATTTCTGGCTGAGCCCGAATGGAGATTACCAGGAGGTGGGGCAGAACCACGTCAAGGGGAACCTATGGAAAAAAGTATGTGCCTTTGCGACTAAGAAAACTTGCTATTCATATTGGTCTTTAACATCAAACTATATATAACCGTGAATGTACTCGCTTACAGAAAAGAGCAAGGATTGCATGCGCTCTCTTGTCGTTGCCAATGGATCCAAATTATCTGAAACATGCTGGGGAAGAAGAAAATAGTTCTAGCAATAACCGCTGTGACGAGAAAGCACTTTATAAAGTACTTCTGGTTGGCTCTGAAAAATCTGGCACAAGCACCATGTATAAGCAGGTAAAGACTTTTCTGTCAGTCTGACTTATTTCTTTCTCCACAGAACTTAGGGCTCTATATTGTGTCACTAGTTTATCTTATGACGACAAGATAACAATTTCGTCACACACTTGTGATATTTGACTAGTTTTATCTATCTGTGCTGAGCTATAGTGGCTTATTCCTATTCGGGCTGTAACAGATAACCCTCATTAAAGGATTTTGTCAAATGGTATTAGTATCAAAGTTGATACTAATCAATTGCGGTGGGATATTTGTTTGTTTCAGGCCAAGCTTTTGTATGATGGTCCTTTTTCCGAAGATGAACAGGTGAATCTTAAGTTGATGATCCAAACAAATCTATACAAGTATTTGGGCATCCTGCTCGAGGGTCGGGAAAAATTTGAAGAAGAAAGTTTGGCTGAGATAAGTTGTAATTACTCACCGGATCAATCTGTTCATTCAGGTAGCATATTCTTATAAATTTCTGATTAATACTTTTGCCTTCTTCTATAAGCGTTTGGTTTCATCTTTACAAGTAACATATTATTTCACTGACTTCAAGTCCAAAGAATTTTGGTCGAGTAATAGAAGCTTTGAAGAATATAATTATCCAGCAATGTTACAATGGCATGTATAGTTTATATGTTTGATAACATCTTGTTGTTAGTATTATCACACATTGTTTAATACCTATTATAATACTTGTATGGGGGTGACAATCCTGTTAGGGTTTGGGTTAGACAAAGCTTTATAGTGATTAATAGTTTGTCGGACCTGGATTACAGACACATATGTGTGTCCGCATCTAAACTCAATTTTGATTGATATAACCTGGAACTGCCCGTTTGGCCGGATATACCCACTACCTATTTTTTGGAACTTTTTTTTATATATATTTCGACCTTTAAAAGTAATTTTTATATGAATTGCATATCACCAGGGTTGTGATCCAAACTATGACCTGAATTGGCAACTTTTCAATACTCAAATCTGATTGGGTTGTTCGAAAGTCACCTGGATTACGGACATGAATTTTTCCGAATTGGACAAGATCTAGCCACCCTAATCGTGTAATAGGGTTACTATTACTTGATAAAGAACTATTTTTATGATAAACTCTGCAATAATAATTTTTTTTATAATCTAAAATGGTTCAACAACGGTAGGTGATGTAGAGAAGATCAACCGTGGAACAATTTATTCCCTAGGTCCTAAACAGAGAAAATTCGCGGACTGGTATCTTGAAATCATGGCTTCTGGAAACTTGGAAATCATATTTCCAGCTGCAAGCAGAGAATACGCTCCACTTGTTGAGGAATTGTGGAAAGATGCAGCTATCCAAGCCACCTATTCCAGACGAGGAGAACTAGAAAAGTTACCCAGAATGGCCACCTATTTTCTTGAACGGGTAGGTCATACAATATGACTCATACTTATATAAATATAAATAAAATGCAGCTTTTTCTGTACTTGTTCTTATTCATTTTCTTTGATTTATTTAGATCAACAATTTATAGCCTATGTTGGCTTCATACCTGGTCCTAGTACATGGATGTAATGTCAGTAGAGGTGGCAACATCCGGTTAGAGTCGGACTGAGCTTCGTAGTAAATAATTCCCTCTAAGACATGTTTGTATGAATTCAATCGCGGTTCTAATTCATACCACCCAGAACCGATTCTATACCTGGACTTGTGTTGGAATTTTTTTACTTATGCTTAATTTGTTGAGTAATTCTTTTTTATTTGTACCTGACCCAATTTGTTTAACCCAAATTAGGACCCTATTTTATCATTTTTGAATACCTGAATTTAATCGGTTTGTCTAAATGTCCAAGTTAACTTGGTTAATATATTTTGTATGCATTCAGATTTCGGACATAAATTCATGACCGCGTTTTGTTTTTTCTGGATCAGATCAGACAAAATCGGTCGGTGGGATTGGACAAAATTTTGCCTCATCTTTATAAGACCTTGTTTTATTCTCTATTGCACGAATGCAAAACACTATAAGCTTTATTAGTCTATTTTGTGGTACACGGCTATTAAGACCGATTAGGATAGTTTTCGATGTCACGTGTTAACAGTTTAATTTGACCGATTAGAATAGTTTTCAATGTCATAGGTGATCGTGTTAATAGTTAACTGTTAACCTGGACCAGATTTTTAAAACATGTTCTTGACCAAAACTGATCAGGTTTATAGTCAAGAACCACTTTGTCAAAAGTAATCTATTGATTGTAAAGATTAAGATCTCTCAAGTTAATGACAATCTCAGGCTGCTGAGATATCAAGACCTGACTATGAGCCTTCCGATATGGACATCATATACTCCGAGGGAGCTGCCTCATCCGTTGGCCTTTCTAGTGTTGAGTTTTCGTTTCCCAAGGTTCATGAAGAGGGCTACCTCGATTCGTATTACCGACACGATCCATCAACAAGGTGACTTTTTTATAAACTATTTCTTGTTCGACCTATTACTTCGTAGAAATCCTATAGCTTTTCTTATATCAGTCTAAGGGTGTCAAAATTTTGTCCCATCCATAAAGAAACAGGTACAGGCATGAATTTTAACAGGTCTGGGTTTAGATATATGGACCAGCCGGTGAGATTCAAATATTAACAATGTAACTAATCCGAATTGGTTACAAATAGAATAAAAATTCTTACAAATTTACAAATTAAAAGTTATTCAAGAGACTGGTTGAGTCCAGCTCGGATCCTTGTATGTGTTAAAATTGGCTGTCAGCGAAAATTTAGTCACCCCTCATAATTTCGCAAGCCAATTAAATTTGTATGTAGGACTCCTTTTTCTTCCAGAATAAATGAGTCTTGAAGTCTAGTAGTGTTGAGAGTTTGGATTTTTGTTGCCCGAGTAATATCACACTTAATATATAAGAAGAATTAGGTTGCCTAGACATGGTTTGAGTCAAAGTCTCATAAGCTTAAAGCTTTTCGAGTCAAGTTCATGCACTAATGCACTTATACTCTTCCATTACCATCTCTTGCAGGTACCAACTCATTAGGGTACATCCAAAATGTCTTGGAGAAAACTGCAAGTGGCTCGAAATGTTCGAAGACGTGGATATAATCGTCTTTTGTGTCTCATTAACCGAGTATGACGAATACCTCACAGACGATAACGGACTTCTTGTCAACAAGATGGTAGCAAGCAAACAGCTTTTCGAAAGCATAGTAACCTACCCTGACTTTATCGACAAGAAATTTCTTCTTCTGCTAAATAAATTCGACCTTTTCCAAGAAAAAATTGAACACGTTCCTCTTAGCCAATGTGAATGGTTCCGCAACTTCAGTCCATTCATCAGCCGCAACCAAAAAAGCACTAGTAATAGAAATAATCCGACGATGGCTCATAATGCTTACCATTTTATTGCGTCCGAGTTTAAAAATTTGTTTCGGTCTCTTACCGATCCTCTACTCGACAATGGTAATAGGAACTACTGGAATTACCCTAAGTTGTTTGTTTCACAAGTTACTGGGTTGGATTCGGATTCTGTCGATCAAGCTCTTAGATACGTGAGAATAATTCTTAAGTGGGAGATAGAGGAACCGTTGTATCCTCCAGATTCGCCTAGTATGGACGCAAGTACAATTTCTTGAGTTTTTGTTGCATTGTATTTTGTTCTGTTATTGCGTTAAGCCAGAATAGTTAACCATTGAAACCTAGGTGTTTTTAGCATTGTTGAGAAACCCATTGTAAAAGTTATGTATGTACATATATGGATCATGTATAGGTAAAGGAAATAATATGTAGACTATAAATTTGTACATGTGTAAAAACTTTTCCTAATAATAATCTCAGTTTGTAGTTTACGTTTGAGGAAATTAGAATAAAATCCAAAAGTTTAAACAACTCTTAAAATCTATTATATCTGAAATATTCTATATATGTTCTTTCTTTTCATAAGATTTTTTTATACGTGAAAAATTAAATTAAAAGAATAAACTTAATATACACAGTAATAATAATACAATCTGACCAATGATAACAAAATCTGAACACTATAGTTTAAACAACTCTTAAAGTCTAGTTTATACTACTCCTAACTTGATATATTTGATATATGCTCTTTTTTTTCGTTTGATATTTTTTTATAAATAAAAATAAAAATAAAAATAAAAACAATATTTTATGGGTAAACATGGAAATGATAACCAATAATAACATAATTCAACATTATGGTTTAAAATGAACAAAATATATTGATAAAAAAAAATTTTTAACTAACATTTTTCTTTATTAAAGACTAAACAAAATTTAAAAATAAATAAAAAAATATTCATTTTTATTAGATTCTTTTTAGTATTAGAATTTGCAGAATTGTATAGCCAAAACTCTTATTTATAGTATAACTTTAATTTTAAGTCCATGGATGAATGACAAATACTTAAGTCTAGTCTATATGATATTTAGACAAAAAAGAGTTAGATTCAAAATATTACAAATTTATCCTTTAACTATGTAAGATACTACTAATATTGAATGGTGTTTTAGAAGATCTTCGAAAGTTCTTAAGGTATTTCTTTAACAAGTCACCTGCTATAACTCAGTTTTTGAGTCTTCGTGTCTTTCAATTGATCAGCTTTACCTGTATCCAGGTCATCAAATAAGCTTCATCCTTGGGTCTTCATGTTGTTTTCGTGATTTAGTCGGCTTAATCTTTATATCAAATTCGTCATAATACTTAGTATAAAAACTTTTCTCGATTATACTTACATTATCTTTTTTTAATACAAAGCTTGAGTATGTTCTCCATGTCAACATATTATTGTAATATTTCTCTTGGTTCGTCATCATTAATACGTGTCTTTTTGTTTTGTACATTCTAGTCTTACAATCTAATCTTAATGAAGAATCTTTAACTCTTGAATAAGGACATATGCCCTTAAAAGAATAGGATCTTATCAGAGCTCCCATAGTTCTTAAGTATATATAATTTAATGTTTAAGGACTAACTAATGAGGTAAATGCCGTGCTACTATAAAATTATTAACTACCCCATTTTTATTTTTAGACTTACGCGATATTCCCCACACAGATACTAAACTTATATTTTTATTTAATAAATAAAACTTAAAACACTTCATTTTTCGTGATCACCAAATCATACCTCTTCAGGTGTATCTTGATCAAACGGTTCTAATTAATAACTATTGCGTATATAAAGGCTTCAAAGTTTTCCTTAAACTATTCTTTGAGAAATTCAATCTTTATAATTCATATATTACAAAAGTAGGTTGCATCCCCGCTCATTCTCCGTATAAAATTTCAAGTCATTTTGTTCAGATTTAAAAAGAAAAATCAAAGTTAAAACTATTTACTCTTTATACTTGTTGTCTCTTAAATTGTATGGGTGACGGGAAAAATCACGAATCCGATTTATCCCTTAGTGAATAAATAATGTATGAGAGTATAAACTAGTATGATTCTCAAAATGATCAACAAAATGATCAACAAAATGGATCGTTTAGAAGTTTAGAATCTAGTAGTGTCAGTTTGTCTGACCACAATAATGGTTCTATTAAGAATCAATCAAAAAATATTGATACAAAAACCTTCAAGAGAAGAAAATTTAGTTTTTTATTCACCATCATGAAAAATTAGTGCTTCAAAAAAAATAAAATCTAAAGACGTTGTTTTCTTATAAAATTTAAAAATCAATGCTGCTTTGTCACCTAATCAATCTATTATGGAATGTCCTTCAACAATTGATCTTGACAATATTGTTAATATTATTAATTTTCTAGACAAGTTTTGTTTTTCATTACTACCCACCCCATAGACTATGTTAACAAACTCAAAGAAGACGAGCTTTACTATAATCGGTGTTTTGCATCATACTCCTTAAGAAAGAATAATTTACTCATCATACGAAAGATGATGAAATATGTTTTTTCTACAATCCTTTCAGTTGGGATCTCAGATTTCCACTCCACCCACTAATCACTGGGTTTTTGAAATACTTCTGAATACAACCCAAATGGATGGAGGAATTTGATTAGCATCACATTAGCCTCCAACTTCCTTTAGATGCCAATAACCATAAAATATGTTATGCTCAACAGTAAAATTCAAAAATCCAATGTGAACCCATTTTATTCACTTGCTCTGGGTAATTTTGATCGGATCGTCAAACTTCCATATTGAAGCATGACTGGAAGTCAAGTTTTTATTGTCACTGACTTTCGAAATCGAAACAAGAAACTGGTCAAATTGAAAGATGTTGGATGAAAACATGGAAGATAGAGAGTGAAATTTTAATCACTATAATAATCATTTAGTTTGTCATTTTAGTGTGTTTCAAATATGTATTCTTATTCTAATTATCAGTAGTTTCTCGTCTAACTAAATCATTTTCAACTATTATTTGTAACCCTCGTGCACTGAAAGAATTATCACAAGCTTCTTAGAAGTGTCGGAAAGACGATCATCACCTTTTATTCACTATAAATAATTTTGCTTTATCTGACATATGAATATTACAAGGTTTTGAAATGTATGCTCAAAGAAAACTTAAGATCAGGAAAGCTAGAGCTGAAGCCACTGAAGATTATGTCAAATAAGCTTTATACGAACAAATAACTGATGAATAAATTGCTGGATGAATCACTATGGTTCCTCACAAGAAACAAAAAGAAGCAAAGTAACAAAAATGATAAAGCTATCCAGTTAAAGAAAGTGAAGAAATATAAAAAAGGAAAAATAATGACCTTCCTAAGCCATCTCAAAACAATAAGATACATCCCCTATTTTGAAGAAGTCTTCATTCACTACTGCCTTTACAAACAATCTATAAAAAATAAAACATGCCCGGTCTGAAAGCAATTCTCCTGCCATATCATCTAAACAAAATAACTCTACAACCATCTTTGGTACCATTTTATCGTCCCAAGGAAATATAAGGTTTTCATCAACCTTAGATCCATAATCTTTCCTCAATTGTTAAATTCATCTATGTACTGCAGGTCCCATTGACTCCCCAACATCTCAAATAGATATCATTCAACGTCAAACATAGATTTGCTTTGAGGTGATTTCATTTCTTTTAGATGAACGCAAATAAATTTTATTTATCCGAACTAATAATTTATCGTGTTGATCGCAAAGTTACTATAGTTTATCCTTCCTTGCTAACAAGTTCATGTCATCTTCTAACATCCAATCTAAACACTCGGGTCAAGTTCTTAATTTCATTTAGCACATTATTTTTACTTTGAATAATCAGAAAAATGAATATACTAAGTTGAAAACGAAGTATGATAACATGGTTAAAAAGAACAACAAATTAAATGGGGCTGTTACCAATGTTATGAAGTTAAAAATAACATTGGTAACAATTGGATATACCACTTATTACTTTGTAATATTATCATCAATGTTTATGTTTTGCATGTTTAATAATAAATACTTATCAGGTCACCAAATAACATTATCATTCATTTGTTTTTTATTATAACTCTTTGTGTTATATTTGCTCTATAACTATTTTTTTAAGTTCATCAATCATTGTATAAATTGTTCTTATAATAAAACACTTTTGGTTTGTCAAGAGTAATACCACTAACATTGTATTATATGTTTTACTATTTGAAGTATGTCTAATTAAGCCACAATATGGGCAAGTGCATGGCTTTTTAGAGTTGGCTTATTGTCATATTCAAATTTGACATAATGTTCAAGCTAAAGTATGAGCGATTGCATACCTTGTGGGGCATTAATTATATCCATGTTCACTTTTGACATAGTGGTCAGGGCACAATATGAGAAATTGTGAACCTCGTAGGACGTGGCTTGTAGCCAATTTTTCATTGGACACAATATGGACAACTTTGTACCTCGTCGGGAGTGGCTTATATCCATGTTCGTATGCATGGTCTCTGATTCTTTTAAAAAAATATTTGGTTTTTAACAAAGTTCGCTTTTAATTTTATCTTTTCCTTTAAACTAGGTCGTACAAATTATCATACTGATTACATCTTTAATGTGTTAAGATCGTCTTATCAGTGGTTTGAAAATCAAATACAATAGCATGTTTCACTCCTTATCTGAAAGAAGTGATGTACATAATTCATGTTCCACAATACTCATGTTTGAGACCCCATCAGTTCGTACGGTCCAGTATGTACTTTTAAAGAAATCCTCACTAAATTTTCACTTAGTTACTTGCCAATCAAAAATAATTTTCAAACATCACTTTTTGTCGTTCACCGTTTCATCTAATGGGTCGCATACGATATGATATGCTTTCCTTAGATTGTCAACATCTTCATCAACAAGTTCCATCAAAGGTTTATCAAACTTAGCTTGTTCATTGCTCTTTGACGGGGTCTATGATTCCTATACGATGATGTTACTTGGAGATAAAGCAATCAAATAACATTCCCCTAAAACTCTTTGACTTCTTCTAACTATTCCCATATTTATTCTAACAAAGTACTTTAAACATTGATGATAATATGAATTTAATGCATCCATTTTATGTAGCCAAGGATGAATCACATTATACGAACCCAAGACACCAACCACCATAAATAAAATTCTCACTATTTTCTTCGTGTTGTCATGGGCCACAACGAATGTAACCTCCAATTCTCTTACACAATTAGTGTTTGGCCCAATAAAACTAACCAAATTACCTTGTTGTCTTCTTATGCGATGTTATTCCGACCATCTTATCATAATCACTCTAAAAATAACATTAACTGTGATTAGTTCAGATATTGGTGGAAGCATATCATAGTGATTCTGATATTATCCGAAGGGTATTTCGGACAAATTTAATAAAAGTCAATGAATGAACAGTAACTTGAGTGAAACAATGACTCAACTATGTGAATAACACCTCAGTTCTTGGGCTTATGGGCTTCTATGATTGACCCGACTATAAGATCTGACCCGCACGACCCATGGGTCAGAGAAAAACAGTATAAATACCCCAACGAATATCATTAATATGTGTTGGACTTTTTCAAAAGATATTAAATACAAGCACACACCGCATTTCTCTCACAACTTTTTACAAGAATACTTAATTTCCACCAGTTAAATGTTTTTTTTGTTTTACCCTTGAACTAGGTTTTACCCTTACCAAATTAGCGACCAAAGTGGGAGCTAGAGGTACACGAATAGCTCTAATCGAAACCTTATTTTTAATACGAAGTTCGGAAATCCTTGGGATATGGATCTCAATATGCAGGAAGCGTTGCCTCATGAAAATAAAGTAATAAGAGATGAAAATGAGCATGCTATTGTGTCTCATGTTAATCACAATACCGAGGAAAGACCATTCATGCAAGATGAACGTGATCAGTTGAGGGCTGAGATTGAATCTTTGAGAGCTCAAAGAAAGGCTGAAATATCGTTGAAAGAAAAGTCCGATACATGAGGTATACCTACAGATGAGCATAGGGACAATAACAAACAAGGCGAGAATGATCAGTCTCCAAAGGTTCATACTAATTCTAAAAAGGCACATCGGGAAAAAAGAGAGTAAAGAGTACATCAAATTCTTCTGATAGTTCAACCACTGCTTCCAACTCTGATAGGTCTTCTTCATCCAGTAGTGAGCAAGACCGTCAGAAAAAGAAAATAAGGTTAACTAATCTGAGTGATATATAAGAAAATAAAGGGGTTGACATATTACTGTATTGATCATCTACTAAGTGATCAATTTGTTACCCAATCTGAACCAGGTATATTTGCCACTCCTGATGAAGTTAAAATATTTAGTCGTAACCATAATTGAAGGCAATCACCATTATCCTAAAAAATAATGTATGATCATCTACCCATGAGGTTTGACAGTTCCAAAATGGAGAAGTATGATGGAAGTAAAGACCTTGATAATCACCTAGAGCAGTTCAAGAATTTTATGATGAATTTCGATGATGACAAAATGTTATGTCAAGATTTCTCACAAAATTTCAAAGGAAGTGCTTTGAAATGGTATAATAGTTTACCACATAGATCAATAAATAATTTTGATATGTTATGAATTTCATTTCAGAGACAATTCGTGGGGAGTAAGGAGCTTAAAGGGAATTGTGACACTATAATCCATTGTTCCCAAGAGTAGAAAGAATCTTTGAAAGAATACATCAGGCGTTTTGTGAATACGAAGAACGTGTTGGCTGGGTGTTTTGAACAAGTGACCATTGCTTCTCTAAGACAAGGTCTAAATCATGGTGAATTGGTTGATTCAGTAACTCGTAAAAAATCGATAACATGAGGCGGACTGTTAAATTAGGTTGGAAACAAGATTAAAGTGGAAGAGACTAATAAATCTAGAGTACCACGCTAGAATAGGTCTGCTCCTACAACGAAAATCCCACAAACTAGTACTCAATCTCATCCCACAATTAATTACAGACCTAAATATTTCGGACATTGATCACATCGGCCAAGACATAATCAATCAAGTGAATCCCAACAAATCAAACCCAAGAGGGGTCCATGCGTTCAACCTGAATGGTGTGTTGAACTAGGTGAGAGTGTGGCTACCATTTATGATAAAACTAAGAATGAGACCCAAACCAATTCAGTCTCCTAGAGAGAATCGAAATACTCATTTTTATAAATACCACAATGATGTGGGTCACGATACCCAAGACTGCATTGCACTAAAACAAGAAGTGCATAATTTAATTGAGAGAGGGAAGTTATCAACTTTTGTTAAAAAATAAGGAGGGAATATGCAAGTCAATACCCAATCTAATGCAAATACAACCCGAGCCGCATCACCAACTAGTTAAAGACAAAGCATATGAGCATATAGACAAGAAAATGCTATGGTAATTATGGAAAGGTTTGATGCGGATTCAGAGTATCTAGATCATGACCCGGATCAGAATCATATTGGGATGATAGCACAAAAGGTTTCCGAAGTATCTGATTTGTGTAAATTTTTTTAAATCTCTTACTATTTTTGGAGGAGATATTGTGACTGCACCTTCAAGCTACTCAAGAAAAATACATGTTAATAGCCTGACAACTCAGATAGGGGAAAGATATCTACATATCTTTATCAAAGCCCTGCTCCATTCATTTTCTTTGATGAAGATGATTTAAGAGACATTGCTGAACCACATGAAGATGCTGTTGGGGCATTTATTAGAGGCAATGATATATGAAGGATTTTAATTGATACTAGCAGTTCGGCAAATGTATTGTTCCTATCAACTTACAAGAAAATGAAAAATCCCTCAGTTATCCAGCGTTTAAATAGGACCATAGTAAGGTTTACTCGCAGTACGGCTGATGTAATTGGGGAATTTGAAGAAGTGGTTTTATTGGGCAAAGGGTCATTCAAGACGTTAGTAAGAACTGTTTGTAGTAGTTGAATGTTCGACCTCTTAAAATGCTATATTTGGTAAGTCTTGGCTATCCATGATGCATATGGTAGCTTTTACGGTCCACCAATGTTTGAAATATATTGTGGGAGGGCAAGTAGGCGTCATCCGAAGTAGCCAAAAGGTAGCTCGTAAATGCTATATCTCTGCTCTTGTTTCGAAATCACTAGAAGCAGTGAAGGTTAACAAAGAATACCAATCAGTGGAGCCTTCTGCCAACCAAAACAAGATATATGATCCGAGGGAGGCTCCTAATACGGTAATTCAAGTTGAAGAAGTAGAAATTCACTACTTAGCAGAAGGTAAAAGTATCAGGGTTGGATCTAAACTACCATTAAAGCTAAAAGAAAAATTGTTATCTTTTTTATCTAATAATTTACACATGTTTTCATGGTGCAACGAGGATGTGACTGGAGTCCCAACTACTGTGATTAGTCACAAACTATCTATCCGATTTGATGTTGGGCCAGTGGTGCAGAAAAGAAGAGATTTTTTCAGAGAAAAATTCGAAGGGATAGTTCAAGAGATGTATCAGTTAACCAAAAATGGGGTATATCAAAGAGTCGCAATATCCTATTTGGACAACTAATCTAGTTTTGGTCAGGAAAAAGAATGGAAAATGGCGTATGTGCATTGACTTCACAGATCTCAATAGAGTTTGTCTTAAAGATCATTTCCCAGTGCCCCGGATAGATCAGCCAGTGGAGTCTACATTAGAGAACAAGTTGTTGTCTTTCATGGATGCCTTCTCTGGGTATAATCAAATACAGATAAATCGAATGATCAAAATAACACTACTTTTATTACTGATATGGGCTCTATTATTATAAATTAATTCCATTTGGATTGAAGAATGTTGGAGCTACCTATCAACGACTGGTGAGTAAGGAATTTTCTAATCATATCAACAGGAATATAGAAGTTTACATTGATGATATGATGGTGAAAATCCCTAAGGAGGAAGATCACATATCAAACCTCAAAGAAATGTTTTCTAACTTAGAAGCAATCAACTTGAAGTTAAATCCAGGGAAATGTACCTTCAGAGTCTGATCTGGTAAATTTATGGGATATATTATGAGTGAGAAATGAATTCAGGCTGATCAAGATGAGTTAAATACTGTGTTAGATGTGGATCCACCTCGAAATACCAAATAAGTCCAAATATCAAGCAGAAGATTGGTTACATTGAACCAATTCATTTCAAGATCGCCTAGAAAAATGTGTTCAGTTTTTCCAAGTTTTGAGGAATGCTAAGAATTTTAACTGGTCTCCTCGCTATGATCAAGTTTTCCTTGAAATAAAGAAGCATTTTTCTTCACCTAATACATTGTTCAAACCAGTACAAGGAGAAGTGCTTTAAATATATTTGGCAATATCAGAATATGTCGTGAGTGCTGTTTTGGTACGAGAAGTAGATAAATATCCCTGTCCGGTTTACTACATACTAAAGAGTTTGTTGGAAGTTGAGAAAAGATACTTAAAGTTGGAAAAGTTAGCTTTATCATTGGTGATAGCAGCTAGGAAAATGAGACCTTACTTTCAAGCTCATTCTACAACAGTTCAAACTTCTTTTCCCTTGAAATATATATTATAAAACGCTGATATATCGGGAAGGATGACTAAATGGTTGGTGGAGCTTGTGGACTAAGATATTGACTTTGCACTTCAGACTGCAATCAAAGATTAAGCCGTAACTAATGTTTTAGTAGAATTTCATTCTAAGAGGCCTCATGAAGAAGCTTAAGTCAGTATGCTTAAAAAGGAATGGGTAGTCCGAACTAATGTCAGGTCTAGTATGATGAGATGTGGAGCTGGAATTTGCTTGACTTCTCCTTATTGTGACACTATGTACCAAGCTATATGTTTTGGCTTCAGATTATCCAACAATGAGTCAGAATATGAAGCGGGCATAAATGGGTTAAGGTTAGCTCATATATGTGAGGCTAAAAGAGTCCAACTAATAAGTGATTCCCAATTGCTTATTCATTAGGCTTAAGGGCATTCTGAAGCCAAGAAAGACCACTTGATAAAATATTTACAAGTGCTAAAGGAAGTCACCACTGGTTTTAAATGTGTCAGATATGAGCATGTCCATAGATCGAAAAATGTCGTGGCAGATACCTTAGCCACTATAGTATACTCTGAAGCGTATCCCTGGATTCTTATGCAAGAATGTCATTCTATAAATGCAACTACAGGAAAAAAAGTTGAAGTTGGAGAAAATTTACATGTATTTGATACACTCTCTAAAGATTGGAGGAAGGAATTCTAAAAGTTTATTACTAACAAAGTTCTACTTCCAAACGGTTAAGAAAGTGAAATAAAAAGCTCGTGGTTTCCTAGTCTTAAGGGTTTTTTTATAAAAAATATTTCAGCAGGCCTCTACTACTTTGTCTCAGATCCAAGGAGTCCCAAAGTATTCTATCGGAATTGCATGATGAAGAAGGGTCAACACATTATGGTAGTTTTGACTAGAAGAGTCTTACTAGCAGGATATTATTGGCCTACCATCATGAAAAATGCTAAATATTTGGTGAAGAGATGTGATCCTTGTCAAAGATATGAAAATGCCATTCATGTGTCACCAGTCCCCAAGGAATCGATATCTGAGCCTATACCATTTGATAAATGGGGACTTGATTTAGTTCTGCCCCTCCCAATGGAATCGGGGGGTTGTCGTACCATAACTGTGGAAATATATTACTTCTCCAATTTGATAAAGGTTGTACCTTTGTCTGGAACAACCTCTAAGGTAGTCATTAAATTTATTCTCTCCAAAATATACTGCCAATTTGGAATTCCTAAACGTATCACCACATATAACGGTCCTCAGTTTGATAATAAGGACATGGATATGTTTTGTGCATCGAAAGGAATTCAGTATTGTTTTTCTTCTATTTTTTATCCCCAGGTCAACGGACAAGTTGAAGTAGAAAATCAAACAATTCTGTCAGCTTTAAAAAAGAATTTAGAAGGAGCTGCTAGGAAATGACCGAGTTACTTGCAAAAAGTACTATAGGCATACTGAAACACTTCACATACAGCCACACAAGAGTTTCCATTTTATTTAGTTTATAAGATGGATGCAATCACACCTATAGAGGCTATTCTTCCTTCCTTAAGAGTTCAAAATTATTCCAAAAGGGAGAATGAGATATCTATGACGGCTCAATTAGATTTAGTTGAAGAAAAAAAGATGAAGGCACATTTAAGAACTGCATATTATCTATGGTTGATGAGGAGCATGTCTAAAGTAAAACAAAAATTCAAGTTGGAGATAAAGTGTTGAGAAAAGTATTCATGCATACTAAGGAGAAACGATTCGGAAAGTTAGCTCCAAATAGGGAAGGACCATACATCGTATGTGAAAGAGTTAAGAAAATAAAATAAAAACTCCAGGATGAAGAATGCACTTTGTTGAAGCATCCTTGGAAAGTTGAATATCGTAGGTTATACTTAGAGAAAACTTATCTTGTAAATATTTACTTTATCTTACTATAATGTAAATATTTGGGGGCATACTCTAACCTACCTTGGTGGCGCGAGGAAGTTTTAATGAGGTGTCCGGATTTCAATCAATATACTATCCTTTGCCTTTTTTAAACTCGTTATTTTGGTTGGATCAGATGTATTAAAGACTTATTAAACACCTAATGCATTACAATCTTTATAAGGGGGCTGTATGATCAGTTCAGATATCGCTGGAAGTATATCATAGTGATGCTGATATTATCCGAAGGGCATTTTGGACAGATTGAATAAAAGTCAATGGATGAACAGTAACTTGAGTGAAACAATGACTCAACAATGTGCCTAACACCTTAGTTTTTAGGATTGGGGGCTCATATGATTGACCCGACTATAAGATCCGACCCGCACGACCCATGGGTCAGAGAAAAACAGTATAAATACCCCAACCAACATCATTAAAAGGGGTTAGAATTTTTCAAAAGATATTAAATACAAACACACACCTCCTTTCTCTCACAACTTCTTACAAGAATACTTAATATCCACCAACTAAAGGTTTTTTCCGGTTTTACACTTGAACCAAGTAATACCCTCACCAAACTGTACTACTAGTATCAACCATTACTCTTCTCATGATTACAGCAACGATCTCAATTATTACTAAAAAAGCATCTTCATGAAGGATAACTAATCTCTATGGGTGTCATCAGTAAGATTCAAAGACGGAGATGGATATCTGTTGAAATGCATTCCTGGTCCATCAACACGAAAAACCTCAAAATCTTTAATGTTTCTCTTCTTTCAGTTACTAAAACTTCATGCTAAAACACCATCTCCAATAATAATACATATCACTTGTTTTCCTTCTTCTAGTGTTTTCAGATTCAATGATACATATCACTTGTTTTCCTTCTTCTAGTGCTTTCCTGAAAAACTTAATGAAATATCCAATATAAATAGATTTCTGATGACGCGGCTAAAATAGAAGAAGAATCAACGATAGATGAAACCCTAATTCAAGGGTAACATGATGAAACCCTAATCTAAGGGTAACAAAGATTGAAATTTTCAGAGATAAAAAATATATTATTCCAAAAACTTAAAATAACTTAGGGAATATGAGGCTTATATAATAGCTTCTCAAAACCTTAAATTATAATACAAGGAAATAAAATAAAATAATTAAAATAAAATAAAATCGAAGATTAATATAATTAGATTTGATTTAAACAATATAAGATATTTTGAATAAAATAAAATAAAAATAACAAAGTTTGTGTTTGGACTTTTTGGGCTACATCATCCTCCCCTGGTTGACAAGAATTCGTTTTCGAATTCACAGTACCATCACCATCAACAACCAAAATTATTTTATTTTATTTTTTTCAACTATTACATTGGGAATTATAATTGTTAACCTTATCAGAATAAGATAAATTCTTCTCGAGTGTTCCTTATTCGAAGTCACATTGATGCCATCCAGTTGATGAAAACAATTGGTTTCGAAAACCTTTTCATAGCCTGAAGACAACATCCCCATGTCCAGTTGATGAAAAAATGGTTTTGAAAACATCTTCATAGCCTCAGACATAATCTCGGTAAGCAATTTTTACCTTGATTCGAAGATTAGTAGCCAATTTAAACTCATTCAGTAACCGGTCAATACGATCGTTATTGAAAACGGTTGGTATGTCCCCTCATACTCAAACGATCTTCCTGATCTTCATGACCATGTGTGTTGTTCTCTTCTTTAAACCTTGAATCAGAATAGTCAGGCTTTAGAAACATGCTTCCCCATAGCAGAAATTTGGCTCTGATACCAAACTGATGACGCAACGGAGATAGAAGAAAAACCAACGATAGATGAAACCTAAATTCAAGGGTAACATGATGAAACCCTAATCTAAGGGTAATAGAGATTGAGATTTTCAGAGATAAAAAATATATTATTCCAAAAACTTAAAATAACTTAGGGCATATGAGGCTTTATATAATAGCTTCTCAAAACCCTAAATTAGAATACAAGAAAATAAAATAAATAAAATAAATAAAATAAAATAAAATCTTAATATAATTAGATTTGATTTAAACAATATAAGATATTTGAATAAAATAAAATAAAAATAAAAAAGTTTATATTTGGACTTTTAGAGCTACATCAATCTCTGAATCTCATATCTTAATTGAAAACAATCCCCTGTAGCATGACAATGATCACAATGGTAAGTGTAATAAATATTTTGAGATATTTCATCGTTTGGTGTTAACATATTTCATAGCGGTCGATAATTAACTTTGTTCCACGTGTTATAAAAAATAATCTATATTGATGTATTCAAATAAGTAAACCTTATGTTTGGATTTTCATATAAGAATTCCTAAAATTTACCAACCACTTTGGTGACCTCTCTTGGTATTTGATCTTCAATATGTTTTTTATCAAACATACCATTCCTTTGTTCATGAGACTTAATCAACACGATGTCCTCCGTTCTAGTTTCTTATACCTTGATATACATCTCATATCTTCTTAACAAGTTTCCCATATTATCCACTAGATAATTTATTAAAGCTTCAAGTCATTTGTTATATGCTAAAATACCTCTTTTGAAAGTTTCCAAAGCCACTTCTTCAAGACAACCATCTGAGCCATTCATTTCTTTGACAAATCTTTACATATAAGTCATCAAAGGTTCACTTTGATTTTGGTACAAAGTCATGATATAATCTTCACCCTTTTTAATTCCTTATTTCTAATAAATTAACTTCTAATATAAGTCAATAACTCTTTGAAGCTTTTAATCGATCCAGAAGATGGATTGTTAAACCATGGACGTACATTTCCCCTAACTGTAAATGGAAAAATCTCTACATAAGAGGGGGTCATCATGATTAAATCCAAGTATATCATTTCTTAAATTTTCTAGATGATGCTTTAGATCTTCAGTTTCATCATACTTATCCGTCATGTAAGGATCAAATTTCCTCGATAGATCACTTTCAAGGATTTTTTTGAGACAAGGGAGACTGTGCGAGAGTATGTCTTTTTAGAGTTTTTTAAATTCACCAATTATTTTATTTTTTCTTTCATAAATGACTTTATTACTAGAATATTCGTCATTTTTCTTGTCCTTATTTTCCTTATTTTCGTTTAAAATTTCATGAGCAACTACCTCATTTTTATTTTTATTTCCTCTTTGCATCATGTTTTTTTAGTTAGTAAGTGTACCTATATCGTTCTTGTTTTAGTTCTTCCATTTATAATTATAGATCACTGAAAACATATAAATTCTCACCTTCACAAGTAGCTTGTTTCTTCCTTGAAAAACCTGATATAAACATAATTTTTGGTTATGCGAGTTGTTCGTTACAACAACAAGTACAATTCTCACATTTTCAGCTTTAAGATTTATAATTGTATATGACGAACCAAACACATTCAACACAGCTTCATTCACAACAACATGACAAATCAGTTTTTACATACCTTGTATTCCTTCATTTTCACGCGACTGTAAGACAACACGTCTTATTCTTTGCACGGACTCGTTCTCAATAATTGAAGCCACAACATAAAAAACTCCCCGAATGATCGTTGGAGACCTCCTGACCAAGAAATCCTTATACAAATTCTTCTCAATTCCTAAGAAAGTCAACTTTATTGGTTTAACGATTCTTTTTTCCAAAAAATTTCTAACAGACGACTCCAAAAATGATAATGAGGAATACTTAACAAACACTTCAATGGCCGAAGGCTGAACAAACTCAAGAAAACAAGAAATATTTACTATATATATATATATATATATATTTCTGTTTAGTATTATAATTTACAGAATCCTTTACAATGAGGCCAAATCCGTCATTTATACCACTATTTTAACCTTAATTATGTCTATGGAGGATGACACATGCATTTGTGTCTAGGTGGCATTCATCCAAAAAGAATTAATTACAAACATTACAAATTTACCCTCTAACTACTTAGAGCATTATAGTAATAGTGAATAATATCGTAGAAGATCCTCAAAGATTCTTGAGTATTTTCTCTAACACGTCTGATCATTCCTAACAATATTGGTAGAGTCTATTCGATAATTGGTCTAAAACATCCCCAAAGAAAGTAATTAGATTTCTAGTAAGAGAGAATGATTTAAGTTTTCTAGAGAGATAAGTTGTGAAAAGTAAAAGTCAAGATAATTATTGTGTTGTTATTTCGAAGAAATAATGTACCTATATATAGTAGAGGTGAATTCCTAATGAACCCACATAGGTGTGGGTGGTTATGTTGGATACTTGAGCCCAAAATTATACTAATTACAACTATATTGATTCATTATTACATTTAACACCCTCCATTATTACATTTAACACCCTCCATATTTCCACTCTACCTAAAAATAACCCTTAAAAGAATTCATGTAGTTTTATTACCCAAAATCTACGTACTGTTCGGACGAATCTAGATTGGATAATTCCGAATCAGATAAATTCTATCATTATCGACGTTAACTTCTACTTGATTTGTCTAATTTGAGATCATATATGGTTCTTCATGCAACTTATCTATTTTAATCAACTCATTTCTTATTCTAGGGTCGCCAAAATACTTAGAATGTTTTCGGTTATTGAGTCTTCACTACTCTCAGTTGACCAGCTTAACACGTATTCATGTCACAAATAAGCTTCATTCTTAGATCTTCATGTTTGTTTTCTTGATTTGGTCAGATTACCATTTATATTAAAATTGTCATAATACTTATTGTTTATTCATGCCTGAGTTATCTTTTTAATATAAAGTTAAAATTCATTTCTCAAAATCGTCATGTTATTGTAACTTTTCTTTTCGATCATCTACCTGTTCTTTTGTTAAGTACAGTCTAGTTTTAGTAACTTTTATTTTTCAATAAAAATATATGACCTCTCAAATAATACGACTTCATCACATATAAAAATATACTATTATAATTTTAAAAAATAAACTTCGAAGAAACATAAATTCATTAAAAAAATATAAAACCACCAAAACAAATTTAAAAATACAAAACGACAAAAACACATCAATAAAAAATATTAAGACTAATATTATAATTAATTAAAATATCTAACGAAGATAGGATAAACTCCTATTTTTGGAGAGTCCACGAAATTTTAAATATTTATGCAGCTCTTTGTATTTCGAAGAATCCATTAAATAATCATTGTACTATTAACATAATCTGATTTGATAGTTTGATAGTATGTAATGCATATGCGTATTAAATTTTTTACACCAAACATTTCTCAACCTATAAAATATTATTCAAATTCAAAATTTATTTGATTAATTTATACAATATTGGTTTACAAGACTTCCTTCCCGTATGGCTGTTATTTCATACGTATCTTCTTATCCGAACATGAGTGATTAGACAAGTTTCTAGGCCTGAAGATATCGAAACTTTCTCTTGCAACAATAACTTTAATTTTAGCAATAATATTTAAGAATAAAAATCCCACACTGAACAAATAATAATACAATATCGAAAACATGAATTTACAAAACTAATGATTAAAAATAAAGACTGCAAATATATATACACATGATACATGATGATGTTCTTACAGATTAAAACTAAAATTGCTTTCTTCTATGTTGTGTGGAGAGAGATCAGGGTGGCACAAACCTGTCCATGAGCAAACAGATAGTGATCTCAGACATGCTCTCCTTCTTAACTTCACCTCTTCTCTCTTCATTACCTTCATTACCTTCATTACCTTCATTACCTTCATTACCTTCACTCTCTTCAGTTTCTTCTTTGTGGAAAACTTTCTTCAGGTTAAACAAAAATGGCCTTTTCATTAAAGCTTTCTCTTTGAGTTTGGCTAGTTCACCTATCCACATCTCTCCTATTAATGTTTTCTTATTTCTTGCTTTAGTTGATTTGATTATGAGACGAATATATGGGTTTTCTTTATATAGAAAAATGGTAGGGATGGTTTATAAGTCATTATATACGGCAAATGGTATATACAACAAACTACGTGCTGTACTGTACCACCTTGGATAGAGTTTGGAGAAAAGGTGTCTTCTAGTTCTTTGGATATTATTTGCTTACTATTCAACTTAGCTTCACTAACAAAAAAATCTTTTCTGATATTTTTCTGACAACTATTTTGATTAAGACATTTAACAATATCATTTCGCTCTAAACAATATTATTTATAAATATTTTATAAGATGTTTCAGAAGTAATAAATATATAACAGAAAATTAATAAATGATTGAATATTTTTTTATATCAAATTTTAATATATATATATATATATATATATATATATATATATATGAGATTTATTTAAATTTAAATTTTAAATTTATTTTACTTAGTTTTGATATATTTTTATATCAATTAAATTATTGGTGAAGGTATTTCTTCCATCATATTTTTTATTTCTTCTATGATTTGAAAAAAATCTATGTTGTTATTTTCTCCATAAAGGAAATGACACATTTGTCCTTCTATCCTTTTGTTCTACCTCTTTCATTTTCAAGAACATCATTAACTCTTCGATCAATCCATTAACTTCCACTTTCCTACCTTCCATCAACCAATCTAACCCTATTAAATTAACCCTAGCCACACCATCTTCTAAATTACTCGCACTTTATTCTTCCCCTCTATTAACCTACCTAGTAACAATTCCAAAGAAAAAAAAACCTACAATTCAAGGACTGAAGCAAGGCAATGACTGAGGTAAATTGGCTACGACTGTTCGGTTAGATTAGAGTTCTTAACTGGTAGAACATTAGAGTTTGATTAGAGTTCGATTAAGGTTTTTAGAGCTGCAAACATTAGGGTTCGATTATAGTTTTTGATTTTGGTTCGATTTGTTTTCGATTTTGGTTCGATTTTGTGACCATTTGGCGGATTCTATTCTGTTTTGGTTTTTTTTAACGAAAGCATGTGTTTCCGAGAGGCCATCTTGGAATCACATGTTTTTCCATTAAAAAAAAAGGCATGTGATTCCGAACTGGCCTCTCGGAATCAAGTGCATTCCCTATGTTTCTTTAATAAATCACATGTTTTGTTTTCGAATGTTATCCTTGTAACCGTTTAGTTTGTTAACAAGTTATTTTAATTTAGGAATTTGTGTTAATTTGGAAATTTGCGTAGAGATGTAGAATAATCTTAATACAAAGTTAACATATTGGTTGGTATGGGTTTCTTGATTTTCCATGATCAATCTTCAATAAAACTGATTTTTTTTTTGTTTTAGGGTTAATTTTAGAGGTAAAAATCAAATACGTAGGATTAAAAATGGGTTAATGATGTGTTTTTTCACGGTAGGGCTTTCTATTTGAATAATGTCACGTAATATTAAATTTGAAAACAAAATAAAGATAATACAGTAATAACATGTTTGAAGTGTTTTAGAAATTTCAAATCATGGAAGAAATAATAAATACGATGGGAGAAATAACTTTAGCCTTAAATTATTTTATTACCGCATGATTCCAAAAAATTGTATATTATCAATTATGACAGTTAAAAATTTCCCAAAATTGAGAATCAGATCGAAACCAAACCTATGGGAATCAGATCAAACTTTAATAGTTTGGTTCGCAATTCTATTCTAAAAACCAAAATCGATAAAAATTGAAATGATAAAATCGATTCGGAACGAACCAATAAGATCGATAAACTAATAGAACCAACACAGAATCGGAAGCATAAAACCGATAAACCGATAAAAAATTATACACTAAAAAAACAAAAATAATCGCAAACAAATATAACAGTAAATGTGTGCGATACTACCTTATCCACATTTACATCTGGTTCTATCCCATTGTCTCGCTTGACTTAAATTTTGAGCATTATTTTATAAACTTTATTTTCTCACTTAAATAATCATATGGAATTATCTTGGATCAGAGGTGAATGTTTTTATTTGCGATTGACACAAAAACTATTATAAATTTCAACTCTTTTATTATCATTTCATTACTTAATTTTAAATATATTTTATTTTATAACATAAAATAAAATTAATAGTGCATATTCGACCTTATACTAGTCCGGTTTATAATTTAAATTATTTTATTTTTGTTTCATAATATACGTCCTTATCATTAAATTTTTTTAATGCAACATTAGTAACAAATTTTCTGCACAAGTTATTAACTATAACCAACAATTTTTTTTAAAAATTATTATTACTTTGCTTGATACTAATTTTCTTAATACATTTAAAAAACTTTAAACAACTAATATTATGAATCAAATGGAATAATCGATTTCTATTCGTATCGATGGTTCATGGCACACAAATTATTTTATTAGACCACTATAATGCAGCAAACTTAATCCAGACCAACAAGTCAATCACAATAGAATCAAAATAAAATATAGGATAATAGCTAATTTTGATCTAAGCTTTTGTTTTGATGTGTTGCCAACTGAAGGTCCTTCAACCAAAGTTAAATCTACGGGTACGATTTTGTACATCATTGCCTCCAAAATTAATAAATCCAGATTTGAAAGTTTAATATGGGGGTGCTCATCATAAGCTTATACAGCCCAATAACAAGAATTTTCTCTGACTTCTCATATATCTTATTGTTGTTATGAGTCTAGAGAGCTTTGATTTTCTCTACCCTTCCGCATTATCGAATAATTTGGCATAAAAGTTAGTACTCCCTCCGTCTCATAATATTAGTCGTTTAAGGTTTTTTCACCAATATTAAGAAAAGTAATGATGATTTTGAAAGAATAAAAGAAAATAAATTTGATTGGTGGAGTTAATAACTTATGCAGAAAGTTAACTATTTTATTGGTTGAAAGTGAAATACATGTAATAATGCTGTATTGGAAAACGAGAACGACATATATTATGAGACAACAAATCTCTTCTAGAAAGACACATATTATGAGACAGAGGGAGTATATGTATTGCCCAAATTCTTATCAGCTTCTCCTACCTTCACGATATTCTAAAGCCCTTCCAAGCAAACAGTGATGATCCTTAGAACATGACGCTAAAAGTAGCATTAGAGATTGTCCAAAAAGCTTGTTTTTTCACATAACATTCGGCACCTCAAAATTGTTCAATAAGAGGGAAAACTGAAACCATTGTAGTAGAAGTGTGACTGAGAGTGGAAGAACGTAATTAAACTTAAATCCAAGCTGAGGTAGATGACTACTAGTATCTAAAAGGCAATGTAAGTATATTTGAATTCTACTTTAGAGTTATTACAACTTCTTTTTCGAACCATAAAGCCTCAATTTTTCCTTATAGATGGTCACGCTCCTCTTGCACGCGCAATCACTCTTGTTTTTTATCGATCAAATGAGGTACTTGACTAGATTTTACGACCAAGATTCCATCGTTTTCTTATGCACGATCCATTTGTATTCCAAATTCCATACTTAGATATGTTTCGTAGGTGATTTCAACACTCTAAGGTTTTGGATGTTATTATTCGGGTACTTTCACATAGCTCCCACTATAGTTGCCAATTAGTGAGGTCAATTATTTTTTGAAGATGTTTATGTAATAAAACGAAATGCAATTAATTTTGAGGTGGAAGGTAAAAATATAATTGAACTGCTTAATTAAATATTTTAAAAGACAATCAATGTCTCTTGGCATTAATAACAAATGCTTGGCATATTTATAAGCTTGATAAGTCTCATGAGCCTAATGAGCCTAAAATATTTTTAAGCTCATTATGTAAATAGCCCAAATAAGCCCAAATATAAATAACGATAAAATATTGCAATTTTATATTTATGAGAATAATGCTAACTTAATATCATTTTTGTCGAATTTCTCGTTCGGATAATTTTACCATCATCGAAAGCAAGTGAATTTCGAACTATTTTAGGAAAAGGTGAATGGTTTGCTTGCGACGTAATATTCAACCATAAAAGAAAAAATAATCTTTCGAGCTAAGCAAGTGTCGTCGTATTTAAATATTTGAAGAGTTGAATGCTTTGAAATTACTACCAAAGTACGTATCTACCTAAAGGTGTGACCTCCAAGGCCGCTCAAACCCAACCTTATCATACCAAACTCTAGCTCCTATGACTGGAATACTGGACGTATAAATGCACTTCTCTTTCCTATAAATAATAGTAAGGATTTGCATTAGTAAAAAATAATAACTCACCGAATTAATATATATTACAATTGAAAATAAACAATCGTGAAATTATATCTCCCTTCCAAACATAATACGTAATATTGTTTTTGAATGTCTTGTGATAGAGTCGAGAAAAACGAGCGAAGGTTGGAGCTCAACGAGGTGGAAGTGGTTGTCGGGGTAGAGCTGGACGAGGTAGAAACATGTAAAAGTGTTTCCATTGGAATAGCGACATGCGCATAATCTTTACTTACATCTCTCCTCGTATATCTCTTTATAATTCGCTTGGTATGCGATTTACCTGAAATTAAACCTTTGACTGCTTTTATAATATGATTTTTTACATAAACCTACTTGAATATTTAAACTCTTACAGAAAATTTTGTTTTTAAAAAGGTACAATATGACTAAAATAATAAAAAAACAAAGAATAAAAAAATGGACCAAATAAATTATAGAACCTGCAATAGTCCTGCACCAAATCTTTGACGCACATATAGCCTTGCGCGCCAGTTTAACACAGAAGCTTGTTTATGCACCAGACGTGTGGTGCAGATAGTACTATCCATGCCAAAGTTGTGGTGTGTAGAACTATGATTTTCGTTCGTGCTTGGCTGAAACCATGTGTTTTTTTCTGGTTTTGGCGAAGAACATAACACTAAAAATGTTCTAACTTTGAATATAAAGAATTATTAGAAAAGCTTCGAAATCAAAAGCATAAATCTAAGTCCTCTATAATATCTAAATCTGCATAAAAAAGATTTAAAATAAAAGAAAGCTTCAGAAGAGAGTATCTGACCTTTTTGTTATGGTGTCGTTGTTTATAGAGTTTTGTGCTATTATTTTTATAAAACCTTTTTGTTGCTCATTTTTAAACTTTTTGTTGTTTTTTGAGCTTTAGTTGTCAAAATTTGTTTGGAGGGTTAGCGCAGTGAGAGATAAGGCACAAAATGAAAGAAAAATTATAAAAATTTTATTGATCAGATTCTATTTCATATCACAATTATTTTCTCTTATATAGAAGAGTTTTGTTTCTTAATATTAGTTACGCACTTTGTTTCAAGTTAGTTATAGAAACGATTTTTAGTTATTATAATAAATAGGGCTTGGGATGCTTTAGTAATCTTGGGCTAGCTTTGGTAATCAATGGGCTTGACTCAAAATTGTGTTGTGACCCATGATACACAAGAGACAACCAATTACATGTTTAACTAGAATCCCGTCTTATGAGAAAGACTTGGTCCTTGATAAAATGAACAACAACCTCACTATGTTTGGTTCTGGTGTAAAAGACTGGGTGCGAAGCAAGAGATGCAGCTCCTAAGTTTTCACACTAGAAAACTGGAGCATATGGTAAGGAAATCTGAAGTTCAGAGAGAACAGACTAAAGCCATATCGTTAGTTAGAGCTCTATGCTTTGAATCTTCGTTAGACATTAATACAAGAGACTATTAATTTGAAGACCATGATGTCAATGAGTCTCCAAGAAACACACAGTAACATCCTACAAATCGCTGGTCATCAGACAAGCTAGCCTAACTGGCATCAGATAACCCAGTAAGAGAGAGCCAAATAGGTGACTTGATATGAATACCAAGGCTTTTGGAACTAAATAAGTTTCTTAAGACCCTTTTTGCACACTAGAAATGCATATTTTTAAGGGCTTTCAAAAATTAAGAATGCTTGTTTACATCAAAATAAATATATGATCTTGTATGTAATATGTATTATAGATAACCTAACATTTTTCTAATATGGTGGAGGATAAGATAGCGAGGTTTCATCAAGAAGAGAAGAAATATTCTCAGCACCCATATGAGTATGACAAGGCTTGGAAGTGTTCATCCCAACAGAGATAAGAATATTCTCGGTGTATTGTTCTTGTATTAAGTATAATCCAGTAGAATACATAGTTACTTCCATTCTTAAAAATAGAGGAAGATTACCCATATCCTTAAGAGGGAAAACTTTGTTAAGTTAAGTGATGAACTTGTGTAAAGAGTTAGGTACACTGTCAGTGACTATCATGTCACCTACATAGATTCATAGGATGATAGTCTCAAGTTTAGACACATAGATGAACATTAAGTTGTCTGCCTTTGAGTTTTGAAATCTCCAACTGACCAAGACTTCTCTTATTTTATAATATTAGGCTTGTGGTGCCTGATTCAAACCATAGATGGCTCCATTAAGCTTTCATACACAGTCTGGCTTTGAATAATATACAAAACGTTGTGGCTGGACCATATAAACTGTTTCATTAAGAGATCCATCTAGGAAATAATTTTGGATATCAAGTTGGCGTATCATCCAATCCTTTGATAAAACAATTCTCAAGATGATTCTTATAGTAGATTCTTTAACAACTAGCTGAAATTGTCGTTAAAGTCAATACGAATACACTAATAGAAGCCCTTAGCCACCAGACAAGCTTTGAATCTTTAAACATACACATCAACACAATGTTTAACCTTGAATACCCACTTACAACCAACCAAAATCATAGTAGGTAACCAAGGTATTAAAAGTCAAGTATTATTAAACTAAAGAGACTTGAATTTTGTGTGCAACCCGTTGCACTCAGAGAATTAGAGTAAAAAACTGCCTCTTTGAAAGTACAAGGTTTACTAAGCAAACATATAGCTGTGGTTTTAAGGTCTATAAAGATAATTTTGAGTTTGGAAATACCAGATTTAACTCTGGTATTCATATTATGAAAATTGGCAATAGGTAAAGATCTCGTATTAGGACTAAATGGGTGTATCTCAGTTGAAGATGATAGTAATGTTGAGTGAGTGGGAAATGTATGATCAATGTGAAGTATACGTAACTTATGTGCATTTTCTGGTTGAGTGTAATAAATTAATTTGATGGAGGTAAGGTTAGTGTCTGAGTGTTCAAACTCATGAAGGATTGATTATTAATCTACTAAGATTGTTGTGATGTAGGCGAAGGTGAAGAATTACAAGAAAAATGATGATTAGACTGTGGTAGTGTGTTTGGCAAAGCAACATGCCAAGAACCAAGTAGGTCTCCATCATTAGTACTTTAGGAACATTGTACTGAGTTACAACCTATAGAATCAAGACTAGGATAACTGGAAAACCAATGTGAGTTGAGACCGAATTTAAAAGACTGATTTTGAGAAATTTGCAAAAAAATGGTTGGTACATCATAATTCATTTCATTGAACACTACATGTCTAGAAATATAAATTTTACAGAGGCTTCTAAGCTCTTATAACCCTTGAGAGTGACAAAGTATCATAGGAATACACATTTAACAACATGAAACTGACACTTACGTTTCAACGATGGTCTCAAACAAGGGTATCAGGCAACCCAAAAACCTTTAGAAAGAGTAATTAGGTAGTTTATAACAAACTTTATCATAGGGTGATTTGTATCATACAAAAACTATAAGTAATCTGTTAATGAGATAACTGCAGTTAAAAGTGCATCAAACCATAAAAATAAGGGTAGTTAAGATTAACCCAAAAATGTAAGGCCAATCTCAACTATATGTGCTTTCTCTCTCCCCAACCAATTTAGGTAGATTAATATGGACATAAATGTCTTAATTGAATACTAGTTTGGATAGCATGAGATACAAAGGCTTGGTACTCACTACCACCATCTGTCTGTAGCATTTTAATTTCCCTTTGAAAACTTGTTTTAACCATTCTTTGAAACTGTAAAAATGTTTTCAAGGCATCAATTTTATTTTTGAAATGATAGATCCATGAAAATCTTAAAAAATCATGTAGAAACAATATATAATATTTGAACTTATTTTTGGTTGAAATTGGAGTAAGTCTCCACAACTCTGTGTGAATAAGGTCTAGAATATTTGTTGCATGAGAAGTAGATGTAGGATAGGTAATCTCTGAGACTTCCTTAGAGGAAAATAATGACAAAAATAGACCTTTCATTAACATCAATAACAATATTACATTTCTTTGAGATTTTGGATAAAACTCGAAAAGAGAGATAACTTAATCTCATATACCAATCCTCTATTTTTGGCATAAAATGACTACTATTTAGAATTGACTCAGAAAGAAGAATACTAGGACTAGCGTCTTGAAACTTAGGTGACTTCTTAATGCAATAGAGTCCTCCTTTAGATCTCCCTGTTAATAGAGTCCTCTGTGTGTCCAAATCCTTAACAAAACAAAAGTCCTTGCAAAAAATCAACATATACAGAGCTTCGAATGTCCAATTAAGAAATGAAAAGTAGATTCTTAGAGTTAGTGGGAACATGTAAAATGTGTTTCAGAGTTATATGTTTGTTGTCAACTACAAGAATACTTTCTTAATTAAGAAATTCTGACCATTTCCAACTTTAAGAAAAATATTACCTCCATAGTCAGTCCTTTGATTTATCATGTTTGAATTGTGAGTAACATGAGGTGTTGCTCTAGTATTTACATACCATGTTGCATCATTATTATTATCTTGATTCACAAGGCTCTTGAAGCATACTGACTATTTTACTGTTGTTGTTCACCAGGTATACTACCCATTGTAGTTGGATCATCCCTGTGGTAATAGGTGGTAGCACCATGACCATACTTGCCACAGATTTGGTAAGTTGGTATATTTGAGGAGTATTTACCTCCACGTCCCCTGTAAGTATTATTGTATTTTCCTTTGTACACGAACATGGCATATAGAGTAAGAACCCTGGCCTTTTGCATAAGTATTTTTGTTGTTGCCAGAGTAAGACTTGTTGTCTCCTTTATTGAGTTGTTGTAAGTGGCTTCCAGAGTCAAATTAGCCATGTCGGATCGAACACTGGACAATAGATCAAGTTTTCTCTCAAACGTGAGTAAAAAGATCTGTAAGTCAGCCCAATTAATAATGTCATTGTCTGCTAAACTTACCATTCTAAGGGTGTATTTTTAGTCTAAACCATAAAGGACTTGTGAGACTAGGTCATTAATAGTGGCAGTACATCATGCCAAATCCCAATAATCAACAATAGACTTCATCGTGGCAAGATAATCATGTATACTCCATCCTCAGTTCAGATCATAACTGGAGAATTGATGTTGGCCAAGATGCCTGTTATGATACCAAGTGAGAAATAAGGCAGAAAATGAAAGAAAACTTGTAAATTTTTTATTGATCATATTGTATTTCATACTAAAATCATCTTTAATTATATAGAAAAGTTTTGTTTCTTGATATTAGTTACATACTTTGTTTCAAGTTAGTTGCAAAAACAGTTTTCAGTTATTTATAATGAACGTAGTTTGGACTTGCTTACGTAATCTTGGGTTAGCTTTAATAATCAATGGTTTGACACAAAACTATGTTGTCACCCAATTTTTATATGAGATAACCATGTTTAACTAGAATCCCATCTTAGGTTAGAACACCACTTTCACACAACAACCATATACTCTCTTTCACAGCCATCCAATGGATGTGATTTATTTCTTCTTTAGTTTTCCAATCATGAGACATTTTTGTCAACTCTTGCCAAACAACTCTTCGCAACCTTGCGTGTAGCCCTTAATTTAACAAGCGCAATTGACAACAAATCATGTGAAAGTCAACGACAAGTCGACAAGTGAAGAACTAACACTTGGAGATTTGGTGGATTTTGGAGGTTTGCTGGCTGTAATGTTTTAAGATTAAGATAAGTAATGGGTTATGGAGCTTTATTGGAACATTAATCAATCGTAGGACCAACAGAAATTAAGTAAAAATATTCATTTTAAACACATTAAGTGGAAAAATTTCCCTCCTCTCGATTGAGAGAGATGCCGCAAAAAACTACATTTTTTGCAGCCGTGTGGAGGAATCATTCCTCAAGTAAAAATCCAGAGAAACTTGGCTGAAGCTTGGGGATAAAAACTTCAAATTCTTCCACAACTATACCAAAGCTCATAGGGCCCATAACAAAATCCTCTCTATCAACACTCAGGATGGTAGGACTAGCTCTAACCCTAGGGAAATCTTCTCAACCTTCCATTCTCGTTTCCGTAATCTCCTTGGCTCTCCAAACCAGGAGGGCTACCCCGGTCTTAATAGTAGCAGATCCCTCTTCAAAACTTTCGTCTCCCCCTCTGACAAATATAACATGATAAAACCCATCTTAGACGATGAAATTAGAACCGTCCTGTTTGATATTGATAATGACAAAGCTCCACGACCTGATGGTTTTAGCGTTGGTTTCTTTAAAACTTGTTGGCATATTGTCGGTCATGCTATCTGTGCAGGAATCAAGCATTTTTTCCATCATGGGAATAAAACACTTATTTCCCTAACCTAAGATTTCTTCCCCCTCTTCCCCATCAGACTTTAGATCTATTTCATGCTGCAATGTCATCTATAAGATTATCTTGAAAATCTTGGCCAACACAATCAAATCTGCTCTCACTTACCTCATTGACTCTTCCCATTCTACCTTCGTCCCTGGTCGTTCCATCTCAGACAACATTCTCCTCTCCCAAGACCTTATGCATGGGTACCAGACTAACCGAAAGGGCCCCCTGATGTGCCCTTAAGATTGATCTTATGAAAGCTTTTGACAATATCTATTGCGAAATTGTCCTTGACGCTCTTTATGTAATGGATTTTCCAATTGAAATGAGAGGTTGGATTATACACTGCATTACCACCCTCTCCTTTGCGGTATGTATTAATAGAAATCGCACGAGCTACTTTCAGGAGAAAAAGGGCCTCCGACAGGGATACCCCCTTTCCCCATATATTTTCCCTTTTCCTCCTATATTTTTGTCATCGTTATGCAGGTCCTATCAAGCATCCTTAAAGAAAAACCCAAAACCCCGTTTTTGGATTTCACTGGAAATGCCACTTGCTCAAGATCATCAACCTTTGCTTTGCTGACGACCTTATGATTTTCTGCAGATCCAAAACCCAATCAATCAACCTCATCCTCGAGGGCCTAAATAAATTCGCAACTCTTTCGGGCCTCCACCTGAACCCGAACAAGAGTCATGTTTTCTTTATAGGTACCTCCCATACTACCAAGTCAGCAATTCTCCAATTACTCGGCTGTTGTGAAGGCTTCGTCCCAATGCAATATCTGGGGGTCCCTCTTATTATATCAAGGCTTACTTACAACGAATTTCGACCTCTTTTCATGATCATCACAAATCGAATACACTCTTGGACTACTAAGCATCTCTCTTACACCGGTCGACCATAGCTCGTAAAGTTTATCGTCTTCGCTAGCCAGGTTTACTGGTCCTCCATCTCCATCCTCCCGGTCAGAGTCCTAAAGGAGCTTTCTCAACTCCTGAGAATATTTCTATGGTCGGGCTCATAAATGAAGATCTTGGGGGCAAAGGTGGCCTGGGAAATGCTGACATTGCCCACAGATGAGGGCCGTCTTGGGATCCCAAACCTAAAAATTTGGAATCAGACGGCCGCTCTAATATTTTTATGGTTCATATGGATCTAATGGATCATTGCTGAAAAAAAAATAAAAAACAAAATTTTTTGGACTACCCCCCCCCCCCCTCTCCACGAATTCCAGTTGGGTTTGGCGAAAGATCCTGAATCTCAGACGCCAATCTTCGTGCCTTTATAAGGTTATTGTAGGTAACGGTAATAACACCTCCATCTGACATGATCCATGACCCTTCCCTCGCTCACTCATCAGTCGCTTTGGCCCCGCCATCGTAAATTTGGTCCGCTTCCGCAATATCACCCGCGTATCTAATCTCAACATCAACGATTCTTAGCGTTGGCCCTCCCATGCTAGGGCCCAAAACAGGCACATACAATCAAACCTGGACGAAATCCAAAATGGTCTCACCACCCTTCCCCTGAATTCGACGCAGATGACACCTACATATGGATCCCAAACAAATCTAGACCCCATTTCACCATAAGTAGTACTTACGCCACACTTCGTCCTTGCAGAGCAAAAGTCCAATGAGGACCCCTCATTTGGAACAAATACTAAATCCGAATACACTCTTTTATTTCAAGGATGATCATCCACGACAAACTCACTACTCGAGACAAAATCATCAGTTGGGGACTCGACTCCGACCCCCAAATGTGTTCTTTGCTCGACTCACTCTGAATCGAACTCGACTCCGACCCCAAATGTATTTTTTGCTCGACGCACTCTGAATCGCTTGAACACCTCTTCATCATATGCCTTTACTCCTCTTCCATGTGGGAAAACATCTGTAGCAAGATGCTCATCCCTTCCAGCCCCCTATCTTGGGTTGCCTGGCTTGACACCGTTTGCAACTGGTCAAACTCAATAAACTGTTCTACCTTTCTTTGACGAACCGCGTTCTGTTCAACCATCTACCACATCTGGAAAGAAACAAACTCCTGCATCTTCAACAATATCTAAGCTTTAAATTCTACTGTCGCTCATCATATTCTTCCTGATCTCCGTTTCCGTTTCCATGGAACAAAGATCACTTACCCCATGTAATTGCTTTCCTTCATAATTTTTATTCTCCTGCCATGGATCCTCTTTAATCAACCCCATCAGAGTTTAAGCTTCAAATGTATCATGACCATCGTGCCACCTGAAACTCATGTACTTAATTAATATATATATATATATATATATATATATATATATATATATATATATATATATATTTACAATTTTTTTTATACAATTTATTATTATTATTATTTTTAGATGAGGAAAATTATTATTTTAGATCAAGAAAACTTTATGGTAGAAAAAGAGAATATTTGAAAAAATCACAAAAGATTAATGACTTCAAAAAATAAAGATAGTACGAAATAATTATATTTATATATAATTTTTAATTAAAAATAAAAATATCAATAATTAATATTATAGAAATAATTTTAGTTTTTTTTTTAGTTTTTTCTTTTCTTTTCGGAGGGAACCCGCAGCCGCTACTCATAGTGCAATGAGTGCGCAGAGGGTAAACCCTCAGTCTGACGCGATAGCCTGCAAACCAACGCCAGAAGGTAAACCACACAAGGTGACAGGCTCAGCCGAGAAAGCGTATGTAGAGGGACTCGAACTCATGACCTTTTGGTTATAAGAATGCCTTACTCAACCAACTCGGCTACCCCCTTGGGGAAAAAAAAAGAAAAAAAGAAAAAATTTTAGTTTCAAATACCATTATATGTATTATGTATAACAATTCGAAGTTGTACATAGATGTATATACACATGTGTAAAGACGTTTTTTTTTTCCAAGTATTTAAGTCGTGAGGAAATATGTTTGTCAGATCTCCATTTTGTTTTTTTGATCTGTTAGTTTTTTTTCAATGTACACATTACTAGTTAAATTTTCTTGTCATACCTCTATGTTTTTTTCAGACACGTTTTTTCTACCGATGTAAAAACATAAGTCGAAATTATTATTGAACGAAATTATTATTGAACGAAATTATTATCTCTTTCTTGATATATAAATTATCTTCATATATTCAAATATTTGAATATCTTCATATTTAGCTAAATTTTTATTTTCCCTTCGAAAAAAATTATTTTCTTTTAACATATTCACAAACATATTTATATTCCCTCGTCTAAAACTTGTGAATAACGATGTTTGAAGATTTTCGGATAATTCTCTGAAGTCTTGTAAAATAATTTTTAATTGAAATATTTTTAGGGTTTTTCAAAAATTCGCAACTGGATAAAATCAGAGATATTTTGTTTGACAGATAATGATAACATTGATGTGGTTTATTTTAACAGAATCCATACATTAAACAATTCGACGAACAAGATAGGTTTGGCGGTTAGGTTAGTTAGGGGTAGATAAGATCAACAAGATTTTAATTAAAAACGGCTCAAATTTGAAATTTGAATAAAACGTTCAAATTTCGAATTTTAAAATTATGTTGACTTGCAACAATAGCCGATTTAACCAAATTAAAACGTTCAAATTTCGACCCCAACCAGGGGCTATGCCCCTTGGACCCCGCAAGGGGCTACACCCCTTGAACCTGGTTAATCATGATATAATCTAACAAGCGTGCAGTCCGCACTCTACGACTTGTTCGATAATATATCATGATTAAATTGGTCGACTAGTCGATCCAATTACACTAAAATATCTAACAATCTTCCCCCATTTTAGTGTAATTCATGATCAACTAAACACAATCACAACAATTAACAAATTTATGCATAAATGAAATATCATAACGATTGAATTTCACATTAGTATATTACACATTTTAAATATCCGCATATCAAGGTATCATTAAGGATTGAACCTTTACTCTTCATAATGAATACAAAGATAATATACACATAAATTTACATTCTCACTTATTCTTATTTGACACTATCTTTTACTGGCCTTGTGTCCTTATCATTCTTAAGCATATCAAAGCCAAGTCCTAGCTTCTTGAAGCGGCTAAAATTCATGCTCAAATAGGTAGTTCTTTTCCTCTTCCAATCTGTAAGATTTCCCAATTGAATTCAACACCTAATGTTATATTAGATGGGAATTGATATCTCAACGTGAGAGATTTCAGATGGACTTTAATCCCATCCCAATAGCCGACTTATGCACAAGATCTCTACTTAACCCTTCGGTTAAATGGTCGGCTAAGTTATATTGATTTCTCACAAACTCTACTGAAATAAAATCATGCGTGATACGCTCACAAATAATATTGTAAGTAACACCTAAGTGTCTAAACCTACCTATGTAAACTTGTCTATAAACATTGGTCAAGGCAGCTTCACTATCACATCTAATGGATATATGTGATATCGGTTTGGGCCACAATGGAATTTCGTACATTAAATTTCTTAGCCACTCAACTTCTTTACTCGCTGCTGCTAATGCCACAAACTTTGATTCCATTGTTGAATCAGTAATACAAGTTTGTTTCTTAGATGCCCAAGAAAAAAAACCTCACCCAAGTAGAAATACTCATCCACTTGTGGAAGAATGATCTTCCATATTGGAAATGTAGTTGCATATGAATATCCTTTAAGTACAGAAGGAAATCATGTTTAAGTTAAACCATAACTCATGGTTCCTTTCAAATACTTGAATACTCGATTTAAACCTTGCCAATGATGTGAACTAGGATTACTAGTATACTAATTAAGGTTTCCAACAACAAAAGCAATATCCGGCCTAGTGCTAGTCATGACATACATAAGACATCCGATGGCTCTTGAGTATTCAAGTTGAGATACAACAACACCTTTATTAGTTAGAAGCTTAAGACTATGATCCATAGGTGAGCTTACCAGAGATCAATCTTTAAAATTAAACTTATTCAATATATTCTCAATATAGTGAGATTGGGAAATCGTTATACTATTGTTCTTTTGTTTAATTCTAATACCAAGAATCATTTAGACTTCCCCCAAATCCTTCATCTCAAAATTAGATGATAAGAATATCTTCGTTTCATCAACCTGATTTTGGTCAGTTCCGAAAATCAACATATCATCCACATATAAACAAATCATAACTCGTATACCACAATTATCAAATTTGTTATATACACACTTGTCTGCTTGGTTAAGAATATATCCATCAGACAATATCACATTATTAAATTTATAATGCCAATATTTTGGTGCTTGTTTCAAACCATACAATTTTTTTTCCAACTTGCATACCTTGTTTTCACAACCAGGCATGACAAACTCTTCCGCTTGTTTCATATAAATCTCCTCATCCAAATCACCATTCAAGAATGCAGTTTTAACGTCCATTTGATGAATTACAAGATTGTATACAGATGCAAGTGCAATCAACAGTCTAATAGTGGAAATCCTGGCAATCGGAGCATAAATATCAAAGAAGTCAATTCTTTCTCTTTGTCGAAATCCATGGATAATGAATCTAGCTTTATACCTTTCAATAGTACCATCTACTTTCATTTTTCGTGTAAAGATCCATCTATTTTCCAATAATTTGCAACCATGAGGTAAATCAGCCAACTCCCATGTATTATTATGCATGATAGACTCTATCTCATCTTGGATAGCTTATTTCTAAATTGCAACATTACTTGGTGCCATATCATCACTAAAAGTCCTCAGATCATCTTCAATAAGAAAACAATATTTATATTAGTAGTCAATCAATAAAGTTGAAAATCAAATCCGAACAACATAGCTTTTCTAACTCTAGTACTTCTCTTTGGTTCAGAAGGTTCAAGTACAAAAACAGTACCACTTGATATCTTTTCAGTTTGAATTGAGTTCCAATTCAAAGAGTTTTGAATATTATCTGTAGGTCTAGGTATATAAGTGAATCTTTCTTCATCAAATATTGCATCGTTTGACTCGATAACAGTGTTCACCGACACATAGTCATTAGATTCTAGCATATAAAACTTATATGAAATAGAATGCTCAACATATCCAATGAAGACACAATTTATACCTCTTTCAGTGAGTCTTACAACTGCTCTACAACCCCAAACTCTCAAATAATTCAGTGTTGGAGGGTTCTTAAACCAAATCTCATATGGGGTCATATCATTCCTTTTAGTAGGAATACGATTCAATAAATAACAGGTTGTAAACATAGCCTCACCCTAAAATCCTTCACTCAAATCCGAATAGGACAACATGAAATTAACCATCTCTTTTAATGTTCTATTCTTCCTTTTAGCTATACCATTTTGTTGTGGTGTATAAGGATCTGTGGTTTGATGAATTATACCAGTAGACTGAAAACATATAGGATCATAATATTCACCTCCTCTATCCGTACGTAGATGTTTAATCAAATCATTCTTATGTAGCTCTACTTCTTCCTTATATATTTTAAACTTATCAAGAGCTTCATTTTTAACATGCAACAAATAAATGTAGCAATATCTAGATGCATCATCCATAAAAGTAATAACATAATTTTTATTTCCTAATGAAGCTGTAACATGGAAATCACATAAATCACTATGTACTAGTTCCAATATTTTGGAAGCTTGGTTAACATTATGAAAGGTTTTCTAGTTATCTTAGTTAACATGCAAGTTTTACATTTTTTTATTGTTTTCATTAACATGAGGAATAAGGCTCATTTTCGACATGCCTTTTATTCTTCTATAATGAACATGTCCTAATCTAGCATGCCATAATTCAGTTTTATTCAAATTTCTACACATACTAGTAGAAGCCATACAAATATAATCATTTTGGAACGAAATATTAATATTTAACATAAACATACCATTACACAAATATCTGAATCCCATAAATACACCATGTTTTGATAATACATATATTTTTCACTTTCATACACTTGTTTGAAACCACAATTGTTTAAGACAACACCAGACAAAATATTCTTTTGAATCTTAGGAACATACAATATATTGTTTAACAATATGTATTTTCGAGAAGTAAATAATAATTTAACATTGCCTAGTCCTTTAATTGGTTTGGTAGCAACATTTTCTATCTTAAGTAAAGATCCATCTTCCTTCGGTTGAAAATTACTGAACCATCGAAGATCTTTACATACATGACTTGTTGCTCCCGAATCAACCCACCAAGCAACATTATCATCGTGCACATAAAATGCTTCAGATATTAGATATAGATAATTATGACCAAAATTAAAATTCTGAAATAAAATCTGACCTTCTTGCTTTTCAAGATCCTTAGATCCACTTGAACCAGCATTGTTTCCATTCGGACCAACATTGTTCCCACTTGGACCAATATTATTTTTTCCTTTTCCAACTCGACAATCCCTTCTAAAGTGACCAGGTTTGCCACATTTCCAGCATGCCATTTTAGGTTTTTTGCTGGAAAACTTGTTGTTTTTGTTACCTTTAAACTTTCGTTTATTCCCCTTATATGTGTTTGCATTCTTAAAAAATCCGCTGCTTTCAGCAATATTTACAGATAAGTTTCCCACTTGGTTTTTCCCTTAGGATTACTTATTTCATTTTGAGCCCGTAGAGACTCTTCAATCTTAAAGTGACTACCAAGTTCGATTAAAGTCATTTCTTCTTTGTTGTGTTACAGAGTGTGTTTAAAATCCTTCCATGAAGGAGGCAATTTGTCAATAAGAGAAGACACTGAAAAACATCCGTCTATTTTCATATTGTGTTCGAAAAATGAACCTAGAATTCGTAGTAGTTTATTATACTGTTCCATCATAGGTCTAGAGTCAACCATTTTGTAATTAATAAAATTATTAACCATGAACTTCCTACTAGAAGCATCTTCAGCCATGTATTTCGATTCAATAGAATCCAACAACTCTTTTGCAGATTCGATATTTTCGTATACATCAAACAAAGTATCAGACATACCATTTAATATGTGGCCTCGACAAATGTAGTCATCATTCTCCCACTTGTTGCGCCTCCTTGTTTGCTCCAGCATTTCATTCTCAGTGATCTCCGACCAGGGGGTACTCTATACATACACAACCTTGAGGGTAGTCAATATAAAATGCATCTTTTTCTGCCATCGTCTGAAATCATGGCCTTCGAACTTGTCCAACTTAAGGAATTTACTTGTCATCTCATTCGTTGATTCTCCTCCGTTCGTCATCTCTATCTTCATACACAAAAACATAATATTTTAATTATTTGTGAGTAACAGTATTTGAAGATTTCCGGATTATTCTCTGAAGTCTTGTAAAACAATTTCTCATTGAAATATTTTGAGGGTTCTCCAAAACTTCTCAACTAGATAAAATGAGAGATATTTTGTTTAACATAGAGAATGATAATATTGATGTGTTCTGTTTTTCAACAGAACCCATACATTAAGCAATTCGACCAACAAAATATGTTTGGTAGTTAGGGGTAGATAAGATCAACATGATTTTAATTAAAACGGCTCAAATTTGAAATTTGAATAAATGTTAAAATCTCAAATTGTAAAATTCTATTGACTTGCAACAATAGTTGATTTAACCAAAATAAAACGTTCAAATTTCGACCCTAGCCAGGAGCTCTGCCCCTTGGACCTCGTCAGGGGCTTCGTCCCTTAGACGCCGCAAGGGACTACTCCCTTGAACCCTGTTAATCATGATATAATCTAATCATGATATAATCTAACAAGCGTGCACTTCGCACTGTACTACTTGTTCGATAATATATCATGATTAAATTGGATGATCCAATTACATTAAAATATCTAACAAAACCTATCGACAACCACCACCAAAACTTTCAATCAAGACATAAAACTCTGTTTTTAGGGTTCCTCCCACTCCTATTTCTTCTTCACCAAAATATTTTCTAAACTAAGGATGATTCACCAAAATAAGTGCAATTACTATGAATACAAGAAAACTGAGTTGCACGAACTATTATCGATATTAGTTCTCTATATCTAAAACGTAGATATGGTGCCATGATTTAATTATAAATCTTATCACGTGTTACTTTAAATATTATTCAAAATTAGTGCATTGGGTTTTTGTTTTTTTATGTTGAAATAGACGGATGGATTCTGCTGAACATTGAGTTTGTTTTTTCTTTATCTCGGATGTTGGATATTTTTGATATATCATTATTATTTTTAGTTTTGAGGCCGACAATCTTTTTTAAACTTGTAAATATATTATTTATTAATTGTTTTTAATATTATAAATTACCAAAAAAATCCTATTACATTTGATATAATAATAATAATAATAATAATAATAATAATAATAATAATAATAATAATAATAATAATAATAATAATAATAATAATAATAATAATAATAATAATAATAATAATAATAATAATCTCTGGGTCTTCTTATTTTTGTTTTATTGATTTGTTCATGTTTATATAGATAAAATCCGCAATAACTTTAGTTTCAGAAATAATTAGATAAAATCAACACTGTTATCATTAATGGCTAATTTAATAAAGTAAGCTTAAAAATAAAGACTAAAATAATGTACAAAGTAAAATAAATTTATATTAATATAGAATATTTATGGAGAGAAATCAAAAAAAACAACAACATAGCATTTGCTTTTTATAGCTTTAACCAAATCAACTGCACAACTAACCCAAAAATAACAATATGGGGATTTTCTTAATCTGTTAGAAGATTCACATAATTTTTGTTTTGATTTCTTTTTTGTTTTGGTTTCATTTCGAAAATAATTAAATAACTATTCAAAAACATTATGTAAACATAAAAAAGTTATTTAAAAAAAACATCCGTAAATTCATCAAAATTCAAAATTCAAACGAACAACAACGATTAAGAAAATCAAAATTCACGTGCTGAAAAACATCCGTAAATTCATCAAACCAGCTTCTTCCTATATGAATTAGGTTCTCTTATTATATTAAATTTATTTAGATAGACGTATTATTAAAAACAATAACAACAACGAATTTAGATCCTAACGAAAAATAAATAGAACAATTTTCATTTTTTTTAAAAAAACTCAAATTTATAAATATATATTTTTTAAAAAAGAGAATTATCATACTTGGATTTAATTTTATTCCGTCATTGAGTTTTCACTAATTTTCAATCTTTATTATCTTCGTTCTTCCAAATTTTCGTTCACCGTAAAAACAAAAATATCAATTAAAAGTCAAACAAAACCCACAAAATAAAATCAAAATTCAATTTTAAAAAAAACCAAGAGAAAAAAGGTTAAAATTTATAATTTATAGTTACCGTACCTTGAAATAAATGAAGTAAAAAAAAATTATCATCTAAAAACTTTTAATGCTTTTATCATTTTTAATGTGTCTTGTAATTCACCAGTTTAGTCCAAAGAGTTTGATTCAGTTTTTTGAAAAATCTTTAATGAATTTATAAATGATTTTAACCTAAATAGTAAACCATTATTTTCTCCTTTAAAAAGAGAGATCTGTTTCTATCTTTTTATATTTCTTCTTCTTACAAATAAAAAAAACTTTGTTTTTTCTTTCATTAATCTTAAAACTTTTTTTTAAAGCATATTTGTTCGGTAGATTTGAACTATGATGTACATAATAAAAGATAAGAAGATTATTACGTCTTCAGAGTCCTCTTTACACTCTGAACCAAGAGCCTTTCATTCAATATCTGTAGTATAAATAAATATTAGTATAAAAAAGGGTTAAGTACTATATAAGATCCAAAATTGTAACTTAAGACCCATATTTTTTATATTTTTTTGAGAAAGACCAATTTTAGTTAAATATTTACCATTTGAGACCCAATAATTTCTTAAATAATTTGCTCATTTATATGTAAAGTTTTTAGACCCATACTTCATCTTTTTTTCTTAATTTTTTTCTCTCCCTCTCTACGTGAATTGAACAACTCTAACTGTTAGGCGATTTTTCGTTTTTTACTCAATTTTCTTGTTTTTCTTTTGTTTTCGTATGTTTTTGTTGTGTTTTTAGTTGATTTCAAAGTTTGACTTTGGATATCTATTTAGATAAGTCGAGTTGTGTGTGGCAAGTCGAATTTTGATTCTGGAATACTAGGAGTACTCGAGATCTGTTTTTGTTTCTGATGTTTGGTATTTATGTGTTTCGATTTGAGTGTGGTAAGTCGAATTTTATTGTGTTTTGGTATTTGTTGTATTTCAGCTAGTTTTTCATCGATTTTAGTATGGTTTTGAGTTTCTGAGATTTATGTGTCGAGTAGAACGGTTCAGGAGAAGGAGATGCGGAACGTTTGTGACTGTACGTACTGATAGTTGCGAAACGTGTAATTATTGTGGAATGGTAGATACAAAACACGATTTTGATAGATGTAAAATGTTATTTATTCTTTTAAAAATATAGTTTTTTTTTAAAATATATCATAAGGGGTATTAGTTTTGTTCGTCTTAAAAAAGCAAAAGCAACAGTATTTTTGGATTTATTTTCTGAGGTACGGTTTGAAAGATACAGACTTTTAAAAATTTCAAATTTATAGGATAAACGAAGCAGATGCGAAACCTTATTTGTTTTGATAGATGCGAAACCTTCATTATTTTGCTAAATAGTGAAACCTTCTTTATTTTGATAAATGTGAAACCTTCTTTGTTTCGTTAGATGCGAAACCTTCGTTGTTTTGCTAGATGCGAAACCTTCTTTGTTTTGCTAAATGAGAAACCTCTTTGTTTTGTCAGATGCGAGACCATCTTTGTTTTTCCAGATGCAAAACCTGATTTTTTTTGCAAGATGCGAAACTTATTTAAATTGTGTATTGCTAGATGCGAAACCAGCCCACTGGATGCGAAACCATATACTGAGAAACGTGTATAAAATATATATTTTTTCAAAAAATCCAAAACATATGATGAGTGGTACTAGTTTTGTTCCTTTTAAAAAAAACAAAACACAATGGTATTTTCAGATTTTTTTTGAGTTATTGTTTAAAAGATATGTGATGAGTTAATATTTCACCTTAGTAAATTATTAAAAGAGAAATCTAGAGAGAGAAAGAGTTTAGAGAGTTTTTAGAGAGAGAAAGTTAAAGTACAAATGAGTTCCACATAAAAAATGTTCAACCTCTTTATTAGAGTAGCCTTGCCCTTTATATAAAGGAGCTAGGACTTAGACTCAAACTGAAATTTGTTACAAAAGAGGACTAATTGCTGTTTAGTCCTTAACAATTATACATAGTTACAAATACTCTCTAAAACTTACATCAATTATAATTGAAGGACAAGACTTACATTACTTATAATTAAATCCTTAAATTTATATTATTTACAACTTAGTCCTCAAAATCCTACTTCCATATCAAACCCCCCTAGTTCTCATGTCAGTAAATGAATGAGAACTAAAATATCTTCGAATTCTTCCACATGTCATGTATTCTGTTATAAAATAAACTCAAAGCAGTCATTCAAAGCAACCATTTGAAACAATCATTCGAAACGTCAACTATGAGCGATCATTCGAATCGTCAACTAGGAGCGATCATTTGAAGCGTGATAAAAACATATACCAATTAAAAGTAGCGCTAAAATCTGATAACCTTTCAAAGAAAAAAAAATCTCTTCGAAACACTGTGAAAATAAAACATCATCGGATCCTTGTGAAAGTGACACCTTCAAAAGTACTCATCGACTTTTATCCAAACAACTTATAAAATTAATCGTTTCATATAACCGTTTAATTCATTATAGCCATATAGTTTTTAGATCCATAACTAGATGTCTAGCGTGACAGATGTCGAGCATATGATCATCTTATCGCTTTGTATTCCAAACTATCATCATCAAAGTCTTTCAAACTTCATACGTCTTCATTCCTTTGTATAAATTCAACCAACATCCTCATTTTTCATTTCTCACTACACAAATCATTTTAGAGAGAAGTCACAACACTTGGCTACCTTCATCGTGTTTATCAGAAAAAATCCAACTTTCTGATCAACCTTCATCTTCTCCGATCAACCTTCATCTGGTTTATGCAAAAAAAATCTAAAACCAAAAAATCCAAGGCTATCATACCCAAAACACCAGAATCTCCAGAATCTGATAGCAACTTACTCTTCGGATCGTACGACTACTTTTGCATTACTCAAAGGGTTGAAGAATAAAGGGCTGCAAGATTAATCAATAGCCTTCGAGTTGGAAAAACCACTAAAACATTTTATTATGGTAATTTCGATCCAACCAAAGTTCATGCTCTTTCTCCTTCTCCCATAATCGAAGAACATTCCTCATCCAAAATCCAAGGCCTTAAAACAGCTCGAGCCTCTTCATCTCAAACTAAGATTTCTCCTTTGATTAGTGAAGAATCCTCTTGAAAACAAAACTAAAAAATTCCCTCTTCGAATCATTCTTCAATAACCAGAAGAAAAAGAACTTTTATTTCAATGAGAGACGAATAAAAAATTATCCCAACGCCCCCCCCCCCCCCCCCCCCTCTTCGAATCCAGATACTGAAGCTCTTCCTTAGAAAGAGATAACTGAGAAAGCTCCTCAAACAGGTTAACCTTTACCAGAAACTGTTAATCCAGCATCGCAACATCCTCGAGAAGAAACATCAAAAGCCAACGAAGCTTATTTAGAGGCTATCAATTTCCTACCTGTCACATGTTTCCAATCTCAGAAGGTGCCTTGACACCTCAAAATTTGATGTCAGAGCCCGATCCGAAGATAGTCAGCAAACGAATAGTTCAACCCGATTGCAAAGTCTTTCTTCTCATTTGCAATAGATCAGAGAGTCATTTGCCAAAAAAGAAGAAAGGAAAAGCTATGAAAGAAAAGAAAGGTAAAAAGACAGCTAGCACATCTGGTGCTAACCCTTCAACTCCATAAAAACCAAAGCCTTAAAAAAGAAAAACTGCAGAACAAACCCTCTCACCCATCGAAGAGGGAAAAGATCAAGAACTATCTTCAAATAAAAAAAGGCTTCTTCTGATTCCTATGGAAAGAAAAAGAAACAAACGAGAACCACTTCGTATACATTGGTTGACGAAGATGAAAACACTGCTGCTGGAAACCAACAAAACCCACAAAACCCTTCGGTTGAAGAACAACCAACCAGAGACAATCCTGTGATTATCATCGAAGATAGTACTATCAACGAAAATCAAGCTACTACAAACTTTGATCCTGATATGTTCATTAATTTTGAGAACACTGAAGCACTTACTGCTGAAGACAATCCTGTTCTTCAAGTCCTCCAAAATTACATGCTTAACTTTGGGAGAACAACACAAGCCAAGGCGTCTCTAGAAATTATCTGTCCTCCTGCTCCTATCAGTACGCTAGACATGATTCAACGTCCTAGCTCATCAGAATCAGAATTTCCTCTTCCTCCTCCAAATCATGCAATCGTTGTTGCACTTAAACCATTATATGATCTTGATATTGCAGCAAAGGCACTTTCTTCTCAAGTTGAAGCTTCTCAAAACAATCTAAAGCAATTTCCTAAATATATGGTTTATTACAAAGAAGCTTACGTGGCTGAGAAAAAATTTAGAGAAGACTTGCACGACAAATTAGTTGATCAATTTCACATGTACGAAATATCAATGTCCGAACTCATAAAATGTGCTCTCTGCATGAAGAATTATATGTGAATCACACACATAGTTGAGGCAGAATTGTTGACGAACTCTCTTGAGAAGGAAATGATTAAGCTCAAGACTGATCATGCTACTGAACTGGCCACTGAAAAATACAACTCCAATGAGCTACGAAATTATCTTACTCTTTGTGAGACAAAAAATAAAGAGCTGATCAAGGAGATACCGAAATTGAAGAGGGTTTCGAAGTGGAAAAAACTGCTGCTCTAGCTGATGCCGAGGCTGAGATTTCAAAAGACATGTTAACTACTATTAACATCGGAAAAGAAGATGCAACCATTCTCCTTCTTTGAGAACTTCACACTACTTATCTAAAAATCGACCTCACGAGTTTTTGGAACGCCATTCCTATGGAGAAACGTCCAACTGAAACTTTCGATCCTATCCCCGATTCGTCATCCGAAAATGAAGATGAAGAAGAATCATCCGAAGGGGAAGAGTCATCTGATTAAATTTATCATATTTTTTGTGTTTGTCAAGTTAAAGAATCACTTTTTGTACCTCAACGAATTAATCTAATGGCCAAAAAGTTTCTTTATTTTATTAATCTCTTCACATTTTATTCGATGCTAAATTTAAAAATAAAATATAATTACAAATTGTAAACTTACCACCTGAAATACCTTAACAAAATTGGTGAATGTGGTAGCTCTTCGAAAAATTCTCAATGTATAGTTAAGCTTTGGTAGCTCTTCGAAAAATTCTCAGTGTGCTGTTAAGCTTCCACTTCGAAATAAAAATGTAATGTAATTATTAAACATGGTTATTTCTTCGAAAAGTGTTATAAACACTTCGTAACATTCTACTTTAACCAACTCAAAGATGATCAGTCTATGATGATTTGTTAAGATAGTATTCAAACATGTGTAAAAAACCATTGTAAAAATGAACTTTATTGATAATATTGAATATGTACATGACGCCTCGTTAAAACCTTCCTGTGCCAAGAGGATATGAAAGAGTGCGCCAAAAAATTCCAAAGTACAAAAACATATCTACTCCCAATAAAGCTTCAAGTGTTGGATATTCCATCGATGTCGAAGCATCCTCCCCTCGAAATCACAAATACGATAGGACCCCGGCTTTGTCCTTTCAACAACCACATAAAGCCCTTCCTAGTTTGGAGCCATTTTTCCAAGGTTCTTCTCCTTTGTATGCAAGAAAACGTTTCTCAACACCTTATCACCTTCTTTAAAATATTTTCTCTTTACCTTCGAATCATATCTATTTCTCATAAGAGTTTGATAGTGAATTACATTTGAATGAGCTGAAACTCTTCTTTCTTCAATCAGATCTAAATTCTCCCTTCGAACTTCATCATAAGACCTTGTAGAATATTGAGCTATTCTAAAAGATAACATCATAGATTTTACGGGGATAACTGCATCCATTCCATATGCCAAAGCAAAAGGAGTATCATTTGTAGCTTCTCTAGGAGTTGTTCGATAAGCCCAAAGTACCTCTTGCAAATAGTTTGGCCATTTTCCTACTGCCCCCGCCAAATTCTTCTTCAAGCCATCTAAAATTGTTCTGTTTGTCACTTCCACTTGCCCATTACCTTGAGGATGAAAAGGCGACGAAAAGAAGTTTTGAATTCCTTTAGAATTCAACAGAGGGCTAGAGAGAGAAAACTAGAGAGAGAAAGCTAAAGAGAGAAAGCTAGAGAGAGAACGAGTTTAGAGAGTTTTTTAGAGAGAGAAAGTTAAAGTACAAATGAGTTCCACATGAAAAATGTTCAACTTATTTATTAGACTAGTCTTGCCCTTTATATAAAGGAGCTAGGACTTAGTCTCAAACTGAAATTTGTTACAAAAGAGGACTAGTTCCTGTTTAGTACTTAATAATTATACATAGTTACAAATACTCTCTAAAACTTACATCAATTACAATTTAAGGACAAAACTTAGATTACTTATAATTAAATCCTTAAATTTACATTATTTGCAACTTAGTCCTCAAAATCCTACTTCCATATCAATATGAAACTTTAAAATTTTAATTTAAAAAATTAAAGAAAAAGAAGTTGGTTGTTGGATTTTATATAGAAGGGTAATTTAGGTATACAGTCTTTCAATTTTTTTAGATCTTTATCCGTAATAGGTTTGTTGGATGCGTCTTAAATGGTAAGTCTCCCATAAATTTTTTTATGGCATGTAATAATTTTCAATTTTTCTTAAAAGAAACTCAAATTCATAAGCATATATTAAAAAAATAAGAAGAACTATCATACATGGATCTAATTTTGTTCATCAGCGGTGAATTTTCGTCATCGAGTCATTTTGAATCTTCATCATCTTCGTTGTTCTAAATTTTCATTCACCATATACACAAAGATATCAATTAAAAGTCAACCAAAACCCACAAAATCAAATTAAAATTCAATTTTTAAAAAAGAAGAGAAAAAAGGTTAATTTTTTTAAAAAAAACTATCATTTTTAATGTATCTTGTGATTCACCAGTTTAGTTTGAAGAATTTGATTATGTATTTGAAAAATAATGAATTTATAAATGATCTCAATCTGAATATTACACCATTATTTTCCTCTTTTAAAAACAACATCAGTTTTATTTCCTATTTTTTTCTTTTTCTTCTCCTAACAAATAATAAAATTGCTTTTTTCTTTCACTAATCTCAAAGCTTTTTTAAAAAAAACATATTTTTTCTAAGAGTAGATTTGAACTATTCTCTACATAATAAAATAAAAGAAGAAGAATAGGGAAGACAAAGGAGAAACCAATACATTGTTATCATTACACGTCTAGAGTTAATCACATACGCATCGATAAATTAACCACAACTCCTAAACCAGGTCCGCGTATAATAATATAAAATAGTATTATATAAAATATAAAAGCTACAAATTTAGTGTTTATAGAATGACAGAAAAAATCGCACAATTTAAACCATAAAATAGGACAAAAGATGAATCAAATAAAAACTGTTATCTTTGGTTTAAATTAGAAAAACCAAACATAAAATGAATAAAAAAAATATCTAACCTGAAAATTTAATTCATGGTAATAAAATGAAAGAGAAGAAGAGTTATTCACTTTTTTTCCCACCAATCTTGTAAGTTTGCAAAGAGAGAGTTTAACTAAACAATTCAGTTTATAATATGAGAATGAGAAAAGATTTATTTATGCGAAACAATGTATAAAAATAACACTTTTAACGCATGTTAGAATGTTAATCAAACACCCATCTAAACTTTAATAGATGTCAAAAGATAGGGTAAAAAACACCACTCGTCCCTTACGTTTCCCATTTATAACAAGTTCGTCCTTTTTTTTTGGGGCTGTAATAAAATGGTCCACCGTGTTTCAAAAAGCAAAACAAAACCGTTTTATTGACTTCCGCCCAGATTTTCTACCATTAATGCCCTTTGACTAGCCACATCAGCGATCCACGTGGGACGCTGATGTGGCAGCAGTAAAAAGAGTTAAAACCAGTTTTACTTTAACCTAACCCTTTTATAACTAAATCTACCCATAACCTGGCCCAACCACAAAATAAATCTGATAGACCAATCTATTTTATTTTAATCCAACCCAATAACCTATCAAACTCACTTCTTCTTCTTTAATCTCTCCAATTCACTCTAGTTACATTTTGACTACGATGATATTCAATGAATTTGTAAAATTCTCACCTAATTTATTATCAATTTTAAATAATTAGTCTTAAAAATCATTAAATGCGATGATCTCAAATTAGTTTTCAATAACTATATACCATAATTATAATTATGTAATAACTATTATAACTCTTGAGTAACCACTTATAACACCAAAATAAATTAATACACTTTATTTATGTGATTGATTAATCTCAAAGAAAACTATGTCACATTCTTATATATTCATTAGTATTCACTCGAAACATTACATGAACTATAGATCTTCTAATTTTTAAAATCATTTTTTGTTTGTTTAATAAACATATGATGGAAATATTTGTTGAATCTTTTATTTTTGTTTTAACTATGTCGACTTGCATATTGATAATGTATTCAAAGAAAGAGAATGGGGATAAAACTGAAGCGGCTTTGCAAATTTTAAACAAGTTTCTTTGATAATTGTTTGAATATATCAATTGCAAATTTTGTACAAGTTTTTTTGATAATTGTTTGATTATATCAATTAAAAAGTGTGCATATAAAAATTTTCATAATGTATTTGGCTCTGAAACACGTCGAATGATTATTGTAAAAATAGAAAAATCATGTAATAATTTTTTGATTAAGTTTATTATCTGCGTCGAAGAGTATATAAAATACACTCTAAAATATTTTCAGAAGAGTGATCAAGTATAGAACACATGTTCATCATCGAAATAATATATATTTGTTAAAAAGATATATGTGGTTTTAAGTTTATAAAAAAAAATCATATTTAGTATTGTGTCAAATATAATTATTGTTTGTATTGGTTACATTATCACGATAGATATATTTAATGCTTAATACAAATAGATAATAAAAGTAAAATTGAAATAAACATTAATATATATATATATATATATATATTCAAATTTTAGATCTAATATATATTAGGTTATATTGTTTGCTTGCATACATATGAGGTAATTGTTTTTTATAAAATCACTGAACTTTAATATAGGAGCACACAATTGTTTTAAGTGTGATCCAACCACTATTATCCTTAGTAATAAATTTAAATAAACCATCACATGGATTGTTACATTAAAAAGAGTCGCTACAAGAGTTTACACCATTCTTTTCCAACCAATATAAAAAGATGTTTATCTCTGTATAAATAAGGCACATATCATATTTCCCATTAACTTAAGAATATTTAAACAAAGATGTAGCGTCGTATCACTTATGTATTCTGAATCTGAATTATCTTTTATTATTTCTGAATCTGAATTATCTTTTATTATTTCTGAATCTGAATTATCTTTTATTATTGCATATAACTCACTCGAGTGTGTTAGACTCTCTATTGTTCATTACTCCGCCATTGCAATTCTAAAAAATAAGGCATACAAATTGAGAATAGCATAGACTATGTTCGATAAGACCCCATGAAACCACTTATAAAAGCCCCATCATTATTTCCGAAAATAATATTATATTTCCATTTGTACCAAGATAACATCTCTAACTCCGATAGAGGTTTAATTTAATCCATTACGTTGGTTCAACCCATTTTTTTAAGTATATACTTTGTTAAGACAAGCAAACCACCATCCAATTTTTTACCCCACGTCCAAAAAAATTCACGAGTTAAATATAATATATAGACCTTGTTCGAACCTGGATTTTTTGGCATAACATGTGAATCAAATAATATGTTGCTTCGTTTTGTCCAACATACTAATATCATATTCAAAAATCGTAAACGTTATTCAAAGCCATCAACTAAGAAAGTGCAAGATATGTTAGAAAGCCCCCAATAATATGTCAGCAATCTGTGTCATGGAGTAGAGATGCCAAGTTGATGTTGAGTCTTGTACGGTAGTTATTGTTCAATAACCCAAACTGATATATTCTAGATCTGTAATTTATTTCGCAAGTGAAAAATTTCATACGTCTATGCAACTACTGCAATCTTTGAAGATATATGATATATTTTCTTGAGTGGTTAGAAAGTGTTATTTAAGTGATGACTACTTAATAAATTCTGATGAAACAAGATAGAAGATGTCTGTAGTCGCAGATGGACTTTTCATGTTATATATGATAATTTGATGATTTATATATTATTATGTTCATGGGTAATATTTTTAATATAGATAAATAAATAATAGTTAAACAATTAAATATGATAAAAAATAAAATAATTAACAACTTAATAATATATATTTCAAAATATAAAAAACATAACTAAAGTTTAAAAAATGTTGGAAATCAATAATAAAAATAATTAACAAATAACAAGTTTGATTTATCATTTAAAAAAAATAAACATATAAGTTTAGAATAATTTTCTAGATTATAAACCTTATAATATATTGTTTGGAAAAATATTTTCAATTATCAATAAGATTGAGATTCAAATGATTATTGAACAAAATTTAAACGCTCTATTCGATAATTTATTTTTAACTTAAGATACTTAAATTGTTTGATAAATTGATTTGATTTTAAAATAATTAATATTATGTTTGATGGTCTTAAATTTTTTAACATTATAATATTTTTAAATTTATTTATAATTCTAAATATTAACTATCAAATAGTTAGATGTGATTCGCTCAATGTATAAATATACATTCAATTTACTTTATATAATGATGTTAATTCACTGTTATTCAGATTATATACATGCTTGTATGATCATAAGCAACTAAAAATATTTTTCGCTATTGTTTCATCTAAATGTAGTTTATTTCGTAAACTTGGCTCGTTATTTTCATTAATATTATTTTATATAGCATACTAATGTGTATAAGTTTATTATACACACGCCAAACACATATCATCTTCTAGCTGCATAATATAATCTTCAACATGTTAAATGAAATATGTATAGTATTCTTTCTTAGGATGAATTCTGCTGCTTTTGAAGTTGAGATTAGTATATTTGGTGATGAAAAAATGGTTGGTAATCCTAACTACATAAATCCAACTACATAATTTGTGAACTTACTTGATAAATCTATTATTTTTTCGCGCAATAAGAAACAAATTACAACTTCAAGATTTTTCGCACAAATCATATACAACTAATAAATAAAATTAGATTCTATATTTAATGATTTGAAATGTTTTGTCGTTTCTATTTATGTTCTACTTTATGATGATGTATTTGTTATGAGTTTAGAATTTAGAATTTAGTTATATTCATAATTAATAAAATAGTATGTCAAGTTGGCACATCTTGCAATGCATGACCCTGAGCTATCATCTTGTAGATTTATTCACCAAAGTATTATGCTCAGCTCGATATTTTCATGTTAGCTATAGTTGGATGCAAGTTTCTATTTCCTTAAACTATGATTTTTATTAAAACTACGAGTATAATCATTAATGTGACTTGTTGTATAACTAAATACAATCGATATATTACCAAGCTTAGTGTGTTACTTAGAATAACTATTTCTTATTTCGTCATTCGGTAACACCAAACCTATCTCATTTTTAATTTCTCTTGATGCTTTTTAAATATTTCAATTAAAGATGATTTAAAATAAAATAATAATAACTAAGCTAGTTACATTTTGAATATATATGAGATTTGATGAGTTTTGTAACACTCCCATCTAATTAACTCTCAATTTATATAATTAATCATGATGATCATTACATGCCATTCTATAAAAAGTTATTAGTTCTTAATAACGGTATAACAATGATTATGTAATAACTATTCCATACTAATTATAAAATAATCCATGTAACAACAAAATAAATTAATACGTTTTAAGTGATTAATAATTCTCAATTAACACCAACTCACATTCTTATAAACATATTTTTGTATACTCTAGAAAAATTACAAGAATTATAAATTCTTTTATTTTAAAATCATTTTTCTTTGTATAAAAAAATTACTATGGCAAAAATTGGTGTATTTTTTATTCTTGTGTTAATTTTTTCCGTTTGTGCGTTGACAGTTTATTCAAAGACAGGAAACGATGATGAATCTGTAACAACTCCGGCTGTTTCTCAACAAGTTTCAGATTTCTTCAATAATTGTTTGAAAATATCAACTACAGACTGTGCAGATGAAATTCTTCATGCTATATTCGGTTCCGGGACCGTGACAAATGATTGTTGTAAAAATCTTATAAAAATGGGAAAAGCATGTCACAATTTTTTGATAAAATTTATTGCCTCAGGTGAAGAGTACAGAAAAGACATTACTGATTATATGCAAAAGAGTGATCAAGTATGGAATACATGCTCATCGGTCTAAGATGTTTATTTTTTATACACATCAATGTTGGTTGAGTTTAATATAAAAAAATATATATTAAACTCATTCTTGTGTCTAATATTTTATTGTTCAATTTAATTATTCTACCAAAATAAATATAGTTCGAGTTTAATAAAAATATATATTAAATTTAAATTTCTTATAAATATTTAAAGAATTGAATTCATTTATCTATAAATTTAGATCAGTATTTACAAATTATTTTATTAACCGATAAATATTTTAAACATAAGTATATTAATCCTATAATAAATAAAAATAGATATCAAGTTAAAATCAATGACAATTTAACAAGTTATAATGTGTTTGAATTATCTAAATATAAAAGAACATAAACATATATAGTTTATATTAAAAAAATCATATAATGAAAATTTTAAAATGTTAAATAACACAATTAAAATATTTTAAAATATAAAAACAATTCATTTCAAATAATTATAAAGCAACTTTATTTATTTAATAAAAAATATTAGCGTAACATAATTAAGTTATATAATAAATTAATATTATCAATATCATTTCAAAATAACTAATCTTGAAAATTTTAAAAAACGTAGCATTATGCTTTCAAGTTATATATATATATATATATATATATATATATATATATATATATAATAACTTATAAATTGTATATTTATAAAAATATTTATTGATATTAATATTTTAGAGTAATTGTTTTAGACCTAATTCTTAACAAACTTAGGATGAGTAAATATGTTTTTTGGAACAAAAACTAAATAGTATCAAAATAACACTAAAATATTAATGATTTTTTTACCTTTGTTTATAAGGTCTAGTATTATAATAAATACATGTCGTATATTAGGGAGATAATATATTATTTTTATCTAACTACTTAAATTATGAAGTTAAATATATCTTTGACCGAGTCTTTGTGGTTTTAATAGTCTTTAGCTATTGATGGGTCAATATATTCAAGCTGGACTACTTACACCATTATTTGTATCCTCCTCACGCGAGTAACAAGGAAAGACTAGCTCAAGTCTATTCGAAGTGGTTTTGATATTCGCTGAAGCATTAGTTGGATTGGCTGAAGTGTCAATTATTTCTACCAGGGTATGCTTTGGCGTTTGCTGGCGATTTCCTATGATCTTGCATGTTCGACTAAAGCTTAGCCTTTAAGTCTTTCTTTTTTAGATTGCTTTTGAATTGTAATTGAGTAGCCTTCCTAGTCATTGGTCTAGAATAAATGAAGGAATGTCACGTTCTTTGAATTGTTTCTCTTGCTTCAACTCATTCTGTTAAATGAAGAATTCATTCGGCCAAGTTTGCTATGAAGGTATTCTAGTAGCCTCCGTATCATTCGTCAAAAGATGAGGGAACGAGTATACTTATTTCACTACTTTTTTGTTATTTCTTTATGTCGAAAGACTTATTTTATTCATTTGGTTTCATTTTTTTCGTTTGTAATTACTCAACTATCCTATAGTCCTTGTTGAAGATAAAGATAAAGGGCTACAAAGGTAGATAATTATATTTATCTTTTTGTTTATTTAGTTGGGGTTTATAGTATCTATTTGGCCAAAGTTGTGTTGAAATAAGTGTCTTTAGGAAATGTACTTTGTGTAGATATGACATTTGAAATCAATTTTGATTGCAATTGGTGAAATTGTTGAAGTTGGCGGGCTTTTTCTAAATTCTAAGTCAAATGGAAAAATATTTACACGTCGCGTGTGCACTCTTTTCAACTTTTGCGATCATAACCCTCCAATATATTAGATCTAAGCTGGTTACCATATCAGTCAATCCAAGATATATAACACAAAATATCATCGATTTCATTTAAATCAAACCTTTGTGTAAAAAATATAACGTTTCCTTCTCTTCGAGTCTTTTTTGTGCGTTTCTTCCTTTTTTTGTTTCTCTATTTGCTTGATTTTATTTGTCTTCTCGACTTTATATTAGTTTGTTTTTGCAACAAACTTGTGGCTTCTATATATAAATGGTAAAGAACGGTGACAAAATTAGGAATTCTGATCATAAGAATACTCAACCCTATCTTTCTAGTCAAGAAGAAAAAATTCCTCAAATTTTACAGTCCACTATTCCAAAAATTCAGATAAAAACATACCAGTCGTTACTAAGAGTGTTTAGGACTGACTATTCATTTAGAGATCGTTCCTCATGTTATCACTCTCAACTATGAAGGTATGAGTTCATCAATGGTAAAAACTAGTAGCGCGGGTGATTTTGATGATCACCACATCGAAGCCAAAGTTGAAGATGGAGGATTGGCGAAAATACATAAATTAGCTTTATAGAAGACTCGTACCATTATTTCAAAAACAAAGGACTGTTTCCAAGAAAATTCGGATTGATTATCCCTAATGGTGGACACCGCTCATTTCCAAGGGTTAGAGAGGTTCTTTAATATGTTCGTGATGGTGAAGTTGTTTTTTCAACTATAGTCTTCATGGGGGACTTCATTTTCATTTGCATCATGATTTCTTTAAAGGGCCAGGCTAAAAAAGTTACACATTTTTATGGATCTTACACCGCTGGATCCTATACCTATTTGATAGATCTCTCACCAAATTTTGGACAAATTTGCCCCTCTTTAGAAAATCTAGGTATAAAAGCATTTTATAAATCTCTCACCATTTTTTTGTTCTTTTTCTTTCAATCTCTCTCAAAACCTCTCAAGCACAAAAAATTTATCGAAAATCAAAGCGTAATTTTTGAAAAATCTAAATCCATAACAACATTAAGATAAACCATACAATCCCTCCACTATAAAAAAATTTCAAGATTCGTTGTGTTTAAGTGGTACAATATTAGGTTTTTCGATTCTGTTTTTAAAAGTATGATTTTGGCATGATTTTAGGCTTTGTTTTCATGAATTAATGTTGTGAAGTTGTTTGTTACACGCGGATTCGTCTATTTTGCTTCGAGTTTGTTGGAAATGGTGTTCAGATAGATCTAGGGTTTGACTCTATGCAGGTGTTTGTCGCACGAGATCGTGCTACCAGATTTGTTTTGGTCGCACGAAATTGTGCGACCATGATGGGTACTTGTCGCATGCGACCATGATGCATTTTAATTGCAAAAAAAGTTAAAAATCTAATTGGATAATAAATACAAAGAAAAAAAAAGAAACAAACAATTCTAATTAATTATCTTAAAAGAGAAAGAAATGAGTTTAAAGGCTAAAAAACGATTTTTTTTCTTCTAATAAATAACAATAATTTAAAAGTTAACTAATCGATTATAATTAACATTAAAATATGGTAATAGATTTTATATTATATTATTAATGATTTAAAATCAAATTTTATAATATCTTTTTATATTTTAAAAAATCAAAAGTTTTATTATTATTATTTAATGTTACCCATTATTATGATAAGATATTTTTTTACTATTTTTTATAACTTTTTGTACGACTTTTAAAGTTATTGAAAATTAAAATTAACTTTGAAATATTGAAATTTTATGTTACCATAAAACTTAATTTTGAAATTTTAATTAAATCAAAAGTTTTATTATTAATATTTAATGTTACCAATAAGATATTTTTTTATTATTTTTGTATAACTTTTTCTATAACTTTGAAAGTTATTGAAAATTCAAATTAACTTTGAAATATTGAAATTTTATGGTACCATAAAACTTAATTTTGAAATTTTAATTAATAAAAAATATTAAAAAATATATTTTATTATAATAATTGCTAACATAAAATATTAATAATAAAACTTTTGATTTTATTTTTAAATATAAAAAGATGTTATAAAAATTTGATTTTAATAATTTTAATGATTTTAATACATATATACGAAGAATTATAGTATTTCAAAATTATCAGATATTTATTAAATCAAGAAATATTTAATTTTACCGTTTTTACTCTTTAAATCTATTTTAAAATAATTAAATAGAGTTTTTTGTTTCTATTTTTTTCTTTATATTTATAATCAATTATATTTTAATTTTATATTTTTTCCATTTTTTATATTTATTATCAATTAGATTTTAATTTTTTTTAATTAAAATGGGTTTTGTCGCATGCAACAAGTACCCATCCTGGTCGCAATTTCGTGCGATCAAAACAAATTTGGTAGCACGATATCGTGCCATACAACCAAACCCTACATCTATCTAAACACCACCATTTCCAACAAATTCGAAACCAAATCGACGAATCCGCGTGTAACAAACAACTCTACAACATTAATTCATGAAAACAAAGCCTAAAATCATGCCAAAATCATACTATTAAAAACAGAATCGGTTTTTATGGATTTTGGTTATTTTTGGGGTTTTCAGATTCTAGACAAAATCATACCCTAAACAAATATTTGTTTTGAGGATTGGCCATAACAAAATATTTTTGGTGTTTAAAAATATTTTTGGTGTTTTGAGGATTGGCCATAACAAAAATATTTTGTTATGGCCAATCCTCAAAACCTCAAGATTTAGGGTTTAGGGTAATTTTTGGGGTTTCAGATTCTAGACAATTTTAGAGAGTAAATGACATGATTGTAATTAGTTAGGGTGAAAATGATAAATTAGAAAATTCAAGTTTGAGTTAAAAAAAATGAGTAGGGTGAGAGATCTATCTGTGGCTTTTTTCTAGCCTGGCCCTTCTTTAAATTCACCCATACCATTTGTATTTGTCCCAACCAGCTGGTTTCCATTTGTCGATATTTTCTATTTTCGGGTATAGTTTTATCAAGACTATTTTTTATTTTTCTTTTTGAACAAATTTTGACTTCTTTCAAGGTTATGGGAAAAAGATCAGCCCTTTTAATCTATTTCGTGATGGAAATGTTTGAAGATATTGTCACTAACAATATTAAATGTATCAAAGAGTGGATGAATGTTTTTGTTTTTGTTATGGCAATCAAGAGACCAAAACTGAGAAAGTTAATTATTGGATTAACCAAGAATTCAACATTCTAAATGGAACTTCCAATTATCAACTTACTTTTCCTTGATATTTTATTTATTCAGTTTTGTTTGTTTGGTTCTTGTTTTCAGATACGATTGTAACGGTGGAGCTGAGGAACCCACGAATTTATAATATATATTATAATAAACATTCTGAAGTACTAAAATGCTGCTATTTCAATGGAAAAACCTGAGGTAGGAATCCAAAAATCTTGAGTTAAAACATCAGGTGCTGCTTAACTACTATATATTCCACTACAATAACATTAATATATATATATAATTGCTTATCTTTTTACAATTTCACTCTCTTGCGTTCCTTACTTTTTAACTACTATAACATTAATATATATTTAATTGCTGATCTTTTTCCAATTTCTTTTACAATTTCAATTAAAAACCTTTTTACAATTTCAATTTTAATGGATTGTTTTTACTTTCTAACTACAATTTCTTTAACAATTTCAATTAAAAACCTTTTTACAATTTCAATTTTAATGGATTGTTTTTACTTTTTAACTACAATTTCTTTAACAATTTCAATTAAAAACCTTTTTACAATTTCAATTTCAATGGATTGTTTTTACTTTCTAACTACAATTTCATTAATATATATTTAATTGCTTTTATTTTTACAATTTTAATTAAAAACCTTTTAATATATATTTAAACTTTTATTTTCAATGTATATTTAACGATTAAATATATTATATTAATATATATTTAACAATCTTACACATCCGATTTATTATATTATTTATCATACTATGGATATATCCTATATATATATATATAATTTTATTTTAAATTTTTTATAAGGAGGGAATTCGGAGCCGCTACTCAAAGTGCAATGAGTGCGCCACAGGGTAAACCCTCAGTCTGACGCAATAGTCTGCGAACCAACGCCAGAAGGTAAACCACACAAGGTGACAGGCTCAGCCGAGAAAGTATATGTAGAGGGACTCGATCTCATGACCTTAATATATGAGAATATTGTCTACAATACATTAAATGGTGTCACTAATTGCATTTCATAGTAACAAAGTTAATAAATATAAGTACACTTAACTTAGAAGATTGTATACGTGCGATAGGAAATTCAAGGGATTGTTTTAAATCCTTTCCATGTATATTGTTTATTTTTTCATTTAACAAGAACCTAATTTCAACACTAGCTAAGTAAGTTAAATTCGAGCAAATTAAATTCGAAAATCAAAGGAAAAGATTCTTACTCCTAACACTTTCAAGAAAATTGACTATATCATAGATTTGTCGTCTCTACACTCCTACAAATCTCAAGACAATCAAAGACGTGTAGCCTGATAACTTTGGTTTACTCATGATTATAGATTGACAAAATACTGAAGAAAATAACCAATAAAGGATTTATGAATAAAAAAACACTAGTTAACCAAACAAAAAAAATCATACATAATGCATAAAAACCTAAAGATTTATATTGTCTGATATTTCGTTTTTGGACAATAACCAGGACACCATAGGAGTCAAATCCTGGCTACGCCACTGATTGTGGAGGTACCCTTTGATGAACAAAAGTTAGAGAATATTTGTCAGAGGTATGCTATAGTGGTGGAAGAGGCTATGAACTGTTTTTGCTATTATTCCTCCATCATGAAGTCTTTGAAATTTATTACTAGCAAGTTATGGCCTAACAGTGATGCTAGAGGATATTTTATTTTTATCTATTTCCCAAAGGATGGTATAGATTCTTTTTAGCAAAGAAGTTCAAGAAACTGTATTCTAAGAATAAGTTAGATATAAGGAAAGAGTTGCCGAGAGGAAAACCATTGGGTAAGTGTTCTTCCCAAATGGAACTTTGTGGAGAGGGAAATGGGTGAAGCTTGGATAATATTCATGTTGTGTATTCCAGTGTTGGAACCAAGACACTTAATGCTTCTAAAACTGTTATTTTGGACAATGTAGGTCTTATTTCATATATTTCCGAAGTAGATGAGACTGAAGATGAAGATTAGTATACTCTTTTTAAGAGGTGAAATATTTCATCGACTAAAGGTACTATTTGCTAAAGTTATTGTAAATTTTGAAAATAAAATAATTACTGAAAATAAAGTTTTGTACATATGAATTATACAGCCGAACCATAAAGTACTTATTCAGCTCTTTTGCTAACTCTCCTTCAAAATCCTTCGGTGGAGGCCAGCGTTGTTGAGGTTTTTCTCCCAATTGTGGTTCAACTAAATTCTTAGTGTTAATAGATGGGTCTTTTTGAATCTGATGCTATAAGCATGAGACTCATGTCTCTGTTATGTCTGAATTAGTTGTTATATCTGATATAACTTCAACATAATGATTTCCTAAGTCTACCAGACTTTTATGTTTGTTACCGATCAAGAGATGGTTATCCAAGCTCACTCTAGGTTAGTTCAGAAAATTCATGACGTGCATATCAGGTTTAACTTGGATTATTTCTTGTATAATATTCATGTGGCCGATTGGACAAAACATGATGGGATAATATGTCTCCTGAATCTGGTCTTTTTTGTCAGGTTGAGTATAAATGGTAAACGTATTTGCGACGTTTTTAAGAAATTAAGGAGAAAAAAATTAGAGACGAAGAGCCGGATAATTATGGGGAATATGGTTAGGGAAGTGGTTTTTGTAAAAATATTTCCGAAACTAATGATGCCCAAGCTATATTTTCGGAGCTGGAGATTTTGGAGGTGCTGAAGTGCAATGAGCTGACTATGTCGAATATGTCACTCCTTTGTAAATTAATGTACAAATTTTATTTTTTTTCGCCATCTATTTCTGTAAGTATTGAAAGCATTATTGTACGTTTTACACTTAAAATTATATTTTTTATATGAGTAATCTTTTGTTCTTGTTTTTTACGAGCCTTTGTGTTTTTAGTAAAGCATATTTTGTATTCTCTCTATTTTCTAATCGATGGATCTGTTCAACAAACCGAGAATTATTTTTAGCACTTATATTCTTTGTTTAAATAAAATTTTCCAAACATAGTTAAGGTGCATGACTCCCTGTTATGGTTTCTCCATTTTTGAAGCATATGAAGGTTATATAATTCTGTAAATATTAACTCTTTGTCGTCTGAAGGATGTTATTATTTTAGGTTTTGTTAAGCTAATTATTCATGATGGATCTTATCTCTAAGCCGATGGACGATTCTTGATCATCAGAAGCTTTATGTTTTTAATTTTAATAACTCTCAGTGTCCCTAATAGAGAACTTTATTAATCAAAGAAATATTTTTAATTCTCTAAGATTTGTAGTAGGAGTTTTATAAGCCATAGGTTATCGTGAAGGGAATCCCATTCTTCCGCTTCTCAGCCTTTGTATTTTTGGATTATATTTTGTTACGTAAATAAGAAGTTAGAATTATTTTTGATGAGTTGGGAGATTTTGGTCACCATACCTAAGCAAATCCACTTATCCGAACATGGACAATTCGGACCATATCACGTCACTAAATATCCGAAAAAGACAAATGTATTAACTTTGGACTAAGTTGTTTACTAATCAACTTAAAACTAACGGGTCTTTAAATTCGACCCGGTTTCATGACCCGACCCAATAAGCCCACAGGTCATTAATTAAGATATAAATACCCCAACCACTCTCATTGATGAGGGTGATCAGAATTTAATACTAGTAGACAACTTAATTATCTCTCTACTTCACACCCTAAACAAAAAACATCACAGAATTATCAAAACACTCTCTAGACATTTTACCAGTCAATCCTCAACTGAAAATAAACCAAACCAAATTGGAGACCACAGTGGGAGGCGAAGGTGCCTGAATTTTACTTTCAAAACCAGTAAGAAAAACAGTTCGGATGGATCCGAATGGGCAAAATACTCCACCCCCTGAGGTGGAAGGTGCAAAGGAAATTAAGGAATACACCATCGAGGAGCGAGACAGGCTGAGGGCTGAAATAGAGGCGCTAACAGCCATAAAACAAGCAGAGAAGGGTATCAAAGAGAAATCTGGAGCCTCAGTACTTCACCATACTGAAAACCCTAGGGAGAATGAGTCATCCATGAAGACTCACCTCAATTCAAAGAAAACACACCGGTCTAAGCCTGTTGAAAGCTCTAGGTAAGTAGATCCCCATGATTGAATAAACACGTTTGCAAGAGCACTGAGCTACAAATTTTTTAGTATGTACTATGGTAGAGATTTCAATGCTCCATATTCTAGTGGTGCCATACTTGACTTCCCATTTTCATCCAGCAATGGGCAAGTTCCTGACTTTATCTTGCTTTCGACCGTGAATGGTTTTTTCCTACTTGGACCCAACTTCCCGAGCCTCTTTTCTATGTTGGAAAATTCTTTTTATTACTCTATCTCTTGTCCCTGTAACATAAATTTAGTTTAAAAGGTTATTACCTTTGTCGCTGGGATTGTCTTGGTTATTATCTTTTTTGGTACTACCAAAACTTGTATTGAATTTTCAAATCGATGGCATGTGTCGTACTACTTGAATTTTTTTGTGCATCCTTCATAATGGTTGAACACTAGTAACTTTAAAGAAATATCTTTTGTAGAGTGTTTTATATCCATAGTGAGCACTACCATCTCCACAATGTAATTTTTCTACGATGAAGGATGCTTTATTTGTGCTTAGCTACCAAAGTATATGTTTTGTTAAACCTCTGTTATATTGTGTGTCTGAAGTCGAAACGAATCTTGTTGACTTTCTCTTTATATTTTGTACGTACATTTTTTCTTCAGATAACACTTATTCTGTCATATAATTTTTTGATGGAGTTATCCATTCTATATTTTTTCTCATTCTACTGTCATTATTCCTTCAAACGTGAATGTTGAGAAAACTGGTTTAGACGTGTGATAAAATGCTTTTCTTCGAGGATTATTCCAAGTGCTGAAGATGTACGTGCCAAAGATGCAAGTTCATTAATCGTTGAGTTTTCGGCCCTAGGGACTTGCTTAAACTCTACATGCTCAAATTGAGCGACTAACCGCTGCAACTCTCTCGAGTATTGAATTATATTCTCTATTTTCGCTTCGACCTTCCCTGATACCTAGTTAAAAACTAACTGAGATTCGATTGTTGATTGTTGTACTTTTTTGCTGTACAATTATTTGTGAGCCGAAATCCTGAAATTACAATTCATACTCAATTTAATTATGAAATTTTGGTAATATAAAATTGATGGATTGGTTTAGGATGTCCTCAATTGGAGATATGAGCAAGACTCTTGCTTGCGAGCCTTAGTTATTGGCCGCTCCATTAGTTCTGACTCTTCAAT